>OU898280.1:1528740-2837856 GCA_918026665.1 Diabrotica balteata
TTTTTCCGCCTATTGAGACTGATTTCTCGGTCTCAGGACAACAAAGTGCCCTGGATTCATTATATATGTCCAAAATTAATTACGCCTTAATAACGTTTATCAGACAACAATAAAATTACTAGACACCTTCGTGACGAATCTGTCATAATTTAGTCGCTGAGAAATCACGAGCAGGAAGGAGTTTTGTCAGTAGTAAACGTGGGCGTTACTATGACGTTTTACTAGTTAAAAAATGCCTAGTGAAATAGCCATGGGTATGACATTGGAGTGACTGTCTCGCAATATTACTTTGGCCTTTATTCAATGTATTAACCCAGAACAATTGTCATTGTTTCTTCTTGATTGGTGCAAGATCGTTGATTTGTTTTGTTCTTTACCATAAGTATAAACTACATGGTAGTCCTGGTACCAATACCACAAGGCAAAAACTCAGCGTTGTACAGGTCGATCATTACATCTGTGCCTGTCAAATTCAATAAAGGTGTGTGGGACCGGGAGAGAAAAAGTATTCGGGTAAAATGAGATGAGAACACAAAACACCGCTCTGTATTGAATTCTAAATCGTTTTAATACAGAGCCGGTCGGTTTTTTTTAAACATAAGGGAATTCCAAAAAGCTAAAGAAATATTGCATTTAAATTTTAAATTGGAACGTATATTGAAGACAAAATTACCTTTATTTATATTTCTTCTTCTTTCTTTGTATAAGCAATTGAAGATTGTATTCCATCTTTTGCGCGGTCGTCCAGGACCCCTTTTTTCTTCGATTTTACCCTTCATAATCAGCTCCAACAACTCGTACTTATCATTTCTAAGTATGTGCCCCAAATATGCTGACTTTCGCCTTTTAATAGTGGTCAAAATTTCTCTGTTTCTTCCCATTCTGTGTAACATCATTTCGTTCGATCGGTCTTCTTAAGCGAATTTTTGATTTCAGATTCAGATCTTCCGTAATCCAACTCCTAAGTATTTTATTTTGTCCATTTGCTCAATATCTTCATTTTACAACAACATTAGTAAATTAAAAAAATTTTGTTTAATTTACTAATGTTTATATTTTGACAACGATTTCCGAAGTGGAAATTGAAACGTCAATAAACGTAGGGGAAAGGTAGGTAAAGTGGAATGGGTGGGTAAAGCGGAATAAGCTTAAAATTTAATTTCAAAATTGGCGGTTTTTGTTGTAACTCCTACCACAATATACCTTTTGACATTTGGCAATATTTACTTCAATATGGCGCACTTTCATTGATATGTTCATGTGAGTTAAACAAGATCATTGTTTTTTAACAAAAAGTTGTAATATTTGGTGACTAAGACGAAATTTCTTATCAGCAACAGGTAAGTTTTTCTAACCGTATTTATTATCTATTGTATAAAATGGTTATTTGTGGACATAAATACTCTTTCTTTAACTTATTAGCACGTTTGGTTAGTAGCTATCGTGTTTGTACAGAAAAAATGTTGATGCGGGTAAAGCGGAATGACGTTCCACTTTACCTCCTAAAAGTTTAACAATGTTATTAAGTGACAACATTTTTTTAGCATGCCTAATTTTTACAAACGAAAGACTTCGCAGCAGAGTTGGGACGAGAAGGCAATGGCTGAGGCTCTAACTGCATGTCAAGGTGGTTTATCAATTCATTCTTCTGCAAAACAATATAACATTCCATCGACAACTCTTTTTAGAAGATTAAAGCGACCACCAGAAGAACGTTTAGTGAAGCAACTTGGACGATTCCGTTGCGTGTTCACGGTAGATCAAGAGAGGATGTTGGTAGACTATATTCTTAAAATGGAAGAACGCCTGTTTGGGCTAACTATTTCTGACTTAAAATATCTTACCTACGAGTTTGCCATACGAAATAACATTGAACATAGATTCAATAATGAGAAGAAAGAAGCTGGTAAAGTATGGTTGCTTGGTTTCATGAAACGGCACCCAGTTCTTTCACTTCGACTTCCAGAAAAAACGTCAGCAGCGCGAGCGTCAGCATTTAACGCAGTTAGTGTCGGAAAGTTCTTTGATTTATTGGAAGACTTATACCAAAAACACAACTACAAACCTAACCGCATCTATAATTGTGACGAAACCGGAATCTCTACCGTGCCAAATAAGCCTTCAAAGATTATTTCAAAAAAGGGGAAAAAAGCAAGTAGGAGTTTTATCATCAGCTGAAAGAGGTACGCTTACAACTGCAGAAATTTGCTTCAACGCTGCAGGGGAATACATCCCTCCTGCTCTTATTTTTCCACGGGTGAGACATCACTTGACATTCGACATTGGAGTTCCTCTGAATACCAAAATTTTCACGCATGCTTCTGGATGGATGCAGACCGAAATCTTTACGGCTTGGTTTCACCATTTTATTAAATTTGCGAAGCCTACCTCCGAGGACAGGGTTTTACTAATTTTAGATGGCCATTCAACCCACATAAAAAAACATTGAAGTCTTAGAGCTTGCTAAGAAAAACTTTGTAGACATCCTGGTGCTACCACCACATTGCACACATCGACTTCAGCCACTGGACGTATCATTTATGTATCCCATGTCGACCTTCTATGAACAGGCAGTGCGAGTTTGGCTGCGAACCCACCCGGGGAAAGTTGTGACGATTCATGATGTCGGTCCTCTCTTCGGAGAAGCTTACTTGAAGGCAGCTAGTATGGCAACAGCTATCTCAGGATTTAAGAAGACGGGTATTTGGCCGTTTGAGAGACCTGATCCAAACGTTTTCGTGGCTGCAGATACAACTGATCGTCCTGGGCCTCTACTCGCTACATCTAACCTGCCATCAGCGTCCACTCCAGTGTCAAATGACATTCTCCTCCATAAGACTATTGTTAGTCCTGCGGATATTTTACCTATCCCACGGGTCGCTTCAAATATCGAAAATCCAACGAAGAAAAGGGCTCGATCAGGAAAAACTGTAGTAGCAACTTCTACCCCTTTTATTGAAGAGTTAAAGAATTTGAAGGCTCCGACCCCAAAAAAATCCAACCAAGAAAGTTACGAAGCAACTATTTCAAAGCGACAGCGAAGAAGAAGATGATGCAAACATCAGCATTTATAGTGACACCGACAGCGGTTCAGAGTTGGACCTACCAGTTCAAATTCCTACCATAAAAACAGAAGATATTAAGGAAGGGAATATGTAGTGTAGAGTACAACGGCAAATTCGGTGTAATTTCAAAATCAGGTGAATCAGCGTCTGTAAAGTGTATGGAAAGGACGCAAAAATATTTCAAATGGCCTAATAAAGATGATGTATTAGATTACAACATTAAGGACATTAAAATGATTATTAATGAACCAAAACAGTTAAGACGAGGGTTTTTCAATGTTCCTGAGCTCTGTTTATATGCTTAGTTGAATAAATAATATTAATCCATTTTAAGTTTTTGTATTCCGCTTTACCTCCAATATGGCTGGTAAAGTGGAATATTACACCACTTTTATTTTTGACGTTTTTCTCCGAAGTGGTGATATATTAGTTTAATTTCTTAACAGTACTACGTAGGGCTATAACGTAAGTGGCTTCTTCCATAAACTCAAACTTTTAAGACGAATACTTCTACCGGGATACAAGCTTGAATCGGTAATTATTCCACTTTACCTACCTTTCCCCTACTTTAAACTTTAATTGTGGCCTATTCCCATTTAAATAGTAATCAATATATTTAGTCCATACTTGTTTTATTTCACGGTTTTTCTGCAATTCTTCCGCTTCGATGCATGTTTCCGTCATCCACTGTTCCTTAGCCTCTTTTATTTTGTTCCTTATTAATTTATGTTTTTCTCTATACTTATTTGGGTTTTCGTTTCTATATTTTCTTCTCTGTTCCATGATTTCCAGTATTTCTTGAGTCATCCAAGGTTTTCGGCTTTCTGTTTTCTTTTGTAGAGTTTCTTTTCTGTATTTTTATAACAGTATCTTCGATTTTGCTCCACATAATGTTCACATTATCAGTGTTTTTTATTTCTGATGTTAATTTCTTCATTTCTTGATTGATACAAGTTGAAGCCTCAGCACGAATTTCATTTATCTTGAGTAACTGAGTTACTCAAGATAAATAACCTTAGAACTTTTGGATTTTATTATTTCATAATCTTTTACCCTCAGTTTCATTTTTGGGACAAGGAGGTTATGGTCTGAGGGGACAGCTGCTCCAGGAAAAGCATCATCACGATACAAGTTTGTTTATTTTTAGTATTAATTCAATTCTTGTTTTACCTCTTTATTTCTATGGCTATTAGTCTTGTATTGCCTTTCACCCTTCTGCTAGCAAAATAAATTGTTACTAAGAACCAAACCTGAACCATATGGTAATTACATTAAAAACAAATAAAAACAACACCCTACATTTGTCGACTTTGGTTCTTTTGTTCTGGTAGGTGCATTTTTTCAGTATTATCGATCGTTCTTTTTTTCCTAAAACGTTTTTAATTAATTTTCCATAAATCGAAAAAAGTAGGTGGGACAAACCGAGCAATACATTAAGCGTGTTTAGTTAATTTCGAGCATAACTCGCAGTATGCATTAAAAAAGTCTCTGTAAACGCAACACAACAGCCGTGGTCCGTGGACGGTCATCGTCAGTTATTTCAAAGGGGCCGACAACTCGATCTGGGTGTTCCATTAAGTAAAGGTATCGCCCACAAAGATGCAACGGACAAAGATAGCGATATATAAATTAAATTAGGAGATAGAGTGCCGCGGACATGGGCGTATCAAGCGGGATATACTAAAAAGAAATACAAAAGTAGACAATCAGCTAGATTTATCCTACAAGCTCTTCGTTTTGTACAATTTTTTATAGTTGCTGAAAAATTACTGTAGATAAGGTCCTGACTATTCTTTTTTGTTATTGGCTTTAGGGTAAATACATAGAGGAAAGGAGCCAAATATGGAATACCGTTTTTATTTTTTGCTGTCAATAAGTGGTTTTCGATCAAATGAATCTAATTCTTTAAGCTAAATTGGATCATAATTTCGTTCATCGGAATTTATCTGAGGATTCAATCAATTCGATAAGTTTTTTACAAAAAAACTTTTACTGCACTGACACGTTTTTGTACCTAATACGGAATATGCACCTAATATGGAACACTGTATGTTCTAAATATGGAATTAAACAAAATTATAGGAAAAATATTTATTGACAACTCAAACTTTTTTCATATTCTTATATACATAATTTGCAGTTTTTTAATTTTCTTTGCAGAAATCACATATGAATGTTTCCGTTTCTGCCCCTGCGCCATCAACATGGCACCACTGCTGACAGGACAGACAGCGTATCCAATTTTCGCCTCGAACATCGCTTAAAAAACTTCCATCGCAATAAAAGCACACTGCATCTGGATCTCCTAAATCTGTTATCCCTATTTCTGTGATGTTATCGTCAGATGATTTGTCATCTAAACTCTCGACTTCAGACTTCGATGAAGAGGACTCTTTACGATGTGATCGTTTCATCGTTGATTTGGGAATATTGACACCACTACAAGATGGTTGTGAATGGGATAGATCGAATATCACATTTCGCTTTGCCATATTCTTTGATTTGTTCGATAAAGGAGAATTTACTGAATTATTTAGGTTTTCTTTGTATGGGGATGAGGTTATAACTGCAGCTTTTCCTGATGCTCTTCCTCTTTGAGGTCCTTGTTTCTTACTTAATGTCGGCAAAGGTGATATTTGATGAGAGCTCGATAAACGTATTCCTTTTTTGATTGGTCAGTAGTCCCATTTTCATCATAAATTTCGTTTAATGGAGTGTCAGATTGCGATGCCTCTTCAGCAGCAAGAAAATCGTGGTGTTCGAAAAACATTGCGATTTGTGGGATATATGCCGGTTTTCCTGAAGTCACTAACGGCTATTGACCCAGTTTGGACTTTTAAATAAGCCTACCAAATAATTCAGAGATGTCGAAAGGTGTGACAGCCTTCTAATTGATTCGAAGAAATACTCTTAATTCCTCACTATAGTGAGATTTTAAAGGCCTATGAAAGTTTTATCCAAACGGCTGCATATAATGGGTAGAGTGTGGGGGTAGGCACAATATCTCTACAAATTTTGTCTTGCTAAATCGATAACTTGTAAGTTGCGACAATGCGAATGGTGCCCATCTAAATCTAGCAATATTGGATCACTTTGTGATGGTCTTGTTTGTTTCTATAAAGTGCCGGAACCATTCTGTAAATATTTCCGTTTGAATCCAGCCACTCGGATGGCATACAATTTTTAATCCAGGAGGGGCTTCTTTTTGTAGCAAAATATTCATATTCTTTCTAGGATAAATAAGTAATGGTGGAACAAAAGTTCCCCCTGCACTCATGCATAAAACAGCTGTGACTAGAGATCCCCTCTCGGCAGACGTTATCGAGCCAACTTGCTTAGCACCCCTCAAAGCCAGAACAGACTGTATCTTCGATTGGACGATAGACAACCCAGTCTCCCAGAAAAATATACTTTAAAAAACTAATGCTATAAATAGATTTATATTAAACAATTTTTTTTAAATACCTTTCATTTTCCATTAATAAAATACTAACATAAACGGCTATTGCTACCAAAAAAATTTCAAAAGTTTTCTAGAAAACTTCCAAGTAGGGAATCAAGTCCAGCTGTGGCACGGAACTTGCATGCCACATATACCGTGCATGAAAATTAGACACCTATAAGGATGCACAGAAGTAGGTCTAAAGCGTTTAATACTACTTTCGAGAGCAAGTGACGTAACCACAACTAAGGATGAAGATATTTGCTTTTTTTCTCCTTGATAATCCAAAAATCAAAACACAATGACAGCAGTCTTGCTACATGTCTGCAAAACCTGAGACGAGGGGTGATGGAATGCTTGAGAATTGAGGAGGACTGTCCATGTACCACAAGATCTTTTACAAACACACTCCTGTTCCAGTTTCAGTTTGTGAAGCAGAATTTATTCCACTACTACTGCCGCAAACACAGTCCTGTAGGCGCAAGCCACTCGCAACAGACTAATTCTGTTCATACGTGTCATGAGTCCCTGTGGGCCGTTATCTCTACTGTCCCACTTCAATCCACTGGTGCCACGTAGAGGATGGTAAACTGCACAACACCGTGTAAGGCCCTTCTCCTTTCGGGTTTGGGTCCCCCAATGTTGGGCATCACCTTCCCCAATGCAGCCGCATTATTCGCAGCCTTTCAGGGCTCGTCTGGGAGTGATACCGTACTAGGAGCGATGAGGATTCTCCACGCGCTACCTGCGCTCACCGGCAGTTCCCCTCTATACCACACAAACTCTTAAACACTCACCCTTCAGTCCTGGCGTCCTCACACCCAACAACCCGGGTCACCTACACGCAGCCATACAAGGGACAAGCACCGCCTAGCCCCACCTCCTTCGCCCCTCCCGTCAACACCAGTTCGCTCGGCCTATGACCATGACAGCCGCTCCAGTGCGTCCTTCACGGCTACCTCCGTTCATACCGCGCCATCTCACAAGACCCGGCACATCTCTACGCCCTCCTCACCTAACCCGGATTCGCCCTGCGCTCTCCCCACCCGCCTGTCACCAGGGCCCGCTCCCGCGCCGTCCCATCGTCTTCCTCCCACTACACGCGCTAGACCTCTTAACTCTACTAGTCTCACTCCAGGTCCACGTACGCGCCAGCCCTCTCATCGCTCTACATCCGAGAATAACAGCGCGCCACCATTCCGGCAACGATATCCTTTCACCACACTTATCACACACTCACTCCCTCTATAAACAGATACAAATATACTAGTTCCTCGTGCGCTCCAACCGCCGACCACCACCTCTTCCCGCAACCGTCCACCCGCTCACAGCACCGCTCTTTCCCAATGATATCATCTATAGCTCTAAGTCCCCACACCACACTACCTATAAATCAAAGCCCCCACCTCTGCCACACCAATCGAAACACACACCGCCTCCGTTAATCGAACGCTAACTTCGACTATCGATAGACAATAGACAGATACCTGAAACACACACTCCCCCACAACACATCCCATCAACACCGATCGCTATCGCTATCACACATATGAACACCGCTCACCGCCCCTGATATTTCCGTGCCGACCACAGTACAATCCACTCCCAGACTCCACATATACTACGCCGAAAACGCCCGACGCGCCCTGGCCTCCTCACACTCTCACCTGTACTTCCCCCACTCACGCTCCCATCCTGAGAGACCCACCCATACACACACCTAACAAACATAGACGCCCACGCACACTCCAGATACCCACAGCATACACTACCAACTACAATAGCATCCTGCCAAATAAGTATCATCCCTTAACATGACTCTATTAGAGCATGATCGTACACGCTCACCTCTCACGTGCCCAGTCACTCCATCTGATGAAGTGCAAAACAATACGTGTCAAGTGTGATATGATAATCGCACACCAATCCCTTCCGAAGTCCCACCTGTATATATATCCTGACTGACTAGTAGACCTCAATCTCTTTGAGAGCTTGAAAACTAGAAGTGGATGCGTCTGGCGAATGTGTGAGGTTGAAATAAAGGATGTGGCAGAGATAAGAAGAACATGATATAATACTCAGTTCCTCTGTGAGTTCTCAGTGTTGAGGAGCTTGTGAATAGATGATAGAGAGAGAATGAGACTTGGGATTGTCTCTCCTGTGTACTACAACTCATCTGTCTCTCCACTATAACATCTATCAATTATTGGATTTGTCAAATTTACAACGTCATAGTGTAGGAACAACACATTAGCAAAGATGAATAGACATAACTACAAGTATGTACAAGGTGTGAGTAAGATATGTTTATATACCAAGAAAATATGATAACCTCTCTGATGTCAATGACGACAGAATGATATATTGACGATATTGAATCAAAGCATCGCGTAGTGAAACCCTGAATATTGCTTAGCACCCCCGCCCGCTATACAGACCAGTATTTCCCCTCGCCCTACCACACCTCCTTCTAAACACAACATCGCCTAATCTCGCCGAGTCTCCGTCACCGCGTCAACACGTATGCTATTCAATCGCGAACGCACACTTGTCGGTCTTCTATACGTGAACTAAGCTCCCTAGCTCTTAGAGTGAGTTCTCTCTCTCTTGAAGTGTAGCTTCTGTCTAATCAACTGCACGTAAATCTCCTCACTCACCTCCGCCTTCTCACGCTTCAGACCACCCTTACTGTACAACCTTTGTACTATAATCTAATGTTCTTCTACCCCGTTGGCGGATGCTATACTTCCTACGACGCCTTCCGATGTAGGTTTCACACAGATTTTTCCTCTCTACCTCTCCGACACAAAAACCTTGGACACGTGACCGGATATACGCTGTCACTTTACTACTCTCTCTCACGTGTGCTCGCGTAAGCCTGTAGGCTCATCACACCCTGCTCAGCCTAGTCCCACGCCTCTCTTACCTGACTCACTAAACTGCAACCCTATAACATTTCTCATTCGGGTTGCTCGCCGCTCTGCGCGATTTCATTGGCCACTATTCCTGTAAATACCGTACTTCTATCTTCCCTTTGTTTTCTCTCCAACAATCTTCTCATCTCTTTCCGTCTACTCTCTGCCTCTCGCTGACAAGGGAGCACGCTCGCTCTAATCGTCTTCAACGAATAGCCTCCTCCTTGGGGCTGTGTCTCCTCGCTCGGATCCACACAACCTATACAAACCTGCTAGATCCTACAGAGCAAGCTTGTAACAACAGTCGTCTGGCTGCGAAGTGTATCATCATAGTCGCTCATCGTTCGCTCAGTGTTGAGTACGATCAGCTGGACTACGTACTCCCTGCTGACAAATAAGAGCACCTACCCTCTCCATCTAACTATGACAAAGAAGCTTTTTCGTCGGACTAGTGCTCTCACGGCTTTCCCTCCACAGATTATCTGACTCTTGGGCGGTAACGAGTTCGTCATTGGCTCAGAATCGACCTCCACACCCGAATTCTACACGACTGATCGCTCACACCCTCTATACATGAGAGATCAACACTCGTATCGTTACATCCAGCACATCGCGATATACTCGTTACTGCATCTCCTCAAAGCTATCAACCGTCATGCTAATACGGTCATCAATTCAAGAGCTACTCTTCTTGGCGCCCACTCTCTATGCGACTTTGGCGGAGTCTCCTACACCGTCTGTGCTCTGTACCCGCATTATGTATACAATTGAACGGATAGATAACAATCTGGTCTCAGCTACGAGGCATACCGTTACACGTCCACGCAGCTTAACTAGCCCACATTATCCATTCCTCTCTCGACCAGCGGCACACCTCTACCCCTTCCTCCCTATACTAGCTCGCTGCGCGCTGCGTCACTCTCTCAAATCCCCACTCGTTTATAGCCTACTCCCACCTCATCACGCTACTGCTACAATACCTCCGCACTCCTCTAACTATGTATGTGCGCTAGCAGAAAGAGATGAGTGAGAGTATATACCTCTATCCAGTTTGTTAAACACTTATTGAAAATTTTTTGAAGTTCAATCACCCCCCATGGTCCGTATCGCATAACTAATGCGAGACCCGATATCATTCCTCCACGGCCCTATCGGTCCACCCCTCAGCCTCTTTCGCTCTCTCCACAGCTCTTAACGCATTACTGGAACACGACTAGCGCCTACCAGACCGCGATACATCGTCTCGAGGACATGAATTACTTGCTCCCACCAAGATGTCGTGATATATCTGTAGGGACATACTACTGTTGTCTTTATGACTTTTACACAACCATGGCAACTCGCTGTGACGCTGCTAGTCTCCCGCACATACATCCCCTATTACGCCTGCCATCACACGATCGACTTTGACTCATATCTCTCGAATAAGCTTCTGTTTGGCGCACATCCACAAAACTCTACATTCACCGTCTTTAGTAGATGGTGTGGAATCACAAGCTCTCAATATTAAAAGAGGAGTACGGCAGGGATGCCTCTTTGTCACCCCTGCTTTTCAACGTTTACTCCGAAAGAATTTTCAGAAAAGCACTTTCTGAAAAACAAGAAGGAATACTTGTGAACGGCGAAGTCATCAATAATTTGCGATATGCGGACGATACAGTACTCCTAGCTTCTAGTCAAGAAGATCTGCAAACACTACTTGATAGTGTCGTTGAGAGTTGTAGGGAGGCAGGTCTGGATCTTAACATAAGGAAAACCAAAATACTTGTAATAAGTAAACAACAGAATATAAAACCGTCTATATATGTAAATAATACCAAACTTGAGCAAGTTGATAAAATCGTCTACCTTGGACAGCAATTAAATTGTAATGCAGAAAATCACGGCGAAATTAGATCCAGAATAGAGCAGGCTAGAGCTGCTTTTAGAAGGATGTCCAAGGTGTTATGTAACAGAGACCTAAAATTGGCATTAAGGATCCGCCTACTTCGCTGCTACGTGTTTCTCGGTCTTACTTTATGCTGTCGAGTCCTGGACTGTGAATAAAATCGATCTAAATCGCCTTGAGGCTTTCGAAATGTGGTGCTATAGAAGAATTTTAAAAGTTTACTGGGTGGAGAAGATTCGTAACTCCACAATACTTGAACGTCTCAGCAAGACCACTGAGATCATAAAAAGCATCAAGCAGAGAAAGCTGGAATATTTCGGACATGTAATGAGAGGTCCCAAATATAGATTGCTACAAAATATCATGCAAGGAAAAATAGCAGGCAAACGCAGTCCAGGACGAAGAAGAACCTCATGGTTGAAGAACTTGCGAGATTGGTATGGTGTAGATACAAGCATGCTATTTAGGGTGGCAGTGAATAAAATTAAAATAGCTATGATGGTAACCAACGTTCTGAAAGGACATGGTACATGAAGAAGAAGAATAGCCTTTGTTTCTTCATTCGTTCAGTTAGAAGCTGTTTTTTTGCCGCATTTTCCTAACCTTTTCATATCGATTGATCCCTTTTCTCGTTTACCCTTCAAAATCTAGCTTACTACCCCCTGACTCACTCCACACGTTCTTGCGATTTCTCTTTGTGACATAGAAGTGTGTTCACTTAACGTGATAATCTTTTTACGCTTCCTAGACGTAATATCCATAACGGAATTAAACGAAAAAAACTCACTAATTACCGAAAACAACCCAAAATAGTACAAAACAACAAAAACTTGTGTCCTGAAATACCCTCAAATAAAAGGCAGAGAAAGTAAGGTTATGTTTTCAATGCTTGGTCAGTTGTTATATGTGTTATGTGTATTATGACATATTTACTGACATAATACTATACACATATTATTATATCAGTAAATATGTGGACAGTGTTGCCAACTGTAAATATTAAAAAATGTCACAATGATTCCATTAATTCGCACAATACTGTACTGTACCAAGCCAAGCAGTTTTCTGAAACGACACTTTATATGTAATAACTCGGTGTGATTAATATGCTATAACTGTGTTAATAAGAAGATTCTACTCGATTCTATTTTATACACAATCTGTAAACAAATCTCAAATTGATAAAATTTGAATATCATCGTTCTGGATGTACAAAGAAACTCCCTCCTGCACTGGATTTCATTTTAATATAGCATACAACTTTATTGTTAACTGGTCTGCTTTGTAAAGCTTTCGTGCACCGCCAATAGCGGCGGCGGCGAGAATGAGAAGGCTTTGGAAGCAAACACGGACGCGTATTATAAAGTAACAAAAAATTTTTATTTCTCTATTGATACCTAACCGGCTGCTAACTAGAGTGGTGCGACTCGCTGGATGGTGAGACTACAACTGTACGTTTGAGCCTTTTGTTAATTGACCGTGTGAAATCTGGGACGGTGGATTAACTGCTTTGATATTGTTGTAGAAGAACTACAACAAAATACAAAAATAGTTGTATTCACTTTATTCGTTCTCTTCCCTAATTACTTTACATCAACAAGTCATAAGAAACTATTTGTAGAGAACTGAAAATCTGTATTGAAAACAAATGAATTGTCCCAATTAAACACATTACAACATTTTGCAAAAAATACAATACATTTGGGGTGGTCCACTTTATATATCTCGGTTTCTGTACGAAAGACGTAACAGATAACGGCCAATAACAACACTACAATTTGATAATAATGTGAATTATATACAATGCTCCAAAAGAGAGTTTTATTTTTTCTTATTGAACCTCTTCAAAGATAAGCCAACCGCGCTATATGAGCAACATCTGCTTCAAATTATTGTAAATTCTCAGTTGCTTGTTGAATTTTATTTCTTAGTTGTACTTTGTAGACTTGTTGTAGATGGACATCTCTGTATCGTTTGTCTAGTCGAGTAAACAAGGTCTGGTAACATTTTTCTTGACCCTTAGGAATCGATCTTGATCTTGAAAAAGGGGCTTAAGAAAATTAAAAGAAAATCCATAAAGAAAATTGATATAAACTGCTTAAAACAACCTAACATTAATCTAAAAGTTACAGAAAAATTAAATGAGGTAATAGCGGATATCACAGCAAGATATAAACAACCGGCCAGTATAGAGGACAATTGAAATTGTATTAAAAAAGCTATCGTAACCACCTACCAAGTCTCTGATCGCTTCCCAAAAGTACAAAAAAAAGAATTGGATGACTGATGAAATATTATCAATGATGGACGACCGCAAATCATTTAAAAACAAAGACCGAACCAAACATCAGCAGATTAATCGACAAATACGAAAAGAGTGTCGCAAAGCTAGAGAACAGTGGCTGCTAGACAGGTGTGCAGAAATTGAGGAATTGGAAGAAAAACGTAACCACTTTAATATACATAAACTCATACTAAATCGTTAAAGAAATGGCAGGTCATACAAAACCTTGCAGTTTTAACAGTATTGTGAAGGACAATAAATTAATTACTGATCCCAAGGATCTACTTCAACATTGGAGAAACTACACACAGCAACTATACTCAGACAACACATAGAAGAAACTCTGAAAGTGAATATAAAAGTGAACCCTCCCCCAAAATATTGAAGTCAGAAGTTGTAAGGCAATCAGAGCAAATGGGGAAAAGCACCAGGCTAAGACGACATATACATAGAGGTTCTAACAATGTTGAGTGAAGACAATTTAGACGCCTTGATAGATCTTTTTAATGACATTTATGGGTCAGGTCAAATAACACAGAATTGGCTGTGGTAACAGATAGCTTTATACCAATCCCAAAAAGCCAAACGCTAATAGTTGCGACCAATTCCGAATGATCAGCTTATTGAGCCAGGTCCTAAAACTCTTCTTAAAGATAATTCACACAAGAATATACTACAAATGTAAAAGAGACATTAGCCCAACACAGTTCGGTTTCAGACAAGGATTTGGCACAAGAGAAGCACCTTATAGCTTAACTATCCTCCTTCAGAAATGCAGAGATCAGCAAAAAGATGTCTTCCTATGCTTTATAGATTACCAGAAAGCGTTCAATTGTGTTAATCATTCAGAATTAGTAAGATTGCTCCACGAACGTTCCATAGATGAGAATTACCGTAAAATCATAAAGAAACCTTTATATGTATCAAGTGGCATCTGTGAGATAGGACTGGAATCTACTTGGTAGGTAGCAAACAATTGGTTAGAATAAATGACACGACTCTATTTGAAAAGATATTGAGTGGTACCGGAGTGAGGAGTACCGCAAGGTTCAGTACTAGGTCCCATTCTTTTTTTACTTTTCATTAATGACATCACTTACTTGAAAATTAAAGGGAAATTTTTTCTATTTGCTGATGATACCAGTATTACTTGGAGCAGCACTGATATTTCAACGCTTCATTCAATTATAACCGCTAATTTACTTATAATCAAGGCTTGGTCAGACTCCAACTTACTTAGCTTTAACGTGGATAAGACTGTAGCATTATCTTATAAAGGAGTCATGCAACCCTTGCTTTTGAATGAGAGCCAAATCAATATCGTAAATTCCGTGTACAATTCTGTTTTAAAGGAAGATCTGTTTCAACCGGGAACTAAATTTATCTTCTGCCAAAATGGCATATTTCTCATTGTTCGAGTCCATCTTCGATATGAGCTTTCCATTTTGGGGTTCTAGTACAGCGGCCCAATTTGATACTATTTTTAAGTTGCAAAAAAAGAGCAATCCGTTATCTATTTGGTCTCAAACACACAACTCATTGCAAGACCTACTTCAAAAATCACGGAATTTTGACGCTTCTCTCTTTATTTATTTTGGAAACGGTTTGTTTGATTCGAAAGCATCTAAACATTTTTCCCGATAGACCTGACCATGGCTACTCCATTAGAAATTCGGATTGTAACGTTTATTTGCCGATCCCGTCCACTCAGCTAGTAAAGAATTCTATTCTATATCGTGCAAAGAAACTTTATAATCACCTTCCAAGAGAAATTAAATCCGCAACATCCTTCATTAAGTTTCGTAAGGTGACAAAAATCTATCTCTCAGAAAGACCATATTATTCAGTTGACGAGTTTCTTAATGTATAACAAAGAAACAAATTTAGTATTGTTTATAATTACATTTGGGTGTCTCAAGCAGTGGGCTACAATTTGTCTCATTTGTTGTTGTCTGTCCAAATTATGTAGGTTATACAATAATTTTACTAATTTAAAATAGTGTTATTCTGTTTTTTACTATATTTGTTTTTGTTTTATACTTTTTGTACTATTTGACTGATTTATTTTTTAGCTTTGTCCATAAAATTGTTCAATAATTTTCAGTGACAATAAAGCATATTTCTATTCTATTCTACATCATATTTCTGAATCGAAAAAGGTGTACGACAGGGTTGTGTTCTGTCACCCCTCCTTTCTAATCTTTACTCTGAAACGATTTTCGATAGAGCCTTAAGTGACACTAAAGATGGAATCAAGATCAATGGACAGACTATTAGTAATCTTTGCTATGCTGATGATACGGTCATAATAGCTGATAACCAAGAAAGCACTACAAACGACTAATAGATAGAATAAACAATAAACACTGAAGAAGAAGGACTGGGCTTGAATATTAATATAGACAAGACAAAGGTAATGGTGGTTAGTAGAACACAAAATATGTTACTACATATAAGAGTAAACAATAAAAACATCCAAAAGGTCCCCAAGTTCAGATATCTCGGTAGTTGGTTAACTGAAGATCTAGACCCAGACATAGAGATCATCATTATCATCATCAGTGGCGCTACAATTCTTCGTGAGTCTTTGCCGCGTTTTACTATTGATTTCCATGTTTGTTGGTCCTGTGCCAGTAATTCCCATTGTCGCACTCCCATTTTCTCTAGATCTTTTTTGACAACATCTTTCCACCTTTTTTTAAGCCGCCCTACAGACCT
Source organism: Diabrotica balteata (assembly GCA_918026665.1). NCBI lineage: Eukaryota > Metazoa > Arthropoda > Insecta > Coleoptera > Chrysomelidae > Diabrotica > Diabrotica balteata. The sequence continues at coordinate 1,545,053 of OU898280.1, forward strand.
TCTTCCATCTGGCCTTTCCCAGAACACATTGTTTATAAGGTGATTGTCGTTACTGCTTATCACATGCTCTGCCCATCTGAGTCTATTGGCCTTTATATATCTGACTAGATTTTCTTTTCGAATAGAGATTCTAGCTTGTTATTGTATTTGCCCCTCCATTCGTTTGTCACGCTGTCTCTGCAAGGGCCATTCATATCATTCGAAGAATTTTACGTTCCCACACCAGCAGTTTTCTAATGAAGTTTTGACTTCATTAGATGGTTGCATTGCAAAGAAAAATCTGTTTCCTGCCATTATTCTCGTTTCAACTTCTCGCTCTAATTAGTTGTCATTTGTGATTGTTGCTCCTAGATATTTAAATTCTTTAACCAATTCGAAGTTGTGATCATTTATAGTATTGTTTTGCCTTATTCTCCTTTATTCTTGTTTTGAGACGACCATGTATTTTGTTTTTGTCTTCATTTTTTTAGACCGATGTTTAAAGAGAGATACGTAGCAGGATTGAGCAAGCCAGAACAGCATTTACTAATATAAGAACCTTGCTAAGCAACAGCAGCCTTAACTTAACGCTTCGATATCGCTTTGTAAAATGTTTATTCCATACTGCTATATAATGTAGAAACCTGGACCATCAAGGCCAATGTGATGAACCGATTGGCGGCCATTGAAATATGGGTATTTAGAAGACTACTTTAAAATTCCCTGGACAGATCACACAACAAATGTCAAAATAATAAATCGAATGGGCAGAGAACGAGAATTGCTGCCAATAATAAAAAGAAGAAAAACTGCTTATCTAGGTCATATATTTCGAAATTCCAAGTACCAGTTCTTAAAGCTTATTATGGAAGGGAAGATAAAAGGAAAACAGGGCATCAGAAGAAAGAAATACTCATGGCTTAAAAATATAATGAACTGGGCAAACCTTGATGCCCATTGCACTCTTTAGAAACACACAAGATCGAGAGAAGTATGCCAGATAACAATTTCTCATACATTTTGATAGAAGAAATCGATCATCTCTCTTCGTTATTATTCGTTGGCGGTCTTCTTTTCTTGTCGGCGGATATAATCACCAGTATCTTGGTACCGACGATACACTCGGGACATAGCAGATTGGCTTAAATTTAGTCGATTTGCCACAGCCCTCTGGCTCAGGCCTTTTCTCAATAATGCTACTGCTTGAGCTGCTTTGGCGGATGTGGTATCCATTTGTTATGCAGTTGTGAACTTAAGTGACTGATGTATTAGTAGGTTGCTATGGAAATTGATGCCTACGATGTTAACCGAACGCTCAAAGTTGGTGTGTGTTAATTTCAATGAGTCAAATTCTGGACCCCACCTCTACGTGTTGCATTATTTATTTATAGGTTTCTATGTTCTATGTAAAAAATCTATGTTCGTGTAAAAGAGAAAGCTGGAAAACCTTGGTCATGTGATAATACATAGCAAATAAGGCCCCAGTAACTTATCCTTCGACAAAAAGTGGATGGCAAAAGCTGAAGAAAAAGAATCTCATGAATGCAAAGTCTATGCAAGCGGATGCAAAGTTTAAAGATTTTTAGACAAGAAACTAATAAATATGACTCATAATGTAAAAACTCAACATCCACAATTGATGGGGCAATAAAAAAAGAAACTAATTAGAATCTAGATACCTAAAGGTGGTTTAATTTTTTCTTGTTTGGTCTATATATATATATATATATATATATATATAATATATATATATATATATATATCGAATATAATACTTCTTCTTCTTCAAGTTCCACTCCTATCGGAGATTGGAAATCATTCTGGCAATTATAATTTTATTGGTTACTCGCCTGAATAGTTCAATTGAACTGCATCCAAACCATTCACGGAGATTGCGTAGCCACGAGATTTTACGTCTTCCTACGCTTCTTCTACCTTTGATTTTACCCTGCATTATATTCCTTAGTAGTTCGTACTTTTCACCTCTCATGATGTGCCCCAAGTATTCCAATTTCCTGATTTTTATGGAATGTAAAACTTCGCATTGTTTTCCTAGTTGTTCGAGAACTTGTTCGTTTGTTTTGCGATCCATCCATGATATTTACAAAATACGTCGGTAACACCACATTTCGAATGCTTCTAGGTTTTTAATGTTGGATTTTTTAAGTGTCCAAGCTTCAACTCCATACAAAAGGGTAGAGAAAATATAACATCGAAGCATTCTTATCCAGAGCGATATATTGATATCGCGATTACAAAAAAGTTTTCTCATTCTATTAAAAGTTGACCGCGCAATTTCAATGCGGCATCTTATTTCTTTTGTCTGATCAGTATCTTCTGTGATCCATGCTCCAAGGTATTTGTATGAAGATATTTGTTAAATTTCTGTATTATCTAGTACTAGCTTAACTTTGATGTTTTGTGCTTTTGTAAATACCATGAACTTGGTTTTCTTCAAATTGATTTTTTAGTTCATATTCGTTGCAATATATATTTAGTTGTTCAGCAAGGAGTTGCAGTTCTTCTAGTGTTCCTGCCAGAAGGACGGTGTCGTCAGCATATCTTATGTTATTAAGTGGCTCACCGTTTATTATAAGGCCCTCACTGATCTCGGCAAGCGCTAATTCTGAGATGGCTTCACTGTATAAATTGAATAACAAGGTTGATAAAATACACCCTTGGCGGACCCCACGGCGAATCTGGATATTCTTGGTCAGTTCGTTTTCAACTTTCACTTTTGCTGTTTGATTCCAATAGTGGTTAAAGATGATTCTAATGTCTCTACTGTGTATGTTTTTATTTAATAAAATTTGTTTAAGTCGATTATGCTGCACTCTGTCAAATGCCTTCTCAAAATCAATGAAACAGGCATATACTTCCTGATTAATATCTAAGCATCTCTGCGAAAGAACACTTACTGCAAACAGTGCATCTCGTGTTCCCAGTCCTTTCCTAAATCCCATTTGTGTATTACTTATGCCTTCATCTAATTTCTTATGTATTCTATTGTGAATTACTTTTAAAAACAATTTCAAGACATGACTCATTGCACTCCTTTGCATTGGCTTTTTTGGGAAGCAGTATGAATGTTGATTGGAGCCATTCTTTAGGTATTATACCTGTTCTCTATGGTATTGAATAGATCCAAAAGAAGATCAATAGATTCAGTATTCACAATTTTAAGTAATTCGATAGGAACTTCATCAGGCCCGGGAGATTTACCACCTTTAGCTTGTTTCATTGCATATTCAATTTCTTCTCGTATAATGTCAGGCCCAGTATCATCTTAAATTCTTTTGGTGCTTCTGTTCTCTCTTTGTCTTCAAAAAGTTGTGCTATATATTGTGTTCATCTCTGCATTGTTTGGTTTATATCTGTTATAAGTACACCCCTTTCATCTCTTAGTTGCCTAGTTTGGAGTGTTTTTCTCATTCCTGTTAATTCTCTAATTCTTTTATGCATGTTAAAAAAGTCATATTTTTTCTCAATTTCTTCTAGTTCTTGGCACTGCTCATGTAACATTCTCTCCTTAGCTTCTTTTATTCTCTTTTTTATTAATCGATCAGTTTCATTATATTTAATTGGATTTTTTGTTTTGAATGATTTTCTTTCATTCATTAATAGTAGTATTTCTTCAGTCATCCAATCTTTATGTTTTCTATTCTTTGGTTTTAAGTTTTCATTTGCTGTTTTAATTATTGGTACTTTTATATTGCTACTTTTTATATTTAATATAATACTAAATAACAATATATAAAACTTGGTTTTGTCTTGAAGTAAATTAAGAAAAAGTAACACAGAAACTAAGAAAAAAACCATATCTGCTGTCATCATTACTTCTTTTAATTAAATAATAATTAAATATCTGAAATAATAAGGTAATTAAGAATCACCTGCTAAGACAAACCACCACCATCACCTCAGAGTTATCCCCTCATAGAAATCAATTTGAAAAATTACACAAATACCGAAATGAAGCAGTAAAGTGATGCTTTCAAAGCGGCTCCCCTTATATTTTCTACCGATTTCGGCGATAAAATTACAGGGCCTCACTGGCAGCCAGCAATTTAACTAAAGGCTACTCATCTTGAGGAGCCTTTTTAACGCCCTTCGAACACTTATTTGATAATTTGCCACGATATCGCTTCTCATAATTGCACCATTGCTTTCTTTAATTTACTTTTAATGAACGAGCATCGTGTGATCTGTAATGTGATATCTATAGATGGTTAAAATGCTGACCGTGGGTTATAGTATGTAGATAAATAATTATTTATGAATTTGGTGCGCAATGCAACAAAATTTTGTCCGAGACAATAACTTAGAGATCCAGATAATAACTTAAGAGCCATTAGGAAATAATAATATTTTTTTCCGTAATATGCACAACATTTTTTATGATTTGTTTATTAAACTGAACAATTTCATGCAACACTGGGTACAACGAACCTCACTTTACATGTTCTTCGTCCTCTATTTTGCCTTAAGGATCATTTGTAATATTTTCTATCGATTTTCCCATACTATATGCTCAAATAAGATATTTTTCGATGTTTAACAGTCTTTAGCAGTTCTCTATCTTTGTTGACGCTCCTTAGTGTCTTCATTAGTTTTCTTGCTGTCCAAGGTATCTTCAGTCGTCTATGAACCCACATTTCCAATGCTTCAATTTTGTTCATGATCGATACTTTTAGCGTCCACACTTCTGCGTCATACAAAAGTACGCACCAAACATAGCACTTAACCATTCTTTGTCTTAGTTCTAAACTGAGATGATTATTGCAAAGAAATAATTTGATTTTCACTAAAGTAGTTTTAGTCATTGCTATTCTACGTTTTATTTCTATGTCTGGATCTAGTTGGTCCTTTCTCACAGTTATAAATAAGTCATTTGTGAACTTTCTCAACTTGGACTCCGTTGAATTGAAGCTTTATATCAGGATGTGGGTCACGACAAAACACTAAGAATTTGGTTTTGTTTGAGTTTATTTTTACGCCATTTCCTCTTCTACCTCGTAAATACGATCAAGCAAAATTTGGAGACCTGCAATATTATCTGATAGAATTACTGTATCGCCTGCATATCTAATCACATTACGTAGTTTCCCGTTGATTTTTATTCCATACGGAATAAAATCTCAAGTGCATTTTTAAATAACTGGTCCGAGTAAACATTGAACAATGTTGGCGACAAAATGCAACCTTGTTTGACTCCTCGTTGTATGGAGATTTCATTGGTGTAGTTATCTCCAATTTTTACAATAGCAGATTGATTCCAGTACAATTTTTTAATGACGCGAATATCCTTGTCATCTATTCCGATATTTTTTAGTCTTTGCATTCATTTTGCATGTTGTACTTTATCGAATGCCTTTTTGAAGTCCACGAAACATGTAAATACATCTTTTCTTTGGTCACGACATGTTCGTAATAGGATGTTAAGCGCAAAAAGTGCCTCTCTGGTTCCCATAGCATTTCTAAAACCAAATTGGGTATCTTCGAGATCTTCTTTGCATAAGGCTAATATATAATAATTAGGCTAATCAATCGATATTCTGAGCATTTTCTCGCATTGTGTTTTTTAGGTATTGCGACAAACATGGATTTGAGCCAATCTGTGGGAATCACTCCGGTGTTATATATTGAATTAAAAAGTCTTATGTCCGATTTCACCAACGATACCTAAACAGTTGCCTTCAAAAGTAATTCTTATCGAAAAGAACTTCCTAATGATCTTAGGAACACTAGCGTTTCACAACTAACAGAACTGCTTATGTAGGAAATTCTTTCTTAGGTATTACCTTAGGTACATTTGAACTATTATTGATAAATAAAAATTAGAATAAGAAGTTATAACCTTATTTTTTATTTGTTATTGAATTGTTTGTTTTCCAAGTTGGTTTTATTCATTTTTGTCGTGTTATAGTTATTTTTATTAGAAGTTAGTTATTTGTAAATAAGGTTTGTTTAGTTTTGTAAATTATTTATATACGTCTAGTGAAATGGAGGAAAAGAAAAGGGCTGTAAATTTCATATTAAATAGGCGGAGAGCATATTAAATAAAATTAAAAAAGTTGATTACGATGTTATATTATACAGTATAATACATTTTTATCTAATTTTAGTTTCAGATAATGAAGAAGTGCCACCAGGTCTATTGTCATTATTGAAATAATTTTAAAATAAAACATATCTTGAAAATTGTTTTTTTATTTGATATGTTTTAATAATACTACTTTTAATGAAATCATGAATGAGTTTTTGAAAGAAAATACCAGTTTTTTAGGTAGAGAATATCATTTTCTATTTGTTCCAACACATATAAAACTGTTGGTTTAGACATTCGAAACCTTTTTAAAAAAATCCATATCGTCCAAAAGTTTCAAAATAATTTGGTCGATTCTTGATAACTCGAGGCTTTTTTCTGTTTCTTCTTCAGAATCAGGTCAGGAATTCAAACGATTTAGATTTTCGATAAACTGTAGTGCTTCCATATTATAAATAGTACCAAAGCAACAATTAATTAATATAAAATAATACAACAATAACTAACTATAGAGTAACAACACACAAATTACGGTAAGAAGCAAATTACTTGACAAATTTCACAAGTACATCCGTCAAAACTGTTACATAACTGTCAAAACATAACCTCACTTTTTTAACTATAAGTAATACCTAAACTGTTTAAGGAGATCGCAAAACGTATCCTACCATAAGGTAATGCTTAAGCGGTTTAGGCAATTCTTAGCGTATGGTGAAATCCGTTTTAGAGTTAGGAAGTACCTAAGCCTGCTTAGGTAATTCTTAAATATTTAAGTATCGTCGGTGAAATCGGGCATTACTATCTACTACTTTTATGTTATCATCCTCTATTCTTCAGCAACTCAGTTGGTATATCATCTGGACCACAATCTTTTCTAATTTTAGCATTATTCATAGCGTGTTCTAACTGATTTCATAATTTCAGGGCCGTCAGTATTGTTTTGGCATAATTCGGCAATTATTCCTGTCATTCCTGTCATCAAACAACTCTGATATATACAGCTGTCATTATTTTCTTATTTCGTGCTCAATTACAATGTTACTTATTTCTTTTAGTTTTGTGTGCATATTAAATAAGTCGTGTTTAAATATTACATTCTCCATTTCGTCGCACCTTTCTCTCATCCATTTTTCTTTAGCTAATTTGATCTCCTTTTTTATTTTTCTCTGCAGGTGTCGATATTCTGTTTCATTAGATTTTATCAGTAGATGTTGTTCCATTAATTTCAAGATGTCGTCTCTCATCCATTTATTTTTTTTTTGATTAAGTTTTTTCTATAAGCATTGTTTGTGGAGATTTCGATTAATTTGGTTTTTAAATTCACTCCATAGTTCTTCTGGATCTTCTAGTTATTCTCCGATGTTTTTTAAACTATTGTTAAATTCTTTTCTAATGTTATGGTTTATGTTTATATCGTCAAAGTTATGTACATTGAGTTTTTGTTTTTTGTCGCTGAATTCGTTGTAACCTTAGTTTAATATCTGCTTATACAAGTGGTTGTAATCAAATCCAATATTCTGCCTCAGGAAATGTAGTGACATTTTGACGGCATTTCGGAAACGTTTATTTACAAGTATAGTTTATTTGATTTCTTGAAGACTCAGGGTTATTGCAATCATCAAAATGGGGCTTTCCAAGGGTATGCTTGTTGCTTGGATAGTTTATAGCAGGTGTTTCCAATGATCATATCGTTTTCTTTACAGAAATCATACAATCATCACTTTACATGTACTCAAGGCTAATTCCCCTCTAATTCTTTAATCTGCTTATGCATTAGAGATAGCAACAGTGCTCTGCTTTCATGAAGTCCAAGGGATAATGGAAATGGATGGGCTAAACTGTAATTCTGCAATAACCTGTATAACTGTGAGTGTTTTTTTATTCATTGTGATTTTTACCTGTGATTGTGATTTAACAGAGCAACGAAATAGTTATGTTAAACTCCGAATAAAAGAGTTTGCCATTATCTTTTTCCATTATCATAAACTTCTACACGTATTTTTATTTTATCTAGGTCACGAATACAAAATTGGGTTTGCTACAACGCAAAAAATGCATGAAAATAATTTTGTATTAATTAGCATAATTAATTAGTATAGTGTATAAAAAACAAAGCAATTTTATAATACCTTTTAAAATTTAATTTTATTATAATATACATTATAACCTATCACAAACCACTACAAAATATACATTAAAGTAGCCATGTTCATATTTCTCCAATGACGATATAATATTATCATTAATATTATCTGTGCCTTTGCATTCCTCATTAGAAAGAGACTTCACAATATTGCCTATGCGCTGACTACCTCTATCTCGTTCCTTGTTATCCTGTTTTCACGTCTCTCATTTCACAACTTTGCGATTGAAAGACTAATTTCTAATTTGTGTGTATTTGTCTCATAAGAAGTTGGAAATATTGGCATTTTTAGTTGCTTGAAGAATAAATAAGGACTTTTTTGACTATAAATGTTCATATTTTGAGATTATGTAATAGTTTGCTTAAAACTAATTTTTTACTATATTTCAAGGTATTTTGTTTATTGTTTTTACCAGGGTTATTACAAAATTAATCAATAAATCATTGAATTTATTTAGGAAGTTGAACAATATTGAAATTAATGTTTTATGTTTGTGAAAGAGACCCCTCAGGTGTTTGTAAGTGGCCAAACCATTAGACATAGACTGTATGAAGTAGGGTTAAATGCTTGAAGACCTTTGAGAGTGTTTGTGTTATCCAGAGGAAATCAATCTCATCGACATCAGTGGCATAAGCACACGCAAATTGGTGTTAGACGTGAGTGGGTCTCTACTTTATTTACAGATGAGTCCCGGTTGGTATTTGCACCATATGCAAGACAGGTAAGAATTTGGAGCCGATCTGGCAATGCTGAATGATTGGCCACCGTGCAGGAGGTTCAAAGACAGCAAGGCGGCAGTATAATGACACGGAACAGCATTACTCTTGGTGGAAGCACCAATCTCGTTTGTCTAGAAAAGTTTCCGTCTGGCTCGCGGAAATAAGAATATAGCCGGGGCAATTTTCCTTTCCTGTCGTAAGAGGCGGCTACTGGGAAGGAATGAAGAGGTGGATAGCCGTCGTTTGAGGCGTCAGGTTTGTACAAACGCACGCAGTGCGCTTCGGTGTTACGGTCACAGGTCTAACTAGTAATATCCGAGACGAGCCTCTTCGACTCTTGTGAGACCACTCTACTCTCATTCCGCAGAACCAGGTGAGGTTGACCATGCTGCGTCCCTGATACACCCTTTTCCCATTAGGGGCGTGGGGTTACGGCATGTACCCACCTGGGAGACTTAAGAATGGTAGAGGAGAGCTCTTCAGCGGCGACCTGTCAAACGTGCAAGGCGAGCCTAGACCTGCGTTCCCCTTTCCGCCCCGGAGAGGACGATAACGGACCAGCGTGCGTACCGCATTTTACGCACTCGTGTCGTTGTCGGACTCGTAGGGGCTAGCTAACGGTCGTATGTCCGAAATACCAGGTAGACCAGGGTCCAGCTGATGCTTTATGATCAGAGGGTACACGAATTTGTCCATGTCTTTAACAGTTTCTAAATGCAACAGACTACCGCGATATTGCTCTCTAACCTTTTAATGTACCCTTTGCACAACAAGCTGATCCCCAATTTGAATAAATGTACGACAATGTGCGTCCGCATACTGCCAGGGATTCCTCAAAGATAATGAAATTGAGGTTTTACCATGGACTGCACAATCGCCAGATTTAAACCCAATTGAACATGTATGGGACATATTGGGCAGACGCATTTTACAACAAAATATTGCGTTCAATACAAGTCAGCAACTGTCTCAGGGCATTTCAATGGCCATCTGATTAGGAGTTTGCCTTACAGATGTAGGAAGGTAAACGACATCCGTGGAGTTAAGGGGCAAGAAATTAGTTTTTTATTTTATTTTGTTACCATTTTTTGACTTATGGAGTTCTCTTTTAATTTTCTTAAGAGATATTGCGATAATTATAAGAAAAAATGTTTATTTTAAATTTGGAACACTTGTTTATAACTTTTGATTAAAAATATTTGAAATAAACTATTTGAAATCCTTCTGTAATCTCGCATATTATTTTTGTTCCCTAGATTATTTCGATTTGTGTATATTAAATTATTTACCATTAAATACTTGTACACAAATGATTTTGCACAAGAAAGCTCATGCATTAATGACTTCTACTGTTAAGAAAATTGCGGTTAATATATTCTTGTTAACATAAATAACATAAAAAGTTAATAAGTAATTTACAGTTATTTCTCAATTTTCTTCTATACAGATCAATTTAGCACGAACCTTACCAGGAGTGTTCAGCAAAATAATCAGAATATAAGAATTGTTTTCCCACACAACTATAACAACACGCATCAGATCAGATAAGTTAATCTTAAAAAGGCCGACGTTTGACACACACACATTAGGTTAATTATGCCCTTTACGATGTTTTCGGAGTAAAAACAATTGGTGCGATGATAGATCATCCACGCATCTCACTAACAATCTCCTGAAATCGTTTGTATAGTAATTACATCCAAATTTAAAACACGTGCTTAAAGATAACCGGAGTGTCTACGTAACCACAGAAGCGGTTGGAATTCAAGCTTCAGCTTTTCTGCCTTTCCTTAATCTCTTTTATTGTATTTATATGATGCTGGTCTAAAGTTTGTCTCACTTTTAGCCTTTGAGTTAGGTTGTGATAGGTATTATTGTCATACTATAATTTTTTACATACAATAGGCCTTGAAGGCCTAGGGCAAAATTACATTTGAATTGTACAATATACATCATTTTACGTATATAATAATCAATCAACATTTCTTAATAAAAGATCTTAAAATTTTGTTAAATTTCTAACAAAATAACATAAGTAAATATCTGCCTAAAGAAATACCGTAATCCTATGACTTAATACATTTTATAATTGAATCGTTGGTTGGCCTTATAATACAAATGCATCTTAACATTTTATTTAACTGTTTTGTTTACAAAATTCTTATCTGCATAAATGGTCAACCATCGCTATTTGTCATTTTCCCCGTGAATGTCTACAGCCCCCTTTGTCTACCCTAATTTTCTGATTATTTATTTCAGAAATTTGAAATATTAATTATATATTTTAACCATACTTCATTGCTTCTTTGAAAATATTCTTCACTACCCTCATTAGTTCTTTTACGCTCTTTCCTAGAATTGCTGTCATCGGCAATTTATGCTCGTTGTTAAAAATGTTGTTTTTTCTTAATTCTACTGTTTCTGGCTACTTTGTAACGATAATATTTTGCCTACCACATGGGGTATTACTATGGGAGCTGAAAGTTGGGGGGCAGAACCTATGGAGGTGGAGATAGGGCAAGCAAAATAATTGATACTTGTGGGTACGGTACTCAGGGTTTATTAGGAGAGCTGGGGTAGTGGATAAGTAAATGGCGAAGGGTTTAGATTAGGGCAACTACAAAAATATGAAACAAAGGGATATGAATCTCTTGGGACAAACAAAACAAAAAGAAACAGGGAACACCTCTAGTAATTTAAAATAGGATGCCACTTCGAGGTGCCTAATTGTAACCGTTACAACAGCTAGTTGTAACTATAGAAATAAACAAATTGTTAAGAAACAAAATTTAACATTTATTGTCTTACCACAAACAGTTACAAAAATACAGACAGCACAAAAAATGCTATATTAGTTACAGAGATTCTTACCAAAATAATAAAGAAAACTAATAAAGAAAAAGTTACCTGAATCTCACTAAATTTCACTCTGCATGTCTGGGGTCAGGAACTAGAATCATGCTGGAATTATACTGGGGGCAGATCCGGGATGACGAACAGAGATAAGAATATGAGGGCAGAAGCCAGCACTGGCTGGAACACAAGACTGGAACAGGCACAGCACAATGGCAACATGAGGCCATCTTCAAAAACTATTGTAAAACTGCTCAATACCAAGTATCCAACTGCTACTGTTACTTCATGCTACATTTTCATGACAAGAAAAGGAAAACGAAAAGATTTCGAATTTGAAAATAAATTCGGACTCCAACAAAACTGAACACGCCTTGATCAGCGGCAGGCTTTACCGAGAGTAATAAAATTATCTTTTAAAATTCATCGCATAAGTTAGAATAAACAAAACGCTGAAATAAACAAAACACAACGAAAATTAAGACGTAAATTATTAATCTGAAAAACGCAATACATCGGGCGGCTTAAATCAAAGAATTATCGACAGGAAAATACGCAGCTGCGAAATAAATAAACAACTCTAAAATGGTTTGCATTAACATCCAGCAATGCAAATTAAATGATTGAAAACATTTTTGGGTATTTTAACTTTACGATAGCAAACTGAAATACACTGAAATTATTCTTCGTTATTTTAATTCATATATGAGGGGATTTCAATTTATTGCATATACGAGGGGATTTTCAATATATTACATGTACAAGGGGATTCCAATATATACCAAAGAATCAATGAAACTGCAAATGCTACAACTTCCAGAATAAGATTGAATAATGAGGTGGATGTGAAGTCGCCTTGTGTTAGACCTTTCCGAAGTGAAAATTAAAATGTCAATAAACTTATTTTAAACTTAAATTGTAGCTTATTCCATTAAAACAATAATGTATATGTATAATATGTATATTAGGGGATACCGCAAGGTTACTACACCCGTCTCAATTTTTCGACTTCCGCTAAATAGGATTTCAAGTCCGTGCAAAACGTGATACCAAGCGGTAAGAAGTATTCACTTAAAAAACAACGAGCTCTCAGTTAAAGACCTTTGGAAACAATTAAAAGTTTTAGATGCAGTAAAAATCATTGGACAGTCTTGGAATGAAATTTCACCTAAAAGAAGTTAAATGGTGTCTAGAAAAACTATCTCCTTTTTTTATCACTTAAACTAAGGTAGAATTAACTGCAGAGCCAAATGAAATTAGTAATGCGATTATAGATTGTAGTTGTACATATCGACAGGGAAATTAATTTAGTAGAAGTGATGAAATTAAAAAACTGTTCGATCCTCCAATCAGAAGCTGGCAATTGACAAACTAGAAATTTGTAATAAATATATTGGAGAGCTTCATTATTTAGATCCTGTTCAAACTGAGGATCAAAAATGATGATTAGAAACTTGACTGAAGGGCTCAGTTTAATTGAAAAGGGATTATAAATTTTAGAAAATATAGACTATAACGAAGAGTCCATTTCTTCTACAACACAAGGAATAAAAAAAAGTAAGTATTATCCCGCTATGAAGAAATTTTGCGACCAAAAGAAAATAGAAAAAAACTTTTGAGTCGCTAAACTACTTTGTTAGATTTTATGAAGCCTTCTACACCAAAATATCTTCCATAGACGGATATATTCTAAGGTTTTAATACACAATTTTTTTGTAAATTGGTATTGTTTGTAGCGTCTGGTCCTAATTAAAAACAAGTTATATACGTAGATTCACAAAATTATACACCGATTTACGCTAATTCAACTTCCGCGGTTATCGCTAACTATAGCCTAAGTTCGGAGTATTACTGTATATGCATTGAGGGATTCTACAGTATTCACTGCATTCCCTCACTCAACCGTTTTCATCTATCTCTCTCTGTTGTTTCATTCTCCATCGTTTAGGCCTTTTTTACTCAAGGCGTCGTCTATGATTCCTTCATGATCTTTGGGGTTGTCCTCTTTTCTTCATTCCTATGGGGCTCCATTCGGTTATTCTCTTTATCTATCTGCTGTCGCTAGTTTTTCTTACATGTCCATATCACTTTAGTCTTTTTGTTCTATATATGATAGTATATCTGTTTTCTATTGATGTTTTTTGCTTTATTTCGTCATTACTTCTCCTATTCTTCGCCATTCTTGTTAATCTACATCATCTTTGCAGGCATTCCATCTCTATTGCTACTATCTTACTGCTATTTTTTTGTTTATACTCCAATTTTTTCAGCCCCATAACACTTCGCACTAATGTTTTATAAATCTGTGTTTTTGTCTTTATATTTAGGTCTATCCCACCATATTAAGTTAAGTTGTCGGATTTCTGTTCTTGTTTGTACTAATATTTGCTTAATTTCTTCCTCTGTTGTTGCCTTTTTCGTGATTATAAACCCCAAGTATTTGAATTTATCCTTTCCTTTGATTGTTACGTTGTCATCAATCTGTAAATCGTCTATGCCTTCTTCACTTGTAGATAGGTACTCTGTTTTCGCGAGGTTAATATCTAGGCCAGCCTTGGTATATTCTTGTTGTAGTTTCTTCATCATGTAACAGGTCTTCTTGGTCTTATGCAATTACTACTTGATCGTATGCAAAACTTTACGTATATGGGTATTCTTTTCGTACCGGTACTCCCATGCCTTCGCATTTTTTTTCCATGTAGTTAAGACTTTCTTTGAGTATATTTTAAATAGGATTGGAGATGTAAAACAATCCTGTAGGAGCCCTTTTGTTGGGATGAAGTCTTTGTACAGAGTCATACGCCTTTCTCAGGTCCATAAATGCCAAATGTATATTTCTATTTTTTGCTTTGTTTTTTTTTTCAACAGTATGAATGCGTGTGTATATGTGGTCTATGATTCCTGCCGTGAAGTCTGTCTCATCCTCCCTGATTTTGCCTTTTATCACTTGCTCTATCTTTTCACGCAGTATCTTCCCATATAATCTTCCTATTGATGATATTACACTTATTCCACAGTAGTTTTCGCATAGTTTTCAATATCCTTTCTTAAATATAGATGTCATATATCCCTCCGTCCATTCCTTTGGGAGCTGTTCTCCATTTATGGTTTTCTGAAATATCCATTTTATCATCCTTTTGTAATTTTTTTGAGCCGTACTTTATAAGCTCAGGTGAGATGCCTCCAGGTCCTGGTGCTTTCTAATTTTTGATTGCTTTTATGGCCTTCCTCATTTTCCTATCTGTTATTTCTATTTCTTGTTGTGAGGATCTGCTTCGTCTTCGCCTGTTTTCTTTTCCAATGAATTGTGGTCTTTATTCTATTAATAGTTCATTGTAATAGTCCTTCCAATCTTTGTCCTGTATATTTCCCAATTTATTTTTTTTTTAGTTTTGTTTTAATCCTCTCAGTACTTTCCATGACTGCGAAGTTCTTTTACCTCCTATGTATATTTCAATATTTAAGCAGGTTCTTTCCAATTCTCCATTCTCTTGTTGTGATATTTCTCTATATTCTTTGTAAATTTCATCGTTTTTCTCTTATAGTGTTAAACGGTTCTTTTGTAGAGGGGGTCTTGTCATGTTTCCAATTAATGCACATTTTTGCTGTCAGTAGTTTATGGTCAGTTCCACATTCTGCTCCTCTTCTGACTCTCACGTCTTTTATCTTCATTGTTTTATCTTGTGTGACTTTTACGCAGTCCATTATCGATTTAAGCTTTCGTGTTTCTCGTGTCCATGTATATGTATGAATATTTTTTACTGTATATTTGTTATGATATAAATTGCATAGTCACTCCTACGATCATCCCTAAATTACCGTAGCCCAACTCCAAGAAGAGATGCAATCGCAAAGACGAGAAGCGCTCGCTGAATAAGTCGAAAAATTAATTCAACTAATTGGTTTAAAAACAAGAAACAGATTAGTTTCCACTGTCGTCGGTGATATTGAACAGACAGTTGGCGGTGCCGCCAAGCGACAGTCATTTATTACGTCAAATCGGCCATAGCGTACTCGGCTATCCCGTCTCTGCTCAGCTGTTTAGTGGTGCTCGTATGTCACTCATTTCCGACGTTACTCATCTACCCCGTTCTGCTTCGCCTGTCTGCCACTTTTGACTCACTTGTTATTGTTTTTCAATTGAGAAGGCTCTTCTTAGACGGGCTAATTTACTTATTAGCATTCTGAATCGTTAGGATTATTACAGGGTGTCTTCTTAATAAAATTTAAAGATTAGTTACAAAATATGACAGCACTCTATGACGTTTTGTCTGTATTAGTGACTGATTTCGATCATCCGTGGGTGTGTTGCTATGATGTCAATGTCATCTCTATATTCTTACCACTTACATACAGAGGACTGAATCATTCGTGTTAATATGAGAGTCTCGAATTACTTTTTCCAGGGCAAGGTTAAATAGAAGGTACGATATTCCATCTCCTTGTACTAATTCATTTTTATAATAGAAGTGCATTGAAATCTTATTCTGAACTATGACTTTGTTACGTGAGCCTAAGAGCGTTAGCTCTGTTGATTGAACAAGATAAAACTTCTTCTTCTTCTTCTTCTTCTTCTTCTAGTTCCATGACCGTTATCGATCGTTGGATATCATGTTGGCTACCATATTCGCTATCGTGAATGATCAGATGTAAAAGATCATATTTTTCAGGGTGTCTCATAGAGTGGCCGAAGTATTCCAGCTTGCGTTTCTTTATTATATTGACCAGTTGTGTTGTTTGGCTCAGCCGTCTAAGGACCTCCTCATTTCTAACTCTGTCGACCCAGCATATTTTCAGTAGTCGGCTGTATACCCACATCTCAAAGGCTGTCAAGCGTTTAAGCATAGCCTCAGTTAGAGTCCACGCTTCCACTCCATACAGCATGACAGGAAAGATGTAGCAAGATGTCATATGAACTAAGGTCAATGCTAAGATCGTGACTGCAAAGTACGTTTCTCATTTTTACAAAGGCAGCTCGGGCTTATTCTATTCGGCTTTTAATTTCTGCGGTTGGATCCCAGCTCTCATTGATATTACTGCCGAGATACACGAGTTTCTCTACTCTGTCCAGTGTAGCATCTCTGACTTTTATACCGTCATCCTGTATATAATTTTGTTTACTAACTATCATATATTTAGTTTTCTTAACGTTGAGTTTTAATCCATACTGATCACAAGTCTGTTTTATTTTGTTCATTAGATTTTGAAGGTCTTCTCCGCAATTGGCAAGGACCGTATCGTCGGCATATTGTTGACGGTTACTCCATTCACAATAATACCTTCGGTTGTCTCCATTAAGGCTTCCTCAAATATTTCCTCCGAATATAAGTTAAAAAGTAAAGGCGACAATATACAGCCTTGTCTCACTCATCTTTTATATTTATTTCATCCGACAGTTCTTGTTCAACCTTTATTCTTGCCACTTGATGCCAGTATAGATTTGTAATTATTTGTAGATCTTCGTTTTGTAGTATCACAGTAACGATTTTTGTCTCTCTCTGTGGAAAGATCTCTCCTTATAACGATGAAAATTCGCTGCCTCTTGCATATCATTATAGAGAGGAGAGAGGACTATAATATTATACTAATTTTCTAATGTTAGGAAGCTTAATATCCTAAAAGCAAGTGATCCCCTTGTGTAGATCCTAGCATCCATCATGTGTGTTATCAATGTTGCTCAAACCTCGAAGTGAAAGACACATCGAGGTTTAAGTAAAGTAAGCGCTTTAATGAAATTTATCAGTCGGGTAACATACCCAATGAATGGTTAAGATCAACATCTATTTGTTTCCCAAAAAAGAAAAATGCTAGGGAATGCTCCGACCACCGCACCATAAGCCTGATGTCTCGCACACTTAAAACGTTTTTGAAGATCATCCATAAACGCATTTACCAAATACTTGATATGGATATTGACGAAACCAATTTGAATTCCAGGGAGGCGTAGATACCTGTGAAGCTCCGTTTGCATTCAACGTACTAATCCAGAGATGCTTGAATGTGAACCAAGATATCTACGTTTGATTGATAGATTACAACAAGGCTTTCGACAAAGTCCGCCACAAAGAGCTAATGAACGTCCTCGAAGCCAAACAATTACAATACAACATTTCAGACAATCCAACATATTCAGAGCGGCAGCATCTAAGATCAGAATAGCCATGATGATTGCCAACCTTCGTCGTGGAGATGACCCGTAAAGAAGAAGAAGAAAATTCAGATAAGAAAGTATCAATTCTTACGTTTTTTCTGCATTGGCCAACCCTGTATTTAGACCTTTGCTATAAAATTTGTGGTATATAATTTTCAAATATACTACACTAGAAACGAGGTGATGCTTTGTACGAACCCTTTATGTATTCTAAAAATATATCTCCGTAATTCCGGTAGTACCATCCTCAAAAGTTCGTCAATGGTTCGGCAACCTGTCGCTCTATTATCACGAATTTACACTTCTGGTGCGGCCCTTTTGTACTTGTTTGCCGAGTTTAAAAGTCGAAAGTAATTACACCAATTGACACTGGCAGCTATCAAAGAATTTAAATGGCCTTATGTGTAAACAAATGCGGCTTTTTACGATCTAACGAGAAACGATGCAAGTGCCTTCTGTGAACCATCTGTCTATCTTCGAGTAAATAAAATCTGTTTCTTTTTCGGAAGTTGTTACTTTTATACTGGTTTTTACAAGAAATGTACCTATTTCTTCGAAATTCGCATATAATTAAAAATAATAAGTAAGCGATAATCATATCAAACATAATACGGAAAGAAATAACCATAACAACTTTTCCCTGAACAATTGAAGATTACTTTGCTCACAAATCTTACAGTATAAGTAGAAATAATTTCAAAACAATTTTACATCATTTGTTTATTGTAATCTGTTTCTGCAAATAAAAAAAAAAACAATAATCAATAAGTTTATCACGTAATTAACACATGGGAGATCCGTCTTGCTCGAGCCAGTTGCACTATCATCCATTCGTTCATAGCAAAGGCAAATTTTGATTTAAACGACGAATAAACCGAGACATCTAGCGATTGAAGGCAATGTGGGGTGTGAAGAGAACAACGAAGAATATGAGAGCATGAGAGAGAACATGAGAGTTTTAAAGATCTTTGAGAAACTGTTCCTTGGTTATCCATCCAGAACTTGGAGAATTAGCCAAACCCAGGCTTACCAAGGTAGCTCCATTCAACATTGTATCATGAAAATGCCCATTTTCTTGGAAATATCTACACCGGAGCCATAGTAATCAGGGTGCCACTGTCTATTGAAACTAACTGCCCAACTTGTTTGATTCGCTTTTGTGTTACAATGTTTAGAGCTTGCAGGAAAATGCTGATACCAGTTTCGTCTACCTGTCAGGTGTGAAATCGTGGGTTGAAAAAGCAGGTTCATAATGGTAAAAAAATGTCCCACATTTTCTTTTGGGACTGGTTACCAGTCTCAAAGCTGGTAGCTCGGCTAAGGCTGGTGTTTTCGGGTTTCGTCAATGTCAAATTTTGGTGCCTGTTTTTAAAACACTGCAGCCAGTCTATAAGCAATTTTATTGGTATCCCATTTACTGGTGTCTTTAGGTTTGTTCATTCTTTTTGCATAATCATAAGCTAAAATTCTGGTTTGGGTGTATGTTAAACCGTAATTTATTTTTGAAGATTTTAATATATAACTAACTAATAAGTTAGTTGTTAAAAACTTGACCAGTAGAATACAAACTGGAATAATTCGACAGATCATTATAAACTATATAATTTTTTTCTACCCTTTCTCGTTCCTGATTCCTTTTTATTCTGTAGAATAGAACATTGCAGCAGCCGTGCAAAGTTTCATGCCACTCTTCACGGTGTATGTGGCATTGTGAATATCATCTTCAGTTGGAGGCGCTTCTGCACGTTTTCTTTTATATGTACATACCATCTCAGCTCCTAAAATTCCACATTTAACATTAATTTTAATTCTTCCTAATGGAGCTTGCAGTAATGTGCAAAAACAAAGTTCAAAAAAGCCCCATTCCTGTTGTTTAAATGTGCCTTGAAGCTACAGATTTTAAATTTAGGTATGTTCAAAATTTAGAATTAGAATTACAAGGATAAGTATCCAACACATAACTTGGAAAAACCCTGTGAATTGAAGGTTAGCAGGAACACCACCCAGTTCCGAATATTTTACTTATATTATCCTTACAGTCAACAATATGGACTCAATATAAACATTAAGAAGACAAAGCTTATGATAATTAGCAAGAAAAGATTAACAGGAGCTCAACTCTACTTCAACCATCTCCTGTAGAAAGAGTGACGCATTACAACTACCTCGGCACCATAATAAATGAAGAATGGACCAATAAGCAGGAGATTAGAGCACGCGTCGGAAAAGCTATATCCACTTTCAATCGAATGGGGCCTTCTTCAAGAGTCACAACCACTCTCTTGATACAAAAGTAAGAATGTTGCGATGCTACGTCTTCTTTGTCCTTTTTTATGGTGTTGAATGAATCCAAATATCATCACCATCAATGGTGCTACAGTTTGCTGTAGCAGTGGCCAGTTTGCTGCACCTATCTTTCTACCATCCTCATCTACACCATCCTTCCATCTGAGTTTTGGCCTACCCCTTTTTCTACTTCCCACGGGTTGTGACATAAGGATTCTTCTAGGAGGGTTGTTCTGCTGTGATCTTGCTAGATGTCCTGCCCATCTTAGTCTTCCTATTCTTATAAGAGATACTACGTCTTTGCCACCAAATATTTGTTTATATCTGTGGTATACCTCGTAGTTGTATCTCCTCCTCCAAACACCATTTTCGCAGATGCCACCAAATATTCCTCTCAGGATCCTTCGTTCAATAATAAGCAAAAGGTCTTCGTCTGCCTTGGAGATGGTCCATGTTTCCGATCCATATGTCAACACTGGCTGTACAAAGGTTTTGTATATAGTTATTTTTGTTTTTTGGCTTAAGTTTCTACTTCTCATATGTCTACTTAGTCCAAAATAGCATCTGTTTGCCATTATTATCCTTAATGCGGGTGAAATGGCCCTCCGAAAAGGGGGTTTGGCGTTGGGTTAACTACCCAACTCTGTAAAAACCCATAGTTACGAAATCTAAAGTTAAAAATGCGAATCCAAATATGCTCTCCTTTAAGCAATTTTGCAAGGAAAAATATTTGGAAAACGAGGTCCAGGAAGAAGAAGAACATCTTCTTTAGTGAACCTCAGAATCTGGTTCAATACAACATCTGTGCAGCTTTTCGGAGCTACTGCAGATAAGATAAAGATTATCATGATGATCGCCAACATTCGTGACAAATAGGCACATCATGAAAAGAAGAATCCTTACAACCAAAATTACACACAGATGCGTTTAAATAGCGAAAACCTTACTTTCGCTGTTACGTTTGTAAACACACTAAAAATCACTAATGCAACTTCACACTAGTAGTATAAATGTAGTCAACACCATAATAACAAAAATTACTAAGATTGCGGTGCTTATAAGAGAAAAATTTTAATTGTTCAAATCCACCCCACATTCCAAAGTGCTCCCTCCACCCCTACGTAATCTTTGGTACATAGACAATAAAGTTCTATGCATGTTTAAGCTCTTCACACTACCCATCAACATCTACAAAATATTTTGTTAATTCAGTATTCCTTCCTATCATTAAATACTATTCCAGAAGAGCTGATACACTTATCTGAATGGCTTCATTAAGCTTAGTTATACAGTTTACTTTAATTACTATCGACATTTCACTTCTTCTTCCCTCACTAGAGGTCGCTAGTTGCATACTCTGGTAAATGTTTTTGCTATAATTGCCATACTAGTTGGTGCATTTTGATTTGGTTGAGTCTCCTTACAAACTCTCTCTGACGACGGGTAGACCAAGAAACACGTGTTGGAGAATGTTAAGAGACTCAAATTAAATTGAAACGCAACCGTCTACGTTTATTTATTTTACTTATCTATATGTCTTTCCCTCTTACTCATTAGAACTTGCTTTAAATTAACTTGTTACAATAAGCCCATCATTTGGCTTTTTACACATTTCGTGTATCTGGTGACTCAACTCTAACAAAGAATCAAGATTTTCTTTTTCTAACAGCTTTACTGAGTCAACTTGTATTGACCAGCTTGAACGAGCTGTTTTTAATTGTTATTATTTTCGATTGCAATAACAAACCAGATTCATCTAGACCCTTTGCAAATGTAAAATTGTTTTCTCGAATTCCACCAACTTATTAGTACCTTTCAGAATGTCACTGGAGTCTATGGTTGCAACTTTACACTGCATATCTCACACCTATTCCAATAAACATCAATAAATCCAAGCGGACCTCTCCCGCTTCCCGACCGCCCCCGTAGAGCGGTCAACTGTCGGCTCGTTTGAGATCTGCCCTCAAGATAGAGGTGGGTTTCATTAAAAGACAGAAACTACATAAATTGCTTTTTATTGTGTCAAATTATGCAAATATTGGCCAATAGGTGATTCTTTATCATGCTGTTTTTCTATTATTCGTTTGCTATTTACAATTAATATTTTAAGAGATTTCAGTCTTCAATGTAGAGTGGAATATGGATTTGTACACTTTTCTATAAACACAACCAAACTTATGTGGAATCACCCTGTATTCCATATAAGTTTGGTTGTATGTATTAGTATTTCTTGTAATATCTTAATTAACAGATATTACCCTAAATATAAATATATTTTTTCGACCATTTGATTCATCGTGTCAGAATTAGCCTTCGTATCCGATTCACACCACCTCTATTCATCGGGGGGTGCCGAGGGGCAGAGGCTCGCGCGGCGGCTTCTTTGAGACGCCTTATACGGTAAGTAATTACCGCCTAGATACCGCAGTACCTATCGACGGTACCACCACGGAACGAGAAGTGGATAAGACTCGAATGTACCCGAGTTGGTGCAGTTGATGAGTTCATAGTCTTGTTTTCAACTGATTCGCGGAGGTGACGGTTAGGCAACCCGTTGAGCGAAAGCTATAAATATAGATAGTCACAATCAATTATAGAAATATGGACCAGTTTTGTCCTGGTATAACACCAAAATATACGTCCCTTCGACGTGCAACTTTATGGACTGAAATAAGCGATTGTAGGAAACAATCTTGTTCGTTCTTGGTGTTAAGGCTCCTGAAGTTTCGGAATACATAATTGAATGCGTGTTTCTTTAGAAATTCGTAAAAAGCATTTTTGGCGACATCTAAAAATAAGTATCATTAAAATAACGATAATAAAATATTAGATATTGTTTAGCTAGTTAGTAATATTTTAAACCTTTAAGGCTTACTTGCAGTCTGGTCCTTGGTTCACTTCAGGCGCCAAGGCACCAATCCAGCGTTTATAGACAGACCCTTTAACTCTAGAGTTGTTAATAACTTCTCTTTTATATTCACTGATATTACGTATTCCACGCTTTTTTTGCGCGTTGAAGACTCATTTTCAATTTCCATTACTTAAATTATTATTAATTTTTACTGTAATACCAACTACTTAACAATATGTAGAGGTCACAAATAATGTGCATAACCTAAAAAACTCAAACCTCCTGTCATGTCAAAAATCAGTGTGTTCAAATATTATATTTTAGAAACACCAAAATTCCTGGAGTTTTGGTGTTTCAGCAATACATGTAATTTTCAACTGACAACAAATGAGTGTAAATTTAGTGATTTTTGGGGTTTCTGTTTTCCGTTAAGTGCGTATACCTATATATTATCAAAAATTACAGAAAACTATAATTTCATAAATTTGTGATTTTTGGGCTTTCTGAAATACGTGATTCAACTCTCAATTACTTTTATTTTTATTAAAGTTTTGGTCTTCGAATTTGCAATGATGCCGGTGCAAATTCTTCTCGTATACGTATAATATTTGTTCTGTTTCATTTCCACACCTATTTTATCTAAAAATCATAAATACTTTTCAATAAAACGTAAATACTCCAAATATTTATAAATCAGTATTCTAATTGACACATATTCACGAGATCCCATACCGTGGAATTATCTCTAATAAGACAACCTCATATACGTTTCAAATCTGTAATTAAGTGTGAAATAATTATGCCCTTTTAGAATAATTAATGAATAAATTACTTGGCACAATAATTTACTGCTTGTAATTATCTATCGAAGCCGCAATTTTCGAAATGTCAGCAGCCTTTGGGTTACGGCTCGACCTACGTAGTATGTTTCGATTTTTGCGAATTTCAACGAAGAAAATGTAATTGATGTAATTAGAAAATGGATTTAATGATCGGTTGCGGACGGCACACACTGTATTATTTGTTTTAACGAATGCTGAGTGGATTTCGTAAGATTTGCTAATTTTTGTTTGTTTACAATGATTGTGTGTGTATTTTCTTTCTAGAAGAAATTTTTAATTGTGAAAAATTCTAAGAAATTATCTTCTTCTTCTTACGGTGCCTTATCCTTTAGGACGTTGGCCATTACATTTTCCCATTTAATCTTATTTGTAGCAGCCCTGAATAGTTCTATGGAGGTCATGTTCGTCCATTGCCGTAGGTTTTTAAGCCAAGAGGTGCGTCTTCTTCCTAGTCCTCTTTTGCTATTGACTTTGCCTTCGATTATAAGTTGGAGCAGTTCATACTTTTGATTTCTTATAATGTGACCAAAATATTGTGTTTTCCGTTCTTTTATTATAAGCATAAGCTCTCTTTCCTTATTCATCCTCCGCAAGACTTCCGCATTTGTCGTATGGCTCATGTAGAATATTCTGAGCATTTTACGGTAACACCAGAGTTCGAATGCTTGGATTCTTTTTTGTGTTGCTTCTGTCATTGTCTAGGCTTCAACACCATAGAGCAAGGTAGAGAAAACATAGCACTTAAGTATTCTAGTTCTCAATGAGATGCCCAGCTGGCGGTTGAATAGAACTTTTTGCATGTTGTAAAACATTGTACGTGCCTTTTCCAGGCGTATTCTTATCTCTAGTGAGTGGTCCCAAGTTTCATCAAGATTACTTCCAAAGTACGTTATTCTTGTTACTCTTTCCAGATCTGTTCCGTCGACTTTGACCTTCACCCTTCTGTTTTGGTGCTTGCTCATGACCATCATTTTTGTCTTCTTTGTAATCTCATTTCAAATTCTCTACATGCTGTCGTTTACTCGGTCCATTAAGCGTTGCAGGGCTTCAGCATTATCTGCCAATATGACAGTGTCATCAGCATATCGCAGGTTATTTATACCTTGCCCGTTTATAATTATACCATCGGAGGTGCCTTCGAAAGCTTTCTGAAATATCTTCTCAGAGTAAACATTGAACAGCAAAGGTGATAGGACACATCCCTGTCTTACTCCCTTCTCGATATTGATTTTTCCAGATGTTTCGCTTTTTATTCTGATTTTCAGCCTTTTGTTCTTGGTAGAGGTTTGAAATGATCCTTAAGTCTTTATCGTCGATATTACATGACCTTAAAATATCTATTAGTTTATCATATTTCACCAGGTCAAACGCCTTCTGAAAGTCTATAAAACACAAGTATACATCAGAATCGACATCTCTACATCTTTCAACTAGCACACGTATTGAAAAAAGTGCTTCTCTTGTTCCGAACCCATTCTTAAAACCAAACTGAGTTTGACCGGTGTGTTCGTCTAGTTTATCGTATACTCTATTGTGTATTACTTATTATTCAACATATGACTCATCAGGCTAATAATCCTATGGTCTTCACATTTCTTGGAGTTTCTCTTCTTTGGTAGTGGTATAAACACCGATGTCAGCCATATCATTTGGTATTATGCCTATTTCGTATATTTTGTTAAATATATCTTCCATTACTTCGATGTGTTCGTCTAGTAATATCTTTATTATTTCAATTGGGATATTATCTTCCCCAACAGCTTTTCTGTTCTTTATCTGATTTGCCGCTTTAATAATTTCTTGCTTTGTGATATAAGGTCCAGTCGATGCCTCCTGCATGTAAATGTTCATCCTCTCTCGGTCTTGAAACATCTCTTCCACGTATTCTCTCCATCTACCTATTTGATCTTCTATGTTCAGTAGCGGGTTCCCATTTTTATCTCGATGAAAGACGTAGGAGTTTATTTAAATATTTTAGCGGCTTCTTTTACTTTTTTATGTAGATTGAAGGAAATTATAGATAATTATTTTAAATCGGTTTTTAGGATTTTTGCACTCACTGCGTATATTTAGTATAAATTTGATATGATTATCAGGTATGTTTTTTAAAAATTCTCTGTCTGCATTCATCATTATCATTAGCCGTTTTAAGTCCACTGCTGGACATAGGCCTCCCGTGAATAATTCCAATGCATTCTATCTTGAGCACCCTGAATCCTGTTGTGCTGAATGCGCTTGATGTAATCTGACCACCTTGTTGGAGGACGTCCTCGATTACGATAAACATCGTGTCTAGGTTTCCATTCCAGAATTTTCTTCGTCTACCTTCCATCTTTTAATCTGGCAACATGCCCCGCCCAGTTCCATTTCAATGATGTAATCCTTTGAACTGTGTCAGTAACACCCGTTTTTCTCCTAACTATTGTATTTGATCCTCTGTATCTGAGGGATATATTCAGCATTGACCTCTCCATCGCTCTCTATGCCACTTGTGATTTATTGATTACTTTTCTGGTAAACGTCAATGTTTCTGCTCCATACGTTAGAACTGGGAGTACACATTGATCAAAGACTTTCCTTTTCAGGCACATGGGAATGTCTGATCTAAAGACTTTTCTGTTTTCCGTAAGCCTCCCATGCCAGTCCTATTCTCCTGTTTAGCTCCGTTGTTTGATTATCTCTTCCTAATTTAATTTCGTGGCCCGGATATTTATAGCTATACACCTGTTCAATTTGCATGCCGTTAGTTGAGATGTTTTTCGCCAGTACAAGGTTGGTCATACATTGTGTTTTGGAAAAATAAATTTTTAAGTCCAACTCGTGTACACGAGCTCTGAAGATCTTGAAGAAGCTGTTAGGCATGATCTACCCGGTCTGCAATAAGGACTATGTCGTCTGCAAATCTTAAGTTGTTCAGAAACTCTCCATTTATGTTGACACCAATATTCTCCAATTATTGTTTCTCATAGCACTCTGCAACAAAGCGGTGAATAGCTTAGGAGAGATGGTATCTCCTTGCCTGTCTGCATTAGCCCTCTCTAAAATTGCATAACAAAATTCTGCTCGTCGCTCAGCATCTCCTTCTCTTAGTTCTTGATGACTTTGAAATTTATATGAATAGAATTTATTCCTTATCAATGTTTTTAAGGCCGTGGAATTATGAATATTAAACTGGTCTGCAATGGACCGAGAACTTATTCTAGGATTTGCTACAACTGTTGTTAATACATTTATTTCATTTTGATTTTCTAAATTTCTGGGTACCTCAGCAATATTGATTGTAAAGGTACACTTAGAAATCACGGTTCTAGGATTTTCAAAATTTTGTAAAATACTTTTAATTGTTGAATGACTTGAATAAAATTGGTCTATTGGGATATCTTACGTTAAATAAAGAACTGACAACTCGCGCACTATTGCGCGAGTTGTCAGTTCGATATGCGATATTATTTTTTAAACAGTTAAACACAAAATAACAATTTTGGCAATTCAAATATTGATAAATATCAGAAACATCAATATGACCAAACGCAACATGTCATACAACATTTTTCCTTTTTTACTATATATTTGTATCTGTTATAGTTCTTTCGGTCTTCTTCATCTTTTGTCGCTAACCATTTGAGATGCAGTTTTTTCTTTTGTTCTACCAGTTCTAATAAACCTTCTGTCCACCAATAATTTCTACGTTTTACTTTTTCTTTCGTACCTAGAGCTTCTAATGCTGCTTCATGTATTTTGATTTTCAAAGTCTCATACATTTCTTCCGCTGTTCCGTTTATTTCTTCGTCTAATTTTTGTGCCAAACGTTGTTTATAAAGAAAATTTCTGGGTACCTTAGCAATATTGTTTGTAAAGGTACACTTAGAAATCACCTTTCCAGGATTTTCAAAATTTTGTAAAATACTTTTAATTGTTGAATGACTTGGAATAAAATTGGTCTATTGGAATATCTTACGTTAAATAAAGAACTGACAACTCGCGCACTATTGCCTGATAAAAAAATCTTTAATATTGCTACTTGCTCCTCAACTGAATACATTTTTTTAATAAACTATATTGTTTTTTAAACAGTTAAACACAAAATAACAATTTTGGCAATTCAAATATTGTCAAATATCAGAAACATCAATATGACCAAACGCAACATGTCATACAACATTCTTGCACCGCGTGTGGCCTGACTGTAAGGGGTGGCCTGAAAAATATATTATATTCTTGTAAAATATTGAAATACGTTTAATTTGTAGAACAATTTTAACATTTGTTTTCGATACATATTTCAGCATTCTATAAATTTTTTTTTCTCGACTTTTGGTGAAAAATAATTAGGGAAGCAGTAATTCAACAATTTAGAATTTGCCATTGAGTCTCCTATGGCCCGTTTAACGATTCACTACCCTGTATATCCATAATTTTGGAATTGGTCCAGAAAAATTCTGAATCTCTGAATCCCTTACACATGCAATCTTACCAAATTGTTTTTCAACACAAAAGCGTCTGTTTTGCTGCTTTATTCTTTTCTCCAGGAAATCCTCTAAAGTTTCTTAGAGGTTCTAACTTTTTTTGCTATAAAGACAATAGATATAAGACAATTTTTTCCTTGCGGTATTATATTCTGTTTTTCTAAATAAATAGTATGAATTTTAAAATTTTATAGAAAAAGAAGAAAAAACTTTATATTATATCTCCTTCATAACAACTGCAAACAAAACAAGTTTACTAGAAACAAAAAAAAACCAAACAACTAACGATCTTAATGACTTCTCACCAGGACTAACAACATTAAGCGAAGAAAAAGAATCAAAACAAAGCATTTCTTCATTTACAAGGTGTCGTTTCTCGTAGAAACAAACGGCTCAAGCACTTATTGGGTGGGCAGATCAGAGCAGGATCACAGACAGAACAACAAAAACGCAAAATCTAATGTTTTAGATGATTTGAATGGCCGTGCAAGTTAAGGGGCCATATTATCAACAACAGGAATGGATCCAGCCAAGGCAAGAGATAATATAGACATTGTGAACACATCACAAAGAAATTATTATTGTTAGTAATACAAATAGCAAAATTTCTCGAAATTATGTGGAGAAATTATTCTGAAACTAAAACTTTTACAAATTCGCTTATGCAAATATTATTTTTGTCTTTATATTGACGCAAGGTCGCATTTTTTCGGTATAGGCTTCTGCTTTATTATTATTACTATCATATTCTGACATTATATTTTTAGACATGTGCATCAGTTCTATTTTTTTATCAGATTTAGCCATACGGCTCACAATCCTCTATAGGGAAAAAATCACTCATCCCAGATACCTACGGTATTAAAAGGATTGAGCTCTGGTGGGACTCTTTCCGTGTTATCGAGCCCTAGGTGAATTGGTATGCTGGAGTATCTCCCAAAAATTTTCGTACATATCTGGACGTTGTGAGCAGTACAGCTTTGTGCATGGTCTTGTAGAGATGATCATAGCTTTTTTACGTTTTCTACGAGGTTCTTCGGAATGACTTCAGTAGTAGAGAGAATAATAGGTATTGTCTGGGTACTTTCCATTCTCCACTGTCTTCGTATTTGAATTTCCAGATCCCTGTACTTGGATAGGGAAAACTGAAGATTATTGTTGTTGTTATCATTCTCAAGTATACTTTTCGGAACGTATTGATAATATGGGAGATGATCTCTTGAAGAAGGATCTTTCCTACTGAGTCGTGCCGTTCCTTATCTTCAGTTGCAGCAAATGACTGGTAGCCCCCGGTAAGGTGTTGGATGGATTCTTGTGCTTGACATCCATATCGGCGTTTGTTATTTTGGACCCGAGGGATCTTGACGATATATTTCAGGTAATTTTTGGTTGGTATAACCACCTTCAGGTTGGATCCTGAATGGCGAGTAATGAACCTTCTGTTTCAGGGAACATCTCTCCTAATGTCAGCCAATAGTTCGACGCTATATTGTCGAATGGTCTTGAATGACCTCATTGGGATGTCGCCCGTGCAGAGGTTTACCCCACCAGGTCCGCATTTTTTTGTCCTTTGTAAGATGGTTTATGGTTAGGTACTGGTTCTCTCAGTTGTATCGGTGTTGTATTATTTACAGCAAAACGTGTTTTTCTAGTTGCTCACTTATAGTATAGTATAATGTATATCCCCTAAATATAGTAGTAATGTCGTTATTTCTACTGCACTTCGAGGATGGTGTTTTTGTGCCTTTGTGAGGTGTGTTCGTACTTTTCGCTGAAGATATTCTATATCTGTTTTTGTCCACTTAACAATTCCAAATGAGTAGCTAAGCGCGGAACATGCATAAGTGTTTAGTGCCTTAAACAAATTTTTACTATTAAGGTGTGAACGAAGTAGCTGTTTTACCCTTTGTATAAACTCAGTAGTTATCTCAGTTTTCATTTGATTATGGTCAATCTTCCGCGCTTGCTTTATTACGAGGTATTTATACATTACATTTTCACCCATGGCTTCGATGTTTTGGCCGTTTTGCATATCGAATCCTCCGGGCTGAACCTTTTCTTTGAATTTTTTTAAGACACGGCCTTTTCAAGGCTGAACTGCATGCTATATCATTAGAGAAATTTTCCACTGTTTTCAGTATCTGATCCAGGGGGCTTCGAGTGGAAGCCAATGGTTTTACATCAACCATATACAATATACTATTTTCTTTATTATTGTTATATTATTAGGTCTCTTTGTTCTCAAAGTTTTTAAAAAATTTTGCTTATACAAGTATTGTCTAAATTTTCTT
This sequence comes from Diabrotica balteata, assembly GCA_918026665.1. Lineage (NCBI taxonomy): Eukaryota > Metazoa > Arthropoda > Insecta > Coleoptera > Chrysomelidae > Diabrotica > Diabrotica balteata. The sequence continues at coordinate 1,575,681 of OU898280.1, forward strand.
AGTTATAAAATAGTTCAAAAAGGAACAAAAAATGGTACATAAAGTTCTTTTACGATAAGAATGAAGTGATGTAAATTTAGTAACTTTTAACCCTCTACTGCATGAATTATTGCAAACATGGAATAAAAAATATTTTTATGTATTGGATTTGTATTATATTAGGTATATAAAAAGCATTAGTACATTTAAAATAACTGTTTAGTCCCATATATTTGAAGTTTTTTTGTAAACCCATATATGGTTTTATATCGACCACTGTTGGCGATATTTTTGCTTGTTCTTTTTGTTGGTGTTGGGGTTGTTCCATTGGTTAACACAGGTGGAGTTCATTGACGACTAGACGTTGGAGTTCCTTGATGACTAGACGTTGGAATCCCATTTTGTCCTACTGGACGACCTCTATTTCTTAGTAGTGACTTCCCTAGTAATTTACATGAATGTTTTTGTTCATTTTTTTTTCTATGCCAGAGTATTAATGCGTTCACAACACATAGATCCAACATATGGAAAATAATTCGTTTATACTATTTTCTTGATCGTAGATGGATTCTATAAAGCCCCAGTATCGAGTCTAATAAGTTCACTCCTCCCATCAGCTGAATATAAACTTCAACAACTTGAAGGCTTGGAATCTCTTTATTTTTCAATTTTTTCGATTTTCGAAACGATTTTTCTTTTCAGAAGTACCTACGTTTTGTGGTTATAGGTTCACTATCAACGTAAATTAATAACATATTTACTGGCTTATTATCGAACCAAGTTATTAGACTTATGTTTTCGTCTTCAACAATGGTAATTTTACAATGAAACCACGTACTTTTTTCTTTAGTTTTTTTTTCGGATAAGATTCCTCAATTTGGAGCAAGGTTTAATCGAACTGTACCTAAGGGCAACAATTAATTTTTTGTAAGATAAAATCTGTAATTTTCGATTATTAAAGCAGTAAAAATATTTTATGATTAACGTTCTTCGGCACTATCTCGGTCGGTCTAGTGACAACATTTCCACTGACTCCTAAATCAGGCGATCCATTTGGAAAAGTATTGCTTTGTTCACCAGCAAAAATACCAAAGTCATAACTAAAACCTGATACACCTCTAAGTACTTGATTTTTGGATTTTCACTTGTGAAGTTTTGCCGGATTAAATTGTTTGAGGTAGTGCCGGCATTTCGTAGAGATAATTTATTCGTCAATCGCTAGATGTTTCTCCTTGGAAACTAGTAAAAGGCGTTGTTTAATCCTGTCTAATAGAGGTCGAATTTTGAAGAGTTTATCCATGTCCTGAATTAGCAGGAACGAAGTTACTATTATCAATAAAATTAAGGTGTTTCTTTATAATTTCGCATCTATTGCAGGTCATAGATTCAAATTCTTGTCGTTGACCTACAGTTGCATTCCGGTAAAGTCTCGATGATGGTATTTCACCAATGACATAAATATTACAGTTCCTATGAATTGCTCCATTTCGTATTCGGTAATATTGGCAGGTTTGTTTATGTTATCCTGCAGAGCTTTTATATTTGATTGCTCAACAATCATGGATATTAATTTTTTTGGAAACAAAAACATAAAAAAATCTGCAGGAGTTTCTAACTGAAGGATACACTTTTATTAAATTGCTTCAAATGGCCTGGTTCCCATAAAAAATTTTTAGGTTTATCATATATGTTTTGATAATAAATGACTTCATAAAGATAGACTTTAATGTGAAATTCGATGTAGAAAAATATTTGTACAAATGAGTGAGGTTATAACGATCTTTTTGTTGACTGGTAGGCAACCAAACATACAGATGCGTAGTATAATGAGTATGTAGCGTTATAACTGCTACATTACCTGCTTTCTTTCTTATGTTAATATATTTCGTTAGTTATATTCTCCAATTTCCATATCTTCTGTCATAATTCGTATTCTTCTATATCCTCCATTGTATCTCTTATTTTTCTATATATTTTCTCGGATATAGATTGTATCAGAATTATGTCGTTACTTAATCGATTCATTATTCTCTTTTCATTTTTACTGGTATTTGGTATAAAAACCAGTTGGCGTCCAAATCTATCTTCTTTATATATATATTTTAGTATCTACCATTCCCATTTTCTTAATAATCATCATTTTTATCTTTTACTCAAGTTTCTAAAGAGTGAATTTTATTTTCATCTCTATTTCTGTTACTTTGGAACGAGAGGTCCCATCTTTATTCTCTGTCGACATTTCTCCTTTTCGTTCGATACAAAAGTCCATATAATCACTTTATTTCTGAAAACGTCGATTTTCTTCATGACTTCTGTAAAAGTATAATAACCAATTGTTGTGTCGTCTCCTGATTAAGGAGTCAACCTCCGGGATACATTTCTCAGGTGCGGGTCAAATTCTATTAACATCCAGAAGACCAACCGACCTGAGAATGGAACCATCATTCCAATAGGAGAGTTGACTCCGGGACAAGAAAATCCAAAACTAACAACATGGCTTGCTAACAACCAGAGCAGAAAAGACCAGGATAAAACTTAGGATTTGGTGACAAACATTGTTCTTTCATATACCTAATGTAACACTGTAGCAAGAAGTCGAATAATTTTTATTTAAGTTCAATACGATACTTAACATTTATTTTTCTGTTTTTTTTTATATTTTAATAAACATGTGTTAATTTGACTGTGTATGTTTCTTTTTACTTCTTTTTACTTGTTTGTGTGTATTGCTCCAGAGTAGGCCATATTCACGTCCTGAGTGAGCTAGCCAGGGAGTGTTTCGTATAACGTCTAATGTAGTAATTTTGTAATTGATACATTGGGGTTATGACGTTAAAAATTGGTCCCAACGGGAAACGATTTGTCACTTCAACGTTGTTAGTGATGTTAGTCAGGTTGTAACAGCAAACTAAGGTTTGCGGTTACAGGTTGACAACAGCAGCTCAACGTTGGGATGTTACAAATTGAGCCTCGAAGGGTTACAAATTGGCACCCAATGAATATTTGTTGGCCCGTCATATATTGACGTCCAATGAATGTTCGTTGGAACGTTACACTATGTGTAACATGTCGGTATGTGTAACATCCTAGCTAGCTAAGATATTACACATACCGACTACAACACTTTGAAGTTTTGAAACCGTAAAAGGTTTCGTATGCAGTAGCGGGTTAATATCTAGCCATATAGCAAACTCCCTATGCATGGATTCTAATATTATCTAGTGAATTATTAGTTGGAAAATATTGCAGTATTGCCAGTTCATTTCTCGTGGGTTTTTGTTATTGTGTTTGTGAATTGGAGATTAGGTCTTGTTGGTTATTTACTTTGTCCTTTAATTTTTTTTTTTTTAACTAAAAAACTTCTTTTAATAACTAATAAACCTTTATAAATTTTTAAAAATGCGTAAAGCTTTAAGAAGTTGTATCTAAACAAGGGCAATTTTTTAATTTCATACATTAAGACAGAACGTGGCCATCAATCTATATTACTTCCGTTTGAAGCAGTTAGAGATGTAAGTAATTACTTGTACTATTTATTTTTCAATTGGCGACGTGCAAGTACTTGGAGGGGATACGAGAAACGATCGTGCGCGAGTAGTGGAGAAATCTTGCATTTTTTACTGTACATTTCATAGATTATAGATTTCATAAATTCATATTGTCAATTGTCATATTTCATATTCGTTATGTTTATTTACACCTTCTGTCACTGAAGAAAATGGGATTTAGGAAATGCTGTGTTATAAATTGTAAAAATACAACAAAAAATTGTCAATTTAAGTTTTATTTCGTTTCCAACTTCGAAGCACAAAGCTACTACAAAGAGAAAAGTGGATTTATATTATAAAAAAGCATAAGTAACATAACCTAAATTATGCATTATTCTTGCGCCCGATTTTAAAGTCAGTTTGAAATAAATAATAAATAAAAGTTCACTTTTAAGTGTAAATTTTAGTTTCATAACACTCACTTAGAGTTCATTTTAACCCAAAAATCAAGTTTAATGTTTGAATTTTATTTTTTTGAAGTTTACAAAAATGCATCAAGTTCAAGTTTTTATGAAGATGCATTAAGATATATTCGCTGTCCAAAAATTTACAGGGAAATAATTAATTGTTCAAACCAATATGATGATATCATGGGCTTAACCTGCTAATTTATGCATTAGCATTATTTATGGTAATTTATTTTTCTTAATTCTTCCACTCCACATAATTCTTCCATTCTTTTTTGACATTTGCCACTACTAAAGCTTTTCCCTTTGACTCGTGCTTGGTTGAAAAGTTATTTGGTGATTTACTTTCTCAAATCCAGTTTTTATTATTGCATCCATATTAACAGTAATGCTGTAATTCAATAATATATTTATTTGTATTTACGCTACATCAACGTTTACCTTTTAATAACATACCGACATAACCTCAATCTTACTTTTTCTTCTTATTCTTTTTTGGGGCTACGTCCTTGACAGTTATCCGGTAACCTCGATCTAACATGAAAGCGCAGTAAATTTGGCTGACTTTCGACACCAGGTGTCGCTGTTCCGAACTTGCACGGTCCCAATAGTGATATAAAATATTGTGAACAAGATTTAATTTTACGTTTTTAAACAATCCTATTTCATTTTGAGTAAAAAGTGAGGTTATATGGAAGTTTTTATGCGTTAAAATTAAACCTTTGTAAATAAAATTGCAGCCAAAGCCAATAGTGGTGAACCATTAAGCATCTTTTGATGTTTCTTTTACTACAGTAAAAATGAGTTAGTAAATCACATTTTTATGAATTATTGCCATTGTACAAAAAAAGAGCAAATACACCTATTGTATAACTATCTTGATCGCAAAAAATACTTATAAGTTATAAGAAAACACACTAATGGGTCCAAGTAATTAAAAATAATAGACTTGCTGCATATTATGTGGAATTATTAACAACACTACTTAGTCCAGTCCTGCAAGAAGCCATTTTAGAAACGCAGCGATCTTTTGTTTCTGGGTGGTAGAGCGAGACGCGTTTGTGGGATTCGCATGGGCTAGACAGAGACCACCAGCAGAGTGTGGGAGTTTGACAAGACTAATTGAGAGGCTAACGAATTGGATGTTTTTATTCGAAACAAATATTTCGAGGTGTCTTTCAATAGATAGGACGATGATAAACAATGTTATGTGGCAGGTAGAGGAAAGGAAAATAATGGAGATATTTAACTGTTTGATTAAAGTTATTGTTGATAAGAGACATTTCAAAAATTTCAATCGACCATTTAGATTTATATTTGCTAAAATATTACATATTACATTACCTATATAGTCGTATTTTTAGCGGCATTAAAAATGCAGATCATCTGGTAGTGACTCGTAATGTACATCACGTTTTTATCTAGTAGTATGTCCAGAGTGAATGCGATAAACATATTTATAGTGAACATACGGAATAATAAACAACTACCACAAGATTGGAATCTCTCTCTCTTCAATCCTGACCCCCCAGGGGGAGTGTATGTCGTGTATTGTCCGTCTCCAGAGATCTCTGTCTCTGGTCATTTCTTTTAATTCAAGCATAGGTCTTTGGCATATTCCTGTAATTTGATCTATCCATCTTGTTGGGGATCTTCCTCGTGATCTTCGGCCTTCTACCTTTCCTTGTATTATGAGTCTTTCCATGTTTTCTGTGTTTGCTCTCAAAACATGCCTAAAATATTTTAATTGTTGGAGATGGACTTTACTAGAGAGTCGTTGGCTAACTTTTAGCTCTCTTAAAATTGAATTATTTGTTCTGCGGTCGGTCCAAGGAATTCGTAACATTCGTCTCCAACAGAACATTTCAGTGGCGTCTATCTTTCTTCTCTCCGATTGTCTCAGAGTCCAAGATTCACATCCGTAGGTCAGTATTGGGAATATTAAGCAGTTGATCAACCTCATCTTTATCGCTCTTGAAATTTGACAGTCCTTCCATATTTTGGTCATTTTTGCTGTGGCAACTTTTGCTAGATCACATCTACGTTTAATCTCTTCTTGTAATGACCCTGTGTTTGTGATTAATGATCCCAGATATAAGTATGAGCTCACAACCTCGAACCGGTCAATTGTGGTTATGCGTGGATGATTGTTGTGTAGTCTATCCACTATCATGATCTTTGTCTTTGATATGTTTAATTGCAGACCAAATATTTGACTTTCGTTTTCGATCAGTCGTATAAGTTCTATCAGCTCTGCTTGACTATTTGCAAGAAGGGCTGTGTCATCTGCGAAACGTAGGTTGTTTAGTTTATGACCATTTATTGAGATGCCCTTTTCCCATCCTTCAAGTGCTCTTCGCATAATATACTCCCATATATGTTGAATAATTGTGGAGATAGTATACATCCTTGTCTGACACCCGTTCTGGATGAAACTCGTTCGAAAGTGTGTCAAGTACTTTAACTGATCCAGTAGTGTGTTCATGTAATTCGGTTATAAGCGTAATTAGATGTTGTGGTACGCCTACTTCTTTTAGTATTCGCCATAAGTGTCTCCACTTGACCCTGTCGAACGCTTTACGGTAATCTATAAAACAGATGTATAGTGGAATGTTGAATTCCCTAGATTTCTCGATTATCTGTCTTATATTCAGCAGGTGTTCTCGAGTGCCTCTACCTTTGGTAAATCCAGTTTGCTCCTATGGAATTTCTCTTTGAAGGAATGTTTTCAGTCTGTCATTGATTATATGTAGCATTATCTTGCTGGCATAGATACCAGAATACCGGAGTAATTATCCCACTAGGTAAAAACAATTATCCCACTAGGTAAAAAGGAAGGTCAGCTTCAATTTAAAAACTACCGGGCAATAACGCTACTAACTGCGGCATATAAAATACTTTCAAATATTGTGTATGGCCGATTGAGACCATATGCGGAACAAATAGTTGGGGGATATCAAGTCCACAATAGATCAGATCTTCCTCTTGAGGCAAATCTTGGAAAAGACTAGTGTATTTAATATAGACACACATATTCTTTTTATTGATTTTGAGAGTACCCATCATAGCATCCATCGAGAATTTCCGATACATGCACTGAAAGAGTTTAATATTCCAACTGAACTCATTGATACAGTAAAAGAAACACTTATACAAAGCAAAATTCGAATTCAAAACACATTAGAGAAAATAATTACAAAGTCAAATGTCAACACCGGAGGAACAATAATAACAAAAAGTGTACAAATATTGACATTTGCAGATGATGTTGATATCATAGCTAGAAGCGAAAAAGAGGTGATAGAAGCATTTAATGCAATAGAAAAACCGACACAAAACAGTAGCCTAAACATTAATGAAATAAAAACCAAATAGGTATATCAAAGCCAGCAAATCGACAGGCCAAAGAAACCCACAGAATCTGACAATAGAAGTCTATAACATCGAAAGCGTGAAAAATTTTACATATCTAAGTTCCCTATATTATATGAATTCCTTCGGCTAATTCTCAACGGTAAAATCGAAGGAAAGAAATGAATAGGACGGAAGAAACTCTCTTAGTTGAGGAATTTGCGGCAGTGGACAGGTTTGACAGCGGACCAATTGCTACACGTAGCACAAGACACCAATTGCTACACGTAACAATATTATAAGCATGGTAGTCGCCGACGTTCCGTAGGGATATGGCACTCTAAGAAGAAGAAGAAGTTCCCTAGCTACCGCTGATAACAATGTCAGTAAAGAAGCTAAGAGAAGAATACACATTGGTAATAAAACATATAATGGACTAATTAAACATCTAAGATCTAACAACATCACAAGAAAAACCAAATGCAAAATATACAAGACCCTGCTAAAACCGGTCCTTGTATATGGATCAGAGAAATGGACACTGTCGAAAAGCGATGAGAACCTATTAGATACGTTTGAACGAAAAATCGTTAGACACATATATAAGGGGGTGAGAGAAAATGAGATATGGTACAGAAGATATAATTTTGAACTATACACAGCATACAATGAACCCGAGGTCATAACATCCATAAATATCGGACGTCTGCGCTGGATGGGCCATGTTGAACGGATGATGGAGACTGAAACGCCAAAACATACAATGAGGCAAACACCAGTAGGAAGAAGGTCAAAGGGAAGACCTAAACTGAGATACATGGAACAAGTGGAACAAGATCTGAAAACATTTAAGATTAGCAACTGGAAAAACAAAGCAAGGAACAGAACAGAATGACGGAAAACCTAGAACAAGTCAGGCCCAGAAAGGGTTGTCGAGCTACTGATGATGATGATGTTTCGAACAATTCTATTTCTAGGACTTTAATACTTGTTCCAGATCAATTTTAGTTTGTTGAACACAAAAACTAATTTTCACAAAATAGTAAAACTACGTTACAAAAATAAGGACTCTTGAAATGCATATTCATTGTAATGAAGAAACTGTTAAAAGAAAGAAATACATGATCTTCTTTAGACTAGAATTCAATGAAAACTTTTATGACAAAATCAGTGTCAAAATATTTCCTCTATATTAAATAATTTCTGATTGGTATACGCAATGAACTATGTCAAATCTGGTAAAACTGTATATATAACAGCTTTTCTCTGTTTTGACAGATTTTGCATACCTACTTCGTTATAATCCATTATAATTTTGTTATTTTGTGTTATTAAAAAAAATGTTTTTCTGTAAGATTCTATTATTTCTCAAATATTTTTATGAAAATTGAAAGAGTAACTTGAAAGTAGTAGCAGAGTTGTGATTCTTCGCAGTTTTTAACAATCTGTGCATTTATTGTCTCTTATTTTCATTTTAATTTTTCACTAATGTTTTGTGTTCTTCTTCACTTCGTTTTGTATCTTGTACATTCTTTGTCTGTGACTTTTTTGTGCCTTTTTTTTCTAGAATATTTTGTGAAGCTTTTTTATGTATTAATCCTGAACTCTTCCAACTACTGTTCTACTTTAGTTAGCTTAGTTGGAGTACATTTTTTTAGGTCTGTTTGAAGCTTTTCTCTGGAGTCGTTATTTGGAAAGTAGCAATTTTTTTCCCAACATGTTTAGGTAAATTACAGTTCTATTTGCTCTTAAATCTAAGTTACCAATTAGTAGAATGTGGTTAGTATCTAATGCCGTAGCTTAAAAAATAATTAAAAGATAAGAAACCATCTGAAAGAGATAAAACTCAAATAAATAATTAAAAAGTGATAAGGAATCAAACATTTCATAAACATTTTAACGAAAATGTTATACGCCTTGTATTCTGATTAACACCTTTACTGCCAGCGTATATCGGAAAAGTCCTTCGATTACCACACATTAAAAACCTGCCATCCATATTAAATTGGTATTATTTTTGCTATGAGTGGTTTATTGAATCTTATTGATTGAGTTTTATCAGTATTTCACAGTGATTGTTTATCACATTTTCGTTAAATCTTACTTACTTACCTAAAAAGGCATAAGGTGGTAAGTTGTGTATATATTTATTTTTCTATATTTTATCATATACTACTTTACTGTAGAAAAGAAATTATAAAAGTTTTGTAAAACTGTTAAAAATAATGAAACATACAGCCATAACAAAACGAGCATAAATACTTTTTCATTTTATTTAAATAATAAATTAAACTATTTATAATATATTTACAATAAATTAACAAAAACTGGATTTAAAAATGCAGCTAATGTTCCTGTTGTGGTACCAACCACTTGCGTCGTGATAAATGCCAACTCTTTCTTGTCACCCGCCAATCTGTAATCGAAAAAATATCTTTAAAGCTCCACACCTAAGTTATAAGACATTTTCTGTGTAGAAAATTATTATAAAGTTTAGAAATTTACAGTAAATATCCATCACAATAACGAAACAACAACATTTAAAACATTTATTTAAAATTGCCAGAGCCACAGAAAAAGATTGCCAACGTCTAGAATTGCATTTAAAAGTAAGGAAAGAAAAGTAGGGAAAATTTAAATACGAATATGTACTTTAAGGATGGTAAATGTGCATATACTTTATGTATTGAATATTACTACAACTGTGTAATAAGTAAATGCCACCTTTTCATAAGTATCTGAGTCAAATTAAAGTACTGGAAAATTTTACATACTAACACAAAGTTTTGTTTCTATACAACTGATACAACTACTGTTGATCAATGATCACTCCCAACAACGTCATACGTGTGTCAACAATAGCGTCTACTATTGCCTTATCATAATAACTTTGCTAATTTGTACTTATAGATACCATTTTTATTATTTTCTTGATTATAATAATGTTATCTACGTTAGTATACATGTATGTTAGGATTTATTTTGATTTTAATGATTGTAATTTGTGTATTATCATTATCATCTTGGATAATCTTTGAATTAACTTATTTACAATAATTAATTATTATTACAAAAATCGACAATGAATTGATATATTGGAAAGGAGAAGCCAGTAACTATAATAAACCCGACGGAGAAATAAGTGTATACAAGGTTGAGTAAAAGCACTCTTTTTGTGTACTAGTCAATCTCATCTAGCATGCTGTATCCACTATTGGCTCTAGCGATATATTTTTTTTTATTTATGCTGAGAAATGTAGTGGCAAATATATGTAAATATTAGTAAAATAGACGAAATAGCGACCTAATTAATTTTAAAGAATTGAGAGCAAAATCTAGACGCATTTGGAAAAAAAACTTCACCGAAAGGCTTCACCATTACAGTACACTTCTTCAATTACCAAAGACACTTAGTTTGCTCAAGCCTGATCAAAGATAAAGCATTGCGGCCCTCGCCCTACAAATAAAATAATTAGCAACCATCAATATTTGGCCGACATATTTTTGAAATAAATCTCAAATAATTTAACAATAATACCAAAATCAATATGTTCAGCTGCCAAATATATCCTTACAATTATTATACAACTGTTTTAAACATTCTAGGCTTGAACGAAATTCCAAAATAGGGAAGGGCAGCTTTGAAGACGTAGTTCGACCCTGTGGTCTTGGAACAAGGAACGAAAGGGGCGACCGACTTATACAATTTTGTCAAGAAGAAAACATGAGAGTTACCAAAACATGGTTCCAACTCCACCCCCGTCGCCTTTATACTTGGAAATCTCCAGCCGATAAAGCTCAGAACATAATAAGAAATCAAATAGACTTCATTCTTATCAACGGTAGATTCAGCACAACTGTCAAAAGAGCTTGCACATACCCTGGATCAGATGTCCCTTCTGACCACGTACTATTAGTGGCCGTCATAAAGATCGCTCTTTCATGCAAGAACAAGCCTAAAACTCAACAACAGATAGCACTGGACAAACTGAAAGACCCAATGATACAAGCAGAAATAAGCAATGAAATAAACGCACAAATTCAAATATTGACGACAAACATTGCCGAAGATCTAACACCAACATGGAATACGATTACAAGTGCTGTAACAGACATCATGAAAAACAACTTAGGGTACAAACGAAATAACAAGAGGCAAAAATGGATGACAGAAGAAATACTATTACTAATGGAAGAACGACGAAGACACAAGAATAACCAAGATGGCAGCAATATGTATGAAAACATTAACAGGCAAATAAAAGCAAAAATAATAATAGCAAAAAATGAATGGCTTAAGCAACAATGTATCGAAAAGCTTAAGAGACTGCTGGAATATACAGAAAACGAAGACAAACTACCATAGTTAATCAGGATAACCAGATAATGCTGGGTGAAAAGGAGAAAATTGATATATGGGAAAATTATATCCAGGAGCTCTTCCATGACGAAAGACCCATGAGTGAAGTTTATGCAGACGACCAGCTGACTGGCCCTTCAATCACCAAAGAGGAGATAGAAAAGGCAATATTAAATTCAAAAAACAATAAGAAACCTGGACCAGATGAAATCCCGTCAGAAATACTCAAATTACTAGATTAAAGGGGAATTTCAGCACTACACAAAATATTTAACTTAATATATGAAACTGTCTGCTATCCTCAACAGTGGTTACGCTCTACCTTTATTCCCCTGCCCAAGAAAGTCAATGCAAAAAGATGTGAGGATCACAGACTCATTAGCCTGATGAGTCACACTTTAAAGATATTCTTAAAAATACTACATCAAAGACTATACAAAAAATGTGAATGGGACATCAGTGACTCCCAGTTCGGGTTTAGGCAAGGTTTAGGAACACGAGAAGCAATAGTAGCAACACAGGTGCTGGTCCAAAATTGTTACGATCAGAAGAAGGATATGTTCCTATGCTTTTTGGATTACCAAAGAGCGTTTGATCGTGTCCAACACCACAAGTTAATGCAGATCCTCAAGAAAGTTGATAGAGACCAAAAAGACATAAGATGCATTGAAAACTTGTACTGGAATTAAACGGCATAGTTAAAAATAGACAATTCTATATCCAAACCCATACATATAAGAAGGGACGTTCGACAGGGATGTGTGCTTTCCCCTCTTTTATTTAACATTTATTCGGAAGCCATATTTCAAGAGTCTTTGGAGGATGCAAAGATGGGAATCAAAGTGAATGGACTATTGATCAACAACATACGATATGCTGATGATGGTGTCTTAATTTGTGACAACATAGTCGATTTTCAACAACTTATCACTATAATCGAGAAATACAGTAAGCGAATGGGATTAGAGATTAATACCAAAAAAAACCAAATTTATGATCATCTCCAGAAACTTGGATGCACTTGACAACTCCACCATAACACTGAATACTAAGTCCATTGAAAGAGTGAGTAAACTTAAATACCTGGGATCGTGGCTTTTTGAAGACTGGGCATCGGACAGGGAAGTAAAATGTCGCATTGAGCAAGCTCGACAAGCTTTCGTAAAATTCAAGAAGGTACTGACTTGTTCAGAGTTCGATCTTCAACTGAGACTAAGGTTTACTAAGTGCTACGTGTGGTCAGTGCTGCAATATGGCGTAGAGGGTGGACACTCAAAACGAGGGATAAACAGATAAAGATCGAATGGCTCTATCGCCGTATCCTAAAAATACCATGGACAGCGAAAATCACAAATATGGATGTCCTTAAAAGAATAAACCAAGAACGCCAACTTTTCGAAACCATCAAGAAAAGGAAAACGGCGTATCTAGGTCACATCATGCGAAATGAAAAATACCAGTTCCTTCAACTTATAATCGAGGGTAAAATTGAAGGCAAGAGAGGAATGGGACGCAAGAAAATGTCCTGGCTCCGAAACATAAGGCAATGGACAGGGATTAACGACATACAATCTCTGATACATATTGCAAGAAATAGAGAATTAATGGAAAATGTGATCGCTAACATCCATTAGTGAATTTGCATCTGAAGAAGAAGAAGGCTTGAACGAAGCTATTTCCTTACTAAAAACTCAGCAGCCATACCATGTTATTATTCTTCTATTAAAAAAAATCTTTATCTTGATACACATTACAAACTACTTGAATTATACCAATATGATTAATATATTCATCAAGCTATCTCTATTGAAAACTACTCGTCTCCAAATCTTCTAAAATCATATAGGCTAATTATTCTCACGTGTATGTAGACTACTGGATTTGCTCCAAGCTTGACTATGACAGTAACCTTTTTATATCATTTTGTAATCACTTACTAAGATCCCTAAATAAAATACAAAATAAATGTCTTGGTTTATGTCTTGGTACATTCAAATAAAGTCCCGTAGAAAATCTTTATACTGAATCCACGGATTCATGATTTAAGAAGACAGCTGCTAATGACATGCTTTAGAGAGTCTTCGCAAGTTCAAGTAACCCAGTAATAAATTTAAATACTTTTGTATAGTGACCCCTGTATACATTCAAATCCATACTCACAGAATCATAAATATTAAAGTTATTAATAGCGGTTAATATTACTATTACTCTTAATTATTAGCAGGAACTCCAACGCTCGAAGATCATTGCCATATTACAACCAGGGAAACCAAATGATAACAACCCTAAGAACTACAGACCAGGAGTCCCACTATCGGCAATGTTCAAGCTACTAGAACGACTTATCTACAACAGAATTAATCCAAAACTATCTAAATCAAGTCAAACGGTTGATCAGGCAGGTTTCCGACAGAAAAGAAGCTGCACAGATCAGGTTATTTCACTTACCACATTTGTTGAGGCATGGTTCTAGAGAAAACTTAAAACTGCAGCCGAATTCATAGACCTAACAGCGGCCTACGATACAGTTTGGAGAAAGGGGATGATATACAAGCTTCTCCGTACAATCTTCCGTAAATCCACAGCTCGAATAATTAACAGCATGCTCTTCTTCTTCTTCGTCTAGCCATTCACGTCCACATCTGAACATTAGCCTCTTCAAGTCTTCCTTTCCATTGTTTTTTATTGTACGCTACTTGTAGCCAATTTTTCCCGGCAGTCCTTTTCAGATCATCTGTCCAGCTGAACCGAATCAAAACCCAACAAGGCAGATGCAGTCACATGATGCACAAATGAGGTAAACGACCATCCCCACTCTCCAACTAAGGACAACAACAAACCATCTGTCACATCAAAGAAGAGTATCCCACAAGATCCTATCATGGCAGGTCAGAGGATTTCCTAATGGCGACTCCAGAGTCGATAGAATATATAAATAAGTTAGATGTCCGTTTGTAAACATATATGTATTTCAGGTGCCATACTGATACGATAAATAAATAAATATCCTTAGACAGTCATTTCTAAATATACTCCATTCATTAAAATTTGACAAAATTTTATTTGAGAAACTTCTCCTAGTAATATATTTGTCTTACACTTAATAATTTTATTCTTTTTGTCGTTCTTTATATCCATCTAAGCATTCTCATTTCCGAGTTGTTCTTTTTTCTTTTTAACTGCCCTATATTTAGCACTGTACATCATACCTGATCTAATCAGTTTCATTGGAACATTTATGTTACAAGTCATACCATTTATTGCTTTCTATTTCATCCATCACGCTCTAACTCTCATTACTTTCTTATTACCCTGTGATAGTGATCCTAGATACTTACAACCATTACTTGGTCAATCTACGTTGACCAACAACCTTTACTACTCCTAAAAATGGAATGTGCTACCCATACGTAGATATATAGTATAGAACAAATGTACTTACTTTGGTAAACTTAAAACTTGCGTTACTGCCAAAACTGACGCTACAAATACGTAAGTATACAGTATGATCATATACTGATAGTCATGAGGAAACCATACTGGGATATGATGATATCGTGGTTGTGCATTACAGAATAGGAACAAAGGACCCATGAGAAAACTTCTTAGAGCTGCGGCTAGCACTACCCAAAGAGCAGATCTTTTCTAAAAACAAGAAAATATTTTTCACTAAATTTATATTTTTGGTAGAGGCACTTACGTTTCCTATCGCTCTTCCGAAAAATCTTCCTGCCAGATTAAACACATCTGAGCCTAAGTATGTTACTGTGGGGACAAAATATTTGCCTAAAATAAACACAAAAATTATAATATCTGCATCTACAAAATCGACAATTTTGTACCTTTCTTCAAATGTACCTACTACAACATCTATTGTATTCTACCAAATATATAATAACAATACGTACTGTACCACACATTCGTTGTATCCTTGGTATACCCCTCAGATACCACTAGATTTGTAATATTGGCATGTCCTATTCCCTGAGTAGCTGTTGTTATGACAAGAGCTAGTAACATAGGCCAAATCCTGTAGGCAGCTGCATAGAACTCTTTCAAAGTATGACTTGAAGTATTTGTTTTGTCTGTTGGTTCGTCTTTCCAATAAAAATTAACCACTAAAAATTAAACAAAGATTATGACATGTTTAATAATAATTATCTTATTACAAGAATTACCAAAGTCTGCCCCAAAAGCAATATGCACTAAGTACACCTAAATGCATGTTACCCCAAATATGTAGATTAAGATTTGTTCAGCTTAATGCAACCATTGACTAACAGTAACTGGAAAAAGAAAGAGCTCTTAAATTGGTTAATAAGCAAAGAAGTAAAAATGAATAAAGGGATACTAGAAACACATTTTACAGTTAGGTAAATTATATTCAACATTGTTCCTGATAGAAGATTGATTCAAAGTTGGCTCGAAGATCATCAAAAATGTCGGAACATAAACAATAAATTAGGATGGCGATCTTACTTCTATTTGGAGCGTAATAAGCAGTATAAGTTACAATTCGAAGGACCACCCAGTAATGTGGGAATAAGAGAATATAAGCATTAACAAATTTCAATTCATTTAGTTACAATTAACAATATCGTTTTCTATACATGGATTACAGGTGCATATCAAAACTTTCTTTTAGGAGAACCATTTCTCCATTTCTGGTTAGCCCTGAACCTTCCACTGAGGGTTGGTTATCCAGTCTCTGGCAGATTTGCTCAGGTTGAAATACGGAGTAGCGATAGCTGACTCATAAAGAATATATTTTGAAAAAGACCAGACGGGAGAAGACATAGTTGAGTCAGACAGGATCTGGAGAAATTGGTAATAAACTAGAAAAATAAGCCTGAATTTAGACTTACCTGGTGAATATTTCATAATGTAGCAAAGAAAAAACGTAAAGAGCATTATTATTGTGCCACAAATGAAATATATCAGTGCCACATTCGTCGGACTGGGAGTTAGACTCAGGCATATAATTTGAAGGACTGCGCTGAACATCGCAGATATGGAACTGCCATACATGCTAACTTTTATATACTTCGTTGGAAATCTCGACATAAAGGCCATGTTGGTGACGCTGTATAGCGGATGAAAGACTAAAATGATAGAGATAATAATTAAAAAATTCAGTTTTTTGAAAAATAATTTATATTTTAAAACATTTTTGTAGTTACTTACTAGTGATGATGGCAATAACGGTGATTGATGTTCCAAAAAAAAGTTTTTGCCCTAAAAATACATTATCATGTATAATAAACTATGCAAAATCATTCGATAATAAAAAAAGCTAAAAGGCAAATCGTTTCAATTGATTTGTCTTTGAATAACTTGCATATAAAAATGAAGAAAATGGACTTATGTTGGGATCTACCTTCATATGGTCAGTAAAAACATTCTTCGAAGTATTTAATTGTTTGGTTCTACTGGACAGTTTATTGTGCAGCAGGTTCTATATGGTTCAGCTAGGAGGTTATTCAATGATAGAGGGTGCAAAGCGTTGAAGCTGAATAATATTATGATCAATACAAGATTTACTCCAATTAAAAATGAAATTTGTCTCTTTTTTGACTGTCTATTAATACATAAGAATCGGTTTTGACTCAGTTAATATAGTTAGGTTTTATCTAATCATTTTTTAGTATTTTCGGATTATTTTAGGTGGGCAGTTTTACTACGTTCTATACAATAATATTATTTACTAAACATGATTTTTAAGCCGTAATTCTTATTGAATGTGCTACTATTTTGCGATTTTGTTTATATACAAAAGCTTAAAATCATGCTGAGCTTAAGATAATAGATTCAGTAACTAAGATAGTTAATTGTTCTGTCCTACACTCCTATAGTTTTGATCTTAACCATGGCCATTCAAAGTGCTATAAACAACATTACCATAGCCACGAAAAAATAGAAAGAGCATTAAAAGAACCAAAAAAGAATAAAGCTCCTGGAAGCGATGGAATCCTAGCAGAAATGCTAAAGGAAGGCGGAGAAGAAGCCATCACATTGTAGCGTTTTATATTTAATATAGTTTCTGTTTAAATTTTTGTAGTACGCCCCCTGGTTGTTTATACCAAGAGACACTTAAGTTCGTAATAACGCTGGAAATATTTTTTGTCTCTGTTACATTGTCAAGTTAAAATTAGAGTCGCTAGAATAATCAATAACTACGTGTTATTTTTACCCAATTTAAAAGTAAATATACATGAGTCCCCTAACATTCCAGTTGAAAAAAAGTTGTTTTGTTCGTTTCGAGTTTGTTAAGAACGAATATCAAGGGGGATATTGTTTGTTTTCAGTTGGTAAGCAAA
Organism: Diabrotica balteata; assembly: GCA_918026665.1. NCBI lineage: Eukaryota > Metazoa > Arthropoda > Insecta > Coleoptera > Chrysomelidae > Diabrotica > Diabrotica balteata. Next base: position 1,593,643 of record OU898280.1, read on the forward strand.
ACAAGCTGCAAGACGAGAAAGGGGAAATGATTTGTGGCGGAATTTGTAGAATATAACGCAGAGAGGAGTCGGAGAAAAGATTTGAAACTAGGTAGACGTTTCTGCGGACTAGCACACCGCACCCAGGAGAGAGAAGAATGGATAGCAACCATTCGTCAAATACCATAACGTTACCACATCCTTACGAAGGATAAAGGATAGAGGAAGAGGAGGATAAATAGTCCCTAAATTATTTTGTGGTGTGTATAATGTATAGTAGTTTTCGATATACAGATAATGTAAAAAAATATGATAAGGAATAAAAATAAAAATAAAACAGATAAAAATTCATGATATAACTACTATTTTTCTTTTTCTACTTACACGAATCTGTATTGACTTTAACCAATGTTGTAAAAATTCCGAAGAGTGCACTGATGGATCCCAAGGTGATGAGATACCTTGTCCTAATACCTATCCTGTATGCAAATTTTGCCGATAAAATCGAAGCTATTAACTGGGGAAACCCCTGGCTTATTGAACTCACTGAAACGAACATTCTTTGGAGGTCTGTTTTGTTTTTTAGATCTACTTCGTTGGAGTTGATGTCTCTCAGCTTGTACATCCAGTACTGAAAAAAAATGAATTAATTCGAAAAAATTTATTAAAATCCTTTATAACAGGTATATTATTTAAAAACCCAATCGGGCTATATCACAACAACAAAACGTTTTGGGAATCCATATTCCATCATCAGTTTCTAGGTGTACATGTTTTGAGTCACTAAATATCTGGGTAAAAGCTCGTTAAAAGTTATAGGTTTAAATTTAGTTTAAGTACAGTGTTTGATCTTATATATTAGATAGTTATGTTTTCGTTTTCGAAAAAACTAAAAAAATTTAAGAAAAAAAACTCCTTTTTCTAACTATAAAGCAAGAAAACCGTGTAGTTTTGCCCCTAATAGAATTAGAGAAACATAATAAGTATTTATTGACTCTACAGTGTGCGTTTTTTGCTATTTTATACTAATACTATATTATATTATAGATAAAGTAGACTAGGATATCTTTGATCCCACTATTGAGAAAATTCTTTACCAAAAGGTCATACTTACGTCATTTGCTACAATGAAAAAGGAAATAGGTAACATTCCAGCTAAGCCAGTGAAGAAGAATAACAAATGAGCGATGAAGTACTTGTCAGGAGGTGCTACAAGATCACTGAGTTTCCGTTGGGATTCATTTTGAGTATTTTCGGTGTCTGGATCAGATCTTTCGTCAGGATAAAGTGAAACTACAACAAATGATTACATTAAAACCTAAAAGAAATTGTAGAACTTGTAGAGCATTTGTTTGTTAGATATAAGTAAAAAAAGGAGAGAAAAATAAATTGGCTAAAAGAGTTAATGAGAAACAATATGATATAATTGAAAGGGGAAAATCAGTAATATAAATATACTTAAATATTTATTCAAAAACCTTTCTCTAAATTCAATCCGAATCCAACATTCAACTATGTATCTACATAGGGGAAACTAGACGAAATTGTATCGGCACCAATAGTGTCCCACCGCTGATCGATTTATTCTTTAGCATGAAGCCAGAGCACTCTTATGTGGTTTAGTGGCAGTTTTGTTACTTCTTCTTCTTATGGTGCCATATCCAATTAGTGGATGTTGGCGACAATTCTGGCATACTCCTCTTGATTTTGTGTGGCTCTAAAAAGTGCATGGGCATCGAGGTTTGTCCAATCCGGTATGTTTTTAAGCCATGAGTATTTCTTTCTTCCGATGCCTCGTTTTCTTCTATATTCTATCTTCCTTCTCATACTAAACTTTAAGAACTGGTACTTGGAATTTCGAAATATATGACCCAGATAAGCAGTTTTTCTTCTTTTTATTATTGGCAGCAATTCTCGTTCTCTGCCCATTCGATTTAATACTTCGACATTTGTTGTGTGATCTGTCAAGCGAATTTTAAGCAGTCTCCTAAAAACCCACATTTCAAAGGCCTCCAATCGGTTCATCACATTGGCCTTTATGTCCAGATTTCTACACCATATAGCAGTATGGAGTAAATGTAACATTTTACAAAGCGATATCGAAGCGTTAAGTTGAGGCTGCTGTGGCTTAGCAAGGTTCTCATATTAGTAAATGCTGTTCTGGCTTGCTCGATCCTGCTACATATCTCTATGTCTGGATCTATTTCTTCAGTTATCCAACTACCGAGATATCTGAACTTGAGGACCTTTTGGATGTTTACATCCGATAGAACATCGAATTGTACAAGCACGAAGAGCAATAGCATGTTTGAACGGAGTTCTATGGAGTAAAGAAATATCAAAGAAAAGAAAAGGGAACATCTATGGGACAATGGTTAAAACTAGCCTACTTTATGGGGCATGGAGAATAACCGAGAAATATAAGAAAAGGTTGAAGCCACGGAAATGGATGCCATCAGAAGATGGATGAGAATATCAAGAGCCGACAGAATACGGAATGAAGTGATAAAACAATAAATGGGTATAGAGGGCACTATAGTTGAGGATATTGAGAGGAAAACAGCTCATATGGTATGAGCATTTGAGCCAAATGGGGGACGAAAGATTGCCTAAAAAAACGATGATGTGGCAACCCCCAGAGAAGAGGAAACGAGGAAGACCACCACAGAGCTGGAACCTGGAAGTTAGGAAAGCGATTAGCGCTCGAAATCTGGACGTAGACCTAACTGAAGACAGAATACAGTGGCGTTTGGGAGTTGGACAACGTCGTAAGACGTTATAAAACCGAATATATATATATTATATATATATATATATATAATATATATATATATATATATGTCCATCCACGTACATTGGTGAAACTGGAAGAAATCGTCTAGTCGTATCATTTCTCATAAGAGTGACTGTAGACTAAATAAACCCACTTGTGCTTTGGCAGAACACACTATCGATCTAGACCATAAGATAGATTTCAACAATGTAAAAATATTAGCCAGAGAGAAAAATAAATTTAAGAGAACATTCTTAGAAATGGTACATATCAGCAGGAGTGATAACAACAATCTGAATAAAAGATCTGAGATCCAGAATCTTAGCAAAATTTACAATTTTATTTTGACTTTTGACTAGGGTTTTCTGCATCTCAGAGTGTTTCATGTCTTGTTTCTTAAATTCCATTATTAATTGCTATAATTATCATGATTAACTTCAGTTATTATTCAGATGTTCATTTTGTTTTGGTTGTTTGTTTTTTCTAAACCTACTTACTAAATACTATTTTCTGTTTTATTGTTTGACATAATGAACTTTTTTAAATTTCCCTCTCAATTTAAAGTTGGTGACATGGTTGGTAGTACTTAAAATCACAAACGGCATTTTGTTAGACACCAGTTTGAAAGTTTGTTTTTTGTAGTTACATCGAACTATTTAAACAACAATAGTTCCTCCTACTACCTCTTTCTGTTCGTGAGATGTGACTGAATTCAAACCTGCGAAGACGACTGTTTTTTGTCAAACATGTCGTCTTATTTTTTACTTTTTAAACTTTGTAACATGTCCTTTAATTTTTAAGTTATTTTAAAGTTTTTAAGTTTTAATGCCTTCAGTAATTCAGATCATATTATGTTATTTAACGTTGTGTTTTATATGCTATGAATCTTACTTTCTGGTAAGTTTTTATAACTTTTATATTACATCAGCCTAATTTTATAACACAGTAATTTTCATTGTAGACCTTGATAAAGGTGGCAAACAACCACCGAAAGCTCGGATTTCAGAATAAATAGTACGCCTTAGCAAAGCTCTATTTTTTATTGACTACCACACCCAAAAAGAAAAAGTATTTACATATATATATATATATATATATATATATATATATATATATATATATATATATATATATATATTTATATATATATATATATATATATAATATATATATATATAATATATATATATAATATTATTTATCATATCTCCTCTACAGTGTTTTTGGCTAACAAATAATTAGAACAGTCAGAAGAATACCCAAAGACAACCACAAGACAAATTAAATTATACTACTTATATATTGCTCGATTAAATGTGTGATAAAAAATATAATACAATAAAAAAATTTAAAGAAATTAATTTACTCAATTGCAATGCCTTTTCATGAACTTTAAAAATTAATAATAGTTTGGATCAAAAATGGCGACTTTTCGTTTGCAGGATTCTTCAAACGATTTCATCCGTTAAAGAAAGATTTCTGTTTTCAAACACACTTGCAGACAATTTTTTATGTAGCGGACAGTAGCTGGCGTAATGTGTATCAATCTGACCTGACGGCAGTGACGGCACATTCACAAACGTCCATCCATACTTTACCTGTTTCATCATCTAAATATCCACCATCCATATTTTAAGACTATTTAGACACTTCACTTGGTAAGCATGTAATCATTTTATTTTTTACACCAACATACACTATTTTAAATTATTGGAAAAGATAAACTGGAAGTTAATTGTGCCATCTGTTTTTGATAACCTTGGCAGGAAATGTTAGCACTCACTTTGTCTTTGTTCGGCAAATAGTAGTTGCGTGTAATTATTACATTACTACAGGTCAGGACTTTAAGCTAAGTAGCCAATTATTATTAGAATTAAAAATGAAGATGGAGAAACAGTAGAAAAAGGAATATGGAGAAGTTTTTGCAAAATGTTTTCAACAGAAGATAATGATGAAAGTTTTAAAATAACAGAAGTAGCATTAGAAATATGTAATAAAAAATAGGAAGAATGAGGAAAGCTTCTGCAAGAATCTATATGTGTGTTAATTAAAAATATACGGGAAAATGAATAATTGCCTTAAGATTGGACCAAGGAGAAAATCGAGAAAGCTTTTCGAAAAGTCGAATTGCCTCAATCATTGCCAAAACTCCCTTCGAAAAAGGAGAAATAGTCAGTCAATTCAGGTAACATCAAATGATGCTTTGTAATCATACTCAATTAGAAACAGAGCCTTAGAATTATTTTTTCCTTACCTCTTTTGACACTTTGTTCGTCCATTATCACAAATAAATACTATTGGGATTAACTAAACAATGTAAATCATTTTCAAATGAGATACTTATGTATAAATAAGCGATTCGAATTTTTTTAGATCAAGTGGATTTATCTAAACCCACACATGATTGCAGATGTGATCGTACTTGCTTCTAGTACAGATGATCACGTTCACTATTATGGTTGAATATTCGTAGAGACGGTAAAAATTGTTTAAGTGCTGTTCAATACCTGAACGTCGTTAATATATTGCTTTAATGTACAAAATTTGTCTTAATAAATATACAGGATGTCCCAATATATTATACATAAAATAAAATCACCAAATTAAAAAGCTATATATAGGAAAGGAAACAAAGAACAGTTCCGAAACTATAGAGGCATATCGCTGATTAGCACATCATATAAAGTGCTATCAATTATCTTGCTAAAGAGACTACCAATGCGGCTTTCGTGCTGGAAGGTCAACTATAGGTCAGATAGTTATCATTCGATAAATATTAGAGAAAAAAATGGGAATTCAACCGCGATGTGCACCAACTTTTCATAGATTTCCAGCAAGCATATGATTCCATAAAAAGAAGCAAATTGTGGATAGCAATGTTAGAAATGGGAATACCAAGAAAATTAGTTGAATTAACGCAAATATGTGCGACACACTCATATGCGCCAGTAAAGATAGGAAGCAGAACATCGATGCCATTTGGTATAAATTCAGGACTTAGGCAGGGGAACCACTTGTCACTGTTACTGGTTACTTTTGCTTTAGAACATGCAATAAGTAAAATATAGTCGTGCTGATCAAGGATCAAAACTGTTGCTGGCCTTTGCTGATGATATAGATGCAGTTACCCATTCTATAAGAGACGTAAGAGAGGTGTTTTCACAGCTCGAAGAAAACAGGTAGTCTGGATCTCCAAATAAATAAAGAAAAAATGAAATACATGGTAGTAACCAAAAACCCAAGTAGTAAAGGAGTTAAAATAACTGGGGGCGATAATCACAGCTGACAACCACATAGAAAAAGAGGTCTCAGCACGAATAGCTGCGGGAAATAGAGCAATATACTCCCTTTCAACATTATTAAGATCAAAGTTGCTAACCAGAAAATTTAAATTAACACTGTATAAGTCGATTATTCGCCCTATTATTACATATGACAGTGAAACATGGACTCTCAACTAGCGGGAAATCAATAAGCTTCTAGTATTTGAAAGAAAGGTTTTCAGAATAATTTTTGGCCCTCAAAGAGATGAATTCACAGGGGATTGGAGAAGACGCCGCCAGGCCCGACCAGAGGGGGGGGCAGGGGGGGCAAAATACCCGGGGCCCAAAGGGGGCCCGGGCCCGGCCGTCGTTAGCAAATTTAAAAAAATTCCTTTTATTAAAATATTTTACAACAGATTGAATTTGCTTGCGGTTTTAATTATTAAATTATTATAATGAATATTATGCATTTGGAAAAGGCAATATGCAAGAAATTATTTCTTCGTATAAGTTACAATTAATAAAAATATATCGGGAATACATTGCGCGTGGAGCCCTGATCGGAAGCTTGCTCTATCGGCCACTGCCACACGATTCGCAGGCGCGACGTCTGTTTTGTTTACGAGTTTACGTCCTGACTCTCTAAAGGCCCGTTTTCACGCTACGTCTTATTGTACGTTTTGTGGGTCATATAAAACGTACGACAAAACGTACGTTTTGTCCAGTGTATACACACTACGTGTTTGGATTTCATTTCGATTCGACAAGAGTACGTTTTGCTGTTTACACGCCACGTTTTATTGTATAGGATTTGTCCTATCCAACAAAACGTACAATAAGACGTAGCGTGAAAACGGGCCTTAACATTCCATTATACCCCCTTCGTCACAGGTTTCAATTGCAATTTTCGGCAGTTCGAGTTTAAATAGGACGTTGAACACAGCTTTGGTGTTATTCTGTTGTTTACTTTCGGTTTTTAGTAGCTGTTATGTGATTATTTAAAAGATCTGAAGATTATATGTGATTATATTGAGAATAACAAAATAAGGTAAGTTTTCACAACTAAAACTTTAAAACTATATGTAGTTATAATGGGCCTCCTAGTTCTAATCTTGTATTCTGGCAGAGATTATTCGTGAATTTCGCGAAGTGCTTTATTATCTGCCTAACATGTCTGTTATTTTATTTTATGTTCTCTCCAATGATTAAATGCTATAACATAAGTAAGATTATGTAATGAATTTATTTAATTACAAATATATATTAAGCATACTGTCCTGGATATGATATAGCTTCAATAGAAACTGTTGGCGAAAGACAGTTTTTAGGTGCAAATGGTCTTGTTTTTTGTAATTAAATTAATTCTAGATGTGGTTTGGATGAATTTTTTTCTGTGGGAAAAGGACAAATATAGGGCCTTTCTAACCTCTATCCTCTAACGGTTTTTTTTAATCAATTAGCTTACATAGGTTTTCATTTTTTTTTTTAGAATTTAAAATGGAATACCGACACAAATCTGGGGCCGTAAAGAGGAAAGAAAAACATGAAAGAGAGGAGAAGGCAAAGAAAGGCCAACAGAAGCTGTCTGTTTTCTTAACACAGCCGAAAAATGTGTCAAATGAAGAGAAAGAAACTAACATTGAAAATGAGCCCTTAATCCTCCCGGCACTTCAAATTCACAAACACCCTCCAACAGCTCAAATGTTGGTCGTGAGCTATCCTCACTTAGTAGTGATGAATTTTTAACTCCATTACACTTAGAAGAACGTGACGAACAGGATGAGGCAGTGTCAGCGTCTACGAACATTTTGAGCCAACCAGAAGTTTTTGATGTAGGCAATTTGAGTTTGTTACAACTTAGTACTAAACAAGTTGAAGTTGCTGTCACAAAGGGGCCACAAGCTCATCCCAACACGTTTCCTGCAGACTCAACGAGACGGCAATTTCCTTTATCTCTGCTTAAATTTAAACTACCCAATAATGAAGTTGTTCCAAGGGATTGGCTTGTTTGGAGCGAAGTGAAACAGGCTTTGTTTTGCTTTCCTTGTCGGTTGTTTTGTACTCAGACAGAGGTGGTGCGATCCAAATTCGCCTCAGTTAGTGGGTTTCCAAAAGAACATAAATGGAAAAAGTTGTACGAAAAGATTCCTGAGCACCAAAACAGCCTTAGCCATAAAGGATGTTACTTAAAATGGAAAGATCTGGAATTAAATCTTAACAAAGGAGGTACTATATTTGGTAGCATTGAAAAACAATTGCAGAATGAAATCACTACCTGGAAACAGATCTTACACAGACTCCTTCACGTAACTTTATTTTTAAGTGAGCGAGGTCTCTCTTTTAGAGGAGAAACTCAAAAGGTGGGTCATCCAAACAACGGCAATTTTTTGGGCGTGCTAGAACTTTTAGGTCATTATGACCCTATTTTATCGAAGCATCTAGATCAGGTTAAGCAATCTCAAGAATCGAATAAGAGAATGCAAGTGCATTATTTGTCTTGGAGAACTCAAAACGAGTTCATAGCAAGTTGTGCTGATTATGTAAGGAAAGTTATTGTGGACGAACTCAAGCGATCTAAATACTATTCTATTATGGTTGACGCTACACCAGACTCAAGCCATGTAGAACAGACCTCTTTTGTATTTAGATACATTATTTTCAAAGAAGACGTAAAAGAATATGAAATCCATGAACGATTTTTGGAGTTTTCCGACTGCAATGAAAAAACTGGAGAAGACATCGCAAATCTAATCAAAGAAGTTCTTAAAAAATATGACATATCCTTAGATAACTGTAGAGGACAGGGATTCGATAACGGCAGTAATATGAGTGGCAAGTATAAGGGTGTTCAGGCTCATATTTTAAAATCAAACCCTCTGGCTGTGTACTCACCATGTGGATGCCACAGTTTGAACTTATGTGGAGTATGCGCTGCTGAGAGTTGTACTGAAGCACAGACTTTCTTTGGTGTTGTTCAGAATCTGTACAATTTATTCAGTTGCAGCCCAAAAAGATGGGAGCTTCTGAAAGAGATAGTAGGATCTTCACTGCACTCATTGTCTGATACGAGGTGGAGTGCTAGAGTAGAATGTGTGAAACCAATAGCGGCACACATAGGCAAAATCATTGAGGCAGTTTCATCATTGTTGAATCTTAACGTAACTGTTGAAACGAGAGCCACAATCAATGGGGTTTTAGAATATCTTAACACCTTCAAGTGCATCCTTATGGCGTCAATTTGGGTGAAAGTGTTGGTACCCATCAACTACAGAAGTCAACTACTTCAAACTATGGACGCTACTTTGGATGTTGAGAGTAGTAATATAGAGAGCCTAATTGATGATTTAAGTGCCATAAGAAATAACTGGGACAAGATATTGTCTGAATGCAAACATGTTGCAAATGCTTATGGTATCGAACCGGAACTCTCCACTTCCCGTGCGAGAAAGAGGAAGACTCTTCACGATGAAACAGCTACAGAAGATGTAATGTTTAATTTATCCCCGGAAGAACGCTTCAAAATAGAAGTTTTTTACACAATAATTGATGTTTTGGTGGCCAACCTGAAAACGAGGTTCACAGCACTGAGAGAAATCGAAATGAAATTTTCATTTTTATGGAAGTATAACGAAATGGACGAGAATACGATCTCAGAAAGTTGTGTAAGATTCGCCGAAGAGTACCATTCAGATGTAAGCAGGGATCTAGTTGATGAAATGATTTACTTGAAAACTGTTAGTAAATCAAACATCTCAGATACGTCGCTGAAACCAGCCAAACTTTTGAACAAGCTCGTATCCCTTAATGTGACAAATCTTTTCCCCAATGTGTGCATTGCTCTTCGCATATTCTGTTGCCTACCAGTATCCGTTGCTCAGGCCGAGAGATCATTTAGTGTTTTGAGCCGAATTAAGAATTGTTTAAGATCTACTATGGGTCAACAACGATTATCTGATTTGGGACTGTTAAGCATAGAGTCGAAACTTGCAAAAACTCTTGATTTCGAGCACGTGATCCAAAACTTTGCAGATATGAAAGCAAGAAAAGTTATGTTGTAACTAACAGTTCTATTGTAGATAATTAAAAACAAAGTTTAATTGTTGAAACTGTTTTAATTTTCTTCCTTCTTGTGTCAGTAGCATGAATGTTCACTATTATATATCCCAGTTTATGAGTTATTAGATTTTTGGTAATTTTCGTCCAACTGGGTTTGGAGGGGGGCCCGGCCGGGTCTCATCCCCGGGGCCCGGCCTGGCTCTGGGCGGCCCTGGACGCCGCAATGCTGAATTGGTGACTCTGTATGGAACTGAAAACATAGTTAGAAATATCAAGGCAAACCGAATAAGATGGGCAGGTCACGTGGAACGATCAGAGGATGACAGAGTGTTAAAGACGGTGTTTTTTCAAAGACCTGAAGGTAAAAGATCAGTAGGCCGACCGAGAAAAAGGTGGAAGGATGATGTTAAAGCCGATTTATCTAGAATTGGGGCAAAATAAGAGGAAATAGTAGGAATAAGCACCGACTCAGCTGAAAATGCCCTCGGAAATTTTGGCACAACAGGTAGAAATGAAAGGGGTGAAATACTCTTAATTTTACTATTAGAAAACAATCTATATTTAACGAATAGCTACTTCTATAAGAAGATCCATAGAAGATGGATTTGGAAGAGGCCCGATGGTAAGACAAAAAATGATATCGACTTCATCATCACTGACAAAAAACATATAGTCAAAGATGTTACAGTCTCAAATCAATTTTCGGTTGCAAGCGATCATTAAATGGTCCGAGCAACTGTAGAAATCAATATTAAGCAAGAAAGACTGAAGATAATAAAAAGTAAAAAATTCAAACCTTGGATGCATCCAACGAATGAACTTGACTTTGAAAAATACATCACCAGTTACTTACTCAGAAATACAACAAGAGAAGACGTAAATAACCTAAACGAAGAAATAGTAGATACATTAACACAAGCTCAGGAAAAATTTGGCCCTAAACATGGAAAAGAACAAAAAATTAGTAAAGAAACGGAACAAAAAATGGAAGATGGTAGAATGCTGAGAAGTCAAGGAAATGTTGACTCACAACATATAAACAGCATCAATAAAGAAATCTCTAAAGCCATCAGACGGGATATTAGAAAATACAACAACGAGAAAATTATAAAAACTATAGAAGACAACAAAAGCATGAAAGCATTAAGAAGAAAAATGGAAAATGGCAAAAAAGAAATCTTCCAACTTAAAACAAAAATGGAAATATTATCTCAGATAGACCAATCATATTACATACAGTGGAAAGTTTCTATGAAACAATATATAAAATTCAAGTTATTCCAGAGATCTTCGAACAACCAATACAAATGGTACAAATATATTATCGGAGGACATTCAACATGCCCTCAAAAATATGAAAAATAATAGAGCTCCGGGGAAGATGGTGTAATCATTGAGACAATTAAACTAGGATGTCCACTTTTGATGTCCCGAATCCAAACATTTTTTAATCTATGTCTGCATAGTGAAAACATTCCAAGTAAATGGAAGAATTCGGTTACAATCCTCCTCCACAAAAGGGGATAAATTAGATCGCGAAAACTATAGGCCAATTAGTTTGCTTAACCACCTATGCAAGCTCTTTACTCGAATATTGACAAACATATTAGAAGCAAAACTCGATTTCTATCAATCAGAAGAACAGGCAGGATTTCGAGCGGGACACGGAGCAAACGACCATTTGCAATGTAAATATTATTCGAAATATATACGAAAATGCGACAACAACCGTTGCATGACTGAGAGGATAAAAATTGGCAGAGGGGTGCGGCAAGGAGAAACCTTGTCGCCAAAACTATTTATAACAGTTATGGAGTACGCATTTAAATGGCTAGAGTGGGAATCAAAGGGTATTAGCATCGATGGAAAGAGATTCAATCATCTCAGATATGCCGATGATATTGTTCTCATAACAGACAACTTAGGAGAAGTCAGGGTTATGCTACAACAAGTACAGCAAGTAACCCAGAAAGTCGGTTTAAAGATAAACTATAGAAAAACAAAAATAATGACCAACCTCGTCCCAAAGAGCTAATAGAAACCGAAAAGTCGCCCATAGAACTTGTGGAAAAATATGTGTATTTGGGTCTTGAAATAAGGTTAACGCGAGAAAAACCAAACATGCGAGCTACTCAGAAAAATAAGTCTGGGTTGGGCTGCATTCGGAAAATGAGAGACGTATTTAAAACAAATATACCGATCCATTTAAAAAGAAAAGCTTTTAACCAGTGCGTTCTACCAGTCCTCACATACGGATCAGAAACCTTAACTCTCACAAAAACATCAGCCGAAAAATTAAGAAGGACACAACGAAAGATGGAGAGATCAATCCTTGGAATAAGCTTAAGAAATAGAATAAGAAACGAGGAAGTTCGTAGACGAACCGGAGTGGAAGACATTATCAAACATATTACAAGGCAAAAATGGAGATGGGCAGGAATGTTGCAAGATTGAGAGATGACAGTTGGACAAAAAATTGCTTGAGTGGAGACCACAGGCTGACAAGCGAAGCCGAGGAAGACCCCCAACGCGATGGACCGACGACCTCAAAAGAATCGTGACCAATTGGATAGCAGAGGCGCAGAACAGAAGCAGATGGAAAAGTCTAGAGGAGGCCTATGTTCAACAATGGACAACTCAGGGCTGATTGATGATGATGATGAAGGGGAAATAGAAGCGCATCGTAGAGCGGAGGGCGATAGTGGATGCGGCGAAGACTCACCCTAGTTGTAAAGCCAGTGAAGAAGAAGAAGAAATTAAAAAAGTTGTCTTATGTCTATACTCTAAAGATTAAATCTAAAGGTTCAATAATTCCATGGGTAAATAGTATCACGAATACAAAAGTGTTAAGGAGAATAGGTAGAGAGGGGGAAATAGAAAATACAATAAAAGGAAAGAAAATTGCATTATCTCGGACATGTGATGATAAGCGAAAGATATAACGTCTTGAGACTCATAATTCAAGAAAAAATAGTGGGTAGGAGAAGCGTAGGAAGAAGACACGTTTCATGGTTGAAGAACCTGAGAGAGTGGTTTGGTTGCAGCTCAAGGCAATTGTTCAGAGCAGCTGCATCGAAGGTCAGAATTGCCATAATGGTTGCCAACCTTCGTCCCGGAGATAGCACTTAAAGAAGAAGAAAAAAACCAACTTCTCGATGAAAACAGCCAATTTCTGGTTCAGATAAAAAACAAAATTTGTTTCAAATATACCGGAAAGAAAACCGTAATCGTTTTGTATCCTTTGGACCAAAATCAGGATCATAAAACTCTCGAATCACGTCAAATGAAGAAAGCAATTAACTTAAAGTGTATCTCCAAGTTAGCTATCATTAATCTTATGCAGGACAGACAGACCAAACACTTCCACCCACAACCTTTTTTTTTAATCTATTAAATTTTATTCTTCTTATAGTTCCTGTCCGTTCCGAACGTTAGCGTTCATTCTGGCTATGATGACTTTGTTGATAGATGTTGATGTTTGCTTTGATAGACTTGTATGTCCGAGAGAATAGCATGTAGCCGCATGTCTGTTGTAGACCATTCATGTATGTGATTACAAGATTTAAAGGCAGGTTCATATCTTAGATTAAATCAACAGTTTCTTTAATCGCAATTCATGAACAATTTTGTAAGGAACACATGTGCCTATTTTATAATCACAGCAAAATTTGTGCATCTTCACCTTTCTCTACATTACATAGCCAAACCAAGTTTGTGACACTCTCTCATCATGTCATCTGTCCATCCAGTCTTCCACGATTATGCTTGTTTTTTTTGTGTCGTAATTGTGGAAATTTTTTTGTCTATACATCATGAATTTGTCGTACAATCTGCGTACATATTTCCATTTTAACTTTATAATACGTTGTAATTGTGTTTATACAAATTCTTCATTTCACATTCTTTCGAAATTAGATCACGAATTGACCTTTCGACTTTCGAATTTGACGAATTGTATACATTGGTTAAATGTTTTCCTTTTTAGGCTTATTGGGATGAATTCTTTAAATACTTCTTTCACTACATATTGTTCATTATCAAAGCTGATTTCTCGACAGTTCTTCACTGCTTCTCAACTTTGAAAACGAATTGCCCTTAGTCTGTTCATCCTGTATAAATACATTGGTGTAAATATATTTTAGACAACAATAAAAATATCGTAGAATTGATAAAGATAATGTGTTGAACTTTCGCAGTGTATTTGTTCAATATATATGTTCTATTGTTTATATCGGTCATTGTTAATATTGCTTAATAATATCAAGCCATTTCTCTCGCATATTTTGAATTTTTGTGATTTATAGTTTCAATAATATTTAAATATCTTAAGTACCTAGTACCTACCCTAGTACCTACTTCTTAAATTAAAGTCCCGTCCGCCCGGAGTCCCATAAAACGTTACAATGTTAGGACATTCCACAAGAATGGTTTTTTTCTTTGCTTTGAGCTTCTTCCTATCTTTGAACTTACTTGTAGGATACGTGTCTACAAACGAACTTTGACTGCTCTGAGGGTTATACCTTACTTCTTGTAGACAAGTTCTTCTAAACTCCCCCTTCCTTTCTTTTTCACATTTTTGTCGCTAGAGAAATTACATCCTTTCAATCTTTTAGGACGCACTGTATCTACAGATGGAATATCCATCTTGTCCAGTTCAATTTGCAATTGTATACTTGTAAACCATTAATCAGTTATTAAAATATATCGTATGTTAAGCATTTCTTGGAATTATTGTGGTCAATCAAATAACCACATTTCAGCTGACTCCAAAATTTGGTAAATATTCTGGATGCTCTTTTTTGCCAGTTTACAGTTCAAAATTATATACAGTTCCGTTGATATCGCATACAAGAAACGCTTTATAGTCCCAGTTTTTTGGTTTGTTTTTTATTTTATTTTTAGACTGTTTTTTTTTTCGAAAAATTGCTATAATTAGAGTTTTAAAGGGGCTTGATTTTGTATAGCTTATCTCCAGTATCATCTGACTATTGTCATTGAAGTGATTCTTTATACAATGATTTTTTATTTAGGTATAACCTAACTCTTTATTGTGTTTTTATGTTTTTCTTCTTTCTCTATATTTTATTTAATATTTCTCTTTTCATTACTATTCTATATACTTTGTACATTCTTTAAATATGTTCAAATTTAAATATTATATTATTTAATTTTTTTTTTTTTTATTTATATATATATTATATATTTAATTTTAAAGTTTTAACTGCTTAATAATACCACTTTTGCCCTCTATGAGGCAAGCGTTAAAGTATCGCTATTGTCTTTAAAAGACAGGCAGTGCTACAGAAAACTGCACAGTTAAAACATTCAGTTCATGTGACTACAAAAATTTACTAACAGAGGGCGCGTCAAGTTGGAAATGTGCAATTTAAAATTTTATTTCTCTACTTTGATTTTAAAATTTGTATTTTGGTAATTGGCATTAATCTGGAAGCAGAAATGACAAAAAAAAATAGTTCCAATTTTACAATGGTCCTCGTATTGATTATTATATGTTAATTATAAAAGAAAAATGTCACAAGAAAATAGTTTTAGGAGATAGAAAGTTAGCAATTTTTTTCCAAATATGAGCAGGAATTTAAAAAAATTCCAGTTTGTTAACTGTTTCATTAATTTTATTTAAAACATGTTATTTTTAGTAATTGTTACAACTCCGCATGTTTTAGTAGCTATTATCCACATAAGTTTATAATAAGTCAGAGACTACTATTAAATATCACTTATAAAAAAATATATTATACCGTTGAAATTTATTTCTTGTTTTAAAATAGCTACTGTTTTTTTAATTAAATAAAAAATTAAAAACTAGAAAAGTTATTTGTAATTTCAATGTATTTAACAATTTTAATATCATATATTTCCACCACGGATATCGATGCAAGCCTGGATTTGAGTTCTAGTACTACTAACAAGTAGATCAATCATGTACTGCGACAGATTCTCCCATTCTTCTCTACGGGTAATTGTAAGTTTATAAAGTGTTCTAAGAGGATTACTTCGGACATGAATAGATCTGGAGAGCACATTCCATGCATGTTCAATGGGATTGATTTATGTCTGGAGACATCGCAGGCCATTTCAAACGGAGGATACCTTCTGCCTCACGATAGTCATTAACCGCTTGAGTGCTATAATTAAAGCTAAAACCAGAAAACTGGAATACCTAGGCCACGTGATGAGGGGACCAAAATATGAAATTTTGAGACTGATAATACAGGGAAAGATTCAAGGAAGAAGATCTGTTGGCCGAAGGCAGAACTCATGGTTAAAGAATCTACGTGATTGGTACCAATGCAGATCGATTGATTTGTTTAGAGCAGCAAGTTCTAAAATAAGAATAGCGATTATGATTGCCAACCTCCGTAGGGAGACGGCACTCTAAGAAGAAGCTATAATATCATGTGAGGTTCCAAAATCCATGTGATGTACCTTTGGCTGCAAAAGCGGACACAACACAGAATGCCCAAAAAAAATGAATAATTTGCCCGTTCTGCGGGCTCAACCACCGGTCCTCTGCCTGCCCCTCGATATCTGCTCCCAAATGTCCTAACTGTAGCGGTCCTCACCCTGCTTTCTCACCACGATGTCTTCACCGTAGCGCTTATCCCGGTAATTATAACCAAACCCAACCAGTATACACAGTGAAGCAAATCCCTTCCTATGACCTATCCTCGGATATGAAATCCCTAATACATTTCACATCCATGCTCCTATTCAACGTCTTCCCTGAAAAGAGAAGCGCAATAACCCTATTCCTTAACCAAATCTCAAATGCAATGTATGGATGTGCTATAGCCACTTCATGCACAAACAACCTCATCAATTAAACCTTCACCCACCTACACATCTAAAAAACACACTACACACATCATCACACATTCACACACACTCAAACAACATCCATCTACACTCACTTTACCTCCACTCCGCTCACAATCCTAATTAATAAGCACCTAAATCCAATACCACAATTAATAAACACATAATCCTAACCAGTAAACACACAAAAAACGCCACAAACATTCAACACATCACTACACTGTGAGCACCGTCTACACTCCTTAAGAGTCGCTTAAACAATCACAAGGACAGGGAAAGATTGGTTTTCTGTGGTTTCCCAATTTCATTGCACAATGATACCTGATCCTAGGTGAGGATATAGCCACAGCTATCCTCCACGCATTTTCCAACAAACTAAAATGGCCAATAATCTGAAAGGAATCGTTTTTCCACGGAACTTGTACTTCGTGACAGGCTTGGTGCACTTGGCTAACTCTTCCGGAAGATACGATTTCCACTTCTTGCCTTCTCGGGTATCCTTCCGGTATCCTTCCTGTCCTCCTTCTCTTCCTATACACTTCTTTAGCGGCGGCGCCCTAGTCTTCGGAGTCCATAACCTGAAGTCGTACGAGCGAAAACTGGCATTTCAAACCAAACAAGCAATAGCATCCAAATAATCAAACCCACCCTTGAAGAAGCATAGAGCTTAAACAAGGTAAAAATGCAATTGACTTGATATACCTTTGTTCTGTTAGAGTCTCGTCAATAATAACCAATTCTGTGCGTCCACCTGTCATAATACCTGCCTAAAACAAAACACTACCATCAGCTTGTTTAATTCTGTCTCTTCCGAAGAAAGATAATTCCAAATCTGTTGAGAGAGCTGCAAGTGTACTTAAGTCCACTGGAGCGGTGCAAAACATATCTGGGTTGTAACCGAGGAACTCTTATTGTTCGACAATAATATTGTTCGACAGCATTATTGTTCGACAGCGATACTCTGATATATCTATTGTTGCTTATCGGTAACTCAGGGTATATAAGAGAGAGCTCTATTCTATATCAAATTTGTCTCCATAAGCCAAGGAAGACTTTGCGAGAAGAGTGAATTGGTCGGCCGCGTACCATCCAGGTAAAACATTGCAGCAACAAATGCTAATAGTGACCTCTAACAAAGTAAAATGATATCAGTGTCGATAGCGTTTAAAGTAAACTGTAAACCCAAGCTAATAGAGCCTATAGGTTGATGTTAGGAATATTTGTATTTTACTAGTACATCAGCAATTTCGTCCCTAAAGCCCAGGCCCAGACGGCATACAGGTTGAACTACTAAAAAAAGGGGTAGAAAAGCTTCACCTTAAGATATATTATCTTATAAGAGAAGTCTGGGAAAGAGGTCGACCATACACCAGATAGGTATTCATTCTACACCAGGTGTTGGAAAAAAAACTGGGAATTTAACCGCGATGTACACCAAATCTTCGTGGACTTTAAACAAGCTCATGATTCTGTTAGTAGAGAAGCATTGTGGGAGACTATGGTAGAAATGAAAGTACCTGGAAATCTGGTACGATTAGCACAGGTGAGCACAGAGAACGCTTCCGCACGGATCCGAATTGGCAACACCACGTCGGAGAAATTCCTCATTGACACAGGGTTTAGATAAGGAGATCCTCTCGCCCCCCTGCTATTTAATTTTGCACTGGAACATGCGGTGAGGAAAGCTCTACCACAACTGACAAACGGATTTGCCGCCCAAGGATCAAAAACACTATTGGCATTTGCGGATAAATACAATTGCACAATCCACCAGAGACGCAAAAGAAGTTTTCACCCTATTTGAAACTGAGCCAAGAAAGTTGGTCTGAAGGACAACGAGGACAAGACCAAGTACATGGTGGTTACAAAGAACCCAAGATCAAGGGTTAGACAAAACGTCAAAGTCTTCAAAGAATTCAAGTACCTGGGAGCTGAACATCTGAAAATAAAATTGAAAAGGACGTCGTAGCCAGGATCATTGTAAGAAACAGAGCATATTACTCATTAATGACCGTACTTAAATCAAAAATACTCTCAAAACCAGAAAAAATAAGAGTGTACAAGACAATAATTCGTCCCACAATAACGTATGGAAGCGAGACATGGACTCTGAATCAGCGGGAAACGACAAAATTACTAGTACTGGCAAGAAAGATACTGCGGACTATCTATGGGCCTTACAGAGAAGAGACAACAAGAGAATGGAGAAGGACACAATGATGAACTCCAGACATTATATTATTATTATTATTATAGTATAAGCGAGGGCAGAGGAACTAAGTCCCTATTATGCCCAAAAACAAAGAAATTTCATTTATCACCTACTAGTAAATAACAAAAATTACAACTAAAAGAAATAAAATTACAATTTTTGGTTTAAAAGAAAAAACAATATTTTAAACTATAATATAAAACTGTCGAGTCTGTTTTTGAACGAGTTAATAGAGAAAGCGGAGACAATGTAATAATTGAGGTTATTCCAGCACTCAAAAACTCTATTTGGAAGAACGATATGTCTTTGTCTTATAGAAAAAATTTTCTTTCTTTAGTTTATATTGATGACCTCTGAGGCGTTCATCTTGGTTTATGATAAATATTTCATCGAGGTTTCCAAAATTGAATTTTAGTATTTTGAATGTTGTAATTAAGTCTCCACGTTGTTGGCGAAGTTCAAAAGTAGTTAGGTTAGCCATACTAAATCTTTCTGCATAAGACGGTCTTCTCGGTCCCAAAGAAATTCGAGTGGCTTTTCTTTGAACGTTTTCCAACAGAGTCTTGTCTCGAACCAGATCGGGATACCACGTTGGTCCAGCGTATTCAAGTATGGGTCTTACGTACAGAGTGTAAAATTTGCAAAACGATTGCATTGAAACTCCCGAAAAACACCTCCGAATAAGATACAGTCTGGATTTTGCACGTTTACAAATAGTGGTAATATGATCGGACCAAGTTAGGCTGCTGTTCACAATAACACCAAGATCGTTATACGAAAACACAGATTCTAATGGCTGCCCGTTAACAAAGTACGGCACAAGTGGGTTATTTTTGCCAATTCGAAGCACTACACATTTTTCCGCGTTTAAGGGTAGTAACCACTGGGAACGCCAAGTTAAAATAGAGTCCAAGTCCATTTGGAGGGTTAGCTGGTTTGTGTTTGGATTGGCATATATTTTTGTGTCGTCAGCGTAAAACGATATTTTACTTGAGACATAATAAGGAATATAGCTGGTGTAAACCGTAAAAAAGCAGAGGTCCAAGGACAGAACCCTGAGGCACTCCACTTTCCACTAACCTGTCCTGTGAGAAAGATTCGCCAACTCTAACTTTGTAATATCGATCTGTCAGGAAATCATCTATCCAACGAAGTAAAGTACCGCGAACTCTGAAATGTTCTAGCTTATGTAGAAGTCTGCGCTTAGGTACACGGTCAAAGGCTTTAGAAAAATCTAGATAAACAACGTCGACCGGCTGCGAACTGTTAAGGGATGGCGTCCAGTTGTTAACACAATGTAGGAGATTGGTTAGAGTAGAGCGACCAGAGACAAATCCATGTTGTTGTGTTGGAATAACATGTTCCTGGAGAAGGAATTTGGTCATCTCCTCGGAAATAATGGCTTCCATAACTTTGGCAACTACTGGCAGCAAGCTAATCGGACGATAATTGTTGGGGTCGAGTTTGTTGCCTTTTTTAAAAATAGGGGTAACGGAAGCTAATTTCCAACTAGGGGGTAGGGAGTTTTGGATGAAAGAGGTTTGCATAATTAACGTTAAGGGTATTGCAAGCGTGTCTGCGCACCTTTTTAACAGTTTTGGTGTTAAACCATCTAAACCAGGTGAAGCGGCCGTGCGAAGTTTAATTAAGTGTTGTTTGACATGATCCACTGTGAATTCAACTTGCTGTAAGGATGCGCCGACACGATTACAGTTAACAGCAGGTAGATAACCATCATTTAGTTCTTTAGTAAAAACCTGTGAAAATGCTAAAGAGAGAGTTTCAGAAGATTCTTTGTCAGAAGAGCATAAAGTCTGGTTTGGATTTTTGAAGTAGCGAAATGGAAACTTTAGATGTCATGAAGGAACGTTCCACAGGAAACTAAGTTCCTGTAGATGGTTGTATACCATATATCACAAAAAATTGTTTAAAATCCTTTATAAAAGGTATATAAATATGCGTTTGGGGCATTTTTATATACCTTTTATAAAGGATTTTAAACAATTTTTTTATGGAGGAACGTATGTATTTATAGACTTTTTGATGTTACCACTTTCAATAACGTTTGCTTAAAAATTTTGTCTTAGGGTTTTTAGAGATGTTTTTAAGTTATTTGAAAATTAATTGAAGATTAATTTGTTTAATTGCTGGAGATGAAGATAAAATGGAGATGAAAACATAGTACGCCACATTAAAGCAAACCGAATAAGATGGGCGGTCCACGTGCTAAGATCGAGTAACGACAGACTCTTGAACGCCATATTCTGGGAAAGGCCCGATGGCAGAAGGTCAGCTAGTCGCCCAAGAAAGATATGGAAGAATGCAGTAGCCAGTGATCTACTCAAAATGTAAATACAGTAATGGGAAATAGCTGCTCAGGACCGACAACAATGGAGGGAAATAGTAAACGCGGCCAACACTCACATAGAATTGTAGAGATAAATGATGGTGATGTAGACTAGTACATCAGTGGTTTACCCATATAAATCACTAAATTTTTGTATTTTGTGCACCATATATGTACTTTGAGACCAGTTTCTGTACTTCTTTTTATTTTGGTTTTTTATCCTAGTTTAACAGTGCAAAAGGTTTGGAATCCACAAAAACATCAAGCTTTTTATAAAACTTTTTTATTCAAATTATAAATATAAACTTAAATAAATATAAATAAACTTCTATTTTTATTACGACTTGAGAATTTTTATATAAAAAGGATTAAGAGGACTTAAAACAGCCGCAAACACAGTCATCAGCCCTGGCATTATCGTGTAAACCGCTTCGGTTTTGTCTTCGGCAAAACTGAAATGTAAATAACATGTTTAGTTAGAAGTTAAAGAATTAGGTTTAAAGTGAGCATAGAAATTTATGATCTACTTACTTAGGAATGCTCAGAATGTTATCGCCTACCATTACAGCCATTGAAAAGCTAAATACCGCCATCGTGATCATATACTGATAGTCGTGTGGAAACCAAACTGCCAAAGTTCGAGGCCTGGCATTAAAGAATATGAATAGAGGGGTTAGTACCAAAGCTCTAATTGCCACTACTAGCAAGTACCACATTTTATTTTCTTTCTGAAAAATCAAAATTTGTATTTTAAATAAGAAACATTTTATTATGACACATTGCTTGTTGTAAGTTGGACATTAGATTTTTGTTAAATGGTTTTCAAAAATTAGTTTATACCACGCTTCATCCGAAACTATTGTGAAAATTTTCTTCATCTTCTTCAAGTGCCATCTCCGCGGCAGAGGTCGGCAATCATCATAGCTATTCAGACTTTTGAGACGGCTGCTCTGAAAAGTTCATTTGATATACATCCGTACCACTCTGTCAGGTTGCGCAGCTATGTAATTCTACGCCTCCCTATGCTTCTCTTTCCTTGGATATTTCCGTGCATAATCAGTTGGAGCAAGGTGTATTTCTCTCCACGTGTAATATGTCCGAGATATTCCAATTTTCTTGTTTTAATTGTATTTAAAATTTCTGTTTCTTTATTTATCCTTCTCAGAACCTTTTTCTTTGTGACGTGTTCTGTCCACGATATTTTCAGAATTCTTTTATACACTCACAGCTCGAATGATTCCAGATTTTTCGTTGATGTCGCATTCAAGGTGCAAGATTCATCATCATCATTAGCCATTTTGCGTCCACTGCTGAACATAGGCCTCCCGTAAATAATTCCATTGCATCCGATCTTGAGCAACTTGAATCCAGTTAGACTGGATGCGCTTTTAAATCGTCGACCACCTTGTTGGAGGACGTCCTCGACTACGATAAGCATCGTGTCTAGGCCTCTACTCTAAAATTTTCTTTGTCCATCTTCCATCTCTGACCCTAGCAACATGTCCTGCCCAGTTCCATTTCAGGGTTGTAATTCTTTCAACTGCGTCCGTCACACCAGTTTTTCTCCTTACTATCTGACTCGAAACTCTGTCCTGAGTGATACGCCCAACATTGACCTCTCCATCGCTCTCTGTGCCACTTGTATCTTATTAATTACTTTTCTGGTAAGTGTCATGTTTCTGCTCCATATGTTAGAACTTTAAATACACACTGATCAAAAACTTTTCTCTTCAAGCAAGATTACATTATATAAAACAAAGACGGAAAAACATACCACCTCTTCAACCTAAGTCTTTTCTTCTAAGTCTTCCAATTTTAAATATCTTATACATAGCACTCTTCTGATTTTCTTGAAATTTGCTCTAGTCTTTTCTAGTCTGATTTTGATCTCCTAAATGTAATCATTTGTGGAGTAAATTATTGTTTCCAAATATGCATATTTGTCCACTTGTTCGACATTGGTTCCGTTTATTAAAAGATTCTCGTTATTTCTTTGAGTTTTCGATATTCTCATAAATTTCGTCTTCTTGTTGTCATATCTAATGTTGTTAATGAGAACTGCATTTAGCTTTATTTCAGCTGTTTTATCATCAAGATCTTTTTTTAGGATCTCTTCGGAGTAGGCATTAAAAAGAATTGGCGACAATACGCATCCTTGTCTCACTCCAAGTCTAATTTCAATTTCTTCTGACAGTTGTTCATTAACACGTACTTTGCTAGCTGTTTATAGTATAAATTTGATATGATCCTGAGGTCGTTGTAGCCAATCTTCTTTGATTTCAGGACATTCATTAATTATTCATGTCGTAGTTTATCTCGAGTGCTTTTTTATAGTCAATAAAAATCCATATATATATATATATATATAACAATTTATTGTTTTGGAGTATCAGGTATGCGGTGTGTTATTAAAAAAAACTCTTTTTTCTTTTATTACTCTATATTTCGCTGATTTTTGTCAGCTTTTTCAGGAGATAAAGATTAAGAGTTAAAATATTTAAAAATATTGAACATAATATATTCAAAACAGTACTTATAAAGTTAATTATAAGGCAGATACGGGACAGTTGAGCAATATCTACTGTAATATTCTTAGTATGTTCAAATAATTTTTTTTTACAATTATATTTTAAATCACCCTGTATATTTTTAATGTGTAATTTTATTGTGTTTTTATTGTTTCTTGGTTGTTTTTGTTTTCTATTTATTATAATTTTTTTTGTTATATTTAATTACTAGTGACTAGATGCTTTTGACTAATACTGTAAAAAAAATAAAAATAAAAAGTACTGTTTTGAATATATTATGTTAAACATTTTTAAATATATAAACTCTTAATCTTTATCTCCTGAAGAAGCTGACAAAAATCAGCGAAATATAGAGTAATAAAAGAAAAAAGAGTTTTTTTTAATAACAGACCGCATACCTGATAGTCCAAAACAATAAATTGTTATTTACGTTTCGGTCGATAATCCTACCAGTTTTGCTATATATATATATATACAAGGTGGTCCAGAATTATGTACATTAATTTCTAGAGCTCATAGTACGTCCAAAAGTAAGGGTACTTCTTTATGTACACTTTTTTATAAAACTGAATAATAAGGGAGATACAACCCTTTAAAGGGGTGAATTGAAATTGTTATTTTTTCAAATACCTTCCAAACGGTTTTGAATACGGAGTTCATATTTTGGGAGTGATTATAAGACATTAGGATAATTAATTTCATGTCATCACCTACCACATCCTATATTAATACAGGGTAGTTTTGGAAGGTAAGTGGGGGTTATTGCGTCACATGTTTTTTAATTTTTACATATTTTAAAAAAATATTTAAAAAATTGTTTTCTTAGACTTTTCTACGCAAAAAGGTGCTCTTGTAATATTTCGATAGATATCACCGTTTTCGATTTATTTAAACTCGAAGGTATACATGTATTTTATTGTAATCGTTACATTTCTTAATATTAGAATAGAATAGAAATATGCTTTATTGTCACTGAAAATTATTGAACAATTTTATGGACAAAGCTAAAAAATAAATCAGTCAAATAATACAAAAAGTATAAAACAAAAACAATATAGTAAAAAACAAAATAACACAATTTTAAATTAGTAAAATTATTGTATAACCTACATAATTTGTACAAACAACAACAAATGAGACAAATTGTAGCCACTGCTTGAGACACCCAAATGTAATTATAAACAATACTAATTTTGTTTCTTTGTTATACATTAAGAAACTCGTCAACTGAGTAATATGGTCTTTCTGAGAGATAGATTTTTGTCACCTTACGAAACTTAATGAAGGATGTTGCGGATTTAATTTCTCTTGGAAGGTGATTATAAAGTTTCTTTGCACGATATAGAATAGAATTCTTTACTAGCTGAGTGGACGGGATCGGCAAATAAACGTTACAATCCGAATTTCTAATGGAGTAGCCATGGTCAGGTCTATCGGGAAAAATGTTTAGATGCTTTCGAATCAAACAAAC
This sequence comes from Diabrotica balteata, assembly GCA_918026665.1. Lineage (NCBI taxonomy): Eukaryota > Metazoa > Arthropoda > Insecta > Coleoptera > Chrysomelidae > Diabrotica > Diabrotica balteata. Next base: position 1,619,109 of record OU898280.1, read on the forward strand.
CGTTTCCAAAATAAATAAAGAGGGAAGCGTCAAAATTCCGTGATTTTTGAAGTAAGTCTTGCAATGAGTTGTTTGTTTGAGACCAAATAGATAACGGATTGCTCTTTTTTGCAACTTAAAAATAGTATCAAATTGGGCCGCTGTACTAGAACCCCAAAATGGAAGCCCATATCGAAGATGGGACTCGAACAATGAGAAATATGCCATTTTGGCAGAAGATAAATTCCCAAATATTTATGCCAATATTTATCAATTGTGCTTTGGAATTGACACTTGTTCTAGCAATAATATTACAAATTAATGGAAAACTTAATTAATACCTAACATTTAATTAATGGCGAAAATAATATTTCACAACAACTGTTCAAAATGTCCTCCATTTTGTTGAATACATAATCTAATTCTTTTATTTAGCGAACGCATTAATCCATTTAATGCTACTGGATCGTTTTGTAAATCGGTAAATACTTGTTCAATTTTGTCTCTTAACTCATTTACTGATGAGTATTAATTGGAGTGTTATACACTTTTGATTTCAAATAACTCCATACTGTAAAGTCCATTGGATTAAGATCACAACTACGAGCAGGCCAATGAATCGGTGCATCCGCATCCTGGCCTATCGACCTATCAGGGAAATGTTCATGTAACACCTTCTACAAATTCTTGTGTAATGTGGTGTAGCACCATGATGCATGAAAAACATGTTTCTTCGTATTTGTAATGGAATATCTTCCAAAATATCATCTAAAATATTGTCTAGAAAATTGTAATACATATTACCATTTAAATTTCCGGGAAAGATGTGGTATCCTATGAAACTATTTCCTAAAGTAGCTGCCCAAACGTTTATCTTGAACGTGTGTTGGAACTGAGTTTCCATTGTAGCCCTTGGATTTTCTTCAGCCCAGAAGTGCATATTTCTAGAATTGAACATACCTTGTCTTGTAAATGTGGCCCCGTCTGTAAACAGAATGTTGCTTAAAAAATTTGGTGCAGTTTGAACTTTATTTTGCAATATTTCACAAAAATCAACTCAAGTTGCATATCGTCAGGTAACAATTCCTGCACCTGTCGATAGTGGTAAGGATGTAATTGCTCTTAAAACACTTTGATGGGAAATATTCGTTCTTAATCCTAACCTGCGTGTACTTATTGTGGGGTCATTTATTACAGCATCCAATATTTGATGTTCAAGGCGAACATTTCTTGCTTCTCTACGACGACCAGCATCTGTATTCCTTCTTTGAAGACAACCGGTTTCTCTCAGTCGTCGTTCAGTACTTACAAAAGTCCTGGCATTGGGAATATTTCTGTTCGGATACTTTTCTCTGTAGCGTCTTACAGCGGCAGCAGCATTTCCCGAACATTCCCCTAATAGTAAAAGTATGTCTGTCATCTCAGAATTTGAATAGTGTACCATATTGCGGGCAAACAAATTAAAAAATATAGCAAAAGAGACGTGTTAAACAAATTTCACTATCGAGTACAATAAAAGTGTAGATAAAATAATTTAATTGTTATTAAACGTACGTCACTGACAATTCATAGACTACTTGAGATTAAAGTGTTGTTGCTAACACAAGTGTCAATTTCAAGGCATACTTGATGAATATTAAGAAATGTAACGATTACAATAAAATACCTGTATACCTTCGAGTTTAAATAAATCGAAAACGGTGATATCTATCGAAATATTACAAGAGCACCTTTTTTGCGTAGAAAAGTCTAAGGAAACAAGTTTTAAAACATTTTTTTAAAATATGTAAAAATTAAAAAACATGTGACGCAATAACCCCCACTTACGCTCCAATACTATCCTGTATTAATATAGGATGTGGTAGGTGGTGACATGAAATTAATTATCCTAATGTCTTATAATCAGTCCCAAAATATGAACTCCGTATTCAAAACCGTTTGGAAGATATTTGAAAAAATAAGAATTTCAATTCACCCATTTAAAGGGTTGTATCTCCCTTATTATTCATTTTTATAAAAAAGTGTACATAAAGAAGTACCCTTATTTTTGGACGTACTATGAGCTCTAGAAATTAATGTACATAATTCTGGACCACCTTATATATATATATATATATATATATATATATATAATATATATATATATATATATATATATATATTATATATAACCATATGCTAACCAAGTTGTATTAGACAGGATGAACAAACAAAAGGAGGTCGTATTGAGTGTTAAAATGAGGAAACTACAATACCTGGGACATATTACACGTGGGAATAAATATCAACTGTTACAACTAATTATGCAAGGAAAGATTGAAGGTAAGCGCAGCATAGGTAGGAGAAGAATGTCATGGTTGAGAAACTTCAGGGAGTGGTTTGCTTGCACTTCCATACAATTGTTCCGAGCGGCAGCCTCCAGGGTGAAAATTGCCATGATGATAGCCAACCTTCGTAGCGGAGATGGCACGTGAAGAAGAAGAATCACTTAGGTGACATAAGTTCTAATGTGCTTCAGATCTCCTCTTTCATCATCGAACAGTTCGTCGATATATTCTGCCCATCTTTATACTTTCTCGTCCGTCTGTGTTATAGTAGTCTTCTGTGTCTATCCAGAAGTGCACCAGTGGGATTTTGTTTTTTTAGTCCTTCCAGATAAGATTGGCCTGAGCATCATTCGGAAAACTGTCTTATATTCTAAAGAATTCAAAATACCCCCAATACTTAAAAACGAGAGTCGTCAATTAATGTATACTCCCTGTCCTCACATATGGCTCTCAGACATGGACGTTTACAAAGGAAAATATGAAAAAAAATAGCAAAGACAGAAAGATCCATGGAAAGACAACTGCTGAACATTAAACTATCAGACAAAAAAGAAACGAATGGATCCGTAATAAAACAAAAGTGAAAGATGTCTCAACCCAAGTAGCAAAGCTTAAATGGAAGTTCGCCGGACACACCCTAAGGCAGAAAGATGAAAGATGGACTAAAACAATTATACATTGGAGACCATGGAATCACAAACGTAAAAGGGGAAGGCCACAAATACGATGGTCAGATGACCTGAAGAAACACGCCGGGTCAAAATGGACGCAAGTTGTCCAAGATAGAGAGGCATGTAAGAAGGAGGAGGAGGCCTATATCCAAGGATGGATGTTAAGGGCTGTATAGATAGTCCTTCCAGTTCTTTAACTTTGATTTCTCTTGAAGGTCTTTGATCTCTTTGCATTTCTCTTCAAAGTATTTTTCTTTTTTTTTTTTTTTGAAAAATTAAGGCAAATATCGGGCACAAATTTAATAATCAAATCTTGCCCAAGTAATTTCACCTTCTACAGCCTTATCAGGGGCATTTCATCAAATTTGGACTATCCAGCAAGCGCAGAATGTAATAAACATTAAATTAAACATAAATTGTACATAACACTGCATTAAAATAAGGACAAACAGTTTAAAATTAATATTGTTCTGAAGCTATTTTCTTGTGGCATTGTAAATTAATTACTATTAAACTGGGAATAAGCCACAATTAAAGATAAAATACGTTTATTGACGTTTCAATTTCCACTTCGGAAATCGTCCTCAAAATAGAAACAGTAAATTAAACAAATTTTGTTTTTTGTTACATAGTGAAAAATTCTTCTAATAATTTAATTTTATCTGACTCATTTATATTGACAATTCAGACATACATTATGCATTTTTAAAGCAGACGACTTTAAAATTATATTGCCAATATTGTTGACTTGCGCTCCTGGGACGACTTTACTTATAAGATAGTTCATTCGATTACATGAAATCAACTTTAACTTGAGAATATCCGTCAGAAAAAATGATAGCATTTAATTCGTCTTTAAAAAGACAAACACATGGTATGATGACAGTAAAATTCTCCTGTTAGTGATTCCATAGTAAATTATGAGGGAAAAACCAGGAAAAAAAAAACAAGAACAAGAAAGGACAAAGAATTGCATTTATAAAATACCTTGTGAATGCGATCAGTTTTATTTAGGTGAATCATCAAGGCCATTAAATGTTAGAATAAGTGAACATCAATCTTATATTAAAAATAGAGAATTTGATAGATCTCAAATATGTAAACACGCATGGAATAATGAACATAGGGTTCAATGGAATAATTCAAATGTAGTCCTAAAAGAAACGGATGGTAAAAAAAGAAAAAATCAAAGAAGCGGCTCTAATTATGCTAAATGAGGCCAATTGTGTCGCAAATTCCTCGGCAAAATGTAGTAGGATCTGGTTACCAATATTGAAGGAGGAAGTTATTAATAAGAGAATACCAGTATTAGTATGTCAGTAACATATAGAGGATACATCATTTATGTTTTTTAAATAACGTAACATATAAAATCAGAATTTTGATGTTTGTTGAAGGTAAACTAAATTCACGAACAAATACTTACAATGTCGGGATAGTATTATGAGGTTTTTTTCCTGATTTTCCCTCATAATTTACTATGGAATCACTAACAGTAGAATTTAACTGTCATCATATCATGTGTTTGTCTTTTAAAGACGAATTAAATGCTATGATTTTTTCTGACGGATATTCTCAAGTTAAAATTATTTAAATCTATTATTATTATGTTAATTATTTTATTCTACCCTCTACATTCTTGTCGGCAACCACAAGACTTGTGATTGCCGACAATGTGTGATTCCACAATGCCAGAAGATAAATCATTTACAGGCGAAATTTAGAGAAATTCTAATGCCTCAAATGTTATGTATTGATGAACAGATAGTGCCATTTAAAGGCATTAAACAATATATACCCAGCAAGCCCATCGGCCTTGGGTGGGCAGCATTTGGAAAACTGAGAGAAACTTTTAACTTTTGGGAAATTTTGAGCGTAAAATAGTCCGGAAAATATTTGGAGCTGTAAACGACCAAGGGCAGTGGCGCAGAAGATATAATTTTGAATTGTATCAGCTCTTTGATGAGCCAGATGTCATAACGTTCATTAAAACACAGCGACTTAGATGGGCTGGACACATAATACGAATGCCAGAAAATACCATTGCTAAATAACTAACCACAGGAACACCTGTAGGAAAAAGAAGCAAAGGCCGACCGCGAATTAGGTGGTTAGATGGAGTAGAAACCGACTTACGAATATTAAAAATCAGAAGATGGCAACATGTTGCCAAAAACCGAACAGAGGATTGTCGAGCCAAAGATGATGATGATGAACAGATAGTGCCATTAAAAGGCATTAAACGATATATACCCAGCAAACCCATCGGCCTTGGGTGAGCAGCATACCAAGAGAAAGGTATTTGATCGGTGCGTCCTCCCAGTCTTAACGTACGGTGCAGAAACACTTACCTTAACAAAAGCAACAGCTAACAAACTGAACGTCACTCAGAGAAGAATGGAGCGGTCCATGTTAGGAATAACTCTACGAGACAGAATAACCAACGAAGACATCAGGAGAAGAACCGGAGTGACTGACATCATCGAAAAGATAGCCAGACTAAAATGGAGATGGGCAGGACACATAGCCAGAATGACAGATGGGCGATGGACAAAGAGGTTATTGGAATGGAGGTCAAGGGAAGACAAGAGAAGCGTCGGTGGACCACCTACAAGATGGACTGACGATTTGAGAAGACTCAATAAAAACTGGATAAGAGCAGTGCAAGATAGACGGGGTTGGAAACACGAGGAAGAGGCCTATGTTCAGCAGTGGACTCTTGAGGCTGGATGATGATGATGACCCAGCAAGCCACGCAAATGGAGCTACAAATTATTTGCTCTTTGTGATGAAAAAGGAATTCTGGAATGATTTTTTTATATATTCCGAAAAAATCCAACCAGTAACTGGAGAACCAGATTTAGGATCTAGCTCCAATGTGGTACTGCAATTAGCCACTCATATTCCTGTAGGTGCAAATCATCTCTTATATTTTGATAATTGGTTTACCTCTCTAGCTCTGATGGTGTATTTGGCAAAAAAGAAAATTGATTGGAACTTTGGAACAGTAAGGGTAAATCGCTTATCGAGAGTTCCTCTAAACAAGGATAAAGATTTACTAAAAAAAGGTAAAGGATCCTTCCAAGAAGTCTCGACTCTAGTAGATAATATTGAAGTCAGAGCAGTAAAATGGGCTAATAATCAGGTAGTAAAATTTTCTATCAACTATCTATCAAAGTATCGGGTAGTAAACTTTCTATCAAATTTACGTCTGCAGAATCTACTGAAACATGCGAGCGATATGACAAAAAGACTAAACAGAATATTACAATTACCTGTCCAGCTAGTGTAAAAACCTATAACCAATTTATGCGTGGACTGGATCGAATGGATCCATTAATTGCTCTTTACAGAATTCATATTAGATCTAAAAAGTTCTATCACAAATTGTTTTTTCACTTTTTAGATGTTACTGTGGTAAACTCTTGGCTCATTTACAGAAAAGACTGTGAATCCTTACAGGTACCTAAAAGAAACATAGCTAATCTCCAAGAATTCAAAATGAGCATTGCATAGTCACTGCTATTGGAAGGGAAAAGAACCCAACAATCAAAAAGGGGTCGTTCATCAAAAACCAACACAGATGCAGAATTTTCGAAAAAGAAGTAGCTAGGAGCCTTTCGAAACCAAAGACTTTTGTGACGATTTCGTAACGTTTCAAAAAAACACCTAAAATTAAAAAAAAAACTTGTTTTTTTTAATCTGTAAATTAATAATTGCAAAATAAATAATGAGAAACAAAATTTTTTTTTATTAAATTAAAAATTCGGCGTTATAGGATTAATGGAACGGGAGAATTGTCATGTATTAAAAAAGGTGTGTCTGTCCAAAAGTTAAAGTCAACAGAGTTCTTAGCGTTTAATGGTATTCAGCAATAAACAAAAGTAAGAAAAAAGATCTTCGCGCCATGCCAGATTTCATTAACCAGGAAAATAGAGCATTTTTTACTTCTATTTTAGATTTTTAATAATATATTTTATACAGATTGAACGAAATAAATTCGGAACATACGAAATATTATGTATTTCGGCTTAATTCTACTGTAGGTGGTTGACCAACAAAAGGTTGTCAAATAAGTATATTATAAAAATCCAATACTTCAGCAAGCTGCTGGATTCTGAAATCATAAAAATTGAAAGCTACACATAAATCTACGATTTTATTATGCTGTCAAACCACTTATCGCTTCCTTAGACAAGCCCTTCTTTGAGCGATGTTGCCAACCTCATTCCTTAGATGTTTCTCAAATAAGGTGTTAACAAAAAAAAAATTATAGGAAAAAAGGAAATAACTACAAACCATTAAGTTTATTTTTGTTATTAGTCTGTTGTAATAGATTGGTCAATACAATGAAAAATATAGGCAAATATCCGATTTATTTAAAGATACGAAGAACACTCTATAACTCTCAAAAAGATCCGCAAATCGGATTATTACACGGCGATTGGCAACATTGTTACGCAAACAACATAGTTGAACGATATTTTATACAATGTCTATTCCCATTTTTGGGAATAGACATTTATTTAATAGGATTTCTTTTTGTCCAAGTTTTATATTGGTCCACTATTTCAAATGCAGTTCAAACAGACATATATTAAATTGTATGATCCGTTTTAAATTCGTTCAATCTGTATATTATTTCGGTTGAGTTAGATCATTTCCTTTTTTCTTTATGTATTGTGAATTGCTAAGTTTCTTCAGTATATTAACACCAAAAATTTGATATATATTATTTCCGATCCTATTAATAAAGCAGACTTTCCATAAACAATTATATGTTTGTTTTATTTTTTTGGGTTTCAAGTTTTCTTTGATTTCTGATAATTTTTAATTTTGACTCTTATATTATTTAGCTCAACCACTCTTCAATTACATATTCTTATAATTGTGTATTTTTATACTTATATTTTATACTTATACTTTTCTTACCGTGATCCTTGGTCTTGAGATGAATCGTCCCATTACTTGAAATAAGTCGTAGAATAGAAATGTACCGGTAACTACGAAGTATTTATCTAAAATTAAAACAAAACCAATTAAATGAAATACAAAAACAGCAAAGAAAATGATGACGATTTATCAACAAACTTGGGTAAATATGCACGGGTTCACCTACACTCATCACCAATTAACATAAATAGCCTCGCATATAATACAAACTCATCACCGCCATAAAACTAAGGATTTTAAAATAGACCCAGAGAGACTGGTAAACTCATCACTGGCCTACCTGCACCCCGTGGCAGGTACAGACCATAAACCCTTTGCAAACCGCTATAAACCGAATAAATTTAAAATAGATGATTAAAAATGTAAATGTAAATTAAAAATAATTCATTTGGGAATTTCACAAAATTCTATTGATAGCTACCTATAACTATGCGAAAAAAATTCTCTTTATTGGAAAAATGATAGTTATCAATTATTTAAAATTTCAATTGTGAAAAACTCTAAAATCGAATTTCGAATCGAAATTCGGTATTTTGAGAACGATTTCCGAAGTGGAAATTGAAACGTCAATAAACGTATCTTTATCTTTAATTGTGGCTTATTCCCAGTTAAATAGTAATTAATTTACAATGCCATAAGAAAATAGCTTCAGAGACATATATTTAAGCGGAGTAATACCAAGAACATGGCTGAAGTCGACTTTTATTGCTTTACCAAAGAAAACAAAATCCGTATCCTGCAGTGATTTTCGAACCATCAGCTTAATGAGTCATATTTTAAAATTATTTCTAAAAATCATACATCAAAGGATATATAGACTGCGAAGAAAAAATCAGCCGTACACAGTTTGGTTTTCGGAATGCAGTGGGTACTCTGGGTAGAGAGGCACTCTTTAGTATACAAGTGCTATTTCAACGATGTAGAGACGTGAACTGCGACATTTATGCGTGCTTCATTGACTACCATAAAGCGTTTGATACAGTAAAGCACGACAAGCTGATGGAGATATTAACCAATATTGGAATAAAAACTTGTAATTTAACAATTGTCAGCAATATGTACTGGAGTAAAACATCATCCATCCGAACAGAGGCAGGAGAATCCGACGATATCAAAATCAAACGTGGCGTCCGTCAGGGATGTATACTATCACCACTGCTGTTTAACATACTCTGAGGAAATCTTTCAAGAAGCAGTGGGTGATGTTGGAGCCGGAATTCGAATCAACGGAGAATCTATCAATAACATTAGATACGCGGACGACACGGTAGTATTCTCTGACAGTTTTGAAACCCTCCAGGAGTTAATGAACAGAATCACAGGGGTCAGTCAGAGATACGGACTTTCACTAAACACTAAGAAAACAAAATGCATGATGATCTCTAAGAAGGAACAGCAATTTGTACAAATCAGTGTAAACGGTCAACAAATAGAAAGAGTAAAAGCATACACCTACCTTGGTACGAACGTCAATGAAAATTGGGACCATTCCATAGAAATCAAATGTAGAATAGAGAAAGCAAGATCTGCATTTCAAAAAATGGCTAATTTATTCAAATGTCATGATTTATCAATGCCCATAAAAATCAGGTTACTACGATGTTACTTGTTGTTGTTGATCTTTCCTATACTGTTGTACGGAGTTGAGTCATGGACTCTCACAGACGCCACCTGCAAGAAAATTGAGGCTTTTGAAATGTGGCTTTATCGTCGCATCCTAAAGATATCGTATACCGACCACGTTACTAATGAGGGTCTTCTGTTGAGAATGAAAAAAGAAAAAGAGCTGTTAACCACAATAAAAACAGCCAAATTCGAATACCTCGGTCACATCATGAGGAACAGCGAAAGATATGGACTGCTTCAACTAATCTTGCAGGGAAAAGTAGAAGGAAAACGAAGACCAGGAAGGCGAAGGATTTCCTGGCTGAAAAATCTACGAACGTGGTTCAACACAACAACCACAAATCTTTTTAGAGTAGCAGTGTGCAAAGTGGAGATTGCCATGATGGTCGCCAACATCCGAAACAGACAGGCACTACAAGAAGAAGATATTCATTAGATCAGATGTTCATTAACAGGCGGCTTCAAAGTGTTTGGTGTCTTAGTTATATTGATCTACTAGCAATGTCTAACAATTGTTCGTATAGAGGAAATCTCTATTTAATAAAGATGTCTGTTAAAGAAGAATTTACTGTAATATAAAATACTTCAACTTACCACCCCAGGGGCTCAATCCTTTTCCCGTATACGATTCCGATACAACCAGATTTGTCAGGTTAGGATGGGTGAGACTCATAGATGTAAACGTTATTACAACCATCAACAATAATGCCCAAGTCTTTTTGAGTCCTATGGCGTAGTCTTTAAGTGTAAATTTCATCCGACCTTGCGTTTCTTTTACATCAAAATAATAAAATTGGACCACTGGAGAATATTTCATTGCGTATGATAAGACAACGCTCAAAAAAATGACGCACTGAAAGAAAAAAATATATTTTTATTTCAACTTTTATTGTATAGCTACAATACAGTATAGCTATAGTACAACAAACAGGATACAAGACACGATTTGCAATATCCAAGATAAATGTCAAATAGAAGTAGCATCTAAGCCTATAATTAATAACAAAAATCGAAATTGGCAGGATAGTTACGAGAAATGATCTAAATAAACGACTTACCGCCAAGTTGATCTGCTTATGAGAGCCATGGAACGATCGATGTTAGGCATTTCTCGTAGGGATCGGATCACGAACAAGGAAATAAGACGGAGAACAGCAGTGACAGATGCCATAGAAAGAATTATAACCCTTAAGTGGAACTGGGCGGGGCAAATAGCTAGAATGTCGGATAACAGATGGACACAGCGAATAATACAGTGGAGACCAAGACAAGAAGCACATCGAAGTAGAGGTCATGCACCAACAAGATGGTCTGCTGACATAAAACGGATCGACAAAGATTGGATGCAAACAGCACAAAACAGAAATACATGGAAAATACTGAGGGATACCTATGTCCAGCACTGGATAGATCCGGGTTAAATGATGATTATGATGATCTGCTTAACTTGGCTGGTACCCAAGTGAAGTAATACTTTGCGATATACATTTCATCAAGATTTCCAAAATTGAATTTTAATATTTAATATTTTAAATGTGGTTAATTAAGTTGTCGGAGAAGTTCAAAAGCAGTTAGGTTAGCCATACTAAGTCTCTCTGCATAAGAAGGTCTTCTTAGTCCCAAAGGAATTCGAGTGGCTTTTCTTTGGACGTTTTCCAACAAAGTTTCGTTTCGAACCAAATCAGGATAAAAGTTGGTCCAGCGTATTCAAGTATGGGTCTTACGTAAAGAGTTTTTACAGAATGATTGCATTAAAACTCTCGAAAAACATCTCCGAATAAGATACAGGCGGGAGTTCGCAAGTTTACAAATAGAGGTAATATGGTAGGACCAAGTTAGGCTGCTGTTTACGATAACACCAAGGTCGCTATATAAAAACACAGAATCTAATGGCTGCTCGTTAACAAAGTACGGCACAAGTGGGTTATTTTTACCAGTTCGAAGCACTACACATTTTTCCGCATTTTAGGGTAGTAACCACTGGGAACACCAAGTTAAAATAGAGTCCAAGTCCGTTTGGAGGGTTGGCTGGTTGGCAATCCGTAAAAAGCAGAGGTCCAAGGAAAAGAACCCTGAGGGACTCCACTTTTCACTAACCAGTCCTGTGAGAAAGATTCGCCAACTCTAACTTTGCAATGTCGATCTGTCAGGAAATCATCTATCCAACTAAGTAAAGTACCGCGAACTCCGAAATGTTCTAGCTTATGAGAAGTCTGCGCTTAGGTACACGGCCCAAGGCTTTAGAGAAATCTAGATAAACAATGTCGACCGGCTGCGAACTGTTAAGGGATGGCGTCAAGTCGTTAACACAATGTAGGAGATTGGTTAGAGTAGAGCGACCAAAGACAAATTCATGTTGTTGTGTTGGAATAACATGTTCCTGGAGAAGGAATTTTGTCATCTCCTGAGAAATAATGGCTTTAGTAACTTTGGCACCTACTGGCACCAAGCTAATCGGACGATAATTGCTGGGGTTGCGTTTGTTGCCTTTTTTAAAAATAGGGGTGATGGCTGCTAATTTCCAACTATGGGGTAAGGAGTTCTGGATGAAAGAAGTTTGCATAATTAACGTTAAGGGTATTGCAAGCGTGTCTGCGCACCTTTCTAACAGTTTTGGTATTTAAACCATCTAAACCGCTTCACAGGTGAAGCGGCTGTGCAAAGTTTAATTAAGTGTTGTTTGACGTGATCCACTGTGAATTTAATTTGCTGTAAGGATTCGCCGATACGATTACTGTTAATAGCAAGTTGATAGCCATCATTCGATTCTTTAGTAAAAACCTGTGAAAATGCTAAATAGAGAATTTCGGAAGATTCTTTGCCAGAAGAGCATAAAGTCTGGTTGGGTTTTTGAAGTAGAGGAATGTAGAATGTAGATGTGAAGGTAGAAAAAGGAAAATCTGCGGTGGCTTTGGAAATCACTAAGAAGCCTGGTGTGTTTAAATTTCTGCCATAGATGTCGTTTGTGATCAATTTGTTTAATTGCTGTTCGATTTATCCAGGGTTGTTTTTATAAATCTTATGGAAGGGTGTATTTGAAGAAATTTTATTGTGGACTTTATCGAGAAATGCAGTTCACATTAATGAGAGGTCGTTTAAGTCTGCCAAAAATAAATGCCAGTCGACTTGAGAGAGTTCAGTGCCAACTTCAGAAAAGTCGGTAGTAGCATATGCTACAATATTATTTTTGCGGGGCAGTATTTGATTGAACTGGATGTGAGCAGTTATAACTGAATGATTTAACTTTCCGATAGGAGATTTGACTTTTCGAGAGATGAAATCAGCTGTTCGTCATTAATAAGCACTAGATCTAAAGTAGAAGGTTGGTTATTATTCCTAAATCTATTGGTGCAGTAATGAGTTGTGTCAGGTTCGAATTTACTACAAAGCTTTTAAATAAATAATAAGTGTTTTCGGCGTCAGATAATGAAGTTATTGGCCATGTGATTTCTGGAAAATTAAAATCTCCAGAAATGATAAGATTATCAAGAGATGATAGTTCTTCAAGTGTTGTTAAGAAAACATTTTCGTGTGCAAGTAGTGTAACAGGTGGACGATATATATATACTAAATTAAGGCAAAAAGAATTTTTAGTAACAGATAAGTGAATTGCATCTATTACAATAATATCTAGTATCTTAATGTTAATATTATAAGTTGTGGTGATAATATTAGATAAATAAATGCATATAGCGCCACCCACACGATTTTCTCTGTCTTTACGATATATGGTATATCCATAGAGTAGTCAGAAATTGAGAGTTTTGATAATTTTTGTGAAACGATTATATATGTGTGAATTAAACATTATGGTGTTATGTCTCGTTGCTTGTGTAATAAATACCTCCTAGTACATAAAGCCTAATTAACTAACCGATAGAAAGACTTTCCAAAATCCGCAAGTAAAATGAAATTCCTGTAGTTGAGTATATACCATCAATCGCAAAAGTTTTTTTAAAACCTTTTATAAAAGGTATATAATTAAAAATTCCTTTCGAGCTACATCACATAACGTTTTTGAGCTAAAAAGTCCATCATCCGTGTTTTGTTAATATATGCACATGAGTAAATCCACTAAATACCTGGGTAAAAACCCTTTTACATGGCACAAAATTTAATATGTCTTACATTTTATTTAAAAATGTTGTGACGTTTAAGTGTACTTTCCAAAAGGTAAAGGATACTTGACAATTTATATATTGCAATAAAGTGTAGTTCAAATATTGAAAGTTTATTGATCTAGATTGATCTAGATCATTGATAAGGAAGAGAAAGAAAACTGCAAGGATCCCTTATATTCTACTATAAAAACTGACCATGTAAAACTGTGCCATATTATATCATTTACGTAATTACATCCTTAAATTTTTTTTGAGCACTTATTTATCATATATACTATCAATTATCAATTTTCACTTACCGTCCCACATGAAAAATATATTAGCGCAACTGTGATAGAGTTATCCGATACAGATAGGCAGATGATCTGGAGGGAAGAACCAAATAAGCCACCACATGCGCCACCAAACAGATTAACTATCATATAAAAAGGGGGAAATCGGGAAAAGTATCCATTGGAGCTCATCCCAAAAGACGCGGTAATAGCTAAAATATAAACAAAACAAACATTTACTACTTTTAAACTGTTATATTTCGTGGTAATTAACTACAGATTTGATTTTATTTGATGTTTCGGTTTAGAGATGGAAAATTGTTTTCAAACTGCAAATTTTTAAAAAAGTAAACCATTGATTTCTTTAATATAAATACATTTTTTCGTTAATACATATTTTACATTCACACTTTTCTTATTTTATTAAACTCTTATGCCCATTTCTTCTGTATCTTCTATAGATTTATCAGTCTACCATTTTTCCTGAGCTACCCGTATTTTTGTTTTAATTTTCTGTTTGCGGTTTTATATGTCTTGGCATTCATATTTTTACGTAATCTTCTTTTGTCATACAAAAACAGTAAATCAAATAGTAGAAAGTATCATAAAAACCAGACTCCAAACAGAGACAGATTAACTCGAGACAATTCCTGAAGCACAATTTGGTTTCATAGCACAGCTGTCTAGCGAGATTTAAGTACTCCGATTAACTGAATACGTTGCAGCTGGATTCAACGATAGACAATACACAGGAGCTGCCTTTCTAGTTGTAACCAAAACCTTTGACAGATTATGGTATAAAGGACTAATAAATAAAATTCTTCATATAAACGTATTTTTTTAAAAGGTAAAGATTTAACCCAGACTAATAGTATAAGACTGACATGTTACAATGGACAACGCTTATACCACATGTGAACGCAACAATCCAAAAGACAGAAGCAGCAAGAGGCCTCACAGGATATAAAAGCAAATTAAGAACAAAAACAGAGATCAAAGTAATGAATAGCATCATATATGCAAAACAAATATAAAGAAGATACAAGCAGCTTGTTAAAGACCTGAAGCAAGTAACAGTACTGGAGATAATAAAGGAAAAAAACAGGCAAAAATTCGCTGCGTTTGAAATCATCCAAACCAGATCCTGCGATAGTGAATAAGGAATGATGTTTTCCACAGATGAAAATACAGAACACCAAAGTAACAAATAATCTTCTTCTTCTGGTAGCAGTACAACCCGGGGTGGGTCTTGGCTGACTGCACAACCTGCTTCCATCTCGAACGGTCGTCCATGATGTTTAAGTCAGTGGGTAGCCCCATTGTTCTCAAATCTGACCATATATTATCTCTCCATCACATTCGTGGACGTCCTAAGGGCCTTCTCCCTGTCGGTACTTCTTCCCAGATTAACTTGGTAAGGCGGTTATTAGGGAGCCTATGAACATAGCCAGCCCATCTTAGACGTTGGGATTTAATCTCTTGGACTACGTCGCTAGCACTATACATTTGTTTGACCTCGGCATTTGTTCTCATTCGGTATTGGTTAGTATTCGGATCGTGATAGGGACCGAAGATCTTTTTGAGGATTTTTCTCTCAAAGCATTTGAGTTTACTTTCCATTGTTTTTGTCAGCGTCCACGTCTCAGACCCATACATGAGCACCGGTCTAATTACTGTTTTATATATCCTGATTTTTGATGTTCGTGTTAGGCTCTTGGATTTAATAGTGTTGTGGAGGCTATACATACATCTGTTTGCTGCCTGAATTCTCCCTTTTATCTCTTCCGTGATATCGTTATCTGTGGTGATAGTCGCTCCGAGATATTTAAAACTCTCCACTCTTTCAAAGTTATAGGGGTCTATTGTTACATTTTGTCCTATTCTATCTCGTCTCTTTTGTCTGTTGATGCACATATATTTGGTTTTCTTTTCATTGACCCTTAGACCGGTATTTTTTGCCTCTCTCTCTAATTTATTGAAGGTTTCTTTTACATTGGTGACGGTATTTCCTACAATGTCAATGTCATCCGCGTATGCTAGTAGTAATTTTGGTCTATTTACTGTCAGTAGTTCTGTTCTAATTTGTGCGATTCTTACTACTTTTTCCAGGATTACATTAAAAAAAAGAGGTGACAGCACGTCTCCTTGTTTCAGTCCACTGTTTATTTCAAACGACTCTGAGAGCTTGTTACCTATCCGCACTCTAGATCTACAGCCATTTACACAAACTTTAACGAGCTGGATAAGTTTTTTTGGAACTGAAATTTCTGCCATTGCATTCCACATCTGATCCCTTTTAATGCTGTCGTATGCTTGTCGGAAATCTATGAAGAGATTATGAATGGTTCTATTGAATTCCCATCCTTTTTCAAGCAGCTGCCTGAGAGTAAAAATCTGATCTATGGTTATATCCATTATGGATCCATTAACAAATAATAGCAAATGCTTAAACAAATAATAAGATGACAATATAAGGTTGCCCTAAATAAATAAGGCACCCTCTCAAGAAATATATAAAAAATAAACAAAAAAGAAGACTTCGGTCAATCAAACAAATTCAGAAAAGCTAACACAACGGCGGAAGCCACAAAAAAATATTACTATAAAAATAACAAAAACGGGACAAAGGGGCCCAAGCTCTCGAGCACAAATCGCCTTCCTTTACCTAAGTTTAGAGCAGGGACATGGCGCCTGGCAAGCAAAATTTATAGAGCCTTACGCTTTACAGCCTAACTAGGAGAAGTATTTCATGTGGAAGTCCTTGTATCCAGGACTTACATCTTCTTATTCTAGTGCCGTCTCCACTAATGAAGGTTTTCTATAGCCATTGGAAATTCATCTCTATCTTCTGCTGCTCTTAATGGTCTGTGTGTTTAACCCGTCCAGTCGCGAATGTTTTGCAGCTAGAATATTTGTCGTCTTCCAAGACCCCTTTTTCCTTCGATTTTTCCCTTCATAATCAGCTGCAACAACTCGTTCTTATTATTTCTAAGTATGTGCCATAAATATAATGTCTTTCACCTTTTAATGGTGGTCAGAAGTTCTCTGTCTCTTCCCATTCTGTTTAACAGCATTTCGTTCGTAATATGATCAGTCCATGGTATCTTTAAAATTTTCCTAAAAGGCCAAATCTCAAAAGATTTCAGTTTTCTCATTAAGTCAACATTAACAGTTCAGGATTCGACACCATAAAGAAGAATAGAGTGGATATAACATTTTACCATCCGATATCAGATTTGCAGATTGAGTCTTTGGTTACTCAGAAATTTCCTTATTTTCAAAAATTCTGCTCTTGATTGCTCTATTCTTGAGCAAATTTCTGATTTCGAATTCAGATATTCCGTAATCCAGACTCCTAAGTATTTCATTTTGTCCACTTACTCAATATATTCATTTTTTTGTTGGTCTCGACATTTTTGGACAAGAGTTGTGAAACTATACAGAGCTTCCACTGTTCCGAAGCCGTTACGAAAGCCAAACTGTCATATCCGCTTACATACCCGACAAGCATTTTGCCAATTTCTAGCGTCTATAGCTCAATAACGTGCTATCAGTGAAAGGGGGATAGTCTGAAACATTGGGGCGAGCTGTGGTGGTTTCTGATCAATTCGGACCAATTTTCTATACCCCAATAAATTTTAACGCCTATAAATGTAATTTTCTAAGGACTGGATTGGTTTCTATTAATATCTTGCTAGTTTCAAGCTACATTTGACGAGTACCATAGTCTACGAGTTAGTATTTGGAAATGGGTATTTGTCACTACCTTGTCATATTCCTTACAAAATTCTGTCAATAGTTCTATCCTTTCTCGTTCCTACACGCCAGTCTGAACTCATGGAACTTACCCTTTTCTAGTTTAGCCTTAAAATATTCCAATATTCTCGTAAGGACCTTGCTGTTGCTAATATATGTGAAATATACGTGTGTAGGTTAGGTTCTCATTCTTTTTGTCTTTCGATAGTTTGTTTTAATTTATAAAATATGCAAAAACATTTATTTTCTCATATGGTTTTCTATCAATATTGCAGCATTGAAAAACTTTTTAAACAATGCTTGCAGTTACTTATAATAACTTATATATTATTAAGTCAGACAAACTTGATCTAGAACTGGATTTATAATGTGAATAATATATATAATAATATTACCTGCAAGAAGTCCCATCACTAGTAAAGCCACACCAAAAAATAAGTTCTGCCCTAAAAAATAAAACTGATTATATGTTTTATAAACTAAATATTATATGTTTAATAAAATAAGGTCATTTTTAAGTCAATCCATTCAAAAAAAGTTTCAAAAAATATTTCTAATTTAGAATGCTATTCCTCACTCACTTCTCACTTGCTGATGCGGTTACATTGTCCGTTTCTTCTATAAACAGAAAGTAAATCAATATATACTCAAAACGTCGAAGTTTGTAAAACTGTTACAGCAGTTTTATTGAGATCTTCACAAAAATTTTTGGATCTGGACAAATCTAAAGTCATATATCATAATTAGAATTAACCACTTGGTCAGCAAAGTTATCTAATTCCTTATCTGTATTTTTCAGGAATCTCGTGTTGTTCTGATTCGGCATTCGTACCTTCTATGAAACTCTAGAACAGATGTATGTGTATATAAACTACTTAGGTGTTTAAGAAAAGGTGTCCTGAGAAAAAATTGGTGGCAAATTAGTTTTGCTAGCTGTTAAAAAATCAAGGTATCAAAGATAATGTAGAACAATTTTACAGAAGTGATTTTAGGGGGAAGAATGGAGGAGGTTTGGAGTTCCAAAGTTGAAATTGTCAATCAGATACAGCGTATTCGAATCAGTTTTAGAGATTTAGTGGCATTTCACGTACTAAAAATACAAAATTCAACTTTTAAAATAGCGACATGGAATGTTAGAAGCATGTATGAGCCTGACAAACTAAGGAACATAGAACAAGAAATGATGCGACTTAAGATTGACATATAATAAGTGACACAAAATGGCTCGACTAAGTACAAGCAATGATTGACTTTTCTACTCTAGTAGTACCGACAGCCAACATTGGTATGGAGTAGCAATTAATGTCAGTAAAAAAGTTGCAAAATCAGTTGTAGGCTTTATACCAATATCCGAAAGAATTATGCTAATACAAATGATGACAACACATGGAAAATTAAATCTTATTCAGATTTATGCGCCAACCGTCGATAAAACAGAGAAAAAAATTGAAAAAATTTACGATGACCTTTAAAAAAACCCTACAAAATACAACATCTAGAGATATAACAGTAGTCGTGGGTGATTTTAACGCCAAAGTTGGAGAAGGAAGATGTGAATCTACTGTAGGACCATATGGAATCGGTGTTGGAAATGATAGAGGAGAACGCTTTATAGAATTCTGCCTAGAACATAATCTTGCGGTAATAAATACTTTCTTCAAACTGACTAAACGACGCCTTTATATTTGGAAATCGCCAGCTGACAAGATCGATAAAATCGTTAGAAATCAAATTGGCTATATTTTAATGAACCACAGATACCGAAACGCAATACAATCGGTGAAAGCGTACTCAGGTGCAGACGTGGCGTCGGACCACAATCCTCTTTAGCAAAATTCCAACTTCACTTAAATAAGATACAAAAAGCTACAAAAGTGATAAACTAAACATACAAAAATTAAAATCATAAGACGACAAGGAAAAACTGAAACAAGAAATTAATGTAAAGCTAGAATCCACGCCGGAATCAATTGAAGGTGGCGTAGAACAACAGTGGCAATTTACATTTTGTGGCAGTTTGTATTTAGAGAACAATTTCCGAAGTGGAAATTGAAACGTCAATAAACGTTTTTTTACCTTTAATTGAGGCTTATTCCCAGTAAAATAGTAATTAATTTAAAATCCCACAAGAAAATAGCTTCAGAACAATATTAAGAAACCGTTATGGGCCCAGCGTTATTCAAAATTTTCGGAGATTGGAAACAGTGGCAATTGTTTAAAAATGCAATTATCGAACGAAGTCGCAGAGAATTCACAACAACCAGATGCAAGAAAGGAGATTGGATGACAGAAGAAATCTTGGAAATGATGAAGGACAGAAGAAAGCAAAAGAATATCAACATAACTCAGTATCAACAGCTGCATAATCAAATAAGTAGGAAAATAAGAGAAGCTAAACAGACTTATTTCACTGAAAAATGCCAAGAAATAGAAGACTTACACAACAAATATGATAACTTTAATCTTCATAAGAAAGTTAAAGAATTAGCTGGGGTAGCAAAACAAAAAACCTCAAGCCTACTATTGAACAAACAAGGAAACATTTTAGTGGAGACGGAACAAAAATTAGTAGATGGAAAGAATATATAAAGAAACTATTCCATGACCAGAGACATGAAAATATATATATGAAGATAATCAGAGTAAAGACGAGCGACCCGAAATAACAAAGTCAGAAGTTATGCATGCAGTAAAGTCCATGAAAAATAATAAAGCTGTTGGTCCAGATGAAATACCAATTGAATTGCTAAAACTGGTCAATGAAAAAAACATAGATCTTTTAGTCCAACTACTAAACACAATCTCAGGAATCATTCCACGTGAAATGCTGACATCAACATTTATTTGTCTACTAAAGAAAGTAAGTGGCATTTTCATTCATGTCGGCTGGAGTGATAAATTAAAAAAAAATAAGAAATACAGCAATTATTATAAATGATTTTCCGTAATGCATTCAAGTATATTTTATAATATTTATAATAAAAAATACTATCTAGTGTTTTAATAATCTATTCTATTTAATGGGATAAGATAACCATATTTTTAAGATGTTTATCTATTATACGTTTTACTGCATAATTATTATAGTCTTTATAAGACTGGAATTTTCTAAACTTTTGTCTTTATTATATTATAAAGTCCCGAGATTCCTAAAAGAAACAGGACTTCTACATTATGTTTCTTCATAGCGAACATCCTTGAGCATTCCAATCCAGCGCATTCCTGGTAATGTCATATGGGCGTCTACGGAGTATATGGCCCAACTATCTCCATTTTCTTTCGCCTCATTAGCTTTGTTTAGGACAAAATATACGAAGAATTTTTCGTAAAGTTCTATTGATGAAAACTTGTAATTGCTATATTATGGGTACCGATATTTTCACAATCATATAGTAACATCATTAAATAGTACTATTGTAATAAGAAACTTAATTTAGAAAAATACTCACAAGAGTCCGTATCCGCTTTGACCAAGATCGTGAAAATTATAAACAACACAAAGCTAAGTCCAGTGCTGATCAAAAACCTTAGTCTCATTTCTACCCTGTGTGCAAATAATACGGTGCATGTGCCTGCTATTACACTCATCACAGAAGTTACTACGGTATTGACAGATGCAAACATGGTCTGTAAATCTGTTTTGTCGTTGGAATCATACGTTGGCTTTGATGTGTCACGGAATTTGTACATCCAGTACTAAAAGAGAACAAAAAAGTGCTTAAAAATATAAATATAAAACAATAGTATTTGAATTCATTATAAAATTACGCTTTTTATAAGTCGTAAAACCATTTCTACAATCTATATTGAGTTAACCATTTAAACCATTTAACCATTTTAACCATTTTTTTATTTAAACATAGAGAACTCACATCAACCACCAAGGGTTATTAGTGGAGGGACATACACAGTAGTACAGTTTGATAAATTGTTCGTTTTAAAAAGAGATTTTGAATATTTGGGTAATAAAAGTGAGGATGTCAATAATTTCGGATATTTCATTGATGTAGTCTTTTGCTATAAGTTCAGGGTTTTTAGAGTTAGTGGCATTTTCTAAACATAGGCATATTTCTGAATAACCTATAGGAAAGGGCGGATTTTTTTGTTCTATTAAGTTTTTAATAGAGTCGAGGACAGCAAATGTGTTTTCAGTCGACTTGGCTCTTTTTTTTTGGTTTAGATGTTTTGGGAACAGAGAAGACGTCTTGTGATGTGGGAATATCAGAAACATCTGGAGAATTAAATGATTGTCTTTTGGCCTTATCTTTATTTAAAGGTAGGTTATCGTTGCTAGTTAGAGATAGGGTAGGAGCCGGAGGGTTATACGAAATGTTTACTTCAGAAAGAGTTTTATTGGTGGTTTCAGTTAGCTGTATATTGATTTGGTTATTTGAATTAGGATTTTCAGGTAGTTCTGTTTCCATTTGTTCACTGGGTGAATCCGTTTTATAAATGCAATCAACTTCTCGGGGTCCTATTGTTCGACATTTATAATAATTAAATTCATATATAGAAATGTATATTCGATGTGTTGTGGAATCAAAAGAAATGTAGAAAGAGTCTGTTATAGATAAGTTTTCTAATGGATTGATGTAGATTTGCCGCAGAAAACTCAGAACATGGTTATATTCTGTCTCAGACATACCAACTCGAAGAAATGTCATTTTTGATATGGCTATCATTTCCATTTTCTTGAGTTCATCTTCTATAGCTTCGTTTGGAATGGTTAAACAAACATTCGAGAGGGCTAATCTTAATGCTGGAATTATTAATCTGCGGACTTCTACTTGCACGTTGCTAATTTTACCGTGTTTATGTGAATCAATGAGTTGGTCTACTATTCTTTTAGAAGATAAATAAATGCAAATGTGGTTATTTGCAATTTTTGAGGCAAAAACTATGTTCTTTGGAAGGACAAGTGATCCAATGGCAACTATATAATCATGAATTTTAATTCCTTTTATGGCAGATAGTACAATAGCTTGGTCTTTTGCCGGATATTTGAATGTAGTTAGTATGTTTGAGTATGTAGACGGTGTGGTGTTTTGTGAAGGATTATTTTCCTTTGGATTCATTTTTGGTTAATAATTTTTGTCTTTAAATTTATTTATCATAGTCAATCTTTTACCGTGCCAGTCCGGCTCAGTATTATCAGCAGACTTTTAAATAAAAGTTGCTCTGGGAACCGGTCGGAGCGGCCTTTGTAATAATTTTGTTAACTTTCAAAATATGTTGTAGTATGTATTATTGAAAATATTAATTATACTCACTGCAATTTTAAGCATCGATGAAAAGCACTGTAGATTTTCTAGTAAACACTTTTAACTATTTTTGTTCACTTTAATTTATTAGATTTAAACAATATTATCGGAGCTAACCTAATTATTTGTTAAGCCAAATTGTTTTTTTTGTATTGGATATTTTTTTATTTGTATACGCAAAGAGGTATTACTCGTCAAACATAGCTTGATATTTGGCGACATTGCCTTTCGCGTAGAAAACTAAGCAAAAACGCATTCCGAAGAAAAGAGCTGAATAATGCGTTATCTTTTCTGGCCTCTTTGATATACTTTGTGCAACAAGTTTACAGAATGTGAGTTTAATTTGTAAAGAAACCTCAACAAGCTCTTTTAACGGAGCAAAAGAAAAAACCATATTTTTGTCGTAAACTGTACTAGTACCTTGTTTTCAGCGATAACGAAATAATAATGATGAATTTGGTTGCTGTCCACTGCTCATTGACGGTGGACCGTAATATCAAAATGACCAAGTTTCAAGCTATTCGAGAGTGGATTGATATAAAACTAGTCTTTGATAGAAAAAACAAGTTTTTTGGTATTAAATAGATTTTCAAAATAGGCCGAAGTTTCAGCGAACGACTTCATCGTTTGTTGCGAAACGGTGTCCTCCCAGCCATTTTTTTAGATTTGGAAACAGAAAAAAATCGCTGGTGGCAAGATCTATGGAATTCGGTGGGTGTTCAATCAATCATAGTGTAATTTTGGCCATGGCGACGGTCGATTAGTGAGACAGTGTATTGTCTTGTTGAAAGAGCCCTTTTTTGCGTTCCAAACGGGGGGGTTTTCGACGCAATTCGGCATCGAATAGATTCAATCATGCTGCATAGTACTCACCATTGATTGTTTTTCCTTTTTCCAAGTAGACGATGTGGATGATGCCCTTTGCATCCCAGATAACAGTCGCCATCACTTTGCCGGACGAATGTGCACTCTTTGCCTTCTTTGCGTTTGCGCCACTGTTTTGACTGTTCTTTGATTTCCGGTATTTAATAATGGACCCAGCTTTTATCAACGGTGATAAATCGGCAAAATAAATCCATCGGATGCGCCGTATCATCATCAAAAGCTTCTCCGAGGTGGTCACACGTTTTATGATTTGATCGATTGTCAGCAAACGTGGCACCCATCGCGCAGTTAGCTTTTTCATGTCCAAATGATGGTGAATGATGTTGTGTACGCGTTCGTAGGAAATGTTTAGAACCTCTATTAACTCGCGAAGCTGAATTCGACGATCTGCCATAATCATGTCATCGACTTTGTTGATCATTTCCGGCGTAGTGACTTTATTTGGCCTCCCAGGATGCTCAGCATCAAAAACACTCGTACGACCACGAACAAATTCAGCTTTTCAAAATTTTACTGTTTGCTAACGAAGGTGCAACCTTACCATAAACTTCGTCCAGGTCGGCTTTGATTTGCACATTCGTTTTACCCTTTTTGTGGAGGAACTTAATCACCGAACGATACTCGACTTCTCAATTTCTCCGAAAACACAAAATTTGCTTGCTTTTGACGGATGTCACAACCAAATTAATTGTTATTAAACTTAAAATTTTGACAGACGTTATGTCATGAATGGCAAATGTCAACACCGAAACCAATTCGGTATCAAGCAGCGCCATCTATCAAAGGCTAGTTTAATATCAATGTATCCTCGTATTTGACAAGAAGTATATACTACATTAAGCATACTGTGCCCGAAAATAGGTTCTTAAATTAACAAATTGTTTATCCAATTATATACAATTATATACAATTCTAAAACTTTTTATTATGTAATTCATCCTTTACTCTTTTTTTCTTAACAAACTAATCAATTTTAGGAATTTATTTAACCTCTATATTGCTTAACGATAGTCTATATCAGTTTCCAGAAGCGTGGATATGCACTCGAATAATGAATATCATCTAATTATTTCTAATTACACCTTATCGATATTAAAATTATGGGAAAAATTGATGAGATTAGATAATAAATTCATCTAGTACCTCCAAGAGCATAGCATATATTATGGTGTTTTTTTTTTACTTGGAATTAAAATTAATTATATAAATATTATTATATATTAAATAATAAGAGATTGAAATACTTGAAAAATCATCAAGAAACGAAGTTTGAAAATAAAGAAACTTGGTGGTAGTCAAACAAAAATAAAATTCAGTTTGTTTCTATCGTGGATGTTATGTAGCTAAAAAATTACAAACAATAAGAAACGAGAGAACAAACAAAGACAATGTTATAAAACCGCTCCATAGAGTTATTGACAGCAAAAAACTAAAAGCGTCAGAGGTTAGTGAAAACAGAAGTTACAGCGATGTAACAAAGAATGCAAGGAGACATGCATCATCGGAACAAGAAAAAGAAACTGATATTACATTAAAAATTATATTGGAAAAGCTCACCAAGATTGATGACAAAATAACTCAAATTGATATCAGAGTAACTCGACTAGAGCATAGCGCTAAAGGAGCTATTCCGAAAGTCAGAAATGGCTAAAGACCTCCGAATAATGGCGTGGAACGCAAATGGACTGTTACAACATCAGATCGAGTTGCAAACAGTACTAGATATTGAGAAAATTGATCTGTATCTCGTTTCTGAAACACACTTCACTAAACAGTCGTATGTAAAATTTAGGGGGTACAGAAATACCCACACACATACCACACTACTAGTGTAGTAGTGACAGTGCCGTGAATAGTGAACAGTGTAGTAGTGTCTGGGGGCTCGAGAGACTGAGACCTCGGAAGCCCCAAGGAAGACATCAGAGAGAATGCCGAAAGCTTGGCAAAATAGACATCGACGCGGTTCAACCCGGAAGACTGGTGAGTTTGATATTAATTTTAGTTAATAATATTAATCTTAGCTCTAGGTTTCATTGTACTAACCGCGGAAATCTTTCCAAACACACACACATATATATATATATATATATATATATATATATATATATATTTAAAAAAGTTAAAAATACTCTACAACTATATTATACAAGGGTTTGATTGTATTGAAATATTGTCTATACTTACATCATTAGCTTGAAGGAAAAAAGTCATTGGTATTATACTAACAACACCGCTGATAAAAGCTTGTATGGTTGCTATATAAAATTTGTCTTTTGGAGCAGGCAAATCTCTTCTGTTCAATGACTGGAGATCATGTATTCCAAAGACTTTGTCCGAAAGAAGCGAAGCTGCAAGATAAAACAATTTGTTATTTCCTTAAATATTTTTATACACCTAGTTATATAAATATTGATATTTAATAGGTAATAAGTTGATTAATCTTAGTCAAGTGGCTCTTATAGAGCCAGTGCGTAGATGTTTATCTGCCATGTATTCATACATAACTGTCTCCACATTCATATACCTCGCTTTATATCTGAACTTCTTCACTCTATCCTTAAATTAATTCTAATATATCCATGTATCAGCTTCTATTATATATCCCAAATAGAATTTGAATAGGTTGAACTTTTCACCTCTAAA
The DNA here is from genome assembly GCA_918026665.1 of Diabrotica balteata. NCBI lineage: Eukaryota > Metazoa > Arthropoda > Insecta > Coleoptera > Chrysomelidae > Diabrotica > Diabrotica balteata. The sequence continues at coordinate 1,645,603 of OU898280.1, forward strand.
ACACAGCAACTTAGATTGAATGCCACAAAATACGATTGCTAAAAAGCTAACCACAGGAACACCTGTAGGAAGAAGTAGCAAAGGCCGACCGCAAATTAGGTGGTTAGATGGAGTAGAAACCGACTTACGAATATTAAAAATCAGAAGATGGCAACATGTTGCCAAAAACCGAACAGAATGGCGACGAATCTTAGAGCAGGCCAAGATCCACAGAGGATTGTCGAGCCAAAGATGATGATGATGAGATGAGTTTCTGTTTTAAAAGTTATGTTAACAATCGCCATATCTAATGTTGTTGCTAATTACAGTATATCAACTCAAACTTCATTTTTAGTTCCATATCCTAGTCCTCCACGTATTGCTTCATATCCTGTCTTGTGTTGGCCTATATATGCATTAAAATCACTACCTGTCATGACTTACTTCTCCGATGGAATATAATTAATTTTGTTTCCTGATTGATCATAGAATGCTTTTCTTTCATTCTCATCCAGTCCTGTTTTTTTGAAGAATACGCATATAACAGTCAATACTTACTGTATTAATTTTAAATTTTACTGACATTATTCTATCACTAGTTCCAACATCTTTTACTATGTTATCTGTCATTTCATTATCAGCAATTATACTAGTGGCGACTCCATTCCTAGTGTTACTTTTCCCTACATATCATAATTTGTATCCTTCGCCTAGTTCTTTTGTTTTTGGTCCTTTCCACCTAGTCTCTTGATTGCAATTAATTTGTACTTTTCTTTTTTAGCGAATTTACTAACTTCACACTCTTATCTGTAAGACTATACCTTGACTTAAAGTGACTAGTCTGTACAAGGGAGATATGCAATGCTAACCTTAGGGAATTTCGCCCAGACGTTGCCAGTTTTATTCAGTGAGCGATGGCGTTCTCTATTGTTTATCTTTCAAAATAAACAGAATAAACCAGGTGGTATTCGTTCCGTACCGGTACTCCCATGCTTTCGCATTTTCTTTAACATGTACTCAAGGCTTTCTCTAAGTATATTTTGAATAGGGTTGGAGCTGTGGAGCAACCCTGCAGCAGCCTTTTTGTTGTGACGAAGTCACCTATCATTTTTTTAATGGATACTTTATTTTCTTTATACAGAGATCATGTAGCTTTTTTGAGTTCCGTCTGTATTTCTAATTTGTATGCCTCCCATAGTTCTGACCTTGGTACAGAGTCATACGTCTTTCTCAGGTCCATAAATGCCAAATGTATATCTCTATTTTTTACTTTTTTCTTTTCCAATAGTTCTTACAGTGTGTATATGTGGTCTATGCATGATCTTCATGTCGTTAAGCCTGCCTGATCCTCCTCGATTTTGCCTTTTATCACTTGCTCTAGCTTTTTGTTACTATCTACATTTAGATTTTGGTATTGCACGTAGTTGACGGATTTCTTTTTGCATACCAAAACGTATTGTCGTTTTTTCTACCTATACCTTTAAGGAACGCACTATTTTCGAGGACACCCTGTATAATATGTTTAGATTATCATTACAAGTGAGGCAGATTAAATTAAATTTTGAGAATTGAATTGTTTTTTATCAGCATAACAAAACAAGATTAATTGTGTAGGTTTAAAAATTTTGTTTTGATTTTAGATTAAGTATAAACATCGAAACACTAGAAAATCGAAAATACTAAAAAAAAGTTTTTAAAAAACAAGAAGGGAGAAAACCGAGAAAATATTTTATTTTCTTACTCTTTTTACTAAATTTTTTTTGTATATTGGAATAAACTAAATGATTTTTAATAAAAAATACAATTTTTATGTTATCGATATCGATATTTATATATAGGGTGGTCAAACGAATGCGAAACAGAGGCATTATCAATTACTGCATTTGAAAAAAACCAACGACAGGTCAATTTTTGATTAAAGGGGTGCACATTTTACTGGTAATTTCGATTATATTAGGGACAGGGTAAAAATCATTCATTTTTTAATGGCAATGAGGTTTACGATAAGATATCGTTTGAAAGCTTATGCAATTTCCTATACATTAGTCGTTAAATTTTTAAATTCGGTCCAGATGAAATACCAACGGAAATCCTTAAACTAATAGAAAAAGACTCGATTCACATTTTAGTTGAACTTTTCAATAGCATTTATACATCAGGAAAATACCACAAGAATGGTTTTTATCCACCTTTGTTATTATACCAAAAAAGATAAATGCCAAACAATGTAGTGATTACCGTACAATCAGTCTGATGAGCCATGTACTGAAAATATTCCTGAAAATTATACACTCTAGAGTACACCAAAAAACTGAAAATGGACATCAATAATACCCAGTTTGGATTCCGAAATGGACTCGGAACAAGAGAGGCGTTGTTTGCACTGAACGTTATGTCTCAAAGATGTCTTGACATAAATCAAGATGTATTCATGTGTTTCATAGATTACAACATGGCCTTTGATAAAGTGCGGCATGATCACCTAATCAGACTCCTGACAGAAAAGAATTTAGATAAACGAGACATCCGACTAATAGCAAATATGTACTACCATCAGAAAGCAGTACTGAGAGTAGAGAATAATAACACTGAAGAAATTGAAATAAAACGAGGTGTGAGACAAGGGTGATACGTTCTGATCACAGAAACACTTGAAGAGCTACAGACATTGGTGAATAAGATAGCAGACTGCAGCGAAGAATATGGACTATCTTTGAACATAAAGAAAACTAAATTTATGGTAATATCGAAATCAACACAAAATGTCCAAAATTTATATTTACAGAATGAAATTATCGATCGAGTTAGCAAATACAAATATTTAGGCGCTTTTATAAATTAAGACAACGATAGCTCAGCAGAAATCAAAATAAGAATAGAAAAAGCCAGATCCATATTCACTAAAATGAAGAGAGTGTTCTGCGGAAGAGATTTGAGCCTTGAAATGAAACTTCGCCTGATGAGATGTTACGTACTTTCTGTGCTGTTCTACGGAATGGAGTCATGGACGTTGAAAAAGATTGATACCAAAAAATTAGAGGCATTTGAACTGTGGATGTTTCGCAGAATCCTGAGAATATCATGGACCGAGAGAGTCACAAATATCGAGGTCTTGAGAAGAATGAATAAAGAAAAGGACGTCTTATTTACGATCAAAAAACGAAAACTGCAATACTTGGGACACATTACAAGAGGAGAAAGATATGAACTGCTTCGAATAATTATGCAAGGGAAAATAGCAGGAAAAAGGTTCATAGGAAGAAGACGAAACTCCTGGCTAAAGAATCTGCGGGAATGGTATAGCTGTAGCAACAACGAATTGTTTCGGTCAGCAGTTTCGAAAATACGTATAGCCCTGATGATCGTCAACCTTCGGAACGAAGATGGCACTTGAAGAAGAAGAAGAAAACAATGGGAGTCAGTAACATTACAACACGTTTACTCAAACAAGCGTCCTCTAAGTCAGGCTAAAAAAAGGACTTACTTTCATTGCTCAACGGTGGAATAATACCCAATGATTATACATCGTTTTATGAATCTTTACCCTGTTCTACGATACATTACGAGATGATAATACAGATTCTGAATAAATTCAAAATTTAATAAAGTGGCCGATTCAATTTTTATTTTCTTCTACCTAAATAGTATTGTGAATAAAGTTCAAAAATGAATAAAATTTTACAAAATCACTATTTACCGGTATTTTTTTCTTATCAACCCTGTCAATCTTAATGCCAAAAGTAAGTGGTAAGCACCACTTAGTGAACTACTGACGTGGTAAGTACATACTGCTTATTAAATATTTGGACATAGAAGAATATTGCTAATATTTTAAATGTGTTTATATTATTGTTTATGAACTTAAGTAACTATTGAATAATTAAAGAATATTGCGGCAGCTATAAACTTCACAACTACACAACATCAAACTTTCAAATTGTTCTCCTTCAAATTGGAAAATTTCTATTTTTGTACTTACCACTTCTGTGCACTATACCATCGATATACCGATGCCTCTAAAACTATAGATAAAGTGGGAGCAGCATTTATGTCTAATAAACCAAAAATACGAAACTCCCTAAATTAACATACATTTACACAGCCGAGTTAACCCCTATTCTCAATGCAATAAATTTTGTGGTAGAAAATAGTATTAAAAACCCTGTCAATATTATGGATTTTTAAGTTCTGTAATTGACCTAAATAACTTATATCCCAGTCATCCAAGAAGTACCATTGCTGGTAATGAAGAAGTAGATTCGTTGGCAAAACTAGCAATCTCGAGTCCTGAAGCTGTAGAAATCAGAAGCATTCCATATCTAGATATAAAACCTATAATCAAGACCTTAATAGTCAATGATTGGCAGACCAAGTGGAATCAACATTCAAACTACGAGAACTAAAACATTCTATATTAACTTGGAAATCAACCCCAAATAAGCGTATACATCAAACCATCCTATCTCGTCTGATAATAGACCACACCGCCATCACCCATAAACAGATACTGGAGAGTGAACTAAAACCACAGTGCTACGTATGTGATATTGTGCTCAGTGTTCGCCATATTTTAGCGGAGTGCAAATTCATGTTGCATGGAGAGACTTCAATATAAATTACAAGATACCTTACAGGCAATATTAAGTGACGGAACTGATATGAAAAATTTGATATTATAGTTATGTTTCATAAATGTACTAAATACATTGTATAACTTTAAATTGTACAACGCCAATTACGCTATGAGGATAAGACATAAATAAATAACAAAAAGAACAAATTGTGAAAAATAATTAATTTCTTAGATTTAGTTAAAAAAAGAAAAATTTTGCATATATTAACAATCTTTGTGAATAAGAATATTAAAAATAATTATGAATAGTGAGAGCAAGTGTGAAAGATGATACTATGGAACAAGGAAAGGAGACGAAGAACACTAAAACAAAAAAGAAACAAAAAGGAGTGTGATTTTAATGAAATACAATATTAAAAAATCGTAAAATACAACTAAAAATCCAACTTAAAATAACGATATTATTATACTAACCTTTCTTTAGATTATTATCCAAAGTATCCATCTCTACTGAATTGACTATTCAAACTATCTACTTATCCATCAATGATTTAGTAACGCTTCACTTATAGTTCTTTATCAGAAAATCAGTTTGATTGTATTTTTATACAACCAGAATTATCTATAATTTTCTTAGATTACAAAATTATTATTAATGTTAAAAATATTTACTGAAGATTCTTAAGATTCTTGAAAGTTTTATTTAAAACATGGTCGTGTAATTAGTTGTTTACACAGGATTTAAGTACACATTATGTTATAAGTATTGACTTATTTATTTATATATATATAATATATATATATATATAATATATATATATATATATATATATATATATATATATTGTTATGCTATTTAAATTGTATTATATTGCTTATTTAGAAAAAATCCTGTCTATATTTATTAAATGATCTAATCTCCAATTAATCACAATAAATCAGCATTAATTAATTACAATCTCAGGCTATTTAACTTGTACTATTTACCTTTGATCGTGGATTCAAAATATTTTCCAATTGGCTTCCTAATTGGGATAGGTAATATGACCTGAATAAAATACATAGAATTTCAACTGAACTATATGTGAGATGTCCTTTATTTTAATGAAATTTTATATAACAATCAATCCTGTAATATTTGCAATATACTAACTTTAAATATATGAGAAGTTGTTTTCTATCATGGACCCAAATGTTATTTTACATTGATTTTTAATATGTGTTATAACTAAGCTCTTTTTATAATATATTTTTTAAATGATCGCAAAATTAACTGTCTCTATTATTTATTCAATTTATTTAATTAATAAATGAAAACCACACTCCTGCTCTAATGAAAATTGACTGACCTTTCTTTCTCTGCCGTTGCAATTCTATGGCAACGCCATAAAAAAAACCTTTCTCTGCTTCTGCTCCTATTATGGTCCAGATGACGTACACCTTTCTCTTATCTGTCCTTGTATCTGCAACCCAACAACTCTTGTTATTCTATGCAGCCTCCTTTTGAGCCAATCTCCGCGCCTGTTTATAACTCCAAATGTTTCCGGCTTCGTCTGATATTAATATTCTTATACCCTTTGGTTTTTCTATCTCTCTGTACCCCGTTCCTCACACTGGTCAGCTTTTACACAGCAAATAAACACACCCGGTAAATTACGTCTTCGGGACTTCAAACAAACACAAATCACAAAGCTCCTTCCTTCTTGGACGACGAAAACTGACTAACTAACTTTTTTCCTCTCTCCTATCTCATAGCCAAAACCACCACCTCCTTGCATTCAAAAATTGACCAATAAAAATCATCCACCTCTGTGACGTATATCGTTACCAACCAACTCTCTCTATAAAACGTCATTCGGGTAATTCCAGAAAACAACATTCTTTAATTATTCTAACTAAATCTATCTGCTTTACAAATATTCTTACTAATAGCTACAAACGATACCTGTTTCTCAATTCAATGTCTTTTGTTAATAAACTTTTACCGATATAATCTTTCGGGGAGAAAAACCACCGCAAATCCCGGTCTATTGTTTAAACACTTTCTATATACACTTTTATTCCGGGTAAATCCATTCCACAATAACCGACTTATTTAAATTTCTTATCGATAATATTTGAAAGTCTTGTCTCTGAGGCCTAATGAACAATTCTTCGAACAACTTAAAATACATATTTTGTCTTATACAGGATGTTTGAAAATTTATATGCCCGTGTCTTATGAAATATCAATAATTTTAATTTTTATTTAAGTAATAAAATTTGTAATCGGTTTTTTATTGCTTATGGACATTCAAAAGTTCAACAATATATATATATATTATATATATATATATATATATAAATATATATATATATATATATATATATATACTTATATATATTTCGTAAAAAAATCATCGACATCTTTATTATAAAATATCATAAAATATCGTCTTTGTCATTGGCCACTATGACATGATCATCTGCACAAACTGAAGAGTAAACAGGTATCTGTCATCTATCTCTATACCCATTCCGTGTATTTTCCTTTTCCAGATCTTAAGTGCCGCTGCTACATATATTTTGAATAGTGTAGGAGAGATAGGACATCCCTGACGTAGTCCCTTATTCACTATGCAGGCATCTGTGACTTTTTAACCTATCTTAATTCTTGATTGTGAATTTTCATACAGTTCTTTAAGTGCAGCTATATAGTTGTGATTGATGTTCGTTTGTTCTAATACCTTCCACAGTCTTGATACCGGGACTGTATCATATGCATTTTGTAGGTCCACAAATGTAAGATGGGTTTCCAGATGTCTAGCAGATCTCTTCTCTATGATTTGTTTTAGACAAAATACGTTATTGGTACATGATCTACCTGCTCCAAAGCCGCTTTGTTCCTCTTCTTTCTCTTTCTCTATTCTCTATAGTCTTCTTCAATTAGATCTCGCAGTATTCTACTGTATAGTCTGCTCAGTGTACTCGTGATTGATATGCCTCGATAGTTGTTACAGTCCAGTTTATTTCCTTTTTTATGGATGGATGATATATACGCTGTTTTTCAGTCTTCTGGAACAGGATGTCCATTTAGGCATTTATTGATAATTATTGTTAGATTTGTAAAGAGTTTTTCCGTTCCCCATCTTAAAGTTTCGGAGAAAATCCCTTCTGGTCCGCTAGCTTTCCCTAACTTAAGGTTCAACACTGTCTTTTTTACTGTTTCTTCGGATACCTTTACTTTTTGTCCATTTACTACAAAATGTTTTGGAGATTCTATTCTGGTTTTATATTTGTCTGGGTCATTTTTGGCTTCTCTTCTTTCGTCCATTAGTTTCAGGATTTCATCTGTCATCCATGATTTTTTCTTCATTATTCTATCTGTCTTTATGTGTTTATCCTTTACATTTTGCACAATTTTTGTAATATGTTTGATCGTTTGTTCTTTGTTCGATTCATCTCTAATTGCAGTCACTTGCTGGTTTAACGTGGCTTGGACTCTCATCCTGGTATCCTCCTTATAAGCAATATAAGATAGTCTAATTTGGATGATATATTGGCCTCTTCAAAATCGAGTTCAATCTGAATATAATACTCAAAAGTCTAGTAATACATCACATGACTGAACTAAACAGTATTATCAATTATATAGAATGTTGTCGTACATATTAATAATTGGTCTAAAACGAAAACAAATGCGTACTGTTAAAAAATATATTTGAGGATATTTTAAGCAATATTTCACAATTACATGTTTCCTAATATTAAAATTTTATAAACAAAATTTTGACTAGTTAAGATAAGATAAAAAGTGGTGTACAATAACGACAGAAATAACGAAGCTTCCAATATCCCTATTATCAAATTAATTAGGTAATCGGAATAAGAATAATCTAAACATTGATCTGAACACTTGCAGCGAAAAAAATTCTTGCATAATGGATAAATTTTTTTACAAATATGTTGACATATATTGGTGTGAATGAAATTATAAGGAATGTGTTAAGATATTTAAAAAATTTCATATACATTCCCTCACATTTTGATAGTGATTTGAAAATACATTTGAAGATTATCTCGAAAATAATTGACTGCAGAATAATTGAGATAAAGGAAAAGAGAGAAATTACCCATAGAAAGAAAATTTAGACGTTTCCTGAAAATAATTCGGTAATTTTATGAATATACCATAAAATATTAAGACATATGAATATACAGGGTGTTTTTTTGGAAAAGAACTGAACTGAAAAAAGGGGACACTTGAACGATCTCAAAACTCTATACTTAATGGATTTCATTTAACCATCATCGAACAAGCCGGTGTCTATTTTGAACACAGATCACAATTTTTTGCTGTTGCTTTATAGATCTTAATTTTTAATTGGCAGTCTTCCATCTATCTGTAGTTTGTATACTGATTGATAAAAAATCAATCAAACAGAGGCATTGCCGTGACAAACTCAGTCAGGAGAATATACGGAAAAGTAATTAAAAACAGAATAGAAAGCAAATATGAAGACTTAGAGGCTGAGGAACAGGCAGGATTTAGGGCAGATAGATCTACTGTTGACCATTTGTTTTGCATTACACAGATTATTGAAAAGAAAATAGCCGTTAATCAAGAAGAACATGTATTGTATGTAGACCTACGAAAGGCTTATGATAGCGTACCATCATTATAAATTATGGTAAGCGTTAGAGAAAACAAACACAATCATGAATTTAATAAATGCGACGAAGGAACTGTACGCTAATGCTAACTCAAAGGTAAAGGTTGGAAATAATCTGTCAAGTGGATTCCAAATGAATAAAGTCCTTAAGCAGGGCTGCTGTCTCTGACCAACATTAATTAAAATTTATCTAGAACAGACTCTAAAACTGTGGAAGCGCAAATGTAGAAATATGGGAATGCCGATTAACAACAATAGCATATACACTTTGTCATTTGCAGGTGATCAACTAGTGATAGCACAAGATTATGAAGATATTGGTATATGAATCAATCATTAACGAGGTATAAAAAATGGGGACTTATAAATCCATTTTCAAACAACCGAGTATATGTGTATCCGCGGGAAACAACAGGACTTCATTGGAAGATGGAGAAGTTATCGAACATTGTAAGACATAAATATTTAATTATGATCATCACAAACGAAGGCAACGTAGACAAGCAAGAAAAACAATTTCTTTTCTCAATAGTATCCTTCGGGATTAATGAGTCTCTAATAATAATGGGTTTTACATGTTTAAATGAGGAATTCCCGGATCTGCGATAAAATTTAACGAAATAATGTAAACATATTGAGTTCCAGTGTCAGTTGGTTTCTTGTCGTATTTATGAATAGTGCATAAAATTCTGAACATAAGTTACGTTTCATTTATATCTAGCCAAAAGCAACTGAGTGAAGATGAACTTTTACGTTTACTTGAAAGTGATGATTCAGAGCTTGATATCAATGAGGATACAAGTGATTTAGAAGATGAAGACAATGTAACAGAAGTAGAAGAAGAAAATGACCTTATTATTAGTTAAAGCATAGAGCAAAATAAACCAACAGTTACTGACTCCGAAGGTTTACTGGTGTATGTATCTAAAGTTGGAACTGAGTGGTCAAAGGTGGACTTTAAAAAATAAAGAGCCTGAATAGAATCGAGGCATTTGAAATGTGGGTGTACCGTAGAATTTTAAAAATTCCTTGGACAGCACGAAAAACAAACGAAGAAGTACTAGCTAGACTCAATGTAGAAAAAGAACTATGAGAACAGTCAAAAGAAGAAAAACCAGTTATTTAGGGCATTTGTTGCGCAACGAGAAATACTACATCCCTTAGTTGATAATAAAAGGCAAAATAGAAGGAAAGCGAGGAATTGGAAGAAAAAAAATTGTCCTGGTTACGTAATATCAGAAACTGGACAGGACTTGGATTTGAGGAACTCTTAAGAGCAGCTGAAGATGACAAACGTTTGCCACCATAACCGCTAACCTCCATTGATGGAAACGGCAACTTGAAGAAGAAGAAGGTCAAAGGTGCCAAAAAATACAAAATGCGCAAAGTCCAATATTCGTAGACATGCTCTAGGACTTACAAATTACAGTGATGATATATCAAGTATGAAAAATGCTTTCCTTCTGTTATTTTTAGACGAAATTCTAAACATAATTGTCATGCAAACTAATCGGAAGGCTCGAGCGTGTTACGATAAATGGAATAGTGGAAACCCAAATAAAACTAAAGTATATGTTTGCATTGATTATGTAGAGATTCAAGCCTATTTGGAGTATTGCAATACTTAGAGCTTTTCATGAATCAAAAGAGGCGAATAATCAGCTATGGTGTCACGATATTGCTTACTGCCGTCCTATAATACCAGCTGCTATGTCTAGAGATAGGTTCAAACAAATAACTTCATTTATACGTTTTGACAATTTAGCATAGATGAGCGTAGATAGATGAGCGTAGATGAGCACCTCGTGTCTTTTAGAGGTAAAGCACCATTCCGAGTATATATGAAGAGCAAACCTGACAAGTACGGATTAAAGATGTGGGCCCTTGTGAACTGCACTACTTCTTCTATTGTAATCATACAAATTTATTTGGGTATGTTTTTGAATTGCCAACCAAGAAAACAAACAATTTTTTAAATCTATTAATTTTTAGGAAAACAAGATCCTAAGCTGGAAAAATCTCAAGGCCAAAGAGTTATCCTAGACTTCATTTGGAAGGATTTTCCATTTGGAAGGAGCGTTTGGAATAACAACTGACAATTTTTTTACGAGTTTTCAACTTGCGGATAAGTTATGGGAGAAGAATATAACTCTATGTGGAACTCTTCGAAAAAATAAAAAGTTTCTTCCAAGGGAGCTTCTACCAGCATCATATAAAACAGATTATTCAAGTATGTTTGCTTTGTTTGCAACCTGAAATTATACGACATTACAACAAAACGAAAGGAGCCGTCGATACAACCGATAAGTTAGCGGTTATATCGAAGTTAAAAACAAACCGTTGACTGATGGCTATATTTTCTCATTTTATTGATGCGCAGGTATTATTTCCTATAAATTGTGGCTACTAAAATATCCTAATGTGAAAAGCACAATATGAGTAAGCGTAAACTGTATATTTTGGCACTGGGCAAGGAACTTTTAAAGGAAATTTGGAATTTTGAAATTTGAAAAGTTGGCAAAATAGATTAAATACCCAGTATATTTGTTATCTATTAGGTTTGGGATATTTGAGACCGCCCAAGTGTCCCCTTTTTTTACAATTACCGTATGTTAGGGTATCAGAGAAACACCTTGTATAAGAGAAAAGGGAATAACAAAATAGAGTGAGAAGTTTGGAACGAAAAAATACTGGAACGAGAGGCAAGATATTAATCTTCAATGCGATACGCAGGTCTCAAGAGTCAAGAGAATTAATATAATTCAATCATGGATAAAATACAACTTAACGTATAGATAGACAGAAGGAACAATAATGGGACATAATAACAAGAATAATAAAATAAGGAAAAATTAAAATAAAATACTGACAAGTTTGTCATATTAAGAAATTTAGAAGTAAACAGATCATACAACAATCAAAGGAGCCTTTTTACACTATTATTTGACACAGACTAAAACATAAACACTTAAAAAGTTAATAAAATTTTCCTAACCTAATACTTTTGTACATTGTCCAGCAACGTACTGGTCGAAAGAAAAAATATAAAATCACATATCAGAATCAACAACAAAGTTGTTATCTGCAATTACTTGAGGGATAAATATTGCTTTATGTGATTTATCTTGTTTATGAAGCTAAAAAGCCACCAATCCTTTCATTAGGTGCAAACTTCAGCTCAATCTTTTCCTTTCGTTTTTCTTTGAAGGGAATTTTTATAAAATCTTTACATACAGTGGACTCAAAGGACTGGTGACAGTTATAGTAAGCGTAACAGTTGTCGTAATAACCAGGAAGCACAGCTCCGTTTTTTCTTTGGCAAAGCTGAAATAAATTATTCAAAATTAGTTTAAGAAAAAGTATATAATCAAGTAATAAAGTTAATATACATATATTGGCATGTCTCGCAAAACAGGAAAACAAAATAGTATACCCATTTAATGCAACCATATATACGTATTTCTGACCATTGGTTGTCTTCAAGCCCACAGCATTTGGCTGTCAATTTTCATCAGCAACTACAAAACACCGTAGAAAAGATAAATGCTAAACACAAAATTATCGTATTCGGGGATCTTAATGCTTGGATCGGAAACAATGTCATACCAGGTAATAAACAACATATACTTTCGTCATAAAGAGACCAACATAAATACATCAATATATCAAACAAAGTAACATCTCTCAATCTCGGATACAGAATGGGCAACAAAAGAACCGGTATGGTGTGTTACGCAGATGATGAAGCAATTATTGTCGAATCAGGAGATGATCTTTAGAGACAGCTCTTTCAGTTCTTTCAAATAAATATAACCATTTCTACCAACAAAACTGAATGTATGACAATAGCAAAAGATCCGCTCAGATGTAAGTGAGTGGTTGAGAACAACCCCGTAGAACAAGTGATGCAATTCAGATATCTGGGCATAGATATATCAAGCATATACGACCCAGTACAGGACCTAAGGAGTCAGATCAACAAAGCATCCGCATTGTCAGGATGTCACACAAATAGTAAAATTAGAATCTACAAGACTTGTCAGGATCTACGATCGAACAGACATATGGCATAGAAGTGCGCGAAGATACCAATAAAACAAAATAGATGCTAAGGGTTGCCGAAATGAAAACCCTAAGAACAATAGTGGGCAAACAAAAAGAGACAAGGTGAGAAATACAAACGTTACAAAGCAGTGCAATCAATTGTAAGACCAAGGGATCAAATAGATTCCCAAATATTGCCCTAGAAAACTAAACCCCGCCTGATTCAATCACCTCCCAGAAAATTAACCAGAGGCAGCTTCAGAATTAAATAGATCAAAAGGTCTCCAAGAAAAAGAAGAAGAAGAATTTGATAACCGCATAGTTTCATGGTTCGGACAAAGAATTGGCCTTCAAGATCGTGCGATTTAACACTGCTAGATTAATTGATGGATTCGACCGTTACTTGATGGAAATTCATTTTATGTAACAATAAAACACTGAAAACTTTGTTTTCAAACTTCCACAAAATTTATTTTAAATCTTATCACTACAGCTGTTTCGGCTGATTGCCTTTCTTAAGTGATCTATTTTTGGCTTGGGTTTACAAATTTATAGTCTCTAATGAAATAGGTTGAGGAGGGGAGAACTGTTTGTCTCAAGTTGGTCATTCAGAGTTATATCTGTGTTTTTTAATTTGTTGATTTCCATAGATTCTAACAAAGATAGCTTAAGGCCTTTATTTTGAATGTGAAGAATTTTAAATTTGTCATCAAAAGAATGATTATGGTCTAGAAGCTGAAGTGCGTATGTCGAATCTGTTTTTCTATTCTTGAAAGCCCTTTTATGTTCTGCTATTCGTTTATCAAAGTTTCTACCAGTTTGACCGATGTAAGTTTTTGGGCAGTCGCCACATTGAAGTTTGTACACACCACTATTTAAGTGTTTTTTATTTTGGCTCTTGTTATTTTTAATATATTTGCCTAGGTTGTTATTTGTTCGGAACGCTGGTGTTTTCTATGTGTTGATGGTGGTGGTGGTATGTTGTGTTGTGTATCCAACACAACATAAACTGGCAGCTTATCATAGTATGTTACATAGATTAACAGAAATTCTGATGTCAAAATACAACTTTGAGACAGAATTAAATATAATTGAGCAAATAGCAGTAAACAACGATACAACGAACAAACAATAATAAAATGTTAAATCAAAAACTACACAAGCCCTGAAATTAGTATTTCCACCACAGAGAAAAAACCAAGTACCTTCTGCTCGATTACATATACAGGCAAAATAACAACAAAAATTGCCAAAATTAAAAAAGAAAGGAATAACACCAGCTTTCCGAACAAATAACAATCTAGGCAAATATATTAAAAATAACAAGAGCCAAAATAAAAAACACTTAAATAGTGGTGTGTACAAACTTCAATGTGGCGACTGCCCAAAAACTTACATCGGTCAAACTGGTAGAAACTTTGATAAACGAATAGCAGAACATAAAAGGGCTTTCAAGAATAGAAAAACAGATTCGACATACGCACTTCAGCTTCTAGACCATAATCATTCTTTTAATGACAAATTTAAAATTCTTCACATTTAAAATAAAGGCCTTAAGCCATCTTTGTTAGAATCTATGGAAATCAACAAATTAAAAAACACAGATATAATTCTGAATGACCAACTTGAGACAAACAGTTCTCCCCTCCTCAACCTATTTCATTAGAGACTATAAATTTGTAAACCCAAGCCAAAAATAGATCACTTGAGAAAGGCAATCAGCCGAAACAGCTGTAGTGATAAGATTTAAAATAAATTTTGTGGAAGTTTGAAAACAAAGTTTTCAGTGTTTTATTGTTACACTGCTAGACTATTTTATGTGGAGATATGTGAAGGTGATAGTCTACGCCGATGAGCATGAAACGATTGCCCATTTGGAGTACAACATTAGCCGCGTTATTGCCAATATGCGGCGACAAATCATCATGGCATGCTTTGAATTATTTTTCGAATAAAGTCAATTTCATGTCCATTTATAAAAATCATCTTCGTTTTATTCCATTTTAAAGTTTTATACTTTTAAAAAAACACCCTTTATAACTGTTGATTTTATTTTTCTTATAGTATACTCACTTTGCTACACTCATATAGATAGTTATAACTAAAGCAGCTGACACAGAGCTATATACAGCCAAAATGATCATGTACTGATAATCATGAGGGAAAAGCACTGGTAAATGACTCCTGGGTTGTGCGTTGCAAAACCAAAACATCGGAGCAACAATAAAAGTGTTGGCAACTGTTAATAACAAAAACCAGCGATAGTTGGATTTCTACAACAAACAATACATTAAAAATATAAAACTCAACATTTTTGAAGGTGTAAAGGACTTACTGTTATGGCAGGTCTTCCAAAAAATTGTCCAACTAGCTGAAAGACTTGGTACAAGAGGAATGTTGCAGTTACCACAAAGTATTTGTCTAAAAATATGTTAAACAATAAGTTTAGTAATGGCACATATTTTAAAATATTTTTATTAAACATTTGTAACGGTTAAAAAAAATGAATAAAATTTCGTTCATTAGAATGTAATTCATAATGCATTTACTTTTATTCGATCAGTAGGAAGACCACGAAAACGATGGCATGACAACTTACTGGAGGTACATTGAAAAACATACTGAGTGGTTTTTTCCAGAGCCAGATTGGACAGTACAGAGGAGAAAAAATCGCCCTGACGCAACCCGTTACTTTTTTTAAGGTTCAGACGGTTCCCTGTAAATTCGCTCTTTACAAACTGATTTGGTATTCCTAGCTCTTTCATTGCTATGAACATTTCTCTTTTATTCACAGAGTCGTAAGTTGCTTTTTATTCTATAAATATGTGATTAGTACCAATGCCATATTTCAGTGTTTTTTCGAATATTTTAATTTTGAGAAAGAAGCGCTACTTCCAGGTGTTGATTTGTATAATATTTAATTACAGCAGATATGTCCTCTTTCAAATGTTTCCTCTGTAAGAATTGCCTTTAAGAGATAAGAAAAAATAGCGTGAATCGGAATTTTCCAATAAGACCATTGTGAGAATCTGAGCAATTGCCGGTTTGTCAAAGATTGAGTTTTAAGAGGAAGTCAAATTTGTCGTCTTGAGAATATTATTAAAAACAGTGGGGGGATATGTTGGAACACAAAAATTGCGATGAGGTATGATAATTGAAGATTCAGTAGCTGGATTTTGAAAAAAGTTGAGTTTAGGGCATACAGCCTTTAGCTGGGTGTTTAGCTGATAAAAGGGATGTAGTTCATTGTTTAGTATTATTTGTGCATTTTTTGGAGAACAAAAGTATCTTTGTGTTATAGTGTATTTTTATGTATGAGAGAGAGAGAAACAAAAATTATGTATGCAAATCCCTAAACTGTTGATACGGGTGACTCAATGAAAAACAGATATTTGTCAACAAGTTTACAGAAGTATATAGGAAAACAATTTAAATTGAGTATGACCACCAGGTATAAAGGTTGGAGCAGAATAGGATACAACAGTTGTGAGGGTTACTAATCCCTAAATAAGGTTGCCAGTGTCGGAGTGATGGAGGTTAACAGGTACTAATGAATTTGCAAGAAATGTAAGATGTTTATTTTATTGGTTATATATAACCAATAAAAGTTTAATAAGTACCTACCTATTTACAAAATAAAGTTTAATTCTTTAGATAAAATAAAACGTTTTATTTTATCTGAAATGAGTGCATTCCACGAAGTAAGGGTTTCAACAATCTAACATTTAATTCTTTAATTCCAGGAATCTACGACAGTAATTGACCAGATAATTACCTTCTAAACTTATTCCACAGAAAATGTGATAGTGGGTTTTTTCCATTTTGTAGGAAGGTTCAAGTGGCGTATTCAAAATTCTTAACAAATCACTAAAAGTAGGTACTTCAGTTGCAAGGTGCAGTTTATTGTGTATACTAGTGTTATGGAAAATTTGGAAGTGCCGTGTAAACGCCGAAAAATTGGTCCTTTAACAGTTGATGAAAAAACATGAATATTTAATTGTTTTAAATCATTTACAGACAAAAGTTTATGTGAAAGTGTTGATGAGACCGTTGAGTTGTTAGCAGTACACTTGGTGTTGGGAAATCTACGATTTACAGAGTTATTAAAGAAGAGAAATGTGGTAGTTTTCAAATGCCACGTAATGCTCCAGGGAAACAAAAATTTCAAATAGAATATCATTTTAAAGAAAGACTTCGACGGAAAGTGCATGAATTCTTCTTTAGACAAGAATTTCCAACATTGGATAACGTTCTTGTCTTAGTTCGAGATGATAAGGATTACCCAGAAATGAGTCAAAGTACGTTATGGAAGCTTTTAAAAGAAATAGGCTTCCGCTGGAAAAGGAATCCCAGAAAGTCTATTTTATTAGAAAGAAGCGATATTGTCATATGGAGAAGACATTTTCTAAGAACCATAAAGGAAATGAGAAACCAAAAAAGAAAAATATTTTATCTTGATGAAACATGGATCAACGAGGGTCATACACCAAATAAATTTTGGCAGGATGAAACTGTTACAAGTCAAAGGCACGCTTTTGTAAATAACTTATCTACTGGTTTAAACCCACCATCAGGAAAGGGACGCAGGCTGATAATAGTACACATTGGCAATTCAGACGGTTTTGTTGAAGGTGGTTTATTAACTTTTGAATCAACTCGTACCGGTGACTACCATGAAGACATGAACGCTGATGTCTTTCAAGAATGGTTCGAACAAATGATAGATCTTCTTCCTAAGAACTGTGTAATAGTAATGGATAATGCAAATTATCACTCCAGACTTATAAAAGGACTGCCCACAACCAAGTGGTTAAAAAAAGACTTGCAGAATTGGCTGAGTTCAAAAAATATTACGTACCATCCCGGATTTATAAGAAAGGAACTTTATTCGTTGTGTGCCCTTTATAAAGAAAAATTTAAAAAATACGAAATTGATGAAATTGACAAAAATCGTGGAATGACAGTACTTAGATCCCCACCATATCATTGTGAATTAAACCCGATTGAACTGGTATGGGTACAGATAAAGAGTGAATTTTCAAGAAAAAATACCACTTTTAAAATTCATGATGTTAAACAGTTGTTTTTGGAGGCCGTTAATAATGTGAAACCTGAAAACTGGGAAAAGGCAGTAAATCACACTATTAAAGAAGAGGAAAAAATGTGGAAGCTGGACAATATTATTGATAAAATGATCGAGCCAGTTATTATAAATCTTGGTTCTGAAAGTTCATCTTCTGAATCTGATTTGGATTTGTAACAAGTAGCTGTAAGTTTTATATTAATATTTTTATTCATCTATTTAACATACCTTAGACGGTTTTAAAAACTCTTTTTCTCTTTTGTAATTTTTAAAAATTAAAAAAAATATGAATTTTTTAAAAAACCCTTTTTAATGTAGGCCAGTCAGTTCTAATATAGTGTGTGATAAAAAAGAGGACACTTTTGTTTACATACACATAGCACTTTATAACACTGAAATAATTCATTTATTTTTTACAATTATTCAAAGTAATTTTTCAATTGATCTTGAGCACGCCCATGGAGTGGTCGGAGATACCAGTTAAAATTATGCTAATTACTCTCTCGTTCATAAAAATAAACTACTTATAGCGAACAGTAAACTTATAGCTAAACTTATAGCGACAGTATGGTTTTGGTTAAACAACACGCTAAAATTAGGTAAACAACACTCTGTTTACCTAATTTTTGTATCCTTTAATAGCAGATTAAGTAACTATGCTAAATATAACATGGATCGTGATCTACATAGGGGTAAAACGCATATTATCATTTATATTTTCCTTTAACAATTTATGTACCCAGTATATTGCAGTGTTAGTGCTTTTTAAAGGGATATATCCCGTAATATTTTTATATTGTTTGATCATGTCTTCCAATTTTAATACTTGTTCATTTTGTGTGTCTAAAACGCTCTCTAAAATTTGTCAGCTACATATTTAAACAACTAGAAGAAAAACGTGAATAATATTGGACAACACCCTCCTTTGTACTTATATCTAATTTTTTAATGTGGCGATCATAATAATCCATGATCTCAATAAATGCTTAATGAATTATGATACTTTCTCTCTAACCTTTGTTAAACTTTAACTTTTTTAGCAGTCCTTATAACATAAAAAGTAACGTCAATGTACTCACCATACCATAAGCTCTTTCCGGTACCAGTATACCCTTCAGAGACCACCAAGCTCGTTATATTAGGATGTCCGAATCCCACTCCAACTATATTAATCGCCATCATCAATACTAGGAACCATACAGTCTTTGTAGCATCCCAATATTGTCTTAGACTGCGCGCTGGCTTTGATTTCTCTTCGTGGTCATTGGCAAGATAGTATTGGAAAACAGGGGAGTATTTTATGGCATAGGCAAAGAGAGCTGTGACAATTATTATTACCTGAAAAATAAGTGATGGTTAATTCATACTTGGCAATTATAATAATAGCATATTGTAGATAACCATGTAACCGTGGAAACACTTTCCACGAAGGAACACAAACCTTAGTCTCGGGAAAGATACTAAGTGCATAATAATCCTACGAAAAATCTTATACTTATATCATAAAGTAAAAAATACTTACTGTTCCAGTAGAGAAATATATTAGAGCCACTTGAGTGGAATCATCTCCTATGGACAAAGCCAAGATTTGCAGAACTGATCCTAGCAGGCCTCCAACAGCAGAACCAAACATGTTATATCTTAAATACATTGGAGGAAACTTTGATACAAGGCAAATTGTTGTCAGTAGGCAAACCGGTTGCAGAACTGCAAAATGCTTTATTAGTTACGAGTTTAGATTCGTTTTAAACGAGTTACCAAAATGGTTGTTACTTAATTACAATTATGTTGAACTTAATAGATTAATTTAAAATAAGTATTAAATAAAGTATTAGATTTATGTTGTCATATTTAGTAATTCTTTTGAATAACTGTGTAGTGTTTTACTTACATGACAATAGTCCAATAACAGTTAAGCATAGCACAAAAAATGAATCTTGCCCTAAAAAAATTTAAATATTAGTGAATTATTTTATTCGGTTACAATCCGGTTGTTTTGTTGATAAAAGTAAAACTAAAGAATTTAAAGCACCCTAGCTCCAAGATAATCATGGATACAAGGCGGCTTAAACACATATGCAGAATCAAAATTTAAAATAAACGAAAACTTAAGGAAAATCAAAGAAGATAATGCAGAAACTCCAACTATTGACCAAAAATGAGGAAACATTCCTTGGAAACCACTTGAGAAAAAACAAAACCTTGGATGACAGAGTCGAAATTCTTGAACTTCTTGAATTCAGAAAAACACCAGAAAGAAGAAGCAAAAGAGAGGTGGCTCTCCGACAGATACAATAAAATACAAGATCTGGATAAAAAGCAACATAGCTTTAATTTACACAAAAAAAAATCAATGAAATAGCAGGTTCTAGAAAAAGCACAAAAACGAATATCTTTAAAAATGGTAAAGTAGATATTATCACTGATATAAACGAAATATGCCATCAAAAACACAAAAGATGCAAAGCTACTGGACCAGATGATATGCCCATCGAATTATTAAAACTCAATGATGAAGATGTTATTCATGTAGTGGTTAAAGTCTTAAATCAAATCTACCAGACTTCCACAGTTCCCAGAAAATAGCTGCAATCTACCTTTGTGGCAATACCCAAAAAGTCAAGTGCAATATCCCGCTCAGATAACAGAACAATAACTTTAATGAGTCACACACTTAAAACATTTTTGAAAATAATACACAGCAGAATTTTTACCGCTCTTGAATATGAAATTAGTGACACAATTTGACTTTAGAAAGGGTATAGGCACAAGAGATGCTTTATTCGGCTTGAATGTGTTGGCCCAGAGATACATGGATATCAATCAACACATGTACTTATGTTTTGTAGATTTTGAAAAGGCATTTGATAAGGTTAAACATAAAAAGCTTGTTGAAATATTAAAAAGCAAAGATATTGACAATCGTGATATAAAGATTATATCTAACCTATATTGGAATCAAACTGCCAAGGTAAGAGTTAACAACCAGAACACTTGCGATATCAAAATACAGAAAGGAATCCGCCAGGGTTGCGTGGTGTCACCACTACTCTTCAATGTCTACAGTGAAGCGGTATTTAAAGAAGCGCTCTCAGACTCAATAGAAGGTATATCTATCAATGGAGAAGTTTTGAATAACTTCTCCATTGTTTTACTAACTATAATATACTAACTAACTGTTTTACAAACCAAACAGTAATAATGAAGAATAACAACAATGATTTACAGAATGTAATGCAACGCCTTAATGAATGCTGTTATGAATACGGACTAAGGATGAATTTAAAAAAAAACTAAATGCATGATTATAACGAAATCAGCAGATGCAAACATTTAATTGATTTTTGAAGATACTGTAATTGAGAGTGTGGATATATACAAATACTTCGGAACATGGATAGCTTCAGGGGACAACATGACAACATAGAACAATATGTAGACCAAACCAAAGAAATTAAGACACGTATTGAAATATAACGCATCATTCTTTAAACTTAAAAAGTTTCTTTTTTATCGGAATATAAGGTTAGGACTACGCCCTAAGAATGCTGCGGTTTTACGTATTCATTACTCCTATTTATGGCTTGGAAGCATGGACAATAAGTTGGTCGCCTTTGAATTTTGGTTTTACAGAAAAATTCTTCAGAAGAATAGGAAATGAAGCTGAAATAATATCAACTATCAAAAGAAGAAAACTTGAGTACTTAGGCCATGTTAGGACAGGGCAAAGATATCCATTATTTCATCTTATTATACAAGGCAAAATTCGAGGAAAGCAAAATGTGGAAAGACGAAGAATATCGTGGCTTTAGAACTTGAGGGAATGGTTTGAATGCAGTAGTGCAGAGCATACATAAATTATGGCGTAAATCTCAGTAGCAACAAAATAAAAAGACTTTACCAATTCTTTATGGTACCACCAGCAAAATTTCCTGAAAGATGATATTAATTCACATTTTGCAAACTATCGATGAGAAAATAATATCAGGACGAGCTTAATCTTAAGAGAACGATATTAAAGAGATATTTGTAAGATTACTGCAGCATACATTACTGTAAACTTTCGAAAGGGTATTGAAATAAGTGTAAAATATCACGTCAAAAACAGTGTAACACCAGTAACACAAAATATATAACGGTATAAAATATAAGATGACTAAAGGAAAAACTTGTGCCAAATAATCGTAAACCTTTTAACATTGTTATTCATAATGGTCAACATCAGTGAAAAAATAAATGTAAAAAATGTCAATTATTGGACTTCTCTTTTTCATTATCAAATATATTTATATTGTTAGTCTTAATATGTATTATGGTAAACAAATAATCTGTTTACATGTTGTTTTTAAGGTTAGGTAAATAATATTGTTAAGGTGGGAACTAGGAAGTGTTTCCATTTACTCCGTCCAAATAATGCGTTCGCTTTTACCCCAAATAATTTTTTGTATATGTAAAATGTTTCAAACGTCACAAATCTATGTCAAGAAGAGACCGGCGCGTCCATATTCAGTAAAAGACTTAAAAAGGCAGTAGCTGACACGTTTCAACCAATAACTTAACATCAGCAAGCTTCTGCTTTTTACGGAATTCCAATTTCTAATATATTTAATAGAATAAAAGGTCGTAAAATTTGCTATGAAATAGAACTTGCTATGAAAGTTAATATTCAAATTATCAAATTGGCTAGCCATCACACAGACAAAATTAAACCCCTTGACAAATGCTTATTGGGCTAGTGAAAAAAGCATCGGATCAAAGGTTTGTGGAGTTTTTAAGGGCAATATCAGAGTTAGAACAGGGCATTTGCAAAATAGTAATTTTGTTGAACTCCTGAGCTTAGTTTGGACAGAAGCTATGACAAAGCCAAATATTGAAGCAGGTTTCATTACCACAGGAATTTGTTTAGTAATTTGAAAGCGTTTTCCAGGAAGTGTGTTTGATCCAATGGCGCTTCTAGCTTATCAAAAATGAAAAAGAAGAAGTAATATCGGTTCTGTAATCAAACCTGCTCCAGAAATGCAAGAAGCTGGAAATTTAAATTCATCTTTTGATTTTGTTCCGAAAACGGAAGGACCTGGCTATTCAGGTTTATCAGCACGTTCTGATTTACTATTATTATCAGCTACTGTTATTGATTCTTCTATTCTATGTTCACCCTCTGCAATCGCTTAAATCTTTGCTGAAGCAATTTGTGAAAAAAGATCCTTGACAAATCCAAATTTTAAAAAAACCAATACCCCGTTTAATATAAAGTAGTAATGGCGGAAGCGATAGCTGCAAGGTTCAGACAAGCTAAGAATCGGAACATAAAATGACCCAAAAGAGTTAAGAAACCAAAAACCAGCAAAAATAACACTACAATAAATTTTAAAAAAGCTAAAAAAACTATATATTTGTATTTTCCTTAAATAAATTGTTCTTATTCTAAATATCATCATTACTCAAGAATGTATTAAGAATATTTCCAGTTACCCCTCAGTGAGCTTAGCTGATATTCTTTGTAAATAACAGCTCGTTTTCGTTTACCCCAATATTACAGGCAAATGGAAACATTCATGGAGTAAATCGAAACACTCTAAAAAATCCCGAGTCTGAGTTCAACAAAAAGGTTTGTGTCTACTTGTATATATTCTAAAAAACCAAGCTCAGAAGTAACAGCCATATACAGGAGAACTTGAAATTTTCATTTATACTTTTTCTAGATAATTTTAAAGTAAAGTCTTTCAAAATTGTTTCCAGTTCCTCCGGCTGATCCTATGTGTGAGAATAATAAACTATTTCAAATCATTTTCTTTTTCCATCTACTTAATCAAATATGCAAATAAAACATATAAACTCTCAATCACAAAAATCCTATAGACAGTTAAAAAATCTTTCCAAGAATGATCAGAATATTGTACTACTAGTAGTAATCACTAAGTTCTTTATAATAGCCGACAAAATAAAGTATATTTGTATTCTATATTGTATACTTACATTGATCAGTATTGATTTTAATCACAGCGGTAAAAACTAGAAATATTATACTCTGTGGTACCAAAGTTAGCAGGTATCTGGTTCTGACGCTGAGCTTGTGGCCATATCTGGTGGTCAAAAATATTCCCAGAAGGTTGGGAAGTGTAGTACAGACCGATACTGTCGATACGAACATGGCTTGTAGATCCGTCTTGTTGTTCAAATCGTAATTATCTGATCTTGGGTCACGAAATTTGTACATCCAATACTAAAACAAAACAATTATTTTCGATTCGGAAACGCGTGGTAGCACATGATTAAGGGTAAAAGATCTATAGGAAGACGAAGATTTCCTAGCTAAGAAACCTAAGAGAGTGGTAAATTTGCTGCTCAGTAGATCTTTTCAGAGCAGCCGCCAATAAGGTATGGATAGCTGTGACCATAGCCAACCTTCGGTAGGAGAAAGAACTACAAATAGCAGACTATGCAGGTAATGATTATTTATCTAAGGCTACACGTTCTGTTGAGTAAGCGTAATGTGATTTAAATAAACTACTTCACATCTTTTTACAAATTAGAATACACTACGTCAAATAAAGACGTGCTCTTTCTTAACTACTTACAGATAAGTGCTTTTAATAAGCAAATAAAAATGTTTTGTTCTGTGCATTTTAAGAATAGTTTATTAAAACTTTTCAAAAAATCGACTTTTGCGGCCATTTTTGCAATTATTAAGCAACAACAAACAACTCGAGAGCGAATTTTCATGCCCACGATAGTAGAGCACAATATCAGTAGCGATATTAAACTACAACTGATAAACTTAGCAGCAGCACTCAATATGGCAGTCGCCAGTACCTATTTTAAACACAAGAGCATACACAAGGTATCCTGGACCTCTTCTGATGGAAGAAAAATGGGTCAAATTAATAAAATCTTGATAGATTTATGGCCTGGAATAGACGTAATAAACTGCAGAAGTTATAGAGGTGGAAACATAGACTCAGATCATTGTCTAGTAATCTCAACATTAAGGGGTTAAAATTTCTAACACCAGTAAAGAAAATAAAATGAATATAAAAAAATGGAACGTGCAAAAGCTGAGGATGCGACAATTACAGGACGGTACTCAGAAAACATCACCAACAGGCTAAGGAATCAAAATGTAAATAAAGAAGGCTAGCCAGATATAGACTCCTACTGGACCGCTAAGCAGCAGCGAAAGAGAAAATAGGAACAGAAATTTGTGCCCGTAAAAATCAATGGTTTGACGATGAATGCAAGAATGAAAGATGCTTACCCGAGGAACTAGAACAACTATGGAGAATCACCAGACAAAGAGAAGAGAAGAAAAGAGAATATATAAAGGAAAAAAAACGAAACCACGCAAGTGGGGAACTTAAATATATAGAAAACCTCAACAGAGAGAAAGAATTCAGAGCATTTTATAAGAAAATTAACATCAACAGAAAAGAATCCAAGGCAACCACCAGACAATGCAGAAGTCAAAATGGCGACCTGAATAGATGGATGCAAAACTTTAACCATGCACTTAATACAGAGAAAGAAGAAGAAAACCTGAAAGAAAAGCGGTAAAAGAAAAAGATGAGAGGGAATAGATAATGTCTATGCTTTTTCAGTCAAATTATATCACTTTTCCATATATATTTCATCGGTCTTTACCTTTAGTATTTAAAACCAAATAGTAATCTTACATTGTTTATATATTGTTTATAGTAAGAAAGGATGTTTAACTTTCTGTATATTTTTTTATTTGATGTTAATGAAAGAATATGCAAAGGTATAAGAGTGGCACAGATGGCAATGGCAAACACACTAAGAGTTGTTAGTACGTTTTTTCCTCAGAAACAATATTCAAAAAGGAATCTGGATGATACCTGGTACTAATAAATTTAATCAAATTGATCACCTATTAATATCTAAGCGTTGGGCAACCTCCGTAAGGGATGTTAGAACTTATAGAGGTGCACACTGGGATTCGGACCATTTCTTGGTTATATCAAAGATAAAACAAAGAATATCAATGGTAAGAAAAGAGAAAGGCGTCAAATAAAAAAATGTAACACATATATGTTTAAACATCCTAAAAAGAAGAATGAGTACCAGCAGAAAATAAAAGTAATATTAAATGAAAGAGGAGAACAAAACAACATTGAAGAAGAATGGAATGTTATCCAAACGACAAAGAAAACATTAGGTGAAACGTCAAGCAAAAGAAACAAGGAATGGTTTGACCAAGATTGCCAAAAAGTAATAAATGGCTAAAATACAGCTAGACAAAAATGTCTACTAAGGGATTCCCTATTTAATAAAAGGGCATCTGAAGAGAAAGATGTAAAAAATATGTAGAAGGAAAAAGAGAGAAATGTTTAATAGAAAAATACAACAAATTATAGTTTATAATAACAGAAGAGAGACTAGAAAATTTTACCAGGAAACCAAGCAATACACCCAAGGATACATAACGAAATAATGAACAGCTAGAAGGAGTATTTTCAAGAGCTGTTTAACCCAGAAAAAGAAAAAAAAAGATGAAGAAATAATTCACCATACAGCAGAACAACTAGTTGAGCAACTAATATTGGAAGAAACGATAAACGTCATAAAATATCTAAAAAGTAACAAAGCACCTGGCACAGATAGAATACAGAATATAGAACTGCAGAACTGATAAAGAATGGTGGAAATGCGCTATGGAGGCGTATCCATAAACTAATTGATCGCATATGGGGGACAGAAGTCATCCCAGAAAACTGGGGGAGACAAACGACTCTGAAAAAATTATAGGGGCATAACAGTTTTAAATGTCGTCTACAAGATATTATCCAGAATTATATACATCTACCTGGAATCGTTTTCGGAGGAGATGATTGTTGAACACCAATGTGACTTCAGACTAAAGAGGTCAACTATAGACCAAATACATATGTTAAGAGGTATACATGAAAAATGTATTGGATATAACATACGTATTGACAACTTGTATATCGATTTCAAATAGGCGTTTGATGGAGTAGATCGACAAAAGATGTTAAAGCAAGTATCTATATTAGGGATACCCAATAAGTTCGTTAAACTTATACGAATGACTCTGGAGGGTTCGAAAGCTATGGTAAAAATAAATGGAGATATGATGCAGCCCTTTAATATTGAAAATGGAGTTAGAAGCGAAAAAGTTATAGAACTGATATGAGAACCTGCTACGTTTGTTCTATATATAAATGAAAGCAAAACAAAATATATGGAGTGCACAAAATCAAATCAACATGAGAATCTGAAGGTAGACAACCATACCTACAAATGTGCCTCCACTTTTCCTACCTAGGCTCAATAATAAATGACAACAACATCAGTCAAGAAATACAAGCACGGATTCTTAGCGGTAATAAGTGCTCTTACGCATACAAAGACTTAATGAAAAGTAAGTTATTGAATCGTGAGTCTAAGCTTAGAATCTACAAAACAGTAATTAGATCAGTGGTCACATATCGATGTGAAACGTGGACCCTCTCAACCACTGATGAAAATCAACTGAGAATATTTAAGCGCAAAATACTAAGGATAATATTTGGACCAACCCAATGCAGCGATGGTTCGTGGATAATTAAAATGAACCACGAGCTGGATGAACTAATGCAGAGCGCAGATAATGTTAAATTTTTAAAGTCACAAAGACTAAACTGGCTTGGTCACCTAGAAAGAATGCCCGATAATCCAGCTATAAAAGTGTTCAGAGATGGAAGACCCAAGCAAACAGAACAAGGGGAAGGCCCCGTAAAAGATGGATAGACGACGTAGAAAGGGATCTTCAAACCATGAACATCAGGCAGTGGCAAAGGAAAGTATCCGACAGAGCAGAATGGAAGAACGTTGTTAAGCAGGCCAAAACTCACACAGGGTTGTAGCGCCATTAGAAGAAGAAAAAGAAGATACTTTTTTATTAGGTACATATTGTTATCAAAAAATTTATCAAAAGCAGTTGTTATTTACCTATATCAAAGAGTGTCTTCAGAAACTCGTTACCTACTTCTCTGGTCTATTAATATTAAAAACATATATAGATATTTTTCATTACTAAAGACAATTTATAAATCTGAAACATTCCTAAATAAAAGATATTTGGTATTAAATTCTTTCTGCATACTTACATCATTAGCTTGTAAAAAGAACGCCAGAGGAAGCATGCCTACAACGGCGCTAAGAAAGACAGTTATCCTGGCAAAGAAATATTCATCCCTCGGTTCCTTCAACGAATCAATTTTTTTAAAAGATGAATCTAAAATTATATCTATTATCAATATTATTTATAGAACACAACCTATATTGAAAAAAATTATCAAATTGTTAGATTATCTATTATTAATATTTATTTTAATGCATAAAAAATTATCACAGAATGGAAATTTATATAATGTTGATATTATATACAGTCGTCTCGCGTTAATTCAAACCTGCGATAATTCGAACCTCTTTATAATTCAAAGTTATCACGAGTTTCCTACAAAATCTCTTTATATTTCGAACTAAATCAATACATTTTGTATGAACTTGGTAATTCGAACATAAAAATCATTGCTATATATCAAAACGACACTAAAACGCACACAATTCTATATAGTAGGAAGGAATAAGAAAGTAAAAAATCTAGAGTTTTATTTGTGGAGGATAATGACTAAGTCAGAAATCATAGACTTTCAGTCAGTCAGTGAAAGAATATTCAAGTTAAGAATTTGCGCCCATTTCTTCAACCTAAAAATGATAAACATTCACTGCCCACAAAAGAACAAGAACAACATACAAAGGAAAGCTTCTACCAACAGCTGGAGGAGTATATAAACAAGCGAGAATGGGGAGTTTTTAATAAATTTTGCCACCAGTAAAACATGATTTTCACATAAAGACATACACAAAATGACATGGATTTCGCCAGATGGAACCACAACCAATCAAATCGACCATCTGCTAATAGACAAAAGGGCAGCCAACAGTATCTCAGATATGAAAACACGACGAGGACATGCTGTGGATCAGACCATCTTTTGCTTCATACTAAATTTAGCTGCAGATTTAACAAAGAAAGAAACGAAAGACATCAAAAGTACAAACCAACTGGATTTATGAATGTAAAGAGAAGTTTGAAGAAGAAGTTGCAAATGAGGTAAGGACGCTAGAACTGTACTCTCTAGAGGGCAAATGGAATAATATCAAAACAGCAGTACTGACAGCGGTAGCGTCCACCCTGGAAATAAGAAAAAGGCGAGAAAAGGAACATGGTTCGATATACCGAATAACCGAATGGAGAGCCCCATAGGAAAGAAGAAAAGATGACGACCTCAAAGATCCTGGAGAAACGAAGTAGACGACGCCAGGAGTAAGAGAGGCCTAAACGATGGAGAATGGGACAACAGATTGAGATGGAAGCGGTTAAGCGAGGGTAGCAGTGAATACTGTAGAATCTCTGAATATATATGTGTCGATTTTATCATGTGTTAATCCATGAAAATCAATAAAATTGCACCGTAACACTAAAGTTTAACAGACTGTAAGAAAAAAATTATAAAAAATTTGCAGAAAAATATACTAGTCACCAAATAGATGCTATAAATGAAAACTTACCTCCAATTTTCGACTCATCTTCCACGTCAACTTTACAGCTACCTTTACAACTTTTTAATAATGGCTCCGTTTCCAAAACCAAGTCAGTTTTTAAAACGTTAATTATGTCAAAATCCCTAAGTAAGGAACAACTTGTACTAAACTTTCCAGCCGTTTCCATTGTACCATAATTGCTCAAGAGGTTGTTCGATTTCATCGAGGAATTGTTGTTGGTTGATTTTTGACTCGAAAAAAGGTCGTTTTCTATTGTAGTTTTAACTGTCTTTTCTAAAAAGTTTGTGTAGAGCCCAGCAGGGTTTATACTTGTGTATAAAGTTTCATAACTGGTTAGTAAATCTTCATTGGTTTGAGTCATCTTTGCTGCATCGTCGATTTGATTTAAAGAAATTGATACAAAGTCATTTGATAAAAAAACGTTATTTGTTTGATATTCCACAGATTTATCCATGATTTGTGTCAAAAAATGATTATATTATTAAAATGTAGCTTCTGTAGAGTTTTTTAAAGATCTTGACGACTTCAACGATGAAATCTTTCATGAACCAACCTCTCAAACATTCAGCTGGCACTAAGCTTATTAATAAGCGAAAGAATTTAACGACAATTTAACGATTATAAACAAGCAATATAATTTTTTGTTTACAAAAACTATCAGTTTGGCCTTTTGTCGTTAATTGTTTTAGTAACAATGAAGCAGTTCATACAACTTAAGGAAGTAAACAGAAGTTTACTATTTATTTATTGATATTAATGTTATTTCGTTGTATTTGCTTAGTTTTGCAGATAAATTTTATTTGATTTTTATTAACGTTGTTAAATAATTTGGGTTAAAGAATAATTTATAACGTACTTTTGCCGATTGATCCACAATGAAACCAAGTTTCTGGAAAAACCAACTGTATTTTAAACTTTCACTGGCTAATTTGTCCTCATTTCCAAAAAATTGCAGGGTGTGTGCTTGTCCATCCTTTTTTAGTATAGTTATTTGAGATTTTTTAAAAAATCTGTTAAATTCATCAGTTTATATTGATAATGATTGATTATATTTTTATTTTATGCGATAAAACCAAAAGAAAATGCAAATCTTATATTAATTATTATATCACCATCGCTGGCTCGACAACGATTTATTTGGGTTTAGCCTGTTCCAGGATTCTTCTCAATACTGATCTGATTCAGATCATTTTTTCTATTTTGTGTCCATTCATTTATACACTGTATATTACATTTTCCAAAAACACAACGAAAAGGTCCAAATACAATACATCACACATCAGAAAAAGAGTGGAAAGACTACTATAAAGAACTACTCACAGAAAACCGCCCAGATTTCATAGATACAGACGCTGAACATGAACAACAACAAAATCAGAATGAAGAACAGATTGAGATAATAATAATCGAAGTAAAGAATGTCATAAAGACTTTAAAGAACAAAAAATCAGGGGGACCTGGAGGAATCGTTAATGAACTAATTAAGTACGGAACGGACAAACTACACAGAATTATACACGAAATATTCAATAACACTATAAACCTGAACGAAATACCAGATGCATGGTCCAAAGCATATATGAGGAGCAGACTTTCAAATCGAAAGTTCGTCCATATTTTCATTTTTTGACTTAGAAGTGGCGTTGGATTAGTCAAAACATCATTTATTAATTTACATACTCCTAGATATTCAAAAATCACTTAGAGAAAACAAAACGCATTTTGTCCAGTAGCGAGAGACAAACAAATAGCGCTATTTTGCTTGCATTGCTTTTTTACTGTTTAACGACTTTATTTTGCTCTGAGACGTTGATTTAGGAATCAACAGTATCTGATATTATTCGTGCTTAATAGGTTGGTTTTATAATAATAATAGGTGATAATAGTATTAAAATGAGTGAAGGTGAGCATATTGTAGGTGATACAAATAGAGGAACGAGAAAAAGAAAAAGAAATACTACGGCAAAAGAACGTAAGAGAGAAATAAGGTAAACTACAGGTTATGTTTTTGTGGTTTAATTTGTTTTCTTTTAGATATTCAGATTTAGATCCAGAGTTATTGAATTTTAAAAATAATTGTGTTCAGAAATCAAAAAAATTTGCATGTATAAATCTTTTGTTGGCCGACATAAAAATTATTAGACAAAATTTCTATGATAATGAAGAAAAGAACAAAAATGCTCAGGATAACAAATTAGCACACATGATGAATATTAAGGAAATAAAAAGGCAAAGGAAGAGAAAGAATGGTAAATCACATGATTTTCAAGTGCAAAGCAGTTTTTAAATCAATGGAAGAGGAATCTGCTGATAGCGTGACATATTGCTTTGATGTTCAACAGGTCCAAAATCTTCCAAAGGCGCCTATTACGGAAACATTCTATTCTCAGCAACTGGCTTTTTATGCATTTTGTGTGACAGATATTTTAACAAAAACTCCTGTTTTTTATACATGTCTTGAGCATGAAGCAGAAAGAGGTGTGGTAGAAATAAGTTGACTGACTTTCTAAAAAAGACTGATTTTGACCCAGATATTAAACATTTAAGATTGTTTTCGGACGGATGTGGGGGTCAAAATAAAAATTCCCACATGGTACATGCACTCACCTTATGGCTTTTAAATAATGCCCCAAAAACTATTCAAACACTTACGATGACATTTCTCGTTCGTGGCTATTCGTTTATGCCAGCTGATTGAGTTTTTGGTCAAGTTGAGCTAGACTTACGCGCCCATGCTTTTATAAAGTCACCAGAAAAATATTATGAAATCTATTCTAAGAAAGGACAAGTGCGCAATCTGGGATCTGATTGGACTTTGTATGACATAAAAAATGCAGCACTTTCACTCAAAAAACTTAGGTATAGGTATCAGTGAAGCCAAAAGAATAATCATAACTCGAGGCAAACAAACTGCTGGGGAAAGTAAAATCTTGTATAAAACAGAGGTTTTATACAGAAATGATGACAATTCTAAAAAGTTTTCAAGTTTTAATTCAACCAAAGAAAAAACTAAGTGACATAGTACTGCCGGAATTGCAACGAAGCATGCTGTTAAGAAGAAAAAACTGGATAGCTTATCAAAATTTTTAGTTAGTCTATCAGGCAAAGAATGGGCATTAGATCCAGAATTAACTTGGTTAGATCCAATTTCAAAGGATCAGTATGGTGAAAATGTAATTGAAAAGGACCAGACCTGCGATCAATGTGAAGATGAAGAAGAATGCTGCTGTCTTCTGGAGGACGACATACATGTCATATGATTTTTTTTACTACAGATATTGCTTTACAAAGACGAATTTTCAGTTCATATTTTGATTTTAATCACTTAGGGAAAATAAAACCACATTTTGTCCTTCAAAGATAATCAAATGGCGTTTTGTCAATCATTAAAAATTTTTTTTTTGAAAAAACTAATAAAGCTTGTTGTTTCTTATAAATAGGCTAAGTTGATAATAAAAAAATTACATTTTTTCATATTTTGTGTTTTAATTTTAACTTTATTAATAATCGAGTAGCAGTTTTCTCATTTCCTGAAAAATTTTAAAAATGGACAAAGCGCGATATGACAGTCTGCTCCTCATATAACCTCGATACATAAAAAGGGAGATAAGAAGAAGTGCGGGAACTACAGAGGCATCAGTGTAGTATGTAGTAGCATGTATGGGCAGGTTATATGAAAAAATACTAAAAGAAAAACGGAAAAATCTATCTCAAATAAAATCGGAGAAGATGAGACGGGGTTCACATTAGGAAGATCTTGCAGAGACCACATATATACACTCCAACAATTAACTGAAAAAAAATGGCAAAAAATAGACCAGTACACATGGCATTCATAGATTTAAAAAAGGCATATGACTCGGTTCTCAGAAAATAATTATGGGGCACGATGAAGGAAATCGGAATAACTCAGAGGTTAATAAAAGCCATAAAACACCTTTACAACAACAACAACAGCCGGCAATAAATACTCCAACGAATTTAAGACCACAAAAGGCTTATTGCAAGGATGCTCTACATCTCGACACTGTTCAAGATACTCCTCGAACAAATATTAAAACCATGGAAAAAGAAATGTGAAGGATGGGAATACCAATCCGGGACAACTTCTTGTACACATTAAGCTTTGCAGATGACCAAGTGGTAACGGCTCAAGATAAAGAAGATCTGTGCTATATGCTCCGAAAATTAGAAAAGAAATACACAAAAAATGGACTGAAAATAAACCTAGAAAAGACCGAATATTTAACAACAGAGCAAGAACCAGTGAGAAACTTGGAAATGGACGATGATAGGGAAATTAACGGCACTGAAAAATTCAAATATTTAGGATTCATACTCTCAAGAAATGGAACCACCGAGCAAGAGATAACCAGCAGATTAGCACAGACAAGAACGTATTAAACAAATGAACGGGGTACTGTGGGATAGACAGATTACCAGAAATACAAAGAAGAGAATTTATAACACCTTGGTACGCAGTATAATGACCTATGGAGCAGAGAATTGGGTAATAAATAAACGAAACAGGTCCAAAATCACAGCAACTGAAATGGAGTTCATGAGAAGAAGCTGCAGAGTGACAAAAATAGATCGCATCAGAAATGAGGAGATAAAACGAAGAATGGCAGTAGAACAAGACATACTCAGCTACATCGAAGAAAAACGTTTAATTTGGTATGGAAATGTGAGAAGAACAGATCATACAAGGTGGATAGCAAAGATTTCGGATTGGAGCCCAATAGGAAGGAGGAAAAGAGGTAGACCCCGAAGATCATGGAGGGATGAAGTGGACGAGGCCATGGAAAGACGAGACCTTAGAGATGGAGAATGGCAGAACAGAAAGGACTGAGATGTTGGCTGAAAGAAGGAAATAACAAAAATAGTAACAGACAAGTGGGCCATCGAAATTTGCAAATCGAAGAATGCTTTTTATTCTCATATTAACTTCATTAGGAAGGATACTTTTGAACCATCGATAATTTGTATCGTTTGATCCACCTAGAGTTAGATTAACCAAAAACTCGAACAGTCGATGTCTTCTAACAAGATTAAGGAACCGGATATCTTGAAAGCCATTAAATTACATCTTGCTTTCTACACGACCTACCTGCTTCAGTAAGTTACGAAGGATTCACCAACACAAGTTTTAAACTCTTTTTCGCTTCCGAAGGACTCTCACTAAGACTGAAGATGTACGAAAAATCCTTCTAGAATTTAACGATGCCTATGGAACTGGTAAAACTGTGGTAGAAGCTAATCTTGCTGCTTTTAGGTCCTATCTCACTTCGGAAAGAATTATTCACCTACAAAAATCAAGGGAAAGTCACTGAAACTACTATTCCGTTGCCTCTCCAAAACGAAATTTTTAAACAATATGACGTGTTTTGTGGGACTAGAAACCTCAAATTATTATAGTAATGACAACTTTTCCATGGTTCTGATTAATATTCATTATATAAGATATAAAAGAGATGAACTATTTTTGTTTCTAGGGGAATTAGGATTTCCCCGATAGTTGCGGTTACCGAGCACTGCTTTGAAGTCAACGAGCCTTTTTTAGAAAAATATACCACAATTGCTAGTATGATCCTCCAAATTCATCTCAACGGTGGCACCCTAATTCTTTCTACAAATAATGATTTCTCTCTCATAACAAAATATGACTTCCTATTGAATGAATCCTTTTTTGAGTTTTCATTAGTTTATAAGAAGAACCTTAATCTATACATTCTTTGCATTTATAGATCACATAATTCTTCCACGGAAGTTCTTTTTCAGAACCTGTTAAATTTGTTATACGACCTGCCCAATAAAAGCAGAAAGATTCTATGCGGTGACTTGAATATTAATTACGCTGTTGCTTGTGCTACTCAATTATTCTTGGTCAATATATTCAAATCGTATGGTTTCATAATGCACGTTAATTCTCCTACAAGAATTACTAAAATAACATCTACCATAATTAATTACATTTTCTCAGATTCTCACTACTTGACGTACGCTCTACAATTATTAATACAGGACTATCTGATCATAAAGCAGTATATACCAAGTTTAACATTCTTAACAAATAATCCTCGAAAACCCAACATTTAGGTAGGATTTTTGTTGCTCAGAGCTTTCGTCAACTCCAAAATGTGTGCTTGAGTTGTGGGTAGCACTTTTCCCCTGTGGACGTAGAATATAACTTCAGCACTTTTTTAGATAGGCTTGTCTGTATTTTCTATAAGGCATTTCCTTTAATTACAACTAAGTCAAAACATCACAAACCCTGGACTACCAAAGGTAATCGCATATCAGCTAAGAATATGCGTTCACTACTGTACATTAAGAAATTTACTACTAACGTCTTTGTCACTGAATATATCTCCATGTACAGAGGATCCTATCTAAAACTTATCAAAACAGCTAAAAAAATGCACTATCAAAATCATCTGGGAAGCTCTAAAAATGTTGCCAGAGAAACTTGAAAATTGATCTTCGAAATAAAACTAACACAGCTCAAACATTTTCTCTTCTAAACCCTGAAAATCTAAATGAATACTTCGTTAATGTGAGTAAAAATATAACATCACACCAATTTATAAAAGGTCTCAAATTCATTCTTTGTAAGATTAGTTGATAAATCTGAACTGATCTAAACAAGTAGTAGTATCAAAAGCACATCTTCCTGTAGTACTCATGGACTACCTATAAACATTTTTTTAAACCTCCCAAAAAATGTGTTGGAACTTCTGGTCTCACTAATCAACGATTCCTTTGAAAAAGGTATATTAACAAAGTGCCTAAGGACAGCCATTATTATTCCTCTTCTTAACAGTGGTAAAAAATCTAATGTCTGCAAACTATAGACCTATTGCCTTAATACCGGTCCTATCCAAAATTATTGACAGACTTATAAAAGCCTGACTTAGGTCCTTTCTCGTTGAAAATAACATTTTATCATAAAGTCAGTTCGGCTTTTTATCTAATACATGTACCAGTGGGCTATGTTTTCTGTACTACATGAAGTCTATCAAACACTAAACAATAATCTTTATACTGCCACTGTTTTTTGTGACTGCCAAAGATTTTGATTGTGTAAATCACGACCAGAGATATGTAAGAGAGGGGATATGACATACGGTGAAGTAGATGGGTTCACTTTTGTCATATTGGATAGTACGTTCTGTCAAATGTAAGTTATTACACTTAGTAAGTCCACAGTATTAATATATTAACCAAAACTATGTTAAAGAATCGGAATTTTGCAAGTTTTGATGAAAAAAATTTACATATAAAGATATCGTAAATATAGCTTAAATTAATTTAAATCCGGACTTACCCGTCGCCATATTGAAGTGGTCCCATTTAGTAAATACAGAAATATCGTTTGTTGCATATCCGCTCTCTTTCATATCTCTGATCACGACATTTTGATAAAAAAACTAAATTTCTACGGAATTCGAGATATTTCTTAGAATTGGTTCCAATCTTACTGGAGGAATAAGAAACAACTAGTTAGAGCAAATGATACTGACTCTTGTGAATTGAGAATTGATATTGAGAATTGATATTAAATATGAAATTGAGATTAAAACTTGTAAAATGTTTTTTCTGGTCTGTTCTCTCTACGGAGTCGAAACGTGGACTTTAAAAATAAAGAGCCTGAATAGAATCGAGGCATTTGAAATGTGGGTGAACCGTAGAATTTTAAAATTCCTTGGACAGCACGAAAAACAAATGAAGAAGTACTAGCTAGACTCAATTTAGAAAAAGAACTATTGAGAACAGTCAAAAGAAGAAAAACCAGTTATTTAGGGCATTTGTTGCGCAAC
Organism: Diabrotica balteata; assembly: GCA_918026665.1. Classification (NCBI taxonomy): domain Eukaryota; kingdom Metazoa; phylum Arthropoda; class Insecta; order Coleoptera; family Chrysomelidae; genus Diabrotica; species Diabrotica balteata. The sequence goes on from OU898280.1 coordinate 1,683,340, forward strand.
GAGAAATACTACATCCCTCAGTTGATAATAAAAGGCAAAATAGAAGGAAAGCGAGTAATGGAAGAAAAAAATTGTCCTGGTTACGCAATATCAGAACTGGACAGGACTTGGATTTGAGGAATTCTTAAGAACAGCTGAAGATAGACAAACGTTTGCCACCATACCGCTAACCTCCATTGATGAGACGGCACTTGAAGAAGAAGATACTGACTCTAGTCACAAAAGCATTGCATGTGGAGTACCACAAGGTTCAGTACACAGTCCTCTACTTTTCCTTAATTCGTATGCCGTTTCGGCTTCCTTAATTACATTTCTTCAGAGGTTTCTTGGATCATATTAATATAAATCCCCTTTACCGACATGTTCGACCTAAGCGAGCGTGTTCGTCCAGGTTTCCTCTTTTAGTGCTAATCAGCAATTCCGTATCGGGTTCTTAACGTCTCGACTATGAACTAATCTGAACCATACTTAACCTATGCTCTGTTATTTTGGCATCAATTGGTGCTATCCTAGACTCTTAGTTCATCATCATCACTGGCTCGACAAGCTTTTTAAGTTTTCTTCAGCTTGTTCCAGGATTTTTCTCAATTCTGATATGTTTTGTGCCATTGATCTCCAATTTTTATTTGTGTTTTGTTTTTTATACCGCAGTACTACAATATACTTGTAAAAAACTTAACTGACAGGGAAAATCATTAACATTGACGGTAGAAGATAAACAAATTTGAAATTCGGAGACGACATAGTTTTGTTATCGGACAACCTCTCGGACAAAAAATTGGATGAGATTAGATTGAGCTAGATATATTGAGCACGATAGATAAACATGGGGGAGGCCTATGTGCAGCAGTGGACGCAAAGGCTGGGATGGTGATGATTGTTTATGATACACTCCAATCATTCTGTAATGTCTTAAAAATCCGCTGCTTATATTTACTCATATAAATATCTCCCCCATTATATAGTACTATGCGAGTTAATGGAATCATAGTCTGTTTTAATCAAAAAACAGTTTATTTGGATAAAAATTTTATTTTGACAAAACTATAAAGGTCATAATTTATTAAGAAATATGTCCCTCTTTGGTTGCAATTACTGCTTTTTATACCCGTTTTGGCATAGATTCTACGAGCTTGACAGTTCCCAGATATCCTTTTATCTCGAAACCAAAGCTAAATGACCGCTTCTATCATTTTTTATTTTTGCAGTACAGTAAGCCACGAAAAATACAGTTACTTTGTAGTAATAGGTCCCCATCGTTCTGGTGATAGACAGCCTAATAAGGTCCCGGTAACCTATTACTTTTGTCGCCTATTACCCAAGCTGCAAGCAGCTCCATTTCGCTTGGCTTGCTATTTATAGTTTCGTGTAGAATATCTTTTTCAAAAAACGAATACTTCTTACTGTTTATACGTTATAGTTTTATTTTTGTTCAACCGTGAGTGAATAAACTACTTAATATTATTAAACGTACAGGCACTCGAGAATTTATTTTTGCATTAACTACAAACAACTACACTAGAATAGAGGACAAGCAAATGTAAATACAAACTATAAAAAAATCAACATAGTCTCCGTCTTAATAATCGTACGTGCTTACGGTGGTAGGTATTCCCATCTATTTAAGTGGCAAAAAATAAAGCTCCATGATAAAGCTCATCATAAATTCGGTGACAATGACCATCCTATTCTATTACCTATACCGGTTGAGCAAAACGATTCTCAATTCCCATCGTTCGATGTTGTCATGTCAACATATCGAATGCCGATTCGAATACTACTGCTTTTAACGTTATAGTTACACTGTGACAAAAGTAATAGGCAGCTTGCTGTAACCTATTATTGAAAAAACGAATACTTATTGGTAATAGTGTTATTTATCCGAATACGTTATATAACGCCCATCTTTCAGTCGATTTTGCGCAGTCTAGCTTTGCAAATGGTTCATAAATTTTCAATGGGGTTGAGGTCTGGCGAATTACTGGGTAAATCTACAACATTAATCTTTATATGTTTATAGTTCTGTGTCCAACCGTTGTTCTAACATGGATTTGTATTTTTGGCATATCCAAATCATTTTTTTTTGACTGGATGTTTTACGGTTTGATCAATATAAGATAGTATAAGGTTTTCACTGCCAGACTTTCATCTGTCTTCTTCTTCTTATAGTGTCGTTCACCTATAGTGTGTTGGGGAATTATCTTAATGCTAGACGTCTGTGTTTTGCGGCATGCAAAAGATCGCCAGTGTTATTTATGCCTGTCCAGTTTTTTATGTTCCGTAGCCACGACATTTAATTTGCGACCTACTCCTCTCTTACATCTGTAAATAGGACTTTTTTCCAGTCTTTTACACTCCAGTTAGATTTTTTTTGGCTTAATTAGGAGTGACATTTTAATCTGTATAATATTAAAAGTAGAAGTAATAAAAGCCATAATATATTTATTAGAAAATAGTAAATCTCTAGGATCCTGATAAAATACGAATCGATTTTTTTAATAATTTTTAAAACTATTTTCGCTTAATCATTAATCATAATCTCATTATTAGCACATATTATGGCAAATACTTACCTATGAGCAAAATCGTGACAAGCAAAAACTACTGCAAACTATATATTTTGTTTAGAAATAAATATCTATAAGAGCTCGATAAACTGTTCCTACTTTTTGTAGCAAACTATAAATAAATAAGTTTAAAAAGTATTACAAAAGTTTTTTCTTCAATGGCGTAAAACATAGGAAGTATAATCTTACCATATCACCACTAACATTGATATAACGCCAGTGGTTAATTATTTCAGTAAAATAAGTTAATTTCCTAGCGTTACTTCCTTAGAGCAAATTATTCACTAAATTCGAATAAAATGTTCATAAGAGATTGATCGATGATCAGCAGGTAATTAAAAATTCCCAAATAGCCAAACCATCGTAAATTCTTCTATAAACTTGTATCAATGAACTTTGGGACGAGTACAGAGACCTCCTTGAATCTATCCCCGCATTTACATCATTCATGGAATAGAAACCATAGTCTTTGAAACTAGAAATATCAGCCACTGCTATCACTAGTCACTACTAACCCACGTTTTTTATTTGTCATGTCTTTCTCAATTTAAAAAATCAACAGCCAACTCCCAAATAGCCTTAAAGTCAATTCACAAAACCTCCAGGATGATCCTTTTACATGCCACAGGAAGACATAAAAAATATAGAAAAACACAAACTCTAAGAGAATAATTAAAAAAGTTTAAACAGGAACAACAACTTAAAATGTTCTAACCTTATTTTAAATAAACTTCCCTTGTTTGTTGTTTGATGTTATATCTTCTTCTGTTCTGTTTTCTATCTATAGTTCTTAATCCTTAATTTTTGTCCTTTCGTCACATGTAGTAAGTACTCCAAAATTTTTGTCTTTTAATAGTAAATATTACTTCCGCTTCATGTCCTATCCTTCTAGTTACTTTCACGTTTGAGATTCTTTCCATAATATTCGTAAGATTTTTCTGTAACACCAAATTTCAAAGACCACCAAATTATTTATATGCACTTATTTAAGTGTCCACGCTTCCAAGCTACAAAAAAGAGTAGAGAACACGTAACACCGAAGCATTCTTGGGCTTAGTTCTAACTTTATATCTTGACAATAAAGAAAATTTTTAAGTTTATTGAATGATGCACGTGCTATTTCAATTCGTGTCTTAATTTCTTTGGATTTTGGTATAGCAGAAAAACTGATCATACTTTGTGATTTTAATATAAATTTTAAAAATAAATCTGACCCTTCTTTTACTCTCTCTATCCCTTTTTTATCAATTGGATGTTTGTATGTGATGATTCAGTTATGATCATGTATTTAGTTTTCTTCAAATTCATTCTGGTTGTCAACTTTTACCTATGATAACAAGCCATCTTACTGGAAGTAGAGGTAACGCCAATTAATGCCAAAATAGGAGAGAATCGGTTAAGCTTAGTTCTTGGAAGAAGTAGGAAAAGAAGACCAAAGAAGACTTGGAAGGGGATCCTTAGGTAAGATATGTTTATAAAGAAGATTGATGTTAGTATGGGCAAGATTAGATATATAGGATATAAGTGTAAGTAGGAAAGCCAACGTCACATATAGATAAAGGCAAAGATAATGTTGATGACTGATGAGAATAAAGTCTTCTTTTTCTTCTGCAGCAGGTATTGGTCCACTGCTGGACATATGCCTCTTCCATTTGCTTCCATTGATTTCTACTCTTGTTTATTCTCATGCACTGCTTGCCCGAGACTTGTTTGATATCATCTGCCCACCTTTTGTGTGGTCTGCCTACTCCTCGCCTGTTATCTCTTAGTCTCCAGTTTGTTAATCTCGGTATATTTTTGGGATTATCTGGGGCAATATGTCCGACCCATTGCCACTTGAGCCTTGCTATACGTTCTGCGACATCAGTAATCTTTGTTCTTTCCAGAATGTCGATATTTCGAATCTTGTTTCTCAAACTAATCCCTAGCATGGCTCTCTCCATCGCTCTTTGGGTTGTACTGAGCTACTCCAAGGTTTTTTTTGTAAAGGCCATGGTCTCCAGTCCATATGTAGTAACAAGCAAGATATTTTTGTCATAAACTCTACGTTTTAGGCACATTGGTATATCTTTATTCTTCAAGATAAAGCTTAACTTGCAGAAAGCTACCCAAGACAATTGTACGCGTCTCTTTATTTCGACTATTTGGTTTTATTTGCCGATTTTAATGTTAAGCCCAAGATAGTCTATATTTTCAAGACTAACGTCGTCAATAACAATATTAGTTTGTAAATTACTCATTATTTTTGTTTTCTGTAGGTTCATTTTAAGACATATTTTATTTGACTGCTGATTTAATTCCTTGAGCATTTACTCCAGTTCCTTGATATGTATACTAAATAATACTATGTCGTTCGCAAACTTCAAATGTCTGAAACGTACACCATCAATGTTTAGACCCTTTTGCTCCCGGTCGAGTGGTTTAAATATATTTTCCGATGCTAAGGTAAAAAGCTTTCGTGAAATAGTCTTGTCTAATACCTTTACCGAGACGCATTTTTTCAGTTTTGAGAAGGGGATAAAGTATTAGATGTTAATGATATTGCTGGAAGGAAGCTGGAAAAAGTTCAGGAACAACCTGTCGAGATGAGAAAGAAAACTAACTCTAACATATCCAAAGAGAAAACAACGTGGTTTAAAGAGGAAGTACAGCCACTACATAAAAAGAAGAAGAGAAAATATACGAACGAAAGGCCCTTTGAAAACCAGTACCTAATACTATATTGTCTATATTATAGAAATTTCTAAAAATGAGTAACCATATATAGATACTTCTAATATAAAACGCAGTTTAAATTGATTTGTAATAGACACTCCACGATGGATAATTTGAATAATGAACAAGTCTTTTAGTTATTTACGAGCAAAAGACAGACCAATTGCGACTGGAGGGAGAATTTGAAACTACTCAGCCATGAAATATAAATGATCACGTAAGCTATTAGCTGGAAAACAATTGAAAAGTCTCCATTTAAATATCAAGATGCAGTTGATTACAAGCTATGCCATAGACGGAGAATAAAAAGGATTTAAACGGGTTTAATAAAAAGTATATAACGAGTTGATAGTTTTCCCAATGTTTAAATTATCAATATGTGCTGCAGAAATTACAACTTTACATATATCAAGCACTAGAATGGACTATTGAACGAGAAAAATACAAAGATCAGACGCAAAAGACGAAGAAATTATTTAAATCGAAAAAAAAAATTAAAAATTACAAGAAATTATGAACAAGATAGAAACAGAAAATAAAAGGCACAACTCAAAACCATTGTACCAATACTTAAAGCAGAAAAATGGCAGAAGTATTTCGAAGAAATATATCAAGAGACTCATAGAGAAAAAGAAAGAGAAATAATAACTAAGACAGAACAAGATGAAGAAGAAGAAGAAGAATTTACCTAAAACATCAACACAAGATGGAATGTGCAGAACTTGTGCAGCAAAGAAATGTTGAGTGAAGAATGGAAGAAGGGAATTATAGTGACAATTACAAAACAAGGAGGCCATAGAATATGCAAAAACTACCGAGTAATTAATTTACTGAACGAACGTATAAAGTAATGACGTATAATTACAGACACAGACTAACAATATATACAGAACAAATCATAGAAGATTATCAGTACGGTTTTAGAAATGTAAAATCCATGATAAATAAAACAAGTGATAGAAAAAACATACGAGAACGACGTATCCACAGGCATAATTTTATAGACTCAAACTAAGCGAATTAGAACTTTGTGAATGTGATAGGAATGTTAATGATATTAACCAAGGTATTCTTGGATATATACATAATAAAAACCGGCAATTACCGGTAAAGAACCAGCAATTTATAGGGATTTAAAGCAAGGAGAGGTTTACTACGATATTTTTTGGATTATGGTTTTGTAAATTCAAAAGCAATCAAATATTGTATTACCTACTTTTAACTAAACATTTTGGTGAAAATAGAACGGTAAAAAATACAGGTGTATGGTTCAAAATTCTTTGTTTTATACCGATAATGTTGCCTCAAACTGACACCTTAGATATTACCTTCTTCTTCTTCCAGGATTTTACGTTTTATTGTGACTGATCGTACACCATATACAAGTCTGTCTCTAAAAGATTCTCTCAAAAATTGACCAAATTTACAATATTGAGCAACACTTTTTAGTTTTGACACAAAACTTTTAATATCTTCCTTCGGCTCTTCATTTGTGTTGTAAAATGTATACCTTTTAGCGATAACTAACCGCTTTGGACTATAATGTTCAGTCAGAACTCTTTTTAACTCTTCAAATGTTTTGAAACTTGGTAGTTCTGGTGCTAATAAGTCTTTTAAGACACTCTTAACTTCTCTACCAATTAGAGTAATCAATAATAGAACTTCCTTCTCTTCTTCCACTACATTACATAAAAACAACTGCTCAAGTCTCTCTAGATAAGACGTGACATCACTTTCAACAGGATCGAATTGTTCTTCTTCTTCTTCTTCACGTGCCATCTCCGATACGAAGGTTGGCTATCATCATGGCAATTTTGACCCTGGAGGCTGCCGCTCGGAACAATTGTATGGAAGTGCAAGCAAACCACTCCCTGAGGTTTCTCAACCATGACATTCTTCTCCTACCTATGCTGCGCCTACCTTCAATCTTTCCTTGCATAATTAGTTGTAACAGTTGATATTTATTCCCACGTGTAATATGTCCCAGGTATTGTAGTTTGCTCATTTTAACACTCAATACGACCTCCTTTTGTTTGTTTATCCTGTCTAATACAACTTGGTTAGTTATCTTATCCTTCCAGGAGATTTTTAACATTCTTCGGTACGCCCATATCTTAAATGCCTCCAGCTTACCCATACATTGCTTATTTAGTGTCCACGCCTCCACCCCATATAACAGGACCGAGAAAACATAACATTTAAGCATTCGTATTTTCAGCTTTAGGCTTAGGTTTCGGCTACACAACATTTGTTTCATGTTGTTAAAGGCACTGCGGGCTTTCTCTAGTCTTATTCTTATTTCTCTGGTGTATTCGTTTGACTCGTTAATATTTGTTCCGAGGTAATTGTAATTTTGTACTCGTTCAATGAGATTCTGTCCTACATGTAAGTTGATCGAATTGTTGAATGACCTCAATTAATAAAATTTTTAAAATATGTTTTGTACTTATTTAATGAAGCACAGACTAAGAAAACATAACTATTTATTTTCTTATAAATCGGTTGCAAATAGAAATTGGAAAATAGAATATTGGAAAAACTTGAGGCATTAAAAAATGAAAATTAAACAAGAAAATTTTATAAAAATCCAAATAATGCAAGAAAAGAATTTAAACCAAGGATCAGACTAAGTAAGGATAAGGAGGGACATACACTCAATACAAAAGAAGAATTATTGAAAAGGTGGGTGAAACACTATAAACAACTACTTACTATTAAAGTAGAAGATCCAAATCAACCACCCCCAGGAGCAAGCAACAATACACCATTGCAGCCTCCATCAATTCAAGAAGTACGGGATGCAATAAAACACCTAAAAAATAATAAATCTCCAGGAAGTGATAGTATACCCGTGGAACTTATTAAATGTGGAGGTGCTACTCTGACTAATCATATATATGAGATCAATTGGAATGTATAACCTATAGGGGAATAACCCTCCTTAATACAGCATACAAAATATTTTCGAGTATTTTATATGGTCGCCTGAGTGCATATTCAGAGGAGTTTTTTGGCGAATATCAAAGTGGTTTTAGACCTGGTCGATTTATAACAGATCAGATGTTTGTGCTAAGACAAATACTAGAAAAAACCAATGAATTCAATATCGACACATACCATCTTTTCGTAGATTTTAAATGGATCTATGATAGTATCCTAAGAAAATAAATTGTACAAAGCCATGGATGAATTCTACATGCGCGATAAACTGATAATATTGGTTAAGGCTACAATGCGTAAAGTTGTTCGCAAAGTCGAAAGATAGGGCGAACAATCACAGGCATTTGAAACGCAAGTTGGGCTGCCACAGGGAGAACATTTTTAATAAATCATTCCAAATTTTGGCATATGCAGATGATGTTGACCTAGTTGCCCGAACAACACGCAAGCTAGAAGAAATGTATATCACCTTGTCAAATACCTCAAAAAATATGGGCCTGCAAGTAAATGAGGAGAAAACTAAGATAATGGCATCAACATCCAACAATAGAGCCAAAACATCGGTCACCAATTCACGTTTGATAACTCTACCTTTGAAGTGGTGGACAAATTCACATACTTAGGCTCCCTGATCACCAAGGAGAACGTCATGACGAAAGAAATCAATCGAAGAATAATCCTAGCAAACAAATGCTATTTTGGATTGAGTAGACATATGAGAAGCAGAAACTTAAGACAAAAAACAAAAATAACCATATACAAAACCCTTATACAACCAATGTTGACGTATGGATTGAAGGCATGGATTATTTCCAAGACAGATGAAAACCTCCTGCTTATATTTGAACGAAAGATCCTGAGAAGAATATTCCGTAGCATCTGTGAAAATGGTGTTTGGAGAAGAAGGTACAACTACGAGATATATCACAGATATAAACATATATTTGGTGGTAAAGATGTAGTATCTTAATCTTAATCTTAATAAAAAAAAAAAGGAAGACTGAAATGGGCAGCACATCTGGCAAGATCACAGGAGAACAACCCTCCTAGAAGAATCCTTATGTCAACCTGTGGGAAATAGAAGTAGGGGTAGGCCAAAACTCAGATGGAGGGATCGTAGAAAAATAGGAGCAGCAAACAAATAGCGCAAATAGGAGCGTGGACATTTGGAGCTGCTCATCGACATAACATAACCTCACACAAACCTGTCTCACTTTTCGTAGTCAAGTTTCTACTGATTCGATGCATGATTAATATATAACGAGTAGGTAAACGAAAGACTTCCAAATAGATGGATTGACAAAAGGGGAGCAATTAATTGACCAGTTTTTCCGATTTTTCGTATTAGTTAAGAGAATGAAGATATTAATATGATCAAAAATAGATCGTCGTTTATCAGATAATTTTACCCCATTGTAATATTTTGTAATTGTATATCGGCTGTTAAAATGTAAGATATATTGTGTACTTCTGCAACATTTTTGTAGGTTTTCATTTGCGTAACCAAACTTCGTGAAGTGAATCCCATAAATGCTGCTCTAAACTGACCGAAGCGCGCCAGTGTTGAAAGTCAGTTGTGATTATAGTCCACGATACGGATGGAAGAGCTGGGCCGAGCACACTATTTTATAAATTATTAGGCTGTATCGGTGTAATTGGTTTTTGTCTCTAAATGTACGATTGTCAGTAAGATAGGACTTCGTAATGGCGGATAATTTGTACAAATTGCTATTTTAATATTAAAATTGGGAGGTTTTTTAATGGAGTCGGTTAAACGAAGCGTTTTTAAGACAAGAATATCGATAGAAACGATAAATAGTTTTTGTTAGGATGTTAAATATAAGTGTGTAGATTCCAACATAGACATTATAATACAGGTTGTTGATGTTTGTAAAATTAACTATGTCTGTTTCATTACGAATATTATGCTATATTAAAACGGAATTTTGTTGCGACGGAATATTATTAATTGCATTTAATTCAATTGATAACTGTACCGGGTGGCCAAAAAGGACTGTTTCTCGGGCAAAGGTTAGAATAAAGGGTAAAAAAAAACATTTTACATCTAAACTGGCCATGAAAAAAAACATGGAAATCATCTATTTTCCTAGATTTGTAGGTTAATCGTTGAGTGGCGTAATTAATTAACGAAATTGTACAAAAATTACCAAATTTATTTCCACTAAAAATACGATCATCCTCTTCTTCTTCTCCTTCTTTATAAGCAATTCTGCTTGTTCATTGGTGGATTAATATCTCTATGGAAGATTTTAACTCCATATTTTGTTGTCCGATACTTCTTTTGTCGATTGGTGGACTTATCTCTGGCTATTTTAACGGCACGAGTCTCCTCAATTTTCTTCTGTCTTCACTTCTCTTTCGATCTTACAGCGTGTTTGCTGTAATTCTAACCCTTGAACATTACCATTCTTGATGCAGTTCAGTTTTTAGACAATGCGTTGAGTGCGGTTACGTCAGTGACAATTTGTAAGTGCTTTCGTTAAGCTAAATTGACTGTAGTTTCTCCCAATGTTCAGGATGTTGACGAAGTGGATTTGTCAGAGTGGATGCAAACATTTAATGTAAACCAGAGAGAGTTTGGCACTGATCTTGACTCCGTCATATCAGTAGACGATTAGGTAGAAACATTTCAAGTTTTAAGATAAAGACATTGTATATATATATATATATATATATAATATATATATATATATATATATATATATATAAGGTTCTTGAACTCTTAAGTGGAGCATAGAGCTTCAGTGAGAACTCGCCATCAGGTTCTGTTTTGGCGCTAGGGCCTCATTCCAAGACTTTCCTTGGCCTCTTATCTCGTCCATGATGGATCTTCTTCAAGTTTGTACTGGGCGACCTCTTTTTCATCTCCCTTAGAGATTCCAATTCTTTGTAGACATTTGTTAACAAAGACCTGCAGTTTGTCTGTGAGGGTGTTTGTCACTTTCCAGGTTTCACATCTGTAGAGTAGAACAGACATGACATTTGATCGGAATATTCAGATCTTTGTCCTTGTAGTATACTCGCCAGATCTCCAAACAGAGTTGAGCGTGCTGAAAGCTTGTTGGGCTTTTCGTATCCTCATACGAATATCGTCTTCTGTACCTCCGTTTTCTGTTATGACACTTCCAAGATACGTAAAGTTTTCTACATTTTCAATCTGCATATTGTCGATAGTAAATAGCGTGTTGTTCCTTACATTTATTCTCATGGACTTGGTTTTACTAATATTAATTTTCAAACTTATTTTATTGGCTTCAGTGGAAAGTGTTTCCAATTGGTAAGCCAGATCTTGGAACCTATGACCTAATAGGCAGATATCGTCCGCGTATTCTAGATCGCTTAGGCGTGTGGTTAACGTCCATTGTATCCCTCTTGTGTCGGAGTCTAGTTTGGAGAGAACATAGTCTATAGCTATGTTAAAAAGAAACGGAGAAAGCACGCATCCTCTGTCTAACTCCAGTAAGTACGTCGAATTCGTCACTGTTGATCCCATTGTGTGTCACGCTGCATTTCGCATCGGTATATAGTGACTTTAATAGAAATTATTTTTTGCGGGATGTTTCTTAGCTCTAAAATTTTCCATACAGCAGCATGAGACAAGCTGTCAAAGGCACGTTCAAAATCAACAAAAACCATGTATAGGGGTGTGTTCCATTTAACCGATTGTTTCATTATTACCCTCACAGTATTAATGTGGTCTAGGCAGGAGGATTCTGGTCTAAAGCCTGCTTGATTAGCTCGAAACTCAACCTTGTTTGTTAATCTTTTCAGTATGATGGTCGTGAAAATTTTATTTATGACAGTAAGCAAGGTTATTCCTCTCCAATTTTTGCACAGTGTGAGGTTGCCTTTTTTGGAAGCTTGATAATGTTACCTTTTTTCCAGCCCGCTGGAATGTGGTTTGTTTCCCACACCTCTCGGATTATGGGAAGCAAAAGTTCAGCAGTTAGATGCGGATCAGCTTTAATTATTTCAGCAGCAATGTTATCGATTCCCGGTGACTTGTTGTTTCTCAGAGATTTGATAGCTGTTATTATCTCCGTTTTGGAAGGGGCCTCGCAAGAAATATGCAAGTCTATATTCTGCGGGTTTTCGACAGTTGTATCTGCGTTATATCTGGGAATACCTAGCATCTCCTAAAAATGCTCTTTCCATCTCTCTACTTGGTCATCTGTTGTAGTAAGTAATTCGCATGTCTTGGATCTGACAATGTTCGAACAGTTGGACCCATTTTTTTTTGTTAGTGGTCTAGTAATTTGGTAAAGCTCCCTAGTTCTGTTATGTTGTGTAGCTGATTCTGCTTGTTTTGCCAGTTCTTTGGCTCACCTTTTTTGTCTCTACTTGCTTTTCTTTTAACTGCTTTATTTATCGTTTGATATTCCTGTTGTCGGTGTGCTCTTTTTTCTACAGTTCTTGCTTGCAGTATATTTTTTTTTTCGTTGTTTTCTTTCCTCGCTAAGATTCCATGTTTCATCTGATATCTATTCCTATCTTTTCTTTTTTACCCAGTTTGTCTTTAGCTATTTCTGTCAAAACATCTGCGAAATCTTCCCAGCTATTTATTTCACGTTCTCTTGTTTTGAGTTGAAGTTCTTCTCTAAACATATGTCTTCCTAGGACCATTTTTAGTTTATCTAGATTGTGTGTTGGTCTCTTGGTGTTTCGCGTGATTTTGTTTTTTGCCATCTTGATTTTAATGGTACCTACCAATTACGAGATGATGGTCACTTGCGATGTCTGCTCCTCTTTTATGGCGTACATTAAGAAGAGATGATCTCCATCTTTTTGATATAGCGATGTGGTCTATTTGATTTTCTCTTGTATAACCAGGTGCAGTCCATGTTACCTTGTGAATATTTTTATGTGGAAAGATCGTTCCACCAATAACTAAACTATGATTGGAACAAAAATTTGTAAAGCGCTTTCCGTTTTCATTCATCACTCCTAGGCCATGTTTGCCCATTACGGTTTTTAAGTTAATATTGCCTTCTCCAACTTTAGCGTTCATATCTCCCATCACTATTAGTATATCACCTTGGTTTACTTGTTGGTTCGTTTGTTCTAGTTGTTAGTAGAAAATGTTTTTTTCTTCGTGGAGAGATGTGTTTGTGGGAGCATAGCATTGAATCACTGTTATCTTAAGGTATCTGGTATAAAATCTGGTAGTCATAATTCTATCATTAATGGGTTTCCATGAAATAAGGCTTTTTTGTCTTGTTTGCTGAGGAAAACCATACCCTGTTTGGGTATGGTGTTCACCATTGCCCAACCATCTTACTTCCGATAGATCGACAAAGCTTAATTTATACCTATTTAACTATTTTACTGCTTAAGCTAGTTTAGAAATCTTATACAGAGTTTTAACATTCCAGCAACCAAATCGTGTCCGTGTTTTCGGTGATGCCAAAGTCGTCAACATGTGTTCCGTCCAGTTTGTTTCTACCAAAGTTTCAGTAATAAGGTCAAATTTAGGATGGGTAGGTTATTGGCCTTCCGCATCCGAGTCTGCTGCCGACTATAGCTTCCAGACAAACATCAGGGGGTAGTGGACCTGGAGATGGCAACGACATTTCCTCCGTGCAGGATGATAAGGTTATACCGCCTATACCCCATTAGAACCCCAAAGACATTGTGGAAAAAGTGCAAAATGTGGAAAGGGATGTTGATGATGATAATGAAGAAGAAGAAGACGGCGTTGATTGTCGTACAATCCAAGAAACAATAAGAGGTACTGAGACCATATTCAGGTTTTACCAGTTCAGGAAGGCATCTACAACTACCAAAGAAGCAGCTCACATTATTAAGGACACTACAGAAAGACTTTATTTTTCGGAAAGGGTTGTGCAAAAGACAATAACTGACTTTTTTCATCATTAGGGAACTTTTTCATAAAAAATTTAAGTTTCATGTACATAATATATTCTGTTTCTTAATTTTTTTATCCTAAATGCAGTGATAATAAAATTTTGCCTCGTTAAAAATTCATTTTTTTTCTACCTCTTTTATAACGTCACTCTGATATAGCGTCATTTTTTTACTGTACCCTTCAAAGACGGTATAACCAAGTTCCACTGAATATCTACACCAGGATAAGTCTTCATCAGTATTTTTTAAATTTCTTAACCGTTTTTAATAGTAATGCAGTCAAATTGATTTACTTACAATATTTGCAAAGTTATAAGAGATTAAGATCATTCTATAAAACATTTTACCTGCTGTTGCTGATAAAATATATTGTATATAAGAACGAGTCACCAAATCAGTCATAAATCTCATTCTCAAATGGGGATTTCTTTAGCTTCTTTCGAGTTAATCAAAGCGGACATCAGCGACCATAAATAATTTAGCCATAATTAAACTTTAGACGTTCAAACACATCATAAAATAGAAATACGTCACAAAATAAAATCCTTGAGATTCTCTTCGTTCAGTTCGGTTTTTAACGATCACATCGACATCAAAATAAAAAAGTTTCGAGTCGAAATGGAACTGAAACAGTTTAACGATCTCAAACTTTATCTTTTGCTACTGAATTACTCGAGACAAGAGAAGTAGGACACTGGCGTGGCAACGAGCAGATGAGCTAATTAACTTATTCTGGCATTGAAGAATGTTTTTTTTAACTTTTGTTTCCTATTATCATATTCTAGCTCATATGCCGTTAATTCTAATGTTGCCCTAAAATATTTTTTATGGAATCTTACAGATATCACTGTCTCTTCTTCTGTGCTTCTTCTTTATTTAATTAGGCATTTGTTGCTTCTTTTTCTTTATGTGCCATCTCCGCGACTAACGTTGGCAATTATCACTGCAATTCTAACTTTTGACGCTACAGCCCGAAAGAGTTCAGTTAAGCTGCATCCAAACCATTCTCTGGGGTTTCTCAGCCAGGACATTCTTTCCCTGCGTTATAAGTTTAAGGAATTCATATCTGTCACCACGTGTTATATGACCCAGATATTGTAGTTTTCTTATTTTAATGGAATCCAGTATCTCCCTGCTGTTCTCTATTCTTCTTGGTACATCTTCATTGGTTATTCTGTCTGTTCAGGAGATTCTCGGAAAGAACGGAAAATACATAATAAGTCAAAAGAAAAGGCAAAAAAGTATTTTTGAAGTGTGTATATTTTTTAATAATTCCTAGCTGAGCGCTTTCGGCTTTACAAAGCCATCATCGGAGCTATGCTACAATAAAATGTTTTTATAAGTAACTAATTGGTGAAGATTTTAATTTTATACTTACGTCAATTTATAAATACCACTACAATGGAGAGATCTCATTTCCTTATTTGTTGAAATTTTGATTTTTTTAATTACTTAGTTGTTAAAAATTCTTAAAAAACATACATAAAACCGACACTGGACTTCACAGACACATTAAAAAAATTTTGTCATGGTACGGGTGTAAGAACCCGACCATTGTTTGCTATGAGGAGGTAGACAGAATAGAACTAATGAAATCAAATGTCGGTCCCTTTAAACGATTTTTCAAAAGTGACAGTTGACAAATGTCATGTATAGGAAATAGAGATTGTTTTAAATTCTTACAAAATTATTTAATAGTTTGCAATTACTAATAGTCATCAAAGACTTTCTAAAATTAAGTTTTTAAGCTTTTAAATTAAATCTTATGTGTTCATCATATCATACAGAATGATATTAGTTTGTAAATTGACTCAAGTCATTGATCAAGGTCAATGTACGTTCAATCTGACAGTCATCCCTAAGAAACAAGGGTTCAAATCGTTCAGTAATAATATAAAGAAGAAACATGGTATTAATGTTACATGATCTGATATTTAAGTGTATTGAGAATTGTATCTCTTGATGGAAATTTGTAAGAAATTTGCATAAAAATTTTTTTGAAAGAATATATTTTCATGTTTCAATTAAGAATAACTTGTCAAATGAATTACAAAATGTTGTAAATTTATAGAAAAGTTTAGAATTTTTGTTTAAAAATATAAAATTATGAAAAAATGTAATAAGATTGCATGAGGTCACCCTTCTTCCTCTAAAGTCTCCCATAATAATTTAAAAAGAGGTTTATAATTGCAATTGAGGTTGATTTGTGTGTTTAAGCAACAATCAGGGTTTAGTTTCATTTCTTTGGTTATCTCAAGATCTTCCAAGAGATTCATGAGTCTAAAGTTTTTATTGGGAATGTTGTGTAAAATTTTACTGTTTTCAGAAGGAGAAAAGGAATGATTATTAAATTTAATGTGATATCCAAAGTTTGATTTTTCCAAGTTTAAATTCTTACAAAATTATTTAATAGTTTGGAATTACTAATAGTCATCAAAGACTTTCTAAAAATTAAGTTTTTAAGCTTTTAAATTAAATCTTATGTCTAAATTAACTTAGTTAGTTAGTTAAATCTAACTACAGGTCTTTTCAGTTTTGTCAATACCCCACTAGCTTCACTAGCAAAATTTATCAACACTCTTCTACTAGATCTAATTAATTACACTCAAAAATATACTATTACCAACACTTTAGATTTAATCTCCAAAATTTCTTCACATACTTTCCGAATAACTTCACTATGGTCTCTTTCGATGTAACAAATCTGTTCACCAATGTTCCCAGATTAGACACCATTCCAATCATTAATAACCTTCTACAAAGAAAAACCATTGACCAAAATAAATGTTCACAAATTACTTCTCTACTCCAATTTTGCCTTTCCCAAGATTTCTTTGTCTTTAATGATAAAATTTATAGATAACCAGAGGGTTTAGCAATGGGAAATCCTTTATCTCCTCTACTTGCAGATCTTTTTCTAGACTCTCTCGAAACTAACTTTGTTCATTCTCAACCACAAATAATCTTATGGTACAGATATGTGGATGACATTTTAGCCTTTATAGAAGGCCCACCTTCAGAACCTCACAATATTTTGTCAATAATTAATAATCTACATCCTGCAATTCATTTTACCTTAAAAGTAGAAAGAAACAACATTATCAACTTTTTAGACCTAACTATCAAAAAGAATGCTTCCTCCTCTTCTTCTTTGCCTACACTAGAATTTTCAATTTTCAGAAAACCTACTCAAAGTGACCATATGATACCAACATCCTCAAATCACCCTTTTCGACACAAGATGGCAGCTATTCAATGTTATGTCCACAGACTTCTTAATATCTCTATGTCTCAAGAAAATTACAATAAAGAAATCTCCATCATTAAACAGATAGCAAACAACAATGGTTTTCCTTCTACTACTGTTGATAAAGTCATTAGAAAATCTATACTCAAAAAGAGACTAAACCAAGCTTTTAGTGTTGATAAAAAATCCAACACTACTTCCATATATAGATCCTTATCTTACTTAGGACCAATTTCAGAAAAAATTTCAAGAGTACTTGTTAATAAAATCAGTGACTTAAACATCTCCTTTAAAACCAAATATAACATCAAGTCCATCTTCAGCAAGACCAAAGACAAAGTTGACAAACTAAACAGAAGTGGTATTTACAAGCTGTCCTGTGGTGACTGTAATATGACTTATGTAGGTAGAACAATGAGAACTCTGAATCAAAGAATCAAAGAACACCTCAATAACCCAGAAAAATCAAACTTTGGATATCACATTAAATTTAATAATCATTCCTTTTCTCCTTCTGAAAACAGTAAAATTTTACACAACATTCCCAATAAAAACTTTAGACTCATGAATCTCTTGGAAGATCTTGAGATAACCAAAGAAATGAAACTAAACCCTGATTGTTGCTTAAACACACAAATCAACCTCAATTGCAATTATAAACCTCTTTTTAAATTATTATGGGAGACTTTAGAGGAAGAAGGGTGACCTCATGCAATCTTATTACATTTTTTCATAATTTTATATTTTTAAACAAAATTCTAAACTTTATTATAAATTTACAACATTTTGTAATTCATTTGACAGTTATTCTTAATTGAAACATGAAAATATATTCTTTAAAAAAATTTTTATGCAAATTTCTTACAAATTTCCATCAAGAGATACAATTCTCAATACACTTAAATATCAGATCATGTAACAATAATACCATGTTTCTTCTTTATATTATTACTGAACGATTTGAACCCTTGTTTCTTAGGGATGACTGTCAGATTGAACATACATTGACCTTGATCAATGACTTGAGTCAATTTACAAACTAATATCACTCTGTATGATGTGATGAACACATAAGATTTAATTTAAAAGCTTAAAAACTTAATTTTTAGAAAGTCTTTGATGACTATTAGTAATAACTATTAAATATTGTAAGAATTACAACAATCTCTATTTCCTATACATGACATTTGTCAACTGTCACTTTTGAAAAATCGTTTAAAGGTACCGAACATTTGATTTCATTAGTTCTATTCTGTCTACCTCCTCATAGCAAACAATGGTCGGGTTCTTACACCCGTACCATGACAAAAATTTTTTAATGTGTCTGTGAAGTCCAGTGTCGGTTTTTTGTATGTTTTTTAAGAATTTTAACAACTAAGTAATTAAAAAAATCAAAATTTCAACAAATAAGGAAATGAGATCTCTCCATTGTAGTGGTATTTATAAATTGACGTAAGTATAAAATTAAAATCTTCACCAATTAGTTACTTATAAAAACATTTTATTGTAGCATAGCTCCGATGATGGCTTTGTAAAGCCCAAAGCGCTCAGCTAGGAATTATTAAAAAATATACACACTTCAAAAATACTTTTTTGCCTTTTCTTTTGACTTGTTATAAGTGTGTACAAAAACATATGAGTCTTTTGACTGTTAAATACATAATACTTTAGTACTCTTTTATTGAATGCACTTCTAGCCTTTTCTATTCTAACTCTAATTTCTTTGGTATAATCGTTTGTTTCATTAACGTTTTCCCCTAAATAGTTAAAATTCTAAACTCGTTCTATGGTCTTATTATTATTATTATTTTTTATTGAGTATTATTAAGTAAACCGCGTCAACCATGAAAGGTTATTGGCGGGGAAAAGTTGTACATAAAATCAGATGTTTGCTTATAACAACTAATTACAATTAAGAACTTAAATCTATTTGTATATTAGATTGTACAATTTAGTTAGTTTTAGAAACTTAGTCACTATATCACATTTACTATAGTTCAGAGCACTTTTCAGATTACTTGATAAATCACTTTGAAATCGTTCCAGGTGATAGAGTGGGCAACTAAAAATATTGTGTTTGATTGTCAGAGGAATGTCATAAACAAACCACAGTTTTTGTTGTTCTTTGTTCATTAGGTACTGGTGTGCTAACCTGGTATGTCCTATTCTCAAGCGGTGTTGTATAACTTGATCTCGTCGTTGTTGTGGCATTATCCCTTTTGGTGACAAATTTGGGTTGATGCGTTGTAGTTTATTGTCGTCAAGTATTTTCCATCTTTCAAACCATATTCTCATTGAAAATTCTTTGATGGTGTTTTAAATGTCGAAATGAGGAATTTCTAGGAGCTCGTTATCTGGTCTATTGGTATAGCAGGCTTCTTTAGCTTTAGATCAGCTTTTTCATTACCTATTATGCCTACATGAGATGGAAGAACTGTAAAGTTCTTCTAGATCAATTTTAATTTGGCATAGTATTGGGAGGTTTATTTTAAGGTTTATTGTTTATTTAAAGGAATATTTTAATATTCCTTTTACTGCGCTTAAAGAATCTGTGAAAATGACTGCTTCCAATTTAGGCTGGTTTGATATATGTTGCAGGGCTCCTATTTCAGCCTACGATAGTCCAAACTCCACCGAGGTGCTACTCGTAAATTTCAAAATTCTGTTGCGAATTCCCTCTTCTCTCGTTCTTTTGAAGAGAGCAGTTCCATTATAAATGTGTGGATCCGTGTTTACCACCACTCATCCCTCATCATTTTCTCCACCATTTTTCCGACGGATTCAAATATTCTGCAATTACACTTTTTTTAAAACTTCTCTCTTTCATCCGCCCGACCGACATTCCAACATCGTGTGTATCACAGTATCTGAAAGACTACAGTAAAGGCACTAAGGAGACTGTGCTCTCCTAAATCTGAAAATCCATTTGGATCAGATAATAATCCAGCTGCTTGTGCTTACAGTCTACTCAGCTTCGAAAATTCGTCTTGGAGCAGTATGTGGTTTTCCTGTTCTAGCGCGGGGCGAGAACATGTGGGGTTTCTTATTAGAATAAGTTATGTTTTTGTTGGATTTAGAGTTACATTACGGTTGGCCCTAGGTGAACTCTGAGGAGGACAAGGCCGTGTCATCAGCATATAGCAGGATACATTCACAGTATGGAAATGACGAGTGAGAGGTCGATGTTATAGACTATACAGAGAATTAGCGCTATTATTGAGCCCTGTGGAACTTCAGCAAGAGAATTGAATGAGGTGGATAGCTTGTTTTTGACTTTGACCCATATTGTCCAAGCAGATAAATTGGATTTAATTATTCTCAGGAAAGTAAGGCTTATTGGAGATTTTCGATAAGTTTAGCATGCCAGATCTAGTCGAATGCTTTTTTTTCATATAAGAAGATGCCAATAGATTGCCTATTATGATCATTAATTTCCTGAGATGTGAAAGTTGCTGATTCTGTCAATGCAATTTGTGTGGAGTGACCAGTTCTAAATCCAAATTGAAAATTTGGAATAATGTTGAGTGTTTTTTACCTACGCTACACAGTCTCCTGACGGTTTAAGACCACTATCTCATGATTGTTGGACCTTCTTTAGGGTTCTGAATTTTCCAAAAGATAATCTATGTTTCAGTCAGTTACTAGTCGGAATTGTTGTCTTAAATGTGGCTTAGAGTGTATCTTTGAAGATTTCAGCATTTTCTAGCGGAATAGTAATTATTTGATTGTTATGTTTGAGATAAGAGTGATGTTGCGTTTTTTGTTTCGTAAGAATTTCGGACTTTTCAGAATTTCCTCTGTCTCGGTAGTTTAGTTTAGCGGTTACCTGTCTCTATTGTTATTGTTCTAACTGGTTAACTTTTCGTCTGATTGTAGCCAAAAGTCGGTTCTATTCTGTTTTGATAAGACAGTTTCTTTGATGCTCTCTTAGAAGTCGGCGCTTTATTTAAACTTTAGCAAGGACTTTTTGTGGTAGAATTGATGTATGTAAATTTATTATATTTCGTAAACGGAATTGTTAGGTTTGATGCTTCTTGTAGAAGACAATTTTTGATATACTTATGTCAACTTGGTTTGTTGACGAGAGGTTACCTAACTCAGGAGGTTGTGGGAAATATAATCTTAGAATAGAAAAAAATCCTTTAAAATGAGAGTTTGCAAAGGGATACTTGTTAATTTATTGCTTAATTGTAAAAATAGCTTTCTAATAATAAGAAATATTGAAAAAAAAATGAGAATACGTGCTTGGCGGAGGAAGGCGATGGATAGAGACGACTGGAAAGTAATTCTTAAGGAGGCTAGGACCCAAAATGATGATGATATTTAAATACAAAATGTTCATAAAAGCAAAAGCTCTTCAGGTTTTAATTAACATGCCGTGAAAAATGCAGGATTCCCACTGTAAACTAAACGATTTCTATACTATTTTGAACTATAACAAAACTAATTACTAGACTTCGGCAAATATGCAAATAAAAATGTAGAAAATATGCGCATAAATATGCACTTGTTTACCCGAAAATATGCAAATATTTTACAAAATATGCATACAAATAAATAAAAAAATCGTAAAATAGTAACAATTTTATTTAAAAAAAAAAAGTGTACATAACTAAATATTTTCTACTATTCATTAAGATTTACATTTATTTTAAGTAACTACATCATTTTTAAGTATGAATAAACTTATTTAGAATTATGGTAACAATAAATGACCAAGTGGTGTTCAAAATTTTCTAACAAAAACTTGTGTGGCTTCTGTCTGAGTACATATATTTATATATGGAAAAACTTCGTTCAACATCAACTGATGTAACGGGAGCATTTTTCAAACTAACCAAAACATTTGGTTTTAAATTCATTGTTTCCGAAATATTTCCAGCTAGAACACTGACTACTTCAGAAAGAATATGGTAACCTTTATTTTTTTTCCATCTTCTTCTTCTTTGGGTGCCGTCTTCAATGAAGGTTGGCGATAACCTCAGCAAAATCATTTCTGTCCCTGGCTTTTCTTATTAAAGATTGATAATCCAAACCAGTCCACTCACGAATGTTCTTCATCCAGGACGCCTGCCGTCTACCAGGACCACGTTTTCCACGTTTTCCATAGTAGCTTCAATTTTTTTTTAAATATCTTTTCCAATATTACCTCTAACGTTCCGAAAACATGACCCAAATTCTTTTATTAATGCTGTAACTGAGTAATTGTTTTTTGAACAAAACTAAAATTTGATTTTATAAATGAAAGTTCTTGTTGAAGCAAGTTACTCTGAAAAGTTTGTTTAGAATCCAAAAGAGATTGGGAACTTTCATCTGTTAACGTATCAATTATGTTCTTTATTTTAACAAAATGATCTGCATAAAAAATTAGCTGCTTCTAACCATGTTCCCCATCGCGTTAAAATAGGTTGTGGTGGAAGAGGAATGTTAGGTAGCATTTCTTTATAAAGTTGAATTCTTATAGGAGATTTAAGAAATACTTTTTTGACACTGGATATCATGGTATTTACAAGAGGAAACTTTGTTCGTATTTCCTCTGCAACTCTGTTTAATCCATGCGCTACACAAGTAACATGTATTAAATCTGAAAAAAATATTTTTAAATTTTGTCCTGCTTTCACCATATAAGGAGCAGCATCCGATAAAATAAGCAGTAATTTATTAGAAGGAATAGTTGTCGGAAGAAAAAAAGTTGCTAATGTTTCTTGTATAAAACGCGAAATTGTTAAAGCATTTGTTTTTCTCAAGTTGCTGGCATGAAATAAGAAGAGATTTTGGTAAGGTATCTTCTTTAAGAACACCAATCAATAAATGAGCAATATACTTTCCTGAGGAATCAGTGATTTCGTCTACAGATATGTAAAAATAATTATCTGCAATTTCTTCCTTACTATTAATTAACACCGACGAGTATACCCCGTTCACATTATTTCTTCTTAGAGACCGATCACTTGGAACATTAAGTTTCCAAATTTTTTTTACAAACGAACTAAAATTTACATTTGCTAATTTTGAAAGCGGTATGTTTGCAGACACTAATGCGCGACACAAGTCTTCATTAAAAGTTTCTTGCTCATCTAATTTTTTTGAAGTAGATTGGAAACATTTAGCCATTGAAGTTTGATGTTTTCCTCCTATTTTTCCTATTTTTGCAATGTGTGAAGCAGTTCTCACATGTTGGTCTATCTGAAATTTCTTCTCACATGCTATCTATAAATAAAAATAAAAACCTTTATTTTAACCCAACCTTTAAAATATAAAAATATACAAGGTGTTTTTGGTTAATCAAATAACTGGTTTGGAAAAAAAACACTTGCTAAGTGTTTTAAATGCAGTATTAATCCACAAATTAGTTTTTGTTACTAACCATTAGTACATCATATACTTAACTTATTTTAAAATTCAACAAAAGTTTTTTTTTTGTTAATTCAATTACAATAAAAATAATTGTGTTTTAGAATAGCTGACTTCATAAAAAAAAGTAAAGGTGAAAAATTTTTCTAAATACACACCATTGTATTGTACCATGGACAATTTTTTCTCACTAAAGGAAGCTATTTTTCATTTAAAAACAACCTACGAGTACTAAATTTCAAGTAAATACGTTTATTGGTTTTAAAGTTATTGTTGTTATTAACTAAAAGAATTTAATTTTTATTAATTTTAACACCCTGTATCTCGAAAAGTAAATAAGTTTGACCCCTCATTAACTATATCGTTTTGTTCAATTTTTCGAGAAGTATCTACAGTCAAACGTTGTAAGTGTCATTTGGAAACACCCTATATGTATGAAATATTAGATATTTAATAGAAAATATTAGATACTTACCATTTTGCCACAGACTGAACAGTAGATTTTTCCCATATCCATAGACAGCTCTTTATAAGGTTTAATCCAAGTTGAAGCACTGGTTGTTTTTGGTATTATAAAATCACAATCTTCCTTTTTGTTACGCACAACGAGTGTTTACGCTTTGAATATCAAAACAAAAATGATTTACAAATCTGAGCATCAAATTAGAAATGTTTAGGTACCTAATTCAATAAACTGGGAGATTTTGGAAAATCCCTAAATTAGGAACAAAACTATTAGCCGTTTACCTGCTGTTAAGATACAATAAATTGTAGACAGATTTGGGGATTAGATCATAAAATGCAAATGAGCGAACCCTTAGCGATTATCCAATAACTGAATGCCTCAGTGACCGAGACTTTCTAAGAATGTTGAGGGCTACTTAAATTGATCTTTTTTGAAATTGTAAATATTTTGTACCTGTAGAGATTACGTACTTAGATCATTTCTTGATTAAAATGACTACAAAATTTTATACAAGAATTGAAATAAATTGGTATGTTTAAAAATTTTCAAATACAGTATAAAAATCTGAACTTTTATGCACTTTATGCAAACTTTTATACAAATATGCCAAAATATGAAATATTTGCATAAAATATGCACAATATGCAAAATATGCAATATGCATATTTGCCGAAGTCTACTAATTACTTATAAAAAATTAATAAACGCCCCGCCACTGGTTAATAGAATTTGGAACGTCGATCCTAAAAGAGTAAAAATCCATTGTAGATGCTAAAATGACCGTAATGTACGAATTCACTGTCGTACCACGAACTAATTAATGTAAAAATCATTAAGGAAATTAGGTAGCTGTAAATAACATCAGTTTAATGTTTTTTGGAACAAGCTTGCGAATTCTTTATTAATTTATAGAGACATAACCTTCGAAAAGTAAAAAGCAGCGAAAGATGAATTTACGATTTGTTTAAATTCCGATCATTTAGTCAACGAAAACTACAAAGAAACAAGTTAAAGTAAAAAAGGATATATATAAAAAAACTTGTGCAAAAAATTCGATCCACAACTATTTTATAGAGAAAAAGACATATTTTTGGAAATGCCAATGCCGCTTAAAGATTGGCATAGATTTATAGGAGAAACATTAAATGTAAACAAGAAACACAATTTATAAGAAAAAATTAATTATTTAGAAAAATATTGCGTTATTAGAAAATTGAAAAAATTTAAAGTAGCTATTTTGATAAAAAAAAACAGTTACAACAAAATACTGTTTATGCCATTTGTTATTAATACCTAGAATTTTCTCCTCATGTGCTTATCACAGCCTTCATATGTCTTGGCATTGTGCAAATTAAATTTTAACCATAAAGTTGGTCCAATTTGTCCCATATAGTTTGAAGAGCCACACTAAGCTCAGGCAAGTTGTTTGAAATTGGCCGAAATTGAATTCATCTTCCCAGTGTATCCCGTAAATGTTCGATTGGATTGAGGTCGATGCTTAAAGCTGGTCAATTCTTACGAACAATCCTGACACCTTCTAATTATTCATTGATGATTCTAGCATGGTAGGGATACACATTATCCTTCATAACAATAAAATTTGGTCATATGAAAGGTGCTAAAAGTTCATCTTAAATGGTTGTTATATATCTTGCTACTGTCATAGAACCTCCATCCACAAGGACTAAATCAGTACGGGCATCGCAACCTATACGAGCCCAATACATAACTGAGTCTCCTCGATAGGTTATTCCAGATTCCTTCGCAACCTTTTGATAACCTCAAGTAAAACTTGGACTCGTCCGAGAACATTACTCCAATCTGCGTAATTCCAATTTTTGTGTTCTTTTGCAAAAGCAGGGCAAGCTCTGCGATATTCCACGGATAGCTGTAGACATAAAGCTGGTCTTTTGCATAATGTATTCGCTCATGAGGTCATCAGCTTATATTCACATTTTGGACTTTGTTTAGGCGATTTGCTAGTCCAATTGAAGTTAAATTGCTTATTTTTCCAAAAATAGTACCTTGCAATGGATGGATTGTGTTTTTTATGTAATGAAAATGAAGATTCGCCAAAAAATAAAATACTTTTTTAAAACTTTACATTTTTATTATGTTTATTTAACATAAATTCACAAAACTCTATCCGCCTAAAGTTATCTTCCGGAAACAGTTATTGTGTTGGTTGTATCTTAAAACAGTGATACCCATTCCTTTTGAGAGCTCGCTGGACAGTTCGAGTATTCACGTTAACTTCCCTAGCAATTTGTACACTATTGCAGGGTTCACTAGCTTCCACAAAAGCACAAATATCAATATCCCTGTATGCGAAAAAAATAATTATTTAAAAAAATATGGCATTATTCGACAATTGAAAAAATTAAAAGTAGCTATTTCGATAAAAAAAAACAGTTACAACAAAATGCTGTTTATGCCATTTGTTATTAATACCTAGAACTTTCTCCTCGTGGGCATATCACAGCCTTCATATGTCTTGTAATGTAAGCGTAGCAAGTGAGTGAGAAGTTGGAATAAAGGGATAATGGAACAATAAGTAGCATAGAAAAGATAATAATTATTCGAGATAATTATTATATATTCCAAATTAAATAAGGGATAATTAATACAGTTAACTTATACATTTAAATTATACAAAGTATAACAATTGACCTAGTTATGGCATTGTTTGATAATTGTTTAAACGTATAAAAAGCACGAAACTATTAACAACAACAGCCGTGACCCAAATAGGCACATAACGCCAAAACTGCAACTCAGCGAACCTACGACCTTGGTACTAGAACCGGCGTTGAAAGTACGACCACAATAAAACAAGAAAAAACGACGGACGCCAGACAGTTGGTAGTCAGTAGTCAGTCAATCAGTAGTGATAACGGGGGCGCCGTAGTTGCCCGCTCAGGGTAGTGATCGCCGGACGCGATAGCGTCCAGTACGCGAGACAGTCGGTGATTTTCCGGGGGCCGGGTATCTTCTGTCAGAATTCGCGTGTAGTCCGGTTATTGTGGCAGCTCGAAAGTTCGCAACCCTCAACTGACCGAGTTCCAGAAGACTGAACGTGTCGTGGTTGAAGCCCTAATATACACATAAGGTAACAGATTTCTTATACTAACCTGTGTAATTATATTAGTACCTCTGTCAACTTTTCACTATCTTGCTACATCGTCTCCCGACGCGCAGAATAACGTGTTAACGATTGTATTAGGAACTTCAGGGATATATATAATATATTGTTGACTCTAATATGGTTTTTTTTTAATGTTCCTTCGTCCGACTCACTAGAGACTAGGAGAACACGAGAATTCTGCGTATACATATCTCCGGCTTCAAAAGTAAGCCCATAACCTCTACTCTTTACAGGACCTGAGACCGAGGAGTTCTTACCCCTATCCCGAAATCCCTTATCTTCTCGTAAATCCACGAAGACGAGCCAGCCCTCCAGACCAGTGTGACCAGTATTCCTTGCAGCCGCTCGCAGGGTTAGCATCCCTTGAGGATCTATTGTATTTTACATTTGGTGACAGTCTTTACAGGACCCTATACATAGAAGTCCTTAATCCCTCTCAACTTCTCGTAAATCTGTCCCATTATTATTCTTTTACATTGGTGACAGCGGTCCCGGTTTGGGGGAATTTCGGTAAATAGGGATAATTAAGTCACTTCTTCAGTATCCTTGTAAACTTTTGCAAGTTTTGTAGCTATAAGAAGCCTTCATCGTTTCATTTCGCCAGTGACATTCCAATTTTTTTTCTTCTCTTTCCTAAGACGACAACAGATTAAAGAAACAGTGAGGTATCCAGTAAATATTGTGTGGAGTGCAGGACTCCCTCTTCTGGAAGAAAATCCTTTTTCTCTCTTTGTTATATAAACTTGTTAGTGGTTTTACACAAATTATTCGTATATAGTAGATTTTTTTTTTTTGTCTTGTATCACTGGAAAATAACCTCATATCAATTCCTTCCCGAGACTTAGAATCCTAAATTAAGATAGGTGAATTGCTTTTATGATATATGTGAAGAGATGACAAGTACAAATTTTTTTTCAAAAATACATACTAACACATTATATGATGTTCTCTATATAATTGTTTTTTAATTACCATAATATTGCACTAAAAATATAAACTATACTGTCTAACAGAACATATTATGATACAATATGGCATAACAGAGATTAGTAATTATCAGTCGATTATATGAATTGGATATAATTATTCGAAGAAATAATAAATATATTGATTACTAACTAGTTGAATATAAAGAATTTAAGTTAGTAGGTCAAGATCAAGTTCATTTGAGTGTACGAGTTTATTGCTTTCAAAAAGCGCAAAATATAAATTCTTTAAATATTGTTTTACTAACTAACGGTTTACATAAATATTATCAAATTCTTTTGTTTAATGTATCAAGTGAAAGTGAAATATGATACTATTTGCTCGACGTGTGTTTGAAAAATATTAAACGCGCTTGGTCAAGTAATATACACTGAAAAATTAGATATGACTTTGCTAAAGTAAATTGGGATATTTGGATTTATAAATAACGTTCAATTCGTAAAAAGGAAAAGAATTTAATAGAGTTTAATTTTTCAAAAAAAAAATTAATACTAACACCTTATTTGATATTTAACTATTGATTGATTGATCGATTATTATTGATTTGATTATTTAATATTTTATACAGATTTGTTTTTAAGTTCGGCAGCGCATATTTCTAAGTTCTTTTATTTTAACAAAAATTTAATTCTTTACACAATTGTCTGTTAACGTCATAAATTGGCACATCATACTGAGATAAACATATAAACAAATAGGGAAAAGAATTTAATGGAGGTTTGGAAGATAATTGACCGTGGCGTCAGAAAATCTTTTTCACTATTGTGGAAGGATTTCCACGATTATATGAGTTCGGGAATGGATGCATCGCAAGGAAAATGCATAGAAGCACGTAAAGTGGTTCTTTGGGCTTTGGCCCATATTTAAAGAAAATTTAAATGGGATGTGGCGTCAGAAAATCTTTTTCACTATTTTGGAATGATTTCCACGAACATATGAGTTCGGGAATGGATCCATTATGGAACAGTCAAGATTTAGTAGACGTGGAGCTTGCATAGCAAGGAAAATGCATAGAAGCACGTAAAGTGGTTCTTTGGGCCGTGGCCCATATTTAAAGAAAAGTTGAGTCGAATCGTTGTCAACGTCCTAGAGTGATTTTGACAAACGTAACTTGCGAGACACTAGGAGGATTGCTACAGTTTATGTACCAGAGAAAAGTGCAAATTGGACAGGAAGACCTAAGGGCCTTCACTGAAGCGGCCGAAGTGTTGCAAAGGCAAGGACTCGCTGGAGACGGAAAAGTTATAATAGTTACTATCGTTTAAAGTAACTTTGCTACAGTTATGTACCAGGGAAAAGTGCAAATTGGACAGGAAGACCTAAGGGCCTTCACTGAAGCACTGAATCGTTGCCAAGGTAAGGACTCGCTGGAGACGGAAAATTCATAGTTAGTTACTATCGTTTAAAGTAACAATATAGAGACTTTGGACGAAGAAGGTACTCTGAATGTAGAAGAGTTTAAGCCAGTTTCTTTGCTTGAGACAAAGAAGCAGAACCATAAATAAGAAAGAATAATCAGAGGACACAGGTGGGATGCCACAGAAATAGAGGCATATCTCACACAGCATGCGAAGGTGAATACAGTGCCAGAAGTATATTTTTTTACAGGAATGTGGGCAAGCTGTATATGGTTCGACCTTAAGGGGTGAAACTTACGTCAAGTAGGAGGCTGCTAAGGGGATAGGCTAGGGTGGTACTAGAATCCCAACCCGCTAAGAGTCCCGCGGCTCCAGCACGACAATACAGTATCTACAGGATGTAACAAAAATGCGAAACGAATCTGGAATTGTGATTTTCGTTAATGAAGTAAACGGAAAAGTATAGTAAAGGAGAATTATAATTAATACCTTCCACATGTTACAGGAAGGATATGGAAGAATAAATAGGATAAGTAGTACAGAAATATAAGAGAATATTATTTCTGGAACGAATTATGAAGAAGTATTGGGAAATATGTGAAATGTGAAGAGATGCGACGACTGCCAGGGGCACGACCATGAGAGCAAAAATGAGAAAAGTTATAGGAAAATATGGAAATAGGAAACCCATGGACAGGGACATGGTTGAAAAATGAAAAATGTGAGAAGAAAAACAGGAGAATAATATAGGAACCCATGGACACGGACATGGATGAAAAATGAAAATAGTGTATAGAAAAACACAGGAGAATATAAATATATAAAATTTGAACTTGAGATAATTTGAAGATGGAGACAAGGTATATTTGAGAGACTTAAGTAGCACGACAGGTCTTTCAAAGAAGTTACAGAAAAAATGGTACTATCCACACCATTTCAAATTATAGAAAAAGTTGAACCAGTGACGTATGCAGTAAGTACAAAAAAGGAAAAAAATAGACAGGTAGTGCACGTCAACAGGTTAAAGAAATATTACGAGAATGAAAAAATGGAATACTCCTCAGAGGAAGAAGAAGAAATAGGATAACCAGAACAAGAAGAGACGGAAGAAGAAAGAGTTGACCCGTCTAAGGTGGCAACACTGCCATTATGGGGACCAGGAACCCCAATTAACAAACCACAGAGAAGAAGAAAAGGAAGTCAGGGAGACACCAGTCAACCAAAAAGACCAGAACGAATAAAGAATAGACTAGGCAAGATGCCCGAAAGAAAATGTTGCGGCATATTCCACAAAACGAAAAAGAAAGGATGGAACACGTACAACAGAATAATAAACAGGAATGAGACAGCAAAAATAACACAGAACGATGAGGACACAGACATGTTTTTCGGACGCAATAGATGAATAGTGAAAAAATATCAAAACAACTATAAGAAAAGTTGAAAGCTTGGTATTACAAGAGACGGCCGCTCGAATAATACTAAAATTTTAACAAGGAACGAAAGACAAAACACAGGTAATATAAGCATTCATAGTTAAATATTAGCACAGTTCAATGAAAATAATTTTTTTGGAAAACATAATAGTAGATCATAACTAAAAGCAAGTTTAAGAAAGAGAAATAAGTAAATTAACTTAAAGTTTATAGGGGTCTAAGCTGCTGTTGATTAGTAAGAGCTGGATCGGTAAGATACCATACGCCAATCCTTTATTGCTATGTCAAAACTGATTGACAGACTTTAATTCCTATCAACTAAGAAAGTAGTATAAAGATTGAGTCAGACCACTGGTAAATAAACAACTAATAAAGGTCAAGTTTAGAAAACGTAACAATTAAATAAAAAAATAAATATTGTAGTTTACAACAGACACCAAGAGTTCATTATATCAGTCAGTATCAAATTTCATCAACAATGTGAGTATATAAAAATTCAGCTCTCAGCAAAAAGTAGTTTAATAGCCTTGAAACATAAATATCATAACACTGAAAACAGGTCATTGTGTTTGACGAGAAATCAAAATAAATTTCACCTTTGAATTATTTAAAAAAAAAAAAGATTTGGGAAAGAGTGAGAAATATTACAATAATTTCTGACACTTTATTAAGAGTAAATATAGTAATTAAAATATTTTTCAAATAAGGAAAATTCGTTACACATACGTAACTATATACAATAAGTGATGACAAGTTGAGAATTAAAAATATATGACTCTAATATACAGGGTGTATATATAACAGAAAGATGATATATTATATTGTAAATATTTAAAAAGTACAAGTCCCAATTATTAACATATTAATATTGGTTTAGATATCAATTTATTTATCAATTTATAGTCATTAGGCACAATAATATGCAAAACAATGTATGTTAGTTTATAAGTCAGATTTATGTAGGGCTATCACTAAAATTGTCTGCAATAAGCAGCTATACATGTATTTATAGGTTAAGGTGCATTTGAATTACGCGTAAAAAGTACTAATGCGAACTAAAGTCTGCTTACGGGAGTGCGACCGTTCGGGAAGTAATAACAGTGCGATTTGTGACACTGGAGAGACTCATCACGATGGAGAGACTCATGTTCCACTGTGGGAGGTACAGCCACACGTCCATAGTCGATGGAGGACTAGACAGCTACATCAAGAAGATAGGAGCAGAAGAATGCTGAAATATACACTGCTACCGATCGATACAACTCTACGAGAAGACGACAACGAAATCCACCTACGAGAAGGAGTAACATGCTCATTCATCAACGGCTGTTGCTTGGACTCTACAATAGGCTAAATAACCATGGAAAAACAAACAAAGACAACAGTTGTGAAAGTCAATTGTCACAACTTTACAGAGGGCACGTTGAAAAGATCACTAATAAACAATCACTAGAAGAGCTGGTAATAGTAGAACAAGAAAAAAACATATTTGCTCTAATGCTACACAAAAGGGCTATAATATGTAACACAGAAGTATGGCAAACTGAACACCGCCGAACCCTAATAAATTTCCTAGTAAAACACAAAATAAATCCTAGTATGCCATTCCTACCTCAAAACGTAGACCTTATGACCTACATCAATAGCAAATTCCTTTACACCAAATAATCCTACCAAAGAGAAATAGAAAAGTTATACTTAGACATAGTACTGCGACGATGCCAAACAAAGAGAGAAATTTAAAAAAAAAAACAGATTACTAATG
Organism: Diabrotica balteata; assembly: GCA_918026665.1. NCBI lineage: Eukaryota > Metazoa > Arthropoda > Insecta > Coleoptera > Chrysomelidae > Diabrotica > Diabrotica balteata. The sequence continues at coordinate 1,716,206 of OU898280.1, forward strand.
GCCCCATCCTTACCTAACGCTGTCAGTCAACTCACGCAGAACAGGCTAGGGTACACATGCAGCAAACACATACCAGAGACCAATGTAGCAGAAGTATAATGCGACAAAGCAAAGCAGTATCAACCTGAGACGACCACCAGCAAGGACAAACCAATGGAGGCAGACAGCAGCAGTAACGCATCAATATAGTTAACTCGACACGTGGAATTGGCAAACGGACATTAAAACAGCTAAGACGACGCTAGTGCGGATAGTGCGGATAGTGCGGAAGTGCGGATAATTCCCACAGGGATACGCGATAAAGTGAACGCAAAACGCGAGTACAATCGTATAGAACAATTAGAATACGCTTGTCGTAATGGACACATGTAATCACGAACAATTGTAATAAGTTAGGAAAGTCTTTCACTTGTTAAGTTGCAATAAGATTAATACAAGATTAACTCAACTTGTCATACACATAGGTTTAATACGGGGGCAGCACGATACATTCGCTGACCACGGTACAATAGTCTATAAGAAACAGTAAATGATAAAATATAAATTGGGACTTATATAAAAAATATATATAGTAGATTATAAGTAATATAATATGTAAGTAGATAAATTTATTGTTGGAAAAGGAAAAGGCCCCTCGGCCCTTTTCTTTTTTTTGCGTAGGGAGTAATGTAATGTAAGCGTAGCAAGTGAGTGAGAAGTTGGAATAAAGGGATAATGGAACAATAAGTAGCATAGAAAAGATAATAATTATTCGAGATAATTATTATATATTCCAAATTAAATAAGGGATAATTAATACAGTTAACTTATACATTTAAATTATACAAAGTATAACAATTGACCTAGTTATGGCATTGTTTGATAATTGTTTAAACGTATAAAAAGCACGAAACTATTAACAACAACAGCCGTGACCCAAATAGGCACATAACGCCAAAACTGCAACTCAGCGAACCTACGACCTTGGTACTAGAACCGGCGTTGAAAGTACGACCACAATAAAACAAGAAAAAACGACGGACGCCAGACAGTTGGTAGTCAGTAGTCAGTCAATCAGTAGTGGATAACGGGGGCGCCGTAGTTGCCCGCTCAGGGTAGTGATCGCCGGACGCGATAGCGTCCAGTACGCGAGACAGTCGGTGATTTTCCGGGGGCCGGGTATCTTCTGTCAGAATTCGCGTGTAGTCCGGTTATTGTGGCAGCTCGAAAGTTCGCAACCCTCAACTGACCGAGTTCCAGAAGACTGAACGTGTCGTGGTTGAAGCCCTAATATACACATAAGGTAACAGATTTCTTATACTAACCTGTGTAATTATATTAGTACCTCTGTCAACTTTTCACTATCTTGCTACATCGTCTCCCGACGCGCGGAATAACGTGTTAACGATTGTATTAGGAACTTCAGGGATATATATAATATATTGTTGACTCTAATATGGTTTTTTTTTAATGTTCCTTCGTCCGACTCACTAGAGACTAGGAGAACACGAGAATTCTGCGTATACATATCTCCGGCTTCAAAAGTAAGCCCATAACCTCTACTCTTTACAGGACCTGAGACCGAGGAGTTCTTACCCCTATCCCGAAATCCCTTATCTTCTCGTAAATCCACGAAGACGAGCCAGCCCTCCAGACCAGTGTGACCAGTATTCCTTGCAGCCGCTCGCAGGGTTAGCATCCCTTGAGGATCTATTGTATTTTACATTTGGGTGACAGTCTTTACAGGACCCTATACATAGAAGTCCTTAATCCCTCTCCACTTTCGTAAATCATTCCCTATTATTTTACAGTCTTGGCATTGTGCAAATTAAATTTTGACCATAAAGTTGGTCCAATTTGTCCAATATAGTTTGAAGAGCAACACTAAGCTCAGGCAAGTTGTTTGAAATTGCCCGAAATTGAATTCATCTTCCCAGTGTATCCCGTAAATGTTCGATTGGATTGAGGTCGATGCTGAAAGCTGGTCAATTCTTACGACCAATCCTGACACCTTCTAATTATTCATTGACGATTCTAGCATGGTAGGGATACACATTATCCTTCATAACAATAAAATTAGGTCATATGAAAGGTGCTAAAGGTATCACAAGCTCATCTTAAATGGTTGTTATATATCTTGCTACTGTCATAGAACCTCCATCCACAAGGACTAAATCAGTACGGGCATCGCAACCTATACGAGCCCAATACATAACTGAGCCTCCTCGATAGGTTTATTCCAGATTCCTTCGCAACCTTTTGATAACCTCAAGTGAAACTTGGACTCATCCGAGAACATTACTCCAATCTGCGTAATTCCAATTTTTGTGTTCTTTTGCAAAAGCAAGGCAAGCTCTGCGATATTCCACGGATAGCTGTGGAAATAAAGCTGGTCTTTTGCATAATGTATTCGCTCATGAGGTCATCAGCTTATATTCACATTTTGGACTTTGTTTAGGCGATTTGCTAGTCCAATTGAAGTTAAATTGCTTATTTTTCCAAAAATAATACCTTGCAATGGATGGATTGTGTTTTTTATGTAATGAAAATGAAGATTCGCCAGAAAATAAAATATTTTTTTTTAACTTTACATTTTTATTATGTTTATCTAACATAAATTCACAAAACTTTATCCGCCTAACGTTATCTTCCGGAAACAGTTCTTGTGTTGGTTGTATCTTAAAACAGTGATATCCATTCCTTTTGAGAGCTCGCTGGACAGTTCGAGTATTTACGTTAACTTCCCTAGCAATTTGTACACTATTGTAGGGTTCAGTAGCTTCCACAAAAGCACAAATATCAATATCCCTGTATGCGAAAAAAATAATTATTTAAAAAATATGGCATTATTCGACAATTGAAAAATTAAAAGTAGCTATTTCGATAAAAAAAAACAGTTACAACAAAATGCTGTTTATGCCATTTGTTATTAATACCTAGAATTTTCTCCTCATGTGCTTATCACAGATTTTGACCATAAAGTTGGTCCAATTTGTCCCAGATAGTTTGAAGAGCCACACTCAGCTCAGGCAAGTAGTTTGAAATTGGCCGAAATTCATCTTCCCAGTGTATCCCATAAATGTTCGATTGGATTAAGGTCGAGGCTGAAAGCTGGTCAATTCTTACGAACAATCCTGAAACCTTCTAATTATTCATTGACGATTCTAGCATGGTAGGAATGCACATTATCCTTCATAAAAATAAAATTGGTCCTATGAATGGTGCAAAAGGTATCACATCCTCATCTAAAACCTTGATACTGTCATAAAACTTCCTTCCAGAAGGACTAAGTCAGTACGGGCATTGCAAAATATACCTGCTCAGTCCATAACTGAGCCTCCTTGATAGGTTATTATGTCCACAGTATTGCATTGGACAAATCGGTCTCCTTGTTTATACCAGATTCTTTGCAACCGTTTAATGACCTCAAGTAAAACTTACGCTCATCCGAGAACATTACTCCAATCTGCGTAATTCCAATTTTCGTGTTGTCTTGCAAAAGCAAGGCAAGCTCTGCGATATTCCACGGATAGCTGTGGACATGCAGGCTGGTCTTTTGCATAACTGTTCATTCACTTATTGGATAGACATTTTGAACTTTGTTCAGGCGATTTGCTTGTCCAATTGAAGTTAAATTTTTATTTATTAAACATGAAGAATAAAAAAATCGATCATCACGTGCAGATGTTTCTCTCCTACGACTTTATCCTGACCGTCTAGTTTAGTTGGCGTTTTTTATTGAACCTCTAAATGGCTTTTTGAACAGCACAAGGACTTGGCACCTGTGCGGCATATATTGGCTACGATTAATAACTTTGTTATAGTAATACGAGTGTGCAGCCCACGATTGGGAGAAGGCACATACAGAAGGAAATATATATTGCTGCAAGAAAATCTATATGAATATCATAACACAGAAGAAATACAAAATATATAAATATGTGGAAAACCAATACAGTAAGTATAGCTATCCAAAAATACATGACAAATATTTTGGCATGGAAAAATTACTGGACGAATAGAAAACAGTATATTTAACTCCAATAAATAAGAAATATGCGATGGAGGCCATGCGAGTGTTTGCGGGGATAAGCAATTCACCATTTACTGGCTAACGGCTTAGGGCGAACGAGCTAGTAAGTGAAAGGACACTCTGTTATCCTTAGACTGAGAAATTGGTCTCGAAGGCGAAAGAACCAAGAAAGTGGTCAACGGCATCAGAATGCAGAAGGCAACGAGAAACCACTGCAATAAAGATCCCTGATGACATCTCTAGTATAAATTACCATATCTAGCACTATATCTAGCTATCTAGCACAAGAAAAGAATATGGTAATTGCCAATACTTGGTTTCAGCTTCCTAAAAGAAGACTATATACATTGACGTCTCCTTCACATACAGAAAACCAGAGTGTCAGACACCAGATAGACTTTATAATCGTAATTAGCAGATATAAAACCTCTATAGCCTGAGTTAAAACTTGTTAAAACTTATCCTGGAGCCGATGTTAACTCAGATCACAATACGTTAGTTGCTGACGTAAAAATAAAATTAAAAAGAATTGAACTCAGAAAACAATAACCAAAAATTAATGTAAGAATGCTAAAAAACGAAGAAATAAAAAACGAATTAAAAAATAATGTGAATGTTAATATGAAAAAAACAGTAACTGACAACAAACAAATTATAAATTTAAATAAAAAGTGGTATAATATAAAAAACACATTACTGAAACCAGCTCAAAAAAGTTTGATACAACATAGGTCAGAAGCTAACAAATAGTGGATGACAGAAAAAATACTATTACAGATGAAAGAAAGAAGGAAATACAAAGGAAAAGATTTACAGAAGTATAAAGAAATAGAACTTATGGTTTAAGAATCTATGTCATTGATATCAATGCAGATCGATTGATTTGTTTAGAGCAGCAAGTTCTAAAATAAAAATAGCCATTATGATTGCCAACCTCCGTTGGGAAACGATATTCTAAGAAGAAGAAGATGGAGGCCTTATACTAAAACCACCGTTCAACAGACTGTACTTAAAGGTAATAAAAAAATTAATTGAAGATGCATAGGATATTTGATTAATTTGAAGCAGTTACTAGAGAAGAAGAAACTTCCATTTACTTTTCACAGATTTAACGAAAGTCTATAATAATGCACCGATAACTAAACTATGGGAAGCAATGGAGAAGACACGTATATTTGATGTCCATCAAGCTCTAAATTATTTGTTTAAAAAACTAAAGACAAACTTCCATCAGCAGTGACAAATCATCAGAACGCGTACCCAAATTATAGCAAAAACAATCCACTAATACTTATTGTCTGTTCCAAACTGGTCGTAAGTGCCCACCAACCATCCAATTATAACTCAGTTAATATCCCCAAGTCTCTGAAAGTAATTTTCGAACCGAAAATGATAATTTCCTAAAGAGGTACAGGCCGGAATTTAACCCCTCCGAAAAGAACAGCCAAACGGGCCATTATGGCCATTTATTCGAGTATCAACGTTGTAATCACATAAATAACCCCTTCGGCGGGCTCAAAGTAGAAAGTTTAGAAAAACTTATGTCTCTACACTTTTAAAATGTCATTATATTCAGCTGTATTTAGGGACTCATCGTTCAAGTATCAATATTGAAGATTACAGGACTGGATTATTATCTTTTGTATTATATCTCGGCTAACGTTTACTTAAAATTCTACATCAAATCCAACAGAAAATCAGAATAGGTTAACGGGTCATTTATGCGTACTAAATTTTTTACCATTCTTTACGGATCATGAAAAATTACTGAAAAAAATTTCTTTCAAAAATATCATTAAATAATCAAAAATTCAATGTTTTGAAAACCTACTATACTTCCGTGGTCCGGATACTCAGTACTAAACCAGGCAGTGGCGTAACCGGGGGGTGGCCCTGAAACCCTCCCGTAGTTGTAACCTCCCCTCAGATCATTCTTGTTACGTAGTTGAAACCAGGTAACTAGGTCACCTCGTTTTTGGAAGGGGTACATTAGTTTAAATAAATTCAAAATTAATGATTACAATAAGTCTGAAAATAAATTTAAAACTCCTTAGAAAATTAAACTGTGAGTAACTATTAGTGAGAAAAATGACACTGCTTATTTTCTACAACCTCTCTGAAATTTAAATTGAGGTTATTGCAAATGATTCTCAGTAGGGAGCCGAGATGTTTATCTGTCAACCGAGATTTGTACCATTTTTTAATAAAGTTCATTTTTGAAAAAGCGGCTTCGAACACATAAGTTAAGCCAAATATAGTACAAAGTTTCATTGTCAAATATTTTAGTTCTGGATATTTTTTGTCACGCACATATTTAATCCAAAATTTGTCACAGGCAAGCAATTCTGGAACTTATAGCAAGAAAAAACGAGCGTATAAACCTCCTAAAGCGGAATCTTTCTGATACTCGATCATTTCTATCTAAAGGGCATCTTTGTTACTCTTAAAAAAGTCTGATGCTTCGCTGGTCTATATGTAGCGACAATATTTTGCTTACCTCAGGGGACCTTAACACAAGGGGTAGAAAATTGGGGGAAGAAACTAAGGGGGGGAGATAGGGCAAGCAAAATAATCGCTACTTGTGCGAACGGCACTCAGGGTTTCGTAGGAGAGCTGGGGTCGTGGATAAGTAAAAGATAAAGGAGTTAGAATGGGGCAACTACAAGAAGATGAAATAAAGGGGGTACTTAATCTCTTAAGATAAACAAAATAAAAATAAACAAGAAACACCTCAAGGAATTTAATATAGGGCGCCACTTGAGGTGCCTAATTATACCTATTACAACCACTAGTTGCAACTAGGAAAATAATTAGAAAACATCAAAAACATATCTTTTTCAAATAAGACTCAAAAAAAGGGTTAGTTCAAAAAAGAAATAAAATGTTAAGAAAACAAAATTCAACATTTATTTTTGTGTCACCACAAACAGTTACAAAATGGAGAAATACAAAATACAAAAACTTACGTGTCATCCGCTTACAAACTCCAGGAGTTGGAGATACTACATAATCTTACAAATTTACATGGAGGTTAACCTTGTTTAAAAATAAAACAAACTAAAACAGTCAAAAAAAATAATAAAAAACGAGCTGAAATAAGTTAACATTAAATTTCAAAAAAAAAACTAAACACACAAATTGACAGCTCAACTCAAAACCTAAAATTTACAATTTTAAATGTAACAATTTAAAACTTTTTAAACATCTTAAAATCTTCAAAAAAAAACGAAACAGTGGTCACTCTTTCTAAGATGGTATATTAAATCGAGCGAAAACTCCACCAATTTTGGCAAATTATGCCGGTCACTTCATGATGGATAAAATTTCACGACTACTGCTACTTATTTCCACGAAATTGACCAAAAAAACAGAAGAACACAAATTCGAGGGAGAATCTGTGGATCCATACCTCCTAACACTACGAAGGCCCGAATATGAATCCATATCCACACCTCACTCTGCGAAGGCCCGAGTATGAATTACGAATTTAAAAATTCGATCTTAAATTGAAAATAAGACAAACGTTGACATAACAAAACACAACGAAATTAGAACGTAAATATCCTTTTGCGACGTATTTGAAATTATAACGCGGCTTCCAATGAACATTAAAACAAATTGCCGAGAAAGTTAAAATAAATAAACAACTTTAAAATGGTTTGCATTAACCTCCAGCAATGCTAAGACAAATATGCATATTTCAAACTTGAAAGATACGAACTAACAAAAACGGAAATAATTTCTCGTTTTATTTTTTAAAAATATATAAGGAGTTTTTAATATATTTCATTATACGAGGAGCTTTCAATATACTTCAAAGAATCAATGAAATTGAAAATGCTACACATACACCATTAGGCTTAAGTGAAAAACTGTTGCTTAACAGTTGCACATTTTGTGTGGATAGCTTCCTTATTATAGTCTGCTAAAAGATTATATTTAGGCAGGTACTACCTGAAATTTTGGAAACCCGTTTAGTCAAGGCATATTGTTTAGATTAAAGGTATTTCTATATAGTATTAGAACTGCATTTTAAAAATATAAAGATATTTATATATTTCGATTTGATTACACTAAAATTTTATTACTATATCTTACACCATAATCTATAATGGATCGTATATAAGCTCTGTAAAACAATAAGGAGGTTTCAACATCGCAACCCCACCACACTTTAGTTGTCATTCTAAGAAAAGTAGAACATTTGTTGCATCTTTGTGGCATCCAGCATATATTGTATGTGTTGTTTCCAAGTCAATTTTTTATCCAGTATAAGGCCCAGGTATTTAAAAAAAAAATTTAAACATTTTAGTGGATACCAAAAATTAGAAGATGGAAATAATATATAGAGGAATATTCCATGACTAGAGACAGGAAAATATATATGAAGATAATCAGAGTAAAGACGAGGGACCCCAAATAACAAAGTCAGAAGTTATGCATGCAGTAAAGTCCATGAAAAATAATAATGCTGCTGGTCCAGATGAAATACCATGTGAATTACTACAACTGGTCAATGAAAAAATATAGATGTTTTAAAAAAACATAAGTTAAAACACTTCACAATTTTATTTTGGTATAAAAAACATAAAGTTAAAACTTTTAAAAGTGTCGTCAAAATTTAGCATAACGTTTTCGATCTAATCAGATCATCCTCAGTGCGTTATGTAGTTGAAGCTAACAATAAAGTTGTGGTTGTGACATCCATATATGGGTTTACATAATTTTAAATTTAAATTATGTTGTGACTCTAGGTCGATGACATTGGATAAAATTTATTACTTTAGGAGCTACATGTCTCCCCGCTAGGGATGTGTAGTTCACCATCGAAATAGTTCTAATGAACGATTCTTTCAACTAAAATAATTGAACTAGTTCATTAATTTTCATAGAACTAGTTCACTGCGAACGATTTGCATTATAAATTATGTCTCGACTTCTAAAGAAGAAAATAATGAATGAATGAATTAGGACATATATTTATTATTTTGTGAATGGATGAACTAACTAGTTTAAAAAAAAATGCCGATTAGCCTCAGATAACAGATTCATAATTCTTATGAATGTGACAATACTATAAGGTCTTATCTTAATGTCATAATGGTTTGGATCTTATGCCCATGTATTGGCTTGGATGTTGCCATGCTGTGTTGTTTCTTGTATTGTAATTTTGAAATAAAAATTTTAGTTGTGGTTAAAATGATTGAGGCATTTACATAAAATATAATTTTATGTAAAAGTGAAAATGAAAATGTGTTATTTAATGTTCCTAGAAAATTCACTGATTTTTTTTTTGTAAAGGTTCTTTTAGAAATAACCTAATTATAAATACCTATGAGTTTAAATATACGTAAATATAAAAATAAATCATACTTGAACCATATTTATATTTAAAACGGTTAATAAAAAACAAAATTTAATATTTTTTTGCAAATAAAAATTAACTAATCATATAATAATTTAAACCATTTAAACCTAAACATACGATCGAAAGAAATAGTTCCGAACTACTTGTACGGTAGTGAACTAGTGAAAGACCGACTGAAAACCGAAGTAAACGGGCGGCCAGCGCCGAGCTTATGTGATGATTGAGGCGAGACATCTGGCAACCAGTTCTGTTAGAATTGGATTTCGATGTCGGTCCTACAAATAGTTCTTTCGCGAACTAGTTCACTGAAGTAGTTTATTTTTGTGAAATAGTTCTGTTGAACTAGTTCGTCTAAAAGAACTAATAAGCACATCTCTACTCCCTGCTTGGTTTTTAACACGTGGTACTTGTCAGTTAAAACGACACAGACCAACGTCGTTGAAGATCTTCTCTAATTGGTTCATAAATTAGTCGCTCCTGTTCAATGTTCGAAAAACTAATGCTGAAAATGTTGAAAAATGTTTGAAAAAAAGAGATTATTATTTCGGAATAAAAAAGTCATGAAAAAATCTCCCGATCTCTTAAATTATCTCCATTTGTATTTATTGGAAATAGATGTACTGATCTGGAAATAAAAAAATCACTAAATATTATATATTTTAATGTTTATGCATTGGTTAAAATTGTGCCAAGTTCCTCCCTGTTCTGCATTATTAAAGGTGATCTGACCACAGATGGTAGGGTGAAGATCTCTAATCGATCTAAAGGTACCTAATAATCATCTACCAAGTTATTAGGCGTACCACTAATTTTCTTTCAATCGACCTTTTCAGATTCCTAATCGAATGGGTTTTCATTTTGTTTATTGAATGCATTGTTTTGCGACTGTTAAATAATTTTAAAATTGGAACCATGTTATACGAAAGAAGTTTTAAAATGAGTTTAAATAATTATACTAAAATTTTCTTTATTCGAAATAGGAATAGATCAAGAAAAGCACTAATATAATAATTAAAAAATGATTATGAGTACACGCATCTTTTAAAAATGCAGATAAAGGTGATGGATCATAATATTTCCAAAAATTAAGCAGTAGAAACGAAAAAACTTAACAGATTGGTTGGGGCAATTACCAAAATTAAAATATATAGAAAGATGAAACAAAAATATCATCTAACAATTGGCAACAAGCTAGACGTGTCGTAGCAGAGGAAGAAACATTCTGGAAAGTCGATATATTAATAGAGAAAACAATAGAACCAATTATTATTTCTGTGGGAAATGAAGAAACTGATTATGATAATGCCTCCTTATAGGAAGAAGACAACTTATATATTTAGGTAGGTAATTATATATTTGTATAATTGATTATTTATATTATAAATAATATATAATTAATTATTTATATATTATTATTATATATATATTTTTTATATAAATATATAAAGTTTATATGACGCTAGTACCCGAAATATATTTATTATTAAATTGCAAGGAAATGTCCTAAAGCAACATTTCTTTATTACTTTCCAGGATTCTGAGTTTTTTGTACCTTTTAGGTATTGTTCGATGTTCATACATGTTGATTCTCAGTTATCATTTCTATCTTTTGTTATCAATCTTTTTACCTCTCTCTTCTTCTCTCTGTATCTTTCTAGGTCCACTTGTTCTTTTGAGCATAACCATTTATGATATATCTGTTTCTTCTGCTTAATACATTCTTCCGTGCTTTCTGATAGTCGTTGTCGATATCTATTTATTCTTTTCTCTTCGCAACCTAAGTTGATAAAGTTGTTAGTTTATTGATTTTGTTGGTTACGACTTTTGTGGAAAGCTTAAGTACGGTGTTCAGTAGATTTATACCTCTATAATGGTTGGGGTCTTCTTTATCTCCTTTCTTGAACATTGGTATCATTATGCTGTTTCTCCATTCGTCTAGTAACGTTGTATTTTTGAGTCAATTTATGGTTATTTCTACTGATGAAAACTGATTTCTACTTCGTTTCGTAAATCAGGTACGTTATTGTGTTGATTATTATTTTCCTTTGCTTTAAACAATTCCGTCAGGTATCATTTCCGTTCATTTGCTGGTATGTTATTGTACTTCTTCAATTCTGCTATTTTTTTGTTGGTGTCTTATAAAAGTCCATATTTGTTTTTGTGTACCGTAGAAGTTGCTTTCCATCCTTTTTGTAAACGGTTCCAAGTGTTCATTATTTGTTATTCTTACCAACTCATTTGTTTCATTTCGTATTCTTCTATAGGTGTTTTTGGATTCTGGGGTATTTGATGTTCTGTACTTCGTTTAGGCCTCTCGTTTCTCTTTACATTCCTCTTTTATTTCTTTTCTGAACCATTATGTATTGTTGTTTTTTTTATTTTGGTTAGTATGACTTTGCGTTTTCCTAGAACATCTGTTGCTGCTTCGTTAATGTTGTTTTTAATTTTCTCCCAGTTTGCGTTTATATCTTCGATGTCGTCTATTTGTTTCAGCTGTATCTTCTATGCTAGCCTCCTTTGGTATATTTCTCTTGTTGGGTCGTTCCACAGTGATTCTACAATGAATTTTTTCTCGGTGATTTCCTGTAGAAAATGTTTTGGTGCTACTTTCATTCTTATCTTTGCTAGTACTAGTTTGTGTTCACTCCCTGCAACTGCTGAGTTTAAAATTCGGATATCTAGAATTGCTTTGGATGAATTTTTCTATTAGTGACTATAAAATCAATCATAGATTTATGACCCCTGGAATTTTCAAATGTATATTTATACTGAAACTTATGGTCGAAAAGTTTTGTACCATCAATCATTTTCAAATATATTCTAGTTGAAGAGTGTCGGTAATTTTTCCTCGTCGTAAGTCTGTGTGGAGATTGTATGTTGATTTTAGATCAATTATAATAAAAATTGGACTTAAGGCTGTTTTATCGGTGCACCAAAATTTTTTCTCTGTTATTTACCGACGAAATGTCTCGAAATTTGGACATGTTATAACGAAATTATGTTGCCTTTAAACTGATGGTTTTACTTTTTTTATTTTTTTGAATTTTCTGTTGAAAAATTGGATTATACTGTTTAACGTTCTATTATAACCAAACTTTTCACGCCCATCAGTTGAAAGAGTTTTTTTTTCTGTAATCGTAGATTCTTTTTTCACCTTTCTGTGTCCAGTAATAATCGAGAAAAGGCGTATTCAAACTTTGAAGAAAATTGCTAAAAAATACTGAAATCTAATAGTGAAACGTGTTCTCATCATTGTCGCTGAGCTTGATCGTTACCGCATTAGTGACGTCAAATCTCATGAGCGTACGGTACGGTCTTATTTTTATTTCTCTATGGGTACGGTCAGTTAGTTCGCTTGAATTAGAATCCATTTTAGTTCTTTCATTCTTGTATTTTCTTTATCAATTTGCTTAGTTTTTACAGTTTACAGTATTCTTATTTATTTTGAAAACATTGAAATTATTTAGTTTACGTGTATGTTAAAGTAATATATTATTAGTTTAGTGGTGTAAGTTAAAAGTTCTTTAGTTTACGCGTATTTTTAAGTATTACATTAGGTTAGTGATATAAGTTATAAGAGACAAGATAAAAAATGAGTCCCAGTAAACGTCCTATGTCAAGGAAAAGGAGAGCAATTGCACTGCTTTAGTATTTATTATTTATATTACAACCGTTTTTAAAAGCTTTTATTTAACTTATATATATATATATATATATATATATATATATATATAATATATAATATATATATATATATATATATATATATAGATATATATATATATATAGATATATATATAATATATATATATATATATATATATTATATATACATATATATATATATATATATATATATATATATATAAATTTTCAATATTGGGTTTGCAGCAATAAAAATGATACGTGTACTCTTTTAAATTTTTATTCCGAGCTTTCGGACATGGTTATGTCCTTCATCAGGGAGCTACAAATATGATGAATAGTTTGTTACAAGTTTGTATAATTAATTAAAGATTCGCTACTTACAAACTTAATGAGGTTGGATCATCAATGATTTTCTACCATGTCGATAAAACTTATCACAGTCTGTCATATTATTATATAAAACTTATTCCTATATTTAAAATTTTTAAAAATTGCTATACAATCACAAACACTTACTTATTATACACACATTTCTGACATTTTTATTCTTAATTTTATTATATCGTCATTAGTTTTTTCACAAGACAATTCAGTGGTTTTTATTATTAGATACTCTATATTGGGTGAACATACATTTAAAAATGGGCATCGGATAGATTACAATAACATCAAAGTAGTAGAACAGGAAAGTAACATCACCAAAAGACTTTTTCTTGAAATGGCATACATTTGCCAAAATAACAATGCAATGAATCATAAAACGGATATTGGTCATCTAAATGAATTGTTCTCCTATTTATTACTACTAGATAAATGCAACAATAACACAAACAGTAATTTATCAATTGACTTTTAATAAATTAAATAAAAGTTTTCTCTTCTTCTTTTTTTAATTGTTTTTAAATTTAGTAATTTTTGTATACACACAGATACTGGGTCATACAAAACAATATCATATTCAATTGTAATATTTTTTAGAATTATGACCTTATTTCTTTAGGTTAATTTAATAAATTTTGTGTTGAAACATATTAATAAATATAAAATAATTTATATAGCCACAATACATCTAATGATAAGGCTTATAATTTGGTACTAGTATCTAATAATAAAAACCACTGAATTGTCTTGTGAAAAAACTAATGACGATATAATAAAATTAAGAATAAAAATGTCAGAAATGTGTGTATAAATAAGTAAGTGTTTGTGATTGTATAGCAATTTTTAAAAATTTTAAATATAGGAATAAGTTTTATATAATAATATGACAGACTGTGATAAGTTTTATCGACATGGTAGAAAATCATTGATGATCCAACCTCATTAAGTTTGTAAGTAGCGAATCTTTAATTAATTATACAAACTTGTAACAAACTATTCATCATATTTGTAGCTCCCTGATGAAGGACATAACCATGTCCGAAAGCTCGGAATAAAAATTTAAAAGAGTACACGTATCATTTTTATTGCTGCAAACCCAATATTGAAAATTTACTTCCTTGTTGTCAGCAAATACTTCTAGTCCATTGTTATATATATATATATTAATATATATATATAATATATATATATATATATATATATATATATATATATATATATATATATATATAAGGATCACTCAGACGAGTGGTGGGTTCTTATATCGGTCTCTTAAGAACCCACCACTCGTCTGAGTGATCCTTATATATATATTGGATTGACGGTCGTACTCCTTTTTCCGATATATATATATATATATATATATATATATAATATATTATATATATATATATATATATATTATAATATATATTATATATAATATATATATATCTATTCAAGGTTTGAATAATCATTCTCCATTTTCATGCAACTTTTCTAATATGGAGATTATCAAAGAAAAAATGGACGGATTGATAAGTACATTGACTTTTAAATGTCAAATGTGGAATATTGAAAGGAGATAGCAACATAGGATTCTGGTAACAATTCACTGAACTTGAATGGTTCTGGTTATTCAGACATACAGCAGCAGCACGCTGCATTAAATATACCTGTGATTTCCTACAGGCAGTATGCAAAACATACGGAAACAGTTGCAGATATCATCGGCCATAAATATATTAAAAATAATGTATATTCCATTCAGAGAACATTTTCCTCGCAGTGCGTCGCCTCGAAATACTTGCCAGATAAATACATTTACTATTATGATGGTTTCGCAGTACCAATTTTTTATAGATAAATAAAAATATTTTTTGTTTAATTTTTAACTACGCTAATATCAGTTTTCTCTAACAAATATTAACAAAATATTAATTATATATTAATATTAATATAACAAAATTTAAATTTATATATAACAAGTACCATGGTGTTTTTTTGCAGTCACGTTTCACAAATTTTTATTTAATACTATGTTTAGCTAAGACATATAAATTAAAAATGTGATTAATTCTATTTTAAAACATTATCTACGATAATTAATCTAAAAAAAAGTATTCCGACAAAACTAATTTGAAATGGAGAATAATACATTTATTTAAAACAACCCGTGGCCGGCGCCACTGAATAAACATCCAAACTATCAGAAGTCACGTAGGGTCTGACACAGCAGTGTAGAAAAGTAAGTGATACGCCCACTTCAAATCGCAGTATGCTATAACTGCGAAAACAGCCTTAAAAATTTGCAAAAAGGCTTATATCTCCCTACCTGATTCCCGACGATAGAAACGTCTGTGGTCGACTCAAATTCCAGATATTCCATTATCTACGTCGAGGTAGTGGAGCACACTAAATAATTCCTCGATTTGCATCGAAATACTGGTCGGACTACGTGTTTAATGTTAAAGATTAGGTAAAATGTTTTCGAACTCACTAATGTCCCAGCGATTATGCCTAAAAGCAATTGCCTATTAATACTATTTAAATGCCTCCGAAGACATTCATTAACGGCCTGACAGGATATCACTCGGTCGGAAAGATTCGTATATTATCGTGGCGGGATTTAAGGCATAGTAGAGGAGATTGTTCAAATATCGGTATAACATGACGTGAAACGTAATTTGCCCACTCAAGCTGTTTGGTATTTTTCGTAACTTGTCCACTTCAAGCAGTTTTTTTGCACGAAATTGATATAGGTTGTAACGTTATAAACGTCACATCTTTATTAATTTATATTTAAATAATTATTTCATTTAATTTCTTTATCTTCAGTTTAATTTTACTATTTTTATTTAAAAATAGTTATCGCCCTCTATATTTCTTCCTCTGTTTTCATTTATTTCTCTGTCTTTAATTACTTTCTCTTTCTGTCCCGTAGAATAAATATTCGCCCTCTCCCTTTCTGTCCGACAGACTGTTCTGTTCCATGACTTCCATGTGATAGACAAGATAGTTTCTTGATATCTATAGGAACATCCTATGACTTCTCTCCTGTGCTAACTTCATTTAGTTTCCCACTTTCTATCAAAACAACTTCTAACATGGTGGGATTATTTTTTTGTCTCTTTGATCTTTATAAAAGAAGACAAAAATGATAATTAGACTCATTTTATGGTCTACAAATTCTCTTGGGGTAAGTACTTTCATTGTCATATTTATAATCTATAATTCTGACCCGGCATTTCCAATTTTCATAACCTTACTTTCACTAAACTACATTTCCCAAATATGATTCTTTTTTATTGATTATATGCATCTAGAAATCTTAACAAAATTTAGCTAAAGTTCAATAATAATTATATTTCATTTTATCCTTGCCATACGCTATTTGTTTAATTGTAATTTTGGTAAAATAACTGTCAAGGAAGTTAAACTCCTCTTGATGTGTCTCTAATGCTCCTATTCCTCTTGTGTTTTAGTTTATTGGAAATATATACCATTTTATTGGGAATATTATTGGGTTTAATTACTACTTAACTGGGAATAAGCCACAATTAAAGATAAAAATACGTTTATTGACGTTTCAATTTCCACTTCGGAAATCGTTCTCAAAATACAAACAGTAAATTAAACAAATTTTGTTTTTTGTTACGAATAATTAATTTAATTGTGGCTTATTCCCAGTTAAATAGTAATGAATTTAAAATGTCACAAGAAAATAGCTTCAGAACAATATTATTGGGTTTATTGGAAATATCTATATTTTATTGAGCTTATTGACGTATGGGATTTACTGGAATTATTGACCACATCAGCAAATACAACCACGTGTGCCTGCAGCTCTCCGATATTACAATATTCCATTGGAGGACCTAGCAGCTAGGACACACAAGTAGCCCATCGAACAAAGCAATAAGTATTTCATCAATTGTTAATCTTTGGCAGGGTCGATTATTGTGTTTTTTTTATTCTTTTAAATAAATATGTTTGGTTAAAATTTGTCTTATTTGCTATCAACTGAGAACTCAGGTTCAATCCCTATTTTAAGACAAGATGAACTCATCCTTGAGATACTGAGCTAGGTAAGGTATAGACGATAAGTTCCCATGGTTGATTTAGGTATTATTTTTACAATAGTACTTCAATGCTCTTTGGTAGTCTTATCGTTACAAGGTAATGCGGTATTTTAAAAGAAGACTCTAAGTACATGCTACGTCCCTAGCAAAGAAAATGAAAAGAGATTTAGGAACGCCTATATGGTAACGGGTAGATACTTATTTATGATCCTCATAGGTATCAGATCTGCTTCAGGGATGCGCTCCTGCTTACCCTAGTCTTGGTTATTTACTAGTACTATATATTGTCCATTCCCCAGTCCATATCCAAACCAATCATTTCTCTTCTACTATAAATGATTTTAATGAACGAACAAGAACTCTGGTCCTTTGAAGAATAAAGAGTTGAGTCGCCAAGCCTGCTACCCGACACTCGAAAAAGATATTATGCTAAAAACAGTCCAACACCAACAAAGCAAATAGCAGAAGAGATTGATAAAAGAAAAACAAAATCATCTCATAAAAGGTTAAACGTAAGGACCTCAGGAACACGCGAAAAATATGTTCACCCTCAGACAAAAAGTGCAAAGAATAATTCTCGAGAAAAACGAATACTGGTAGAGCATAATGCTTAATATTACCCTATGTGAAGCAGAATTATGGCCGATGACAACAGAAATACGAAATAAAATAAGAACAGTTCAATTGGACTTAAGGAGAAGCTGTCAACAAATCAACAGAGAGAGTAGAATAAGAACAGAGGAAATATGGAACTAAATGGAAGCAGAATACTTAATTACAACAAAGTTGAAAAACAGAGACCTGCAGTGGTACGGGCAGGTACAAAGAACGCCAGAACAAAGGTGGCAGAAAAGAATATTGGACTGACACCAGCCAGGAAAAAGACAGAGAGGAAGACCTGATATAAGATGGATAGCGTACATAGGAAATGCTATAATATACCTACAGAGACCTCAGAGAGGATGACTGTGGAGGACGAAACCGGCGAACTTATAATAAAAAAGGCATAGAAGCAATTTTTTTAACTTATTCTATATCCTTTCATTGTTGGATATAGATCTCCCCCAGTTCTCTCCATATTTCCCTATCTTGAGCTGTTCTCTGCCATGTGGTACCTCCTTGTTTCCTGATGTCATCTTTCCACCTCATCTGTGGTCTGCCTCTTGATCTCTTTGCATTGTATAGACATCACTTCCGATGTCATCTTTCCACCTCATCTGTGGTCTGCCTCTTGATCTATTTGCATTGTATAGACTTCACTTTCCGATGACATTGTTCCATCGTCCGTCTTGGAGACGTTCATTGTGTCCAGCCCGTTTCCATTTCAGTTTTGCTGCTTGTTCTATCGCGTCTACCGTCTTTGTTCTGGTCCTGATCCACTGGTTACGTTTTCTATCTTTAAGTGATATACCCAACATTTGTCTCTCCATTGCTCTTTGTGCCTTTCTTATCCTATCCAAATTGGCCTGTGTAAATGTCCATGTCTGTGCTCCGTAGGTGAGCACCGATATTATACAGGAGTTATATACCTTGCTTCGTAAGTATAGAGGGATTGTTTGATTATTTAGAACGTAAGAAAGTTTGCCGAACGCTGCACATCCCATTATAGATAGATATACTCATTTACCTGTTCTCTTTTTTCTGTTTGTATTTTTATTGCCTCTTGGTCTTCCGTGTTTGTCATTACTTTTGTTTTGTTGAAGTTAATTTTTGGCCTTTTTGCAGTGATTTTTCATGAAGTTCATTCAGCATTAATTCCAGTTCTTGTCGTTCCGAGGAGATCAGGAGTATATCATCCGCATATCTAAGGTGATTTAGGTACTTTCCGTTAATACATATTCTTCTGTTTTCCCAATCTGTTGATTTTATTATATCTTCGAGGGTCAAGGTAAACAGTTTAGGTGAAATTATATCGCCTTGTCGGACTCCTCGTTTAACTTTTATATTATCCGTTATTAATTTGTCGTCTAGAATTACGGTCATGGTTGCGTTTTGGTAAATATCATGTATCAATTGTCAGTATCTTGAATCTATGCTACTATTGACTAGAGCTTCTTCAACCGCCCAGTGTTTAATGCTGTCGAAAGCCTTTTCATAATTAACGAATGCTAAGTACAGCGGAAGATTGTATTCATTGGTTTTCTAAATTAAGATTTTAAGCGCATGTAGATGGTCGATTGTGCTGTATCCTTTCCTAAATCCGGCCTGTTCCACTGGTTGGTAGTTATCAAGTTTATAGGTTGGTCTGTTGTTTATTATTCTTGTGAAGGTTTTATATAGTTGTGACAAAAGGAAATAGGACGGTAGTTCTTTAGGTCTGTTTGGTCTTCTTTCTTATGTATTAAGATTGTGTTGGTATTTCTCCATTGTTTAGGTATTTTACCTTCAAACAGACATTTGTTGAACAGTATTTTTAGCATTTTTTTTATCGTGTCTCCTCCTTCTTTTAGCAGTTCCACCAGTATTTTGTCCTCACCGGCCGCTTTATTTCTTTTCATGTCGTTTATGGATTTTTCGATTTCATCTTCAGTTATTTCTTGTAATACCTCTGAGCCAACATTTTGTATTTTCCTCGAGAGATTCTGTTTAGATGATAGTGGTGGGTCATTTTTAGAACTGTATAGGTCTCTGCAATATCTTTCTGTGATTTTTACTATTTTTCCTAAATCTCTTTCTTCGCTGTTCTCAGCCTTAAGCATGATTAGTTTTCTTTTTCCTATATTTGTCTTCATTGTTTTAAACTTTTGTTCTTCTCTATGATTTTCTTAATGCGATCTTCTTGGTATTTCTTTATATCTTCCTTTATCTGTTTTCTTATGGTTTTGTTCAGTTCGGTAAACTTCACTGTATTTCTTTTGTTATCATTCAGAAGTTGTCGTTTTTTTAGCATATCTTGTGATTTAGCGCTAATTTTTTGTTGTTTTCGCTTTTGTTTATTAGCAATCTTCGGGCCTGCTTCTAGTAGTTCTTTTGTTAGCAAATTGCCCTTTGCGTTCTTCAAGAAGTTCTGTATCTATCTCTTTTTTAGATGGTTTAAATTTTTGTCTGTCTGTTGCGGCGTTAATTTTGATTTTGGCTCTAACAATTCTGTAATCACTTCCTACGGAAATCATGTTTATAGCAGTAACGTAGAAGCAAATAAGAAATGCTTATCTTCAGAAATGCATATTTTCAGAAATGTATATGCATAACGAAAGTTGCTTCAAGGTAATGACCACCATTTTTTTTTGTATTTATTTATGGCATTTACACATTCCCTATTTACCTTGACAGTTAGATCTGCTACAGATATTCATACATGATTCTTGGGAAGTCCTAAGTAAATATGTGATGTAGTCACATCGTGTAGACTCCTTGTAAACCTTTTAAATATTATTTTTTCTTCTTCTTCTTCTTTTTATATAGACATGACTCTGTCTGTTTTTCAATGTTTTTCTATTAAGTTGTCATTCCATCGTTTTCGTGGTTTTCCTACTGACCTGTCTTATCCTATTGCCAGCTTCAATAGAATCGGTTAGTTCTTCTTCTACTTTTACTTTTATTATGTTGTTTTGATAGATATTTTCGATCGTTTTGATTATTCTTAGATGTATGTATCTTGCATAAAGTAAGTGGATAGCGTATTTTAATTTGATCCGGTCAAATGCCTTTGTAAGGTCTATGAAACATAGGTATGCCGGTTTGTTGTATTCTAATGATTTCTCTTGCACTGGCCTCATTATAAATATAGCGCCGGTGCATGATCTTCCCGACCTAAAACCTTGTTCTTCTGCTAGTGTTATAATTAAGTGTTAACTCAAACTGGAATATTTTTTATCCTTGCCTTCTCAAAAATTCTTAAGAATCGTATTTTGTCAGAACAAGAGTTATCTATTCAAATCCTCCATACTAACACAGAGATTTTTGACAAAATCGAATCCTGACTTGTTGGTAAAAGACTGGTCGGAATTGCCGGCGCTAATGCACTTCGCATGTAAATGATTATTAATCTGGGACCGTTTAAAGCTAACAATACACCAACAACCAACAATATCGTTACAGAACGTTT
This sequence comes from Diabrotica balteata, assembly GCA_918026665.1. Lineage (NCBI taxonomy): Eukaryota > Metazoa > Arthropoda > Insecta > Coleoptera > Chrysomelidae > Diabrotica > Diabrotica balteata. The sequence continues at coordinate 1,737,724 of OU898280.1, forward strand.
TATACCTCGCTCTTTTATTAAGTTATTTCGCATATTTCGTTCAGCTTTATGTAAGTCATTATCAGCGATAAGTTCAAGTGAATAAAGACCAGATAGCTGGTGTAAATAGGTCGTTAGAGGTAAAGCTTGATGTTGTTTTGAGCCAGAATATAAGCTGGGTGTGTCAAAATAGGATAATATAGTGCAATCGATATCAAATCTGGTAATTATAGATTTATTTGTTATTGCTTCAAAAAATTTCGTCGTAGAGATGTTGTGTGTGTGCATAAAGGCACACGTACCAATTTCCTTGACATAAATATGTTGAATGTTTCTTTGAGTCAATTTTGCAGTAACCCCTGAGTTGCAAAAATTCAGGGTAGTACAGGATGAGACAAAAAACACATCTTTATTAGTGACTAATTGGAGGATTTTAATGCTCGAATAAGTAGTCAAGTAATACCAAAATTAAGCAAAAACATTGGTCTTTTAGGTCAAAAAAGTTGTTGTTTATTATAAGTTCGTTATTCGTACAGAAGTTTATCATCAACTCTCCATTTTCGTTTTTTTAACATCCTCGTTATGTTTTTGCTTTTTTTTTATTTAATTGACGGCTTTGAATAACTTGATCCATTCAGCCACGATAATGTATTGGACTACTTGAATTTGTTAATGACGTATTGAACAATTGCATTTGTTAACAAAATAGTACTTCGCATAGAGGCAAATTAAAAATATAAATGTAAACATTATCACAAGAATCAGTAGATTGACAAGAAACCATACTTTTATTCATTCCATTCAAGGCCCTAAACTAACTTAAAGTACCAACCAACAAGGGATTACATAATTTACCGTGAAAAGTATCCCTATATTTTAGTTTTATTATTTTTTTATTTGTTCTGCATATATTCTCTTATGTCCTTGGTGTGTATTCTGTTATATTCTTGGAGATTTTGTTTGTTTTATAAGTTCAAGTATTTTATCGAATCATCTACGATATCCGTTTCTGCATTTCTACGTTTTAGCACCTCTGTATTGAGGTTTTCACTCACCTTCATTCGAGTATTGGGATCTTTTAGTTTTATAACATCATACTTCTTCATCGACTTACTTGTAACCTTCTTCATTCTGACTTTGAAATTACCTACAACTGGTACATGATCAGAAGTTATGTCTGCCCCCGAGTATGTTTTGACAGATGTACAACTGTTCCTACACCTCTTATTTACTAGCATGTAATCAATCTGATTTCTTACAATCCTTCCCACAGAATCCTGTGAATATTTCCAGGTGTACAATTTTCTTGGGTATAACTTAAACTAGGTGTTCATTATTACCAATTGATTTGCTTCCGCAAAAATCTCCAATGTATCTCCTCAATTATTTTGGTTTCCTAGTCCAAATGGTCCAACTGCAGATGATGTAATGCTGACCCTAACTTGGTAGTTGAAGTCACCCATGACAATTGTTAGGCCCGCTTTTTCAACCTTTTCACGACTTGATTAATGCTATGGTATAGTTCTTCGACCTCTTCTTCTGTTCCTTCTGTTGTAGGTACATACACTTGAATTATATTGATGTCAATTGGTCTTGCTTTCAGTTGTATGAGCATTACTCTTGCTAACATTGGAATTAAGTTGTCATTAGATTTTGAAACTTCTTTTCGATATATTTCCGAAACCTAATTAATGTTTGTCGTTATCGGAATATTCAATTATATTTGTGCCATTTCTTGTATTGCATTACGGATTTTACCTTTTTGTGTCATGGTTTTTATGTTTCATGTGCCTATTCTGATGTCTTCTTTCTTTCATTGTCACTGATGTCATTTTATTCTTTTTGTTATACTTGTAACTGCTCTTCCCGAGATCCAATTGAGATTTTACTCCGGAATTGAATAAGCGGCAACATAGCCATTTGATTATACTAGGACTTATCCAATCCGGATCTTTAATGAGGTGTCTTGTCCCAATATTTCTTCCTCATCTCTATATCGTTGACCGCTTTTCACGGTTCTTCCGCATTTGAAGCCAGTTTCCCAACTGAAGCTCCACCATCTGAAGCTGTTGGCAAGTAAACGGGGGATTGCTTATACCGGCAATCGCTCGATGGAATTTTCACCATATCTGCTACCCTTACTTAGTTTAGTATGCAGACCAACGCAGTTACCTGGAGTCTGGCACGTGGAGCCATACGTAAGAGTTACTTATCTTATGAGGACCAGTTATCAATAACCATCTTCAGTCTATAACTCTCGATGTGGTCGTTCCGATAAAAGGTGCTACCTCTTTAACACAACTCTACACCCCGAATTTGTTTACGCATATCAAATAATGGACTTGAAGGAGTACATAAAGTATTCAGATTCTGAGTTATGATTTTCTTTGTGACAATATTATTAGATGTTGTTATTAAATCATTGGTATTAGGTGACAAAATTAAATAATAATGATTTACAACGCCAACTTAGACAGGTGCCTTATAATAACAGATTCCTTAAGTTCCATGAGTAGCTTAGGCACCATTTAGCCAACTCATCCATTGTTGCGATTGATAAAGAACCATTTGTACCAACTTCAGCAAAAGAATGCGATTGTAAAATGTATGTGCATTCCGTTACATATAGGTATACATGGTAATAAACGAGTAGATGCTCCCGGCAAATCTTCACATAACAACGAAGACTTGATAGAACCTATCTATAAGAAAGATTTTCATCACTGGATTAACTCGACATTAAAAGAACGGTGGCTTCAAGAATGGAATCAATCTCAACAAAAACTACGAGACATAAAAACAATAGTTACAAGATGGAAGAAAATGTCTAGCATCAGGAAAGACCAAACTATAATAAACTGATTGCGATTAGGACATACTCGCTTAACACATGAATACCATATTACTGGAAGTGTTCATCCAATGTGCGGTAAATGTTTCAACAGTTTAAGTGTCCAACATTGCTTAATCGAATGCGCTGCATATTCAAATGAGAGGAGAAAGTCTAACTTACCGACAACGCTCCACGAGTGTCTAGAATAAAACTGTGTCTATTCGTCTATTTTAAGTTTTCTTAAATCAATAGGAATATACAACCAAAGATAAACATCAGTGCGTGTACAAATAAATGTGTAATAGTCAATACTTTCATTAACCAATGTACTTAGTTTAACTCAGATTTATGTATGTAAAAATCTATGTATGTCAAAATCTGTATACAGAGTGGCCCAAAAGTCTGGAAACGGCTAATTATCTCGTAAATTACTAGACATAATTATACAAAATTTGAGATACGCCTATTTTGGGATACGGAGATTTCATATTTGGTATTTGCAATATTGCCAGATTTTCAGTTTCTCTTATATTACTAGTATTTTTGATTTTTCAAATGCATCACCCTGTATATTCAGTCATTGTTGGAATCTCCTATTAAATACGAGTTCAACCATATGTAACACATTTCTAGATTCATCGATAATTCATTGCCTTAGCTATGCAAGACTTGCTGGTTAAGTTTTGTAAACTGAATTTTTCATGTATCTCTAATAAAAATAATCTTTAGGATTGAGATCGGTGTGAACGTGGAGGCCATTCAATTCTACCTTGTCTACCAATTTATCGTCCGGGAAATATCTCATCTAAATAACGCCGAACATTTACACCAACTATGTGACGTTAAATTTCTTTCGATAAAAAATGGCCCAATTAAATAAGTACCTACTATAAACTGACCATACATTTAATTTTTCTGGTCTTTGAGTATGGTTTTAACGCATTCAGTGTGAATTTCACACGAGTTCAGCTATTCAATACGAGTTCAACCATATGGTCACTTGATTTTATGTAGTCTGAAAGATCTTAAATACATAAAACAGTGCAAAATATGTAGATTTTCATAAATTTAAATATTTAAATGGAGAATGCTGTGATTTTGACATTTTTTTACCATTTAAATTATGAACTAAAATTGACAGTAGTTGTGGTTCAAAAAGTTCTGCAATTTAAATTGCTTCTCTAAAATGCCGTTCTCTAAACCGTTCTCCTATTTATAAGAACGACGGTACAAAAAACTGTAAGGCGATTTGAGGAATCTGGAGAAGTAAAAGATAGATACCGATCAGGTTGACCGAAACGAGTTATCAATGACAACAAAACTTCAGATATAAGCAAAGTTTTGTTGAAGATTCACATACATCCCCAGGCAGGGTTGCACAAGTACATGATGTAGGTCATTCTTCAGGCTTACGTTTATTACGTACAAATAAATTTAAATCATACAAAATTAACTTATTGCAAGAATTAAGTGAAGATGACTTTGGTCGCAGATTAGAGTTAACTGAGGTAATGATGGATAAAATTGAAAATTATTAAAATTTCGTTTACAGAATATGTTTTTCCGATGAAGCAACTTTTACACTGTGTGAAAGTGTAAATCGACACAATTTAAGGTACTGGTGTGACGTAAATTCACACTGAAGACTGAATGCGTGAAAACCATACCCAAAGACCACAAAAATTAAATGTATGGTCGGATATAGTAGTTACTTATTCAATTGGGTCATCTTTTGTCGAAAGAAATTTAACGTCAGATAGTTGGTGTAAATGTTCGGCGATATTTAGATGATATATTTCCTGGACGATAAATTGGTAGACAAGGTAGAATTGAATGGCCTCCACGTTCAGCCGATTTCAGTCCTAAAGATTATTTTTATTGGGGATACTTGAAAAATTCAGTTTACAAAACTTAACCAGTAAGTCTTGCAGAGCTAAGGCAACGAGTTATCAATGAATCTCGAATAATTTCTAGACAATCATGGAGAAATGAGGTAGACGCCTTCTACCATTGATTAGGGTGCTGTCAACTCACAAATTGAGCACATTTTGAACACTTAATAACGTAACTACTATGTTAAAAAATGTTCTAAACTATCAATTGTTACGTTTTAATGTATTTGAAAATAGTTAGTATTAAAAAATTTATTGAAACAATTTATTAGGCGTTGCCAGACTTCGGTTTTATGTATTTATGACCTTCCAGATTACATAAAATCATAAGTGTTACATGTGGTTGAACTCGTATTGAATAGGAGATTTCAATAATGACTGAATATACAGGGTGATGTATTTGAAAAACCAAAGTTACTAATAATATAAGAAAAACGGCAAATCTGGCAACATTGTAAATATCAAATATGGAATCTCCGTATCCCAAAATAGGTGTACCTTAAATTTTGTACAATTATGATTAGCATTTAACGAGATAATTAGCCGTTTCCAGACTTTTGGGGCCACTCTGTATATTAAATATCCAAAAATATCAAAAAATTATAATACCGAGCGGTGCTAATAACCATTTAGGTTGATGCGCCTTAATTGTAAATAAAAAAAAATAATTTAATGAATATGTTACGTTTTGTTTGATTATCTAATTTGATAAAAGTAAGAACTTTGTAGACTTGTATTGTACAAGTAATGAAAATAAAACAACTTTTCAATAAAGCGCTTAAACATTAATAAGAATTACTTAGTCCAATTTTTAAACAATCCATTTTATCCACATTTTACTAATCAGAGAAACACTTCATAAGTTTGATAAGAAATGTGTTTAATAATGATTATTTTATTATATAACGCAACTTCCTCAACAAATGCACTTCTTTGTCGTTCTGTTAGTCAACTATAATTAATTATGTAATCTTTCTGTACTGTAATTATATCCGGAAATATTCCAAAACATGTAACAGTAAAATCCTGACATGCAAATTGCTCCCGTTCGGCAGAAAAAAAAAACGAAATGAAGACACATCTGCCTCGGATCCAAAACCAACAAATTCGAAGCAATTACATAGGTGGCCACTTTGCAGCAGTGACAGTTGCGCACATAAACAATTACAATGAAATTTTCGTGTAACTTTTTACCGGTAATTCTATATCTAAGAGGGGGCTCCGGGACATCTGAATTAGAGTTACTTGTTCTACTAATTACGGGTTATAAGTTGTGACATAATTTTAGAGAGATGGAAGAGACGAGAGAATTCAGTGATGGTAATACAATCTAATAATAGACCTTTTGTTTTTCTTTTAAACCGTGCTTGTGCAAAAAATGAATTTCGTATTTACAGACACACATGCAAGCTTGTCCAGCATGCTTGTTCAATATTTTTGTACAAGCACGCTTGAGTGTCTCTAGTCAGTGACAGATTTTTCTTCTTCTTCAAGTGCCGTCTTCGTTCCGAAGTTTGGCTATCATCAAAGCTATGCGTATTTTTGATGCTGCAGATCTAAACAGTTGGTAATTGGTGCAATTGTAGATACCATTCTCTCAAGTTTTTCAACCATGAATGCCTTCTTCTTCCTATAGATCTCTTTCCCATTATCTTTCCCTGTATAATCAATTGCAGCAACTGGTATTTATCTTCCCTCATAACATGTCCCAAATATTGTAGTTTGCGCTTTTTAACAGTAAGTATCAGCTCTTTCTCTTTCCGCACTCTCCGCAAAACCTCCACATTTGTTACTTTCTCTATCCAGGGTATTCTTAATATTCTACGATACATCCACAACTCAAATGCTTCTATCTTTTTGGTATCGATCTTTTTCAATGTCCATGTTTCCATCCCGTAGAGGAGAACTGACATAACGTAACATCTCAAGAACACCTTTTTCAATTTAGTAAATGTGGCTCTAGCTTTCTCTATTCTGGTTCTGATTTCTTCAGAGCAATCATTATTTTCGTTGATTACAGTTCCCAGGTAATTATATCTTCTTACACGTTCGATTCTTTGATCATGCACGGTTATGTCAGGGAAGTTTTGTGGTGATTTAGATATTAGCATTATTTTTGTTTTGCTTATGTTAAGTGATAATCCGTGTTCTTCACTGCATTCTAATATTTTGTTAATTAGTATTTGAAGATCTTCCCAAGTTTCTGCGATTAGTACCGTGTCATCGGCATAACTCAAGTTGTTTATTCGGATGCCATTTATCTTAATACCTATATTTTGATCCGAAAGTGCTGTGTTTATAATGTCTTCGGAGTATAGATTGAATAAGGTCGGTGAGAGTATACAACCCTGTCTTACGTCCTTTCTTGATCTCGATTTCCTCCGTTGTCTCTTGCTCTATTCGGATATTTGCTTTCTGGTTATAGTAAAATTTAGAGATAATTCTAATGTCCTTTTTATCCAAGTTTTTTTCTACTAGCAGTTTTATTAAGCGATCGTGACGAACTTTATCAAACGCTTTGTTGTAATCAATAAAGCACATATATATATATATATATTATATAATATATATATATATATATATATATATATATTCTTGGTTTATATCTAGACATCTTTGGCATATGACGTGCAAATAGTGCTTCTCTTGTTCCAAGCCCGTTCCGAAATCCGAATTGAGTATTACTAATATCTGCATCTAGTTTTCTGTTAATTCTTGAGTGGATTACTTTGATGCATACTTTTAATGTATGCCCCATTAAGCTTATAGTGCGGTAGTCAGTGCACTGTTTTGCATTTGCCTTTTTTGGTAAGGTTACAAAAGTTGAAAGTAGCCATTCCTTTGGTATTTCTCCTCTTTTGTAGATGCAGTTTAAAAAGGTCGAGTAGAATATTCACTGATTCGCCTTCCACAAGCTTAGTGACATAAGTGACAGATTAATGATTATCAAATTAAATGGACAACCATTCGACATTATACAGACCGACAAATATACGCACCGACAATAGACAGCCCAGACTAAGATCTTGAGATTTTCTATTCCGATATTGAAAAGATCAAAAAACACATAAAATCAGACGACATTATGCATGGAATGCCAAAGTAGGAGCAGAAAAAGTCCAATCGATCATCGGCCCATATGGTTTAGGAACCAGGAACGAACGAGGCACACGCTTTCTTGAATTTTGCCAAGAGAACAACCTGGTGGTTCTTAACACATGGTTTAAATTACCTAAAAGACGTCTATATACGTAGAGGTCTTCTTAAGATTGTGAAGGAGATATTGTGAGGAACCAAATCGACTATATTACAATTAAAAAAGGTTCCGTAATGGTATTCTAAATGTAAAAACGCACCCAAGCTGTGACATAAATTCAGATCACAACAATCCTGTAGTCGCAACTATCCGATTAAAACTTAAAAAGTAGACAAGGCTAAACCCAGTCAGAGAGTAGCATGGACTAGTGCTGACCAAGTACAGCAACAGAAGTATGAAGACGTGGTAGACACGCAGTTAGAGTCTAGGACAATAGCTCCCACTAAGGAGAAAACAATAAAAGAAAACAGTGAAGACATGTGTGGGATAATTAAAAATACTGTCAACTGAGGCAGCAGACCAAAGTATACAGAAAGAAAACCGTAAACATAGAAAACCATGGATGACAAACGAAATATTACAAATTATGGAGAGGAGACGGATGGCAAACAACAAAAACCTAACAAGATATCCAATTTCAATGATCCTGTCGTCAATAAATCATAAATACATTCATATTTCGCAATAACTTCCATAAACTTGACATTAAATGCTTGATCGTCTGCTATTTTGTACACAATCTGCTTGATAAATGAAACTTGTATGAGCGATATAGTCGCTTTTGTCTAATTTAGCTAATGTTGCTAGTTGCTAATTGATAATTTCTCCGCCTTAGTGTCTCGCCTTCACCTCCATATGTTAAAACTTTTTCTTAAGACTTATTGGAATTTCACTAGTCAAAAGACTGATATTTTTGTACACACTTATGACAAGTCAAAGAAAATGTAAAAAAAGTATTTTTGAAGTGTGTATATTTTAAGCAATTCCTAGCTGAGCGCTTTCGGCTTTACAAAGCCATCATCAGAGCTATGCTACAATAAAATGTTCTTATAAGTACTAATGGTGAAGATTATAATTTTTAACTTACGTCAATTTATAAATACCACTACAATGGAGAGATCTCATTTCCTTATATGTCGAAATTATGATTTTTTATCATTAGACTCATGAATCTCTTGGAAGATCTTGAGATATCCAAAGAAATGAAACTAAACCCTGATTGTTGCTTAAACACACAAATCAACCTCAATTGCAATTATAAACCTCTTTTTAAATTATTATGGGAGACTTTAGAGAAAGAAGGGTGACCTCATGCAATCTTATTATATTTTTTTGATAATTTTATATTTTTAAACAAAATTTTAAACTTTATTAGAAATTTACAACATTTTGTAATTCATTTGACAGTTATTCTTAATTGAAACATGAAAATATATTCTTAAAAATTTTTTTATGCAAATTTCTTACAAATTTCCATCAAGAGATACAATTCTCAATACACTTAAGTATCAGATAATGTAACATTAATACCATGTTTCTTCTTTATATTATTGTTGAACAATTTGAGCCCTTGTTTCTCAAGGATGGCTGTCAGATTGAACATACATTGACCTTGAGCAATGACTTGAGTGAATTTACAAACTAATGTCATTCTGTATGATGTGATGAACACATAAAATTTAATTTAAAAACTTAATTTTTAGAAAGTCTTTGATGACTATTAGTAATTCCAAACTATTATATAATTTTGTAAGAATTTAAAAAACAATCTCTATTTCCTATATATGACATTTGTCAACTGTCACTTTTGAAAAATCGTTTAAAAGGACCGACATTTGATTTCATTAGTTCTATTCTGTCTACCTCCTCACATCAATCAATGGTCAAGTTCTTACACCCGTACCATGACAAAAAATTTTTTCAATTTTTTAACGTGTCTGTGAAGTCCAGTGTCGGTTTTTTATATGTTTTTTATATGTTTTTTAAGAATTTCAACAACTAAAAAATCATAATTTCGACATATAAGGAAATGAGATCTCTCCATTGTAGTGGTATTTATAATTTGACGTAAGTTAAAAATTATAATCTTCACCAATTAGTACTTATAAGAACATTTTATTGTAGCATAGCTCTGATGATGGCTTTGTAAAGCCGAAAGCGCTCAGCTAGGAATTGCTTAAAATATACACACTTCAAAAATACTTTTTTACATTTTCTTTTGAATTTCACTAGTGAATGTATCCTTCAATCTGCCGTATGCAACCCAAACTTGACCAATTCTTCTTTGTGTATATTTTATCTGGTTGTCTATTGTGATTTTTAAGTCTTGACCAAGATATCTGTATTGTAGAACCACTTCTATGGTGTCATTTTCTAATTTTGTTGATCCACCCGTGACCAAGTTTGTCATAAAATTTGTTTTACTTTTTTTACTGGTCTATTATGTCTCTGAACCAGATTGTCGTTAAAGTCAACAATAATTATTTTTATTTCATTAGATTCTATTGATTTTTACTTCATTATATAAGAAATATAACTCTAAGAAATAAAAAAAAAACAGTTATTACGTTCCAAAATTTCCTCGTCCCACCTCTAAATTTCTTAAAATGTTCCAAATAACCAAAAATGTCAATTTCCTTTTAATAATACTTATCAGTTTTGATACGTAACACAATAATTAAAACCTACCAGTTTGAGCTACATTATGATTACGATTCCAAGTCACTAACTGATGTTTGTTTGGTGTGGTCGAAAGAAAACAATTTCTTACCGCAAGATTGGGGTGGTCAACGGGTATTATTATTGTGTTACAAAGTACTCGATACGGATGTCGGGAAATAAGATTTTTTGTTTTATTTGAGGGAACGTAAAACAAATATTGCGTGCATTATCAAAATCCATATTTCAACATGGGGTAAAGTAAAGTTTTTCTTCATTTTTCTGACTTTGCTGTAGTTTTCCATATTTTGCTTCTCATCACAACCCAATAACTGGGCTCTTATCCAATGTCTACATCAACACTTGGATACGTCTTTACGAATTTGATTAAATTTGTGTACCTTATTACTATCACGGATATACTTATAAAATACAATAAAAATGGCAAATGACAGACATATTCTTCTTCTTCTTTTGGCATCATAACCCTGGATGGGTCTTTGCCTGTCTGGCTATGTCCTTTTCATTAAGATCTCTATTGTGCCGTTCTTCCTCCATTGTCTTATGTTCATTGTTTTCAGGTCGTCTTCCACGTCATCCAACCATCTCGTTCTGGGCCTTCCTTTTTTTCATACCAACAAAAAAGACCCAGAGGCAGACCTCCTATGAGATAGACAGATGATCTGAAAAGAACTGCCGGGAAAAATTGGCTACAAGTAGCGTACAATAAATAACAATGGAAAGGAAGACTTGAAGAGGCTTATGTTCAGATGTGGACGTGAATGGCTAGACGAAGAAGAAGAAGAAGAAGCCACAATTCGGAAATCGTTCTCAAAATACAAACATTAGTAAATTAAACAAATTTTTCTAGTAAACAGTAGTAAATTCCTCATATCCTTCAATATAAATCGCTGGAGTAAACCCAATAACGAGTGTAAACCCACTCACAGGGGCAAGTTCGCTGTATTTTGGATGTAGTATGTATGAAATTACTTTGCTTATATGGGACAAAATGCGTTTCCGCTTAAAATGACGTGATATAGATTCGATGATATAGATCCATCCAAAAAATTATATTTGTCTAAATAATTTGTATAAAATTATGTTGTATTAATTTGCGCCATTGTGTCTACCTTTCCTGCTCTAAATCTATCTTCCCGCTATTCTCTTTTACTGTTTCATTATTAAAACCAAGAATTTTGTTTCAAATAATATAATCTACCGTTTTCTAAATAACATAATTACCCATCAGACAAATCGTCCCACACTGTGGACGTACGTCGAGAAACGCCAGAGTTCCCCAGATAATTGTGAAATCTTTTAAAATGACTGAGTAGATTGCGTTATTCTGCTCTTTTGAATAATAAATCGCCTGAAAATTAAATTGTAGTAAGTTCGTGAGGCAAATTAAAATATAAAAATGACTCTGGGGTCGATCTGGAGCGAAGCTTTGTATCTATTTCGTGTACAGGGACGCATTCACCCATACAGTTTTATCGACGATTGATATTATGAAGTTAAATGGGCAGAAATACTATCCAAAGAATAAGATTGGTAAAGATAATATTGTTTGATTAACTTTTATATCTGTGACTTTTCTTGTTCATATTCTCTTTGAACCCTATCTCCACTTCTTTCTTTTTGTAACTCTTCTTTTTCTAACAACAAAACACTGAAAACTTTTGTTTTCAAAACTTCCACAAAATTTATTATAACTTTTATTTTTTTATAACTACAGCTAAGTGATCTATTTTTCTTGGTCTTGATGAATCAGATTTTTCAGACTGCAATTTTTGCGAGCCTCCCATTGTCTATTCTACTGATGTGGTTTCTCCAGTCTCTACATCTCTGTCTAGCCCGATATACTTGACGCCTCCTTGTTCTCTTATGAACTCATTTCTTTTTCAGTCCCTAAGAGTATAACCAGCAATGGATCTCAGCGTTCTTATTTCAGTTGTTTTTAAGAACTTCTTGGTTATAGCTATTTTTGCTTTGGTGTCGACCGCATAGGTACTTCCGCAGGTATAATATATTCTCACTTTACTTCCTATGATTATGTGCTTTTATCTCCAGATAATCTAACTTAGGTATCTAGATATCATTGCTGCTCTGTTAGTCTGTGCTTTGACTTTCTCCTAGAGGTGTCTGCTTCTGGTAATATTGTCTCTTAGATATTTGAATTCATAACTTCCTTAACACTTTAATTATTTGTCTCTAGTTCTATCTATTTAATTAGCCTTCTTTGGTCCATCTTTGGACACAGGCCTCCCCAATCCTTTTCCATTCTTCCTGTCTATCGCTACAGTTATTATCCACCTAGAGCCACGTGCTTCTTGATATCATCTGCCCATCTCTTTTGGGGCCTTTCTCTGCTTCGTTTATATTCCACGGTCTCCAACTTATAAGAATTTTGTTCCATCGGTCTTCTTTTTGTCTTATATTGTGTCCGGCAAATTTCAATTTCAATTTTGCAACTTCTTGTCTAACATCCCTCACTTTTGTTTTCCTCTTATCCACTCGGTTCTCTTTTTATCCATTAGTCTTATGTGCAACATTTGTCTTTCCATTGCTCTTTGGGTTTTTATGATTTTGTCCATGTTTGCTTTTGTAAATGTCCACGTTTGGGAACCATAAGTAAGAACAGGTAGTACGCCTTGATTGTATACTTTGGTCTTAATATGCTGTGGATATCTTTTTGTTTTTAAGAATTGTCTCTTCTTAACATCTCTATATATATCTTTTCTTTAGATATACCCCATAAAAATGTTCTCCAATGTTTTGAAACCTATAGTAATCGCCGTAAGTTATCTTCATCCTCCGATATCAGTACTGGGTCTTCAGAATAGCAGCTTATTTAATTCATTAATTTCTTTGTTTCCCATTCTGTAACATCTTCCTACTGTTTTAACATTTGTGATCTTAATATCACCAAATTTTAAGAGAATTGTCTCTATCTTATATCTGTGTCTCTATTTTATCGGTATATTCTTAGTAAGTCGGTTTCCCCTTTTCACAAATTTATTGTTGTAGGTGTTTATTTCCTTGATGATTGCTTGAATCTCAGGGACTATATTTATAGATCCTAATAGTTTAAGGACATCTGTAAGTCTTAATCTGTCTAACACCTCTGTAGGGTCCACAAAGAACATGTAAGCATTAAAAGAGGTAATTTTCATAAACCCACATGTAAAAAAATATATTTTTTTTAAATAAGTGATGTTTCTAAGTCATTTTAAAATGCATTGCCTGTCATGTTTATTGCCGATTAAAATCTCACATATCCAGTTGTAATATTAATCATGTAACTTAAATACATGGTTTTGATTTAATTGTTATTGTTGACAGTACACAATCTTAACAGGTTAGTTTCAGAGGAAAATTATAATTTAATGTTTGTGCTCAATAGAGTAAAATTATGAGTTTAAATGAAGGTAATTTGGATAGTGAATTAGTATTAGTTGGAAGAATAATTTCTGGATCACGAAAAAGACAAAAGACTTCTTAAGGAAAAGAGATAGGCTGCTCCTGCTGGTGGTTGTGTGTTCATAGGTTTCTTACATAACAATAAAGCTGCTTACATAAAGGTAAAGCTTTTAAATGTTGTGAAGTTCGACCTAGTGATGCCGGTGCATTTCGGAAGACACTTATTCGAAACCCGAAAATATTTTTCAGGACCAATTAGTTGGGAGATTCACAATAACAAAAAACGTTTAACGTCGGAGGTACCGACAATCTTGCTTAGGCTTAGGTTTACAACAATCAAAATCCAAACCAAAATCAATTTCCGTTATCTACCGATTTCCTCTTACTTCTGAGGGTAGCGTAACTGTATGTAAATCTTTCTTTTTGCACCTTACTCTGTTTACATCAGAACGAGTTCGACGACTTGCCTTTATCAACACGAAAACTAACCAAGGACTAGAAGACAATAAAGGAGGTGATATAATAAGCCAAAGATCACTGGTTAAGAAGGAGGCGATTCAACAGATTTTTGGAAATTTATAAGGTACTAAAAGTCACTACAACCGCAACAAATCAAAAAGAGTATATTTAAGTAGCGATCTTTCAATACGAAAACTTCACATGATTTATAATGCTAGTGCAGAAAATCCCCAACTCCAAGTAAAGTTATCAATGTTTTGAAAAATATTCTGCTGAGAGTTCAATGTTGGTTTCAAATCTCCGGCATCTAACGTCTGTGGTTTTGTGCCATGATGGACTATAAAATTAAAAATGCTGCAAGAACTCCAAAGCAGATACTTTTTACTGAAAAACGAATATACAAGAACAGGGCAAAGTGTTTTTATGACCTAATGAAAGAAACCAAAGAAAAAGAGAAAACTTTATGCTTTGACATGCAGCAGGTGTAACCAATTCCTCGAACGCCTATTCAACAGGCTTTTTATTTTTATGCTTTTTATACAATGTTTGTGTAACAGATATTAAAAATGAAAACTCTTCATACTTTTATACCTGGACGGAAGAGCAAGCAGGGAGCGGTTCAACCGAAGTAGCTTCTGCTCTTCTTAGTTATCTCCAATCAGATGATCTTACAGATGACTTGTAATTGGCCCACTTGAGATTGTTTTATACTTTAATATATAATTTATTCGTCTTCCGGGTTTGGACCGTGTCATTTGTGAGTGACCCAAAAGTGGGTTCATCTCGACGTTTCGCTACAATTGTATGTAGCTTCTTCAGGAGAACAAAGAAAAAGAAAAGAAATGAATCCCTGTCCTGGCATTTGGTTTTCACCTCTGGCTGCGTTGAGTAGTTGAGTTACTGTGACCAAATGCCCATCTTGGTAGTTAGTATTCGCCTCTGGTTGCGTTGAGTAACTGAGTTACCGTTGCTAACTACCCATCTTCCTGTCTTTTGTTTTCTTTTTCTTTTTCTTTGTTCTTCTGAAGAAGCTACATACAATTGTAGCGAAACGTCGAGATGAACCCACTTTTGGGTCACTTACAAATGACACGGTCCAAACCCGGAAGACGAATAAATTATAATTCTGACTCTGGCCGTGGAAGCCTACGATCTTACTTTAATATACTTTAATAATCATGTGCTTCATACTTTAATATACTTTTTAGTAGCTCACGAAGGCACCTTGACGATACATATTACTATTAATTACCCTGTCAAGGGCCATTCATTTTTACCAGTTGATAGGGTTTTTGGAAGAGCCGAGAAATTGTTGCGGAAGAAACCTACTCTTATTGATAACGAAGAGTACCTTGAAGAATATAAAAAAGTGAACTTGAGTTTTATTTTAGTATATGAAAGTGAGTTGAACTGTAAAGGTACTTGGAACAGATTGGTCTCTAAAGGATGTAAATTCACTTGCTAATAATTATTTAAAACACTTACCTAAAATCAGTGACACAAAAGAATTTTCGTTGAGAAAGTTGTGACAAAGAAAACATTACAGGTATGGGCTAAAGGCAATGAATTCTATCGGCTTTAACCAGAGCTACACAAATGCAGCCTTCTAAAGCAACACACGGCTTGGAAAAAATACTGGAAAATCCTCTTGAAGAAATTCATTTAGTTCATCCCGTAAGCGCAGCAAAAAAGAAGGATGTGAACGAACTGTTAACTATTTTTTATGCAAACTGGCAAGATATTGAAAGCCTTCTTTGGTACAAAAACATTATTAAATGAAATGAGGTTGAATGCACGAATAAATGAACTTTGAAAATAAGGCTATTATTGAGCACAAGTTAATTAAATCTAGCCCAAATACTTTCGCTTAAAATAGCATCTTCAGGGGCATTTCGTCAAAATGTAAACTATCCGGCAAGCGTAGAATGTGGAAACATTAAAAATAACATAAAATTGTACAAAACACTACACTAAAACGAGGACAAACAGTTTAAAATTATCATTATCCCTCCAGATACTGACAGAGAATGTAGCGTAGAATCTTTAAGTAATTTTAAACTGTTTGTCCTCGTTTTAGTGTAGTGTTTTGTACAATTTTATGTTATTTTTAATGTTTCCACATTCTACGCTTGCCGGATAGTTTACATTTTGACGAAATGCCCCTGAAGATGCTATTTTAAGCGAAAGTACTTGGGCTAGATTTAATTAACTTGTGTTCGATAATAGCCTTATTTTCAAAGTTTTAAAAACATTATTGTTGCTCCAAATGTATAGATGAACCTGAAGAAGAGGAGGAAGTTGTATGTGACTGTTCAGACGAAGACTGTGCCCATCACTTGTAATACCTAGACTATTATCTAAAGGTTTCATTCTATATGTTTCACTATAACATAAGGTTTCACTGTAATATTGTGAAAAAGGGTAACTATTTTATTATAATAAATAAAATTTTATTTTTCATATTTTGAAGAACATATTTTTTACTTTGCTTACTAGTTTTTTCAATACTGAGTTCAATCCTACACTAAAATAAATAATCTTATGGTAAACTATGTAAATTGATTTGATCAAAACACCACATATCCAAACCTGTTATGTTCGTAACCCCACATGTGACATGTGTTTCATGCATAACCCCACATCTAATAACTTTTATATTATATTTTTAATTTGTTATACCACTTTCTACACAAGTAGTTTTCTTAGCTCATAAACCAATACTGAACTATAACTATATTACATAAAATATGTTTTGGTGAAATAATGTAGATGAATCGGTTTTTTACTCTCCTGAAAAAATAGCCAATGTGAACATGTCAGGTTATGAAAAATACCTCCTCAGTTTTGTTAAATTTCATTGTCATTTTCACTATCTGACGGATAATGAATATCGCATAAAACGTTGACCTGTTTCGTCGGAAGTTCTTTTGTTCTTTACATATTTCGGATTTTTTCCATTTTGAGCGATATAATTTTTCCATATAATCAGTTTCCGCCTATGGTGACACCGCAATTCCATCCATCAGGGGCCTTCTGCATAATCTATTCTCCATATATGTTAAATAGAATTGGACACAGTATGCACCCTTGTCTTACTGTTTTACTGATGCGAAAACTTCTTGATATAAATTCCTGATTCAACTTCTTCCAACTGACAAAAACAAACTCTCAATGAAACACATAGATATTCTTCATGTATATATGAAAGATATTTAATGTAAGTAGAATGATAGCTATTATATTTGTGTGCCGAGATTTACTGTGTATTCGCTTCGTGCGTAGCGTCTAAATCCGGCCCTGCCGGCTTGATTCCCCCATGGCAATGGCAGTCTAATTTCGATTTCGTATTCCGAAAGAGTATTGTGCAGTCGTTCTCTTGTTTTATTCCTGCCAGTTTGTACATGTGGTTGGTCTACGAGTCATAGCTCACTGGATCCTTGCTCGCCTCCATCCGTCTCTCTCCGACTCGCTATCGCTCCGTATCCCGGGCCCGATCTGATTGTTAGTCTTTCGTCTTTGTCGACGTCACATCAATTTTTCAAAGATGGCGCGGAAACAAATGAGCAGCGCGGTAAATTGGAGTAAGAAATAGCGGTTAGCTTTTGTTTTATGCGATGCCAACTGCCAGGCTATTGTTATGTTTAAGGGTTTTTATAAATCTTTGAAAGGCACTGAATTGTTCCGAGTTGCTCACTTTTCTGTCTGCTTTTTATTACTCTGTGTGGGATTACTTTTCTTGCTGCTATCATTCAATGACGTACTTGCAGGAAATACGAGAAGAAATACATACAAACTTATCACGATACACATTCGAATCTATTATCTGAAAAAATTGTTTTATTTTGATATTTATAGACGCTCAATAAGAATGGAGTTCCTTGATAATATGTGAAGTTTGTGATAGACATAAATCAGGGAGTAATAATTAGTGTTATCACAGGTATGAGAGATAGAGAGAGACTGATAAATTTCATATGAAAGTAGGATTGCATCGGGGCTTAGTGCTATTATTCTCATTAGTTTTGGAGTACAGCGGAACTAAGTTAACAGTCCCTAGTGCTTAACCCACATATTACTAAAACTATTTTTTTAATTGTATCTTTACTTAAAGGAAATATAAGGAAATGTGTCTTATTTAAAAAAAAATACTAAAATAATAATTTTTGCATTATCTGTCAAAATATGTCATGTTCTTTTAAAAGGGCAGCAGTAAGAAGCAGTATATATTAGAGAGTTAAACTTTATTATTACAAAAATAATTAGAAAGTATGGAAATCGTCAAAACATTGTTTAGGGTGTCATGATATTTTACATTTTTCGCACAAAATTTGAACCTTTTTCTTGCAAGTCAGTATTTTGAATGTAAAGTACCGTGTTGACCATGTTAAGATGTAAGTCCGTGTTGCGATTCCGTCTTGTTGGGCAGCGTTTGGTATCTTTTTTGTAGGTTTCTAGGTTTCAAGCTATTTGCCTTCTAAATTCAAGCTGATCAAGGCTTCCTCCGTCTTTTCGGTCCAATTGACACGCGTTTTGAGTTGATATGTCAATTCCATCTACTGTTATTAACGAAAAGTACCATTTTCCCTTTTATAGAGATCCGGTAAAGACTAATGTTTTGGTCACAGCGGTCTACGCCACCCATAAAAGAATTGATATTGCTTTATCATATTTGGTTGAGAAACAAAAATGTGTCTCTTCTTATGGGATAACCGTTGGTCTAGGTGATGTGGTTTCACTGAACAAAAGTTATATTTAATTTTAACGACACTATTGTCGTGCCAGCGAGAAACCACAATTCCTGTGTTTTTATCTAATCTGTAATCGGAAGTTCCCCTTTCCGTTTTTTTTTTCATAGCTGTTGGAGCAAATAGGAGGCATTTTAATGTTCTATTGTCCCTTATTGTACCTGTACCGAAAAGAACTCATTTAGTAGATGCATGGATGAGAAGAAGGTATTAAAAAAAGGTGGAATCTCGTTTTTGGCTAGCGTGACACACATCTGCATAAGACAAACCAACCGACGAACCAAGACCCAAGTTTTTGTATGGGGCTGGTATTTGCACTATGGATGTCGCTATTATTTGCGTCCATACGAAGCCATGTTAGAGTTGCTTCTTAAAACAGAAAAGATTTATTTTCACGTTCAGAACGCCTATGAATAGCTGTTCTGACAAGCCCTATAAGGGCGAAATACATATAAGCAGATACACAGATACATTATACGTGAAATCATATCTTGACTGACGTTTTTCATTTCACGTTTTGTTTCTTCTTTGCGTAGTGTGGCAAGAGGTACGTCGTCGTCGTCTGAATCCGACTCTTGCACTCTGCACTCTGATCTTGATTGTCGAAAATAAGCTCCACGTCATTTCACAGCTGGCTTCCTGGTAAATTGTCTATCGTTGAGACATCCTCGTCTTCTGAATCGCAATCTATTATATTATCATTTGCATTGTCTGATAGTTCAATTATGCCAATAATATATGTCTGTCATTATTAATATGAATTAAATTGATTAAAGTAGACAAAGTAAAATCAAATGGCACAAATTTATCTGATAAATTGAAATAAATTAGTAAATAATCAATAAATACTACTTACATGCCGGTACAACAATTATTAATTACTGATTTGGAAAACACAGTTCAAACTATCCCGGATTAGCTGGTGATGGGTGATCATCGGTTTTATTTTAACTGTTTGACAATTAGAGGAAAGTTCTTGAGGAGAGAGATACTAACAAATAAAATAGAAAGTAGGTATTGTGTAACTACTTTTTAAAAGGAAATTCATGTTTTATATTATTTAAAAGTTATTTACATTTATTCAATAGGCATATTTTGGAAATGTGTGTTAATTTATTGAATTATTTATTAAAAAGGATAGCTATATTAAAGGAAAAAGAGCCTAGGACGAAGAAGAATATCCTGGCTTGCTAACCTGAGAGCATGGTATAGAAAGACCTCAACACAGCTATTTCGTATAGCAACCAACAAAGTCATCATAGCCAGAATG
The DNA here is from genome assembly GCA_918026665.1 of Diabrotica balteata. Taxonomy (NCBI): domain Eukaryota; kingdom Metazoa; phylum Arthropoda; class Insecta; order Coleoptera; family Chrysomelidae; genus Diabrotica; species Diabrotica balteata. The sequence continues at coordinate 1,758,080 of OU898280.1, forward strand.
ATCGCCAACGTTCGGAACGGACAGGCACCCTAAGAAGAAGAAGAAGAAGAAGATAGTTATATGACAACAAATGAAGGTAGATGTTTAATTTGTGGGTGTGCAATATCTCCAACTTGTAATTATTAAATTGTGAAAAATTGATTTGGTCTCTGTTTTGGCAGAACAGTTGTGATGTCACAATATATTAAAATTAAAACAATTAAAGATACTTAGGAACAAACAGAACTCAATCAAAAGGACAAAACAAACATTTAATTTAAAAGGGAGAACTTAGTGGTACTACATCACTTATAGGAGAGGAACTAGCAAAAAGTTAGTTTTTTGTTGTCTATTAGATTTTTAAGAGGTAAATTTGACAAGCCATTGTAGGTTAAAGTGTGACAGTTCTTCTTCTAATAACAAAACAATAGAATTTTTAAATAATGAAAATAATAAAACAATAAACAAAGATCTAACGGAAACGTCTAAAAAACAAATTAAACTAGCGTTAGAAAATTCAAAATCAATATTAAATTCAATATAACAGAATTACCTTAACATCAAGAACCCACGGCCTCCTAAATTATATTTTTTTATTAAACTACATAAATCTGATCACCTAATAAAACCTGTAATTTCTTTTTATACAGCTCCGTCATATAAACTATTAAAAAAACTCTTATAGATTATTTTAGAACACACTAAATTTTTACCTCAATTTACCGTAAAAAATACAATAGAATTAGTTAATAAAATACAACATTTTCAATTACCTACAACAACAGATTAATTTCATTTGACGTAAAATATCTTTTTCCTAGTATTCCTCCTACAGAAACTTTTGTTCTAGCAAAAGACCTTTTAGGCCATAATATTACAAATCCAATCAATACGTCTGAAATTTAACATCTTGAACTTTGCATCAGTCAGGACTACTTTAAATTTAATAATCAAATATATACAAATAACAGTGCAGGGTGTATAATGGGTAATCTGCTAAGCCCACTGCTATCAGATATCTTGATCAACCATCTAGAAACAAAGATTTCAAAACATCTCATATTCAAACAGTTTTTGCATTGGTGGAGATACATTTTACAGGAACTAACAGACCACTTGACCAGTTCTTATCGTATATTAATTCACAATACAGTCATACTCTACAGTCATATTAAATTCATAATAGAAACAGAACAGAATCAATCCATAAATTTTCTAAATTTAAAAATTATCAGATTTATTAACAAACGTGAGTTCTCCGTATTTCATAAACCTACCCATACTGTCACTACTATATACAATTCATCATCCTACACAACATAAATTGGCTGCCTACCATAGCTTGATATACAAGCAAGATATCAACAAAAATAGCCAAACACATAAAAAAGAAAGAAAAACATCATCTTTTAGAACAAACAACAACAAGAGCCAAAAGAAAAAGCAATTACACAGCGGTCTATACAAACCTAAATGTGACGATTACCCAAAAACTTACATCGGTCAAACTGGTAGAACTTTTATCAAACGTATACCAGAACACAAAAGGCTTTCAACAATAGAAAAACAGACTCTACGTAGCCACTTTACCTTCTAGACCATAATCATTCTTTTGAAAGAACTACTGCTGTTTCAAAGAACTACTGCTTTATTCTGCTTATTTTAAACAATACGTACTGGTCCATTTGTCCTCCTATGTGAGGATAGATGGACCATTTACGAGGAGGAGGGTTGGACCTATTGTAAGATTATGCCCAATAAACACAATAATATATAATAAATATAATAATAAAAGGATGCCTTGATTAAAAAAGCTCAAAACCTATAAAAAAACAAAAACGTCGGAGAAAGCCAAGCTAATCGTCAATATCTGAAGATGTTACTTTAAAAGACACTAGTGGTGATAAAAACATGAGTGATATTGAAAATGAGTGTATTGGGTGCAACGAGCACTAGGTATCGCCAAACATGTAAAAAAGATGACTCGTGCATTTTTTGTAAGCGCTGGTTACATGAAACTTGTACTGGCTTCCACACTGAAAAGAAATGGATCGATGACGTGCCAGTGCAATGTTAAATTATGTTATACAATTTTTTTCTATTCTGATGTTTATTTAATAAATAAACAGGCTTGTTTTCTAAAACGTGGTCCATCTTTCCTCCCTTTACCCTACGCTATCTTTATTAGAATCTATGGAAATCAACAAATTAAAAAATAAAGACATAATTCTGAATAACCAGCTTGAGACAAACACATCGAGCAAAAAGACAAAAGAGGGAATTTAATCCTTATGAAAAGGAGACCAAAAAAGTGGCCTCTGATGGTGGACACATCCGGAAATGCGAATGCGCCAAATTTAAATTTTCCGACACTTACCAACAGTAGCTATATAATATTTTTCAGAATGTGTCTTAGATGAGAAAGTTTTAATTAAATATTATCGGTAATAGTATAAAATGCGACACATTTTTGCTCGATGGACAAACAGTTCCCCCTCCCTAACTTATTCAGTTAAAGACTACAAAGTGCAAACACATACCGAAAATAGATCAATTGAGAAAGACACTCTGGCCAAAACAGCTGTAGTGATAATAATTTAAAATAACTTTTGTGGAAGTGTTGAAAACAAAAGTTTTCGGTGTTTTATTGTTAGATAAAAAAATTCGGGTTAAGCAGAGGGTAATAGCTACCCTAACTTTTAGATAAACTTCAAACTTTTCCTCCAAATATTTATTTTACTGATCTTTCAATTCCGAATATTTCTTTTAAACCTTAATCCAGCACGCCAATGTTTTCAATAATTCTTCTTCTTGGCACGCCAGTCGCTTTATGATCTCCAGTTGTTACGACTTGCCTCTTCCAAATTACGAATGACAGCTACGTACATAAACATGCAGTTTCAATCTTATATTGTGCCTCTAATCGTAATTTACGGCTAGGTGTGCCTACATTTTATCCTTCTAGGATAAAATAGGGTACTTCTAGGACTGAAAAGGACTTTTCCAGGATGCGGATATTTATGATATACGTTGTGAATCGTATGAAAACACTGTTATGAGAAATAATTTATGGAATATATTTGTTCGTTAAAATATATTAGATTCTTCGATATGAGAGTCTTAAAACTGTGAATACATAATAACGAATAATACTAACGTTTAGAATCTAGTTATTAATGAACCGATTTTATCTATTTTTGAACTGTATTTAGGAAAGTAAAGCAAAAATACCTGAAAAAAATGTAACACAAATTTCTGAAGGTTCTAAAAGGTATCTGAGTTGTATATGTAAATATAGATCAGTTTAAAACGTTCTCCTATGTCTTTCGATACCCAGTTGTCACACCTCTCGATTTATCCATAAGTCTACTTCTATGTCTCTGCCTTTCATTTCTCTATTGATGTCTTGTCTCCAACTAAGGCGAGGTCTTCCTCTTTTTTTTTCTACCGTGAGGGGTCCACATTAAGACTTGTTTTGGGAGACGTTCTTCAGGCATTCTCTGTACATGACCGTACCATCTGAGTTGTTGGATACAAATATCGTCTACTATTGTATGTTTTACTTTCATAATTTCTCTTATTCTGTTGTTCGTTACTCTTTCTAGTCTAGATTTTCCAGCTAAACGTCTCCAGAAATCCATTTCCGTTGCCTCAAGTTTTATCTTGTATCTTTCCTTTATTTGCCACACTTCACTACTGTAGGTAATTATAATTTTAATGATTGTATTATATATCTTGTGCTTCATCACAATATATCATACCTAAATATTTATATGTGTTGCAATGTTTGATAACTTCTCCATCTTCCAATATCAGGTCCTTTTGTTTCCCGCCGATACACATATACTCGGTTTTTTGAAAATTGATTTGAAGTCCCCATTTTTTATAATCTCGATTAATTTTCGGTTCATATACTCAATATCTTCATAATCTTTATCTTTATAATAATTTGATATGCTATTGTTGTTAATCGGCATTCCCATATTTCCACATTTGCGCTTCCACAGTTTTAGAGCCTGTTAAGTAGACCCCTACATAAGAGGCATCACAATTATCACACTTTAATTTGTGTGATTTACAAATTAAAGTGTGATAATTGTGATACCTCTTAAGTAGGCAGAACCATTAGAAAGCTATCTACTAGAATATCACAACATTTAAAAAGACCAAACTCTTCAAGTTTTGGTCAACATTTAGAGTCTAGCAAACACAATTTCAATATCAATACTGGGTCGTCTATTTTGCATGACATCAGTAGAAAGAAAAACTATTTGGAGTTGGATCTACTGGAAGATTTGGAGATCACAAAGGAAACTAATGGAAACTCTCATTTTCTTAATACTCAAATTAATTTAAACTATACTAAATTTAAACCTATTTTTAAAAACTTTATTACAGCTTCACCTCGTAGTGGACCCAGCTCGGCTGTCTAGACTTCCTGCACTGAGTTTATACATTAAGAATCTACCAATTTCATGCTCTGTTCAGCATTACTATTGTATTTAACAATTTACACAAATAGCTTGCTCAGATTCAATTGATCTACAGTTGGAGTTGATTTCACTCTTCATATCTCTGCATAATCTACATATACTAATTCCACAGTTTTATATTTCAACACCTGTTGGTCAGTTGGTCTTTAGTAATGCTATTACATATTAGTTTTATAGTTCCCCCATTGGCTTGAGGTTTAACTGAACTACTTGAACTATACCCATTTACACACTGCTTTCAATTCTGATCTAATTTTAATATTTCAATTTCATAGTCAATTTTCTTCTCGTTTTGCAGTATTGACAGTGCCTGGTAGACCATTATATTGTAGTCAACTACCCACTGTCCAATAGATCGTTTGGTCTATTTCTTTCATTCACACTTTATGTACACTTCATTTAGCCTCAAACCTACAACCTTATTATTACAGACGGGTGTGAGTGTGAGATCTGGATTATGCAATCTAGTTTAAATCAAAATATTCTATATGTCATACTTCATCGGCTGATTTTTTCAGTAGTAGTTCTAGTTGGACCTTTGGCCAATGACAACTTATACAGAATTTTAATATTTGCTGATCAGAGATCCATAACTTTGACTGCCTATCAAAGTTGTCATATGTCACATGTCACCGTATCATTAGGGGACACGGAAGGAGCCTCCACGAGATCAATAGTGCCACATCAACTGCAAAAGAAACACTATTGACGGCGTCCCCTGGAAACGTCTACTAGTAGACGGCTAATCCTTCCAACACCGGACCAAACCAAATCCGATGGCAAAGATCAAGCCACAACGGTTCTTCTCAGAGCCAACACTGACAGTAGCGAGCATAAATATCGAGGGCATCACTACAGCCAAACAAGACATTTTATCAGAATTCTGCATGAACACGAAATGTGAGGTATTGTGCATCCAGGAAACCCACAGAGACCTAACTGCAGCGAGACCGAAAGTCTCTGGTATGAAACTGATTGCGGAGATACCACACAATAAGCATGGGAGCGCGGTATTTGTGAGAACTCAAACCATAGTCTCATCTGTGGAAACAACAAATGTACACGGTATAGAGATAATAACCACTGAGATCGGAAAATGCACAATAACCTCGGTATACAAGCCCCCAAACCAGCCTTTTATATTTTCACCCCCAACTAATTTTCAATCACAAGCCAATCAGCTTGTACTGGGAGACTTTAACAGTCACAGTTTACTCTGGGGCTATGCAAATTCGGACGCAAATGGAGACGCAGTAGAAGCATGGGCCGAAACGAGTGGCCTCACGTTAATCCATGATCCTAAACTTCCACCATCTTTTCGTAGCAAAGTTTGGAAAAGAGGATATAACCCGGATATCTGTTTTTCAAGCAACAACCTCGAAGACCGATGCACCAAAGTAGTATATGGCCCCATACCAAAAACTCAGCATAGACCAATTGGTATAAATATCTTCCCAATTGTCAGACCACAAGCTATTCCATTCAGAAGGAGATTTAACTTCAAAAAGGCAAACTGGCAAAAGTATGCAGACATGCTAGATTTTGAACTACTACGCCTTGAACCAAAAGTAGAGAACTACGAAAAATTCGTAGAGGTACTCAAAAATGTGTCTAGAAAAACTATCCCTAGAGGATGTAGACAACAATACGTTCCCGGGATGTCCAGCGAGTCCAAAGAACTAATGAGTACATACGAAACCCTCTATTCCACTGACCCTTTTAGCCAAGAAACGGTTGACTGCGGAGCAGTACTACTCCAACAGCTAAGTCAAGCCAGACAGGAAAAGTGGATTGAGACCCTGGAAAAAATGGACATGACACATAGTAGCAAAATAGCATGGAACCTTGTAAAAAAACTCAGCGGTGATCCAAAAGAACATAAACCACCTTGCAAGGTTACAGCAAACCAAGTCGCTACTCAACTCCTTACGAATGGAAGAACTACGAACCGATATAAGGACCCAAACACTAGGAGAAGATTGGATTCGGAGACAAACCACCTAGGAACTCCTTTTACTCTAAAAGAACTTCACGACGGTCTGAACAGGTTAAAAAACGGGAAAGCTGCAGGTGTGGATGATATATGCAGTGAACAAATAAAGCATTTAGGCCAAGGAGCAAAAAACTGGATCTTGCAATTTTATAACACGTGCTGCAAAACCTGCAAAATTCCAAAATCATGGAGGAAATCTAAAGTAATAGCCTTGTTAAAACCAGGAAAGGATCCAGAAGACCCCAGTAGCTACAGACCTATTTCGCTATTGTGTCACTTTTTTAAACTATACGAGAGACTCATACTCGCCAGAATAGAAAAAAATGTCGACAAGCACCTCATCCCACAACAAGGAGGATTCAGACCTGGCAAATCTTGCACCGGTCAAGTCCTCGCATTAACAGAACACATTGAAGAGGGTTTTGAAGAAAAACTTATAACAGGGGCTGCTTTTGTAGATCTGACAGCAGCCTATGACACAGTAAGGCACAAAACATTGCTCCGCAAATTATACGATACTCTCAATGACCACCATCTGGGAAAGGTCGTATATTCCTTACTGCAAAATAGACGTTTTTTCGTTATGCTGGAGGGTAAAGTAAGTAGGTGGAGAGTTCAAAAAAACGGCCTCCCACAGGGAAGTGTTTTAGCACCAATGCTCTTCAATATATACACAAACGATCAACCTACTCCGACCGAAACCAAGCACTTCCTCTATGCTGACGATCTTGCAATATGTGCTCAAGGAAATAGTTTTAAAGAAGTGGAGGAGAAACTCGAAACTGTCTTAAAAACAATGACAGCGTACTACCTGCAGAATTCTCTGAGACCCAATCCCTCTAAAACCCAAGTCTGCGCTTTCCACCTTCGCACAAAGGAAGCCAAGCGAAAACTCCAAATTGTGTGGAATGGTAATACATTAGAACACACAAACCAACCTATATATCTTGGAGTAACTCTAGACCGGTCCCTCACCTACAGACAACATTGCATAAAAACAAGAGGGAAAGTAACAACTAGGAACAGCATACTCAGAAAGCTAACGGGAAGTAAATGGGGCGCACGTCCTGGCGTTTTAAGAACAACGGCACAGGCACTGTGTTTCTCAACTGCTGAATATGCATGCCCCGTTTGGAGCAGATCTGTCCACACCAAACAAGTTGATACTGCGCTAAATGAGACATGCAGGATAGTAACAGGGTGCATGAAACCAACGCCACTTTCAAATCTATATAGAGCAGCGGGTTTTGCAGAACCCTCAACACGCAGAGGCGCTGCAGAACACATAGAGAAAATTAAACAGATCGCGGACGATCGGCATGCCCTGTACAAAACTCGAACACCACGAAAGCGACTAAAATCTAGGAAAAGCTTCCTTGGAACAGTGAAGGATGAACCGCCTGAGTATTTTCCACTTCCCCAGGTTCAATGGGCCGGCCAGACCCTAGACTTTAAAACGTGGAAAACCTTAAATAGGATAAGAACGGGGGTTGCTACAGTAAAATCAAACATGGCAAAATGGGGAAAAATAAACCAAGATGATGTGAACTGTGACTGTGGAGAAACACAGAATATGGAACATCTTCTTACATGCAGAAACTGTCCTCATCGATGTACCCTTGAAGATTTGTGGCTCGCCAACAAAGATGGAACCGACGTAGCCCGATACTGGGCCGAAATTTTATGAATGACATGTCCGGACACGATAAAGTAAAGTAACCGTATCATTTCCGCTTAGATCATTATCCCTCCAGATACTGACAGAGAATGTAGCGTAGAAGTAATTTTAAACTGTTTGTCCTCGTTTTAGTGTAGTGTTTTGTACAATTTTATGTTATTTTTAATGTTTCCACATTCTAACGCTTGCCAGATAGTTCACATTTTGACGAAGTAAGTCTAAAACGTTAATCTCAAAAACTCTTTTTTTCATCCATTAACTTCGAGTTTTTTTATCGAAGTTAACTAATTTACTTCATCTAAAAAACGTTTTCTTGGCTTATTTCAGATGCCCCTGAAGATGCTATTTTAAGCGAAAGTACTTGGGCTAGATTTAATTAACTTGTGCTCGATAATAGCCTTATTTTCAAAGTTCATTTATTCAAACATTCAACCTCATTTCATTTTTTACCTTTAAGTTAAAAAACAGCTTATATTTATAACTTTGGGTATTTTGGACCGCACCACACTGATTCTGCTCTCCTCTACATAATAGATTCTATGAGGAGTCAATTTATTTTTACCGTACAAATCATGCAAAGGTTAATACAATTTCTGCGTATTTTTCTTATTCATCCCTGCCAATCTGCCTATCCAAGAGCCATGTTATAAGATGTTCCAGTGGGCTTTCTTTTTGACAGTTTTGTTTTGTGCCGTTTAAGAAATAGATTGGCCCACTTCTTACCAGCTATTTCTTCTTTGAATGGGTGATTAATGCCATTTCTTTTCTTTCTTAAATCACTTTTAGGATTTAAGATGCTTCTGTTGCACAACAATAGTGGACTAGCTCGTCTTCGAGATTTTTGAAACTTTTCTTCAAAGGTTGAAGTTTGTGTGAGGAGAAACGGAAACGGAAACTAGAACGTCGATAGAAACGGTGCTTTTAAAATTTGGGTAAAAACATATTCTCGGCTTCGCCAAAGCGCAAGACCGCTATTAGAGGAATTTAACACAACAATAGGTTTAATATATTCTTATAAATACATACATAGTTTTTCTCTTTGACTTCCATAATTTGTATCTTCTTCTAATGTTAATATATCTCTCTATGTGTATGTTTTTTACTTCTCTACATTCTCCTCATTAAATAATAAGAATGCCTATTCCTCAAGTATTTGTCTAACTACACATAATTCAAATTTTCATTAAAATATCTCAAAGCAATACCCTTTCGACCTGCCAATTACCCATTTCTATCTCAACTTTCGAATCTATTTCTATTCTATTGTCAAGCCGGGTCAATCTCTTATTACACGTCCATTAAAATATGGCAGAGCATCGCGTGACAATGTTGTTTCGAAGAAATAACAATCCCCATTATTCTGCGGCTTATCACACACAGCTACTTTAATTTGAATAATGACTTAATTAAAACATGCAAAAAAACATTTTAGTTACATTTCGGTATAGCGGTAGAACATTTGTAACAGTGTATGATTTCGATGATGACTATCGTCGGAGCGTGTAAAAATTCATTGTCCTTTCGTAAACTCATGTCAAAGATTCCGTGTTTTATATTTTGGTAATATAAAAGTCGCCTTCAAAAGAATTATAAATGTAGAATTCCAAAGAATATAAATGCTTATTATAAAATTATTTATGTTTCGCAGTTAAAAGCTATAATAGTCGTAATTTTTTTATCTTCTTCTTCTTCTTCACTAGCTTTACAACTCAGGGTGAGTCTTCGCCGTATCCATTATCGCCCTCCATCCTCTTGGTCTTGGATTTTGGGTTACTACCATGTATTTTGTCTTTTCTTCATTTATTCGAGCTGTGAAGACACCTCTCCAAGTCTCTTGTAGAATGCGTGACTGCATCTATATCATCAGCAAAGGCCAGCAACAGTTTTGATCCTTGATCAGCAAATCCTCCTGTCAGCTCAGACGATATTTTACTTATTGCATGTTTTAGAGCAAAATTGAACAGCAACGGTGACAAGGGATCCCCTGCCTAAATCCTGAATTGATACCAAATAGCATCGATGTTCTGCTTCCTATCTTTACTTGCGCATATGAGTCTGTCACGCACATTTGCGTTAATTCAACTAATTTTCTTGGTATACCCATTTCTAACATTGCTATCCACAATTTGCTTCTTTTTGTGGAATAATTTTTTTCTAATTTTTTTATGGAAAGTCGAAATTTGGTACTAACCATAGTATTACGAGCTAGTCTAACCACGGTATATTGAATTGCACTCAACTCACTATACCTAATAGTAATTCTTATTCATCTAAGTTTTAACAAAAATTATAACATTATAGTCACATTGCAAAATTGAGTTTCTAAGTAACACAAGCCCTAAATCAATACCACGAAGATTTTAATCATAAAGTCAAATAGCTTTTTTGATCTTAGTTTTTGGGATGTAATGGGCTAGTGATGCGCAACATATAGCCTCTCCTATTCAAATGTTAATCTCATCTGCTCATATGATGATTTACATCATGGTTATCTGGTGCATCCTGCTAGATAACCTACGAGGCTCTGACGTCCGAATGTTTGCTGGGATATGCAATCCACCATTTACTGGCCAACGGCTTTGGGCGGATGACCTGATAAGGGCACTCTTTTGTCCTAAAATTAAGAAATTGGTCTCGAAAGTAGAACCAAAAAGTGGTCAACGGCATCAGAATGCAGAGGGACCACTGCATTATAGGTCCCTGATGACATCTCTAGTACAGCTATGATGGCAAATACAACTAAAGTGGAAGCAGCTACTAATAAGGCTAGATGATCTACCTCTAGATCACAGGGCCTCCCAGGTCGTAACCCAGAGAAACCCCTGTGACAGAACTGCAAAAGTCTCTCTGAAAACTTCCAAAGTTGATTAACAAAATATGTACCTGGAATGTGAAGACAATGTATCAGGCTGGAAAACTTTATAATATCATTCAAGAAATGACCAAACTTGAAGTAGGTATAATGTGCATAAAGTAGTACTTATATGTATTTTTTTTACTTTGTGAGATTGCCGTAATTTTGATAAAATGTATCGGTATATCAGTCTGACCCTATATACAACTATACCTAGAAGATTAAATCCGAAATATCTTGCAACGAACAGTATCATTATATATCGATCTTTTGACCCCTAATGCAGGTATCGTTAAACAATCCGTTATTTAAAATATACAGGGTGTTTCAAAAAGGTATGTCATAAATTAAATCACGCAACAAACCCCTCACAACGAGCACATAAATTGAGCCGACGTAAATCCTCACGCCAAAAAAGCGACTCATCACCAAAGGACTTTAAAAAGTAATGTTTGGGCAGGAATTGTGGATAACAACCTAATAGGCCCAGTATTTCCTCCCAACAATTTAAATGGTGATAATTATTTGCAGCTCTTGGCAAACGATTTACAAGAGTATTTGAAAGAAGTAAATATTGCAATAAGGCAAAATATGTGGTTTCTACAAGATGGCGCTCCACCGCATTACAGTAATGAAGTCCGGGAATACTTTTACAGGCAGTATCCTGGTCGGTGGATTGGAAGGAGTCGCAATGCACCTATTTCTTGGCCACCGAGAGTCCAGGTCTTAACCCCATGGACTTTTGCTTTTAGGGGTTTATGAAAGAGAAAGTTTATTCTGAAACAATAGAGGACGAACAACAATTGAGGGTTAGAATAATTGAAGCTGCAAATCAGTTTCGTCAGAAAAATATGATTTTTTAGCGCATTCGGTTTTCCTTATTAAAACGATACCGAATGTGTATTGAAGAAAATGGGGGTCATTTTGAACATTTATTGTAATATCATATTTATAGAGGTTATAGACATTTTTTGTACTTGTTAATTCATTTAAGCCATTTATTTAGTTGCACGTAATTTTTTAACGGTTAATGAAAAGGGCCGTAACTCAATAAAAACTGTTTTTTGAAAAAAGTGATGAGGCAAATTTTTTTTTAAAATAATCTGTTAATCTAATGATGCCACAAAATTCATTTGATTTGTAAGTACTCAAAAGCTTGGGGGGATTTAGGGCTGCACCCCCCTTAAAATTTGTCTCTTTCTTTTTTATGAAAAATGCTTTCAGAACAAGAAAGTAACGTGTCCAAAATGTCAAGTAGTTTAGAAGATAATGCAAAAAAAACAATTTTTATTTTGTAACTTCAAAGGGCTGAACTTTTTTTGTGTGCACATTTGTACTAAGGTAAATTGGATTCAATCAATTTATTTTTGTTTCCGGAATGCGTGATTTAATTTATGACATACCTTTCAAAAACACATTGTATACAGCTATCTTAAAATTTTAAACGTGCGTTTTACGCGAAGGAGGCATATAGAGTTTAATATTTCCCGCTGTCTTACTAGGTTATTGTATGTAACATATTCTTTTAAAATGATATTATAGTGATATTACTATGGACCAATTTTACTATTCATCCACTTCTAAGAAAAACAATCGCATTCAGACTCCGGAAAAAACCCTTGGATCGGTTTGACGAGCAATTTCTTACCGAAAATGGGCAATTCCCGTGGCAATAACAAAACGGAGGCAATTCTGGAATACAAATAGGGCCAGCGAACTAATTTTGTTAACGCCGGACCCGCGAGAGGCCAGCAAATAAAACAATATCAAAGTTTAGTGCGGGCCACCGGGGGCCATACTATGCTCCCTTAAACTTTTATTCGTCTCTGCGTTGGTGCTTCTGCCAGAAATGTCGAGGAGAGGGCGGAAGGGTGGACGCTGGACACTAAACAATCCAGATTTCTTTATTGGACCAAATTCGGACGGGTAGTAAAAGTTGCTACGATTATTTTACAGAGGATTTGTTGTTGGAAAAACTTTCTACACTGTAAAAAAATTTAAAATAATAATAAAGGCCGACATGATTTTTGGTGTGTTGAATTTGACATGTATTCCTAGCTAATACGGGTATGCTGAATCTAAATATGAATTCGGTTTAAGCCCATTACGTCAAAATTTTTCACAAAATTAAAAGTTGTGTATTGCCTAAATAAAGTTAGTTAGCGTCAGTTGTTTGTAGCATCGAGTTGTATTTTGTTTTATGAGTGTTCATGGCTATATTCTCATCAAGAAAGTGTAAAAACAGTCCTGATGTATTTTGTTACGTGTGTGGTGACTTAACAATAGAAAAAAATCAACGAAACAATAAACTTAATAAAGAAAGCATATCACGCTTACTTCGGCGAAAAAATTGGTGATCAGGACAAACTTTGGACTCCGAAAAAAGTGTGCTTTCAATGTGCCGAACTACTCAGAAAATGCACAAAAGAGACATGTAACTCTTTACCCTTCGGCATTTTTATGGTATGGAGGAAACCAAAAAATCAATCATGGAGATGACTGCTAGTTTTGCTCCTGCGATATCAAGCGGTTCAATTCTAAAAGTAAACACAAAATTTAATACCTTGATTTACCTTCTGCTAAACGACCTGTATTTTATGGACCAGGAATCCCTATTTCTCCACCTCTTTTTCACACCATCCAACAGCAATTATCAGATGAAAGTTGAAACGAAAAACACAATGAAGACAAATTTAATCCTGAGATAGACCAACCTCAAAAGTTTATCCAAGCTGAACTAAATGACTTAGTGAGGGACTTAGGCCTATCGAAAGATTCTGCACAAATCTTAGGATCACGACTTCTTCTTCATGTACCATGTCCTTTCAGAACGTTGGTTACCATCATAGCTATTTTAATTTTATCCACTGCCACCCTAAATAGCATGCTTGTATCTACACCACACCAGTCTCCTAAGTTCTTCAACCATGAGGTTCTTCTTCGTCCTGGACTGCGTTTGCCTGCTACTTTTCCTTGCATGATATTTTGTAGCAATCTATATTTGGGACCTCTCATTACATGTCCGAAATATTCCAGTTTTCTTTGCTTGATGCTTTTTATGATCTCAGTAGTCTTGCTGAGACGTTCTAGTAATGTGGAGTTACGAATCTTCTCCACCCAGGAAACTTTTAAAATTCTTCTATAGCACCACATTTCGAAAGCCTCAAGGCGATTTAGATCGATTTTATTCACAGTCCAGGACTCGACAGCATAAAGTTAGACCGAGAACACGTAGCAGCGAAGTAGGCGGATCCTTAATGCCAATTTTAGGTCTCTGTTACATAACACCTTGGACATCCTTCTAAAAGCAGCTCTAGCCTACTCTATTCTGGATCTAATTTCGCCGTGATTTTCTGAATTACAATTTAATTGCTGTCCAAGGTAGACGATTTTATCAACTTGCTCAAGTTTGGTATTATTTACATATATAGACGGTTTTATATTCTGTTGTTTACTTATTACGAGTATTTTGTTTTCCTTATATTAAGATCCAGACCTGCCTCCCTACAACTCTCAACGACACTATCCAGTAGTGTTTGCAGATCTTCTTGACTAGAAGCTAGGAGTACTGTATCGTCCGCATATCGCAAATTATTGATGACTTCTCCGTTCACAAGTATTCCTTCTTGTTTTTCAGAAAGTGCTTTTCTGAAAATTCTTTCGGAGTAAACGTTAAAAAGCAGGGGTGACAAGAGGCATCCCTGCCGTACTCCTCTATTAATATTGAGAGCTTGTGATTCCACACCATCTACTAAAACTGATGTTGTTTGATTCCAAAATAAATTTGCAATTATTCGAACATCTCTGCCGTCCAAGCCAATGTCTTTTAGAGCTTCGATCAATATAGAGTGCTTAACACGATAAAATGCCTTTTGAAAGTCAATAAAACAACAGTATATGTCTACAGATATATCACGACATCTTTGAGCAAGTACGTTCATTCCAAACAGTGCCTCTCTCGTTCCAAATCCGTTACGGAAACCAAACTGAGTGTCATCCAGGTATTCCTCACATTTATTGTAGATACGACCATGTATTACCTTCAGAAAAATGTTCAATAAGTGGTTTAACAAACTGATGGTTCTATAATCAGCACAGGTTTTTGCTGTTGTCTTCTTAGGTAGAGCTATAAACAGTGAGTTAGACCAACCATTAGGTAATTGTCCGCTGGTATAAATGGTATTGAAAAACGAAGTTATAGCCTCTAAAACATTGCTATCCTTTATAAGCTTATATATTTCAGTTGGAATTTCATCAGGACCAGTCGCTCTGCCATCTTTTGATGATTGTATGGCCTTTATAACCTCACAGCGTATTATTAGGGGTCCGTCGCAGTTAGTAATATCGGAAGGTAAACTACTCCTATCGTCTTCGAATAGGTTAGTGACGTAATTTTCCATTCTTTAAGTTTGTCCTTTACTTCGAATATTACTTTACCATTTTCATCCTGTAGCAATGCATTTTGTTTCTTATTGAAGATACCAGCCGCTTCTTTTACTTTTTTATACATGTTAAACGTGTCGTATCTTTTTTCGAGTTCTTCAATGTCATGACACTGTTTGGCTAGATGTTGACTCTTTGCTTCTCGTATTTTACGTCGAATTTCTTTTTGTATGCTACTGTAAAGTGTTTCGTTGGTTTTTGCTAGTCGCCGTTGTTCCATCAAATCCAGTATATCATCTGTCATCCAAGCCTGCTTTTTTGGCTTTGACCTGCCTTGTAAATTTCTCACACAGATTTCTTTTACTGTCGTTGCGATTTTATTTAAGCCCTCCTCGACGTTTTCACCAATATTTTCCCAAATTAAATTTTCGTTCAGTTGTCTTTGAACTGATTCCTTAACTTTCTCGTCTTGTAGTTGGGCTGTATCAATCTTTTTGCGAGACTTCTTTTTGATCACCTTTATAATTTTAATTGGGTTACAGCTACTATGGGATTGTGATCGGACCCAATGTCAGCACCTGGATAAGTTTTAACTGATTTGATGCAGTTTCTATATCGATTTTTTATTAGAATGAAGTCGATTTGATTCCTAATAATTTTGTCCTCTGATTCTGCATTTGACTTCCAGGTGTAGAGTCTTCTCGGTGGTAGTTTAAAATGTATATTCGATATAATGAAATCGTGTTCTTGACAGAACTGGACAAGTCGATCTCCACGTTCGTTTCTGTTTCCTAAGCTAAATTCCCTCACAATGTTCAAACAGCGTCCTTTGCCGACTTTAGCGTTAAAATCTCCGAGGACTATGGTATTTTCTAGAGCAGCATGGACAAGATCTAGAGCATCAGTAAGATCTTTGTGGAATGCTTCTAATTTATCTTCATCACTAGATGATGTTGGGGCATAGACCTGAATTACGTTGGTAATGAAAGGCTTTGAACTAAATTTTACTAGCATTACTCCTGTCAGATATGGGGAATATAAGATTAAACTGATTGGAGCTAAGTGTTTTGATACTACGATGGCAACTACATTGTAGTGATTGGCATCTGTATTTCGGCCATGGTGACTTGATATCCATGCTACGTCACATACTCCTGATCCCGGCCATCGCATTTCGCTTATTCCGAGGATGCTGATTTGCATTCTTGTCATTTCTTTTATCATCACGACTGAAAGATCACGACTGAAAGATTAAAATCTTTTGGATCCATATACCACATTTTCGTGGTATAGACAACGTGAAAAAGAGTTCGCGGAATATTCTCAAGAGGACGCATTGGTGTATTGTCAGAATAAAGTAGTATGACAATACTACTAAAGTTGTAATAAACTGGGAGCTGACAAATACGATTCCACATCATGGCGGTTATTTGCTGAATCTTCTAAGAGAAGTCTGAAGAGTGTCTTGTAATATGCTAATGGTAATACTTATGCCTCAGTGCCTATTGCTCACTCCGTGCATCTCAAAGAAACATGAAAATTTTCAGCTGTTGCTAAATAAAATAATGTATCCTTCTTCTTCGCGTGCCATATCTTACAAAATTAAAGAATAGAACAGTAATCCGAGCAGATCAAATAAACGTGGAACTTGTAAGATATAAAGATAAGAAAGACGAAGTTTATAAAGAATTTTAACACAATGTCATAGATTGTCGTAACCATAAAACGTCGCAAACTCGAACACCTGGGACATATAATGCGCAATGAACAACGATATGACCTACTTCGGACCATACTTCAAGGTAAAGTGCATGGGAAAAGAGGTCCAGGACGGAAAAGAATATCCTGGCTTCATAACCTGCGAAAATGGTTTAACTTAACCACTACCGGACTTTTCAGGGCAGCAGTCAACAAAGTCAGAATAGCCATGTTAAGGTCGATTCAGACACATCAGTCACGTCTCGTCACAGTCCTGGCGCCGAACCGAACAATCCGTCATACAAAATATTCTTTAATAGAAATATGGCGCCGGCATTCACATTCATCAGGCGACGAACAGTTTTCCAGCTGTCAGATAATTAATAGTTCTGTGACCAAACAGTACCGGTTCGGCGCCGAGACTGTGACGGGACTGATGTGTCTGAATCGACCTTAAGTGTCCAACATCCGTAACGGATAGGCACCATAAGAAGAATCATAGATTACAAATGTTAATGAGCAAGAAAGTTAATAATCAGAGACTTAAACGCCAGCAACAATACAGGAGATGAAACAGTGATAGTAAGTGAAGAGCTGGCAAAAAGAAATGATAATCGAAATCTATTTATTGAATTTTGCAAAAGAATTAATTGAGTAAGATTACAAAAATAATAACAACTCGGCTTAGATTTGTCTCTATAAGTATATTTTTTTAATTCTAATACCTATACCAGTTCAATTAATTCAATTATTTTTTTCTTTTATCATTCTTAAATAATCGAATGAGAACTTTTTCTACACCAGTCTACACCACAGCCGAATGCTATGCATTATTTAGTTTGTTTAATCCAATAAAACAACATGAAAGATGAAAGGCCAACACCGTTTACTAAACGACCAAATATTGATTTGTTTTAATGTCCTCCACCATTTTGTTCTGTACTTTTAATGATGGATGGGGAAATTTTACTATTTCATAAACTTTTACCTATTAGTTATTTATTTCTTCGGGAATTGATAGCATTATTTTTGTCAGTCAATGACGAAGCAAAGAATATCCCCAAGAGGGTCGATTGGGTTAATATTGTAGGAGGTGTTAATGTTGATCGGTTTTTCGACGTTTGGAAATAGTTTTAATCGAAAATTATCCATTTAAAACGATATGAATAAATAAAAGAAGGACTATTTGAATTATTTTAAACAGTTTACTATGTGTGCAGCGATAAAATAGGTTTTGTCTGGACTCTGATGCTTGTCGTTCATTTTCTTTGAGAGTTGTATCTGCTAATCGGTCGTTAGCTACCATATTGACGATCATCTCCTTATTAACTCTTAAAGAAAAAACAGAGATTCGATTGTTTTGTGCATTTCCAAATCCAAATTATCTACTACTTATGTCCTCTTCTTGCAGTTTTTTATGAATTCTGCTCCGAATTTTCCTCAAAATACTTCCCACCAATAATTTTAACAATTCTACTATTTTTGTACTCTTTATGGTATTGGATACGTTAAATGAAATACCGGAAGTCACAACGTAACCTGCCGTAAACGTGAGTTACCTTCTCCAGCGTAAACGTAAACAAGCGTGGATGGGTTAAGGGACATGGAGGTATTACGGGTAATGAAGAATTAGATATGGCAGCGAAAAGTACTTGTGACACTCGAATAAAAGCAACGATTGAAAGTAATATTGATTTCTTGTCACTAATAAAGAAGATAGACAGAAGAATAATAATAAAAAAAAAGAAAGATGTCAGGAATAAATGGGAAACCTTATATAAAAGTATGACTAATGCTTATAATGCAACGAAATATTTTTGCCTACCACATAGCTAATTACTATGGGGGTTGAAAATTGGGGACAGAGATAGGGCAAGCAAAAGAAATGAAACTTATGCGAACGGCGCTCAGGGTTTATTTGGAGAAGCTGGGTCGTGGATGGAAAATCAATGGAAAATTAATCATTGACACCCAAGAGATGAAAGACAGATGGAGAATATATTTGGAGACACTTTTTCCAAAAAGACCAAAGAACGGATTATAGGCATCCATTTTCAGAAAGGATGGCGGCCCCGGACATACTTAAATCCAAGGTAGAAGAAGCAATAAAATGGATGAAAAGCAGGAAAGCTGTAGGGCCTGATAATATCGAAGCTGAATTTTTAAAACTCTTGGAGGAAGAAGGAATAATTTGGATCACGGCTCTCTTCAATAAAATTTACAATACAGGAATCATCCCTGATAAATGGCTAGAATCAGAATTCATAGCGATACCTAAAAAACAGGGGGTTAAAAAGTGCGAAGAATATCGAACAATCAGCCTAATGAGCCACATGTTGAAACTGTTTCTTAGAGTCATCCATGGAAGAATTTATAAGAAGTGCGAGGAACAAATATCGGACAGACAGTTCGGCTTCATTAACGCAGTGGGTACCCGAGAGGCACTTTTCGGAGTACAGGTACTGATTCAAAGATGCAGGGACGTTACACTGCGACGTATACGCGTGCTTGATCGACTACGAAAAGGCATTTGACAGAGTTCAACATCAAAAGATGATAAACATTTTAAAAGAGGCAGACCTGGATGACAAAGACCTCAGAATAATTTCAGAACTCTACTGGAATTATACATGAAAATTAACGGAGAAGAAACAGATCACATAAAAAATACTACGTGGAGTTAGACAGGGATGTATCCTATCGCCGTTGATATTTAATATGTACTCAGAGAAAATTTTTTAACGAGGCTCTTTACGGAATAGACGAAGGCATCCTTCTAAATGGTGAAAGAGTAAACAATGTTAGATATGCCGACGACACCATGGTGATAGCAGATAGTTTAGAAGGACTTCAGAGGCTAATGGACAGAATAAACGAGTACAGTCAAACAGTACGGACTAAACATTATTACCCACAAAACGAAACAAATGATTATCAGCAAGGAGAATATAAACGGGGCTCATCTATACATTAAATGGGACGCAGATAGAGCGAGTAAAACAGTATTGTTACCTGGGAACTATTATTAACGAACAGTGGAGCAATTTACAGGAAATAAAGTGCCCGCATAGGAAAGGCAAGAACGGTCTTTAACAAAATGAGCGCCATTTTCAAAAGTCACAACATATCCCTTGATACAAAAATGAGGACATTTGAGATGCTATGTTTTCTCTGTGTTGTTGTACGGGGCGGAGGCATGGACGCTTACAGACGCCACTATTAAAAAACTTGAAGCATTTGAGATGTGGCTTTATAGAAGAATGCTGAGAATATCGTGGACAGCAAGGATCACGAACAAGGAAGTTCTAGGAAAAATGAAGAAGGAACCAGAGATTTGTGTTTACGATCAAACGCATAAAATTGCAATATCTGGGACACGTTATGAGAAATCAGCACCGTTAATTCCCTGCTACAGTCTATATTGCAAGGTAAAGTCAAAGGTAAGCGAGGACCCGGTAGAAGGAAAATATCATGGCTGTGGAATTTAAGAACATGGTTTAAGAAAACCTCAACGAAGCTGTTTCGAGCCGCAGCGAGCAAGGTTATGATTGCCAATATGATTTCCAACATCCCGAAACGGATAGGAACCAGAAGAAGGGTCGTGGATAAGTGAATGAAACAATGGGGTTGGATTGACGCAACTACAAAAAATGAAACAAAGGGGTACTTACATGAATCTCCTGGACAATTTGACAACTTTATGCTGGATGAAAGAAAAGATTCTTCCGTCCTAAAAAACAAAAAAAGAGAGGTTAGGAACTGGAATCATACTCTTTGTCACACGAACAAATTCATCTCCACTGCGAATTATATGCTGAAACGCTGTTTGGTACTGACTATTTGAGGTTGAAATTAAAAGCTCCGCTTTTAAAAAAAAACTGGCAATGTGGGTATTTTCCAAATTTGATGCAAACGCGTTTTACAAATATCGAATAACAGAGACGGCATACAACAAAAAAAAACAGTGATTACTCTTAACAGAAATGACACATTACATTGAGTTTATTCACTTTTTCAACAAATTAGCCGGTTTTTTCCGACTAAATTAAACACGTCTGTTCACAATCGACAACATTTCAAACATACACCACACTTTTCCCTCTAACCCGCTAAACTGCTTTCTGACAGCTAAACAACCCAAAATTCTTGTTAAACATGCTTCTCTTCGTATCGTAAATATGACATTGAATCAATCCCAGTTTTTAAAATTGTAGAACCAAACGTACAAATAAATAAAACCATATTTAAAGTCGCTGTTACAACTGGGAATTTGAATTTTTTTCCTTTACATCACAATCTAAACAGAGAACCGGGGAAATATTTTAAACTGGGCCCAGGGGCGTACTAGAAAATTTTATATATTACTTGAATATTAGTTGCATATTAGATAGTTTTTAAGGAAATTTCTACATGCTACAATAACAGTCACTATTATTCAATTCATCCAACTCTGCCCAATAGCATTCCTCACCTAACCTTTTCTCCTTCCAACTCGTAATGCCTCCACTATTACTAAAATTAAAATTCCTATGTTTTTTTTTAAATAGGAGTATTTCAAAGCCCCTTTTGTGAGTGTAGCAACACTTTGAGCATATTCTTTGAATGTACCAAACACAGTATTTTGAGTAAGTAATATTACATTTTAATGATCTATGGCTAATGAACATAGTTCATAGTGAACGTAACTTGTTTGCTATTGGATGCTCCGTTACCATCGTAACAGTTGCGGCATTTCACGTTACGGGACTTGTTTCAATAATCTCAGTATTTAAGCGAAGTCGTAGTCTTACACAAATTTAAGGTTTGACTCTTCAACAGGTTGCTTGTCGTGTTTTATCGTCGCGTTATCGGAATGAAATCGAAATAAAATGTTAAATTAGACTTGAGAAAAATCTTTTTGACGAAAGATATAAATTTCTTAAATACAAAAATTTTTAAAAAGAATTTGGGTAAGTTTGGAAAAAGTTTGAATTAATACAGTTGAAATGAGTTATTCAAGATTGTGGTGCGGTATATAATATTGGCTATTACAGACCATACAAGAACCCTGAGAACCAACAGAGAAGATATAGCAGCGACATGTAAAATTGTATTGTCGGATGTCCGCTGTGATATTAGATCTCTTCCATGAGCTGTTCCTCCTGTATGATGTTTGACGGTCCGTAAAATTATTTTTTCCGTTCTTCTAGTTACTTCTTTATCGTCGATTATCAATACGAACCTTGATTGTCTCTCAGTGTAGTGGATGGAATTGGTTCTATGTCCTCTTTTCTCAGAGGAAATTGCTTTATAGAATTCTCTGGACCCTGGTTTGGACCGGTCTCTCTCTGGAAGGAAAGAAAAGATACCATATCCTGGAGACTTAAGTACCTCAGACAAATAAAATATTGACGAAAAAGGATAATTTAAACCTTGTTTATACTGATGAGTCTTGGATTAACGTCCGTGTTTCCGTGAAAAAGGAATGGAGGGACACGACGATCAAGAATCCGCGAGATGCCTTCATAAAAGGGCTCTCTACTCGACTGAAAGCTCCAATCCAAAGAGGTCCTCGCTTTGTTCTTCTTCATGCTGAAAGCGAAACTGGTTTGTGGCATGGGCCGAATTAACCATGACCAAGAAGGGACCCGCTGATTACTACGACAAAATGGGCAGGGATCTATATTAAGAATGGTTTGAGAAGACGTTAATTCCAAACTTGTCGAAAGACAAAGAAAACGTTGTCGTTTTGGATAACGCATAGCGTGTATAATGTAAAAATGAAGGTGTAAACTATTCGTTGGCCGCAGCTGTACCAGTATTAGTTTTATTAGGGAGTTAAATTTATTTAACAATTTTCATAGGTATCCCATTGCTAAACATTAGTTCCCCTTATTTACCAGCCCTTTTATTTCATAATTCGTATTTTGTCCAATTTGGCAATATCAAACAGTTTTTGAATAATTAATGATCGATCCTTAATTGACGTTCAAATGAAACTGTCATTTTATTTTATTTTCCATTTGCGACCGATCAAAAAAGGGACTTTATTAAAAAGTATATTTTACTGCTAAACGAACTCCAGTCTGTTTCATTTTCATTGACAAATACAAAACGATGCGACTCAGGGGAGACGTTTCGATAGTCGCGACCCCAACCCCGAATTTTTACTCTGTTGCTGTTGTTTCCGTTCAACTTGGCATTGCCGTTTGGATATACATAATACCAACGATCAATTACACAATAAAGTGATTTTTTTAAACTCTTATTTCTATTGAATTTCAAGAGCCTTAATTTCAGTAAAGGTATATTCTGAAACAGAAGAAGATAAATTAAGAAGTGAAGTTAAACAGACACAATTTATCTACAAAAATACTTCAAGGAGATTTTCTTGTAACGGTTATTTTAAATGTTTCTTTCTGTTAATTTTATGTTATTTTTTTACTTTTTGTATCATGTTTTGGTCCAATAAATACTTCTTCTTCTTCCTTCTTTTTATATAGACATGACTGTCTGTTTTTTCAATGTGCGCTCAGTAAGTTGTCGTTCCATCGTTTGGTGGTCTTCCTTCAATCGTCTATTGAGGAACCATTTTTTTGCCTTTTTTTTACCCTATTTGTTGTCATTCGGCTTATATGATCGTTTCAATTCTACTCTTCTATTTCTTACCTAGCTCTAGATGTTCTCCACCTTGCATCTACGTCTTATATCTGTACTTCTAGCTCTGTCCCATAGTACCAAATCCAAGTACTAAAAGAGAAATAAATAATACGTGCACATTAATCCAAATAATAATAGAAAAACAAAGCACATTTGATTTCATCGTGTATGCCTCTGTATATTCGCTATAACGTATTTCATCCTAGCAGGAATCATTAAAGCGAGTGGTACAAAATCAAAAAGCTCTAACATAATACAAATATTTTTCATCAAAAGAAGCTACCATTAAATTATTTCAATTAATTTTCTGATTGAAGGAATTCCTAGCCTCGTTTGCAACCTTTGAGGAAGCTTGTATGTTGCAGTTTACTTAAATCACCATCGAAATCTTAAAACTTTATGTCCCTTTGACATGAGGTATAGAGGTCGCTAGGCGTCAGGTCATGAAGTTTAGGGCGCCTACATTGTAAAATGCCTTGCATCCTATCCTCCATACTATGGCATGCTGGACGAGCCATACAATCTGTTGTCAATACCCCGAAGTTCCCGAGCGGGAATACAAAGTTTATTAATAATTATACATGTGAAGGGGTCTTCCACATTTTAAACCCTTTTTTAACTTGTCTTGAGTGAAATGTCTTTAGGTATTCTTTTCTATCAGCATCTCTGGGCAAACTCTAGTTTCTTTTCCGACCCGAATGACGATTAGGTTTCCGAAAGCAGACAGGCCACTATATTTCTTTCTCCTACATACTCCTCCCCGACCGACTATAGACGGTATAAAACTTAACACCTCACACGAAAATAAATGTCGTTGCCACCTCCAGGACCACTACCCCCTGACGCTTGTCTGGGAGCTACAGTCGGAAGCCCCGGCACCAGACTCAGATGCGGAAGGCCAATAACCCACCCTTCTTAAATTTCAGTTTATTGCTGAATCTTTGGTAGAAACAAACCGGACGGATTAATTCTTGACGACCTTGGTATGATCGAAAAACGGACACGATTTGGTTGCTGGAATGTTAAAACTTTATATGAGCTTTCTAATTAGCTCAAGCAGTAAAAGAATTAAATAGGTACAAATTAAGCTTTGTTGTTCTACCGGAAGATTACGATTGCTAAAAAAGCTAAACCACAGGAACACCTGTAGGGAAAAAGAAGCAAAGGCCGACCTGCGAAGTAGGTGGTTGAATGGAGTTTGAAACCGACTTACGAATATTAAAAATCAGAAGATGGCAACATTTTGTCAAAAAACCGAACAGAATGGCGACGAATCTTAGAGCAGGCCAAGATCCACAGAGGATTGTCGAGCCAAAGAGATGATGATGATGATGTTCTATCGGAAGTAAGATGGTTGGGCAATGGTAAACACCATACCCAAACAGAAGAACTCCTATTATACAGTGGTAAAGAAAATGGAAGCCACGAGAGGAGGAGTGGGTGTTCCACTCAGCAAACAAGCCAAAAAGAGCCTCATTTCATGGAACCCATTAATGACAGAATTAAGACTGCCAGATTTTATACTAGATACCGCAAGATAACAGTAATTTAGTGCTACGCTTTCACGAAAACATCTCCCCCCGAAGATAAAGACATTGTATATGAACAACTAGAACAAACAACTTAACAAGTAAACTAATGCGATATACTAATAATGATGGGTGATATGAAGGCTAAAAATGGAGAAGACAATATTAACTTAGAAACCGTAATGGGCAAACATGGCATGGGTGTTATGAATGAAAACGGAGAGCGTTTTACGAATTTTTGTTCCAATCATAGCTTAGTTATTGTTAGAACCATCTTCCCACATAAAAATATCCACAAGGTTACATGGAATGCACCAGATCATATTAGAGAAAATCAAGTATACCACATCACCACATAAAAAGATGGAGATTAGCTCTTCTCGATGTACGTAATAAAAAAGAAGCAGACATGCAAATGACCATCATCTTGTAATCGGTACCATTACAACAAGATGGCAAAAAACAAAATCAACGCGAAACATCAACAGACCCAGGTTTAATGTGGGCACCGAAATTTTTTTATGCTACCTCCTCCACCATTTTACGTCATTAAACTTTGTGAGTAAAAGTGTCGGAATATTGCCTGGGGGGAGGTGGGGTTTTAACCCCCAAACCCCCCACCCCTGGGTGCTTGTGGAAATCTTTACGTATCGCAGAAGTGTCATAACAGAAAGCGAAGGTACAGAGGACGATATTCGTATGAGAAATACGAAAAGCTCAACAAGCATTCAGCATGCTCAACCCTATTGGAGATCTGGCGGGTATACTACAAGGACAAAGATCGGCATATTCCAGTCAAATGTCAGTCATGTCTGTTCGACTCTAAGAATGTGAAACCTGGAAAGTGACAAAAACCCTTACAAATAAACTGCAGGTCTTTATTAATAAACGTCTACGACGAATTGTTCATATTTTCTGGCCTTACATTATTAGAAACGAAGATCTACTACACCTGACCTTGCAAGAAAGGGTAGAACATCAAATAAAGTCCATAAAGTGGGATTAGATTGGTCACACACTCAGAAAAAATAATTCCAGTATTGCAAAGATTGCCCTAGAATGGAATCCCCAAGGAAGAAGAAAAAGAGGTCGCCCAGTGCAAACTTGGAGAAGATCCATCATGGACGAGATAAGAGGTCAAGGAAAATCTTGGAATGAAGTGAAGGCCTGTAGGTCGCTACATTATTCTTCTTAGGGTCTCTGTCCGTTCCAAGCGTTGCCGATCATTCCGGCTATGATGACTTTGTTGGTTGCTATACTAAATAGCTGTGTTGAAGTCTTTCTTTGAACAAGCCAAGATATTCTTTTTCGTCCTGGTGCCCTTTTTCAGAATTTATGTCTGACCCAGTAATGTCGCTACATTATTTGATAGTAATTGCGAGATACACGGTTTGTTTTCTTTCACTTCGTCATCCTGATGATTAGAAAACATTAAAATACGTATAAAGGAATGGTGAAACTCGAACTAAACAGAAATATCACTCTCTATATATGTAGGTATGCGTATATTATCTATATCTTCGTTATGTCTACAATGACACAAAAAAAATGTGTTTATTGCAGTGAAAATCCCTGTAATAATTAACCCTCAAAACACTCTAAACCTTCCCATTCTAACTAATCCCCTCTACCCATCGTTCTTTTTCTTTGTGTCAGCCATTTTGATCGTGCCAGATCGTCCGTCCAATTACCCGTTTAAACCGTTTAATAAACGAATTACTCTTTTCTAATCTCGTTAGGAAACTTTTGGGGTTGAATAATTTTCTCTGCGTATTCACCGGAGTATTAACTACCTGCTTTACGATGAAGTGTTTTGTTGAATTAATGTTTTGTTATTCGGACGAGGTAAGTGGAGGCGATGTGGTGGTTAGAAGGATTTATTAATGCCTCACATCCAAACGCAAGGTGTTAAGTGTTTTCCATATAATTCTGAATAAATAAATAAATAAGAGATTTTTAATAAAGAGTTCTATTGCGCTGTAATGTCTTTGAATATGTTATTTTTAGCAGTGTCAAAAAGAGATTATTTCAGTATTGAATATACGGGAATAGGTTGCGGCTAATTGGCGGCAGAATGTATAATGCTAGATGCAAGGTGCAAGGTACAAGATTTAAGATGCAATGGCAAACAGAAGTCACACCAAGTCTGTAATTAATAGTAAAAAGTGGAAATTAGCGGAACAGTTACAAGAAATGATCTGAATAAAACTTACCGTCAAGTTAATCTGCTTCACTCGAATGCTGGTATACAAGTGAAGTAATAGTTTGCGATATTCGTATAAGAGCTTATCTCTACAGAGGGACTTTTTGGCTCATGCGAGATAAGCCCTAATTATACTTTAGGAAAGAGGACCGATTCAGATAAAAAAGGACTTTCTCGTTGTTTTTTTTTTTAAATCGACTTTTGGAGAAGAGTTTAGAAAGCGAGAAAATTGTATCTGTTCTTAGACGTGAAGAGTTAGTAAATGGACGAAACACACAAGCTATTGACTCGTTTCTGAAATGAGATTAGGAGCACCATAACTTGCCCTTAATATGCCATTTAGGAAGCGTAATATAACCCTTCTAAGGATTTGTTAGCCATGGGTGTAAAAGAAATTTCTGAGAGAAAAAAATGTTTTAGTTTTTAGTTTTGTTTCTAAATCATAAAAAAAATTCAATATAAGGTGTGAATGTTCGAATAAATGAACTTTGATGGTACACAAGGCAAATATCGAACACAGTATTTAATCAAATCTTGCCCAAGTACTTTCGATCACAAGATCATCTTCAGGGGCATCTGAAATAAGCCAAGAAACGTTTTTTTAAAAAAGGAAAATTAATTCACTTGGATAAAAACTCCAAGTTTATAGTTGAAAAAAGTTTTTTATATGTGATTAACGTTTATAGACTTACTTCGTCAGTTGTGGCCTATCCAGCAGTAACAGAATGTCATAAATGTAAATTGGGACATAACAAATACACTAAACAAAGACAAACAAACACTTTAAAATTTAAAATTGGAGAAGCTACATTTTATATAGAAGCCGGAGACAGAATGGCTCCCAGCCTGGCGGAGGCGGAAATATTGAGATGACATGTGACAAATGACAGCTTGTGAAGGGCAGTTACAATAGATAAGTGATCTGCGCCTTTCAAGATTCTATGAAACTAAGTATTGACCAAAGGTCCAACTGACACCACTATAGGAAATCAACTGAAGAAATATAAAATTATATCTAATATTTTTATGTAGATTGAATAATCCAGATCTCACACTCAAACCTGTCTATAATAATTAGGAATGTTAGTTGCAAGCATTGAAGTTGACATAAGTATGATTGTAAGAATAGATTAACAATATATTAGACAGTGGATAGTTGACTACAATAAATGGTCACTAAGTCGTTATCAGTACTGATAAGCGCTTAGTGGACCATTTTATTGTAGTCAACTATCCACTGTCTAATATATTGTTTAGTCTATTTCTTACATTCATACTTTATGTCAACTTCAATTGCTCTCAAACTAACATCCTAATTATTATAGACAGGTTTGAGTGTGAGATCTGGATTATTCAATCTACATAAAAATATTAGATATAATTTTATATTTCTTCAGTTGATTTCCTATAGTGGTGTCAGTTGGACCTTTGGTCAATACTTAGTTTCATAGAATCTTGAAAGGCGCAGATCACTTATCTATTGTAACTGCCCTTCACAAGCTGTCATTTGTCACATGTCATCTCAATATTTCCGCCTCCGCCAGGCTGGGAGCCATTCTGTCTCCGGCTTCTATATAAAATGTAGCTTCTCCAATTTTAAATTTTAAAGTGTTTGTTTGTCTTTGTTTAGTGTATTTGTTATGTCCCAATTTACTTTTATGACATTCTGTTACTGCTGGATAGGCCACAACTGACGAAGTAAGTCTATAAACGTTAATCACATAAAAAAAACTTTTTTCAACTATAAACTTGGAGTTTTTATCCAAGTGAATTAATTTTCCATTTTTAAAAAAACGTTTCTTGGCTTATTTCAGATGCCCCTGAAGATGATCTTGTGATCGAAAGTACTTGGGCAAGATTTGATTAAATACTGTGTTCGATATTTGCCTTGTGTACCATCAAAAAATAAAAAAAAAATGTTTCACAATTTGTTTAGCTAATCTAAAGGGCTCTTCTATTCTAAAGGAACGTAATTTAATCCTTTTAAGGATATTTATATTTTTGTTTTTCCTTTATATAAGACATATTTTTATAATTACAATATTATCCTCATTTCGTATTTCACTAATAAAAATAATTACAATATCAGATTGATCTTGTACCATATACAATACTTTTCATATTTCCTTAAAAATACCTGTTTTTGTTTTGATTTAAGCCTTGTCCTAGGCCAGCTAGGACAATCCTCCGTTTGAGTTTTAACCCACTCTAGAGAAGTCTCAAATCTCTATTTAGTCTTGTGTATTTTGTGAGGCAATTGTCACAATATATGAGCTGAAGCAGAATTATTACAGCGTACCAAAAAATGAAAAATATGCGTTATTGTGATTGGTTATACAGGAAAATGTGGAAGGAAAAAAATCAGAGAAATTATGCAAGTTGAAAAATTTAAGGCAGTTAAAATTGAAAAACAACAATAGCACTCTTCAGCCCTGTTGCAAATAGAGTGAAATGGGTTGTGAGGATCGACAGTATCCTGAAAGGTTGAAGCACACTAAGAAGGACAAGGCTTAGTATTTTCTAGCATGGTTCTTCTTAGGGCCTTTTAATAATCGATTCGATTCCATAATCGACTACTTTCAATAATCGATTCGGTTCGATAATCAATTCGATCCGATAATCGATTCGATTGGATAATCGATTTGATTGTATTTTATTTTATTGTATTTCGATTTGATCGAACAATTTATTCTATTCGATAATTGCTTCGATGCTATAATATCTTCGATTCGATTTGGTAATCGATTTGATTCGATAATCATTTCGAGTTGATAATCAATTCTATTCGATTCCAAAATTAATTCAATTCGATAATCGATTAGATCGGCTTCCAATAATAACAACAACATAAAGACGATGAGGAAGAAAAAGAGGAGAAGAAGATCTGTTGACCGAAGGCAGAATTCATGGTTGAAGAAACTACGTGATTTGGTATCAATGCAAATCGATTGATTTGTTTAGAGCAGCAAGCCGGAGACATAATCATTCTGTCTCCGGCTTCTATACAACATGTAGCTTCTCCATTTTTAAAAATTTTAAAGTGTTTGTCTTTGTGTATTGTATTGTTATGTCCAAATTTAAATGTATGACATTCTGCTCATGTCGGTTAGGCCACAACTGACGAAATGCCCCTGAGGATGATCTATTGATCGAAAGTACTTGGGCAAGATTTAATTAATTACTGTGTTCGATATTTGCCTTGTATACCATCAAAGTTTAATATATAATTAATCTGGTTTCTTATTATGCGGTTTAGATTATTGCCAGGTGCTCTCCATGTATATAATCTTCTTTTTTGTTGTTTAAACCAGGTGTTTGCGATCATTTTGCTCATTTATAAAAATTTCGTAACCTAACTTGAAATGTTTAAATCGTATTTTTAATAGACTTGTCTCGTATTATCTTTAATATTTTCTAGTCTTTTGTAAGAAGCCGAATTTGAACATCTTAAAAATAACTGTTTCAGAAATCGCTATCTTCCCGCCCTTATGTAAATAATGAACGCCCTAAATCACCAATACCGTTCTCCAGACTTTCCTAATTGAAGTTAAAAAGGGTCAGGTTAATATTTAACGGTACCTTTAAAGAGTCGACTTCATAGGTTCGTCTCCGGAACATTATAGCAGTCTCCTGCGACCAAATATTCCCCTAATTATTAAAATGGAAATGACGATCAGCCTAAAAAAGGGGTGGATGAATATTTCACGACGACTTTGGGGGCCAAGTCGAACTCTGTTCGAGAGATGCACTTTAAACTTTTATACACTTTGGATTAATAGAAGTTTTTGAGACTTGAATGACGTTTTATACCGCCCAACTCATTAGGGACCTTGTCTCAATTTGCAACATGGAAGTTGTCACTCTTTTTGGCCGTTCCTAACGATTAGGAACGCTTTTAACTGAAAGACTTCCTGAAATTTTTATGCAGAATAAATAGATGTGATTTCCTTTTTTAAAAATCATTTCCAATAGTTAATTTGAAATTTCTGGTGAAAGTAGAAAGGACATTTTCTTTTCTTTAAAGTTTTCTTTTACACCTTCTCTTTTATTTCCTAGAAAGACAGAACTTAATACGAATATTGTATTGACAAATATAATAGAAAAACCTCCTCGATAAGTTAAAATTCGACTCAGGCGGGTACTTTGGGTTGGTATGTGCTGATAAGATACTTTTTATACTATATAGGACTTCCTTGTAAAAAAAATGATGTGAAAAGCTTTCAGTATTATACTTTCAACTCTCCAAATTCGAGGCTTTACATTGTTCCGTTAACAGTATTCGTTTCTACAATTGGTAAGTTGATTCTTCTTCTTCTTCTTCTTCGTCAGCTTTAAGTGATACAACTTTGGACATAGGCCTTCCCCAAATCAATCTAGTGTTTTCTATTTTGCGCCACGTGCTTCCAGTTACGTCCTCATATCTTCTTAATGTCATCAGCCCACCTCATTTGTCGTCTTCCTCTGCTTCTCTTTCCTAACCATGGTCTCCATTGTTGTATTTCGTTATTCCATTTTTTATCCTTTAATTGGGCATTGTGTCCTGCGAAGCTTCATTTTAATTTGGCAGCATGTTCTCCTGCGTCTTTTACTTTCGTTTTGCTTCTAATCCATTTGTTTTTTTTGTCTATAAGTCTTACCTTGAGCATTAATCTTTCCATCGTTCTTTGTGCCTTTACTATTTTATCTTTGGATAATTAGACTTGGTGAGCATACACGTCTGTATGCCATACGTGAATATAAGGAGGATACACTGCACCTAACGTTCCATGTACCCATTCTCATACATACTTTTTATAGAAATTTTGCTTTGGTGACCTGAGTCTTAGTTTTCACGAATGAACCAAAATCTGACCAATCTAACCAATGACCGCGTGAGTGGGTTTCTATTCCCGTTCGCTCACGGTTACGTAATCTTAAACCGCGTTGTTATGGGTAGTAAATCACGAACGTGAGCCACGCTTTCATAAGCTGCGCTCACGAATAAGACGAGTAAATTCTTTCACGAATCGAAATATTTTCGATCGTAGGAAGATCAAACTTTTTGGTTTATGTTGTCAGTCGTGATCAATGCAAGAAAATAGATGTGTTAATTATGGCTACTCAAATTTTAAGAATTAACACACCAATGAAAAGTGTGATATTCTATTATAATGCGCCAGTTTTGTGAGATCTGACCAGTGAGGATTCTTAAAAACTATCGTGCATTTGCAGCAAGAAAAATGTCCACTGTAACGGACCTGATGGTTTTACAGAAATCCATCTAACAATTAAATTTAAAAATTGCTCTAATTCCTATATGGAATAAAAAAAGAGGTAGAGCGTAAAGTCCGGATGTTCTTCTGATGAAGTTTATATACCTACAGTTGGATGGTTCAAAATAATGGATAGCTTTGTCCAATCCAGATCAAACCTTGGTCTTCTCCAAACTATGTCTCTTACCTTGACGGTCCCTTGCGGATCTTTTCCAAGTTCTCACGTCTAGCAAATTTTGCTCTTCCGCTGCCACTTCATCCTTCTAGCTTGTCTGTGATTTTTCTTTTGGTCTTAAGCCCTCCTTTTTACCATCAAAGGCTCTTCTTGGCAATATTTCAACCTCCATTTTTTCTACATGACCAGCCCTATCGAAGTTTCTGAAGTTTGATTAATTTTAAGATCAATGAGTATTTGAACAGTTGATAAAGTTCATGGTTGTAAATGGATCTTCTCCATACTACGTTTTCGTTCATCGATCCAAATACGTTTCTTAGGACGTTTCTTTCAAAGACTTCCTACTTTCTGGAAGTTTCTTTTTGTGTTTTTTTGTCATCACCCATGTCTCGTATCCATAATATACTATTGATCTGATAATGGTTTTGTAGACCCTGATTTTCGATCTCCAGTGTGTGTTTTGGAGCAAAGCACTTGGGCGAGAGAGAAATAAAGTTTGTTTCCATTTACTGTTTTACTTTTTATTTCTAGTTCTTTTGTTGCATCCGTGCTTAATGCAACTTCCAGATATGAGAAAATTTCTACTGTTTCAATATCGTCCTCCAATTCAACTGTGCGTCTATTTCCCCGAGCTCATGCCAATGTTGCCAACACAACCAACTAGTATTGAAGACCTCAAAGAAAGGATAACTACAGAAATGGGGAATACTCACCTCAAACTTTAAAAAAACTTCGGGACGAGTTTTATAGGAGACTGTGTTATTGCCAGCAAGGTGGAGAACATTTTGAGCATTTCTTCTAATATAATCCAATCAATTACCTCGGTGTATTCTATGAATTAATTGTCTTGAAGGAAAATTATAATTAATTTTTAAAATTTCATCATCATCATCATCTTTGGCTCGACAATCCTCTGTGGACCTTGGCCTGCTCTAAGATTCGTCGCCATTCTGTTCGGTTTTTGGCAACATGTTGCCATCTTCTGATTTTTAATATTGGTAAGTCGGTTTCTACTCCATCTAACCACCTAATTCGCGGTCGGCCTTTGCTTCTTTTTCCTACAGGTGTTCCTGTGGTTAGCTTTTTAGCAATGGTATTTTCTGGCATTCGTATTATGTGTCCAGCCCATCTAAGTCGCTGTGTTTTAATGAACGTTATGACATCTGGCTCATCAAAGAGCTGATACAATTCAAAATTATATCTTCTGCGCCACTGCCTTTGGTCGTTTACAGCTCCAAATATTTTGCGGAGTATGTTACGCTCAAATATTCCAAAAGTCTTTCATCTTTCTGCGTTAGAGTCCATGTTTCTGCTCCATATGTTAAGACCGGCCTCAGCAATGTTTTATATATAATAATTTTAGTTTTCTTTGAATGTTTCTTGAGTGGAAATGCTTTTGGAGTCCATAGTATGCCCTATTTGTAAGATTTATTCGTCTTTTGATTTCTTCGCTTGTTTTATTGGTAGCAGTCAATAGCGACCCAAGTATGTGAAGTTGTCAACGCCTCCAAAGGTATGACTTCCAAAGACTGTTTCTCATTCCTCATTTGCTATCGGATCCTTTGTAACCAACATGTACTTGGTTTGGTCTTCGTTGATGACTAGACCGACCTGTTTCGCCGCTGTTTCCAATTCTAGGAGATATTGCTCAACATCTCGCTTGCTACGCCCTACTATGTCAATGTCATCAGCATATGCTAAGACTTGTATCGATCTATTGTAAATAGTACCGCCATCCCTAATTCGTGTATCTCGGACTGCCTTTTCTAAGGCAATATTAAATAGGAGGCAAGCCAGAGCATCTCCTTGTCTGAGTCCATCCTTTATCTCAAAGGATCTAGAACTCTTTCCCTGTATTCTAGCAGTGGCTTCTAAGTTAGACATTGTCATTCTCGTTAGTCGGATAAGTTTCTCTGGTATACCAAACTCATGCATTAATTGGTATAGCACTGTTCTCTTGACACTGTCGTATGCGGCCTTGAAGTCGACGAATAGGTGATGGGTTTCAATATTGAATTCTAATGTTTTCTCTAGAATATGTCTTATTGAATGAATCTGGTCAATTGTTGATTTTTCTGGAGTGAATCCAACTTATATTTACCAATTATGTCCACTGTGTAAACTTGCAACCTTTCGTAGAGAATATTTGCTAGTATTTTGTAAGCAGTTGTTAACAGGGTTATACCTCTATAGTTGTCACACTGGAGCTGGTCACCTTTTTTATGTAACGGGCATATCACGCCTTGAGACCATTCACAAGGCATGGTCTCATTATGCCAACAAGAAGTAAAAGCTTATGCAGTGTCTGTAGTAGGGCATCGCCACCATTCTTGTAGAGCTCACTGCAAATTTGATCAACTCCTGGTGATTTTATTATTTTTAAGCTTTTTAATGGCTTGGGCAACGTTTTCGATGGTAGGTGGTCTTTCGTTTGGGTTGAAAGGATTTCAATCATTTCGATTTGCTAGGGTGTTATTTGCTTCTTCGATATGATGGCCATTAAATTTTGCATCGAAAAATTCAACCCATCTGTTTAGGATCGAGGCTGTATCATTTAGGATGTTTCCTTCTACATCTTACAGCTCCTTATTCTTGGCTTAAATTCTTTGCGCATTTTGTTTAGATTTCTGTAGAACTTTCGAGTTTCATTTTGATTTCTTAGCCATTCTGTGCTTTCCAACTGCTTTTGCTCAAATTGTCTTTTTTTTCTTCTATGTAATCGTTTTTCTTCTCTTTCTTAGTGTCCGGTATTCTTCCTTTGCTCTTCTTGTGCATCCAGCTTGATTTGTCTTTAGGTAATGCCCTGTTTTTGTTATCTGTTGCTTCTTGACACTTCTTGTCAAACCATTCGTTTTCTTTAACTGGTTTGGTTTGGTTTGGTTTTGGTGAAATTTCAAAATTTCACCTTGATTTATTCATAATAGATCCTACATGATATAGTTCGTTGATATCGGGTTGTAAGGAGGTTTTAAAACATAAAAACATACAGGGTGTTTCATTAAAAATAAGGATTATGAACTATGTCAGACGTGCGTGGATCACCCTGTACATTCAAATTTATGTTTAAAAAGCGCACATTTTAAATTTAATAGTTAAGGTATCTCAACGTATTTTATTATTTTCTAAAATAACAACACAAACAATTTTATTCCATAAGTGATTTTCACACTGTACCTTATTGTACTGTACTGCATTAAACGTCTCTTAGAACATTTAATTTTGTTTAAATTTATGTTTTAAAAAATCAGATAATTTTATATTCAAGTAAAGTTACGCTATATCTAATTGTTTTGAATTGCTTGTAACAGTAACATTCCAACCGAAGGAACGTTTATTCCAAGGCCTGCTCTAATTATGATTTTTTCGATGGCTGTATTATGTGTAGAAAGGAAAATCTACGCATTACTTTCATCGATTATCCGTTTAATTGTGAAAATGAATTAAAATAAATGTTTAATATAAAAAAATCTAGTAAATTATCTAAAACACGTGTAGTTTTCATTAAAACAAATGAATCATGCGAAAATACACTTCAGTGAGTGTAACTTTCGAATTAACATTATAGTAGAGTCTCTTGCTCATTACCGCACAACTCAATTGATTGACAATGACAACAATCGATATTTTTATTTATAAAACTTGTTAGTATTATCTGTTCAGACATCGATCGTTTTAATTGTTCAATAAATAACTAATTACACAACATAGAACAATTAAAGTACTTGTTGTTTTATTCAATTATATATTCTCGTCGATTATATTTCTATTTATAGTTCTAAGAACGTTAGTAATTTTTCTCCGGGCATTATTATTTAAGGACTTTTTTTCAGTTAGTGATGTTTATACTACGAATATAAGGACCTCAAGAAAGTAGGGCAGTAATCAAAAGTTGCAGTAATTTTAATCTAATCTAATAAAATGCTAAAATATCGATTATACTGCAGAGATAAGAGTCAGAATTGAAAAAGCACGAGCCAACTTTGTGAAAATGAAAAAGATTTTATGCAGAATCTGGCATTGGCCCTCAGAATAAAGCTAATTAAATGCTATGTACATAGTGTACTCTATTATGGAGCTGAATCATGGACATTAAACCGGAATACAATAAATCGACTTACCGCGTTCAAAATGTGGGCATTTAGAAGATTGTTTAGGATTTCATGTTTAGATAAAGTCACGAATGCAGAAGTGTTAAGGAGAATAGGCAGAGAGAAGGAAATGGAAGATACAATAAAAGAAAGGAAATTGCAATATGTCGGACATGTAATGAGAGGCGAAAGATTCAACATCTTGAGACTCATAATTCAAGAAAAAATAGAGGGTAGGAGAAGCGTAGGAGGAAGACGCGTTTCCTGATTGAAGAACCTGAGAGAGTGGTTAGGTTGCAGCTCAAGGCAATTGTTCAGAGCAGCTGCCTCGAAGGTCAGAATAGCCGTGATGATTGCCAACCTTCGTCGCGTAGATTGCACTTAAAGAAGAGTAAAATGCTAGGACGGCATGTCAAGCGGAAAAGCAGTTTGTCCGGGACGATGAGAAAGAAATCTGAACTACCAACTGACATTTTAACCTACTGAGTCTTAATCAATCATATTTT
Organism: Diabrotica balteata; assembly: GCA_918026665.1. Lineage (NCBI taxonomy): Eukaryota > Metazoa > Arthropoda > Insecta > Coleoptera > Chrysomelidae > Diabrotica > Diabrotica balteata. Next base: position 1,795,550 of record OU898280.1, read on the forward strand.
ATTCTTGAAACGATACGGTTGATTTATTTCTAATTCATTCTACAAATTGATGATTCAAATATTGTTAATCAGAAATTTTATTACTTCACAGTAGTTAATTTTTTCGCAAAATTGACAAAAGTATTGGTTACTGTATTAAGCAAAATAAGTTAAAACTTTCATCCTCCTCCTCAGTCATAATCCTTTTTGGGATGTGGTGACACCATCAGGCCTTTACAGTTTTTTCACGATTTTCCCTTCATTCTTCTCTGTCCTGGGCTAGTTGTTCGACTTCATTTAATCCTTCTTCTTCTTTAAGTTCCATCTTTCATCGAAGGTTGGAAATCATCATGGCTATGCCGACTCTGTTGACTGCCGCTCTAAAAAGTTCTGGGCTACTGCATTCAAACCATTTCCTTAAGTTCTTAAGGCAGGATATTCTTCGTCTTCCCACATTTCGATTTCCTCATATTTTGCCTTGCATAATAAGTTATAATAATGCGTATCTTTGCCCTCTCATCACATGTCCTAAGTACAGTTTTCGTCTTTTGATAGATAATATTATTTTCGCCTCATTTGATAATGTCGAAGCATTCTCAGGCGTAGTTCGAACCTTATATCCGGACAACAAAGAAACTTTTTAAGTTTAATGAGTGATGCACGTGCTATTTCAATACGTGTCTTAATTTCTTTAGTTTGGTCTACATCTGATGTTATCCATGTTCCTAAGTATTTATAGTTATTAACACTCTCAATTGCAGTATCTTCAATAGTCAATTAGATATTTGAATAGGTCTCTTTCCTTCAGCTCTACCCTCGACTATCAGTTTTTCCATCGTACCTGTTCTTCTAGCAATGTGTCCAAAATACTGCAAATATCTCTGCTGTATTTGTTTAAGCAATCTATCCTTTACTTTAAGTTGTTATAATATCGATACGTTAGTGCGATGATCAATCCAGTATATTCTTAACATGCGGAGCTATAGTTTATTTTTATCCTTTTTCTTTAAGGTCCACAGATGCATATGTGGCTACGGGAAAAATTAGTGTCCTTACCAGCCTTAGTTTTGTGTGTAGGTTATGCTAGAATTTTTCCAAAAATATTACTAGTTTCATCATAGCTGTTCTAGCAATAGACAACCTTCTACGTACAACGTAGAAGGTTGTCTATTGCTTCTTCACAACTTTCTTCTTTTCGCTAGCGTAAGAGGTTTTTTCTAGTAGGAACGACTGAGAAAAATAAAAAAAATATTTATTCGTAAAACAGAACACTATAGACGCTGATTGTCCTAATGGTATTTTAAAAGAACATGATACGTTGAGCACGTGTTATGATATTATTACCGACAAAAATTCTTTTGTATATGGGAATTATTTCATCTCTAAACTTTATATTTTATCACGATCCGACATCACTAATTATAAACAAATCAGTAATGGCTTACCTAGTTTTATTCATTTCAAGTAGCTGAAATCACTCTTAAATAAAAACTTCCTCAAATACTGAAAATTATTTACTAATTGATTCATAATAAGATTCGATGGGTAATATGATAATTTAAGATTGTAAAACTAATACGGCATCTACATTTGAACAGTTTAAATTTGTAATGTACTAGAAGAAACCTTCCGGCGTATATAAAGGACGGTAGGTTCAAATGGGTTAAAGAGAAGCATACAGTACAAAAACACAGTTGCACAGCAAACTTTTAATTAAAAAGCTTAAATATTTACAGTCCTCTGAAGTACCTACATAAAATTTCTAATATTTTGATATCATTTATAACACAATTTATAGACAATATTTCCATTGTAAAAACCACACAAAATTTCGAAACAAACCGATAATAAAATTTCTTATGTATATAGGTCCGCAGTAACCAATACAGCCGCATCAGTGGAAAATCTAACGATGCATTTGGATTTAAACACCTTACTTAAAATCAAAAATTACTACTACTAAGTACTACTACTACACTACTACAACTACTACTACTACTACTACTACTACTTACTACTACTACTACTACTACTACTACATACTACTACTACTACTACTACTATACTAAGGATTTCCATAGTTTTCACTGTCTTCCTTCACTCAACCGTTTTCTCCAATTTTCCCTGTCATTCCAGTCTCCATCTCGCAGGGTTCTTTTCTCCATAGCCTCGTCGATTTCGTCTCTGAATAACCTTCGGGGTCTTCCTTTTTTTCTTCTTCCGATCGGGCTCCATTCTGTAATTTTGTTTATCCAGCGTCCTCTGTCCGCTCTTCTGACGTGGCCGTACCAGGATAGTCTCTTCTCCTCTATATAGTCGATTATGTCTGATTGCACTCCCATTCTCCGCTTAATCTCTGCGTTTTCAATTCTGTCTCTTTTTGTAAGTCTACAGCTTCTCCTCAGGAACTCCATTTCTACTGCTCTTATTCTACCTCTATTTCTCTTGTTTATTGTCCAGTTTTCGGACTCATATGTCAGGATACTTCTTGTCAGGGTATTAGGTATATATTCTCTTTTTTGTCTTTATCGTAATGTTCTTATCCCATAGCACTGAATTTAGTTGTCTTATACAGTTTCTTGTTTGTCTTTGTCTGTTGTTTATATCTTCTTCTGTTGTTCCCTTGTTTGATATTATGGTTCCTAAATACTTGAATTTATCTGTTCCCTTTACTTGTCTTCCCTCGTCTATCTCTAGGTTTCTCATATCCTTGTTTTCTGTTGTTAGGTATTCGGTTTTCTCTAAGTTTATATCCACTCCGTTGTTTTTTATATTCTTCTTCTAGTTTTCTGAGCATAAAGCTGAGATCTTCTTCATCTTGTGCGATGACGACTTGATCGTCGGCAAAACTTAAGGTGTATAAGTATTCGTCTCTTACTGCTCATTACTTCGCACTTTCTCCTCCATGGTTTGAGTGTCTTTTCCAAGAATATTTTCAACAGAGTAGGGGACGTAGCACAGCCTTGTAGAAGGTCCTTTTGTCGTCTTAAATGGATTGTAGGCTTTATTTCCACAGTTAATAGCTACTTTGTTTTCTTTGTACAGTGCTTTAACTGCTTTTATTAGTGTTTGTCGGATTCCGAGATCATTCATTGCTTCCCATAATTTGACTATAGGCATTGAGTCGTATGCTTTCTTTAGATCAACAAACGCCAGATGGACCGGTCTACCTTTTGCCATTTTCTTCTCTATCAGTTGTTCTAATGTAGACGTATGATCTAGGTATGATTTTCCTACTGTGAACACTGCTTGGTCTTCTCCAATTTTTCCTATTATTTCAGTTTCTAGTTTTTTCCTTGATAATTTTCCCGTAAAGTCTACCTACCGACGATATTATACTAATTCCTCTGTAGTTTTCACATTTTTTTCCTGTTTCTTTTCTTATGTATGGATGTGATGTATGCTTGTGTACATTCCGCAGGAATTTCTTCTTCATTTAGTCCTCTTTCGAACATTCTGAGTAGCATGCGGCATAACTTTTTCGTTCCGTTTTTAATTAGTTCGTTTGGTAGCCCTCCGGTCCTTTGGCTTTTTTGTTCTTCAATGTCTTGATTGCTCTCTTGACTTCTGTCAGACTTATTTCTATCTGGTCGTATGTCCCATTTCCTGCATGTTCTGTATTATCTTCCTGAAATTGGGGAAGGTTTTCTGTAAGTAGTTCTACGTAGTATTCTTGCCACTCGTTTTCACTAATTTTGCCGATCTGGGTTTTCTCTAAACAAAGTTAGATCAAAATTACTACTTAGTAAAAACCAATGGAATAGAAGCACCACTAAATTGATAGAAATAAAATCCTTCCATGGAACTTCAGGCCTTTAAAACAACATCAAGTTCTAATAACACGCCTCGTCTCAGCTCAGGAGACACTTCTAGTACAACACATGAATATTTGTTGAAGAGAGAAGAGGAACCAGTGTGTTTTGTTTATGAATGTAAAGTGACAGTGAAGCACATTTTGAATGAACTGTCCAATATAGTCATTTGAAATACTATATCACCACATTTCTAAAACATTAAAAGAACTTCTAGAAGATTCTAAATGCGTAGCTGACTTGATAGAATTCTTGAAATCTAAAAACTTTTTTCATAAAATTTAATACAATTCATCGATAATTAAAATGTAAATATATTGAATACATTATCATGTAATAGATATTTTGTATATGCCTATGTATATGCTAATAACCATAGTGGTTAAAGTAAAATAAATAAATAAAAAAAATTCTTATGGTATTAGTTTAAATTTTATTATAAATATAATCGAGAAAAAACACATCAACTCACGATATTACCAACATATTTTAAAAAGAGTTTCTTTTTTATGATAATACTAGAAGCCGTTTCTTTAATCTAATGGATATAACATTAATTAGACGAAGTCTTCAACTCCCCGTCAGTCCCCGACGTACGTCTTTGTTAATAACATCCTCCGATAGCCTTAATGAGCCATTATTCCAACATTCTTTTTATTTCATCGAGTCCATGGCAATCGAATCGGCAAAAGGCAAGACGACCGACCGCTTCTTGATCCCCCGAAAAAAAATTAACAGGAAGATATTCAATTTAACCGGAATCAGTTTAGCCCAATGGGAGCGATGGAGGGAGGAGCCGATCCCAGCAATCTGGCCAATGATTGGATCGGGGCGCTCGACGCTGGCGATGTCATGGCAACCGGTTAGTCCGTCGCCAGTTGTTCAACGAGGCGGCCAGAAGGGTGCTCGACTCTTAGCTGACAGTTCACTTCATTTAGTCCACGTGCTTTGCGGGCTATGAACTCACTGTAGTGATTTTTCGCGATCGTTTAATATGTCAGACCACGAGCTCACCGAAGACGACCACGAAATCAACGTTCTGGACACTGATTCGCGGTTGTCGCATAGTGATAGTGAAGCCCGGAGTCATTGCAGTAGTCCCGAAAACGTCACTACGCCCCACGGCTCGTCCAGCACTCTCCCCTTCAGTATATCCAATCTATTAGGTAAAAACTTTGAACACAAACAAGACAATGAATCAGAGACTTTGTACCAGAATCCCGCGGGAATCTTTCAACACAGAAGTGCTTTGGGGTTGGTTCCGACGGGGTTTTACGGACAGGGTGTTTTGAGAGTGCCGGCACACAGGCCTCTAGGAGGCCCCTCCAGTCCTCCGGGGCCCATGTTCAGCCCTTGGTCGCTGGGGCTGGATCCCGTTCTGCAGAGGTCTGCTGCTGCAGCAGCTTTCGCCACGCAAGTTGTTAAAGATAGATTAGCTGGTAAGTCAACAATATTTTTAAACAATCCATCTGTGTATAGTATCGCTACCTTTATTAGCAGACCTTGTATCTGCAAAATAGTGAATTTTATAAGAGACAATAACAGCTTTGTAAAATTTTATTTATACTAACAGTCATATTGTTGGTTTGAAATATATGAAATATATATTTGTATTATTTAACTCAAATAGCTATTTGTATTTGTTTTACTTTATAATTTTTTTACGGAGTTTTTCACACACACTATATACGTGAGATACGTGATTTTCCAACATTTATTTGTTAAAATGGAAAAAAGAGTGATCCAGAAAATAAATCGTTTTTTAAGTTTATTAATACAAAAATATATTTGTAACCCAACAAATTTTAATTAAAGTTATAATACTAAATAAAAAACATAAATTTTACAAACTACAGTAAAATAACAACGTGTTTAATCGTGAGTAATTGCAGCATACAAGAGATGAAAATCTGGTTACAAAATGGATGTTAAGGATTGTAAATCAAGATACTTTCTATATTTAATCTATAGTCTTTTGGTGTAAAGACTTGGAAGATTGTGAAGTGTTGTTAGATTAATTAATTTGTCTTTTCTTTGGGGTAGATTTTCCAATTCATCAGAAAAATTTGAATTGAGTAAATACTTCAATGCACGTATATAAACAACTTGGGAAGATCCATTAAGTGTGCCTGGCCTAATGCTATTATAAAACAAATGACTATCAAAATTTTTGAAATATTTGTAATCCAATTACTTTACTGTATATGGAGAAGTGGATTTTCTGACCCATTTACAGATTGTTATATAATCTGCTGTACACCAACTGTTTTATTTTTTAACTTTCGTTCAATGCAGGAGTGGATTGAGTCGGCTTCCATTTGTGTGTGACCGACATTTAAGAACTTTTGTTAAATTATCACATTGTTCGTAGATACAATATGAAGAATCACATTGGCCATTGCACAGCAACGGTTCTGGTACGAACAACTGTCGCTTTACAAAACATTTTTTCCTTTCCTTCAGGTAAGGGCAAGTTTGATCAAACAAAATCTGAAATTATTGTTTGAAAACTCATTGGAAATCAAACCGCCCTCTGTCTCATTCCAGATGAAACAGAATCTTTCATGGTGTTTATGTTATAAATTGTAAAGTTGTGGACAGACAACTTCATTTTATAGTAGAGAGAAGATACTGAAGATTTAGGGCAAAGTAATAATGAATGAAATCCATGTGAATCTTACATAAGTTCAGTCTGCTTTATCTACATCTTTTTGTATCGTTACTTCATCTTTCTTAAGAATATGCGTTTAATACTCGTCTTGACTCAAATTTCCAGTTTTAAAAGACCCGCAAATATCGCAAGCATCTTTTTGGGTTGATAAATAGAAAGATTTTTGACCATCACAAAAATCTGTGAAAACCTACATTGTAACAACTGAGTTACATTTGTTATTTGCACAAATTATCTTTATAAAACCTGTACATGATTTTTTTTTATTGCTAGCCATGTTCAAGATATAACTTCGATGTCCTCTTGCGATAATAATGCGATTCAACTTTGGGTAATCCAACAAAAAATGTTTTAAGTGGTTCCACTTCTTTGGGTTTTCTTTTTAGGATTTTTAGGTTCGACAGAGTTTTCGTCATCATTGGGAGTAATTTTATGATCATCTGTTGGATCATCTCGATTTCTACCTTATGCTGCTGTTTGCCAGTTTAGAGCAGTCCATTCACCGATACATGTCCTTGCAAACACGAACTACAGAACTATTCTGTTTAAGAAAATATTTGCAAGAGTTTTTTTTTCTACTCTATGTCTCTGAGTTTCGGTCTCAGTAACAGTGTTAGGTTTCTGAGTCAAAAACCTCAGAAATAGCTTTTTCTCTGACCAATCCATTTTCCAAAACTCTTCAAAATTTTCTTTTCTATCATCTTCTGGAAGTCTTAGACACTGAATTACACTATTTTCTTTTCTGTTACACATGCATCTTAGTTTCATCACTCTTGCAGCTTTTTATATTATAGATATACATACGGTCCATTTTTTGTTTTTTTTTACCGCAATATTCCTTTCCTAATTTTTTGGCTGTTATATTTTTCCTAATGTTCCAAGTTTGCTGATTCACTTGGTGTCGTTTCTTGCGTTTGCTTTTACTTGATACGTATTTTATTCGAATTCTGATCAATGTCATTGTTAATTTTATGTTCACGTTCATTGGGCCTATACTCTTCATTGTTATCTGATTGCTCATCGCTAATATTAACAATGTCATTATTATTAATAATATTAATACAAAGTTCAGTTTGATTAGGTGTATTTTATACGTAATTCTCCAACTGCTCAACTGTTTTGTTGCCAATATTTAGAGTTGGGTCTTCCAATTTATGTAAGGTTTTATCCATTGCATATGAGCTGCTTACCCAATTAGACAAATTGTTTGTTTGAAGAGATTCGGTAACTGTTACATTTTCTAGATTCAGCATTAAACTCATCGTCTGAGGGCGCAGTGTGAATAAAAAACCATCATTGGGGTCAACAAACATTTCGCTTTCCTCTTCTTCCGGGGGTACATTAAATATTATTGGTGCTATTGCGCCAACGTTTATGCTCTTCGGGATTTTAACAGTACACTCTACATCAGTAGAATCAACATTTTCATGATCCGAACGACCTGCTATTTTTTCTGTAAGCTGTTCACTATTATTGTTTGGCTGAGTTTTAGGACTGCTTTGTTGTAGTGCCATATTTAGCAGCCTTTGACCTCTCGATGTTCTGAAAAAATACAAATCAAATTTGACAATTGAGTTTGGGGAACCTCAACCCTACCTCCGAAATAAGCTGTGACATATGACTTTACGTAGGTTCCTTCGTATCTACAAATTTATTTATTCACAATATTTCATTTAATTGAAATTATTTTACAAAATTTTTTACCAAAAAAAGTGATCAAACTTTCTTAAATCAATTAATAAAACTTGGTGGGGATCGAATGTTGACGTAAATTTATTATTTTACAAAGCTTACATATGATCTATTTTGGATTACGGAAGTGTTTTGTATAGATCAGCAAGTACTACTAAACAAAATCAACGTTTTACAGAACTTAGCCTATTAGCCTATGTTTAATTGGCATACTATGCCAATATTAAACACATCAATTTACTTTTGATATCTTAATTGAAACAATTTATAACATTCATTAATATCAGCATATTCATAAAACTAGATAACTTAACTTGCAGTATTGAGAAACAGAAGAAGAACTGTCACATGCTAACCTACATCTGTCAAATTTACCCTAAAATCTAATAGATAACATAAAAAAACTCATTGTTCCAAGACTGAGATGTAGTGCATAAAAGTCCTTCCCCTTTTAAATTTAATGTTTGTTTCGTCCCTTCTAAGTGTTTTCTGTTTTTAGCGTGTTTTAAATTGTTCTTAATTGTTTTAATTCTAATATTTTATTTACTCGACTTTGCAATAATCTACTATTTTGCCAATAGAACTTTATCAAAGAAATTTGATAATTACAAATTGAAAAATAATTGCACACCCACACAATTTGTACATCTAAACTTATTCATTGTCATAAAACTGTCACCTTCATAAAAACAATTACTCAATAAATAACACACATTTCATAAATATGTCTCTCGAACAAGTATAAATAACTTTTAAATAATACAATGGTATATAACATCACTTTCATTTAACACACAATCACACACATATCTCTGCTTCATTGGATCAAATCTATCTCCTCAAGAACTTCCCGTTTACTGTCAAACAACTACAATAGCAGAATTGAGTTCTCCATTCAACAATACATAGTAGTTTCAACCATGTTCTACCATCCATCAATTAATAGAGTACCGGCATGTAAGTAATGTTTATTTATTTGCTCATTTATTAATTTATTACAATCTAATAGACTATTTTATAACAATTTGTGGGTCTTACCTTGTCTGTTTAAACTTTTAAAACTTTTTATACCTTTTTATTCAACTTACTCATTTGGAAATAAAACCACAGACATGTAATATTGGCATAATTATTGTAATTTACAACATCTAATTTGTTTATCTTTATTAGACAACACCCTAATATGGGTTTTTATCATTTCAGCATTTATTTAACTTTGTATCGAGACCTGAAGATGCTTTGCATATTGTAGAAAGCAAACCGGTCGTCTGATAGTTAAATTAAATTGATTGTGAGTAAGTCTTATTTATTATTTCTTTACCTATTTGAAATGGACTCACACAAGCAACACATTCATGATTTTACAAATGATTTATTAAAATATAAAATAGCAGCTCCTTGGAATATACTATTATTTTTTATTATCACTTAACTCTTGTTACCTTTGTTTTAAACCATTTGTATAACTTCCTTCTCTCCGTGTCCTAGTGTTGTTGTGCCTTATATAAATCAATGCCTTGATAGGTCCCTAGGCGAGAAGAGTGTGTCCCTGTTCTCCTAATATCGATGTAATCTTTTATTTTCTTTTATTTTATTATTTTAATATCTTTTATTTAATTTAACTACTGTAAAATGTGAGAAATCATCAACTAATACCTGAAAATATTTTAATTTGGTTAAATGTTAATTATGTTATTTGGGTTAAATTAATTGAAACCAAATTTTTTATACCTTAATTTGGTTTCAAGAAAACCGTACTATAATTGTTTTCGAATTGAATATAAAATTGTTAATAAAAAATAAAGCATCAACCATATAATGTTTCTAAAATTGTTTAACAAACGGATCGAAAGTACTGGTAATAAAGGCATCGACATAATAAAATAGTTCCAACTAATTCGTGTGATACAATTATTTTAGAAACACCGATTTAATAAATCACGGATTTCGAGCTGTCGATTGTTTGAAATTTTGTCTTTTTGAGTAATGACGATTTTTGAAGCTAAGTGGAACAAAATAACCATTACTTTTGAAACATTTACTTTTATTAATGACCGTTCTAACATTTGTATTAACTTACTCAGTACAAACAGTTATTACTATCGATTGATGAGACTAACAAAACTTTTAATAAAACAGTGACGTAGATGAATCAAATTTCTGATTAGACGGTAAACATTTTGATTATAGTGGGATGCTCGTATTGGTCTTATTTATGTATTATAGCTATAATTAGTAAGTATATGATATATAATTTTACCAAACATTATGTTTTAGCGTATTGTCTATTGGTGTCTCAACTGGTTCGCAATCTAATAAAACCAACAATTTGTTTTTAAGTTTTTTAATAGTTTGTTTATGATTTCTTTATATCAAAATTGTAGTATGTTTATAAAAATAGCTGTAATTCCAGATATAATATCAATAATATATGTTCTCCATGTCGAAGGCAACCAGGAGCCTGTTATCTCCTTTATTAAGACAATTAAGGTGTTTCTCAATCTCAGTAGCTTTCCGTATACTTCTTTGTTGATAGAAATTAAAAATGAGCTATAGTTTTGTAGTTTTGTTGCCTGTATAAAGATGATGTTCGTCTAAAGGCGCGTACACATTTGGTCGAAGCCTTGCGATCGAACGCCTTCGTTAAATGTACCAACATGTACCAAATCCACAAGGAAAACAATTCCTGTAGCTGGCTGTATACCACGTGTCACAAAAAAGAAGTTAGTCTTCGTAAGTGGGTATATTTATTTAAAAACCCTTAAAAGGCTACATAAAAAAACAAACGTATTTCGGACTAAATAGTCCATCATCAGGTTTAAATTTTAAAATTGCTAGGTTAAAATGCCTAAGCCAACCAAAATACATGGGTAAAAACCCTTTAAATTACATATAGTTGGTAAAAGATTATACATCTTGTTGTTGAAAAAACTGTGATGTTCAGTATTAAATTAAATATGACTTCAGGTAAACATACATTGTTCAATTGAGTTCCAGAGCCGGGAGTAAACCTCTAACACAACGGAGAACAGCTGGAAACTCCACCAAATGTACCAAAATGTACTTCGCTCCAACAAACGATAGCAAACGCATCTGTTTGCCTTTGCTAGAGTTCGCAACTGTTACATCACAAGAAAATTGAAGCCCCAATTCTACAAAAATTTTGAAAAAGCCCGTATTCCATTTCTACTTTCAGATCATTTAATAAGTCTATCACTCTAGACTAACTTATTCTTTAGAACAATGATGTTGTCCACCAGCGCCGTTTTCGTCGTTTTTTGGGGAGGTCTTTCATTTCTTTGGTCTCCACCTCACTAGTAATAATATACAACGCACTTGCACTCGCAATGATTATATCTTCATCCAATGTCATTTTTACCATTTGCATAACTACTGCGCCACGAATTTCCAAAAATTCCCGCGAAACTGAACGAATGACTGCAAACGAATTCTTTCGCTGTAATATGGACAAAATACCAAATTTTCCATCGAACACCGAAAATATCGAATGAATTCGGTCAAAGGGCTTCGGTTACGTGCATTCGCCAGATGTGTACGGGCCTTTAGGCTAAAACTGAATAGTAATTACTCAAAGAAAATGAGATGTTCATAAATTATGTTATGGATTTTTCGATTAATTTGGCCTATGTAAGATCGTGCACAAGAAATTTCACTCCGTGTTGCTCGTTGGATATGTTATCTTTAACGAAACAGATAAGAGATGAAAGTTTTTGATGAGAGGTAAATATTACCTTGATTCTCTTTGGTTTCAAAATTTTATCGTTTTTATCAGTAACTGCTTTAATATAAGGAAGAGTTTTTTGTCATGAAGATCTAATTATTTGTCTACATTTTCTAATAATAAACAGTATTAATGATTAAATTCATGTGTAAAAATTGATGATGGGAGTTGCAGATTTTCAGTAAACAAACTAATAGAAATCTTGGATTTGTTTTTTTATAATAATTTTTATGAGAAAGAATAGGAAATTCCAAGCAAATAATCAAAATTCTCGACGATAAGGGTAAACATTCTCAATTAAGTCTCTTCAATAAAATATAGGACACAGAACATATACCAATAGACTGGCTACTGTCAAAGAATACTGCACTCGAGAATTTACAACAAAATAGAAGTACAACTAAGTGAAACACAATTTGGTTTCAGAAACAACCTTGGAACCAGAGAAGCACTGTTCAGTTTGCAGGTCATGTTTCAAAGATTAAGGGATATCGAACAATAGGTATATATGTGTTTTATCGCCTTCAAAAGGCCTTTGACCAAGTAAGCCTTGACAAACTTATAGGTGTCTTGCAACAGGTGGAAATTGATGACCGAGACCTCCGTATTATCAAAAATTTTTATTGGCATCAATATGCAAACATAAGAATTGGACACAACACGACGGAAGCAGTGAAAATACTACATTGAGTGAGGCAAGGATGTATTCTATCGCCTCTACTTTTTAATATCTACTCCGAAATTATTTTCAAAGAAGATTTTCTCCGAAATTATTTTCAACAATCTCAGATATGCAGACGACACGGTACTTATTGCCTCCAATGAAGAAGACCTGCAACGACTTATAAACAGGGTAAACGAAGCATGTGATGAATATGGGCTAAAATTTAATATTTCTAAGACAAAACTTATGGTTGTCAGCAAAACGGAGTTACAACCAACGAACATCAGAGCGTATGGAATAGAGTTAGAAAGAGTCCACAATATTACCTATTTGGCCGCAAACGTTAACGATAACTGGGATATAAATAAAGAAATAAGAATACGCGTTAAAAAAGCCAGAGTCGCCTTCTATAAATTAAAGAGAATTCTAATTAATAGAGATATTACGTTAAACTTCAAAATCAGATTAATGGGCTGCTACATAATCTCCATATGGCTGTATGGTATGGAGAGCTGAATCCTTACAGAGACATTAATGAAAAAATTGGAGGCCTTTGAGATGTGGACTTATCGACGAGTATTGCGGATAAGTTGGGTTGTTCGAATAAGGAATGAAATAGCTTTACATCGAATGAAAAAGAGCACAGAAATAACAAAAACGATAAAAATTCGAAAGTTACAATATTTCGATCATGTAATGGACATCCAGAGAGGTATAACCTTCTACACCTCATAATATAGGGTAAGATCGCCGGAAGGAGAGGCCCAGGCCGATGAAGAACATCCTGGCTCCGAAATATCCGAGAATGGTATTAAGAGACCGCAGCTAATTTATTTAGAGCCGCCGTAAACAAAGTTATTATTGCCAATATTTTGTTTCGAAGTCCTCTAAAAAGATACTGGCAATTAGTAAATAAATTGCTGAACCGAATGACTTCTTTATAGAATTTGGAAGACGAAATAAGTGCTGTACATGCAATGTTCAATATGAGATAAGTGGTATTGTTTATTGTACATTATTCAAATTAGTATTAGAAACTGTAATCAGAAAATGCAGCATGAAGATGGAAGAAACGATCATGAAAAATGAGCACCAGTGCTTGGCATTTGCTGATGATCTAACGATCCTAGCAAAAACCGAGTAAGAATTAAGAAGAGTTGTGAAGAAAATCATAGAAGAAGCACAGAAATTTGGATTGGAACTAAATGAAGACAAAACTAAATATATGATCATAGAAGGAACAGAAGGGAAAAAAGAAGACTTTAGTATGAGGTCAGTAAGTGGTAAAAGCTATAGTTTTAAAAGGGTGGACAAATTTGAATACCTAGGTGTAGTTTTCGATGAAAATGGAAAAGAGAAATGGGAGCTCGTAGCCAGAATAGCAAAAGGGAATAAAAATTAGGTGGTTTAAGAGCCCTACTGAACTCAAAATACGTTTCTAGACAAGGTAAACTCAGAATATATAAAACAGTAATTCGACCCACAGTAACATATGCCGGTGAGCCTGGACATTAAATAAGAAGGAAGAGGATACTCTGGAAAGATGGGAAAGGAAAATATTGAGATGCATATTCAGAGGACGAAAGGTTGGGAGAGAAGAACCAACAATGAATTAATGGCTTATACAAAGAACCTACTATTACCAAGTTGGGTAATAGTAGGTCCAAAAGAAGAGGTAGACCCAGAACGAGGTGGATTAGTAAAGCGGAGGAAGACCTTAAACACGTGAAGGTGAGGGAATGGAAAATTAAGAATGTTTATATATACATATTTACGTTAAAGTTTTGTTTAAAATAATTGTAATTAATTAATATTAGAATTATGTTGTAAAAAAAATGCTCTAGGCCTTAACGGCCTGTTTGTGCGTAAAAAGAAATAAATAAATAATAGAGTGCAAAAATCGAAAGAATCGCGTTTTTTGCATTAATTGTTAATTCATTAAAAAAACGGCTCCGAACTTTACGCAGGAAACAGGTAGGTTTTCTTCTTATAGGTCTACAATAACTAAAAAAGTTGTCAGCTACCTGGATTATTGAGTGTCACGAGAAAATCCTTATTAGCCTGGACTAATTTGGGAACTTTGGGAACTTTGATCAATGAAACCAATGATCATACTGTAGAAATAAACAGACGAATAGAGATTGCCAGATCAGCATTTATACGAATGAAGCCACTCCTAACGTGCAAAAATCTAAATTTGGAGATCAGACTACGTACCATTCGCTGTTATATATTTTCAATATTATTATATGGAGCTGAGACTTGGACATTAAAAAAATGTAATTTAAAAAGAATCGAGGCCTTCGAACTCTGGTTATACCGCAGAGTATTGAAAATATCATGGACTGATAGAATTACAAATAAAGAAGTACTGGAGAGGGTTGGTAAAGAAACAGAACTAATCACCACTATAACAAACCAGAAAACTGGAATACCTAGGCCACGTGATGAGGGGACCAAAATATGAAATTTTGAGACTGATAATACAGGGAAAGATTCAAGGAAGAAGATCTGTTGGCCGAAGGCAGAACTCATGGTTAAAGAATCTACGTGATTGGTACCAATGCAGATCGATTGATTTGTTTAGAGCAGCAAGTTCTAAAATAAGAATAGCCATTATGATTGCCAACCTCCGTAGGGAGACGGCACTCTAAGAAGAAGAATATGGCTGGACAAGCAAGTGAAGAAACAAACTTCATATATTATGTAAACTTTACTAACAAAAACGTTGAAAATAAATATTCCTATAAATATAAATAATCAAATTCCATATTCAAATACAGCAAAAATATTTGGGTATTGTCCAATAAATATAAATAATCAAATTCCGTATTCAAATACTGCAAAATATTTGAGTATTACTCTAAGCTTGTATGTAAAGAAGAAAAGAAAATAATAATTCTGATTGAAATACAAAAAAAATGTACTGGCTGATTGACCAAAATTCTACGCTGTTTCTACATAATAAATTATTATTATATAAGCAAATACTGAAACAATAGTATTATTATAAAAACAGTATAAACATTTAGAAGGAAAATGTTACAAATTAACAGAAAATATTTCTATTCATATAAAAATTTAATCAAATTATAGGTATAACTTATTATAGGTACTGCTTATTTATATAAAATTTCCTCAATCGGAACATAAACTTCTTCGTGAACTACCCATTTTAAAAACAATTAACACACTGGTTTGTCAAAAGTCGAAATAAACCCTAATAATGTTATTCAACATTATTTATGACCCACCTTCGAGAGGGTATTATACTTCTTACCTAACCAACCTAACCGTGTCGACGAGAATCCAGAAACTATCGACAAGGACAGCCTGTACTGGCCGAGAGAGAAAGTTACATTTAGCAAAATTTGAGATTTTAAAAAAAGTTTATACCAAATAGCTGTTTTGTGTTACACTTTATGTTAAAAATAAAAACAGATTCGGAAAGTGGGTCAAATTCTGTAGTGCCCTATTTCAAAAAAAAAATTTTACGTTATTTTAACCAAAAATATTTGAAAAAAAAATATTGTTTAAACAATTTATTAATTTACAACTAAATAGTGCACTAGAACTTTTTAAGACCTTTCATATAAAAAAAGAATCATCTCAATATCTGCCATAGTTTTTGCGTTATTTGATATAAACTTTTACATTGGAACTTAGGTATGCCCAGAAACGCAAGGAACGGCCTTAAGTCTTCAGCAGATGAGTATTTCGGCTTAGGCAAGATTTTGTAGGGGTTTGACCAAGTACTTTGTTATTTGTTTCGTAGGACAGCTATATACACTTTGAATGAGACGTAGTGTAGTATCAGGTTTATGAATTTTAGATATATTTGAGGTATTCTAGAAGACTTTTCACGAGGAATTAAAATTTGCTTGTTATTTTCTCCTAGTAAATTGCTTGGTTTATTAGGAATTGGTTTGTAGTCCGAAGTGTTGATGAAATTTAAATGAATGTAAGAAGACATTTTCTTTATCAGCAGAAACAATAATTAGATTCAGATTTGATAAAAGGTCTTTTACTATCTTTCTTTCGGATTGGTTAGCATTTGGAGAACACTCGTAATTTTTCTTTAGAGTAAATAGTATTACTATGGTTTTTAGTTGCCTCTATCCCCTGGCATGTTTTTATATTAAGCCTTTGGCTTTTATACTTTAAACTTTGAGGGTATACAAGCAACTATCGAACGCGGTGATTAATTTAATCTTGCCCAAGTACTTTCGATCAATAGATCATCTTCAGGGGCATCTGAAATAAGCCAAGAAACGTTTTTTATAAAAAAGGAAAATTAATTTCACTTGGATAAAAAACTCCAAGTTTATGGTTGAAAAAAATTTTATATGTGATAAACGTTTATAGACTTACTTCGTCAGTTGTGGCCTATCCGACATGAGTAGAATGTCATAAATGTAAAATTTGGATATAACAATACAAAATACAATACACAAAGACAAACAAACACTTTAAAATTTTAAGGAGAAGCTACATGTTGTATAGAAGCCGGAGACAGAATGGGCTCCCGGTCTGACGGAAATATTGAGATGACATGTGACAAATGACAGCTTGTGAAGGGCAGTTATGTGATCTGCACCTTTCAAAATTCTATGAAACTAAGTATTGACCAAAGGTCCAACTGACACCACTATAGGAAATCAACTGATGAAATATAAAATTATATAGTATATTTTTTATGTAGATTGAATAATCCCAATCTCACACTCAAACCTGTCTATAATAATAAGGATGTTAGTTTGAGAGCAATTGAAGTTGACATAAAGTATGAATGTAAGAAAAGACTAACAATATATTAGACAGTGGATGGTTGACTACAATAAAATGGTCCACCAAGCGCTATCAGTACTGTAAAAAAGAAAAATCTGAATATGCAGTTAAATTACTAAAAGTTAAAATCAAAATTGAAGACAAAATATATAAATGGGTTATAATCCAAGTAGTTCAGTTGAATCCACAGTTAATGGAAGAACTTTAAAATTAATATTGAAATGCTCAGTGCATGAAGTCTAAACAGTCAGCTGGGTCCTCTACGAGGTGAAGCTGTAATAAAGTTTTTAAATATAGGATTAAATTTAGTACAATTTAAATTAATTTAAGTATGAAGACAGTGAGAGTTTTCATTTGTTTCCCTTGTAATCTCCAAATCTTCCAATAAATCCAACTCAAGATAGTTTTTCTTTCTGCTAATGTCATGTAAGATAGATGAACCAGAATTGATGTTAAAATTTGTGGTTGCTGGATACTAAGTGTTGACCAAAACTTGAAGAATTTGGTCTTTTCAAATGTTCAGAGACTCTAGTGGATAACTTTCTCATGGTTCTACCTACATAAGAGGCATTACAATCATCACATTTTAATTTGTAAATAGCACTTTTATCAAGTGTATTCATCCTATCTTTGGTATTGATTAAGAAGGAACCTAAAGTGTTATGTGATTTAAAGGAAATTTTGATGTTATCAATTGTAGAAGTAAAAAGTTTAGATATTTTATTGGAAATGCTACTAATATAAGTGAAGGAGAAATATCTGATGTTATCTGAAGCATTCGGTTGAAAAAAACTGTGAAGAATATACAAGCTTTTCTGCAATTTTTTAGTTTAGCTCTATTTAGAAGTTTGTTGGGTTGTTTTAATACTTTAATTACATGCATGAATACCTTTTTGGTTAACTCTTGAATTTTCTCTATGTACTATTTGATATTCACCCCATTCTAATTACACCCCAAGCAGGCTACGCCCCTGTTCCAATCGCCATGCCACACAGAAGTAAATATTTCATGTAAATAAGTACTTCAGCGATCAGTTTTCGAATAATATTCTAATAAATGCCTTATTGCATGTCAAGACATAATAATAGACTACTAACGAAATGGCGTCTTCAAAATGGCTGTTCTACTTGATAATATCCCCCAATTATGTTACGCTTTTTTATTTTTATACTTGGAAAACAATCGATTTTGGAATTACATATAACGAAGTCCGGTTCAGAGTTGTAATTGGAGGATGGAAAAAACCAAACGAAACGAACGAAGATGAAGAGTTCTTTGGAATGTAACTAAGAAATTTGTTGTAGTAATTTAGGCGATAATACCTATCCAATTTTTTGTAAATAACTGTTACCTTTTATTTAAAAATACTTAAACAACTGACGAAAATAATTTAAAAAAAACAGTTTGTAAGTTTTTTTATCCCGAAAGAGCGATTATTTAAATCACTGTAATTGCCCAAACAGTGACTCTTTAGGTATTTAGCAGATCACAATCGATTCTTTGACAAAGTACAACATGAACCACTAAAACAAGTTCTAATAAAGAAAAATATAGACAGCCGAGATATTCGAATTATATGCAATCTATATTGGAATCAAACAGCAAATGTCAAGGTTGAGGGCAGACTAACAGTAGAAATTCAAATCCGTCGAGGAGTCCGGCAGGGATGTATCTTATCGCCACTTTTATTTAATCTGTATAGTGAAGCTATCTGTGAACAAGCACTCGAGGAAGAAGATCTTGGTGTGATAATAAATGGTGAGACGATCAACAATATAAGGTATGCTGACGATACAGTTCTCCTAACGGGAACGCTAGTAGAACTACAACATCTCGTTCAAAGTCTCAATATATACTGTAACAGTTACGGCTTGAAAATTAATTTAAAAAAAACTAAATTTATGGTAATTACGAAATCAAAGAACATCAGAGCTAATCTTGTAATAGACAATACAACGATTGAGCGTGTGCCCTGTTATAAATATCTAGGTGCTTGGATCACAGACGATACTGATCAAACAAAAGAGATTAGATGTAGAATAGAAATCGCTAGATCAGTCTTTAATAGAATGCGCAAACTCTTTATCAATCGTGATATCAATATAAAGTTACGAATACGAATGCTGCGGTGTTATGTCTTTTCTACCCTGTTATATGGAGTTGAGGCTTGGACAGTAAAACAGTTGACCATAAAAAACATCGAAGCTTTCGAGATGTGGTGCTATAGGCGCATTCTCAGAATATCATGGATGGACCGCGTCACTAACACGCAAGTACTCCAAACTTTAGACAAAAGATGCGAAATTCTAAATGAGATAAAAACTAGAAAGATGGAATACTTGGGGCACATTGTGAGGGGTGAAAAGTACGAACTTTTAAGAAATATCATGCAGGGGAAAATTAAGGGCAAAAGAAGTGTGGGAAGAAGAATAATATCGTGGCTTCGTAATCTACGTGAATGGTTCGGGTGTAGTTCGATTGAACTTTTTTAGGCGCGCTGCTAACAAAGTCGCAGTGGCCATGATGATTTCCAATCTCCAATAGAAGTGGCACGAGAAGAAGAAGAAATCGATTCTTTGAAGCTTCAATTTTCAGACATATTATTAAAAAATTGTAGTTTTCAGCAATTTTATCAAAATTGCTGTTAACCAATGAAAAACAAATACTAATATTATCAGATTAATTAATTTCTTTACAAGCCACTAAACACGTTTATCCTACATACATCAATCTATTCCTAATTAAAGACGCCTTGCAACAGCTCCAATTTTCTGGCAAAACCATATCATTTATGTGGGTCCCATCCATCGAGCAAAAAGATAAAAGAGGGAATGTAAAGGTAGTGGGGACAAAAATATTGTTAGACAGGAAGTGCTATCTTGAGAGGCCACTTTAAACAAGGATAGACAGTTTCTTTCCTTGTTTAATAAGTCAAATTTAGTTTGGTTATGTTATTGTTTGTCCCAACTGTCACATGAAATTTTATTTATATTGAAGTTTTTTACCAATTGTGTCACTTTTTAGACTATTATCGTTAATATTTAATTAAAAGTTTCTTGTCTGAAAAATATTTTACAGCTATTGTTAACAAGTGTTGAAAAATTTAAATTTAGCGCCTGTGCATTTCCGGATATGCCCGCCATCAGAGGCCACTTTTTTGGTCTCCTTTTCATAACGATTAGATTCCCTCTTTTATCTTTTTGCTCGATGGTCCCATCCCATGTCGGAATATCTGGTAATAAGCTATCAGACAAAACACCATTGAAGCAATAAATAATGTAAACATTCCGACTACAACAGGTATACCAATATCAGATACTAAAACTTTATTCAAGACTCATGTAAACAGCTTCTGTGTGATATAAAACCGAGATATTTTAATTTTTTTAGCGCTTTCCAATTTGAAGTTTCATTCTAAAAGAAAAGGAGTTTGGACTGGATGTATTTTACGACTACCATCACTTTAACAGATTATATCTGTGTACTACTTATCGGAATATTTCATTTATAAAATGGACCAAACAATTTAGATCTTGGTTTATAATCTGTCCAATTTTCAGCTCTCAATGTTAGTAAACAATGGCAATATAATATTAAGAAAAAATATTTAGGTTCCTATTTGTCATAGAAAGTTCTTTTTTCTAAAGATTGTGTTTTTTCACTTCAGTGAAACTTACAAACGAGTAAAAAATATAGGTTGTTATAAATATTTATAAGTTACAAAGTCAGGACTTTTTTAAACATTTTTTTAATAACGATTTTGATAAAAGGAGAAAAATGAAATAAACAAATTGAATAACTTACAAACTCTAAGAAAAACTCTACCATAGCATTAATCAAGTCGTGAAAAGGTTAAAAAAGTACGATCTAATAATTGTTATGGGTGACTTCAACGCCAAAATTGGGGCCAGCAAAACATCATCTACAGTTGGATTATTTGGACCAGGAAACCGGAACAATCAGGGAGATACGTTGAAGATTTTGGGGAAATCAATTCGTAATTATGAACACCTTGTTTAAGCTACACTCAAGGAAATCGTACACCTGGAAATCTCTACAGGATTCTGTGGGAAGGATTATAAGAAACAGCTGTACATCTGTCAAAACATTCCCGAAGTCAGAATAAAAAAGGCTACAATTAAATCCATGAAGATGTATGATGTTACAAAACTGAAAGATCCCAATGCTCGAGTTAAGGTTAGTGAAAACCTTAATACAAAGGTGGTAAAATATAGAAATGCAGGAACTATAGAGAAAAGTCTGACCATCATACAAGAAACAGTGAGAGAAATAAAATTATAACACCTGAAGAAAGATACATAGAAATGGAAATCGTGAATGACCGATGAAATACTTGAACTTATGAATCAGAGAAAAAAACAAAAAACTATATATAAACCAAAATACCATCGTCAAAGAAAAATAAGAGAAGCCAAAGAGAAAGAAAAAACAGAATAATGTCAAGAAATAGAGGAGTATCATCATCAATCAGACCTGAGTTGTCCATTGTTCCAATTGGTCACGATTCTCCACTCAAGCAATTTTTTTGTCCAACTGTCGGAACTGGACAAAAAAAATAGAGGCGTATCAAAGTCGATATGATAACTTCAATGTCAATCAAAAGGTCAAGGAAATAGCTGGAAATTAACAGATGATGAAGGCAATCTTGTCATAACCAAAGAAGGTAAAAATAAAATATGCGAAGAATACTTGGATAAATTTTTCCACGGCCTTAGAACAAATCGGAAGTTGTACCATTGCCCAAAAACCAGGAGCGAAAGTTTATGAAGACTATAAGACCATAAGCCTAATGAGCCATCTGCTGAAGCTGTTTTTAATAGTCAACAACAAAAGAATTTACCAAAAATGCGAGAAACAAATTGTGCCCAATCAGTGTGGATTTGTAAACGCCGTTGGTACGAAAAAAGCTTTATTAAGCGTGCAAGTATTATTTTAGAAATGTAGAGATGTCAGCTGTGATGTTTTTGCATACCTGCTTGACTACAAGAAGGCTAGAGATAGAGTCAGGCATGGACAAATGATGAAAGTGATGAAGACCTAAAAATATTAGCTATTAGATGGAAAATATACATATTAGGTCAACATCTTAATGTACTTGTAGCACATTTTTGAAGAGGCTCTAAAAGATACCTACGAGGGCATCTCAATAAATGGAATCAAGCTCAATACCTTGTGGTATGCAGATGATACTATAGTGTTTTGAAATACCATTAAAGGACTGCAAAACTTAATGAACAAAATAACGGAAACAAGTAGAACATATGGACTGGATATACACACCAGCAAAACTAAGCTCATGATCATCAGCAAGGAAAAGATAATTAGAGCAAATCTGTATGTGAATCAAATGAGAATTGAACATGTCTCACAGTACAACTACTTGGAAACGATAATCAATGAGTCGTGGGACAATAGCCAACAGATTTAATGTCGCATATGAAAGGCAAAAAGTGCATTTTTGATTATGAGCTTTGTATTCAAGTCCATGAATGACCTCATCATAGAAACAAAAATAAGATTCCTTAAATCTTACGTGTACTCAGTGCTTCTGTACGAAGTAAAAACGTGGACATTAAAGGCGGAAACTCTATCAACACTTTACACTTTTAAGCTATGGTTATACAGAAGGATCTTGAACATACCATGGACAGACAAAGTCATCAATGAAGAAGTACTGCGGAGGATGAACACAACCGCGGATTTGGTCAACATCGTAAAGGGTCGCAAGTTGCAGTACTTAAGACATATAATCAGAAATAAAGGCAGATATGAGCTACTACAATGCATTTTGCAAGGTAAAATTAAAGGAAAAAGGGCTCCAGAACGAAGAAGAATATCCTGGCTTACTAACCTGAGAGCATGGTATAGAAAGACCACAACACAGCTATTTCGTATAGCAACCAACAAAGTCATCATAGCCAGATTGATCGACAACGTTTGGAAAGGACAGGCACCCTAAGAATAACTTATTAATTGCCATAATTGTAAGTAGTTATATTACATGCCATTTGATGGAGTATATCGACAAAATATGTTAAAGCAACTATCTATGTTAGGGATATCCAGTACGTTGGTTAAACTTATACGAATGACTCTGGAAATATGCAGAGATTTATATTTGCCCTATTGTAGGCTTCTTATTCTTGCCGCCTTTTTTAAATTTAAGTTTGATGTTCTGTCAAGGTGGTCAAGGTGTAATGACAGCTGACAGATGATAGACGACAAAAAGACATGAAGTTGGAATAAAGTTGCGTGAACCATATTGGTGTTTTATTTTTATTTCTTAAGAAATTGAAGACATCCTTTCTACACTATAAACTTATTCTTTACGAAATTTCCCGTACTAAATATTGTAAGTTAAAAATCGTCTTATAAAATATTGTAACCGAACGATTAAAGATATAGTACATAAATGCATTGTAATATCCTAATGCCCCTGCCGGCTATTATTCCAGTTGTGGTTTACTTAAAAACAATTTCCCAGCACTGTACTCTCTATAATTTAACCCGTAATCTACAACACAATTGTTGACAACTAATAGTCATACTCAATTCAAACGGCCGTTGGTTGAATGTATACTAAAAATGATGAAAGTTTAATTACGGAGCTAAATTTGGCGTGAAAAACAATTATTTCTAGCCAGTTTATTACCGAATCCGGTCGTAACAAAACCATTTCATCGGTATAATAATATATAAGTACATATTTTTTTCCACCCACTAAACATAGTTTATTAGGGTAACATGGTCGAGATAGTATCGCTTTTCTATCAACTGTATAAGGTAATTGCTATATTTCTGATGCCGTGCTGCTTTGTTACCGAAATATTCGTGCTGTTTTTATTGACCAGTGTATTATATATCTTTTTATTAAATAAAAAATAATACGTGGGTAGAAAAGGACAACAGGAACTTTTATTTCCTTGGATTAAAGTTTTAGTTGTATGTGTATGGTTCTTTAGTTAAAATATAATGAAAACATCTATAAAAGACAACTAAATTAAATAAACAAGTTGAAATAATTCAAAAATATGAGTACAAGATTTAAAATCTAGTATCTAAACTCTTCTTCTTCTTATGGGGCCCTATCCTATTAGTGAATGTTGGCGACAATTCTGGCATACTCCTCTCGATCTTGCGTGGCTCTGAAAAGTGCATGGGCATCGAGGTTTGTCCAATCCCTTATATTTTTCAGCTATGAGTATTTTTTTCTTCTAATGCCCCGTTTTTATTTTATCTTCCCTTCCATCCAGGGAATTTTAAGTAATCTTCTAAATACCCACATTTTAAAGGCCTCCAATGGGTTCATTACATAAGGTGAGGTTCACCAAAAAAATATAATTAAATTGAGACAAATAAATAAAAAGCGAAAGCAACATTATTATATCTAAATTCTAAAAGAAATTATTTATTCTCTTTTAATTAATCCAAAAATTAAAAAAGGCATTCTTATGCTGTTGACCAATATATTGGTTCCTTCACCTTCGAAATGAATTTCTCAACCCAGGACAAGAGAGTGCCCTACCACCTACCAATTCTTCCTCCCAAAGCCGTTGATTCGCAAGTGTGGGATTGCTTATACCGGCAATCGATCGGTGAAATTTTCATCATATCTGGCTACCCTCACTTAGTTTAGCCTGTAAACCAATACAGTTGTCCGTGGTGTGGCACTTGGAGCCAAAAGTGAGAGTTAGGTGTCTTATGAAGACCAGTTATCAAGAACCATCTCCCATCTATAACGCACGATGTGGTCGTTCCGTACACAGGTGCTACCTCGATAACACAATTCTACACCCCAATGATGCTTTGTTCGGCTTGAATGTGCTGGCTCAGAGATGCATGGACATGAATCAGGATATGTACTTATGTTTTGTAGACTTTGAAAAGGCATTTGATAAAGTTCAACATAAAAAGCTTGTAGATATATTAAAAAGCAAAAATATTGACAGTCGTGATCTGAAAATTATATCTAATTTATATTGGAATCAAACTGCCAAGGTAAGAGTTGACAGCCAGTACACCGAAAATATCAAAATACAGAGAGGAGTCCGCCAGGGTTGCGTGCCGTCCCCACTACTTTTCAATGTCTACAGTGAAGCGGTATTTCAAGAAGCGCTCTCAGACTCAATAGAAGGTATATCTATCAATGGAGAAGTTTTGAATAACTTACGTTTTGCAGACGATACAGTAATAATTACGGATACCAACAATGATTTACAGAACGTAATGTAACGCCTTAATGAACGCTGTCATGAGTACAGACTGAAGATAAATTTAAAGAAAAACTAAATGCATGATCATGACTAAATCTGCACATGCAAATATCCAATTGACTATTGAAGATACTGCAATTGAGAGTGTTGGTTTGGAAGCTTGGACACTAAAACAAGTTCATCTGAATAAGTTGGCCGCCTTTGAATTTTGGTGTTACAGAAGAATCCTACGAATATCATGGATTCAAAGAATGTCAAACATGGAAGTAACTAGAAGGATAGGAAATGAGGCGGAAATAATACTAACTATTAAAAGACGAAAACTTGAGTACTTGGGACATGTGATGAGAGGGCAAAAATACGCATTATTACAACTTATTATGCAGGGCAAAATCCGAGGAAAGCGAAATGTGGGTAGACGAAGAATATCCTGGCTTAAGAACTTAAGGGAATGGTTTGAATGCAGTAGTGCAGAACTTTTTAGAGCGGCAGTCAACAGAGTCCGCATAGCCATAATGATTTCCAACCTTCGATAGAAGATGGAACTTAAAGAAGAAGAAGACACCCCAATGACATGTGTATAGAATAAAGTATAATCCATGACATGGGGGTGCAATAGCTATCATGGTATAGACACTTTTAACATATGCCAAGACCTAAACTGAGGTCATTAGAAATAACAGCAATCATCTGAGAAAATGCGAAAATATGTCTTTTATGAATCAGATTCATGAATTGATAGATATATACAATATCGTTTATAATATCGACATAATACTATATATTTATTATATGTTTTACCGCTTAAAATTGATAAAAGAATCAAATG
This sequence comes from Diabrotica balteata, assembly GCA_918026665.1. Lineage (NCBI taxonomy): Eukaryota > Metazoa > Arthropoda > Insecta > Coleoptera > Chrysomelidae > Diabrotica > Diabrotica balteata. The sequence goes on from OU898280.1 coordinate 1,821,962, forward strand.
CGTGCAGCTAATAATCGTTTACTGATGATGTCGAAACACAAACCAATTAAAAATGAGTTTTGTTATAACATAAGTAAATCGTGTCGTGGCATATGTTGTATTAATAAAAAATAATAAATTACCTCAACCGTACAGATCGAGCATAATTACCTCGATTCGTTTGTGCGTTTGGGTTTTTATTATTGTTCTGTCGACTTTTTCGCAGTGGCGGGACGCACTTTTTTTAAAAAAATCGTTAAAGGATATTACTACAATTTAATTAGATAGATCAATATGGTTCTTTTTTAACTTAAAAGATATTAAAATAGGTAAAAGAAATAATAAATAAGACTTACTCACAATCAGTTTAATTTAACTATCTAGAGAACCGGTTTCGCTTTCTACAATATGCAAAGCATCTTCAGATCTCAATACAAAGTTAATTAAATGATGCCGGTACTCTATAAATAATGGTTGGAAGAACATGGTTCAAACTATCCTGTAATTCAATATAAGGTTGAATGTTCGAATAAATGAACTTTGATGGTACACAAGGCAAATATCGAACACAGTAGTTAATCAAATCTTGCCCAAGTATTTTCGATCACAAGATCATCCTCAGGGGCATTTCATCAGTTGTGGCCTATCCAGCAGTAATAGAATGTTATAAATGTAAATTGGAACATAACAAATACACTAAACAAAGAAAACAAACACTTTAAAATTTAAGAAATGGAGAAGCTACATTTTATATAGAAGCCGGAGACAGAATAAATTTTGTCTCCGGCTTCTATATCCGGATGTCTCTATATGCTTCTATATGTCTCCGGACAGATACATTTCTTTATTTGTTTTCGTTAGCGTTAATTTTTTTAATCTGAGTGCTATATTTGTGTATCTTTCTTATCATACGTAAACATTTGGTAAAAAAAGACGAAAGACTGAAACTACTGTAATGACTATATCACTCGAACCATAGATTTTATACTTTTATCCCTATATATCATATAAACTGCACTCTAATATGGTTGTGAATAGTTGTAGAATCATCTTTACCATCTCTGGCACTCTACCGCATGACTGGCTAACATCCACATATGTAGCTCTTCCTAAAAAACAAAAAGCAAGGAAATGTGAAGACCATCGAACTGTATCCCTAATAAGTCATGCTGCTAAGATTTTTATGCGAGTAATTTATAACCGCATTCACAATAAGTGTGAAGAATACCTGAGTCGTTCTCAATATGGTTTTAGGAAAGGTAAAGGCACCAGAGAAGCAATAATCTGATTGACACTAATGGCAGAAAGGTATCTCGAGGTTCAAAAACAGCTGTATGTGTACTTTGTCGATTATAGAAAGACCTTCGACCACATTAGACACGAAAAATTGATTGAGGTGATAAAAGAAGTAGGGCTGGACGGACACGACATAGCTATAATAAGCAATACATACTGGAACCACACAGGATGTGTTCGAACAGACAACGGAAATACCAATTATGTAAACATAGAGCGAGGAGTGCGGCAAGAGTGCATTCTGTCCCCTCTTCTATTCAATGTCTATGCCGAAAATATCAGCAGAGCTTCTCTTGAAGATCGCCCTGAAGGTGCCAGAGTCAATGGAATCATCATTAACAATGTAAGATATGCCGATGACACCGTAGTATTAGCAGAAACAGAAGACCAACTAAAAATATTGATGAACATACTATTAGAAGAAAGTCAGACTAGGTTTGGATATTAATCTTTCCAAAACCAAAATCATGGTATTCCACAAGAACCTCCATGAACAAATTACACCCAACATAACAAATCAATGGTATCACCCTTCAGAGCCCCCAAAGCTTCATATACCTGGGCAGAGAGCTAAACAGTCAGCTAGACCACTCAAAAGAAATTAGAAGACGTATTGAAATAGCAAGATCTGGCTTCATGAACATGCGTAAAATGCTCTGTAACCCCAAGCTATCAATCACAATAAGGTTAAGAACACTAAAGTGTTATGTGTGGTCTCTACTACTATATGGCTGTGAGACCTGGACATTAAAACAGTATGACGTCAACAAACTGAATTCATTCGAAATGTGGATGTACCGCCGAATGCTAAAAATAAGCTGGACCAGCAAAACTACAAATGAAAAGGTACTGGAAATAATGAACACACGACCTCATCTGGTTAATACAATCAAAATTAGAAAGACGTCATATCTAGGACACATAATGCGCCATAAAGAATTTGAGCAGCTCCAGGTAATATTAGAAGGCAAAATCGAGGGTAAAAGGGATATAGGAAGAAAGAAGAAATCCTGGCTCCCAAACATCAGAGATTGGACTCACACAACAGGAAATGACTTAATCCATCAAGCCCAGAACAGAGAGAAATTTGCCATATTGATCGCCAACCTCAATAGAGAAGGCACTTAGGAGGAGGATCTCTTTCACGCTCACCCAATTCGTGCAATAGTAGCAGTGATGAATCATTCCACTTGACATTGACGGGTACTAACTGATTTTTCATACCATCTTTCTACCAGTTAGCCCTAGACTCCAGCACAGATCAGAGGTAATGTAAGTCAATAAAACCAACTACAGGGAGTTACGTAAGATGCCCCCATTTTCAGTTTTTAGTAATCTGCAGTCTGAAATCAACAGTCTATTGCATTTACCTTCATAAACACCTTGAGGATAGTTTTTCAATACGGAGTTATCTACTATTTTTTCATGTGGCCATACAATGTTTTTTTGACAACTTTTTATTAAAACTGATCATGGAATGAGTTTATTCCGAAAAGATCTTCTTTAAAATAAAAGTTTTAAGCTTTTAATAAGCATTTTTTATACCTTAATACACACGACCACCACGTGCTTTGTATTCAACAGGTATACTAGCCACTCCTGGATATCTCTACTTCATGGTTTGTTCCAGTTTCACTTTTAATTTGATTTCACTTACAAAGCGTCTATGTATCTGTTGATACGTATTTCGACCTAATAGGTCTCATCAGAACAGTTATTCATAGGCGTTCTCAAAGTGAAAAATCAATCTTTCCTGTCTTCTAAGAAGCAACACTAAAATGGCTTCGATATGGACGCAATTGCGACATCTGATAATAAATCCGTAAAATAGTTTCGACACACAATTCAGATTTCTCCTTTAATCTGTGCCTTCTAAAAATTGCAAGACAAAACAGACGTTGATAAAGGTGTTAAGTCAAACAAATAGTCAACACAATGCAACAGGCTCAAACTAAATATTGTCCGACAAGTAAAAAAGATGAAAAACTGAGTCAACCCACGAAAACCCTTTAAGGCAATAAGAAAAAAAATAAGAAACTACAATGTAGAAAAAACAAAACAGGCAATAGAGAAAAATAAGAACATGAAAGTTTTGAAGAGGAGCGTACAAAAGGGGAAAATAGAAATTAACAAACTGAGAAACAGAACTGGAGAAGAAACAACGAACAAAGATGAAATATTAAGAATAGTCGAAGAGTTCTACACAGAGTTATATAGATCAAGAAAAAAAGATAACAATACGGAACCTCCAATTACACTAAAAACTGGGGTATTAAACCAAGGATCAGATTTAATTCCCAATATAACAAAATCAGAAATCAAAGAAGCCCTGAAGAAAATGAAAAATAATCGAACCTCGGGTGAAGATGGAATAGTATCAGAAGCACTAAAAATTGGAGGGGATGTATTACTTGAAAAAATTAAACAACTTTTCAATATCTGCCTTCACAGCGCCAATATTCCAACAGACTGGAACAACGCTACTATGATTCTATTACACAAAGCAGGAGACAAAGCAAATTTAGAGAATTACAGACCGATTAGCCTCCTCAGCCATATATATAAGTTGTTTACGCGAATACTAGTTAAGAGAATGGAAAGAAAATTAGAGACTTATCAACCAAGGGAACAGGCAGGATTCCGAAAAAGTTACGGAACCAATGACCATCTACAAAGTATAAAAAACCCTAATAGAGAAAGCAGTGGAATACAATAAACCTCTAGTTCTAATATTTATCGATTTTCACAAAGCCTTTGACACAGTTGAGCTAAGCAAAATATTCCAGGCGCTTAAAGAATGCAGGCTAGATTATAGATATACCAAATTATTATACAAAATATACCTGCAGGCAACAACCACTGTCAAATTACATACTAACAGTAATCGCATAAAAATAGAACGGGGGGTTAGACAAGGAGACCCAATGTCACCTAAACTTTTTGATACGGTGCTAGAACATGCTTTTAAGAATTTGGATTGGATGACAAAGGGAATAAAAATAGATGGAGAATATCTAAACAACTTACGTTTCGCCGATGATATACTTATAATAGCTGAAGATCTAGGTATGGCAAGTGAGATGGTACAGGAACTCGTTGTGGCTACAGAAAATGTAGGTTTAAATATAAATATCTCGAAAACAAAAATCATGACCAATTTGGTGCCCAACCAGAACATCAGTATTGGTGGGAAAGAAATAGAACTCGTAGATAGATATAAATACCTGGGACATGAAATTATGATTGGCAGAGATAACCAGAGTCGGCCTTGGGTGGGCAGCATTTGGAAAACTGAGAGAAACTTTTAAAAGTGAGCTGCCCACATGCCTAAAGAGAAAGGTATTTGATCAGTGCGTCCTCCCAGCCTTGACGTACGGAGCAGAAACACTTACCTTAACAAAAGCAGCAGCTACTAAACTGAGAGTCACGCAGAGAAGAATGGAGCGGTCCATGTTAGGAATAACTCTCCGAGACAGAATAACAAACGAAGACATCAGGAGAAGAACCGGAGTGACTGACATCATCGAGAAGATAGCCAGACTAAAATGGAGATGGGCAGGACACATAGCAAGAATGACAGATGGGCGATGGACAAAGAGGTTATTAGAATGAAGGCCAAGGGAAGACAAGAGAAGCGTCGGTCGACCACCTACAAGATGGACTGACGATTTAAGAAGACTCAATAAAAACTGGATAAGAGCGGCGCAAGATAGACGGGGTTGGAAACATGAGGAAGAGGCCTATGTTCAGCAGTGGACTCTTGAGGCTGGATGATGATGATGATGAAAGGTGTTAAAAGAGACATGGGGAATCTAAACTTGCATTCCACGACATATCTCCTCAATTAAGTAGAAATCCTTAGCGAATTGCAATTTTTAGAAGGCACAGACTAAAGCAGAAATCTGAATTGTGTTTCGAAACTATTTTACGGAAATATTATTTTTATTTATAATTTTTTCTTTTGTTCTTCGTTTTTTTTTTCTAATTCATTGCAATAATTTCCTTTTGTTTACTATCATCAATGTATGTTAAAAAGTTTTGTTTATTTTTTATTTTATTGTATTAATTAATGTAGTTAAAATATGTTTATCAATGGTAGAGGTTGTTTCATGTCATTTTTCGGTAAGAAACCCGCCGCGCCGGTGCACCAATGGTTTCAATTGTTATGTTATGGGTTAGTTACATGCCTGTCAGATGGTTATCTAAAATTTCCTATTACCTCAAGCATTCCCATTGGCCGATTCCTTAATGATGTTTTTACGTGTGGTTGATAGAGACGGGGCTCGAAATGGTCTTTTTTATTATAAAATGCAATATGGCGGATAATTATATGGTGTGTTTAGACGTGGCTAGAACCTTTTGAAATAAATCCTTATGAAAATCGTTGGGCATAATTGGTAATGTTCAGACGTGGCGCGTTTCGTTGGAATCGTTGTAACTGGTCGAGGCGATGGTGTAATTTTAGCTTTTTTCTCTTATTTAAATGCATACCGGTTGCGTCAGGTGTAATGATAGGTAATGAGAGGGCAACGACAATTACTTCTCTTCTTATAAGCGATGAAGTAAACCTCGTTTTATATACTTTGTATGTAAAATGAAATCATGGAGATATATCGATATGATTACAGGAATAATGAAAGTACTAGTTTGCTTCTTATTTAAGTAGAACAATAATTTCAACATTTGCAAGGCTTTCCACATTATCAAAGTTTATCTATTTTATTAGACTTTTCTATTTAGTGTTTTTAAAAAATTTATGATTCTAATAGTGAGACAATTATTTTTCAGTAATGTAATTCAAAAAAGGATTAGGTACAAGAGAAGCTCTCTTTGCCTTAAACGTCCTAACACAGATATGTCTAGATGTTGACCAAGCAGTACACGCCAGCTTTATAGACTTTAAAAAGGCCTTTGACAAAGTACGCCACAATAAACTCAAAGAAATCCTAGAGGGTAAGAACATCGACACCAGAGACATACAAATAATATTAAATCTGTACTGGAATCAGCAGCTAATATAAAAATAGAGGACCAAACATCGGACGAAATAGAAATACGTAGAGGAGTACGACAGGGTTGTATATTGTCACCGCTTTTGTTTGATATCTACAGCGAACAAATATTCCAAGAAGCTCTCTCACATGCAAACGAAGGGATAATAGTCAATGGAAAAGTTATCAATAACATTCGATATGCTGACGATACTGTGATAATGGCAAGAACAGCGGAAGATCTACAACATCTAGTTGAAATTATAAATGAGATATGTAATAACTACGGCATAGGGATAAACGTCAAAAAAAAAAAACAAATATATGACCATAAGTGAGGAGCAGACTGTCATATCGCACTTTGTCCATTTTAAAAATTTTTCAGGAAATGAGAAAAACTGCTACTCGATTATTAATAAAGTTAAAAATAAAACACAAAATATAAAAAAATGTAATTTTTTATTATCAACTTACCCTATTTATAAGAAACAACAAGCTTTATTAGTTTTTTTCAAAAAAAAAAAAATTTTAATGACGGACAAAAAACCATTTGATTGTCTTTGAAGGACAAAATGTGGTTTTATTTTCCCTAAGTGATTAAAATCAAAATATGAACTGAAAATTCGTGTTTGTAAAGCAATATCTGTAGTAAAAAAAATCATATGATATGTATGTCGTCCTCCAGAAGACAGCAGCATTCTTCTCCATCTTCACATTGATTGCAGGTCTGGTCCTTTTCAATTACATTTTCACCATACTGATCCTTTAAAATTGGATCTAACCAAGTTAATTCTGGATCTAATGCCCATTCTTTGCCTGATAGACTAACTAAAAATTTTGATAAGCTATCCAGTTTTTTCTTCTTAACAGCATGCTTCGTTGATTTTACTCTCCCCAGCAGTTTGTTTGCCTCGAGTTATCATTATTCTTTTGGCTTCACTGATACCTATAACTTTTTTGAGTGAAAGTGCTGCATGTTTTATGTCATACAAAGTCCAATCAGATCCCAGCTTGCGCACTTGTCCTTTCTTAGAATAGGGAAATGTCATCGATAAGTGTTTGAATAGTTTTTGGGGCATTATTCAAAAGCCACAAGGTGAGTGCATGTAATATGTGGGAATTTTTATTTTGACCCCCACATCCGTCCGAAAACAATCTTAAATGTTTAATATCTGGGTCAAAATCAGTCTTTTTTAGAAAGTCAGTCAACGCAGAACTTATTTCTACCACACCTCTTCCTGCTTCATGCTCAAGTCATGTATAAAAAACAGGAGTTTTTGTTAAAATATATGTTACACAAAATGCATAAAAAGCCAGTTGCTGAGAATAGAATGCTTCCGTAATAGGTGCCTTTGGAAGATTTTGGACCTGTTGAAGATCAAAGCAATATGTCACGCTATCAGCAGATTCCTCTTTCATTGATTTAAAAAACTGGTTTGCTCGCGTCTTATGAATAGTTAAATACCATTTTTAATTTTAATCTTTGCTCTTCATCCTTGGTGGCATTTATCTCAGTGTTTGTTCTTATGCAAAAGCCACAAACATCAGTAGCTGGATTTCCAAAGGCTAAAACAAACGGGCAACTTAGTAAAAAATAAAAAACATATTTTTAATAATATCTACCTATATTAAACTTATTGCTGAAAATTCGACTAAAGTACTTGTAGTTTGTTTGGAGTGAATTATCTGGAATCTGATCATTATACATCTCCCACAGCTTTTTTATGTTTAACTCAGATGACAAATTGTTTGGGCAGCTAATTTTACTTTCATTTTTTTCTTATACCAATTTAAATACCTTCGTGTTATCTTAGTCGCAAGATGAAGGCCTTCCTTTTCTTGAATGTCTACTAATTTTTAATTTTTGCAAGTATTCCCATTTAATCGCTTATATTCTTGTCAAAAAAATTTTGTAGTAACCTAAAGTATTGCGAATAAGTTTTAACATGTGTGGAGGGTTAAATATTACATATATTACCTGATTTGTTGCTGGATGTAGAAAATATACTTTATTGGAATTAATCGATAAATCAACTCCAAGTTGTTCTGATGCTGCACCATCAAATGTTAAACTAGCAATTGTGACATCAGCTTCGTGCATTATTTTTAAGCACATTTTTATTAGATTACCTTTTTGAACACCTGATAACCCAGCGATTAAAAAGTAGCCTATTGGCAGCTTCCACGAATCATTTAAACTATTAATTAAGAATACAATTGCTTCTTTTGCTTTAATTTCGGAAGAATCACTTTGAGGTTTACTTCCTATGTCAACACACCTAAAATTAATTGTGTTTCTAATTATTTAAATAGAAAATATAATGTTATGATGCTTTTTATAATGGCTAATAAATATTAAGCTACACCTACCCTAAAAACTTTTCACCATACCATTCTATTTTATGGTGTATAGACATTTCATAGACCATCAAAGCATAGATAAATGATTTTCCTTTATTTCTAAGTTCAACTACTTTTTGTTTTAATACATTCACTGCTTCTTTTTGAAACCCAGGCTCACAAGCTACTACTTGATAATACTTTTGAAGAGTTCGTGGATGAGTTGCCACCCATCTATTTAACACAGCTCTCTTTGTTATTAATAGGTTGGTTTTCTGCAGATGATCGTTGAAAGAAAGATAAAAAGATGTTCTCTTAGCTACGAAAATTACGCCAGTAGCTTGACATCGAGAAGTTCAGTACAATTATCCGATTAATACAAGATAGAGAAGGTTTTCAGTAAACAAGTTTATTTAAAGTCGAACATAATTTGACTGTATGTACTACATTTTAAATATTTTACCTAAATATATGCTGAAACTTCATTAATTGATTTATTTGTTTGTTTAAAATTTCACCATTAAGTTCTTGATTAAAGTCCTCAGATTATTGTTTAGTGGTGACATATTCGAAAACGCCATAACAATAATTTAACAAATGCAACACATGTTTTTCGAACTAACTGGAATTTATTGCTCTATTAGCTAATAGAAAACGTTGATAAGGTTACCCAATCGTCAATAAAGGTGATTTTTAAACGATTTCAAGGTTTTCTGTTTAAATTAAAAGCATATATCTTAAATCAAAGTGTTACATAGCACACAATAATAAAACGAACGTGTCATGGATATTTTTTATTTTTTTTTATCGAAATTTTTGTGGCATTCAAAGAAGAAAAATGTGAGAAAACTCATAAAAATATAAAAATTAATGGAAAAATCTCAGTAGTTGGCTGTATACAATCGTTTAAAAAACACACAAAAGTTAAAACACTTCACACTTGTATTGTGGTATAAAAACACATAGTTCAAACTTTTTAAAAAAGTGTGGTCAAACTTTATGTACTAGCATAACGTTTTCGATCTGAACAGATCATCCTCAGTGCCTTATGTAATTGGAAGCTAACAATAAAGTTATCGCTGTGACCTCCATATATGGGTTTACATCATTCCAAATTTTAAATTTTAATTATGTTGTGACTCTAGGTCGATGACATTGGATACAATTTTATTAATTTAGGGACTACATGTCTCCCTGCTCGATTTTTTAACGCGTAGTACTTCTCAGTTAAAACGACGAGTTGGTCTGTGTCTGTGTGATAATAGGTAGACCAAAAGACTCATAGAAAGGAGACCTAGAGAAGATAAAAGATAAGTAAAAGGTCTACCTCCACCGAGGTAGACCACCAAAAAGATGGATGGATGACTTGAGAAAAACAGTGGGAAATTCGATACAGATGGCACAAGATAGAGAACAATGGAAGAATATAGAGGAGACCTATATCCAAAATTGGATGCAAGAGGTTGCGGAATGATGATGGTGATGATACTAGCACCGAGGGTGAAGAGATACTTAAACAAAAAAAGCAGTATTAGATAGACTATGCGATAACAGGTAACTGGATAGTCCATCTTGTGAAATAGTGTTTCTTGTAAAAGTTTTTTAAACCTTTTTAAGCACGAAAAACTTCTTTCTACGGAAACGCTTGTCGATGGAATTGTCAAAATTAAAAAAAACAAATTATAGGCTTTTGCAACAATGTCTTTAATTGGTTGTAACTTTATAACCAATTCTTGCAAATTCACATTTTTGTAATTTTCGTCGGCATAAAGAAGGCAGAGCTCACTTTTAAGTCTTTGATGTTTAGTAAATTGTGTGCCATAAAACTCAAATAAATTTTGAAAAGCGTCGGAAGGGAAGGTCAAACTGTATGACTCAATTTTGTTGTATCTGCTAAGCTTACGAATTTTAATTTATCGCAATCCTGAAAACGTATATCCATTTCCATTAAAATATGATCATATATTTCAAAAAATAATGCTCTGTATTGAGTAGTAATTGCATTCTTGCTCATACCATCATCACACCTAAACCGTTTGGAAGTATTAATGACCGTCATTGTGCTTGCTTTTTCAAAAATAGAATTAAAAAATTCTTCATTTCTTTTATCACTTATTAATTGACGAGTTCTCCTTATCTGGTTTAAACAAAAATTAATATCTAGGGACTTTTTTTGAAGAACATCATATAAAATATCTGTAATATGAAAAATGTCGCTAAAAACTGTTGCTAAAAATGTGAACTCAAAATCATTTAAATCTCTTAAAAACCCTTTAGCCAGCTGAACTGATTTGCGGTCTGACTCTTCAGAATTCATTATATTATCAAAAACCTCTTTTAATTTTTCCCAGTCTTCAATAATTACACTGATTAATTTTGAATTAGACGACCATCTTGTCTCTGTAATTGTTGGCATACGTCTAGCCGATGTAGATGCAAGAGCGTACGATCGTTTTGCTGAACTATGAAAAAAAAGATGGGATTCCGGTAATAGTTGCAAAAAAAATTCGACATTTTGATATTTTCTTAAAGCTCTGTTGCAAAACAAAATTAAGTCGATGGGCTTATAATAAAGTGCACTAAACAAATATACTTAATACTGTGACTAAACTAAACTAATAAATACAGTACATAAACTATACTATATAAAAAATATCTATATAATAGACTAAATTTCAAAATAATGTCGCTGAGGGAAATTTCCGAAAAATAGGAATACTACATACACGTTAAACTAGTATGTGAAGACGGATAGTTTATTTTTCAATTGATCTGCACTTGCCAGTTTTCTCAGCTAGCACTAACAACAGCTTGACGTCACGTTGCCATGGCAACCGTGAACGCTTGTGCAGATGAATTCCGCATTTCAAAAATGATATTCACCTATTCCTGAATCGTACACGGCTAGTGACACAGGTCAGGACTTGACCGTCAAGTACTTACCGCTAATAAAGCTAGTTATCTTTTTTAATTTTTAGATTAATTAAAAGAGAATAAATAATTAATTTCAGAATTTAGATATAATAATGTTGCTTTTATTTTTTATTTATTTGTCTCAATTAATTATATTTTTGTGAACTCATTCCTACTTCACCTGGCCGGCCGCCGCTGTGAACAGAATAAGTTAGTTAAGATTTGGCAGCGATAAGGACAATATGTAAATAATAAGTATTTATCCTTCAAAATACACTGCTCAATTTTCTACAAAATACACTTTGAGAGTCGGATCAGTTTTATTAGGAACCAGCTGTACCTTCATCTAAAAATGTGTGTTATATTAGTTTTTCAATGAGTGGATACATTACCGATATTAATGTAGAGTAATGTGCCTCCCTAATTTCTCTCACTAATAGTTGACTCGAAATAAATCCATAGAAATTACTAATAATATAATTATAAGGTCAGTTATCAAATTATCGGATATTGCAGGCAAATTTATATTAAAATTTTGTTCAATATTGATATTTCATATTCTCTTGGGCAGGAAAATTGTTCAATAAATTTCCCATTCAGTTTTATTACATATTTATATTAATTATTTTATTGAAGATTATTATTAGATTTTCGATACATGTGACAATTAAATAATTGATATTGTGAGAATTTATTCATTATGCGAAATTTCATATTAAAATTATTGCGAATGCTACTTCAAAAGACGTCAAAACGAATTAGCTAATCAATGAATTTATGTGACAAAAACCTTTGTTATGTGTTTTAACTATCTATTTATTTATATATCGTTAGTTCATGAATAAATTTGTCAATTTTTTGGGAATTATAAAATATAGGCCCTTAGAACGAACATAAATATTTATAGGTACCTTTAAGGTCAGTTTTTTTGAGCAAATATGAGAAACACAACAAAATTGCGCCTCTTTTTTTATTGGAAATAACCCGCATCAACCAGATAAGGTTATTAGTGGTGGTACAATATAGACTTCCTTAGTAGGTCTTCGTGCGCCAGTCTGGTATGTCTTATTCGGATACGATGTAATACAACCTGGTCCCTGCGTTTTAATAAAATTGATGTTTTCGCTGATAGATCTGGGTTTGCTTGCCGCAATTTATTATTTGGTAAGAGTTACCATCTTTGTAATCATAAGATTTTTGTGTATTCATTGATGCATTTTTTCATATCTGAGTGAGGAATTTGGTTTGTTCTATCATCGGATCTCTCCATTTTACAAGCTTTGGACCATTTGATCAGCTATCTCATTTCCTGGTATCCCTACATGAGATGGTATCCACACAATATGTAGTTGTTTATGATTATTTTGTAGAGTCACAAGGTCTTTTAATCTGTTCTAAAATCGGATGATTTGGATATATTTTCTGGAGTCCCTGGATTGCACTTATGGAATCTGTAAATAGGGAGTTTTTGTAACTACCTAACGTAACGTATCTCCCTATACGTAAAGAACTAACGTATCGAAGAAGATGAACGTTAAATTGAGAGTTTTTGTTGCCCTCATCGAATTAGAGACAAACTAATAAGTTGTCAGTGCCAGTCTTGTCCTTGTCACTTAACACTATTTTTGATATTTAAAATAAATAACAAATATTTGATTAAACAATTTTTAATTTTGGAGATGGACGCAATTATAAATGTAGGTGCCTTTATTATTCTGGCCTACGACTTCCTTTAACAAAAACAAACCATCTTCATTGCTGAAGTGAAGTCTTTTTCTACTGCTTTCCATTATGTATTTATAAAAATCAAAACAAATATACTTAACCACAAATGTGAAAAAACACGTGCCACGTGTGCTGATGAAATGTGGATGTTGAATGTTGATATTTTAGTAATGGGGTAAGATCTTGTGCTTTCGGTAATTTTTGGCTCGATAGGGATGCGTATGAACGTAACGTTAGGTAATACGTATCTAGATAACGTTACTTCAACCATTAATGAGTATGTTTCTCTGAGCCATTCTTTATTAATTCCGTAATTACTCCCTCTGGTCCACTTGCTTTCTCATTCTTCATCTTTGCTATAGCTTTTTGAACTATGTATCATTAGATTTATAATTTATAATATAAACTATCACAAATATGTATATGTGTTTTTAAAATCTTATACAGGGTCGAATAAGAGTTACTCTTTGTAAATTAAATAAAATTTAAAATACGTGAATTAATATTTCTTCAGAATTTGAAATAAATAAATTTAAACTATAGATTTTTTAACAGTTACAAATGATAAAAAATCTAAAAGAAGAGACAAAAGCAAGATTCCGCCAATTTCTAAACGAAGTAGTCAGAACAAAAGAAATGTCCAAGGATTGGAGGATGGATTTTATATGTCGATATTATGGTACTTTATTTTTGTTATTTCCTAATCTATGCTATTTAATTATTTAATATTCTATGTTGTCGCCCTTAGTAGGTTTTTCGTTTTCCATGTTCCCTTTTTCTCGCATGGACCGTTTCCGTAGTAGATTTATTATTCAACAAAAAAAACTTGCAACCGTAAATTCCATGTTTTTATCTTATAATGCTGGTTTTGTAAAAATTATCAGTGCGTGATCAATTGAACATTTTTCATTTATCTAATAGACTGATCTATATTTGTAAATTATGTAAAGAAATACAACTGGAACAAAACAATCGTTAATTAGAGTTCGATCAACCAGAAAACGATTATATTTTAATAAATTATCCATGGCGGATAATTGGCATAATATTAGAAGGCGGATAATATCGGTCATTTTTCATTAATTTCTTCATTTAGTAATATACTGTATTACTTATTTAGAAGGCATTATTGTCCCCGTATTTCTGTAAAAAGGTTTTTGCCCCAGCCACATGGACACCTGCTACGATTCTTCTGTTCTATGTTAAACTATATTAGCCAAAATTTTTGTTATTGGACCAGTTATGTAGTCCTTGTAACTAGTTGCTTTCTCACTCTTTGTTTCATATTTTTCTTGTCAATGCTTGTTATATTATTTAAAAATGATAAAAGAAAATAGCATGTAAGTATCTCAGACAGTATTATCAACATACATTTAGTTGTATCACATGTGTATGTATGCTATTTTGTCTGTGTGCTATTTTTTTCTCTGTTTTCATATTGAGTTATCTCCTAGTTAGAGCATCTATTTTGTCATCTATTTGGTTGTTTACTATACATAAATGTATTTTTGAAGCGAAGCATCTATATTGGCGTTGTATTACTTTTTTCTGTACAGTAAAATTCTGAGGCGAGTGTCACAAAAATAGCGTCACAAGATGGCGTCTTCACAGGTAGCGTTATAGAATAGCGGTTTTTAACATTGATTCACTATTCTCGATTAATTCAACAAATGAAAATTGCAAGAAAAATCAAAGATTTCAGTGCGGTATGGGGTACCTATATACAGTTGACATAATTAAATTTTACAATTGTTTCTATGCTTCTTTGTATTGAGTGAAAAGTTCGTCAATGTCTTCGTCCTCACTGTCTTGGTTACTGTTTTTAGCATCGGAATTACTATCCTGCAGATTGAAAAAGTTGTGACATATAAATAGATCACCATCGTTAGGTATATGCTGTCTATGCTAAACAAGAATACAACATTCATTCGTGATAGTAAAGACTACAATCATTGCATTTTAAATTATTCGATTGAATATCATTTGAACAAATAAAACATTTCGCACATCAGCAACAACACTGTCGCAAGTCGAAATTTAGTGTTTTTTTAATTTGTTTTTTGTAATAAATGGGTATTTTGTTAAACTTTCGTTAGCATTACTCTCAAAAAGATATTTTGTCATATAAGCGCTAGATGGCGACTTCTGTCTATTATAGCTATAGCTACTTTTGTAGAACTCTATTCAGCAATAGTGTAACAGCTCACTGATGACAGTATTGAAGTAATATTTAGATATATTTTTTGCAAATTAAGTGTGCTGTACTACTATTATTTACTAATAGCGATATGTCTTGACAACAACACTGTCACATTATTCTGAAAGCCACATTGTGGTGTGTTTTCTGTTTATTAAAAATGTGTTTTTTGTGAATTTGTCATAGAAGAATGACTAATCAGTCAAAATACATCTATAGAAATAGCTATCAACAAATAGCTGACATCTATAGAGATGATAAAACAATTTGTATGGAAGAAAATAAAAGTTATGGAAATGTCACCATGTTCTCAAGAATTTTTAGGAACGAATTTAATAGAGAGTATAAAAATGCAAAGGGTAAGGTCAATTTACAGAAAAATTGTGATCGTCATTTAAAAAAGGAAGATCTGTCACATATTAAAAAGATAAAGATAAGCAAAGAAGCAAAGCACATGAGTGTATTACGGTATGTTTTGATTTACAGGCAGTTCTCCACACACCTTGTAGGGACATCAACTCCTTTAACTGTAAATCAAAGTTAAGTATGTAAACTATGGATCTAATGAGATAGGATAATGTTTATACTCATTTCCTAAAAATGAATGCCCTAAAGCCCTTCCTGTTGTATTTTACTGCGACAATTGCTATGGTGAGAACAAAAACAAATTTATAACCTTGTTACTTCTTTAAAGCAAACTCGATATTCCTTTGATCACTTAGAGTTTTTCAATTGTTGGTCATAAGCAAAATAAAGGAAACAACATGCACTCCTTGATTGAAAAACTGAAGAAATATCCTATCACAATTTTGTGGTTTTGGAAGGAAAAACACCTTTGGGTTTTTAGCAACATAGACACATTTGTTAATAATTAATATGTTAGTTTCAAATTTCTATAATACAGAATACTAATTGATAAAACAACCTAAATTAATCTTATTAAAGTAAAAATAACAACACTTTCATTCAATTTATAGAAATAAACCAACATTAAAAGTAAGGATAATCTTCATATCCGATTTACTCAAATTGGCAATTTTTGATTTATAACAGTGTTGTTGCTGAGGTGCGATTTGACTTTTTTGAATTATTTTTGTTGCTACACTGATAGCAACAAAAAAGTTGCTACCAGCAACAAACAGGTAACCCCAAGCTGATCCTTGTGGTACTCCGCTTAAAACTGGTAGAGGATTAGATTCTTGATTATTACATGCAACAATCTGTGTCCTTCCTGTAAGATATGATTTTAAAAGGTAGTGTATGGTACCTCTTATTCCATAGTACTCCAATTTTATCAATAGTGGTTGAATATCTACACAATCAAAAGATCACAAATTAATCAATTAGTAGATTCAGCTGCATCAAGACCATGAACAATATGTTCTCTTACTTCTAATAAAGCTTAAGTTGTTGAGTATTTTTTTCTAAAACCAAATTGAGAGCTTGATATAATTGGTTTGTTATCCAAATAATTTGTTATACGATCTTTAATTACGTCCAGAGTTTAAGTTCAGAGCTCTTAAGTTCATATTGGACGTAATATTATCCTTATAGGTGCCTTTTTTTACCAATTCTTCATATTGTCTTATTTTCGTTAGTGGATTTGTTTATTATGTTAGAATAAGCAGTACGTTTTTCAGCGTTTATTGATTGCTTGTATTTCTTTCGCATTTGACAATATTTAATCTAATTGTCAGTAGTACCTAGGTGTTTTCCTATAAGTTTTACAATCATAGAGTTGTTTTCTTAAATTTCGAAGAGAGGATAGAGGAACATCAATAACGAATTAATGCTAATACTTAATACAGAAATAAGAGCCAGAATTGAAAAAGCACGTGCCAACTTCGTGAAAATGAAAAAGATTTTAGCAGCAAAGCTCTGACATTGGCTCTCAGAATAAGGCTAATTAAATGCTATGTACACAGTGTACTCTACTATGGAGCTGAATCATGGACATTAAATCGGAATACAATAAATCGACTTAACGCTTTTGAAATATTGGCATTTAGAAGATTGTTAAAAATTCCATGGGCAGATAGAGTCACGAATACACAAATATTACGGAGAATAGGCAGAGTGAAGGAAATGGAAATTACAATAAAAGAAAGGAAATTGCAATATCTCGGACATGTGATGACGGGCGAAAGATACAACATCTTGAGACTCATAATTCAAGGAAAAATAGGTGGTAGGAGAAGCGTAGGAAGAAGACCCGTTTCCTGGTTGAAGAACCTGAGAGAGTGGTTTGGTTGCAGCTCAAGACAATTGTTCAGAGCAGCTGCCTCGAAGGTCAGAATCGCCATGAGATGGCACTTAAAGAAGAAGAAGATTAAAGTCCCTTGAAAATATAAAGCGAGGTTTTCTGCTGGAACAGGGAATGAATGCTTAATTTCTGGAATGGAGAAGATAACAAGAGATCTTCCAGATTTTTTGATTCAACTATTGCATTCCTACACCATAGAACAAGACTAGGAAAACATAAACTTTTGAATACCTCATTGTATGCTTTACAACAATAGTAGCTTATCCTGTAAAATTGTTAAATAGCAATTAACAAATTGTAAAACCATAAATTAACCAAACAAATTGGCACGTAGGAGCCGGTCGCTTAAAAAAGACATTAAAACGCCTTACAATATTTGCCTAATGGCTGTTAACTTTCTCTGTATTGATTAATTTGTGTGTTTATTGGAACCCAAGTTATAAAAATTGATTTACGACGAATGCTACTCATATTTAATTCCGCTTAATTGATACATTAACAGGATAAGTGGCTAATTGTTGAAGGAATTAGGTGCTAAATTATTCACTTTTGTGTTACTTTAAAATGCACGTAATGTTAGACGTGATAGAACTTTTGTTAGGATTACAGTGAATATTTAAAACTTGTACGAATAATAACATTATAGGCATGTTTTTTAGACTATTATTAGAACTAACAATAGTTTTTTACTTCATGAATATTACACCTTAGAAAATACTTTGTAACAATTTGGTTTAAATGTAACAAAGCTTCCAGTGAAAAACATTTTTTTAAACGGTTGTAGCTTAAGAATATGGTATTGTTAGATAGGGAGTGTCTAAAAATATCCGTAATAATAAAATGACCGTCAATCTTAAGGGGGAAAGGGCTTACTCAGGATCAAAGGGCAAGCCATGATCGTTCAGGTTGTAACTATTTAGAGCGGAAAAGATAAATAAAACTGAAATTCTAAGAAAACTATATAATAATAATATCAGTGATTAATTATAACAAAATATATATACTCTATTCCATGAATATACGACTGTTTTAAATGTGGTATAAATATTTATTTAAAAGTAAAGTATCGATTTAAATGGTCCAATGTGCTGAATTGTAGAATAGTAAATTTTCCTCATTTTTAAAATACTGTTACGACAGATATAAACCTCAGATTTAAATATGAAGTCATGATATAAATATAGAGTTGATAGTTTATAGAACCGTTGTAATTCAAATTTTAAAGTATATAATTATGAACATTATCGGTGAAGTGAACAATTGGTGATTATCAAAATGGATTCAGACCAAATAGAGCCACTACAGATAACATATTCATACTAAGAAACGATACTAGCTAAGAAAAAGCTTATGAATACGACAAAGACCTATATAATATGTATATAAGACTTTAAACAAGCTTTTGATAGTGTGAAAAGAGACAGATTGCTGGAAGACCTTTGTAATCTAGGTATAACCTAAGAAATATATCAGCCTCATAAATATGACGTTGCAGGGTTTCAAAAGCCGCAGTCAGAGTAGATGGAGAACTGACTTCCCTGTTTAACATCAACATGGGAGTAAGACAGGGAGATGCCCTATCAACCATGCTATTCAACCTAGTTCTTGAGGCGGTCATCAGAAAAACCAATATAACCGGCCATATAAACACCAAATCAGTACAAATTACTGCATATGCAGACGATGTAGCCATCATTAGTAGGAATAAGCCACGACTAATGGAAGTGTTCAAACTAATTGATCCTGAAGCAAGAAAAAGAGGTCTCAAAATAAACGAAGCAAAAACGAAGTATATGACAGTCAAAAGAATAACTGACAATAAAAATAATATCACAATAGACAACTATACTATCGAACGAGTGGATGCCTTTACATATCTCGGCACAGAAATCAATCAGAAGAACTCCGTAAGTAGCGAAATTAATGCACGTATTTCCAGCGGGAATCATACATACTATGCTAATAAAAGATTGATAACATCGAAATTATTAGACAAAAGAACCAAAATGACTATCTACAGAACACTGATTAGACCCGTAGTAAGCTATGGATATGAAACTTGGGTAATGACGAAAAAATATGAAGCCCAACTTCCGGTACAAGAGGAAGATGACATCATGGAAGATGGTTATGATGCCAAAAGAAGAAGATGAAGAATTACGATCAATAAGTTTAGTATTGTAAACAAGTTGGTTGTTGAATTAAGTGATTTAAACGAAATGTAACAATACTTAAGTGATTAAATAGTGTAAATTTATTTATTCGAATATTCAATTAGTATTAAAAAAACAAAAAAAAACTTGCTTATTCTCTTATTCTCCTAATCTCCTTCAACCATCAGATTTACAGTCATAATCATTGTCGTCGCTATCCTCATTGGGATGGCAAATAAAAGGATTAACTGCTTCGATGCGACCTTCTTCAATTAAGTCTTCACATTTTTTTACACTTTTTTCCCAAAATTTCAGGAGTGGCAATATCCAATCCGTGTTGCCATATTTCCAAGACAGCCTTGTCACTGTAACCCTTGTATCCAATATGGTTATCATAATATGTTTTGCATATCCCCCAAATATATCCATGAATTGGCAAATGATAGGGCGGTAGTCTTAACACACGATGTCCAAAGCTATGTATATTTTCGTCTACTTTTAGTAAGTAAAGTAATTTTTGCTCCATCGTATAAGAATTTAATGATTCCCTGTTTAATATTGATATAGTGATCTGATTTGAAATTTAGATATCTCTTGGTGTGTGTTGATTTTCTACACACCAGAGTCTCACATCCAGTATCGTTCTTAGAGATTAAAACATCCAGGAAAGGTAGTATGTTATTATATTCCTTTTCCATGGTAAATGTTATTGTTATTATTCCCTGATTGCTTTTGGTAATTATTTTCTACACGTCTTCTGAGAAACATGGACTGTTTAGTGTTTAGAACTGTTTTTTTTTATTTATCTGAGATGACCTTTTAATTTTATTAATTATATTATTTAGTCCTTCTATAAAAAAGAGTTCCTAAAATTAGCCATTGTTATAGAACCGTTAATAACGCAACCATAATGGTTTTTAATTTCAAGTTTTTAATCTGTTTGTTTTTGTGATTTAACTCCGAAACAATAGCCCAAGCAATTTTGTTTTGATTGTGTGATTTTGATATTTCATTATAATATTTTCATCTACAAGGTGACAATTTGAAAATTTCTACTATTATTATCACCATTCCGGTAATTTATATAAAAAATCGGTGAGGCAGGTAAATTTTTTTTTCAGGGAGATTTGACCTAACATAAACGAAGATTGGTTTGACGAAGAATGTAGATCCATTAATCAACAGAAAAATGAAGTATATAAGAGATTTCAGCAACGCAGAACGAGAGCAAACCTGGAAGACTATGAAAATCTTAGACGAGAAGAAAAAAAGACGTTTAGAAGCAAAAATATTGTGTGATTTAGTGATTTTCATTATATATATATATATATATATAATAGATATTATATAAAGCAATGTAATAGTAGTAATGTACTTATCAAATTCCCAGTAACAGCACAATATAGGAAATATACATGTCCAACGAAGGTAAAAAAATCTCGATGACGTCATGGCCTAATTGACTTTCCAATGTTGGCTAATGTGTTTTTATGGTTTGTCACCGTTTGATGTTCATAACTCGTGTATTACAAGACTCCATGATATAACATTATTGCCTTTACCGAGGCAATTAGTTAGATTATTTTAAATAATCGCTTTTTGTTGGTACACGAATTAAATATTTGTGTAACATGATTTGAGTTGTACTTGCGGTGTTCTAGGTAAATATTTATTGTCTTTTGTGTAACAAGTGTGTTGTTGTTATTGTCACGTTTTTAATGATACACATATTGCGACAATATTCATGAGCTTGTGTGTGTTTTAAAAAATTTGTACGCTTTCATAACATAATAAAATGCCATTTGCCAGCACCAAAAGGTGTTGCTCGAGAAAAAAAGACTGAAATCATCTGGAGACATCTGGAGTCTCTTTTTCGATGATATAGTGAGAAATACAATTGTTTGTTGCACTAATATTTATATAGATAGAACCCGTAACAATTTCCAACAAGATCGAAATGCACAATATACAAACTCAACGGAATTTCGAGCATATATTGGTTTATTGTTCCTCAGAGGCTCTTCGCGATCATCCAGGAAAAACTTACACCGTTTTTGGGATAATTCAAAGAGAATTGATCTGGAATTTTGCTACTTCCTCCTCCTCCTCAGTCCTAATGCCTTTTGGGATGTGGTGATACTATCACGCCTTTACAGTTTTTCACGATTTTCCTCCATTCTTCCCTGTCCTGGAATATAGACTTTAAACAAGCTTTTGATAGTGTGAAAAGAGACAGAATGCTGGAAGACCTTTGTAATCTAGGTATACCTAAGAAATACATCAGCCTCATAAAAATGACGTTGCAGGGTTCAAAAGCCGCAGTCAGAGTAGATGGAGAACTGACTCTCCTGTTTAACATAACAGGAGTAGACAGGGAGATGCCCTATCGACCATGCTATTCAACACTAGTCTTGAGGCAGTCATCAGAAAAACCAATATAACCGGCCATATAAACACCAAATCAGTAAAAATTACTGCATATGCAGACGATGTAGCCATCATTAGTAGGAATAAGCCACGACTAATGGAAGTGTTCAAACAAATTGATCCTGAAGCAAGAAAAAGAGGTCTCAAAATAAACGAAACAAAAACGAAGTATATGACAGTCAAAAGAATAACTGACAATGAAAATAATATCACAATAGACAACTATACTATCGAACGAGTGGATGCCTTTACATATCTCGGCACAGAAATCAATCAGAAGAACTCCGTAAGTAGCGAAATTAATGCACGTATTTCCAGCGGGAATCGTACATACTATGCTAATAAAAGAACCAAAATACCTATCTACAGAACACTGATTAGACCCGTAGAAACCTATGGATGTGAAACTTGGGTAATGACGAAAAAAGATGAAGCCCAACTCAGGACATTCGAGAAAAAATACTGAGGAAAGTATATGGCCCGGTACAAGAGGAAGATGGCACATGGAGAATCAGGAGAAACGACGAGGTTAATGAGTTAAATGAAGGTTATGACATTGTAAGATTTGTGAAAAGTCAAAGACTGTCATGGCTGGGACATGTGCAGAGACAAAACGATGCAAAATCAACAAAGAAAATGTTACAATGGAAGCCCATAGGAAGGCGAAAAAAAGGAAGTCCCAGAACGAGATGGTTGGATGACGTGGAAGACGACTGAAAACAATGAACATAAGACATTGGAGAAGAAGGGCAGAAGAGAGATCTGAATGGAAGGACATAGCCAGACATGCAAAGACCTATACAGGGTTATGATGCCAAAAGAAGAAGAAGAAGGTGACCATTTGAAAGAAATGTGTATAAACTGCCATCAAAATGAGGTCATGTGAATGTATTATCGTTTACTTTGAAAATACAGTTTTGTTGTTGTTGTAATAATCTTTTGGTTTTATCTTGATAAATGCATTGTACTGATTACTTTTCCATAGAAAATAAACTAAAAGTCCAAAAAAATGGCAAATAAAAATAAGTGACATTTGTCCCACCCCGCCACCCCCCCGCCACTAAATATGTTATGCTTAATCAAGCCACTAACGGAGGGTTAAACTCTAATGTTTTTTAAAACAACAAATTGTTATTGTCTTAACATACTTAAACCTTGGATATATATGTACAGAGGTGTGAAATTAAGGGACCAAATTGACCTTAATATTTGGGAAGTAATTCGGTCGGGACCGAATTGGCACATATACTAAAATAATACTAGCAAGATTTACTTATTAAATCAAAACTTTGAAAGTCTCGATTACTCATACAAATAATCACAGATTTGTTAATTAAAGACCGCAGCCTTCGTGCGGTCATACAGTAATAACCCCCACAGGCGTGTAATAACAGTGAGAATACAATTGTTCTTACAAAATACGGTCATTAAATATGCAACACAACTAATTATCGATACCTGCCAATTACAGTAGATTATTTATTTAAACTCGGAACATTAAAAAAATTATTAATAGTAAGGTATAGTTAATCGATATCGGATTTATGGTTATGGTATCTTTTTAATAACTTTCTCTGGCGGATTAGTAGCTTATTTATACGAATAGTGTCGTTAGAATTATTAATAAATAATCTTAGATAAAGGCTATTAATCCCATGGGCTTCGAGAATTAAGAATAAAATGGATGTAAGGAAATACAGTGACTAGATTCAGTGCATAGGCGTGCTACATCAGGAAATGCACTGGAATACTAGTTCAAATTTTTTCAAATTTTACGAAATCCAAAAATTGGTGAATTATACAATATACTGCCCATCTTTTAAAGTGGGTATTTTGAATATACCTATATACTTCATTCTAAAATATTTTAATTATTTTTTAGTCCAAGATATAAGCATTTGTTTCGGCTACAAAAAAAACGCCATCTTTTCAAGGAACCTGTAGAATGTAGACGTTCTTCTGCAATTTATTAGTAAATTTTTCTGCAGTAAGTGTAAAAATTTGATCTCACCAAACTCGTTTGTCACATGATCAAACTATGAGAGACTTAGGAATTTACGCAATATCCACGTTTCAAATGCTTCTATGCGCTTCATTGATTTTAGTTTGAGAGACCATATCCAGTCCCGTATGTTAATTTGATCCTTCTTCTTCTTTACGTGCCATCTTTGTGACGGAAGTTGGCAATCATGATGGCTATTCTGATCATAGATGCTGCCGCTCTGAATAGTTCGCTTGATGTGCATCCGTACCATTCCCTCAAGTTACGCAACCATGAGATTCATTCTCCTCCTTCCTATATACTATATCATTGCCCTAAATTTTCCAATTTGATGGTTTCCAATATTTCCATTCTTTTGTTGACTCTTCTCATGACTTCGTTGTTTGTTACATGCTCAGTCCATATCTTCAGGATTCTTCTATACACCCACAGTTCAAATGCTTCTAACCTTTAAGTAGTCAACGCGTTAATTGTCCATGCTTTTATCCCGTAAAGCAGAGTCAAGAAAATATAACACCTTGCCAGCCTAGCTCTCAAGTCTAACTTCAGTTCTCTGTCACAAAGTACCTTTCTCATTTTATTGAAATTTGTTCGTCCTTTTCCTATTCGAAATTTGATTTCTTTGGAGTAATCGTTTGTGTCATTAATTATTGTGCCGTGATAATTGTAGTTTTCAACTTGTTCAAAGTTTTACCGTTAATTGACAGGCTTTCATCATTATTTTCGTGGTATCCTCATAAATTTACTTTTCTTGATGTTTATTGATAATCCATATTCTTCTCCATACTCAACCATCTGTTCATTAGCATTTGGAGGTTTTGGAGGTTGTCTGCTATTATGATAGTATTGTCCGCATATGTAATGTTGTTAATTGGTGTTCCATTGACCTGTTATTCCTGCCGTTTCTCCCTCAAGAGCTGTTTTCATAATTTCTTCAGAGTATGCAGTGAATAGTAGTGGTGACAATACACACCCCTGTCGCACTCCTCTTTTAATTTCGAACTCTTCTGATGTGTGTTTATTAATGCGTATCTGTGCCTGCTATTTATAATATAGATTTGTTATACGTCAAAGGTCATTGTATTGTAATTGTTTTGCTTTGTTTTTATCTATGAAACAGACGTACATATCTTGGTTCACATCCAAGTATCTCTGGATTAGTACGTTGAATGCAAAGAGCGCTTCACAGGTACCTACCACGGCTCTACGGAATCCAAATTGGGTTTCTTCAATATCCATATCAGGTATTTGGTAAATGCGTTTATAAATGCTCTTTAAAAAGATTTTAAGTGTGTGAGACATCAGGCTTATCGTCGGTGCATTCTCTAGCATATTTCATTTTTGGGAGACAAATAAATGTTAAGGGTCAACCATTTATTGGGTATGTCACCCGACTAATTAAAATTTCATTAAAAAACTTTCAAGAGGCCATTCATTGTACTTACTTGTGGATATCGAATAGGCAGTTGATCTGACTCCTTTTTCCGTTTCTGGTGTTCTTTATTGCATACAATATTTCTTCCTTTTTAAATTTCTATACTTTGTTTCGGTGTCCTCGAATGGTATATCTTATAGGTTTCCTCTTTCGTCGACGAAGAGCTCTTCCATATACTCTCTCCATCTTTTTAACTTTTCGTCAGTGATATCATAGTATTTTTATTTTTACCTAAAAGAGTTAGGCTGTGGTTTCTTTTTTGCAGCTCTGTCATTTCTTTGACCTTTTTATCTAGATTAAATAGATAGTACTTGTTCTAAAGATCTTCTACCTCTTCACATTTTTCCTCGTAGTAAATTTGTTTTACTTCTTATCATTTTCCTGATTTCATTGTTAATGATTTTACAATTATGAATGTCTTAGCTTTTGGCTAGTCTTCTTTTGGTCCATCCTGCCGAGTTTATAAGAGTTGAAAATTTGTATTAAACTACAAATTATCATTAAATATGTTTATTTTACTTCATTCAATTGAATTTTAATGCATAAAATGCTTAAATACGTATTTTCTTTTTTTTCCACTTACTTACTTTAAACCACTTGAAACAAAAGGCACACTTCGCCTAGATATAACTTTTATAAAGGAGGATAGGACCAGCTTAAATCCAAATTTTCAGCTCAAATCCATGAAGTCAGACAGAATTGGGAGGTAAGGTCATATTCTGTACATCCTTCGCACCCGAGTTACTGGACTATTACCTCTTCTGTCATGTCTTGTGACTCTATAACTTCTTTTGAGAAATTCCATCTATGTTGCCTTAATTTTGTCTTTAATTTTTTCTATTTACTATCCAGTTTTCAGACTCGTGCTAATTTTCTACGCTTTCTAATTTTCTTTCTGGACTAAATTCACCAGCGACATGAACTACGACCTACATGGTATCCATGGTGTCTACAAAGTTCAAAGTACATAAATGCTTCGGAAAAAGAAAAAAACCACCTAACGAGTTCGTGCACACCAAGTGAGTACCTATAGAGATATGGTAACAGCATTTTAAGGAGCTATGTGATGCTAAAGAAACGCTGAATATAAACGAGTACGAAGCAGATAGAAGTGCTACAATCAATGACGAAGAGAAAGAAGCAAAGATCAAGAAGCTTAACTTAAATACAGAAAATCACCGGGAACAGATGGTATACCCGATGAAATCTTAAAAAATGGAGGCCCTGAACTTGCAAGTAAACTATCACAAGTATTTAACAAAATCTTAAACAACACCAGAGCAATGGCATAAAAGCATCACAATTCTCATATTTAAAAAAGGACAAAAAACTTGCTCACAAAACTACAGAGGAGTAACCCTCTTAAATACAATGATGAAACTTTTCGCGAGTATTCTTAAGGACAAATTGGAAAGGCAAATTACTAATATTAACGAACAACAAGGTTTTACAAGAGAACGGTCTATAACAGATGCAGTATTCATAATAAAACAAATAAAAGAAAAAGCTATAGAGTTCGGCATGCCAGCGCATATTTGCTTCATTGATCTGACGAAAACGGCCAAAACGAAAACATGAGTGGAACGAACATATCAGTACAATGGCAGAAGATAGAATAGTACGAACAGCACGAGATAAGTCACCAAATGAACGAAGAAGTATTGGCAGACCAAGAAAAAGATGGTGTGACAATTTAAACATTTTAGGAGGCTAATATTGAAGAAGAAACAGGCTTTAAAGCCTATATACTAGAAGGAAGAAGAAGAAGAAGAAGATCTGACGAAGGCGTTTAACAGGGTTCGCCTGGGAGACATTCTAAATATATTAATAGAAAATAAGACACCGACCAACATATTAAAGACAGTCGATAACCTAAATAACAACAATGTAACTAAAGTTAGAGCATGAAACCAATTCACTTAAAATATTCCAACACCGGGAGGAATTAGATAAGGCGACAATTTAAGCCCCTTCTTGTTTAATCTACTCATGGGTAAAATTATAAACAAAGTAACATCTCTCAATATCGGATACAGAATGGGCAACAAAAGAATTAGTATGGTGTGTTACGAAGTTAATGCAGCAAATATTGCCGAATCAGAAAATGATCTTCAGAGACAGTTCTTTTAGTTCTTTCAAACAATCCGACAACTAAATATGACCATTTCTACTAACAAAACTAAATATATGACAATAGCAAAAGATCCGCTCAGATATAAGTTGGTGATTGAGAACAACGCCATAGAACAGGTGATACAATTCAATTATCTGGGCATAGATATATCAAACACACACGACCCAGTAAAGGATCTAAGGAGTCAGATCAACAAATTATCCGCATTGTCAGGATGTCTGAGGGAGATAGTCTGGTCAAATTATATGTGCACAGATAGTAAAATTAGAATCTACAAGACTTGCATGGCATAGAAGTGCGCGAAGATACCAACAAAACGAAACAGATGCTAAGGGCTGCCAAAATGAAAACCCTAAGAACAATAGTGGGCAAACAAGAAGAGACAGGGTGAGCAATACAAACGTTAGAGAGCAGTGCAAAATTCAAGATATTGTAAGATAGGGAAGGCAGCGTAAGAGGATGTGGTACATTCATGTAAAGGCCCGTTTTCACGCTACGTCTTATTGTACGTTTTGTTGGATAGGACAAATCCTATACAATAAATTGTGGCATGTAAACAGCAAAACGTACGTCTTGTCGGAAGGAAACACATAGTGTGTATACACTGACAAAACGTACGTTTTGGCGTACGTTTATATGACCAACAAAACGTACAATAAGACGTAGCGTGAAAACGGTCCTTAAGACAAATGGATGAGAATAGACTCTCAAAAAATGCCCTAGAACACAACCCGCCCGGTCCAAGACCTCCCGGAAGACCACCTAAAAGATGGAGGGATAGTTGGCAATCTACCTCCCAGGAAATTAACCAGAGGCAGCTTCAGAATTAAATAGATCGAAAGATTTCCAAGAAGTAGAAGAAGAAGAAACTAAGTTCTCTATTATAAAAGAGACAACCTACCAATGCTATCAATAATTTTAAAATGAAATACAAGTGAATAGTAATATTTGTTCGTTTTTGGATGCATCGGTCTTCCTAACAAAAATATCTCGACGCACGCCGATGATCAGTCAAAATAAAATGGTCAGAAAGGTATTTTAAAAGGCACAATTAATAAGATTATGGCAGAAGTTTTTGTTTAAAGGAGAGTCGTTAGATTATAAGTCTCGTCGACTTTTTTTACTCGAAGCAGAAAGTTGTTATCAATGTTGAGAGCTTTATGTTGTTTGCATTAAACAACTGATTATCGGCATCACGTTTTTGTCTTACTTTATGGCCAACTTAAAACGGTCAGGATTAATTTCTCGTTGATAATGATGGAAGTTTAATAGCCGTTTTACGGTCAACTATGTTGTTTCCATGTTATTTTTGCCCATTGTCGCATAAATATGGCTAATAACCACGTTGTCTTCCTTTTAACGAGATAATGCTAGTCCATTTAATGTACTTTACTACAGTTTTAATGCACTCTTCTATGCTTTACGTACTTGTTTCAATTACCTCTGACTAAGATTCCCACAGACATTATGTTAACTTCATTTATTATTGCAATGGGAATGGAATTTTTGTTTTTACGATGTTGCCACATTTTACGATTTTTCCAGACAAAACTGGAAAAGTTCAATATTTCTATATTTTGATACTACGTTTTTTTCCTCCTATAACGACTTTGGTAATATTTTTTAATTTTTACGTTCGTACATCCAAAATCTTTCATTTTTTGCACTTGGTATCTTTTTTATTACAAATATTTTATCAAAGTAAGTTGCGTCCGATCGCAGTATCTCGAGGCCAAGAATCTTCCATTTCTAATAATGACGCTTTAATACTACAAAACCAGGGAAAATCCTTATTGTGTTATAGTGTATTTTTATGTATGAGAGAGTAATAAAACAGTAAATTATGTATGCAAATCCCTAAACTGTTGATACGGGTGACTCAATGAAAAACAGATATTTGTCAACAAGTTTACAGAAGTATATAGGAAAACAATTTTAAATTGAGTATGACCACCAGGTATAAAGGTTGGAGCAGAATAGAATACAATAGTTGTGAGGGTTACTAATCCCTAAATAAGGTTGCCAGTGTCGGAGTGATGGAGGTTAACAGGTACTAATGAATTTGCAAGAAATGTAAGATGTTTATTTTATTGGTTATATATAACCAATAAAAGTTTAATAAGTACCTACCTATTTGCAAAATAAAGTTTAATTCTTTAGATAAAATAAAACGTTTTATTTTATCTGAAATGAGTGCATTCCACGAAGTAAGGGTTTCAACAATCAAACATTTAATTCTTTAATTCCAGGAATCTACGACAGTAATTGACTAGATAATTACCTTCTAAACTTATTCCACAGAAATATGTGATAGTGGGTTTTTTCCATTTTGTAGGAAGGTCCAAGTGGCGTATTCAAAATTCTTAACAGTTCACTAAAAGTAGGTACTTCAGTTGCAAGGTGCAGTTTATTGTGTATACTAGTGTTATGGAAAATTTGGAAGTGCCGTGTAAACGCCGAAAAATTGGTCCTTTAACAGTTAATAAAAAAACATTAATATTTAATTGTTTTAAATCATTTACAGACAAACGTTTATGTGAAAGTGTTGATGAGACCGTTGAGTTAGTTAGCAGTACACTTGGTGTTGGGAAATCTACGATTTACAGAGTTATTAAAGAAGAGAAATGTGGTAGTTTTCAAATGCCACGTAATGCTCCAGGGAAACCAAAATTTCAAATAGAATATCATTTTAAAGAAGGACTTCGACGGAAAGTGCATGAATTCTTCTTTAGACAAGAATTTCCAACATTGGATAAAGTTCTTGTCTCAGTTCGAGATGATAAGGATTACCCAGAAATGAGTCGAAGTACGTTATGGAAACTTTTAAAAGAAATAGGCTTCCGCTGGAAAAAGAATCCCAGAAAGTCTATTTTATTAGAAAGAAGCGATATTGTCATATGGAGAAGACATTTTCTAAGAACCATAAAGGAAATGAGAAACCAAAAAAGAAAAATATTTTATCTTGATGAAACATGGATCAACGAGGGTCATACACCAAATAAATTTTGGCAGGATGAAACTGTTACAAGTCAAAGGCACGCTTTTGTAAATAACTTATCTACTGGTTTAAAACCCACCATCAGGAAAGGGACGCAGGCTGATAATAGTACACATTGGCAGTTCAGACGGTTTTGTTGAAGGTGGTTTATTAACTTTTGAATCAACTCGTACCGGTGACTACCATGAAGACATGAACGCTGATGTCTTTCAAGAATGGTTCGAACAAATGATAGATCTTCTTCCTAAGAACTGTGTAATAGTAATGGATAATGCAAGTTATCACTCCAGACTTATAGAAGGACTGCCCACAACCAAGTGGTTAAAAAAAGACTTGCAGAATTGGCTGAGTTCAAAAAATATTACGTACCATCCCGGATCTATAAGAAAGGAACTTTATTCGTTGTGTGCTCTTCATAAAGAAAAATTTAAAAAATACAAAATTGATGAAATTGCCAAAAATCGTGGAATGACAGTACTTAGATCCCCAACATATCATTATGAATTAAACCCGATTGAACTGGTATGGGCACAGATAAAGAGTGAAGTTTCAAGAAAAAATACCACTTTTAAAATTCATGGACAAGCTGGACAATATTACTGAAAAAATGATCGAGCCAGTTATTATAAATCTTGGTTCTGAAAGTTCATCTTCTGAATTTGATTTGAATTTGTAACAAGTAGCTGTAAGTTTTATATTAATATTTTTATTCATCTATTTAACATACCTTAGACGGTTTTAAAAACTCTTTTTCTCTTTTGTAATTTTTAAAAATTAAAAAAAATGTAAATTTTTGAAAACCCTTTTTAATGTAGGCCAGTCAGTTTTAATATAGTGTGTGATAAAAGAGGTCACTTTTGTTTACATACACATAACACTTTATAACACTGAAATAATTCATTTATTATTTACAATTATTCAAAGTAATTTTTCAATTAATCTTGAGCACGCCCATGGAGTGATCGGAGCTACCAATTAAAATTATGCTAATTACTCTCTCGTTCATAAAAATAAACTATAAGAGTTTTAGACAAACGTGGGCACATTATTTGAGCAATCATATCGTTAGGTTTGTCTTTAAAAACCTGAGAAATACATACATAAAAAAAGAAGAAGCAGAAAAGCTCTCTTGACGGCAAATGTTTGATAAAATGGATACAACAATTATACATTTCCTGCTTAAAACAAAGCAAAAAACATTAATAATACTGAAATATTATTGGGTTTCCTATGTAGTGAAATTTTAAAAATACAAATTGTTAATGACCTGTCAAAATATGAATACAGAGTAATTATCCAAAAAAGAAAGAAATATTTCAAGATTTGCTCTAGTTATAGTCAAAATGTTGACAAACACACATAACCTATTAGAAGTTGATTAGGAAATAGCAGATATTAAGAACATAACTAATACTTTTAGTACACCACTAAGTACATTTCGTCAACTCAACTCACATCATAAAACACTGTCTTCGGGAACATATTCCCCTCCATCCACCGAAATGCTGGTTTTTATTATCAAAATACCCCGTCAATAGCTCTGAGGAGTTTCGGTAACAATGTAAACAAACGATGATTGCTACGAGAGGAAAGCAGGCACTAGACTTGTAATTTTACCTCCATTTTTGGTCTAAACTTATGACGTCGTTATGACGGTGATATCGTAAAGTGTTTCGGAACATTATCCCGCCCCCTGTTAACCACTAACTACCAGATCACCGCAGTGGCGCGGGTGATAGCGACGACAACAGGGTTGGACAGTTGAATTTACATTCGATGTAAAATGGGTGAGAAATATAAAGATTAAAAAATGAATGGAAAGGATTAAATGAATTTGTTTGATACAACCAAAGGACATAATACGTTTATTCAATCAATAATTATTACAATAATTTTGCAATTTCAGTTCACTTACAATACAATACAACAAAAAAAAACGTAAAAAAATTCTTAAAAGCATAAACATGCTTATTGACTTAATATGTCTAATATTGACAGGTTTATGTTTATTGTTTTTTTTTACAAACCATTATTTTATTTTTACAGTTTCTAATCTAATTTCTATACTTTTTTTTTTATCGTGTATAATTTAAATTTATTAAATTGTTACACAACTCCCTTTTTTCTTTTACCCAATCAGTAACTAATTTTTCATACAAACATTTTTTTTTATATTTTTATAATTTATGGGCAATTGATTGTATATTCTTGGAGCAAAATATTTAATTGACTGTTGGGTGATTGTTTTTAAAGTGTGAAGACATTCGACATTCAATTTTCTTCTTGTCTCATAATTTGACACTTTTACTTTAAGAGGAATTTTATCTTTATAAATATTTTTAAGTAGCTCTAATAGATATGTTTTTCGTTTTCCATATATTAGTTTAAGAAACCATTTCTGAATATTTTGAAGGATCACCAGATGGCAATCAGCTACTCCACCCCATCCTTAAATCCCATATACATGATGAGAATGTACTAGAGATAGATAAAGCATTTTAAGCTGTTCAACATCCAAAAACTCTTTTAAAAAGCGGAATTTTTATAGCAGTCCTCGTATTTTCCTTATAAAATTTTTGTCAAATTTAAGGTGCCTGTTAATTAAAACTCCTAAATATTTTATGTACTCTGCTTTCAATACCTATTTGTTGTTTTTTTTATTTTTTTTTAATGAAATCAAAGTTGGCAGAGAATTTTTATATAATGCAAAAGGTATATATTTAGTTTTTTCATAATTTAATGGGAATTTGTTTATCTGCAACCATGTTTTTAAAATTTTGAAGTCTTGAAGTGAAAAAGTAGAGGGCCTAAAACGGTCCCTTGCGATACTCCATAATTAATTACTTTAGGATCACTTTTGACACCATCAATTTCTAACAAATTGTTTTCTGCCAGTTAAGTAACTTTTTAGTAATGTCAAAACCCGTGCTCTTTAGACCATACTTCTCAAGTTTTTCAACAAGATCTCGTGAGATATCGTGTCAAACGCCTTAGAGCGATCGACGAATATGCATAAACTACGTTTACTAGACTCAAAAGCTTCTCATATTTGTGATGTTAGTTTCAAAATAGCAACTTGTGTCGATTTTCTTTCTCTAAAACCGTATTGGCAATCCGATACTATACTAAACCTATCCAAAAAACTAACTAAATCTTAATCTATTTTTTAAAAATTTTTCAAATATTTTGGGAAAAACGGAAAAAACAATTATAGAGACTGGTCTGTAGTTAGTCAGGTCTTCTTTATTTCCTGTTTTAAACAGAGGTTTGATTTTGCCTATTTTCAGACATTCTGGAAAACAACCATCCTGAAAACATGCATTAATGAGAATAGTAAAAGGAGTAATAATTTCTTCCTTAATTTGTTTAATGGTTTCTGTCTTGATACCATCCCAGCTAGGAGATTTTTTTGTGTTTAAAGATTGTATTGCATTTGCCACTTCTTTTTGGTCGACCAGGTACATACTGCTTTTTATCCTATCTATTTCCTCAATCTGGTCTTTACAATGGTGTAGATACAAGCATGTTATTTAGAGGTGGCAGTGAATAAAATTAAAATAGCTATGATGGTAACCAACGTTCTGAAAGGACATGGTACATGAAGAAGAAGAAGAAAGTCTTTACAAATGGGCATTTTTTGTGCATACCTTTGCCCTAATGTACTATTAAATTTATTTGCAATTGTTTTAATACTACGCTAAAACTTACAACTAAAATTTTTTGCCTAAAAAGTCCTAATAAATCAGACGATAAGTTTAGCATGTGAACAACAGGGATTTCGTAGGGAAAGATCGTGTAATATTCGTTAAAAACTAAATTGCTGAGAAATCACTAGAGTATAATAGACCAGCATTTCTGTGTCGAATTGACCAAAAGAAAGCGTTTGACAAAGTCAGACCTAAAGATTTTTTTCCATTTTTCATTTCCCTAAATATTAATATCATTATTTAATCTTCGCTTATGCACTCACAATTTTCCATCTATTTTGATCTTGTGCCTCTTGCATCCAATTCCTATAACAACGTTTTAGATCGTCAGTCCAACGTGTTGGTGGACGACCACTTTATTAATATAAGTTCCCTAAATATAAGTCATAATAGATGGACAACTTACAGAACCTATAGAAATGGGCAGCGGAATAAGACAAGGGGACTCATTGAGTCCCATGCTCGTCAATTTAATTATGAATGAAATCATCAAAAGCGTTAACAAAGAAATAAAAATACTCTGTTACCCAGACGACGCAATATTGATAGCCCAAGATAAAGATGGTTTGCAAAGACTGGTTCACAGAAGAACAAAAGAATTTAATTTGACAATCTTATCTCAGAAAACTAAAACAATAGTAGTCAGCAAACAACCAACCAGATATAAAATAGAAAATTTATGGCATCAGTATTGATCAAGTAATGGAAAGAAAATAAAATCCACAAGGAAAAAAATTCCTGTAGCTGGCTGTATAACCACGTATCACAAAAAAGAGGTTAGTCTTTGTAAATGGGTATATTCATTTAAAAAACCCTTAAAAGGGCTACATCAATAAAACAAACTCCACAAGGAATCTACGTTCCTGTAGTTGGCTGTATACCATGTATTAAAAAATTTAATTAA
Organism: Diabrotica balteata; assembly: GCA_918026665.1. Classification (NCBI taxonomy): domain Eukaryota; kingdom Metazoa; phylum Arthropoda; class Insecta; order Coleoptera; family Chrysomelidae; genus Diabrotica; species Diabrotica balteata. The sequence goes on from OU898280.1 coordinate 1,857,426, forward strand.
AAATCCTTTGTAAAAGGTATATTTTAGGCCCAAACGGGCTAAGTTAAAAAGACAAAACGTTTTCGGAAACCATGTTCCATCATCAGTGTCTAGGAGTACATGAATGAAGCCACCAAGATTAAATATGTGGGTAAAAACCCGATTACATATGTTTAATTACATTTAGTTTTAAATTAATGTTGAAATGATATAAGAGTTACCGATGGATTTGGTAACATGGCGACATATGACACCACGTTGAAGTTGCTAGTCCTGAGACGGTATGTCTTCGAGGACTATATGAGTGCAACACATATAGTCCTCGAAGACATACCGTCTCAGGACTAGCAACTTCAACGTGGAGTCATATGTCGCCATGTTACCAAATCCATCGGTAACTCTTATATCATTTCAACATTAATTTAAAACTAAATGTAATTAAACATATGTAATCGGGTTTTTACCCACATATTTAATCTTGGTGGCTTCATTCATGTACTCCTAGACACTGATGATGGAACATGGTTTCCGAAAACGTTTTGTCTTTTTAACTTAGCCCGTTTGGGCCTAAAATATACCTTTACAAAGGATTTTTAATTAAATTAATAAAACAAACGTTTTCGGACCACACAGTCCATCATCAGGTTTTAAAATCGAAAATGCTAGGTCACAATGCCTGAGCCACCAAAATACTAGGGTAAAAACCCTTTAAATTACATTTAGTTATAATAGATTGTACATTGTGTTGTAAAATAACTGTGATGTTCAGTATTAAATTAAATTTGACTAGAGGTAACACATGGCTGAAGCGAGTTCCAGAGCCGGTGAGAGAGAACCTCTATACGCGGAGAACAGCTGGGAACTGGAGTTCCCAGTTCCCAGTTCTTCTTCTTCTCCTGAACAGTCAAATTTAATTTAATACTGAACATCACAGTTATTTTACAACACAATGTACAATCTTTTATAACTAAATGTAATTTAAAGGGTTTTTTACCCTAGTATTTGTGGTGGCTCAGGCATTGTGACCTAGCATTTTTCGATTTTAAAACCTGATGATGGACTGTGTGGTCCGAAAACGTTTGTTTTATTAATGTAGCCCTTTTAAGGTTTTTAAATGAATATACCCATTTACAAAGACTAACCTCTTTTTTGGAAAGAATATACCTGGAAATTACAGTCTCTATCTAGGAAGACCTTTACAAGGAAGTGAGAGATCAAGTACAAAAAGCAAATAGACTGGCAGGATGTCTTATTAACACTATATGGCGAAACAAGACACATTAAAACTGAGATGAAGTCAAGAATTTATAAAGCCAGTTCAAGACCAATAATTACATATGCCTCAGGAACAAGAGCCGACACAGCCACAACGCAAATGCTACAGGAAACTGCAGAGATGAGGGTACTGAGAAGAATTACACGAAAAATGCTGAGAGATCGGAAGAGAAGTGAAAACATTAGAAGAAAATGTAACGTACAGTATATAAATGAATGGACACAAAGTAGAAAAAAAGAATGGAATAACCATAAAAGCAGAATGGAGGAGGCCCGTGTCGTTAAAATACCAAAGCGTAAAAGATGATATGATAACCTTCCATAAAGGTATTAATCTGCCAATGAACAAGCAAAATTGCTTATAAAGAGGAAGAAGAAGAAGAATGCGTTTCATTTCTTAGCAAGATTCTTCAGTATTATTTTTATAAAAGACCTTTTATCTATAGCTATAGCTGATAAAACACATTTTAACAATAACAGTCATAAGTAATATGCTCTATTTGGTACCAAAATCAAATAGTTACTCAGATTTTCACACCGTTACAAGCTCGACCAATGATTCAAATCTCCTATTAACTGCCACCAACTACATAGTTCCAAAATTTGAAGCTTTGTTAACTTAATGAAGAATTACTTTGGCTTAAATTAGATGATACCCATATATAAACATCATTTTCTAGCGATATATTCACCAGCAGTTCCCAGAATCCCTCTGTGCAGCCAATGGCTCGTCGCTAAGAGCTGAAATTTCACGCCAGTGTTGACATATTAAACAGTAACCACAAAATGCACACCCCTCTCCTTTGTTTATTGGTTCGGCTTTTATTGTCACTGTATGAGTTCGGTGGAAGGAAATCTACTCGGTAATTAAGAGAAGGTAATCAAGGGGGAATTAGTGCCTTGTAGTTTATAGGATGTGAGGGTAATTTGCCTGAAACGAGGAGGAAGTAATGCCAATGAGATAAGACTTAAGTGATGGTAAATTTATGTCAGGATGAAATGAGTCCGCTAGATGCAAAACTTTGTATTTACTGTATAAGTCAAACTGAGTTATTTGCAAAAAACTGATAAATTTTGCAAAAACCTTAGACATAATAAATGCCACTTTTTTGTGATAGATAAATGCTTTATTAGGTAAAATATAATGATTTTTTTCTTAGAAAAGTTATTGGGTTTGCTAGAAAAGGAAGAAAAATTTGAAAATACCGAGTTTTGCAAGTGAACTATGTAAATACAGATTTATACAACTAACATTTGCAAATACATGATAATAGTTAACCATTAACGATATTAGTGGTTGTTATATTAGTCTGTTTTCTAAACCTAGTGTGTTAGGAGTAAGGAAGAAAGCATGTGGAAGTAAACTTTTAGTGAAGTTTATTTTTATCCAAAGTACAAAAGGTATTACAAATTATAATATGTATATATTTATATTAATTCCTAAACTCTAAGTTCCTCTGGGTCCTCATCATCAATATGATCATTTTCTGCAGCACTCTCGTTATTATTTGCTTGTACGCCAGTATCTATAATTTTATAAAATTTGAGATCCGGCTGGTCTCTCCAATTTTCACCAAAATGGTTTCTAAGAAGAGTGCCTATGGACGATTTATCTCCTTTCAATGAACACCCAACCTGTTGTAACTTTGGTTTCAATAAAGAAATCTTTTTCCCTTTTCGTATTATAGACTTGCTGAACCCTATGTCAGAACGATAAAATATTTCCACCGTTACCGTAGCCATATAATCTTTGTCCTTAGAAAATATAAATCGTTTCGTTGCATTACATTTAAAATGCCACTGGGAAGGTTTTTAACAACAACGTCACTCGTCTTTCTCCAGTCTGATACCTGCCAGTCTTTACCAAGTCTCAGCACCTTTGAGTGTTTTCCAATTATGTCTTCATATTCTTTTCTGTTTATTACAACGTTCTTCTTTTTTATCTCCCTTTCTATCATACCGAAAATCCTATCTGGTGGCAAAAAGGAATGGCCAACAACAGGAAATGTAAACGTAAACATTCCTTGATGTGACCAGGTGCTTCATAAACCAACCAGTAGATTATCATAGACATCATCGTGCTATTTTTGTTCTGTCCACCACATTCATCTGCAAATAGGTGAACTTTTTTGATTTGATTTTTAAAGTTGAATTTTATGAAAGTATATGTACAGCAGAGGCAACAGTATTTGAATCTTTTGGATGTTCAAACTCCAGTCACACATATGACGTCACATTTGCAGAAGAAAGATGGGATTTCGAATTTCCAGCCACGATGGTAAAATTATAAAAATTTATTTGCTGTGAGAAATAAGCCGCCTGGTCGGGAAGCTTTGGCAAATAAAGATTTTTTTGACAATCAAAAGAAAATATTTGTATGTTATGATTTGATTCATTTTTAACAAAGAATAAAAGGCTTTAGCTCTTAACGTATAAACTCTCTGCTCTGTTATAACCTTTAACTTTTCTTCTTCTGAATTTTCTTTTCTCAAAATGTCCCTCGCTCTGAGACACGCAGAACAAGCATCTACTAAGGGAGTGCCGAATGATATGTTGTAGTGTTCATTAACGTATGTTCGGAAATATGATAACTTTACCGAATGATGTGGATGACGTTGACAATACATTCTGTAAAGCTTTGTAAAATTCAGATCACATGGTAAATACAATCTAGTCGATCGTCCTCTATTATAATGACTCTCTGCACCGTTCAAACGTCCCATAAATGTTTGGATAGATAATTTTATTGGATCAAATCTACCTTTTGTTGTATCTCCCCCTCTTCTCTCTTTTGGTATTTCACCCCGGATAACAAACGTTCTTACAACACGCTCTATTCTTTCAGAACTTAAATGAGTTATTCCAAGAAATGCTGTCTTGCATACTCTTAAAAGTCCACCCTCTACTGTAAGAACAAAATATTTAATTGAAATTCCATGTAGGTTTGTACCTGATCTCTTGGGCTTTTGACCTTCACAAAATTTCAGAAAAAAAATATCTTGTTTTATTTTGTCAGTTGTTGAATACAGATTATTATGGAAACGCTGAATGTCTCGCATCTTTAAATCTATACAACAATACACTTTCTTTGTATGGTTACAGGTGGGAAAACCGGGTAAATCCTTAGGTTTATGCCTAAAAATATTGACAATAAGTCCCAAAACTATCTAGTTAATTGTAGACACCTCTTAGCTCTTAAGTTTCATTACATTTCGTTTCCATTTTTCTGTTTGTACAACTCGTTTTCTCCCTTTTCCTTTTTCACAAGGTCTAATATGCACATGAAGATCCATAATGTTAATTATTTGCAATAAACTTGGTGTTTTTAGTACTCAAATAACAAACAGTGAAACCGGTAATGGCGAATGATGGAATAATTGACATGTGCACATGAGACGTGTCATGTGACTCAAACAATGTAAGCGATTGGCCAATTGCAATTACACAGTTATGCATCTGGCATAGGCTGACAAATACAGAGTTTTGCGTCTGACTCAAGATTTCTAATACCTTTTTCTTAGTAAATACCTTACTTTGCTGCTGAATTTCTACATCAGCAGATAATAACATGTGACAAATAACTGTCAGCTAAAACTCAATTTTTACAATTTTTGCAAATACAGAGTTTTGCATCTAGCGGACTCAAATATTATAATGAAAACAACAAAATAAAGTACAATATTATTAAACTACTAATAAATTTATCTAAAATTGTTTTATTTGTTCATCAGTAAATTAGAACACCACGTTTTGATGTTACTGCAAAAATTTAAAGTTTTTAAAAATTTATAACTTTTTCACTTTTGCTGTAGGATAAACTCCCAGTATTCAGCCTTTTAATGAGAATTTTAATTTGTTTCAATTGCATATAATAAAATAAAGGCGTTAAATAAAAACAAATATTTTTTCCAGAACCTTGTTTAATAAATTATCTAAGGAGATTAATGAAATGTCATTATTTTGTTATAAATTATAAAAATTATAAAAAAACAACACTGAACAAAATATGGCACTTTTCCCCTGTAGTCACTGTCATTTCTACGCAGGTCAGCCATGTCTACCATGTGGTCAGCCACTTACTTATTCTTGCATGTTGGACATAGATACTCTTTATTATATACATTCTTATAAACGTTACCAACAAATTCAGTACATTTTAGATGATACTTCTTCTTCAAGTGCCATCTTCGTTCCGAAGGTTGGCGATCATCAGGGCTATACGTATTTTCGAAACTACTGACCGAAACAATTCGTTGTTGCTACAGCTATATCATTCCCGTAGATTCTTTAGCCAGGAGTTTCGTCTTCTTCCTATGGACTCCCTGCTATTCTCCCTTGCATAATTATTCGAAGCAGTTCATATCTTTCGCCTCTTGTAATGTGTCCCTAGTATTGCAGTTTTCATTTTTGATCGTAAATATGACTTCCTTTTCTTTATTCATTCTTCTCAAGACCTCGACATTTGTGACTCTCTCGGTCCATGATATTCTCATAATTCTGCGATACATCCACAGTTCAAATGCCTCTAATTTTTTGGTATCAATATTTTTCAACGTCCATGACTCCTTTCCGTAGAACAGCACAGAAAGTACGTAACATCTCATCAGGCGAAGTTTCATTTCAAAGCTCAAATCTCTTCCGCAGAACACTCTCTTCATTTTAGTGAATATGGATCTGGCTTTTTCTATTCCTATTTTGATTTCTGCTGAGCTATCGTTGTCTTCATTTATAAAAGTGCCTAAATATTTGTATTTGCTAACTCGATCGATAATTTCATTGTGTAAATATACATGTTGGACATTTTGTGTTGATTTCGATATTACCATAAATTTAGTTTTCTTTATGTTCAAAGATAGTCCATATTCTTCGCTGCAGTCTGCTATCTTATTCACCAATGTCTGTAGCTCTTCAAGTGTTTCTGCGATCAGAACGGTTTCGTCGGCAAATCTCAGATTGTTTAATCTAACACCATGTATTTTAATACCTATGGATTGTTCAGAAAGTGTTCTATTCATTACGTCTACGAAATAGAGAATAAACAGGGTTGGTGACAGTATACACCCTTGTCTCACACCTAGCTTTATTTCAATTTCTTCAGTGGTATTATTCTCTACTCTCACTACTGCTTTCTGATTGTAGTACATATTTGCTATTAGTCGGATGTCTCGTTTATCTAAATTCTTTTCTGTTAGGAGTCTGATTAGATGATCATGCCGCACTTTATCAAAGGCCTTGTTGTAATCTATGAAACACATGATTACATCTTGATTTATGTCAAGACATTTTTGAGACATAACGTTCAGTGCAAACAACGCCTCTCTTGTTCCTAGTCCATTTCGGAATCCAAACTGGGTATTATTGATGTCCATTTCTAGTTTTCTGCGTACTCTAGAGTGTAAAATTTTCAGGAATATTTTCAGTACATGGCTCATCAGACTGATTGTACGGTAATCACTACATTGTTTGGCATTTATCTTTTTTGGTATAATAACAAAGGTGGATAAAAGCCATTCTTGTGGTATTTTTCCTGATGTATAAATGCTATTGAAAAGTTCAACTAAAATGTGAATCGAGACTTTTTCTATTAGTTTAAGGATTTCCGTTGATATTTCATCTAGACCTGGGACTTTACCATTTTTCATTCTTTTTAGTGCGTACATTACTTCCTCTTCCGTTATTTCTGGACCTTCATCTCCTTGTATGTTACTTAGCTCAGATTGTTGTCTATCATCTTCAAAGAGTTCTTCAATATAGTTTTTCCATGTCTTCAACTGTTCTTCTAGTTCTCTTATTATGTTTCCGTTGACATTATACAGGGTATTTGGCTGCTTACGTTTTTGTGTACCTTCAAGTTCTTTCACTTTTTTATGTACATTAAAAATATCATGTTTTGCCTGCAATTGCTCTATTTCTTCATATTTTCTTTTATAAAAATCTTCTTTTGCTATTCTGATTTCTATTTTGATTTCTTTCTGTATTTGTTTATACCTTTGTTCGTTTTTTCCTTTCATTATTCTCGATTGTCCATGAGAAGAAGGATCTTATCAGTCGTCCACCTTTGCTTTATTTTTGTTTTTTCTTTAGTCAGAATTTTCTTCGCAGGACCTGTTATCGCCATTTTTACGTTTTGCCATTTTTTATCTATATTGTTCGTTGGCTGAGATGTTTTTTTTTTTCATGAAGTATTTATAAATTATTATTAATACATTTTTGCAGTTTCTTCTTTATGATGATACCACTTAGGACAATTGTCACAACCAATATTCTTTAATTCATTAATTTCTGTGTCACTAGTCAGTTCCTCTTCACACGAGTCACACCTTATTCTGCTCACTTTGCATGTTGTGCCATTCTTCCTCTTTTTAATGATTTTGGACTTAAGTAGTTTTTCAGCTTTTCTTTTTTGTAATTCTTCTTTTTTCTTTTGTCTTTCTTTCTCCTTCTTTTCCTTAGCTTCCAGTCTTTTAATTTTCTTAGTCAATATATGGTTCTTTTTCTGTTCCTTCATTTCTTCCTTCTGCTTCTCAAACTGTCTCCACTCATCGGATGAAATGGCTCCGATTCTGTTAATGGACATCTTCTTTTTTATGGTCTTAGTATACTAGGAAGAGTTAAATACTTACCTAAAACGGGTGATAGATTTGTTGATTTGACAACAAAAACAAGCAAAATTCATAGAAAAACTTACCGAAATCTCGAACACGTTTTTATACGAAAAAAATTGCAATAACGACACCGGCAGTGAAAATGAACGAGTACATCTCATCAACCTGTGGTGCTATTGGTTCGGGGGTGTGCGTATTGACCAATAAAGGGACATAGATTTTGTCAAGAGTTATTTTACTGGTTTAAACAAATGTCAACACTATTTACATTATATTGTCCATACATATATACATAACTCCATCATATTGTCGTTATTTTCGCTATAGAAAAATTATCAACATTTTGGCAATGTAATAATAGTGTAATAAATGCGTATCTGTCATTTTTTAATCGGTGAAAGAATTTAGAAGGCGTTATCTAAATGGAATTTACGCGATATTATAGAGATTTTAATTATTGATAGCTAGAGACATTTTTTATGGTCTGTATTTATTTGGAAATAATATGATGTTAAATTTAGAAGTACAGTGAGTAGTAAAATTTGACCATCTACTCAAAAACAATACCTCAACTGAATTAAATGCTTTCTCAAAGTCAGCAAATATGAAACAATGTTATTACTAAGGTAATTCCAGCTCCCAAAAACTCTATTTAAAAGAAAATTCTGTCTTGATCTCGTAGAAAAGTTTTTTTTTAAGTTTAAACTGGTGACTTCTTAGGAATTCATCATGATTTATGGTAAACATTTCATCGAGATTTCCAAAATTAAATTTTAATATTTTAAATGTGTTAATTAACTCCCCATGTTGTCGGCGAAGTTCAAAAGATGTTAAGTTACCCATGCTAAATCTTTCTGTAGAAGAAGGTCTTCTTTGAATTCGAGTGGCTTTTCTTTGAACGTTTTCCAACAAAGTTTTGGCTCTAACCAAATGAGGATACCACGTTGGTCCAGCGTATTTAAGAGTGGGATCAAGTTAGCTTGCTGTTTATGATAACAGGTCCTTATACGACAACACAAAATCTAATTATTGCCCGTTAGCAAAGTACGGCACAAGTGGGTTATTTTTACCAATTCGAAGCACTACACATTTTTTCGCATTTAAGGGTAGTAGACAAAGGGAACACCAAGTTAAAATAGAGTCCAAGTCCACTTATTGGTTAGCTGGTTTGTGATTGGATTGGCATATATTTTGGTGTCATCAACATAGAACGATATTTTACTTGAAACATAATAAGTAACATCTGCAAAACAAGGAAAGAAATCTGAGGCACTCCACTTTCCAATAACCTGTCTTCAGAGAAAGATTCGCCAACTCTTGTAACCTCAGAAACCTTTTTTTGGATGGTGCTAGAAAGGTCATCAACGGAGACTCTGCGGAGACAACATCAAGACACTTATTGTAAGCGTGTCTTGATGTTAAACCAGGTAAAGCGGTTGTGCGAAGTTTAATTAAATGTTATTTGGCATGATCCACTGTGAATTTAACATGACATCAGGATGCGCCAACACGATTACAGTTTCTATCATTCAATTTTTTAGTAAAAACCTGTGAAAATACTAAAGGAGACAGTTTCGGAAGATTCTTTGTTAGAAAAGCATAAAGTCTGGTTGGGTTTTTGAAGGAGAGGAATGGAAACTTTAGACATCAAAGAAGATCGTATGTAGTTGTAGACTTTTTAATGTTATCACTTTCAATAATACTTGCTTCAAAATTTTGTCTTAGAGTTTTTAGAGATGTTTGTAAGTTATTTGAAAATCTGCGGTTGTTTTGGAAATCACTGAGAAGTCCAGTATGTTTAAATTTTTGCCATAGGTGTCGTTTGTGATTAATTTATTTTATTTGTATTTGATTTATCCAGAATTTAACTTTGTTTTTATAAATCTTACGAAAGATGGTATTTGTAGAAATTATATTGGGGACGGTATCGAGAAATGCAGTCCACATTAATGAGGGGTCGTTTAAGTTTTTTTTTCATTAATTAATTTCGAAACATATAAAAAAACAACAAATTAAGCTGTACATTTAAATGTGAAAGTTACAGCATATTACAGTGAGACACTCATAATATATTATAAATACTGTTTGTTCTTTAGTTTAAGAGAACAGTTTGATTGCTTGATTCGCAAATAACTTAAAAATAAAAAAGTTAAAAACAAAAATGGTTGTGTACTGTTTACATAAGTTAAAAATGAAATCCCAGACAGCCATATTCATTATTTAGACATCGCTTGAAGCTAGAACGGATGTGAGTAAAGCATACTACGATTATACCTCCATATATCCTCGTACTTTTCTAAAAGATCCCCAGTAACTGGGAATATAAAAAGGCCCATTTGCATCGCTTTGCTCAAACCGAGAGCATAACTTGAGAGAATTTTAATATAGCGTTCCAGAATATTCAAAGAAGTGAATTACTTCTCCGACCAGAAGTTTAAACCGGCGGCAGCCGCCATCTTGTCCCCGGGGGAGCTCACTTTAAAAGTTCCGGTGCGAGCTGAAGAACGAAGTAGGCTGAACAGCATGGATTTCAAGTGACTTCATATTACATGTAATATGTATTGATCTACAGCTTTTCAGCTTTTTATATCGTTGAAAAGATGCCTGCTTTTTCGCGGCCACATAGACGGCGTATCGATGCATATTTAATAGGGGTGAAAGAACACAAAAAATTTAAACTTTTGTTCAAAGTTTTAGATAACAAAAGAACTAAAATACTTATAAATGAGATTCGAACGTAAGCTATGGAAGTTTCTCTTCATGCAACATTTCGGTTCACAAGTCTAAAGTCGATTTCAATTTTATTTGTTCACATCATAATACAGAAAGATTATTTGCCATAGTAGAAATTACATTAATGTAAAATATCTATTAAATATTTTAGCCATTTCTACAGGGTCCCTCGTTTTATAGGTATTATGTGAAATTTCTTTGATATTTATTTTTTTATTTATGCATACTATTATTATGTATATTATCAATATCTTTCAAAAAAAATGCTTAATTATTTTTGTTAGAACTCTTCTTGATACTCTTTTTAAGTTCGTTCCAAATTGTTTATGAACTGTTTGTAAGCGGAGTTCAAACGTTCTTTGAGCTGTCTCTAAGTGTGTCTGTTTCTTAGTATACCCATTTACTGTTTTTATGTAAGTTTTGTATAGAATAGAATAGAATAGAAATATGCTTTATTGTCATTGAAAATTATTGAACAATTTTATGGACAAAGCTAAAAAATAAATCAGTCAAATAGTACAAAAAGTATAAAACAAAAACAAATATAGTAAAAAACAGAATAACACAATTTTAAATTAGTAAAATTATTGTATAACCTACATAATTTGTACAGACAACAACAAATGAGACAAACTGTAGCCACTGCTTGAGACACCCAAATGTAATTATAAACAATACTAATTTTGTTTGTCTGTTATACATTAAGAAACTCGTCAACTGAATAATATGGTCTTTCTGAGAGATAGATTTTTGTCACCTTACGAAACTTAATGAAGGATGTTGCGGATTTAATTTCTCTTGGAAGGTGATTATAAAGTTTCTTTGCACGATATAGAATAGAATTTTTTACTAGCTGAGTGGACGGGATCGGCAAATAAACGTTACAATCCGAATTTCTAATGGAGTAGCCATGGTCAGGTTTATCGGGAAAAATGTTTAGATGCTTTCGAATCAAACAAACCGTTTCCAAAATAAATAAAGAGGGAAGCGTCAAAATTCCGTGATTTTTGAAGTAGGTCTTGCAATGAGTTGTTTGTTTGAGACCAAATAGATAACGGATTGCTCTTTTTTGCAACTTAAAAATGGTATTAAATTGGGCCGCTGTACTAGAACCCCAAAATGGAAGCCCATATCGAAGATGGGACTCGAACAATGAGAAATATGCCATTTTGGCAGAAGATAAATTTAGTTCCTTCGAAACAGATCTTATTGCAAAGCAAGCTGAGGCTAGTTTCTTCCTTAAGGAGTCAGTATGCAAGGACCATTTGAGATCACTGTCAATGAGAATACCTAAAAATTTCACGGAATTTACGATATTGATTTGGCTCTCATTCAAAAGCAAGGGTTGCATGACTCCTTTATAAGATAATGCTACAGTCTTATCCACGTTAAAGCTAAGTAAGTTGCAGTCTGACCAAGCCTTGATTATAAGTAAATCAGCGGTTCTAATTGAATGAAGCGTTGAAATATCAGAGCTGCTCTAAGTAATACTGGTATCATCAGCAAATAGAAAAATTTTCGCTTTAATTTTCAAGTAAGTGATGTCATTAATGAAAAGTAAAAAAAGAATGGGACCTAATACTGAACCTTGCGGTACTCCACACTCAATATCTTTACAACTAGAGTCGGTGTCATTTATTATAACCAATTGTTTCCTACCTACCAAGTAAGTTTTGAACCAATTCAAAGACACACCCCGAATTCCATAGAAAGTTAATTTTTTTAATAGAATGCCGTGATTTACGCAGTCAAAACCTTTGGAATAGTCGCAGAAAACGGTGGCGGAGGAGAGGTTACTGTTTAGTGATAGATATACATCATGTAACACAGAAAATATGGCATCACTAGTGCATTTATTAGACAAAAAGCCGAACTGATTTTGCGATAAAATATTATATTTAAGGAGAAAGGGCATAAGTCGAACTTTTATAAGTCTTTCAATAATTTTTGATAGTGCTGGTAACAAGGCAATAGATCTATAGTTGCAGGCATCAGATTTTTCTCCACCTTTATAAAGAGGAATGACGATGGCAGTCTTTAGGCAGTTAGGGAATGTACCTTTTTCAAGGGAATCATTTACTAGCGAGACCATGACGTCCAAAACATTATGCGGTAGATTTGAGAAAATTTTAATAGGTAATCCATCTGTACTACAGGACGATGTGCTTTTTATACTACGAATTGTTGAAATGAGTTCCGTCTTATCAACTGGTCTTAAAAAGAAGGTATCAGCAATGTTTTTTGAATTAGAGAGATAGGAAACTGGATCTTGTTGTGGCGAAATAGTTGAGGTTATATTTTTACTCATATTAACAAAGTAATCATTTAGATTTTCGGGGTTAGGAAAAGAAAAGGTTTGATTTGCTGTACTGGTTTTATTTCGAAAATCGTTTATTATTGACCAAGTTTCTTTTGAAATATTTTTGGAGCTTGTTAAGCGATTATGAAAGTAGGATTTTTGGCTACTTTGAGTAGTTTTATATAGCATTTTCTGTACTTGTTGATATAATCAGAGATGGGGATACTGTCATTAATTTTTTTAATATATAGCAGAGAATGCATATTTTTCGCAGATATGCGAATGCCTTTGGTAATCCAAGGTTTGTTATGTTTTGGCCTGATGTTTAATAGAGGAAATGCTTTATTAAAAATAGATACAAGTCTATTTAGAAAATCACTAACATTACAGTCAATGTCCCCAGAAGAAAAACTCCAGTCAGAAGTCAAGCATGACTTCTGACTTCTGTATAAACTGTAAATTCTATAAAAAATATATCTAGTCTCTGTAGGTAGCGGGTAGAAACTCCTTTGGATGGTCCTAGTAGGGAAAATTAATCAATCTCTGCCCTCCGCAGATTCTAGGTGTTTCCTGACCCGGGAAACTAGTACCTGCTTAGAGCCCCTTGTCCAGGGTCACGGAAGAAGTCCACAACGGCAGCCACGGCGGAGAAGAATACCTTCGGTACGACGTGGATGGCGGAAGTGGCAATACCTTGATTTTAGAGATTGCATAAAATCACTCGCCATTCCGTCTAGCCAGCGTGGTGTTTTAAGGCTAAAAAACCTCCTAACAGGAATATGGCGATATCTAAAACAAAAGGAATGGGTCCCCAGGTGGGTAGACCATACAGTAATGTCAAATCCAACCCCTTTGGAAAAAAGACAGCTGCATGGAATCTGGGGAAAGCAAGAAATTTCAAAAACGTTTGTAGACTTTTTTCGGAGTGTTTGTACCTCAAAACCGTCCTCTAATGATCTCTTCCCTACCTTAGTTCTCCTGAATCAAGTTTATTTTTTTACTACTCCTTAATTGATTCTGATCTATTTCTATATCAATATTGATTGCTGACTTCTAAGTTAATTACATAATATGTTTCTTAATTACATTTGATCCATATCTTCATCAAAATTTTCCATAGATGATTTTTGCGGATGATATTTTCTTCATAAGAGGTTTCCATGTCAAAGGTAACTGGATGCTGTTATCTCTTTTATTGAGACAATTTTGTGTTTTTTTTTTAATTTGTATGGCTTCTCGGTTAATTTTTGGTTTATAGAAGCGGATAAGGGCTATGGTTCTGGAGTTTTCAAAATCAATTTGGTGACCTATTTGAAGATGGTGTTGACCGAGAGCTGAAATTAAATTGTTATTGTGAACGGAAATAAAATGTTCATAAAGACTATTTTGGAGTCTCCAATTTGTTTGCCCTATATAAGATCGAAGCAGACTACATAAGGAATTTTAAAAACAATAGATTCTGTTGGGTTAAATATTGCCTTTATTCCGCTTGATTAAAGAATTTTGTCGATTTTGTCAGTGACGCCTTTGATGTAAGGAAGAAAAGCTTTCGTTTGATGAAGGTCTAAGTGCTTGGGTTGAGATTGAGGGGGAGATTGATATCTGTGGATGCTTCTACGATGTGATTTTCGCGGTAGGGCTTGTTTTAAACTAGAGAGCTCAGCGGGTCTATTTGCACCATTGCAAAGGCGTATTGATCTGGAGACAAGGGTATTAATGTCTTAATTAATTTGTGAAGGTGGATGATAAGAGTTGACATGCTGTTCTATTCGGTAGATTGTTAAAAATTTCTTATTTATAAACGATAAACGAATATCATTTTTTAATAAAACATATGTTAAAAAATGTTTCCTCTCTAAGAATGAATTTTCGTTAGAATAAATCATTTTGGCTTTATCTTATAAGTATTTAATGATTACTTTTTTTTTAATATTAAATTTTAAATCGATGTTTTATAAACAAGCTGAACAATTAAAAGAGTATGTTTCGTATTTCGACACACCTGTAAATATGTAAATAGTAATTAACTGTAGATAATCTATAAATTATCGTCCCAGCGTGACGCCGCTGCCAATTTTTTTCCCAGCTTGCTTTCAACTTTTCACTTAACGAATTCTCCTAGATGATAAATATTCTTGGGCCGGATAAAATGCCACTTTGAATAAACATTTTCGGATAAAGAACGAGTGAAAAAATGGCCGGAGAAATAGGCTTTGAAAGGCTACATGAGAGGGGAGCAATTTATCGGTCTTTCATTTTGTGCATCGTTCAAAGTGTGGTTTTTATGGCATCGGGGGTAGATATCGTGGGTTATATCTCAAGGAAATATTGATACATACTTAGGGAAATATAGAAGAATCTGGTAGCGATATAGTAGCGAAATAAAACGGGATCTAATAATCGTAAATATTGCTAAAACTGAGTAAGTTTTTTTTTTATTTCAATAACAGTGATATGACCACTATCAAATTAGTCTTGGTACTGCCGATAACTCTTCTAGAATTTACATTTAAACATAAACGTTTGTTTCAGCCACCTTTCCCATGACAAGGAGGATAGGCCACCCTTACCAGAACAGGACGCCACCCAAAAGGAAGAAACCACGAACGTCCTTCACGAGACTACAGATAGCAGAATTAGAAAAAAGGTTTCACAAACAAAAATATCTAGCGTCAGCAGAGAGGGCGGCGTTAGCGAAAACCTTGAAGATGACCGATGCTCAAGTCAAAACGTGGTTCCAGAATAGGCGGACGAAATGGAGGTAGGAATTTTTTAGATATTAAAAAAAGTGAAATGGTCATTTTAAGCCAAATTTGTTAACTATGAATATATAGTAAGGTAAGTCCAGGAAAATGACTGTAGGTTTTGTCAGACGCTACAAAAATCGAACTAGGGGTATTTTTTTTAACTTTTTATTTCAAACCAATCTTTAATCATTTAGATAATGTAAGAATACAAAATAATTGACAAAGTTTAATGGAATAAAATAAAAAAAAACATAACTAAAATAAAACCCTTAATTGTTCATCTGTCCTATGATGTCCGGGAAAGATGGCCATAGTAATTAGGGGATAATGGTCAATAGTTTACTCCACTCTTTTGTTAGTTTTCTATTCTTCTTTTGTTATTCTGTCATTACAGCAATAGTATATTGGGAAGTGACCTTGATGCTTTCCTGACGTCCACAATTTTTTTTAGTTCGTTCTTCATTTCAGTACTCTTTTCTTGTTTACTTAACCTTAATTATATCAGTTGTTTATATGAATTTCCAGGTAACTGTCTTTTAGATTCATACAAGTTGGCCGAATCCTTCCTGAATTTAATTGGTCATCCTCTGACAGAGCCTAAGTGCCCACAATATTGTGTTGAGTTTTATATTTGGTACACTGGCCACTAGATCCACTAATCCCTCATTCTTGTTAAATTGGTGCTTACCACAAAAGCCCACCTATACAATTTTTGTTACATTGGCCATCTCAATAAGCCAGTCCTCAGTAAGTTGAATAAATAATATTTCCCACACCCAGCACATTTATTGTCATGTTCATTTTCGATATTAATATGCTTTCTGAAATATTTCGAACAGCTTTTCGCTTTCTAGCTACCATAATCTTTACAGTCTTATTCTCTTTTTTTTTCTTTTTTTAAAAATTTTATCTGCTGTTCTTTGGCTTTTCCTAACTCTAATAACATTCATATAGCTCTTATGCTCTGGAATAATGCGAGCCAAGCGAACAACTACATTACGAGATGCTCCAAGATCGGGTTCTTCTTCTAATCGTAGTTTAGAATTTTTCTTATTATATATATATATATATAATATATTATATATATATATATATATTATATATATATATATATCCCGTTCATAGCGTAATCCGCCTTTGGATTCCCGTTCGCCAAGACTGTCTATTCTGCCAGTCTTCTTTAGATAGATTTATTGCTGACATTGCTTTTGAAATTCCTTGCATCCATGTTGTTGGTGGTCGTCCTCGTTTTCTTTTCTCTGGTGGTACCCATTCTAATATTTTTTTGGTAGTCTTTTTTCCCTCATACGTCTAACATGTCCTTTGTTGTTGTCAGTTATTTTTTTTCGATGTCTTCCATAATTGATCTTTGTACATTCATTTAATTCCTTATGTCCTTATTTCTCACATGTTCTAATCTAGACTTTCCCGCTGCTCTCCTTCAAAAATCCATTTTAACTGCCAATAGGTTACCTTTAAGTTTTTGTGATAACTGCCATACTTCTGAGCCATAGACGATTACTGGTTTCAATATGGTATTATATATTCTTTCTTTTCGTTTCCGGTCTTATATTTTTCTGCCATAGTACTGAATTCAATGCACCTATAACTCGTTTCCCCGGTTATTCTGTTTTTATGGCTTCATCAGTTCTTCCTGTCTTTGTTAATTTTACCCCCAAATATATACATTGATCGCATTTCTTAATTTTCGCGTCATCTAAGTCGAGGTCATCTGCAGTATTTTCTCCTCCTATGCAAAGATTTTCTTGCCCTGTGTAAATTTCAGAATTATACGAATAACCCGAAACTCCTGCCAGCACAAACAATTGGAATACCATTTTATCCGGTTTTTTTGGCAAGTATTGTTTCATATAATGACCAATTTTGGTGGAACACATTTGTTAATCAATGCTAAGATGTTCAAGTCTAACACTGGAAAAATGTTTGTTAAGTGTGTTAACTAGCGGTATCATCTTGTGAAGACTGTCATTCATGTCAGGTTTAGAAAAACGTATGAGGTGATTGTTGTCATTAAAGTGTATGTATCGACTAATTTTCTCTTCTTCTTCTTCTTCTACACTGGCTTTACAACTTGGGGTGAGTCTTCGCCGCATCCACTATCGCCCTCCATTCTCTATGATCTTGCGCTTCTATTTCCCATTGTTGTACCCCAACTCTAGATAAATCTGGTTCAACATCATCTTTCCATCTTTTTCTCGTTCGGCTTACTGATCTTCTACCATCTGGTCTTTTAAAAAACACTGTCTTTAACACTCTGTTATCCTGTGACCTGCCCATCTTATTCGGTTTGCCTTGATATGTCTAACTATGTTTTCAGTTCCATACAGAGTCACCAATTCAGCATTGCGGCGTCGTCTCCAATCTCCTGTGAATTGATCTCTTTGATGGCCAAATATTATTCTGAGAACCTTTCTTTTAAATTCTAGAAACTTATTGATTTTCCGCTGGTTGAGAGTCCATGTTTCACTGTCATATGTAATAATTGTGCAAATAATCGACTTGTACAGTGTTAATTAAGATTTTCTTTTTAGCAGCTTTAACCTTAATAATGTTGAAAGGGAGTATAATGCTCTATTTCCTACGGCTATCCTTGCAGAGACTTTTTTTCTGTGGTTGTCAGCTGTGATTATTGCCCCCAGATATTTAAACTCCTTTACCACTTCGAAGTTGTGATCATTAGTACTAGTGTTCTGCCTAACTCTTGGTCTTGGATTTTTAGTTACTACTATGTATTTCGTCTTTTCTTCATTTATTCGGAGATCCAGACTATTTGTTTTCTCCTCGAGCGGTGAAAACACCTCTCTCAAGTTTCTTGTAGAATGCGTGAATGTATCTATATCATCAGCAATGGCCAGCAACAGTTTTGACCCTTGATCAGCAAATCTTCCTGTTAGCTCAAACGATATTTTACTTACTGCATATTCTAAATCAAAATTGAACAGCAACGGTGACAAGGGTACCACTGCCTATGTCCTAAATTTATACCAAATGGCATCGATATTCTGCTTCCTATCTTTACTTGTGCATATGAGTCTGTCACGCACATTTGCGTTAATTTAACTAATTTTTTTGGTATTCCCATTTTTAACATTGCTATCCACAATTTGCTTCTTTTTATGGAACCATATGCTTGTTATTTATGGACATAGTCTTTTTTACTGGTTCCAATGTAAGCTTCTTACTCCAGAATGAGCGTACGTTAGGCATATCGACCAATGACGTATATATAATTATACCAATGAACTGTCCAATGTCAACAGAAGTAAACACTTTGTTTCGTTCCGGTTTGGTTTGTATGGCATACAAATTTGTTTGATTGGTAATGCGCAACAGCAACTCATCCGTTAATAAATAAGTAAAAAATTGATACGGCGTTTCTAATTTCATCACTTGTTGATTCAAAGTTGTGATTCCATGAAAGTGCAATTGATCATCATTGAGACAAAGTCATTTCTTCTTCAAAGTGATGTATTCTGTAGTAGTCTCCTTTTCATTTATTTTAGATTCTTTTTTAGTTGCGCCTTTCGAAACCTTTTCATTTGTATTTTCCGTTTGTTTTTTTGAGTTACTCGTGGTTGGCAAGCTTTAATTCTCCTGGATGACGTCACAACCTGTGGGAAATAGAAGTAGGGGTAGGCCAAAACTCAGATGGAAGGATGGTATAGATGAGGATGGTAGAAAAATAGGCGCAGCAAACTGGCAACAGTTAGCAATGGATAGAACTGACTGGCGTAATAGACTTAGGAAGGTTGAGGCTCTTTTATAGGGCTGTAGCACCAATGATGATGATGATGATAATGATGATGATGATGATGATGATGATGATGATGATGATGATGATGATGATGATGATGATGATGATGATGATGATGATGATGATGATGATGATGATGATGATTTGCACACTTTCTAGCATTTCCATATTTTTTGTTGTGTCTATCTCCTCTGCCATATCTTTAGCCCCACTGCACGTTTCTTCATCAGATTCTTCGCCATAGTTAGGTTCAAATTTAGGGTCTGCAATACTATCTGTATCGAAGAAATCACTTTTATCTTCACTACTCAGGCCAGTGAAATTTGCCCAATATTCATGCAGATCCTTTTCCGACAAATAATTCTGATGATGCATTCTGTAATGAAGAATCAGATGTAAATATTCTGTGTTAGGGATTCTTGCGTGCGCACTATAGCAAAACGGCAACAAAACATGTTTTTCATTTTTCTCATGAATGCGGCAAAAACAACAAAGGAGCATAATAAAATCTTAAAAAGTTGCTGAACAGCAACACGATGCTTTTGAGGGTTAATAGTAGTTATTTTAATCTTTAGAACGTCCTACAAAAATAATATTTTTACTTCGACTTCTAAAAGTCCTGAATTTTGTTTCTACAAAAATATATTTGATGTTACATTTAGGAATACAATTAATAATTACACCGTTAGCTGATTTTATCCTCTGTAAATGTTGACAGCCAGAATTTTTTTTGATTTGTCTTGAATAAAAAACGACCCCTTGCCCTTTTCTGTGTGCTCACAAAAGAAATAAGTGACTGATATCTGATATACAAGGTGTTAACCGTCCATACGTCTAGCAGCTCCATGAATAAAAAATAGATTGGAAAAGAGGTTTCTAAAAGCGAGGAATTATTAAAAGCTTTTGAACCACGGCTGTCAGGACTTCGGGGCCCTGTCAACGTTCTAGAGTGATGAAATTTCCAGTCATTCTTAAGGTTTACGTTTTCTTTTAAAATTGTTCGCATACATTTTTTACTGCTGTTTGAAATGGAGTCGTGTTAAGTCAGAAAAGTTTCCTTTCCGAATTTTTTGTCAGTTTAAAAATTGAAAATTGTGTGGGGTATAAAGAGAGGTGAAAAAATTATTTCTTTTGAAAATTAATACACATAGATGAGCTATTGACAATGTATTTTTGATATATTTTACTTTTTTGCTGCAACATACCTGCTGTAACTAGAAAACTAAGAAGAAAGGGAGATACTAATGAGAAATAAAAGGAAATAAAAGGTCTTTAAAGAAAAAAAAATTACATAAGCGATGTCTTGATAATAACCGGAAAAAAATGCAAGAGGAAATAAAAAACGCAGGAGGCCCGAGGTTTTGGAAGGTTATAATAGATGATTGAATATGGAGATAAAACCCACCAAAAGGGAAGCTAGACCCACCAGCAAACTAGAGCCGATCAGCCACTGATGCTGCTAAAGCGGTGGCTTTAGTTGATGCTTGTTACAGTCAACGTCATATCGCTGATATACTCGATGTACTCAAAACTACGGTACAAGATGCCATCAGACGATTTCGGGAGACAGGATCGTACAACTGCATGCCAGGTCAACGCCAAAAACGATGCACTTTAGTTCGAGATGACCGCTCATTGTCACCAAAGTATTGAGAAATCGCTTTTGCACCGCTCCTCAAGCTGGTAGGTCTCTTCTTGAGGTGAGAAACGTTAGTGTGAGTAGACAAACGATTAGAAGAAGATTGTCAGAAATAAACTTAAGGGCACAACTGCTTCCACAACACCGTAGGGCTAGACTTCATTTTGCGCGAGAATATGCTAACTGTACTATGGCGAATGGAAGAATATACTAGTCTCAGATGAGAGCAGAATACCTCTAAAAGATCTGGATGGACGCCAACGTGTCTATGGGCGTCAAAATAAAAGGTTTGCTGCATGCGCTCTAACCGAAACAGTGGCTTACCGAGGAGGATTAATAATGATTTGGGGAGGTATTTCTTACTAATCGCGTACTGATCTTGTGTTCGGTACAGGCAGTGTGAATGCCCAAGTAAACGTGCAAGAAGTTCGCCAAGACCATGTCATGCCTTTTGCACCATTCATTGGTGATAACTTCAGACTAATGCATGACAATGCACGTTGCCATACAGCAAGATCTACCCGTGAGTACCTTAATGAGGTCGGGATTCAAGTTTTACCATTGCTAGTACACAGTCCCGATCTTAACCCAATTGAGCATATCTAGGACAACCTTAAAAAACGGGTAAGAGCAAGAGACCCAGTCCCTGCATCCTTTGAAGAGCTGAAGACAGCTGCGGTAGAGGAGTAGCACAATATCCCCTATCTGATATCCAGGATATCATGAATAGATGTCAAACCTGCTCCAAGAAGTCTTAAAGGCTAAAGGCGGCAATATCCATTATTGATACCCATTTTTTTTTAAATTAGACTATGGTTTCCATAATATTGTTAATTTGAATTTTCTTCGAAGATTTTATTCATTGGATTTTTACTGTAACAAATGACTTTTTTTCAAAAAGATTATTTTTTCTCTTCCGCGGAGATAAAAATTGATAAAAAACATTTATAGTTGTTAAAGCACCTAACTTTTGTACTATCCGACATAAGCGAATAACTCAAAAAACAAAATATTAAGAAATAATGAGGCTATAGTTACGATTTAATTTCAGTATTCTACAAATGCTAGAATATTCCACACAAGGTGAGACAAACTTAGAAACAATCTTAAGAAAAAAATCAGTTTGATTCGTACACCCAATATAATGAAAATTTAATTGTTCAGCAACGATATTATTATAAAGATATTGTCAAGGAATAAGTCTATAACATATTAAAAAAAAACTTAAATCGGACAACACGTTTAGGAGATATAAGAAATTAAAATTACCCATTTTTAAGGTGGCCGGTTAATTTTGCCGGAAGCTTTTGAGATGTGGCTTTTTAGGACAATTATGAAAACACCTTGGATCGATCAAATTACGAACGAAATGTTGTTGCACGGAATGGAAAGAGACAGAGAACTTTTGACCAATATTAAAAGGCGAAAGTCAGCATATTTGGACCACATACTTTGAGAGAAACCATTCTTTCAAGTTTCTCAGACAGGATTTCTTCTTTTGTGCCCAAACCTCTTTTACCTTCAATCTTGCCTTCCACGATAAGCTGTAGCAGACTGTACTTATCATTACGGAACACATGGCCCAGGTATGACGCTTTCCTCATTTTAACAGTTGTTAACAATTCCACCTCTTTACCAATTCGTCTTAATACCTCTGTGTTGGTCACTCTGTCTGTTCAAGGTATTCTCAGTATGCGTCGATACAGCCACATTTCTAGAGCCGCTAACTTCTTTATAGTTGCTGCTGTTAACGTCCACCCTTCTACTCCGTAAATTAGCGTAGAGAATACGTAGGCGTGCCATTTCGTGGCGCGTCATCGGAGGTTAACGCTGAGGTTGCGGTTGCTTAAGAGCTTTCTCATTTTGATAAATTGGAATCTTGGTATTTCAATTCGAATCTTAATCTCTATGTCTTGGTCCCACTTATTTACTGTATATCCCAGATATTAAAATCGGTGTACTCTTTCAATACGTTCGACTTCAATATTCATGTCCATAAGTTGAATGTTCTTTTTACTGATCACCATAAATTTAGTTTTCTTTCTATTGATCTTCAGTCCAAATCGGTGGCCAATTGTATTTACTCTATTTAGTATCATCTATAAATGTTCGATGTTATCGGCCAGTATAACAGTATCATCTGCACATCGAAAAGTACTTATTGGTACGCCATTAATCTTGATGCCCTCGTTGTACTCTTCCAGTGCCTCTAGAATGATTTGTTCCGTGTACAGGTTGAAAAGCAGTGGCGAAAGAATACAGCCATGTCTAACCCCTCTTATGTGGGCTGTTTGATTCCAATATAGATTTTTTATAATCTGGATGTCCTTAGTGTCAAGTCCTGTAAGATGTAATAGTTCTATGAGTTTGTCATGTTTGATAGTATCGAATGCTTTCTCATAGTCGATAAATTAGGCTTAAACATCTTTCTGTTGATCCAGGCATTTTTGAATCAAGACTTGTATTGCAAAGAGGGGCTCTCGAGTTCCAAAACCGCATCTAAAACCGAACTGTGTTTTACTTATGCTGTGTTCTAATTTTGCTCGTATTCTGGAATGGATAATACGCAAGAATACTTTAAGGGTGTGACTCATTAGACTTATAAGGCGATATTCACTACACGTCTTAGAATTGAAATATAGATTTCAACCAGTCCGATGGAATTTGACCAGTATCGTATATCTTATTAAACAGTTTCAATACTACATTGAGGTTGTTCTCGTTAACAACTTTTAAAAATTCGACTGGTATTTCATCGCATCCTGTTGCTTTCCCATCTTTCGTTTGATCTATAGCTTTTATCACCTCACTTTTCAATATTTTTGGTCCATTCAGATCAAAACTGTTCGTATAAATATGACGATAATCCGTAAATAAATCTTTTATGTAATTTGTCCAAGGCTGTAACTGTTCTTCTTTATCTATAATAAGTTTGTTGTTCTCCTCTATTAACCTACCAAACTGTTTTTTTCTTATAAGTATAGGTAAACTCCTTGATTTTTTATGCATGTTAAAACTATTATGTCTTCGTTCTAGCTCTTCTATCTCTTGACATTTTTCTTGTAACCATTTCTCTTTGGATTCATTCATCTTTCTGCTGACAGTTCTATCCAGTTCTTTATATTGTTAGGGATTATTCTTATTTTCCCTCCTGTTCATAAGCTGAAATATTTTATCTGTCGTCCATTCGTTCTTCTTCTTTCGCTTTTAGTCACCAATTACTTCATTCGCACCGTTGCACATACATAGTTCCTTAAGTTGATCCAGTCTCTTTCCATATCATTATCAATGTAATCGATAAATGGTTTATTTGGCATTCCAACTTTTAAATCGGAGTATATGTTTAGACATAAATTTTATTTTGTTAAGTTTAGGTACTTGTATAGTAAAGGAGTTGGCAAGCCTGTTATGATTGATATAAGGGCTGTCATATTGTAATTTCTCTCTCTTGCCATGCAGCAATAAAATGTTAAACACGTCTCCTTATTTAATTAAAGTTTTTATGTGTTTTAATAATAGATGGTAGAATCAGGAATATGGTCAATCATCATTGATTGGCCAGAAGTTCATACTTCTTCTTCTTCATGTACCATGTCCTTTCAGAACGTTGGTTACCATCATAGCTATTTTAATTTTATTCACTGCCACCCTAAATAGCATGCTTGTATCTACACCATACCAATCTCGCAAGTTCTTCAACCATGAGGTTCTTCTTCGTCCTGGACTGCGTTTGCCTGCTATTTTTCCTTGCATGATATTTTGTAGCAATCTATATTTGGGACCTCTCATTACATGTCCGAAATATTCCAGCTTTCTCTGCTTGATGCTTTTTATGATCTTAGTAGTCTTGCTGAGACGTTCAAGTATTATGGAGTTACGAATCTTCTCCACCCAGGAAACTTTTAAAATTCTTCTATAGCACCACATTTCGAAAGCCTCAAGGCGATTTAGATCGATTTTATTCACAGTCCAGGACTCGACAGCATAAAGTAACACCGAGAACACGTAGCAGCGAAGTAGGCGGATCCTTAATGCCAGTTTTAGGTCTCTGTTACATAACACCTTGGACATCCTTCTAAAAGCAGCTTCTAAAAGTGATTTTCTGCATTACAATTTAATTGCTGTCCAAGGTAGACGATTTTATCAACTTGCTCAAGTTTGGTATTATTTACATATATAGACGGTTTTATATTCTGTTGTTTACTTATTACAAGTATTTTGGTTTTCCTTATGTTCAGATCCAGACCTGCCTCCCTACAACTCTCAACGACACTATCAAGTAGTGTTTGCAGTTCATACAGTACAGACTATAAAGAAAATAAAAACGGAAAAGAAAAGAAGAATATGTACATATGGAATGTTACAGTGTATTATCAATCCAATGCATGCATTACGAAAGATAATAGATGGCTGTGGCGCAGGATTTATAATAAAAGGGATAATGTAAACTTGTACATGCGAAATCGGCAATTTGCAAAAGAGCCGGCCCGCAAATGGGCAATTGATGTTCGGAGTCGCTCCACTCCTAGCAGTAATTTGTCAAATGCAATATTCACACAACGTTTCAGCACTTGCCGGACACCCAAACATGCTTTAGATGTCAATTAAGGCTAACTGGAGCTAACTGCAAACCGAAATCAAGTTCGAATCGGTAAATCGGTGTACTCTGGAGTGCCATTAGGAACAAGTGTGTCCGAGTGTTGGAAACGGCCGTTGAACAACGACAAGGGTGGCAATAGTGCCAATTTGACGCCCTAAAAGCAACTGCATAAACCATGAGCCGACAGGGAAATACGTTGAATAATGTACGCTGACATTGGTCTAGTGTTTAGGACTTTAAATATTCAAGAACGTACTTCGACTGCTGTAGAAGTTGATTTTTTGAAAGTGTATAACATCGTGTTCGTCGATGCGATGGAAAAAAAAACAATAGATTTGTTCGCGTTAAAAATATGCTCAGTAATTCATGCCGCCTTTTTATGTCGGCAATGTCATTTATCTGTTGAAAACAACAAAAAGTACTATACTCCCCATTTATAATGCAACATTTCTCGTCATATTTTTATTTATATAAGACAAGAAATTAGTATTTAAATTTCCTTATTTGTTTATTTATTTTGCTTCACATGTTTTCAAGGTTTTAAAGTTTACAATGTTACAGTTTTAAAACATAAAATAAAACTACATTTTCTAAAAACAGAGAATGTTATAAATTGCAAAATTGCAGAATATTTCGTCTTATTTTTACACTGTATTTTCTTTATAGTTCTTGTCTACTTTCTTTTTTTGCTGATTTCCATTAAGTTTTGTCTATATAATACAGTTTATACCTATATTTATGTACATCAAATTTAAAACGATGCTAAAGATTTCTTTAAGTTCGAGTTCTTCCAATAATGCAATTATATAATGTAGAGGTAATGGATTTTGAAAAGAGCTGTGAGTCATGCCGCTTCAGTACACAAGTTTACCTGTTATTTACAAGGTCATAGCTCTTGTCAAAATCAATTAGCTATATGCCACTCAAATCTTTATAGCCAAGGAGACATGGATGCAAAAAATATATAAACTAATCGAAGAGCTCCAAGTGAAAAACGATAACATAAATATCCACCGAAAGATTCAAGAAGCCACTGGTCAATACAAGAGGAGAACACACACGGACCTTCTGGTCCCATATAATGTAATAAGTAAGCGATTGCTTACCCTGTGGGATGCCGAATAAATGCACTTTCCAACCTCATCAGCTATCTATCGAATTTCATTGATACGTCGTACGATTCTATGGAAAATACGGTCTGTATGATGGACCGTTTTAGTTAGTCCGCCTTGATTTGGGGTAATCGGCATGTCTACACTATTTGGCATTTTCCAGGTTGTTTTGAACTGGGGTAATTTATAAAAAATATAAACGTAATTCGCTCCGTCCTCGTCGCCAACTGTTCTGTCCGTACACACTTTGTAGATATCTTGACTATCTTGGTTGATGTCTCTAGGATTGAAATGAATGTACTCGTAATTTTTAAATACATCTTATATTTTTGAAAGCATCTAGTACAATGAATATAGGTTAACTCCCGCGCAGAAAATGACAGTATATCATTTCATGACATTTGTCTTAGTCTTTAGTCTTAGAATACTCTTTTTAAGAGAAAATATCTCTGTTTCTTGAAAATATCAATTTTCCATTTCGAAGCAAGCAATCAGATTTCAGCAGTCCTCGAAGAGAAAATCAAAATCAAACAACTGGTCAGGAACGACAAGAAAACTGCCGTTTAAGAAATCTAACCAAACTAAACTACCCCTTTTATCACTCGGGCGGGACTTTGCCGCGTGGGGTTACCTCGGGGGTTACAACAGCAAATTTACTAAGATGTAAATTGGAGCTGGAAGGTCAGATAATAGAACAAGTGATGGAGTTTAAAAATCTAGGCATCACATTATCTAGCTACAGAAAGCTCTCGAAACCAAAATAGAAGATCAAGTTAATAAAGCCAGCAGAGCCGCAGGCTGCCTAAATGACACAATATGGAGAAATAAAATATCGAGTAAAAAACGAAATGCAGAATTTACAAAACAGTCATCAGACCAATCATGACTTACGCGGCAGAAGCAAGACCTAATACAGAGAGGACAAAAAGGATGTGAAAAACAGTAGAGATGAAAAGAAGAAAGGAAAAATAGATGGTAAGACATTATGGGGCAGAGCTAGAAGTACAAATATACGACATAGATGCAAGGTGGAGAACATCAAAAACTAGGTAAGAAATAGAAGAGTAGAATGGAACGATCATAAAGCCGAATGACAACAAAAGATGGCAAGAGAGGGTTCCCCAATAGGAAGACGATCAGTAGGAAGACCACGAAAACGATATAATGACAACTTACTGGAGGCACATTGAAAAACAGACAGTCATGTCTATATGAAAAGAAGAAGAAGAAGAAGAAGAACTAGGAATTTTGTGAAAAGGCAATACACGGTATGGAAACGATGATTTCTAATTTTTAAACATTGAATAGGATTAAATTTGAAAGTGACTATGAATGTAATAGTAGTAACAGCAGTATCTGCTTCAGAACATTTTTGTGATATATAATAATTGTACTGCCTTAAAACTTAAATGGAAACCTCATGTAAAATACCATTTAAAGTAATTTATAGTTGTTAAAATGCCACCACGGGCGCTAGATTTTCGTCTCGGCCAATAAATCTTCGATGTTTACGCACTGGGTGACTCAAATAGATTAGTAACAATACCGATCGAGTATAAAGTAGTCCAAAGTCTGTGACATCTTTTTTCGATGTCGTTTAAAACCGGACTTATGTCTTCGAGTGGTTGTTCGTTAAAAGAGTGGCTGGATTTTTAATTGCCCGACCGGTAATGGACATACCGTGTTGAACACGAGAGTGGCGCCGATCATTGACAATTGACAGTCGCCCCACAACGCGATTACACGCTTTTCAAACGGGGTGTTTTCGATTTTTTTCCTTCTTTTTTTTACTCTTTGATTAGGCCGAGGTGATCGAGTATGCAATGGACCAGTGGCGTATGGAATAAAACATTTTTTCCCAATTTTATTAGAAGCTTTTAATCAAACAAAATCACTTCGTTTCTTTCACTTTTAAATAGGTTAAACCGGGAAACTCTGCGCACCTAAGATAAAATACTTTCAAAAAGTTTCCTATGTGCAAACAAACTTTCATAATTTAACTACTGAAACTTGTATCTATTGGAAACGATATTCCCATAAAAAAATAGGATTAAAGTTTAACGGATTTTGAAGAAAATAAATTACTTTAAAAAACTGTCATTGCGCCGTATTCCCCCAAGTACGGGGTAATTCTGCGTAAATGTAATAAAGCAAATATTGTGAACAAAACAGATTTCTTAAAGACAAAATTAAAAAAACAAACATTAAAGAGATAATTTTACTTTCTGAGTGTCTTTCGTTCGACATTGGCACACATATCGCATGTATAATTAACTGCTGAGTCCCAACCACTACATTCTGAATGAGCCCAATTCGAATACATTACACAACGGTACCAAATTTCTTGGTCTCGTCCGAATTCTAAGAATTAGATCTACATCATCCAATTCATCATTATTACAAAGCTTACTCTCATCATAACTTTCAGACTCAGAATCATCAAAATGTAAGTTTCTAACTCTAGCTTTCTTGCGTACAGGTCATTTCTTTGCTTTAGTAGCCAGTTTTCCTACGGTTCCTGTCGTTTTCTTCTTGATTTAATTTTTTTTGGCCTCTTCAGCTTTTTTCTTAATATCTCTCTTTTCTTGTTTTATTTTTCTAATTGCGTTTTTTAGCGGCGTGGAAGTGAAAATTTCTGAGTGTTGTTTTGCACGTGATTTGGAACTTTCCTTTATAAATTTGGAAGGAAGAGGAGCTAGCTTTTCAATGGGTAAACTAGACTAGAGTTTTAATATTTCCTGACGTTCCAGGCTGGGGTGCAACTTGCTAGTTTAATTTCAATTTGGCATTATAAGATGGAGTCTTGTGCATAGTTTCATCACATCTCGATGGTTCTGGTTGGAGTTTGGTATTTCTCAGTGGAGTTCTCTGCAGAGTTTCGTCACATCTCGACTGATCAAGGGCCCTGTCATCATTGGTAATGTTGGTTTCTAAGTAAATTACAACATGATTATCTGAAACTTCAGTGTGATCTACTAAGCTGAAATCATATTCAGAGAGTTTATTAGGATCTGTGGGCCATATTGCAGCAGCACGGGACACGGATATTCCTTTGTCCATCGTGGCAAATCTCAAGTATGCTCTGTTAAAAATGGAAGCAAGTTCAAAATGTGTGATCTTTTCATGAGTATGAGTTCTCAGATACAAGTCGCACTCACGATTGAAAGCATTCTTTAGGGGCCTAAAAAAGTTAGGTCAATAGGTTGAAGCCTGTGTGAGGTATGAGAGGGAAGTGAAGCCATAACAATTCCGTGTGATCTGCAGTAAGTATAAATCTCCAAAGAAATGTGACTCCCATGGTTATCCAATATGAGAAGCACTGGATCTTCTTTCGATGCCTTTATATGCTGACAAAAATGTTTTATTCAGTAGAAAAATAACCATTTAATAACGTTTTTTGAACATCTGTAGATTACTCCAATTATGCCTTTTCTTATTAATCGTGGATTCATACGTATTCGAGGAAATATGAATATATGAGGGACAAACTGTTCTGAAACATTTACAGCCCATACTATGGTAACATTTTTCCCTCTTTTCCAAGATATTACGGATCCTATTTGCTTTTGACCTTTTGGTGCCAACATTTTTGATGGTTTCTGGACCGTAGAAATGCCCGTTTCATCTACATTAAAAATTCTACTCTCAGGAAATTTGAACTTTTTCATAACTGTGAGCAGATTGCTAAAAAAACGTGGTAATAAATAAAGTGGGCAGAAGTATAAGAAACATAGTGCAATGTTTTATAAGGATACGGACGCGGCAAGTGAATTAGGACTTCATCAATCAGCCAATCGTGTCCACTGCTGGACATAGGCCTCCCTCAGTTCTTTCCAGTGTTCTCTACACTGGGCCGCTTGTAGCCAGTTTCTCGCTACACGTTTTATATCATCGGTCCATCTAGTCGGTGGTCACCTCGGCTTCTTTTATAGTTTCTGGGCCTCCATTCCATAATACGTCTTGTCCACAGTCCATCTTGTGTTCTGGCTAAGTGCCCTGCCCAGTTCCACTTAAGCGTCGTGATTCTTTCGATGACGTCTTGAACTCCTGATCTTTGCCTGATTGGTTGGTTGGCTATGTGGTCTCGAAGGCTCACGTTCAGCATTGCACGTTCCATGGCTCGTTGTGTAGCTCCGAGTTTATTCGCAGATGTTTGCTTGAGTGTTAAAGTCTCTTCTCCATAAATTTGTACAGGTAAAACACATTGGTTATCAACCTTTCGCTTTAGACACATGGGAATTGAATTTTTTAGAATATGGCTTAATTTGCCAAATGCTGCCCATGTTAGTGAGAGCGCCCACCAAAGTGGCGTGGCACGTAGCAAGTGGCAAGTAGCACGCGTCTAGCATGTTTCTTAAAATGTAACCAATGAAAACGAATGATTCAGCGTACACCAAAATGACAGTGACGTCATTCATTCTAATCATTCGTTTTCATTGGTTACATTTTAAGAAACATGCTAGACGCGTGCTACTTACTACGTGCTACTTGCCACGCCACTTTGGTGGGTGCTCGCCCTTAGGCTTATTCGCCTCTGTATTTCATGTGTTTGATTGTCTCTGCTTATTTTGATTTTGTATCCCAGATATTTTTAAGTGTCTGTTTGTTGTATGGTATTATTGTCACGGTTGACTTGCGGTTGACTATTGAACTAGGACTTGCGACCAAGTATATATTGGTTTCTAAAAACCCCAGAAATATCCAACAGAGAATTCAAATTAACAACTATAACTTTGAGCAAGTCGAAGAATTCATATATCTTTTATCGCTATAAAAATATAAAACGTGCAGTAAAGCTCAATATATACAAGACCTTAATGAGACTGATTTTGATATATGAGGCTGAACGTAGACCTTATCTCAAACTGATAAAAGACTTCTTGGTATTTTTTGAGAGAAAAAATTCCTAGAACGATTTTTGGGGCCGTAAATGAAAATGAGCTATGGCGTGAAAGACAAAACTTTGAACTATATCAGTTATATACCGATCCAGCTACCAGACGACCACGAAGGAGATGGATTGATGATGTGGAAGAAGACCTACAGATTCTAAGAGTGAGAAAATGGAGGGAAGTTACCAGGAATCCACAGGAGTGGCGACTTATTTGTGAGCAGGCCTAGATCCACAATGGATTGTCAAGCCACTTATGATGATGATGGTTTTATTTTTAGTTTTCCTCCATTTTTTTTTATCCAAAATAATAGCTTCCTTATCAATATTTGGTTTGTTTTCTGATTTCAGTATGATGTCACACCCAGTGTTTTATTATTGTTTTTTTAATCGTTTACACAACAAAATAAAGTCTAAAACGGCGTCCATGGTGGAGAAGAAAGTCTTCACAACGGTCTGGAGGACGGAGTTGACAGCCCTCTGGTTTTAGGGTTAGTATAAAATCAAAAAAAGAAAAGATAGGTATTATTGACCAACAAGTCTATGAGAGCACCACTCCGAACTCAACTCCGGTCATCCTGGAAGGTGAGAATTCATTGTTTTTTGACAATCTTTTTGGGGCCAGATAATACATCTAATCTAAGTAAAATCTTTTTTCTTTGAATCTATAAAAAGAATTTGACAGTGTTGATTTTGTTCTTATCTCGTTTCTAATATTTTTTAAATCCGTTCGATCACATATCCCACCTGATCGTACGCCCTTGTCTTCGGGTTTATTAATCGGCCAAGAATTTACTAATGGGCTTACGAACAATCCGTTATCAACAATATTTTGATAGAATGTATTAAAACGTTATCAAAAAACCACTGTGTTAAGGATTTATGGATTAATACCCTTTAAAGAAGAAGATAAAACTGTCTAGTCGACAGAAAAATCCTAAAAATGTCACCACAGTATTAGCTTTTATACGATAAGTAACAATAGAATTATTGAAATGAGAAATTTTAAAAAATGGTATATTTTTTATTGAAGTAAATTTTAATTCGCATTGACTTTTTTTTTAATTTATGAATTCTTAGTTTTAATTCTCTAATAAAAGGATTTATATCCGTGGCCATCAAATTAATTGATTATATTGAGCGATGCATTTAAGAACAGATAAGTAGTCACTCATTTTTTTTTTTCAATATAATGGCAGGCATTAATAACACCAATCACTTGCAGAAAACATTGAAAATAATGTTATTTAGTTTTAATTTTTCTTGAACGTTTTTTGATGGTATATAGAATGCACATCCTGACCATTATTTTGTTTTGATGCATCGGTATATATTTCCAGAAAATCTGACTGTATTTTAACTATCAACAAATTTTTATTGTATATAATACAGTCACCTTAATTACCTTTCTTTTTTCTAAATTAAATTTCTAGAAGCTTTTGTAGTTTCATGTTATCGATGTATCAAAACTAAAAACATTTTTTTTGTAATAAAAAATATAATAAAACTTTATATTCAATTAAAATTATATATTTATTCACAAAGACAAATAAACCTCTTACATGTTTGACATCTTGTACGAGATTTTCTGTCTTTTTCCCATCCGCGGTCTTTACACCTTCTACGTTTTGTACTTCCATTTGCATTTCCACTTGTTCCAGCTACTGCAGGTAGTTTATATAGATTTTTTGTGGCTCGTTTGTTGTCATTCGGGTAGTTCGGCCTTTTTCTGTTAAATTATATGCCAATTCTTTTATAAAAAGCTTTCTTTTGTGTAGTTTGTTCCTATTACATTGAGGATTTACATGCATCCTATAACACATACGCGTTAATTACCGCCAAATCTAAAATATTATAAAATAAGCAAAGTGGCAAAGAACCTTCTAGTTCGTCTTTTGCAGTTATAACTATAATTTATCTGTTGTATCTACACCTCCTTTGGTTCTATTGTATTCTAAAATAATGTCTGCTCTGTCCTTGCAATGACACTAGTTCATCTAAATGCATCGAGGACAAAAGAAGAACAAATTTACCCTTTTTAGGACCATATGAAACTAAAGTCATTTTCTTCTGAAACCAAAAATTGATGATAGGGCTTCTTTACTTTTATTTGGTAGAAATTCAACTGGAATAAAAGTTTTGTTCTTTCGTAATGTTCCAATTAGTGTTAGTTTACGTTTTAATAATTCAGTCGCTAAATGGTAGTCACTTAAAAAATTATCCGTGATTAGGTTTCGCTCAGAATTCTGAACATCTTTTATAAGTCGTAAAACCACATTTCTGCCCTAATATACGTCACCGGGCTGATTTTCTGCTTCCTGTATACACTTCTGCACAATACACATACGTAGTTTTGACATCAGATAAAAGCCATATTTTAGTTCCTTATTTCCCACGTGGTTTTGTTGGAATATTCTGTCTGAAGGGACACTTAATCTAAATGGTACAAGTTGTTCGTCGACAGTGAGACTTTTATATGGAACAAACATTTTGGGAAGTTGTGCTACAAATAAATCAAAAAAACTTCTAATTGGAGCTAATTTGGGGTGCCTCTTTATTATCAAATCGCAAAAAGCGGCTGATGTTACAAAATTGTTTCAGAGACATAGTACCTCTAAAAATGGGCCTACCATCAGAATTGCTCCAAAGTTCTTGCAGAGATTTTCCGGCACCTTTATGAACACCAGCCAGAAGAAGTAAACCTTAAATAAAAATGCAAAATTTTAAGTTAATTTATTTTATAACTGTAATGAAAGTATTTACGTATAAAAGCTTCTAACTCTTCCAGTGCTATTTCTTTTACAGTTAACATTTTTCATTACATATGCGACCACATTCTCTGTTAGTTTCCACTAAGAGTAAATTGAGTAATTCATCAGTGAAAAACAATCTCATTGAAGATATAGGTTCATAGGTAATTCATTGAGTGGCACATCTGGTGGGGTCTGGCACAGGATTTAGTACTTCTTAACTTCTATTTAATTTTCCGAATTTTCGTTTTCATCTTTGTCATCATCAACCGTAGATACATGATCTACTTCAGAAAATTATTTATCTACTAACTCCTCATCACTAGTGACGGTTTCTAAATTGGTAGATTCAGCTTTATTTTCTTCAAAGTCTTCTTCAAGCATTCTTCGTAATTCCTCTTCCGTGAGTCCTTTCCTGAAGCTCATTTTCATCAAGCGCTTATTATTCTATTTTTCACAAATGATTGTACATCACACTCTCAACTCTAAACTTCAAGCGATCAAGTCTGGTACAACACTAAAGATACTCGACAAACGCTTCCGAAAATAGAACCCATAAAATCTAATTTCCCTTCTCAGAAAAATAAACAAAACAAACATCACGTACATTTGGAAACAGTTCTGGGTACAGGTGGACCCATAAACAACAGATGTGCTTCTTTTATTTCAAAGAAAACCAAACTGATATTTCAAAACGCAAATACGTTAGATAGTATACAGATTGAACGAAATAAATTCGGAACATAGGAAACATCATGTATTTCGGCTCATTTCTGCTGTAGGAGGTTGGCCAACAAAAGGTTGTCAAATAATTATATTATAAAAACCCAATACTTCTGCGGGCTGCTGGATTCTGAACTGATAAAAATTGAAAGCTACACATAAATCTACGATTTTATTATGCTGTCAAACCACTTATAGTCCAGGAAATGAAGCATTTCACCTCGTAATTTTTTCGTCCTGCGTGGATTAACTTGAAATTTTAACAGAAGGTAGGTAATAGCCTAAGGATCAAAATCTATATCGAACCAAAGTGCGCCAAAGCCTTGGGGGTGGTTGCCACCCCATCCCGGGGGTGAAATTTTTTTTTACGTTTTAACTACAGGTTTCGATTAAAAAAGTGATTATAAATAAAAAATGTTCTATACATTTTTTTTTGTAAAACTGATATATTATAGTCAACTTTTAGACTAAAAAATCGACGTTTTTAATCGATTTTTCGCGAATAACTCAAAAATGGTGCATTTTATCAAAAAATTGTAGAGAACAAAATTTGTAGCTTTTAAAAAGACAAATACAATTCATTTTTTAAAATGTTTTTGCGATATAATAGGAACCGAAATACGGCCTATCAATGTTCAACGGTTTTCTTCAAATGCCAAATTGGAAAGATTCAAAGTCAAATATCGGGAAAATGATGCATTTTTGGAAGAAAACTCACGCAACCTTTTTTAAAGAGCATAAATAGACCTATCATAAAAAAAGACTCTAGCTCAAAAATTGAGTGATTTATGATGAAAATAAGGCCAATACCTCATTTTTTTACGAAAAAAATCGATGAAAACAACCCCTAACCACTCCCATAATTAAAATCGATCTTCACCCTTCTGCAATTCTCTTTGTACATGTATTGTTAATACGTACAAGAAGTTTGACCCATTTAAAATGCTTAGTTTTAGAAACAAGTACAGCTTAAAGCGAGAAACGATTTACAATTTCATATTTTTTACCCTTCTTTTTTTAAATATCCCCGAAAATACTGAATATATAAAAGAAATAAAATGTACTAAATTGTAGCTTTTTTAATGACTAAAATATTCCTTTATTTAGATTTGTTGTACAATGAATATTTGGCGAGATATAGCCGTTTAAAGCATCGATTTACGATCAAGCACCATCTTTTTCGAGCCCTTTAAACTCACCCCATTTAAAAACCAAGGTTCCAAAGAGATTTAATTCACAGATCCTTGTAGCTCTTAAAAACCTCTACAAAATCGTTTTTGAGGAAACACTCTATCGTTAAAAATGAAGGAAATACGTTAAAAAACCAATTAATTTTTTTTTCGGAAAATTCCATTAGTATAGTACAGTACTTTGGAGCATAGTAATCTACAAAACCGGTATATTAGGTAGTGGGGCGTTATACATTCGAAATTTTAAGCGTTCTTATTTTGAAATCCCATACAACAGAATAAAACATTTGCTCATATGTTTATGGCTTGGCAATGAAAATATCAGAGCAACAGACTGGGGATGGTATTCCAAAGATGGTTTGTTATTACCCGTACGCATGAACAAACAACCTGCACCCGATGAACTTTTGAAAATTATTTTTTGCCAATGCAAAAAAGGATGCGGCGTTTCATGTGGGTGCAGAAAAGTTGGTTTATACTGTAACTTTACTTGTTCTGGGTGCTCAGGTGAAGGGTGCAATAATAGTCCACCAATAATTGAAGAAGATGAGGATGACATAGATCACGATGAAGATGTAATTGATGACGAATAAAATTAATATTATAATTGTTTTACCTATAAATGTAAATATTTTCAACTATTTATGTAAATGTATAAGAATATATGGTGCCTTTTTATGTTGAATAAATTTTTTTGTATTTAATTCTACTTTTTTCAATTTATATCTATTAAATTAGTTTATAAACTGCACCCTTTACAACTGCAATGTTGTAAAGGGTGATTTTCAAAAGTTGAAAAGTTGCAAAATTTTGGCAAAAAATTGTTTTTACCTATAGCACTCATAAAAATTGATTTTTAAGGGTTGAAAATGTATGAAATTGTATTTTAAAGTATAAAAAAATCACTATTTAACTAATCCAAACCAAATTTCACTCATCTTAAGATTTGTAATGTTATTTTACAATTTTTGAAAATTAGGGGTAGTTTTCACCCCTAAGAACAATCAGGGTTCATCGGCATGACATAAACTATAAAGCAGAGGGTGAGTTAAGCTTAATTCCAATTTTTTATGCAAATCGTTCCAAGGCGAAATCATTTTCTTCGCATTACTAATTTTTTTACATTAATCTCTAACAAGGGTCGCTTTTTAAGGGTTGAAATATGATGGAACTTTATTCAAAAGCACGAAACTATCATTATTTAATTAATTCAAACCAAATTTTACCCATA
Organism: Diabrotica balteata; assembly: GCA_918026665.1. NCBI lineage: Eukaryota > Metazoa > Arthropoda > Insecta > Coleoptera > Chrysomelidae > Diabrotica > Diabrotica balteata. Next base: position 1,894,975 of record OU898280.1, read on the forward strand.
TTCAGGTTTAATATGTTATTTTATAATTTTTGACAATTAGGGCTAGTTTTCACCCTAAGAACAATCAGGGTTCGTCTACATGACATAAACTATAAAGCAGCGGGTGAATTGAGCTTAAATCCAAATTTTTATCCAAATCGATCCAAGGCGAAATCATTTTTTTAGAATTAGTAATTTTTTTACATTAATCTCTAACAAGGGTTGCTTTTTAAGGGTTGAAATATGATGGAACTCTATTCAAAAGTATAAAATAATCATTATTTAACTAATTCAAACCAAATTTTACCCATATTCAGGTTTAATATGTTATTTTATAATTTTTGACAATTAGGGGTAGTTTTCACTCCTAAAACCATTCAGCGCACTTCGGTTCGATATAGATTTTGATCCTTGGGCTATCACCTACCTTCTGTTAAAATTTCAACTCAATTCATGCAGGACGAAAAAATTGCGAGGTTTTAACTTTTTTCGAGCTTCATTTCCTGAACTATTAAAAACTTCCTTAGACAAGCAACATTGTTACACAAACAACATTGTTGCGAGACAGATAGTTGAACGATATTTTATACAATGTCTATACCCAGGTATGGATTTATTTTTGTCCAAAGTTCAAACAGACATATATTAAATTGTATGTTCCGTTTTAAATTCGTTCTATCTGTATAAACCTTATCATGAAACATCACGTCTCAAATATACGATATAATAAATATATAAATATTTAAATTTTACTACTGGGTCCAGGCGTAGACAGAGACAATACAAAGGTTCTAAAATAATTGTTGTTTAATATTCTACTCGTACTGTGATTTCTACTTTTCTTATTTCTTCTTATTATTTTGAAAGTTCTTTGGTTATTCTAATATAACTTCAACTTCACTTTTGGCTTGCCGTAAATGAATTGAACCAAATAGGGACTTCCCAACTAAGAAAACGTCCACGAATAAATCGCCCCGAAGGCGAAATCCTCCCTCTCGCCGAACAAACGGCACAAAGCGGCTCAGTCTTCCCCGCGAAATTAATTAGCTCAAATGGGCAGAGCTTGAGCTCCAATTCGAATTTGGCGCTTCGTTTCCAGTTGAGCGGAAGAGATATAGTCCGTTAATCGCACCTGACGTTCAATTATTAACGAAGCACTAACTCGGCAGCGGCATCCGCCGCCGCTGTTGCCACCTCCGGAGGCGGAGGTGTAGCTGTGCGGTTCCGGGATATTCTAATTGTAATTTACTGATCGTAGTTTCATTCCGAGACGACGGAATCGTCGCGCGATATGAATTATCCTGAGTTATAAGATGCTGGAACGTCATTAGCAATTAATTCTTGGTAATTAACTGTTGAGTGATGTTTAATTGATTTAGGCGAATGTTGACACAGTACAGATATCGATCATGGCGTTTCCCTAAATTAGTTTCTCATTGTTGAATAGTAATAATTGTCACATAAAAGTTCTAAAATTCTTTCTTCTTCTTCTTCCTACTTTATAAAATAGGCTTAATGCCTGTTTTACTTCGGTTTTTAGCGTCAATTGACGTTGTCTGATGATCTTTTTCTCGGTAGTCCCAATGATCTTCTTTCATTTGGCGGTTTTTCTCTTGCTATTCTTACTACATATATTGTTGTATTCTATTTTCTGTCATTCTTTCGATGTGTTGATTCCATTCCACTTTTCTTCTTTTGGTCCACTCGTTTATTTCCTTTATACCACATCTCGCTCGAATTTCTTCACTTCTCACTCTGTCTCTTCGAGTTTGGTTTGTTGTTTTTCGTAAGACTTTCATTTCTGTTGTTTCCAGCAATATTTGTGTTTTCGCCGTATCTGCTCTCTTTCCGCTGTGTACGTCATTATCAGTCTTATTGTTGATTTATATATCCTGGTTTTCGTTTCCGTTGTGAAGTATTTGTTTCTCCAGATTGTATTGTTGAGATATCCTGCTGCTCTGTTTGCCATGTTCACTTATTTTTGTACTTCTTCCACTTTTCCGTAGCTTGACAGTTTTACTCGCAAGTATTGTGTTTCCATTACTTGTTCTATTATTTTGTTATTTACGACTAGTTTACATCGTCTCGGTTCCGCTGATAACACTATCGTTTTAGTTTTCTCTGTTAAGATCACCATGTTGTATATGAACGCCGTATCTTCGAATTTCTTTAATTAATCTTTGTAGGTCATCTTATTTTTAACTTTATTTATGATTTCAACCATTATCAGATTAAATATTAATGGGCTCAGCGAATCTCTTTGTCTAATGCCACTTTCATATTTAATAGGTTGCGATAGTTTTCATTTACATCTTACCATAGCTATGTATTCTCAATGGTTTTTACTAAATCCAGTGATATTCCCTTTTCATATCATAAATGTATCGCATCCCGAATTCTCACTCTATCAAACGCTGTCTTCAAATCTATCAGACACATATTTGCTGGTTTGTTGTATTCCAGCGACTTTCTTTTTTTGTCTTATTACAAAAACTGCATCCGTGCATGATCTTCCTGTCCGAAATCCTTGCTATTTCTCTTGAAGATATATTCGTTCGTTTATTTTTGTCGCTATATTCTTGTTGAGAATTTGAGTGTTGTATTAAAATATTTATTGCTCGATAATTATTAGGGTCTTTCTTATCTCCTTTTTTGAAGAACATCACCATGATCGCTCTCCTCCATTCATCTGGTATTCTGTTCGTGGTGATTATTTTATTAATAAGAAGTTGCAGTTGTTGTAGAAGGTAATCACCCTCATATTTTAAGAGTTCATTTGGTATTTGATTTTCTCCTGGTGACTTTCTGTTTTTTTCTTTAATAGAATGTCAAAAATCTAAAATTCTTTGAGATTTCTATTACAATTTCGAGAATACATATATCCACTATAGTTTTGCACGGTATCCCATTTTCCACTTTCTTTTATATTCTATAAATGCACTTGTTTATGAAGAAGGAGTAAGAAAATGTAATAACGCTTTGGTTCATACCCCGACAGACTTCGTACTGCCTCGATATAGATAAATTAGCTGAACTTTTTTGTGCAAAAAACTTTGCGTCAAGGTTAAAGAGGACATTTTTATTGGACCACAAATTCGTCAATTGTCAGAAATAATTCTTTAAAATAAAATAAAATCTTTAAAAATTATAGATCCACGGACAAAATCACTTACTGGAAGCGCTGTTACCAATACCACATGGTATTTTATGAGTAATTTAGATGCGGATGTTGTGAAAGAGAACCATTTTCCAAGAATTAAAAGCATCTCCTTTTCTTTTCTTACAAAATTTTCCATTAAACCCAATTTTATATGTAAGCTTGGAAGAAGAACATCTTTTAGATCCACCTTTTGGATCCATCATTTGGATCCATCTTTTGGATCCAAGCAGAGGCTCAGCAACAACATTTTTCTTTTTACTGTCAAGATTTGCAGGCCATTTTGTTCTTACATAATGCGAATTCCTATCCCTGCTATCACACATATAAAAAAAAACAGCAGTAATTAGTATAACCTAACTGCATTCCTAAAATTATAGCTATAACTTAGAAGTCCCCACAGATCTTCCACTTGTGCTTATCGTAATTAATTCTTTCGAGGAGAACTTTCATGTCTATATATGTCTCTTTCACGTGGGATGTATGGCCAATAGGAAATAGGAATAAAAGGAAAGCTGTTTCTATTGTGGAGTAATACAGCTATTAAAGTCAGCTTGTTGGAGTCTACTAATTGGCTCCATTCAGTTGGATCATAATTCACTTGTAAAGAAATCATGTCCCCTCATAACATGTCCCAATATTTGGGACATGTTATGAGGGGAGATAAATACCAGTTGCTGCAATTGATTATACAGGGAAAGATAATGGGAAAGAGATCTATAGGAAGAAGAAGGCATTCATGGTTGAAAAACTTGAGAGAATGGTACAATTGCACCAATTACCAACTGTTTAGATCTGCAGCATCAAAAATACGCATAGCTTTGATGATAGCCAAACTTCGGAACGAAGACGGCACTTGAAGAAGAAGAAAGAAATCATTAATCCATTTACATTGCGACAAACATCAAGATTGTTCTACTCAAAAAAAGTGAGATAATTTTGCTGAAGCTTCCTGTACTCCAATATCCTTACATCACTTTAAAGGAGGTTCCATTGCTGTGATCTTGACGCAAGAATTTCTGCCTTTTCCTGTAACAAGTCTAATTCTCGAATATGATCAATTAATTCTGCTTTACTTATATCTGTGTGGTTTTTCATTTTTTTTTTTCCTGAAAATCAGGATCTTTTCTTGTAGGTAAAGAAAGATCGTTTCTTGTAGGTAAAGAAATAATAAATAAGACTTACTCACAATCAATTTAATTTAACTATCAGACGACCGGTTTCGCTTTCTACAATATGCTAAGCATCTTCAGGTCTCGATACAAAGTTAAATAAATGCTGAAATGATAAAAACCCATATTAGGGTGTTGTCTAATAAAGATAAACAAAGTAGATGTTGGAAATTACAATTATTATGCCAAATCAGAAAACAGTGCTGCAAAGATAAAGCTGATTACAACTCTCAAATATGCAGGGAGATAGAGAAACATAGCTATCGAAATGAACCGAGGGATTTATTTCAGAAGATCTAACTTACCAGAGAACTTAAATCTCAAACGTGGTCTGTAATAGATAAGGAAGGTAATATAAAGACCCAGACTAAAGATAGACACCAATGGAGAGGAATTGTTAGGAATATTGAAAAAAATCACGATCCTCAGTAATGGGGAAACAACAGAGAGAGAGAGAGAGAGAGAGAGAGAGAAAGAGAGAGAGAGAGAGAGAAAGAGAGAGAGAAAGAGAGATAGAGAAAGAGAGAGAGAGAGAGAGAGAAAGAGAGAGCGTTTCTGTGACGAAAATTTTATGTGAGCACAGATATAACAAACCCTGTCCACTGAATTTAGACATTTCCTTAGCGTTTTAAATTTTTAAAACTTCCACTTAAAACTTTTATAAACATTCAAAATCTAGTAATGTACAGTAATTATCCAATAAATAGTATCAAACACCAAAACACGGTTCACTTTTTAACATAACCTCAAAACAACATTAATTGTTGAGTTTTGTCAGTTTACAGGTGTGCCAACTGTCGAAAAGGAAATATTCCCGGAAATAATAAATTTTACCTTTTAGAAAAAAGTGTCTACTTTATCTCTTAAACAAGAAGTAATTGATATTTTTTATTAACATTTTGCAGTTAAAAATACATATCTATCTATCTAATCAGCCTTAGATGCCACTCTTGGGCATAGACCTCCCCTGTTAATCTCCATCGGTCTCTATTATGGGCGATCTGCATCCAGTCCTTTCCTGCCGTTCTCTTAAGAATGACAGTCCATCTCATCTGTGGTCTTGCTCTTTTTCTTTTCTTTTCCCATGGTCTCCAGTGTAGAATTCGCTTATTCCATCTTTCATCTTTTTGCCGGAGAGTGTGACCGGCGAAGTTCCATTTAAGTTTTGCAATCTGTCTTGATACATCGTTCACCTTTGTTTTTTCTCTGATCCATGAGTTTCTTTTCCTGTCTTTAAGACCGATACCCAGCATCTGTCTTTCCATTGCTCTTTGTGTTTTGGATATCCTGTCGATGTTATCCTTTGTGAAAGTCCATGTTTGTGAGCCATATGTGATAACTGGTAAAATGCACTGGTTGAATACTTTCGTTCGCATATATTGAGGGAACTTTTCATTTTTTAGAATATATGATAGTTTACCAAATGAGGCCCATGCTAGTCTAGTTCTTTTTTATTTCTTCTGTTTGATTGTCCCTGTTCAGCTTTATTATCTGTCCTAGGTATATGTATTCTGCCACCTGCTCTAATTTATTCTGTTTGACTACTATTTCTAATTGGTCTTCTTGGTTTGTCATAGTCTTGGTTTTACTATACTTCATCTCTAGACCTACCTCTGTCGCTTTTCTAGCTAGTTCGTCAACCATCTTCTGTAACTCTTCCTTCTTATCTGTTATCAGAACTATATCGTCTGCATATCTCAAGTGGTTCAAGAGCTTTCCATTTATTCTTATTCCGTATGTATCCCATTCTAATTTTTTAAATATGTCTTCCATAGCCTGATTGAACAATTTTGGTGATATTGTGTCTCCCTGCCTGATTCCTTTTTCGAATTTTATTGGTTCTGTAGCGTGTTCATTCGTCAATTTTATTGTGGTACTCGCATTTTTGTATATGTTTGTTATTAGGTCCGTGTACCTGTAATCAATTCTGCCGTTCTGTAGTGAGTTTTTGATGTCCAATGCTATATGCTCTCAAACGCCTCTCGGAAGTCTATGAATGCCATGTATAATGGGATTTGATACTCGTTCGACTTTTCAATCAGTATTTTTACTGTTAGCAGATGGTCGCTAGTACTAAAAGCCTTTCTGAATCCCGCTTGTTCTCTTGCTTGGTATTCGTCAAGCTTAGTTGTTAGTCTATTTGTCATGATCTTCGTTAGTAGTTTAAATACAACACTTAGTAATGTTTGTTATAGGTCTATAGTTTTCTAAGTTCTTTCGGTCACCTTTTTTGGTTATTCCATCTTTTCCAGGTGACTTATGGTTTTTTAATTCTTGAATTGCTTTCTTGATTTCTGTTTTACTTATTTCTGGTTGTAGGTCAGAGTTTATATTTTTTATTTTTGTGTTTAATTGTTTAAGAATTATTAACAACTTTATTATTTGTTTCATATCATTAATGGTTGTTCCTTCGCTGTTTGTCATTTCATTCATCTGAATTTTACCGAGTCGTTGTTTTAAGCATTTCATATTTTTGTTTTGCTGGATTACTCTTTCAATCTTTGCTTCCTGCGTTTTTCTCTTGGTTTCTTTTATGTTTTTTTAATTGTTTTATTGATTTCAGTATATTCTATTGTGTTTCTTTTGTAAAAATACATAAGAACCAGTTATTTTTAAGTCCGAAGCATTTTCATTGTTGGGCAGTGTTATCATTACTGAAGTTATCTCTCACATCTACCTCAAAACAGATCGGCCCTGATTTACTCAGGCTGTGGATGCATATGTCGTTGTTTGATAATATCAAACTTGATATTATCAAATAGTTATTTTCCTATCAAGCTTAAATAGTTTCGTCCTATTGTTTTTTTATGGACAATACGAACGCACAGTCAGTAGAGATGGTACCGTCAAATGAAATATCCCTGAAAAGCAGTCGCGCGAAAAAACTATTACATTATTCATCGCATTCAAAGAACTTCTGGTATTAGCTTTATCAATTCGCGTTCGCGTTCTGGTAATTACAAGAAACATTATCCGCGACGTAATGGTGTTCTCGACAGATTCCCTATCGCGAAAACAGACCCAACAAACCATTCTTAACGGCACACTAAGTGCTAAGGAAAACAAAGTGATCATTTTTAATTTATGGACATCGGTTGTGCTCTGTTAACCAAGAAAAACGCATTAGAATCGGACAACGCCTTGATGAGTTTGGATCCGTTTGTAGTTAAATGCAGTTGTTTGATTGCGACAATATGTATTTAACAATATGTATCTTCGTTATCTTTGTCGTAAGTAAATACGGGCAAGAATTTATTTCAAGATAGGTACGTTCTTTTATAATTATCGTCTACTAAGAAGAAATTCAACTCTTCTTAAAGTTTTTAAATTTGGATGACAAAAAATTTGTGTCACTTTTTGAACAATAAGATCCCTCTTCTGTAGTGGTATTTTTTAAAATATGACCATAGCTCTAAAATTGGCTTTGTAAGCCGAAAGAGCTCAGCTATTAAGTTAATGGTTTACACACTTTTAAAATAGTTTTTATTTCATACATTTGTCATAAGTGTGTACAAAACATATTAAAAATGTGGAGAACATCATCATCATTCTGGTTTTACAACCTTGCGTGGGTCCTAGCCTCCTGAAGAATTTCTCACCAGTCGTGCCTATCCATCGCCTTTCTCCGCCAAGCACGTATTCTGATATTTCTCATGTCTCCATCGAGGTTATCAATAAACCTTGTTCTGGGTCTTCCTTTTCTTCTCTGACCATTCTGTTCCATCTGCATTACATTCTCTATACATACAAGCAATATTAAAAACAACAAGTGCAAAAAAAGCACTTACACAGTTGTGTATACGAACTTATATATTGTGATTGCCCGAAAACTTGTGGACTGATATCGGTCAAACTGGTCGAACCTTTAGCAAACGTATAGCAGAACATAAAAGGGTTTTCAATAATAGGAAAACATATTCTACCTACGCATTTCACCCTCTAGATCATATTCATTGTTTTAATGACCAATTTCATATTGTTTACATTCAAAATAAAGGCTTTATGCTATGTTTATTAGAAACTATGAAAATTAATAAATTAAACAATGCAGATATAATTCTTAATAACCAACCTACGACAAATAGTTGTCCAACAAAAAATTCATCTCTTGAAAAGGGCACTCTGTGGAAACTGATGTAGTAATAATAAATACAGTAAGATCGCGTTAATCCGAACCCAAGGTCGTTTGAACAACGCGGTAGTCCAAACGGGCTCGTGCAACTTCCCCCTGCTTTCCTTACGATTGAATCGACATAAATCGACATGAATCAACATGATGAACATCGGTTTTTACTTTCATTGTCCACCTACACTATTTAGTTCTGTTAGTGCTTTCGTATCACGATGGCTCCACGTAAAACGTGACTTTGACCATCGAACAAAAGACCAGAATTCTCAAGTTGATACAGCAAGGAACTAGCTACAGTTTCATTTCAAAACAGGTCGCTATTGGTAAATCTACCATTACGGACATTAAGAAGAACAAAGAAAAGAATGAAAAATTCGTCAGCGCAACGGAAAGCTTCCAGGGAAAAGAAAAACCATCAAACCCCCTGAATATCCGAAGGTAGAAAATGCGTTGTTCACGTGGTTCCTACAACAGCGGAGAAAGCATGTTCCGGTGAGTGGTGAAACGTTGTGTGATAAAGCCCGTCATTGGAAAAACTTTAGCCCAACCGTAGTGGCTGTTGACGACTCTTCATCCAACGAAAAAATACATCATTTTAAACCCCTTTGTCGCTCAGCTGGCCCAAAACAACACTACAACAATTACTGAATCTGAGGTTTGAAAATAAGCATCAGGTGGCTGTGACAAAGAAATTGACACCAAGAATTATTCACTGTTGAAGAAATTGTAAAAGCAATTTAAAATAAAGAAACGGAAGAGGAGGATATCGATGATGAAACCACCTACTTTAAAAAACTTTTTCTGATGAAGCTGTTAAAGCCCTGAACACGGCCATCAGTTGGGCAGAAGACAACCTCAACAGCAGAGAAGAGATCATGACGCTGAGGCGTATAAGAGACAGAGTGTTTGATCAACACGTCGAGACTGGCGTGCAGAAAAAAAATTACAGATTTTTTTACTGCTCCCTATTGAAATTTATATGGATAATATGTATTTACTAAATATATTGTATATATATTTGTATAATATAATATTTTATTAATATACATAGCATCATATAAAATTTTAATTAGAAAATAATTTTGATAAACCCTGTAAGAATTAAACCAATTGTATATTATCCCTTTTAACGGCAATAAAACAACCTCAAACATCCCCGAAATTACTTAGTTGTTTTAACGATTGGTGGTTGGCAGCATTGAGCGGGCGACACCAGATCGTATTAGTGTAATTGACTGAAGACCGCTTGTCTGGAACGACGTCAACCATTGCGTTTCCCTCTAAAACAACGCCTAATCGAATTCCGGACTTTTCCTTATCCTATTTTCCAGCCGTCCTGTTTTCTCTCGCACGGTATTAACATGCAATCACTTTGGGCTCTCGGTTTTTCCTCCTACACATGTCAAGCGATGTTTTCGAAACTCTTTGAAAAGATTAACCAGAATGAGGACGTAATTGGTTAGTTTTTTTTATTTGTGGTTGGTGAGCACGATTTAGAGGAACATAACTATCGATTAAGTGGATTTATACACACACTGATGATGCACTTTATATATATACAATATTTATACATTATAAAAATCACCTCTTTTTCATTATACAAATCACACATATGGGCTAGTTTTTGTTGTGCAAGATTTTAAAAAACTTCAATTTAAAAAAAAAAAATTAGATTGCAAAATTATTATACAAAATCTCTTAAATCGATTTTAGTGAAATTTGGTGTGCTGTTTTGTTTCTTCAACCTCTGTTTCATTACACAAAGCATACATTTTCCTATCATCAGCCCTACCAGGTTTATCACATCTAGGACAGGTAAAAATTTAATAGCAAATATTTAAAGCTAATATAAGACCTCGTATTTTAAATGACTTTATTTAAGACTGTTAATATGGTGAAAAAATTAATAAAAATAAGTTTGGTAAATTGAAAATCTCCAGGCTGAAGAAATTAGAGTTATAACCTATGTGATTAATTTTAAAAGGATAATTTTCATATATATATATAAGCTAATCTAACATAAAATACACTTTTAGACCACATTCCATACGACAAAAAGTAACATAGGTTGCCTAATACACAGGACATCCTCTTAAACATGACTTTAACACCATCGGTGATTTCACATCGATTTCACAACCCAAATTTTAAATCTCAACACCTTCTTCTTCTTCTTAACATGCCATACACCAAAGTGCGTAGGCGAACTATCTCATTACTAGAATTCTGTTCTTGGCGGCGTGACACAGCTCACCTGTATTGTGTATTCCTGTCCATTCTTTAATATTCCTTAACCAGGACAATTGTTTGCGGCCGGCTCCTCTCCTACCTTCGATCTTCCCTTGTAGGATTAACTGTGGTATTTCATATTTTGCTCCTCTCAATATGTGCCCAAGGTAACCAATCTTGCGTTTTTTAATTAATTCAAAGAGTTCTCTTTCCACGCCGGCTCTATTAAGGACGTCATCGTTTCGAACTCTATCCACCCAAGGTATGCGCATCATTCTTCTCAATGACCACATTTCAAATGCTTCAAGTTTGTCTCAACACCTAGATTGCTGTTATTATTTTTTAAAATCATCAAAATAATTTTTGAATCTTTTGGTTGTAGTAATACTAGGTATAACTAATATAGTTCCATGTTACATTGACATTTTGTTTTTGACACCGTTCATAGGTATATTGTCAATCAGTTGCCAGCTGTTCTCCGTGTGTAGAGGTTTACTCCCCGGCTTTGGAACTCAATTCAACAATGTATGTTACCTGAAGTCATATTTAATTTAATACTGAACATCACAGTTTTCTAACAACAAGATGTATAATCTTTTACAACTATATGTAATTTAAAGGGTTTTTACCTATGTATTTGTGGCTCAGGCATTTTAACCTAGTAAGTATAGCCATTTTTGCTTTTTAACCATAGTCAAAATTTCATAACCACGTTTGTTTTAACTAAATAGTTTATACATATTTAGGCAATTTTAAAATTTAAACCTGATGATGGACTGTTTAGTTCGAAAACGTTTGTTTTTTTGATGTAGCCCTTTTAAGGGTTTTTTAAATAAATATACCCACTTACGAAGACTAACCTCTTTTTTGTGATACGTGGTATACAGCCAGCTACAGGAATTGTTTTCCTTGTGAATTTTGTTCTATAGTTGTTTGTGCAATTGTAATTATTAATTCTTCTGGTTGGTTAGTCATAATTTTCATTTTATTATAATTCATATTCTATTTTTGTTGATTCCGTATTTAATTCATCCATCATATTTCGTAATTCTTCCCTTTTATCTGTTAATAATACAATATCGTCTGCATATCTCAAGTGATTCAAGTATTGGCCATTTATGTTAATACCCCGTTTGCTTGATCATATATATTGGAAATTAAGTCTGTATATCTATAGTCTATTCTCCCATTTTGTGGAGAGTTCTTTACTGCCCAATGTTCCACCTTATAAAATGCTTTATCAAAGTCTACAAATGCCATATACATTGGGATTTGATATTCGATGGCCTTTTACATTAATATTTTTATCGTAAGCAGTTGGTCACTTCTACTGAATCCTTTTCTAGAACCAGCTTGCTCTCTTGACTGGTAAATATCTAACAGTTGTTAATCTGTTTGTTCGTAGTTGATCATTTTATTGGAGAAAGCATTTTCAGGACTGTAGTTGTGCAACTCGACTAATATAGGATAGTGCTGTTTTAGTATTTCTGCTAAAGGTACAGCATCTGAAAAATCTCAGTTACGGTTTCATTTTGGCCTACTAATAGAATGGCTGTCGACCCATTTGTATAACTCTTCGTAATCAATGTCCATAATTACAGACGAACAAAAATTGATTTGGTTTAGGTCAAAATACAAAATTCAGAAAAATGATTGTAAAATGTCATCAGATGACAGTCTGAAAATATTTTATAAATATGGGAAACCAGAGGCCATAACTAAGTTACTTAATGATCAAAACTAAAGTAGAATCAAAGTCAGCTCGTGGCGATGAGAAAGACCAAGGTAATAAAGTGTATTATATCGAAAATGGTAACAATCTCTCTTCTGTAGAAGATATCGTTCCCATTAAAATAAATAATGGATCTGAGATGATAGACAAGAAATTAGTACCTGCTGAACTATTTGAAAACTGATTGTTAGTAGTTTAGTTAACAGTTTGTACATTACATCAAGTAGCGTTATGGGCCTATAGTTTTTCAGATCTATTCTATCGCCTTTCATAAATAGTAATAGTGTTATTGCCTAGTTCCATGTGGTGGATATTTGTTTTCTATTCAATATTTTATTCATCAGTACATAAAGGACTTCCACTGTAGTTTTCCCCCCAATGTTTTAGCATTTCAACAGTTATTCCATCTTTCCCAGGAGATTTGTTATTCTTCATTTCTTTGAGTGCCTTTTTTATTTCATTTTTACTGATTTATGGTTTTAGGTCAGAGTTAACGTTCTTTATTTTCAGTTGTAACTGATTACGGATTTCTTGGGTTGGTTTTTGTTCTGTTTTATAGAGATTTGTATAATATTCGTGCTTTATCGGTAAAATTTCTTTTATATTGTTGGTCTTTACTTCTTCTTTGTTCTTTATGCTATTAATTTGTATGTTTCCCAGGTTCTCCTTTAAGCACTTCATATTTCTATTTTGTTCAATTGTTTTCTTTATCTTTTTTCCTGTACTATCCGTTTATACTCCTTGATATTTCTCTAATAGTTTTGTTTATTTCTTTGTATTCCATTTTATTTCTGTCCCCTTGTTAGTAATGTTCTTCTTGTGTTCATAAGAATCATTGTTTCCTCGGATATGAAACTTTCTTTTTTTGTTGTTGTCTGTGCTATTTCTGTACTCACTTTCATTGGAGTTTCAGTAAATATCATGTTTATTTCATCGCTATGTTTGTGTTCTATATCTTCCTTGGTTGGCAAAATTTCCTTTTTTCTCTCTTCGTACGTCTATTTTTCTTGTTTTAATTTTTCCATGTCTAATTTCTGATTATTTTCCATTTTATTTCTTGTTTTAAATCTATAATAATGATCAGCTAGGCTCGGACTAGTCTATGGTCGCTACCAGTTGAGAAGCTATATAGGCTGTTACGTCTTTAGTCATGGACTGCTTGCGTTGAAAGAATATAATCAATTTCGTTTTTCATGGGACTAATTCATGTCCATTTTCTTTGGGGTTTTTTCTTAAAGAATGTATTCATTGCATATAGTTGCATATGTTCAGAATTAAACAGCCAACGAATAAAAACAGAATATCTTCTTTAAATATTAGAACAACTACTTTCTGCAACTTTTTTGCTCTCTACAATGTATCGCTATATTTTTGTTTGACTCAATTCATTATTTTTAGACTTTTTTGTTTATAATCTTTGACATTCTCGCGTTTTATAATTTTATTGTAGCTGCAAACTCAAAGAGGTCATTTAGCATTACTAAACCCTCTAATAAATACCGGCTCGTTCGCCACTGAAATACCGTGGGCGTCACCTTCCTCCCACCTCCGGTAATTTTCGTGAAATTGTTAAATTTGTTTTTGTGGGAAATTAGCTGGTGGCGGTAAATTTATATAAAGCCAGAAAGTTCCACAAACTCCCGTGAAATTAACTAGGCAGATAGCAGATTCCAAATACAAACGACTCCAAAATTAATACTGATGTTGATTTATTCCAGAGATGTTATGATTTATTCAACGCCACCTGACTAGGAAATATACGAAATAGTGGGAAATTCTATACGGGAAAATTCATTGAACTTGAATTATTTATTAGGGAGAGGTCCGGGAATTTAATGAGAATTTTCATAATGCGCTTTTCTAGCCACCTCGTTTCGTTACAGTGGGAATAAGATTATAATTTTTTTATCGTTTTAGTTACTGTTATTTAAGGTGAAATATAAATGACAAAAAAATATTTAATAACATCTCAAAAAATATGAGCAAATAAAAAAAAAATAGTACTTGTCTCAGTACTGGTCCAAACACATTTAATAATAATTTAATGTATTATTTAAATAATATCAACAGATCCGATGTTCATATTTTTGTCTATCGATCTATCTAATTAACCTTCTTCGGTCCATCTTTGGACCGAATGGAGTTCTTCTTTTTGGGGCCTTCCTCTGCTTCGTTTATATTCCCACGATCTCCAACTTATAAGAATTTTGTTCCATCGTTCTTCTTTTTGTCTTATATTGTGTCCACCAAATCTCCATTTTAATTTTGCCTATTTTGTTGTATTTCATTTTGTCCGATCCTCATTGTGATGTCTTCATCTGTATTTGTTATGATTTTGGTCTTTCTGTAATTCATATTAAGGCCTATTTTTTTAGCTTCTATGTCCAGTTATTTCATCATTTCAAACAAATCTTCTTTTTTATCGGTTATCAATACGATGTCATCAGCGTACCTTAGATGTTTCAAGCGTTTCACAAATTTTTATACCTTTTTCTTCCCATTCTAATCTTTTAAAAATATCTTCCAGAGCCTGATTGAAAAGTTTCGGTGATATTGTGTCACCCTGTATCACGCCTCTATTTATTTGTATTGATTTTGTTCCTTCATATACTTTAATTGTTGTTTTGGCTTCCTTATATATATTGGCTATTAGTTCCGTATATCTGTGGTCAATTCCGCTGTTAAACAAATCAACGAACTTTTCACTGCCCAATGTTCGACACTAGCGAAAGCCTTTTCGAAATCTATGAACGCCATATATAGAGGAATGTGGTATTCATTTACTCGTTCTATAAGTATTTTCATACTTAGTAAATGGTCACTTGTACTGAATCCCTTTCTAATACCAGCTTGTTCTTTCGAGTGGTATCTGTCGAATTTTGTCGTCAATCTACTGGTTAAAATTTTTGTTAGGAGTTTATACATTACATTACATTGCTGTATAAAACTACTCAAAGTAGCCAAAAAATCCTACTTTCATAATCGCTTAACAAGCTCCAAAAATATTTCAAAAGAAACTTGGTCAATAATAAACGATTTTCGAAATAAAACCAGTACAGCGGATCAAACCTTTTCCTTTTCTTTTCCTAACCCGAAAATCTAAATGATTACTTTGTTAATGTGAGTAAAAATATAACCTCAACTATTTCGCCACATCAAGATCCAGTTTCCTATCTCTCTAATTCAAAAAACATTGCTGATACCTTCTTTTTAAGACCAGTTGATAAGACGGAACTCATTTCAACAATTCGTAGTATAAAAAGCACATCGTCCTGTAGTACAGATGGATTATCTATTAAAATTTTCTCAAATCTACCGCATAATGTTTTGGACGTCATGGTCTCGCTAGTAAATGATTCCCTTGAAAAAGGTACATTCCCTAACTGCCTAAAGACTGCCATCGTCATTCCTCTTCATAAAGGTGGAGAAAAATCTGATGCCTGCAACTATAGACCTATTGCCTTGTTACCAGCACTATCAAAAATTATTGAAAGACTTATAAAAGTTCGACTTATGCCCTTTCTCCTTAAATATAATATTTTATCGCAAAATCAGTTCGGCTTTTTGTCTAATAAATGCACTAGTGATGCCATATTTTCTGTGTTACATGATGTATATCTATCACTAAACAGTAACCTCTCCTCCGCCACCGTTTTCTGCGACTATTCCAAAGCCTTTGACTGCGTAAATCACGACATTCTATTAAAAAAATTAACTTTCTATGGAATTCGGGGTGTGTCTTTGAACTGGTTCAAAACTTACTTGGTAGGTAGGAAACAATTGGTTAGAATAAATGACACCGACTCTAGTTGTAAAGATATTGAGTGTGGAGTACCGCAAGGTTCAGTATTAGGTCCCATTCTTTTTTTACTTTTCATTAATGACATCACTTACTTGAAAATTAAAGGGAAAATTTTTCTATTTGCTGATGATACCAGTATTACATGGAGCAGCTCTGATATTTCAACGCTTCATTCAATTATAACCGATGATTTACTTATAATCAAGGCTTGGTCAGACTCCAACTTACTTAGCTTTAACGTGGATAAGACTGTAGCATTATCTTATAAAGGAGTCATGCAACCCTTGCTTTTGAATGAGAGCCAAATCAATATCGTAAATTCCGTGAAATTTCTAGGTATTCTCATTGACAGTGATCTCAAATGGTCCTTGCATACTGACTCCTTAAGGAAGAAACTAGCCTCAGCTTGCTTTGCAATAAGATCTGTTTCGAAGGAACTAAATTTATCTTCTGCCAAAATGGCATATTTCTCATTGTTCGAGTCCCATCTTCGATATGGGCTTCCATTTTGGGGTTCTAGTACAGCGGCCCAATTTGATACTATTTTTAAGTTGCAAAAAAGAGCAATCCGTTATCTATTTGGTCTCAAACAAACAACTCCTTGCAAGACTTACTTCAAAAATCACGGAATTTTGACGCTTCCCTCTTTATTTATTTTGGAAACGGTTTGTTTGATTCGAAAGCATCTAAACATTTTTCCCGATAGACCTGACCATGGCTACTCCATTAGAAATTCGGATTGTAACGTTTATTTGCCGATCCCGTCCACTCAGCTAGTAAAGAATTCTATTCTATATCGTGCAAAGAAACTTTATAATCACCTTCCAAGAGAAATTAAATCCGCAACATCCTTCATTAAGTTTCGTAAGGTGACAAAAATCTATCTCTCAGAAAGACCATATTACTCAGTTGACGAGTTTCTTAATGTATAACAAAGAAACAAAATTAGTATTGTTTATAATTACATTTGGGTGTCTCAAGCAGTGGCTACAATTTGTCTCATTTGTTGTTGTTTGTACAAATTATGTAGGTTATACAATAATTTTACTAATTTAAAATTGTGTTATTTTGTTTTTTACTATATTGTTTTTGTTTTATACTTTTTGTATTATTTGACTGATTTATTTTTTAGCTTTGTCCATAAAATTGTTCAATAATTTTCAGTGACAATAAAGCATATTTCTATTCTATTCTATTGAGGAGTGTTATAGGACGGTAGTTTTTTGTATCTGCTTTATCCCCTTTCTTATGTAGGATAATGGTTACGGATTCCTTTCAGTTGTTTGGGATTCTTTTTTCTTTTAATACCTTATTAAAACGGGAATGTAGAGTATTAATTACCACTTTTCCACCATATTTTAGCATCTCTGCAGTTATTCCATCTTTTTCAGGCCATTTGTTATTTTTCATTTCTTTATTTCTGATTTGCTTAATTCTAGCTGTAGCTGTGAGTTGACATTTTTTATTTTAGCCTTAAGTTGTATTTTAATTTCTTCTGGTGGTTCCTTTTATGTTTTATATAAATCTGAGCAGAAATGGTTGATTATATTTATGATGTCATCTTTAACGTTTGTTTCTACTCCATTTACATCTTTTATTTTGTTTATTTCAAACTTACCTAATTTCGATTTTAAGCATTTCATATTTTTGTTGTTCTGTATTACTTGTTTTATTTTTATTTTTGTTCTTTTCTCTTATTTTCTTTTATCATTCTGCTTATTGTTTTATTGATTTCTACATATTCTATAGCCTTCCTTTTGCCTCCTTTGTTCAACTTCCTTCTTTTATCCATAAGCTTCTTTGTTTCTCTTGATATATAGTTGTTCTTTTTTAGATCCTTTTTTGCTATTTCTTTTCCTGATGTAATCATAGTTGCTGTAAGTATGTTTATTTAAATTTTGCAATGGATTGTGTATTTTATTTTTTTTTTTATTTTGTGATATTGACGATTTATGTAAATTCTGTAAATTTTAAATTATTATTGTTATTTTTTTGAATTTCTGTTTTGTCTATAAAAGTCTATAAAATTGTACAATTTTCAGTGACAACAAAATTATTCATCGCAATAAAACAGAGCAAAATACCCCTTAGGACAGTGTAGAAATCATTTTACCAGAAAGACAAAACTTTGATGATAATAATTATGATGACGGCGAACAAGTTCAAAGCTAACTAATATCAAAATATGATTAAAAATCATTCTAAAAACTGTATTATAAGAAAACTCTTTCAGCAAACACAGAAAGAATATACTATTTCCAGGAAATGTCAGAAAATCTATGAAGTATTGATGGATGATAGCTGCTACAAGCCTTTTTTCTCAAATATAAAAATCTTAAATCTATGTGTTTAACTTGCATGGAATGTTAAAAATTGAAATCTCCGCGCCATTATCTCGCCTATTCAAGTCATATTGTGACACCTCTCTAATAAAAATTAAATTAATGTTGTTATTATCTATCGACGTTTAATTGCTTACTATTAGAGCCATTAATTAAAACACGCTATACTAAATCATTTTGGTACGTGTAGGCGATATTTTTATTGAAACAAACCGTTTTAGAAGCTATTAAACAAGGATAACATTAATTTATAGCGTCGAGTTGGTAATTGATCGTGAAAAGTATGGGTGTATTTTTCATTTTGCATAACTAATGCATTTTTTGAATATTTTATTGATTAGAACAGGGCTTCCGCCCATTTTAACGTTTCTGATAGAATATTTAAAAAAAAAGTACGTTACTTTCTTATAAGCGGTAGTTTTTAAGCAACTAGAAAGAGATATTATTGTACCAAATCTTTTTCTCTAAGTGCCGTCTCTCAACCGGAGGTTGAACATCATCACTATCTTTACTTTTAGGAAAACACGGTTTAGAAGGTCGAAATGAGAGAGGCCAGACACTATTAAATTTTCTTCATAACCATCAGTTATATTTGATGAATAGCTTTTTCCAAAAGAAGCCACATAGACGATGGACATGGGTAAGCCCAAATGGAAACGTAAAAAATGAAATAGATTTCTTCATAACAACACATAAAAGATATGTCAAAGATGTCACAGTATTAAATCAGTTTCGCATTGGTAGCGATCATCCATCAGTGAGAGCTACAATACAGTTAAACTTAAAAAATGGAAGAACAAGATTAATAAAGAGAAGAGAATTGAAAAAATGGAGTACTCCAGAAAACACAAAAGAATATGTGAAAGCTATTAATCGGGCCTTAAACCACTCTCTTTCGGCAGATGTTGAAACCGTAAATAATGCAATCACAGAAGCTTTCATGACTGCACAAAAACAGTACTGTGCTAGACCAGCCGGAAAAGAAGAGAAACTGAGCGAAAACACCAGAAAGCTCATTAAAGAAAGAAAAATTAAGAGATCAGAGCAGAAAGGCGACTCAGCTGAACTCATAAATCTGAACAGAGATATCTCAAAAGCAGTTCGTAAAGATCAGAGGAAGTATAATACTGAGAAAATACAAAATGTCATTGAGCACAATGGAAATATGAAAATACTCAGAAGAAAGCTTTGTGATGGTAAAAAGAAAATGGTTAAACTAAAAGACAAGGAAGGTAATATAACAACAAATAGAGAGAGAATAGTAGAGATAGCAAAAAGCTTCTATGAAGAATTATACAAAAGCCAGTTAACAGAAGAAGACAAAACACAAATTAGAGAACGCAGAATAATAAACCAAGGATCCGAACTTCTGCCTACCATAACGATAGAAGAAGTGAAACTAACTCTAAAGGAAATGAAAAACAACAAGACTCCGGGAGATGACCAAATAGTAATAGAAGCTGTTAAAGTAGGAGACAATCACTGCTGGAAGTAGTAACTGAAGTATTCAACCTATGTCTAAACCAAGGTATTGTCCCTACAAAATGGAACAATGCAATTACTATCCTAATACACAAAAAAGGAGATATATCAGACCTAGAGAATTATAGACCGATAAGTCTGTTGTCACATCTCTACAAATGGTTTACCAAGATCATCACAAAACGTTTAGAACGAAAATTAGATTTCTATCAGTCTAAGGCGCAAGCTGGGTTTAGAAAAGGTTATGGAACAAATGACCACCTACAAGCACTTAAAATACTAATTAAAAAATGTGTTGAATATAATAAACCACTCACGTTGATTTTCATAGACTTCAAGAAAGCTTTTGATACCGTGGAATTACCGTCAGTATTAGGAGCATTAGAACAAAGCTGAATAGACTATAGATATACAAATTTGATATAACATATATACAACAACGCAACAGCATCTGTTAAACTCCATGACTTTACCGATACATATAGAATTGAGCGAGGAATTAGACAAGGCGACACCATCTCCCCCCAACTATTCACTGCAGCTCTGGAATATGCCTTTAAAAAACTAGATTGGGCTAAAAGGGGAATAAATATTGATGGTGAATACTTAAGCCACTTGCGCTTTGCAGATGATATTGTCATTATTGCCGAGAGTTTAAATGAAGCTCACAAAATGATGGAAGAACTAAAACAGGCAATAGAACAAATAGGCCTGAACATAAACTTTGAAAAAACAAAATACATGACCAATTTAGTTCCAAGTGATGTTATGAGGGTAGATGGAAACGAAGTACATCAAGTCTTTAGCTATATCTATTTAGGGCATAAAATTTGAATAGGAAAAGACAATCAAACTTGTGAGATCCAGCGTCGCATAGGCTTGGGATGGGCAGCATTTGGCAAGATGCGAGATATTCTAAAAGGAACGCTACCGATTTGCTAGAAGAAAAAGGTTTACAACCAATGCATACTGCCAGTAATAACATATGGTTCCGAAACAATAACTGTAACCAAACATTCTGCAAATAAATTTAGAGTCGCCCAAAGAAAAATGGAAAGAGCAATGTTGGGAATAACTAGAAGAGATATGGTACCAAATAGGATAGTGAGAGAGAGGACTAAAGTGACAGATGTCATAGAAAAAATTGCACAAGCCAAATGGAGATGGGCTGGACATATAGCACGTTTAAATGATAATAGGTGGACCAAAAGACTCATATAATGAAGACCTAGAGAAGACAAAAGACACCGAGGCAGACCACCAAAAAGATGGATGGACGACTTGAGAAAAACAGTCGGAAATTGGATACAGAAGGCGCAAGATAGAGAACAGTGGAAGAACATGGAGGATACCTATATCCAACAGTGGATGCAAGAGGTGGAGGAATGATGATGATCTTTACTTTATCTACTGCTACTCTGAAGAGTTCTACAGAACTGCATTTAAACCAGTCCCTTAAAACTTTCAACCATGACACTCTCCTTCTTCCTCCTCTTATCTTTTCCTGTACTATCAGCCTTAGCAGTTCATATCGCTGCCCCCTCATTACGTGTCCCAGATATAGTAAATTTCTTCTTTTTATTGTGTTTATTATTTCGCATTCTTTGCCCATTTCTCACAATACTTCCGTGTTAGTTTTCTTCTGTGTCCATGCTATTCTAGGCATCCTCCTGTAACAGTACGTTTCAAAGGTCTGTAACTTATTTATGCGTAATTGCTTCAATGTTTAGCTTTCAAGTCCATATTGCAGTATCGAAAACACGTAGCATCTCAGTGCTCTTACTCTCAGTTCTAATCTAAGATCTTTGTTGCAGAGAATTGTTTTTATTTTTACAAACGCATTTCTTGCTATTTCTATCCTAGCTCTTATTTCGGTTGTTTGATCATTACTATCTGAAATCTAGGTTCCTAGGTAGTTGTATCTATCAACCCTTTCTATCAGTACATTTCCCAAATGTATGTGTGTTGGTATATTTGTTTTCTTTGTTATTATCATGTATTTGGTCTTTTTTATATTCATGTTTAGTACACATTTTTCACAGAAACTGTTTGTGTTGTTTAGCAGTAATTGGAGTTGTTCAGCAGAGCTTGCCATAATCATGGTGTCATCTGCATATCTTATGTTGTTAATAGATCTTCCGTTAATTATTATTTCTTCAGTTTGAAATAGTAATGCTTGTTCAAAAATGGCCTCACTATATACATTGAATTAGTAATGGGGATATAATACATCCCTGCCTGATTTCAATTTCTAAACTGGGTTCGTTATCTATTACGATTTGTGCTCTTTGGTTCCAGTAGGGGTTTGTTATTATTAGTAAGTCCCTATGGTCTATGTTTTTTTGTCTTTAGAATTTGGAATTTTTCATGTCTTACTTTGTCAAATGTTGTTTCAAAATCAACGTAACAAACATGCACATCAACATTCATATCAATGCATCTTTGAGCTAACATATTAAAAGCAAATAACGCTTTTCTGGTTCCTAGTCCGTTTCTAAACCCAAACTGACTATCATTTATTCCTTCTTCCAGTTTTTTTACTATATACATCCTGATTTCAAACATATTCTCTGAGAATTTATCCTTGATACACTTTTCTAATTTAGTTTTGATTTTCACCCATTTTGTACAAATTTGACTCTTTTGAAGATTATCCTTTTTTAAAAACCATGTTTTCCCACATTTTATGTAAGCTTTCCTCAACCCAGTTGCTTTTCTTTAATAAAATTTCCGACTATATCTGTTGCAGGCCTCGCTTTTAAATCTAAAAATACTTTTAATTTGAACTGTCCAATTTTAATTATCGAAAAAAGCAAAGACTCGCTTACGAATAGAAGAGTCTAAAATCTCTCTTCGGGAACTCGGTTATTCCATTTGGAAATTAGTTTAGCTAAAAAGCGCTTGTGCAAGAAATACCGGCTAATTATTAATTGCAGAGCACTAATTAAAATTGTTGGGTCTCCGGAGCTCTCCGACGGATCAGGACCGCACTTGGGATGAGATCTGTACAGTAGTTGAATCGCTTATTTCAGAAATAACGTAAGTCACATTCCGACAGTCAGTAAGAGATAAATACGTTTTAATAGTTCATCTGAGTAGATCTGTTTAATATGTTTAAAAAAGTTAGAGAAGTAGCTGGTCTTTATCATAAGAAAACTCCACATACTATAACCGATTCGTCGGGAAAAATGATAATAGACGAACATGAAATTCGAACAACCTGGTGTACTTATATAAGTGAACTGTATAATGATGATAGACCCGAAGAACTGGAGACTTTAGTTGAAGGTGAAGGACCAGAAATACTAAAATCAGAAATACTGTTGCTATAAAGTTAGCAAAGAACAAGAAAGCCGTTGGCCCTGATAACATACCGACAGAGATACTAAAGCTTATAAATGAGGAAAACATTAGAATACTGGTCAAGCTTTTCAATGATGTTTATTCGACTGGTGATATTCCTGAAGATTGGTTAAAGTCCAAATTCATAACACTACCAAAAAAAAAACAACGTCCGAAAAACTATAGCGATTATAGAATGATAAGCCTTATAAGCCACAGCATCACAAATTTATTAAAATATTAAAAGATGAAAGGAGTTGATAGTCAAGGCATAGGATTCATAGAAAAGTTATACTGGCGTCAAACAGCGACAGCTTGCATAAATGGAAAATCAACAGAAATATGTAAAATACAAAGAGATTGTATACTATCCCCACTGTTATTTAATTTATATTCAGATAGAATATTTAAAGAAGCGCTGCATAATTTGGAATGGGGCGTGAAAGTTAATGGAATTCTGATAAATACAATCAGATATGCAGACGATACAGATATTTTAAGTGATGACATGAAAGAACTACAATGCCTTTTAAATGCCATTGATACAGTGGGAAGAGAGTTTGGCCTAAACATAAACTGTTCAAAAACAAAATACATGGTGTTTAGCCGTTTAGCACATCAAGATGCACGATTATATGTTGATGGTCATATAATTCAAAGAGTGTCCAGTTTTAATTATCTTGGTTGCCATATTACTGAACAAATAGATCCAGATCAAGAGATAAAATGTAGAATCGAGATAGCCCGCACGACATTTTTAAAAATGAGGTCATTCTTCTGTAAAGATAACTTGCAACTTCAACTTCGAAAGGGCATGGTTAAATGCTACATTTGGTCAGTCTTCTTATACGGTGTCGAAGCATGGACATTAAAAATATACACCATTAATCGTCTGGAGGACTTTGAAATGTTACTGCACAGACGTATACTAAAAATTCCATGGACGGCTATGCTGACAAATGTGGCAGTCCTTGAGAGAGCAAAAACATCAAATGTAGAAAGATGGCGTATTTTGGACACGTAGTAAGGGGAGACCGATATAATATTGTTCAACTTATTATGATGGGTAAAATCGAAGGACGCAGAGGAATGGGTAGAAAGCAGGCTTCTTGGTTGACGAATATCAGGGAATGGACAGGAATAAGGAAAGCTGAGCAATTCTTTAGAATAGCTCGAGACAGAGACAGTTTCGCCATGTTAATCGCCAACGTCAAGGAGACTTGATAGGGCACGTTAAGAAGAAGAAGTTTATCTGAACATTTTCACTAAAAGTGAAGTTTGAAGTTAATAAATTACACCTAATGTAAGGATTTATCAAAAACAAAAGCATCCTAATTGAATATTAAATTTTTTAAATAAACAATTATAAAAAGGATTTAAGTTGTTTTAGTAATGAAATGTCAGGTTTCAAAACAAAAGTATTTATAACTAAACAATTTTAGTATCATACTGTTTATTTTGTAACTTCCTTAGATTTTTTCTTAGTTGCTGATGTTTGAATAATATTTTCGTAAAATTGTTTAAACGGTTCCTCCACTCATTGAAGCAGTATTGTCAAATTTTCCTTTTGGCGTCTAGTATTGAAATTGGGTCTTTTTAGTTGGCATTTTAACTGTAACATTGCTTGTTTTTGGAATGGAAACATTAAAGGTATTCCATATCGCATCATTAATGTATTCATTAGCTCGAATACTGCCAGGAGCATCAAGGCTGTAGACAAAATGATGCAATTTGGACATTGAGAACGAAATTCGTTGGTCCCTTGTTAACTTCTGTGTCGCGGTCTACACATGCAGACTTTATAATAATTTCCCTTTTAATTTTACAGACCTTGAATAGGTTTTGAGCACTATGATCTCCGTGTACTTATAGATGTCATAAACTTCTGCATAAAATCGAATGCGATTGTTACTACATCAACTCTTTGAATGCATTCCCTAACTTAATCGCTTAAGCAGTGTAAAATGTTTTACTTTGTCGGCAGTGTATGATTTTTTCGGCAACCGCTACTTTTTTGCTGTTTTACCAAGACTAGGGCTTTTAATTTTTAAATTAAGCTCCTCACAGACATTCCATGTGTCAATTTGTGGCCTACCAAAATGTAGGTTAAAATTTTAATAAAAAAATTTTTTGTAGTAACTGTATTTTAGTGTACTCTCAGGATTATTTTTATTAATAATTCGTGCATTATTTTTATATTAAGTTTCACATGTAAGTACTTAAATTCCTTACCAGAGTAATGAGACTCTGACTAGAAATGTAGTTATGTGGTTACGGATAAGTTTCTTAGTTCCAGCATCAATAATGTTCCCTTTTATATTTTTCCCCTTTTATCTGTAGGCATCACATCACATACCACAAGTCTTGTAACCCTCTTTAGCCTTTCTCTTTCAATGGCGTAAATATTAAAAAAAGCACCTTCGCATATCTTTTTTTTAGTCTGATCAACATTAACTTAGAGCTTGTAACTTCTTACCCCATCTTTACCTCCTTCGTTACGTTTTATTTTTCTTGTATACATCCCTATTACTTATATTAATCCTTGTAGATATCTACCCTGTTCGTTTTTTGTTGTCATACCGGAAAAGTTACCAAAAATAATGTTTCTTTGATCTTCGTTCACTTTTTCAAAACATTTGAGTAGACACCTAAAAATTATATTTTACGAACATATAGTTCGTGGTCTGAGGTCCTATTTGCTTTGCTTCCACGGCCTTATTTTGTAGCTAATATATGTTTGTAGCTCTTTAACTAGTAGAGTTTCTGATAACATTACGCTGATATTCATCAAATTTTTTAATTCGCGTACGCCTTTTAGTAGAAGGCTCTCCATCCTTAGCGTTTTCCACACTGGTGGTTGCTTGATCATTGTTCATAATAACATTAAAATATGAACGTTTTTCTTTCAATATACAGACAACTTTTGTAAGCTACAATAAGAACAATCAAACGTGCAAACATCAGGATTGGCCGGGACACTTCTGAAGAGCTTCAAATACGAAGAGGAGTAAGGCAGGGTTGCATTTTCTCCCCGCTACTATTTAACATCTATTCTGAGTTAGTTTTTAATAAAGCAGTGGATAATGTTTAATGTGGTATAAAAATGAATGGCGTCAATATTAATAATTTGATATATGCAGATAACACAGTATTAACTGCAAGCAATTACGAAGAATGTTTAGGATTAAACTTGAGAGGTCGCTGGTTAAATTATATCAGATAAATAATTATAACGAAAAATGCAATATTGGTTGGTACATAAAATTGGTGAAAATAGCAACTGTAAATTGTGAATAAGTTATGAAATCAACTGGTTTACTTATTATTGTTGTTTTGTACAAAGAACAGACTTACCCTTTTGTTCTATTGATGAATTCGTAACAGGCTGAAGAATAATTGGTCGCTGGGCATCACGACGCCGCGGCCTGGGGCGCCGAGGCTTAACACGAGACCGGTCTCTGGAGGAGCGTTCAGTTCACTTCAAAGAACTTCAACCTTTAATTAATAGGATTACCACAACGTGTGATGAATATGGCCTTAAGCTAAACACCGCAAAGACAAAGATGATGGTCGTCAGTAAAACGCCAATACAACTGCTGGAACAGTGGTAACAACTTATGGTGAACAACTGGAGAGAACTAACAGTATGACTTACCTTGGTTGTAATCTAAATAAGAACTGGGACATGAGCAAAGAAATTAGAATACGGATAGAGAAGGCCAGAGCTGCATTCTTTAAGATGAAGAAACTGTTATGTGAAAACAATATTACTTTAAGTCTGAAAATTAGATTAGTGAGATGTTATGTGTTCTCTACACTTTTGTATGGTGTCGAAGGTTGGACTTTGACGGATACACTTCTCAAGAAACTGGAAGCCTTTGAAATCTGGATGTATCGGAGAATCCTACGAATAAATTGGGTGGATAGAGTTCGTAACGAAGTTGTTTTGCATCGGATGGGAAAAGTTACGAAAGTCGTCAAAACAGTTAAAAATCGCAAACTTGAAAATTTTGGCCATGTTATGCACCACCCAGAGAGATATAATATACTCCATTTAAAAATACAAGGCAAGGTAGACGGAAGAAGAGGGCCAGGTCGAAGAAGAACGTCATGGCTTAGAAACCTGAGAGATTGGTTCAACAGATCTTCTGCATCTCTTTTCCGAGTTGCCGTCAACAAAATGACTATAGCCAATTTGATAGCCAACGCTCGATAATCGAGCTCGGCACATAAAGGAGAAGAAGAAATATGTATGTAAAAATTGTCACTATTACATTATTATTATTATTAAAAACGAAAATAAAAGAAAACGAAGACAAAAATGAAACACCACAATACATTCATCTATATAATTCCTTTCGTAAATTCTACTTGAACGCTTCTGTATTGACCATCCCTGTTTATCCCCTAAACCGATTCTGCCTTTCGGCCTCCAGCATTCCGTGTTAGCCCGAATATTCCGCTCATCCCTAATAAGGGTACTAATTACCGTAGCACCCGCGTAGTTTAATTATGGAGTTAATTAATTATGAAAGCTTCATTGTATCAACACCTAACGCTATTTAGATAATGTTCTCCTCCACCTCCATTTTCCCCCGTTCGCAGCATCGCTTCCGAAAGGGTTAGGGGGGAAGGGGGACTGCACGTAAAAGATGATGGTTATGCAAAATAATCAATAATCTAGGAAAGAGAACTAAATTTGTTTATCAGAAAAATGAGATGTTTTTTAACGTAATTTGTCAATTCTTTTCATTAACAAAAAGAGGTTATATCTTTGTAAATGGGTATATTTAAAATATACCCATTTACAAAGATATAACCTCTTTTTTGTGATACGTGGTATACAGCCAGCTACAGGAATTATTTTCCTTGTGGATTTCTTTTCATTTAGTTTTCTTCTTTTTGTGGTAGGATCTTCATTAATAATAATAATATCGTATTGCAATTATGACTGGGTAACCCTTTATAGTGTATTTTTATGTATGAGAGAGTAATAAAACAATAAATTATGTATGCAAATCCCTAAACTGTTGATACGGGTGACTCAATGAAAAACAGATATTTGTCAACAAGTTTACAGAAGTATATAGGAAAACAATTTTAAATTGAGTATGACCACCAGGTATAAAGGTTGGAGCAGAATAGAATACAATAGTTGTGAGGGTTACTAATCCCTAAATAAGGTTGCCAGTGTCGGAGTGATGGAGGTTAACAGGTACTAATGAATTTGCAAGAAATGTAAGATGTTTGTTTTATTACTTATATATAACCAATAAAAGTTTAATAAGTACCTACCTATTTGCAAAATAAAGTTTAATTCTTTAGATAAAATAAAACGTTTTATTTTATCTGAAATAAGTGCATTCCACGAAGTAAGGGTTTCAACAATCAAACATTTAATTCTTTAATTCCAGGAATCTACGACAGTAATTGACTAGATAATTACCTTCTAAACTTATTCCACAGAAAATGTGATAGTGGGTTTTCCATTTTGTAGGAAGGTCCAAGTGGCGTATTCAAAATTCTTAACAGTTCACTAAAAGTAGGTACTTCAGTTGCAAGGTGCAGTTTATTGTGTATACTAGTGTTATGGAAAATTTGGAAGTGCCGTGTAAACGCCGAAAAATTGGTCCTTTAACAGTTAATGAAAAAACATTAATATTTAATTGTTTTAAATCATTTACACACAAACGTTTATGTGAAAGTGTTGATGAGACCGTTGAGTTAGTTAGCAGTACACTTGGTGTTGGGAAATCTACGATTTACAGAGTTATTAAAGAAGGGAAATGTGGTAGTTTTCAAATGCCACGTAATGCTCCATGGAAACCAAAATTTCAAATAGAATATCATTTTAAAGAAGGACTTCGACGGAAAGTGCATGAATTCTTCTTTAGACAAGAATTTCCAACATTGGATAAAGTTCTTGTCTCAGTTCGAGATGATAAGGATTACCCAGAAATGAGTCGAAGTACGTTATGGAAACTTTTAAAAGAAATAGGCTTCCGCTGGAAAAAGAATCCCAGAAAGTCTATTTTATTAGAAAGAAGCGATATTGTCATATGGAGATGACATTTTCTAAGAACCATAAAGGAAATGAGAAACCAAAAAAGAAAAATATTTTATCTTGATGAAACATGGATCAACGAGGGTCATACACCAAATAAATTTTGGCAGGATGAAACTGTTACAAGTCAAAGGCACGCTTTTGTAAATAACTTATCTACTGGTTTAAACCCACCATCAGGAAAGGGACGAAGGCTGATAATAGTACCCATTGGCAGTTCAGACGATTTTGTTGAAGGTGGTTTATTAACTTTTGAATCAACTCATACCGGTGGCTACCATGAAGACATGAACGCTGATGTCTTTCAAGAATATTACGTACCATCCCGGATCTATAAGAAAGGAACTTTATTCGTTGTTTGCCCTTCATAAAGAAAAAGTTAAAAAATACGAAATTGATGAAATTGCCAAAAATCGTGGAATGACAGTACTTAGATCCCCACCATATCATTGTGAATTAAACCCGATTGAACTGGTATGGGCACAGATAAAGAGTGAAGTTTCAAGAAAAAATACCACTTTTAAAATTCATGATGTTAAACAGTTATTTTTGGAGGCCGTAAATAATGTAAAACCTGAAAACTGGGAAAATGCAGTAAATCACACTATTAAAGAAGAGGAAAAAATGTGGAAGCTGAACAATATTACTGATAAAATGATCGAGCCAGTTATTATAAATCTTGGTTCTGAAAGTTCATCTTCTGAATCTGATTTGGATTTGTAACAAGTAGCTGTAAGTTTTATATTAATATTTTTTATTCATCTATTTAATATACCTTAGACGGTTTTAAAAACTCTTTTTCTCTTTTGTAATTTTTAAAAATTAAAAAAAATGTGAATTTTTTAAAACCCTTTTTAATGTAGGCCAGTCAGTTCTAATATAGTTTGTGATAAAAGAGGTCACTTTTGTTTACATACACATAACACTTTATAACACTGAAATAATTCATTTATTTTTTACAATTATTCAAAGTAATTTTTCAATTAATCTTGAGCACCCCATGGAGTGGTCGGAGATACCAGTTAAAATTATGCTAATTACTCTCTCGTTCATAAAAATAAACTATAGAAAAAATTGGAATCTGGAATGCAAAATCTCTCTTCATGTCAGGAAAATCTCATAACATCTTGAGAGAAATGAAAAGAATGGGTCAACATTCTCGGAGTCAGTCAAGTTTGATGTCCTGGATCTGGACAGACAAACATCGATAATCATGTAATATACTATGCTGGTATTGACGATCCTCATCATTATAACGGAGTGGCATTTATAGTTGACCAGAAAAGCAGTAAATGTATAAAGAACTTTATACCTATATCTGATAGAGTAGCTATGCTACAAATCAATATCAAATTCAAACCACTCCTCGTAATATTAACTTTATTTAAGTATATGCTCCTACAACAGAAACACCAGAAAGAGAAGTACGAGAATTCTATCAAGTGATTGAGAGAAAAATGCTGTAAACATTGTTATGGGGTATTTTAATGTCAAAGTATATGAAGGGAGGACCGAAGACGTCGTAGGAAACTTTGGTTTGGGCCACAGAAATGACAGAGGAGAAATACTGCTCCAATTTTGCCAAGAAAAAAATCTAATGATTGCAAACACCTGGTTTAAACAACCAAATAGAAGATATACGTGGAAAACACCTGTCGATAATCAAAACCGCATAATAAAAAACTAGATTGAATATGTATTAATTGAGAAACGTCATAGAAATGGAATCAGGGGAGTTAAAACATACCCCGGGGCGGACATCGGTTCCAACCAAAATCCTGTTGTTGGTAAAATTTCAATTAAACTAAAGAAAATCAAATACAGAGAAAAGATAAATCCTAGCGCCGAAAAAACTTATCCGATCCAATAGTACAGCCAGAAATAGAGAAAACACTAAATGATACATTCAAAGAAAAATTCAGTGAGCACCCGCGGAAGCAGAAGAAACAATAGAAAATATTGGGCACATCTTCAAAACAACAATCACAACTATACAAAGAGAACTACTTCAAGACAACATCACAAAAAATAAGAATACATGGATGACAGAAGAAATCCTAGAATTAATGAACATAAGAAGATCTTACAAAAATTGCAATGAAGAAAAATATAAAGAAACCCAAAGAATCATCCGAAACAAAATTAGGAAAGACAATGAAGAATGGATGAGCAGCAACTGTGAGAAATTAGGAGATTACTTAAAAATCATGACTACTTTAATGCATACAAAAAGATTAAGGAAGTCACAAATATGAAGAAAAAAATCACTACAACAACTTTAGTAGATGATAACAACCAAATGGTATCTAGTCCAGAAAATGTAGGAGATATGTGGGAAAAAAACCAATTTTGTTTGCTATTGCTATGCGTCTTTTTATTTCGGTGCTTGTCGTGTTTGTTGCGTTTACTAGCGATCCAAGATATGTGAATTATTTGACTTGCTCAAAGGTATGGTTGTTAATTTGAATGCTCTGTTGGATATTTCGGGGGTTTTTAGAAACCAACATATATTTGGTTTTTTTCCTCTTGTACTAATTCACTTGCCGCGTTAACAAGCATTATGTCTAACTCTTACGTAAAACACTGCAGTATGTCTCTCATGTCGTATTAAAAATAGTTCCATTCATTCTAATATTTAAATGTCTGATTGCCTTTTTCAAGGCAATATTAAAGAGTAAACACAATTCTAATGCATTAGCTTACGTTTTGCATTATTAGTTGGGTCAACTTAACTAACTTAGGTGGGATCCCAAAGTCTATCATTGCATTATATAATGCAGTTCTTTTCACACTGTTATAGGCTGCTTTGAAGTCGACGAAGGGATGGTGTGTATCTATGTTATATTCCAGTGACTTTTTATAGTTTATTTTTATGAACGAGAGAGTAATAATTAATAGCATAATTTTAACTGGTACCTTCTACCACTCCATGGGCGTGCTTAAGATTAATTGAACAATTACTTTGAATAATTGTAAAAAATAAATGAATTATTTCAGTGTTATAAAGTGTTATGTGTATGTAAACAAAAGTGAGTTCTTTTATCACACACTATATTAGAACTGACTGGCCTACATTAAAAAGGGTTTTAAAAAATTCACATTTTTTTTAATTTTTAAAAATTACAAAAGAGAAAAAGAGTTTTTAAAACCGTCTAAGGTATGTTAAATAGATGAATAAAAATATTAATATAAAACTTACAGCTACTTGTTACAAATCCAAATCAGATTCAGAAGATGAACTTTCAGAACCAAGATTTATAATAACTGGCTCGATCATTTTATCAGTAATATTGTCCAGCTTCCACATTTTTTCCTCTTCTTTAATAGTATGATTTACTGCCTTTTCCCAGTTTTCAGGTTTTACATTATTTACGGCCTCCAAAAACAACTGTTTAACATCATTAATTTTAAAAGTGGTATTTTTTCTTGAAACTTCACTCTTTATCTGTGCCATACCAGTTCAATCGGGTTTAATTCACAATGATATGGTGGGGATCGAAGTATTGTCATTCCACGATTTTGGCAATTTCATCAATTTCGTATTTTTTAAACTTTTCTTTATGAAGGGCACACAACGAATAAAGTTCCTTTCTTATAGATCCGGGATGGTACGTAATATTTTTTGAACTCAGCCAATTCTGCAAGTCTTTTTTTAACCACTTGGTTGTGGGCAGTCCTTCTATAAGTCTGGAGTGATAACTTGCATTATCCATTACTATTACACAGTTCTTAGGAAGAAGATCTATCATTTGTTCGAACCATTCTTGAAAGACATCAGCGTTCATGTCTTCATGGTAGTCACCGGTACGAGTTGAATCAAAAGTTAATAAACCACCTTCAACAAAACCGTCTGAACTGCCAATGTGTACTATTATCAGCCTGCGTCCCTTTCCTGATGGTGGGTTTAAACCAGTAGATAAGTTATTTACAAAAGCGTGAATTTGACTTGTAACAGTTTCATCCTGCCAAAATTTATTTGGTGTATGACCCTCGTTGATCCATGTTTCATCAAGATAAAATATTTTTCTTTTTTGGTTTCTCATTTCCTTTATGGTTCTTAGAAAATGTCTTCTCCATAGGACAATATAGCTTCTTTCTAATAAAATAAACTTTCTGAGATTCTTTTTCCAGCGGAAGCCTATTTCTTTTAAAAGTTTCCATAACGTACTTCGACTCATTTCTGGGTAATCCTTATCATCTCGAACTGAGACAAGAACTTTATCCAATGTTGGAAATTCTTGTCTAAAGAAGAATTCATGCACTTTCCGTCGAAGTCCTTCTTTAAAATGATATTCTATTTGAAATTTTGGTTTCCCTGGAGCATTACGTGGCATTTGAAAACTACCACATTTCTCTTCTTTAATAACTCTGTAAATCGTAGATTTCGCAACACCAAGTGTACTGCTAACTAACTCAACGGTCTCATCAACACTTTCACATAAACGTTTGTGTGTAAATGATTTAAAACAATTAAATATTAATGTTTTTTATTAACTGTTAAAGGACCAATTTTTCGGCGTTTACAGGGCACTTCCAAATTTTCCATAACACTAGTATACACAATAAACTGCACCTTGCAACTGAAGTACCTACTTTTAGTGAACTGTTAAGAATTTTGAATACGCCACTTGGACCTTCCTACAAACTGGAAAAACCCACTATCACATTTTCTGTGGAATAAGTTTAGAAGGTAATTATCTAGTCAATTACTGTCGTAGATTCCTGGAATTAAAGAATTAAATGTTTGATTGTTGAAACCCTTACTTCGTGGAATGCACTCATTTCAGATAAAATAAAACGTTTTATTTTATTTAAAGAATTAAACTTTATTTTGCAAATAGGTAGGTACTTATTAAACTTTTATTGGTTATATATAACCAATAAAATAAACATCTTACATTTCTTGCAAATTCATTAGTACCTGTTAACCTCCATCACTCCGACACTGGCAACCTTATTTAGGGATTAGTAACCCTCACAACTATTGTATTCTATTCTGCTCCAACCTTTATACCTGGTGGTCATACTCAATTTAAAATTGTTTTCCTATATACTTCTGTAAACTTGTTGACAAATATCTGTTTTTCATTGAGTCACCCGTATCAACAGTTTAGGGATTTGCATACATAATTTATTGTTTTATTACTCTCTCATTCATAAAAATACACTATAGAATCTGTCTATGTGCTTGAATTTGTTTGTGAATTTGTGAAATGTTTAAGTATTTTAAAAAATAAATTGCCGACGATTTTATAGGCAGATGCTAACAGAGTAATGCCTCTATAGTAATATAGTAATTAATTAAAATTATAGATGTATAAAACTAAAAATTGATTATATAATACAATAAATTGTTTCATTAATTTTTTATTTTATCTTCCTTTTCTCAATACAAAACACAATGCGGTCGAAGAACTTTTCATTTCGTTCAGATAAAACACATATGGTTGTCAATTGGCAATTGCTGATCCTCCCACATTATTATATGGTCTGGTAGGTCTCAAAATACACCCGGAGGCAATTTTATATTATATAGTTTTGCTGATTGTCCACGTCAGCTGCGGTTGTTTTCTTTAATGCTACAATTTAAGATGTATTGATTTTTATTTCGTCGCTACATTAGACCTTGAAGAAGAAGACAAAACTTAATTGGAATGCCAGTTGGTGCCTTTAGAGAAGAATTAATAGTATGTTGTAGACATGGGAAAGAATGACATATTAAAGTCAATGAACAATATCTCAATCATTTAATAGCAGTTATTTGTATTTTGAACGTTTGTCAAATATACATATAGAAAATAATTGATATTTAAACTTCTTTAATTTTAATCTTTCCAGTCGAGTCTATAGATAATATTACTATACCTAGTAACGATTACCGCTTGTTTATAGACGAAGCATAACTAAACTCTACTATAAATATATTAGATGACGTTTATACTACAAACTTACCTCAAGAACAAGTTGACGATTTGAGTAAGGTAAGTTGACCAAATAAGACCCACTTAATATTTGTTAGTTGTTTTTTGATAAATAAAATCACGATATAAATCTGAAAACCACAGAGAAAATAAATCACATATTTAAATTTAATATGAGATTGTTAAATTTTGTTAAAAGTTTTATGAGTTGTTACTTTTTAGTCTTTAAAAAATAGTTGCTTCTGGGCCTAATTAGGAACACCATGTTCTTAATAAGGCCCACTTTTTAAATGTGACCATTATGCCTAATTGCACCAACAGATCTTCAGCTCCAGTTTAGCCCAGTTCAGTTTATGTCTCATTGACGTTCCACGTACGTCTTAAGCTTAAGGTCTATTGGTGCAACTATACATTAATCAAATTAAACAAAGGTGACATGTAGGACATTTATTTTGTAAAAAATAATAGGTACTTAAAATAATTATTGCAAACAGTCTGGACATATGAAAACTAAGTCTTTATCATCTGCTGAAAGTCCTACACACTCTTCATGGATATATCTTTTGCAGCTGTCACAAAGTCTCATACCCTTAACGACATCCTCATTGCAGACGAAACAATACCAACTATCTTTTCGTTCTTCTTTGTTTTTTGAGGTTTCAAGTGAGCTGTGATTATTTTTCTCTTCTCCTTTTTTTAGTTGTTTTTTGACTATTTTTCCGTTTGCCAAGTTTTTTCCTTTTCTTGATTGGTTTTTAGGGTCATTTAAACCAGCTTCATCAAACAATGATTTTGTGACTTCCTGTGCTCGATAGTTCAGGGATTTCTTTCTAGCAGCTTTGCGTTTTCCAGTTTCCAATTCTGTTGTTATTAACACTGCGTTAAAACTTACTGACATTTCGTTTTCTTCTTCTGAGCTGTCATGTACTGAAAATTCATTGTCAGAACCGTCAGAACTCTCAGAGCTATCTTGCGTATTTTTCTCCTTTAGAGCTTTTATTTTCTTTTTTCTGTCTGGAGTGGAGCTGCCAATAGGATTATTCGTCGCGGAAGTCGAAGCTAATGGAATAGCAGAATCTTCCGAGTCTAATTTATTTTCTGTTATTTCTTTTGGGCAAAAAGCTATGTCTGGAATGACACTCGGATCATACGGGTATATTCCCGTAGCACGAAAACCTGAAATAACATTTGATGCTGTAGTTGCTTTTGGCCATACTTTTGAGAAAATTGTGCCAAACGAAAATTTATTGATCGTTTGATCTGGTTTATTTGTCCAGTAGGTGATAACTTCGTTGTCCCAGTAAGATTTGAAGGCTTTAAATACCGCCTTGTCCATAGGTTGCAGTTCATGTGTGCAATTACTTGGCAGGCAAAAAAGCGTAATTTCATGCGACTCGGCTTCATCAACAATACCTGCATCCAGATGGGACGATGCTCCGTCAAAAATAAGCAGTATTCTTCCTATTGGCTTGTACTTAGCAAAATGTTGTACCCACTTAATGAAAACTGGCGTAGTCATACTTCCTTTCTCACCCACCCGGGCCTTATTAGCAATACTGTAAGTGATGAATGTTTTTAGAAATTACCATTATTTACGTTTTAATAAACATAAGGTAATTCAGGTACTATGAAAGTACAACTAATAAGTACACAAATGTCATGCAAAATAAAAAAAATCGCACTCATAATCGTATTAAATTACAAAAGCATACTAATCTCAATATTAGATTGGATGTTTACCCATTGACCACTGTAAACGAATGATCATATAAAAGCGACAGTTCGCGTCGCTGCTCAACTTAGTGTAACAATTTGCACTTAGATGGCTCTACTGCATCTGTACATTGCAGCATACTGCCATTATATGTCCATTCTGAGGAATATGGGCGAGTGGGCTTTATTAGGAACCGGGCTTTATTTGGCGAACCTAACTGTAGAACAAAACTGTATCTTTCTTTAGTCAATCATTGCATGTTTTCATCTGTTCGTGTTTTTTGCATTTTTGTTAATTTCAAGCATTTGTAACATTTTTTATTGTTTTCTTTTTATAGTAATTAAACTGATTTAGTATAACTACTACTACTACTAAGGATTTCCACAGTTTTCACTGTCTTCCTTCACTCAACCGTTTTCTCCAATTTTCCCTGTCATTCCAGTTTCCATCTCGCAATGTTCTTTTCTCCATAGCCTCGTCGATTTCGTCTCTGAATGACCTTCGGGGTCTTCCTCTCTTTCTTCTTCCGAACGGGCTCCATTCTGTAATTTTGTTTATCCAGCGTCCTCTGTCCGCTCTTCTGACGTGGCCGTACCAGGAGAGTCTCTTCTCCTCTATACAGTCGATTATGTCTGATTGCACTCCCATTCTCCGCTTAATATCTGCGTTTTCAATTCTGTCTCTTTTTGTAAGTCTACAGCTTCTCCTCAGGAACTCCATTTCTACTGCTCTTATTCTACCTCTATTTCTCTTGTTTATTGTCCAATTTTCGGACCCATATGTCAGGATACTTCTTGTCAGGGTATTATATATTCTCTTTTTTATCTTTATCGTAATGCTCTTATCCCACAGCACTGAATTTAGTTGTCTTATGCAGTTTCTTGTTTGTCTTAGTCTGTTGTTTATATCTTCTTCTGTTGTTCCCTGGTTCGATATTATGGTTCCTAAATACTTGAATTTATCTGTTCCATTTACTTGTCTTCCCTCGTCTATCTCTAGGTTTCTCATATCCTTGTTTTCTGTTGTTAGGTATTCGGTTTTTTTCTAAGTTTATTTCCATTCCGTTGTTTTTATATTCCTCTTCTAGTTTTCTGAGCATAAAGCTGAGATCTTCTTCATCTTGTGCGATGAATACTTGATCGTCGGCAAAACTTAAGGTGTATAGGTATTCGTCTCTTACTGGTATGCCCATTCTATACACTTTCTCCTCCATGGTTTGAGTGTCTTTTCCAAGAATATTTTAAACAGAGTAGGGGACGTAGCACAGCCTTGTAGAAGTCCTTTTGTCGTCTTAAATGGATTGTAGGCTTTATTTTCACATTTAATAGCTACTTTGCTTTTTTTGTACAGTGCTTTAACTGCTTTTATTAGTGTTTGTCGGATTCCGAGATTTAGTATAAAATGTAGTTTATTTTCTTATAAAAAAAAATGAGTAATACTTTACAAAATTGGAAATACTGGGTGAATTCATATAAGTTTATAAACATTAAACATCATATTCGATTTCATTAAATCTTCTAATACCGAATTCATATCTCTCTTTCACGATAAACAACAATATTTAGGTTATATTTCCGATTTCGCGATAACCTACAACATAATAACAGACTACAATAAACACAATTTAACTTCGAAATAAGTTCTTATTGTGTAACGTATAAACGCCACGTTTCTATTAATTTATATTTAAATAATTATTTCATTTTAATTTCTTTAATAATTTATTAATTCTTTTACCTTCAGCTTCATTTTTACTATTTTTTTTATTTAAAAAGTAGTTGGCGCCCTCTCTTTCTCCCTCTGTTTTTCTTTTCTTCCTCTGTCTTTATTTTCTCTCTCTTTCTGTCCCGTAGAATAAATATTCGCCCTCTCTCTTTCTGTCCGGCAGACTAAATATTTTGTTCTGTGTTGACAGACAAGCTAAGTTCATAATATTTATAGCAACATCCTATGACATCTGTGCTAACTTCAAAGTCCCTTCCTATTTTCTGTCAATCATCTTTAATGGTGGGATTAATTTTTGCCTCTTTTTAAAATTTATAAAAGAAACCGACATTTATTAACAACTTCATCAGGACCTACATCCACGTGGTGCTGCAGCGCTCCAGAAGACACAACATTTAATTGGAGGACCTAACATCTACAATACAAGAGCAGTCCATCGAAGCAATAAGTATCACGAATTTGGCGGGGTTAATTATTGTTTTTTTATCATTTTTAATAAATATGTTTGGTTAAGATCTGTTTTATTTGCTATCAGCTAAGAACTCAGGTTCAATCCCTATTTTAAGACAAGACGAACTCATCTTTGAGATACTGAGCTAGCAAGGTATTGACGGTAAGCTCCCATGGTTGATTCAGGTATTATTTTTACAATAGTACTTCAATTCTCTTTGGTTTATCTTATTGTTAAAATTCGGTACTTTATTTGGCAAATAAATATTTTACATTTTATCTCTCATATAAGATTATTGTGGTAGTTATTATGTCAATAGGTAATAGTTCAGATTTCTTTCTTAGGTCTCGCTAGGTGTTTAAATCTAAACTAACGTAAAGCTTTAAATTATTTTGTTTATTAAATATTATCTTAAAATTTCAGCAACCAATATTTTGGCAATTTTGAAAAAATATAATAATAATTTGGCAAAATATAATTGAAATGTCAAATGGCGGTAGTTCATATTTTTTCCTAGGTGTATATACCTTCCTGACTTCCCTAGTGACTTATCTTCCAAGCTTTTCATATTTATAAATACTGTACATGAACGAAAATAATCGATTTTTATTTTATTCCCGATTCAAACAAAGTATATATAAAAATTAGTCAGAAAAACCTTGTTACTGTTCATTTATCTTCGCCACTGCAAATGCATTTGTTAAAACCTTTCAATAATCAACGCTATCACTTCATATTACTCACGGAGAACAATTAAAAGGTTTAAAACGGTGTCCAGTGGAGTAACTTTCCTCTTCCGCCTTCGATTCGGACTTGTTGTGCTTAAGTAACGCCACATGTACCTTTTAATAGTCGCCTTCCTTAATTTGATTGTATTGTTTCGTTCATGATGGAAAAGTGTTATTTTATAAGTGTATACATAGGTATTTAACCTGTCTTATATCCTGTTATTTAGCGTGACTCAGGCTCGACGTGGTGACATGGTTGCTGATGTGATTTACATGAAAGCTTTTTTACACTTTAGGAATTCGATATAGTGGCACATAAATAACTAAAACGTTTATTTATGCACCCTTATAAATGGATAAATAACGCTTGAAATATTTATTACATTACTTATAAATATTATTTTTTGTCGCTAAAATACTTTATAGACGTCATATGTTCTCAGAATCATGGTTAATTAGCTCTCTGCTCTAACGTATCTTCTTGATTTCATACAATTTTTCACTTTTCTTCTATTTTACTTTTTTCCAATACTCAAGTTTGTGAAATACGAAATTTCTTAACCATGTACGGCTTAAAACATTTCATAAAAGCACCCACAAGAGTTTCACTTACTTCAAGCCCTTGCCTTGATAATATATTTACTAATATTAATGAACTCAATTTAAATACGACCCCCTCTGTGGCTCAGTGGTAAGAGCGTCTACCTTTAAACCTAAAGGTCGTGAGTTTGAATCTCACCTGGGTGGAGAAATTTTCGTTTAATAAAAATTATTGAATGAAAATAATTTCTATCCTTGTGCTATCGGTACTCACCGGAGGGACCGCAGACGTTCGGATACAATTAGCGTCTCTTAGCAAAGACAATGACGTCGACATTGCTAAGTATCAAGACAATTACTCTACACACACACTACACTAGGTACCTGACTGTACCATTCCAATGACCATTAGTTGTCGAGGCAATAACACAATAAAAAAAAATTTAATACAGATGTCTACGTGTAGTATCTGATCATTTAGGTATATTTGCTATTATAAGTAGTTTAAAAAAACTTGTCTACAATTGTAGAAAAAACTAAAAAAAGATTAATTAATGAAAAAATTATTAGAAATTTGTGGAAAAAATTAAATCCAAAGGTTGGACTGTGTTTGACGATATTCACTGTATTTCAACCAACATGACAGAGTTGTTTATGAGATATATGTGTGAAAAATACAGCATTTGTTTTCCTTTAAAGAACGTAAATAGCAGAAAATGTGCTATTCTATGGTTTAATCATCAACTTCAAAATTTCAGAAAACAACCCTACGATTGGATACAATAATCCCAAACGTATTTCAGTGTAACATCCAACATCCGGCTCCATGGTTAATAAACATCCCAAATTGCAACACTTCTCTAATAGAGTTCTCCAAAAAATACAATAACAACATACTATTTAAAAACAAACTAAACGAGATTCTTGAACGAGACTACCTTAACTGCACAAATATCTTTACCGATGCCTCTAAATCTAATGAAGGCATTGGTTGTGCATTTGTTACTCCAACGTCTACTTTCAAATTTAAACTACCGCCTAGCTCAAGTTTTTTCACCGCTGAATTGTTTGCTTTGTACCGTGCCCTAAAATATGCAAACCTCTTAACAATTTCAAAACCTCTGTTTCTCACGGACTCGTTCAGCTCTCTTCTTGCAATACAGCATCTGTATCCTAAACAGCCCCTAGAGCAACTAATAAAAACTGAACTACAAATCGCCCAAGAGAACCACATAACCCCTAAATTTATATGGACCCCATCGCATATTGGAAGTATCGGCAATGAAGAGGCAGGCAGTAGTGCTGGTGATGCAGCAACAAGTGCGGAATCTGAATTAGTGCGTGTCAGTGTATGTAAAGATCTCAAAACGTTTTTTAAACAAAAAGTGATTGGTGCAAAGTGATGAGTGGCAGCGCGAATGGTTTCTATCGCAATCTAAATTAAGATCACTAAAACCAGATACACGACAGTGGAAAACTAGTGCTAGTATACGGTTTATTCAAACGGTTCTAACGCGCCTACGTATAGGACACACTAAGATCACACACTCTTATTTACTTTCGGTCAGTGAACGCCCCCTGTGTGACCTATGTGCTACGCCTCTTACCGTCGCGCATTTGTTAATTGAGTGTCCAAAATTCCATAGAGAACGTTTAATAAACAATATACCAAATACTCTACCAGATTTATTAGGAGAAAACTGTCCCGTAAAAAACTTATTAAATTACCTAAGGTCAATCAATATTTTGTATCAGATTTAAAGTTTTATTTACTAAGTAACTCCGCTAATAACCTGTTGGTGGATGCGGCATTGTTTTTCTTTTTAATCAAAAAAAAAAAACTCTACGATTGTAAAGCAACACTACTAAAAATTGGATTAAATATTGTCAAATGCGGAAGAAATACAAGCAAGCAATAAAAGCTGAAAAACCTACTGCTTAATAGTATTGTAGTGAAGTATTGTTAAAAATGAAACCTACAGGTTGTTTCAAAAAAAGGTAACCCCGTCTCTAGGGTAGGTAAAAAATTGAAAAATAATTGGGGTTTGCTTAGTAAAAAATTTTTGTAACGCCATCCGTTTTCAAGATACAGGGCATTGAAGAAAAAAAATTTACGCATTTTTTACGATTTTGCCGAAACTAGTGGCAACATTGTAATGAAATTTTATACGAATATGTTTTGGAAGCTGATACATCCCATGAATTTGTTTTTATATCTGATTCTCATAGAGGGCGCTAGTTACACGGATCGTACTAAATATTAGTCAATATAACTTTTTTAAGAGTGTTACAAACAAATGAGATACAAAGAGATGGCATTACAAACATTTTTTACTAAGCAAACCCCAATTATTTTTCATTTTTTAGCTACACTAGAGACGGGGTTATCTTTTTTTGAAACACCCTGTAGATTAGTATAATCCGACAAGCGAGAGCTGGCGGGTGAGCTGCGCGAAAATAGAAAAGGAATTATTCTAAGAGAAATAGGAGAGGTACTTAATCGCGATTATAGGTATATAGTATAGGTACTTAAACGGTTATACACGATGTGAACTCCTAGCCGACTGCAATAGAAATGAGCAATCCCTTCCAGTTTTCAATTTGTTCTACGCGCAACCCGTCAGCTCTCGCTTGTCGGGTTATATAGACCAATAATGACAAACACAGACCAATATATAATAATAAAACTAAATATAGAGGTCACACAAGTAAAGTATAGTCCAATATAATATTAGATATATTAGTTCTTAGTATTTCAGTAAATGGAAATCGTATTAACTGTTTT
The DNA here is from genome assembly GCA_918026665.1 of Diabrotica balteata. Classification (NCBI taxonomy): domain Eukaryota; kingdom Metazoa; phylum Arthropoda; class Insecta; order Coleoptera; family Chrysomelidae; genus Diabrotica; species Diabrotica balteata. The sequence continues at coordinate 1,938,269 of OU898280.1, forward strand.
TTTTTTGTTGCAGGCGACAAACGGCCGAAGAACGCGAAGCCGAGCGGCAAGCGGCAAACAGACTGATGCTTTCGCTTCAAGCCGAGGCCCTATCAAAGGGCTACATGAGCGAAGGCCCACCCCCTCAACCCGGTCCTGGAGACACAGCGCTCAGCGCCTTGCAGAATCTCCAACCGTGGGCTGGACCCTACAGTGCTCCCCAACCAGCTTTAGCGGAATCTATGTGTTAAAAAAGACTGCGGGTTTCCACGAAATGTGCAATAGTGCGAATTTTTGTGTATATATATGGGGTGGAAAGTAGGCAGAATTATTAAATTGATCAGTTCGAAAGATTGTTTTAATAAAACGTATTTTGTATCTTTTTTAATACTTCTATTTTTTGTTATTTATATATACAGTTCTTTTATATATATCATTTAACTTCTTCATGCTATGATTGCGTTACAAATTGCGACCTCATTTGGTCGAAACAATAACTATAAGTCCCACAACATTATTGACTAATAAAAAGAATATAAAAAATAATAAATATATCTCCAAAATAGTTTTAAAATCAAACACAGATCTCGTTTTCAAAAGGAAGTCAGTTTTTTTTTAATAATTATGTCATCAATTATCTGCTCTATTGAATATTGTGTTATAGAATTGAAATGATTTTTCTATCAGCAGAAACATGTAATTGAGACTGTTTTTGGTGAATTTATGATCCGAAAAATCCGTTAGTATCGGCTCGAAATTGATTAGATTATCGTAAAAAAAACCTAATACAGTTGAAGTTCTCCTTTATTTGGTGAAGGTTGTAAAAATATTTACTATAAATACAAAACGAGTAATGAAGCGAAAAATATATCTACTAAAATTAATACAATTTCAAGTAATAATTGAAAAAATTTAATATATAGGAAAACTTTCATATAAAAGAAATTTGTGAGCAGGCCAATATGTGCACAAAAACAAAAATGTTATTTCACTTTCACACAGACATTCAAAAATTATTTGAAATTCGTTTAATCAATTTATCAACATTTCTATACAGGGTGTTTCAAACAGATATGTCTTACATTATACCACGCAGTTAAATTATTAAATTAAATCCAACTTACGTTAGTACAAAATTGAACACAAAAAAAGTTACAGCCCTTTGAAGTTACAAAATAAAAATGGTTTTTTTTTGCTAAAACTGCCTAAACTGTTTGACAATTTTGTAATAAAAATGAGCACGTTACTTTCTTACACACGAACAAAATCTAAGCTCACAGAAAAATTTTAAGGGTGCAGTTTAATTTTAAGTTTTAAGAAAGGTTTTAAGTGCAGCCCTAAATCATCTCAAACTTTTGAGTACGTTAAAATCAAATGAATTTTGTGGCACGATTAGTTTAACACATTATTTTTTAAAAATTTTTGCCTTATCACTTTTTTCAAAAAACAATTTTTATTGAGTTACGACACTTTTCATTAACTTTTAAAAAATTACGTGCAACTAAATAAATGGCTTAAATGAAATAACAAGTACAAAAAATGTCTATAACCTATATAAATATGATATTACAATAATTGTTAAAAATGACCTCCATTTTCTTCAATACACATTCGGTATCGTTTTAATAAGGAAAATCGAATGCGCTGAAAAATCATATTTTTCTGACGAAATTGATTTTCAGCTTCAATTATTCTAACCCTCAACTGTTGTTTGTCCTCTATTGTTGCAAAATACATTTTCTCTTTTATAAACCCCCAACATCTCGTGGAGCCACCGATGATCCAGTAAGACTGCCACTGTCATCGTTAGTAACTGGGTCATGGGTCAACGTCAACCCCCTTTGGTTCTATCGATGTATTTGTAACAGGCGGAAGAGTTGGTCGCGGTGCATCCCGACGCCCGGGACGCCGAGGTTAAAGCACGAGAACCGTTCAAACTAGGTCCGTGTCGTTCACTGTCTTATGTTGAAGTGTACGTTCGGATGGTCAGGACTAAGGAACCCTCTAACCGTTACGTGGTGGTCCAAGAGGGTGTACCAATAAATCATTCTATTGTATTGCGACTTTGAGTGGCGATAATTTAAGTTAATTGTCACGGTAATACGAAACCTTACGTGACACAAAATACAAAGGAGAAAGCCAAATTCTCTGTACTTAAAACTTAATAAATAAGCTAGCCAGTACAATTTTATGAAATAACAGGAAGGAATATAGTCATTCATGAACTCAACATATTTCTCTTTGAGATCCTGAATTTTCTTAAAACAATTCTCTAACATGCAAAAACGACGATATGCTTGAGAATAACTATCGCAAAAGACAGGATTGGATTGTCGAAACGGTAGAAGAACAGAAAATCTGCCTGTTGACTCTCGGAAAGTAAATGCCTTATAAATATCCTCACAAACTTGATCGTCCTGGGACAAAATGGCAGGTTTACATATTTTTTTCGACAATGTTTGAGAAAGTATTACGAATTCTTTTCATATTTGTTCATTTAATATTTTTCTGTTACTGTACTGTAATGTGATCTAATTCAATGCTATTCTAACGACTTTGTTAAAATATTTAAACAGTCTTGACACTTTTCTAAACATTTGGTGATGAGTCGTTTTTTGGCGTGAGGATTTTCGTCGGCTCAAATGTGCTCGTTATAATGGTTGTTATTCGATTTCTACTGAAGGTAGCGTCATCGGTAAACAAAATATTTCTAATAAAATTAAGATTTCGAGTGTTTTCCGTTAACAACCAATCGCAAAATCCAATCCTTTTAGGATAATCTTCAACCAATAACTCTTGAAACGTTGTTAAGTGATATGGTTTAAGCAGTTGATCCTTCAAACGCCTCCAGGAATATTTAGTCTAGGTGAGGAACATTTAGTTGAGCAGCATTACGCTTATAGTTGTTCCAGGGACTTCTTCAATGATTTCTGAAATGTCTTGATCAGTTGCATCCATTATTGGACGACCACTATTGCAAGCAAATCCCGGTTGGGTTGTACCCGTTTCCCGTAAACTACGATGAATGGTCAGAAATAATCATCTATCGGGTGTATTTTGAGTGGGGTATTTTACTGCATAACGCCTTGCGGCTGCTGCACTATTTCCTTGACATTCACCTACGATATTCCCGATAATTTATTGAAATGATAATTTAATCTGATCCAACTTACCCGAAGTTAAATGCAGATCTGCCATTTCCTGAAATGTGTAGGCAATTGTAATACCAAAATTTTTAATATTAATCTTATTCACACAATAAATGATAATGAATGAAATAAATAAGAGGTAAAAAAGTTTTAAAAATAATGTGTTAAACTAATGATGCCACAAAATTCGTTTGATTTGAACGTACTCAAAAGTTTGGAGGGATTTAGGGATGCACATCCCCGTGTGCAATTTTTTCTGTGCGCTTAGATTTTGTTGTTTCTTTTTTATGAAAAATGCTTTCAGAATAAGAAGAAAGTAACGTGTTCATATTTATTACAAAATGTAAAGTAGTTTAAGAGATAAAGCAAAAAAACCATTTTTATTTTGTAACTTCAAAGGGGTAACTTTTTTTGAGTTACTTTTGTACTAAAGTAAGTTGGATTGAATCAATTTATTGCATTGGAATGTATGATTTAATTTATGCAAACCTTTTTGAATCACCCTGTACAGTTTTATTTTCTGTTAGTCTTTACTTTTCTTGATTTTAAATTAAAAATTGTACTAAATCTACATTTTCAGTGATCAATACCAATAATTCTGCCTGAATTCTCATCACTTTTGTAAATATGTTCTAAAATGTTGAAGTTCCAAAGACAAAACCCTGAGCGAACAAAATATGTACAGTACTTAGATTTAGTGAACACAGGAACTCTAGTGATAAATTTCAACTTTGTACTTAAATAAAAGAGCCCAAGTTCATTCAGGTGTAAATTATATTCCCTATATCCTTGTACAGAGCGACCTAAAGATCTCTATTTATTATTTTTTTAAACTCTATTCTATTATTTATAATTAGTCGTAGAAAAAATCTAAGGTGCTGCACGAGCAACTAGAATCTTAAAGTATATCGTTCGCGCTTTGATCCTTGAAGTTGTTGTTCGAATGAACTTGGATTCTGGATTAAAAAAAGCAATTTTTCTTGTAAGTATATAAAAAAAGTAGTGTGATGTCTGTATAAATGATCTAACTGTAGATATGCGTTATTATTGTAAGCACTAGACTAAATGGCATTAAATAAATAAAAACATTGCGACATTTACACGTGAGTTTTATTTTAGAATTATAATACAACTTCAAAAATTAGAAGAGTTGAACCTAAAAATATTTAGCATAGGATTTAATATCATGGTTTCAAATAGACCATACATAGAGGATATTTTACATCGGCAACAGCGCTACGATTCGTCGTTTGCGACAAAAACTAATGGGATAAACGATACTACAATTACGACACTTGCATTTGTTTTTAATTCAAATTTCAACGCTCTCTTTATGTATTTCGTGGTTTACACTCACCAGGGAGACTTGTGAAAGTTTTTTTATTGATAGTCAACATTATTGCTAGCTCCATAAAGCCGTTTATAAGTTCTTGTAGTTCTGCTGGATTATTAACGAGCAGAACGATATCGTCGATATATCGTCGATATATAGATAGGCCTCTGTTCTAACAGTTAATTTTGCTGAATATATTTTCTTGGGTTGTAGTAAAGAGCTTAAATAAATTGAAATATTTTATAGACACTACCTTTTGCTCACAAACGATTCTTCTCTTTTTTTAGACTGCGAAACAAACAAACACTACTTTTTTTTTCAAATCTCTAGCTGGCACTTTTATTTATTATTGTTATTATTTTATTTTTTAAGGTTATATACCTTCTTTTAACAACTGATCAAATTCGAACTTCTTTTTTTTTGTCTTAACTAAAAGCCAACTTTCTTCTTCTTTTCCTACCATCTTTACTTTCTGAATCATCTATCCATCATATCAAAGATGACATCCTAAATATTCCTCTTGGTTTTTTATTCGTCGACACACTAAGTCTATTTCTAGATGCTACTTTGGAATAAGAAGCATCGAAGATGTTAAATGAGAGTTTGACGAAACGTCTCTAAAAAACTCCCACTCCAGGAGAAACAAACAAGCAACTTATGAATATTCGGAAAACTAACAATACATATATTAGAATATAGACCCATATTTACAAGTTAGAAGACCCTGTTTTTGGAACAACGACTAACACATCCACGAAGGAAATTACAGCTCCTCCTACTCAGTCCTAATCCCGTTTCAGATGTGGTGATACCATCAGGCGTTTACAGTTTTTTTAGGATTTCCCTCCATTCTTCTCTGTCCTAGGCTAGTTGTTCGGCTTCATGTAACCCTTGGTTAATCAATAATTTTGTTTGATCTACCCAACGGCTTGAAGATCTTCCCCTAGGTCTCTTTCCTTCAACTCTACCCTAGACTATCAGTTTTTCCATCGTGCCTGTTCTTCTAGCAATGTGTCCAAAATACTGCAAATATCTCTATTGTATTTGTTTAACCAATCCATCATTTACTTTAAGTTGTTCTAATATCGATACGTTAGTGCGATGATCAATCCAGGATATTCTCAATATGCGGCGGTATACCCACATTTCAAAAGCGTCCAGTTTGTTTTTATCCGCTTTCTTTAAGGTCCACGTTTCGGATGCATATGTGGCTATGGGAAAAATGAGCACCTTTACCAGCCTTAGTTTATGTGTATTTTTATGCTAGAATTTTTTCAAATTGCTATCAGTTTCATCATGGCTGTTCTAGCAATATTCAACCTTCTACGTATTTCTCTGTCACACCCTCCGTCATTTGTTATTAGGGACCCCAGGTATATGAAAGTATTTACTACTTCAAAGCCCCCAATTTCTTTAATGTGTTGAAGATTATTCCAAGCTCTGTCTACTATCATGATCTTTGTTTAGCTTTAGTCCATATGTTTTGCTTTTTTCCTCCAAACATCTCATTATGTCTTCCATTTCTTCCTGATTTGCCACGATTATTACAGTGTCATCGGCATATCTCAAGTTATTGATTGTTTGACCTCCTACTGATATTCCGTCCTTCCATCCGTCTAGTACCTTTCGCATAATGTGTTCGTTGTAAATATTAAACAGAGTTGGCGAGATTATGCATCCCTGCCTGACACCTGCCCCTGTTCTGAAATAATCGGAATGGGTGTTGTTTATTTTTACTGTGCACTAATTATTTTTATATAGACTTCTAATTAGTTGAATTAAGTGGTGGGGTTTTCCCATTTGCGCTAATATGGACCATATCTGCTGCCATTTGACTTTATCGAAGGCCTTTGTGTATTCCACAAAGCACGTAAGCATAGGAGTATTGAATTCACGAGTTTTTTCGATTAGCTGTCTGACATTAAAGATGTGTTCTCTTGTGCCTTTTCCTGGGACAAATCCCGCTTGTTCTTCTGATATCTGAGGCAATAGAAAAGCTTTTAATCTTTCATGTATTGCATGAAGTAGAATCTTGCTTGCATGGGATATTAGGGTTACCGTTCTGTAGTTGCTGCAATCTAGCGGAGTTCCTTTTTTGAATATAGAGATGAAAGTAGATGTTGTCCAATCGTTGGGTCACTCTCCGGTTTCCCAAATCTTTTTGCAAATCATATGCATAACATTTACTCCAACATCTCCAGTCTCTTTTAAAACTTCTGCGGTGATCTTGTCTGCGCCAGGAGATGTTCTAGTTTTTAACTTATTGATTACTTTTTCTACCTCTGACTTTAGAATGTTTGGTTCTCTCTCTGCAGTAAACTCATCGTGATTTGCATTCTGGGGATCATCTGCATATAGACTTTGACAATATTTTCTCCATACCTCCGCAATCCCTTTCTCGTCATTTATAATATGTTGGTTTTGATCCATTATTGCTTATGTGATTGGTTTAAATGCCCTGGATAGATATCGGACTTTGTTATATAGCTCATGGGATTCATATCGGTTTGCATGTCTCTCTAGTTTATTTTCATCATCCCTACATACTCTTTTAATTTCTCTATTTAACCTTGCTAATTCGTTTTTGTTGCTGTGGTTTTGATATATCAGAGATTTGATTCTCCTTCGCTCTTAGAGAAGTTGCAGCGTTCTCTCTGTCATCCAGTGTTTTTTTTTTGATGATCTTTTTTTCGGTTTACCGAAAATTACAGATACCTGAGAAAAAAATGCCGATCGTTTAGAATGTCAAAAAAATAAAGGTTAATGAGAGTAAATAGTAATTTTAAGGTAAACTATCAGCGCTTTTCGCAACAAGGAAAAAAAAGTATAAAGTAATATAAATAAGTATAAAGTATAAAGTAATAAATAAAGTATATAGTAAAAAAGTAATAAAATGGTATAAAAGGTGTAAGGCAAAGGCAATATTGACGGAAAGCAGTCACTACATCTCTTTCTAATTTGCCTGACTTATCGACCACGTGACCTAAATTACCAATGAAATATACCAGTAAAATTTGCATTGTGTGTTAGAGAGGAAGTGAAATTTTGTAATGTGGATCCTTTGCTTTGATTAATAATAAATTTTGCTTTAGGTTAATGTTGTTTGTGCATAAAAAGATTTTTCTGAGCCTTATTTCGCCGATATTTAATAAAACCATTCTTAGATAAACGGATGACGCTATTACAATCAGATTTTTACCAGAGTACCATTTTATCAGGAGAGGAGATGGTTTTTTTTTACCGATATGAGATTTGGCATCGGTAAGTAACCATTCGTTAAAAAAATTTGGAGTAGTGTTAATATCCTCTGTAATAGCTAAATAAGATAATTATATATCGATTTAGAATTAAATTTTGACCAATCAATGTCAAAAACTTCCGATGAGAGGAATGGTGCAATTTTGAGATCACAAAGGCTAAGATGAATGACTAAAAATGATTCTGAAGAGATTTTAAAAGTCCAGCGTATCGAACACCCGCCGTACTCGCCTGATTTAGCACCCTGTGACTTCTTCCTGTTTCCGAAAATCAAGTCTGCCTTGTCAAGAGGCGAAGCGAAGAACTGCGCTAACAAAAGAAGACTTCCAGCATTGCTTTGACCAATGAAAAAAACGAATGGAACGGTGTGTGGCGAGGGAAGGGGAATATATTGGAAGGGAAGGAGAGCATTCAATTGTAGAATAATTTTTAAAATAAAACTCTTTTTCATAAGCAGTCTCGTTATTTATTAGCCAGATCTCGTATTATATATTGGAAATATGTGCCAGTGCTATTTCATCACACTAATTATGGTATCAATGAACCCACTACACGATTGGGCCGGAGAGCTAATAGCCTATCAAGACAAATAGACATTTTTTACTCCACAATCATTATTATCATCGTTTTGGCTTTACAACCCTGTGTGGGTCCTAGGCTCCCCAAGAATTCTCTTCCAGTCTTCCCTATCGATCGCCTTCCTCCGCCAAGCACGTATTTCCATATTTCTCATATCTTGGTCTATGTTATCTAGGAATCTTGTTCTGGTTTTTTCTCTTCTTCTTTAACCAATAGGTCTATCTCCAAAATTAGTTTGTTTAAAAAACAACTAAAAAGTATTTTACATTAAGTTTATTGTAGTTCTGTATTATTTTTATATGTTTGTATTATTCTGAGGTGTTTGTTATTTTCACGATGTCAGCAACAATAATGGAACAAGGTTAATAGACTTTGCAGCGTCCCACAACCTACTAATAAAATCGAAAATCTTCGAACACAAGAAAATACACAAACAAACATGGGTCTCCAACGACGGCGTCAGAAGAAATCAGATCGATCATGTTCTAGTAGATGCCAGGAGGGGTAGTAATTGTCTAGACGTACGAAGCCTAAGAGGAGCCGATGGAGACACGGATCATTTTCTGGTAAAAGCGAAGATAAGAACAAGAATAGCGTCCAAAAAAACACACAAGAATGCACCAACATAATTATGAAATACCGAAGTTTTACGTAATGAGGAGACAAAAAGGAACTTTCAAAAGGCTATAAAAATCGCTCTAACACAGACAGAAGACTATAACAACATAAACTCAGCTTGGAAAAATATCAAATTAGCTCTGACAAGCGTATCAGATGTAATACTAGGACACAACAAGAAAACAACAAAAAAATGGTTTGATGATGATTGCATGAACTCCATAACAGGAAGAAATATGGCTAGAAGACAAGATAGAGACAAGAAAACTAATGAAAAGGAAGAAGAGGGAGTATCAGGAACAAATAATCAGAGATATAGAAGAAAAAAGAAAGAACAAATAAGCGAGACAGTTCTTCAAAGGAGTTTCAGATATCAAGACCGGGTACCAAACAAGAACAGGAACTTCCTTTAAAACGACAGCGGGCAGCTTATCACTGATGATAAGAAAATCCTAAAAACCTGGTAGGAATACCTCTATCAACTATTGAACGACCAATCTAGCAGAAATACATTAAACATAGAGGTACATACAGCTGAAACAGAAAACCAATACCCGACATACGAAGAAGTAATATAGGCAATTAAAAAACTTAAAAATATTAAGACACCAGCTAGCGATGGTATTCCCGTAGAGTACTTAAAACATGGAGGAGAAGCGTTGTACACTTCTATATACAAGATAATTTAAGATATTTGGCGAGAAGAAACAATGCCAGATGAATGGAAAGAAGGGGTTATTGTACCAATACATAAAAAAGAAAACAAACAGCGATGTGTTAACTACCGGGGAATAACACTCCTAAACACCACCTACAAAATCCTTGCAAACATCCTGCTAGAAAGAACCAAAACATACACAGAAGAAGTTGTTGGAGATTATTAATGCGGATTTAGATCGGGCCGCCAGATATTCACAATAAAACAGATAATGGAAAAATGCTGGGAGTTTGAGCGTGAGCTTCATCAGATGTTCATAGATTTTAAACACGCATTTGAAAGAGTATGCAGGGCCAGACTGTGGACAGCGATGCAGGAACTTGGCTTTCCAAAAAAACTAGTCAGGTTGATACGGATGTGTATGGAACGATTATTATGTAAGGTGAGACTCGGACAACAATACTCGGATACATTTGAAATCAACAATGGACTAAAGCAGGGAGATGCACTTTCACCACAACTCTTCAACTTAGCTCTGGAGCACATAATCAGAAGTGCAAGAATCGAAAAACCGAATACAGTATTTCATCGAGAAGGACCGAACTTACTACTGGCATTTGCAGACGATATCGATCTAATAGGAAACACACGATTAAGGATGAAGGAGACTTTCGTGAGGTTTGAAAAGGAAGCAGAGAAGATGGGGCTCCAAGTCAACGAAAACAAGACGAAATATATGTATATGAGCCGCAATAACCAAAGCAGAGACAGAATCGGTCAGAACATCACCATCGATGCCTTTGACCAACTTTGACCGCGTTAGAGAATCCAAGTATCTTGGAACAACAATAACTGAAGATAATAACGGATCATAAGAAATAAACAACAGGATTCAGGCCGGCAACAGATGTCTTTTTGCCTTCCAAAACCTTATAAAATCGAAACAACTAACAAGACCTACGAAGATACAGATCTATAAAACAATCATACGACTCGTTGTGATGTATGGAAGCGAAACGTGGACGATAACAAAGGCAAACGAAGAGAGACTAGGTGTTTGGGAAAGAAAAATCCAAGAAAGATCTTTCGTCCTGTGCTGGAATAAGCATCAGGACAATATAGGATAAGAACTAACATAGAGCTCGAAGAACTTTACCCAGACGCCAATATCATAAAAGAAATAAAGTCCAGAAGACTCCAATGGGCAGGACACCTCAGAAGACATTCTGACGAACGAACAGTAAGACTGGTGTGGGAGGAAGTCCCAACTGGAAGGAGACCACGCGGACGCCCTCGTCTCCGGTGGCGAGATAATATAGCAGGAGACCTAAGCACTTAGGGCGTGGAGAATTGGATGGAGGTTGCTCAAAACAGAAAACATTAGAGGTATGTTGTCGAGTCGGCTAAAACCTTTTGAAGGGTTGTAACGTCACGGAGTAATTAAGTAAGTTTGTTATTTTAATAATTTATTGTTTTTAAGATGTAACTTTGGAAAAATGGCAAGTAAATGGATGCCGTATATAAATAAATAAATATAGGCCAAACATTTTAAAAATGTGTTAAACACAGATGAACAAGATGAACAAAAAATAAACAAAAATGATACTAAAGAAGTATCTCTCAAATTCGAAATTATGTTACCATTGCCGATTTGCTAAAAGAAGATGGCAAAAGGATACATTGTGCAGTATATATACGTGTCCTGCCAAATATAAGGACATGAAAAAAACAAAAATTTATTGTAAGCCGTTTTTAAATTGCACTATTTTATAGAAATAACTAAAAATTGTTACATTTTCCTTGCACCCACCGTATTGCTTTGTCGAATGAAGCGTTAAGTAATAGGTAAAGCCACCGATCGATCTACCAGTCGGATCAATCGCAATTTCAACCAAGATTACGTGCTCCGGATTATTTCGAAAAGGTCCAATTATCTTTATATATTCTACTATTTCTAGACAGGAAACCAAACCGCAAAATCACCTGAATCGACGCCTATAATATCATTATGTCTCCTGAAAACACTTTTAAAGATAGATCGTGTACCTGCACGCAGTCTCTTTGTTTTTATTAGTGGATGAATGACACCTAACGACGTGGTAGTTGCGGTTCAGTAATAAAGACGAAATTTAGACAGAAATGCGTGAAAGGGGCATACTTTGAATTATCGATTTGCATTTCCAAGTATTTTTTAAATCGTTTAATCTATTTCTGAACAATTTTTTTTATAAAACGTGACAAATAGTTCTAAAAAAGCATTAGTTTGTTTACACAAAAAATATTTTTTGGATCTTTTGTGGTTCATTCAAGGCAGAGGAATTTTTTATCATAATCTCTTCATTCTTTTTATCTTTTAACACAGAACTTGCCTCATGCTTTTTTATTCATTTCGCTCTAATTTTACTGTGGGTCTTCTTCTTAAAGTTCCATCTCCTATCGGAGGTTGGAAATTATAACGGCTATGGTCACTTTATTGGCTGCTGCTCTGAAAAGTTGTAGTGAACTATAGTTAGACCATTCTCTAAGGTTCCTCAGCCAGGAGATGCGTCTTCTATGCTTCTTCTTCCTTGGATCCTTCCTTGCATAATAATTCTCAGCAGCTCATATTTTTCTTCTCTGGTTATGTGACCCAAATACTCTAGTTTTCTTCTTTTTAAGCTGTTCATAATTGCTAACTCCTTATTTAGACGTCGTAGTACCTCAGCATTGGTAATCCTTTGAACCCACTGAATTTTTAACATTCTTCTGTAACACCACATTTCGAACGCTTCTATTTTTCTTATGTGTTGTTTCTTCAATGTCCAATCTTCCATTCTGTATAGTAAGATAGAAAATATGTAACATATTAGAGCCCTCAATCTGAGATGCAACTGAAGGTCTCTGTTGGTAAGCATTATCTTCATTTTCACAAATGAAATTGATGACTTTGATTTCTCTGCTTTGGTCATTTTTGTCATCAACCCAGGTTTCCAGATATTTGTATGTCTCTACTTTTTTATTTGGGTTTGCTCTATCATTAATCTTTCATTTCCATGTTGCGTTTTTGAGACAATCATAAATTTAGTTTTTCTCTCATTTATTTTTAGTCCGTATTTAATGCAATAATCGTTAATTCTATTTACCAATTCTTGTAGTGATTCCAGGGTGTCTGCCATTATAACGGTGTCATCTGCGAATCTTATGTTATTTACTATTCTTCCGTTTACAGAGATTTCATCACCCAGATCCGCTATCGATTCCTGGAATATGGCTTCACTGTACACATTAAACAGTAATGGTGACAGAACACAGCCCTGTCTTACTCCTCTCTTTATATCTATATTTTCAGACTTTTGTTCTTCCAACTTTATATTGGCCTTTTGATTCCAATACAGATTGAAAATGATTCGTAAGTTTCGTCTGTCTATATCTTTGTTTCTCAGTATTTCTATTAGTTTTTTATGTCGAACCCTGTCGAATGCCTTCTCGAAGTCGATGAAACAGGAATAAATATCTAGGTTCATATCTAAGCATCTTTGAGAGAGGATATTAAAAGCAAACAATGCCTCACTCGTTCCCAGTCCCTTGTGGAATCCAAACTGAGCACCATCCATATCCTCTTCTAGTTTTCAATATAATCTTCCTACATCTATTTCAAAATGGTTTTGAAAAACTGAATAGAATATTATAGAATAGAATTTATTTAGTCAATATACAAAAATAGTTTTGTTTTTGACAAGCCAAAGGAATAGTAACAATTTTTACATACATACAGATAAAACTTTTGCGGATTTAAATATTACAAACAGATATATAATATCAACAATTTAAGAAACGACAAACTCACTGAATAAAAATATAAAAACATATATTAATATCATCAATGAAATATCATCATTATGAGCAAATACCCTGACCAAACTAGTACTATTGTGTAAAAGCTGTATTAAAGAATCTTCTTCTTATGGTGCCCTATCCAATTAGTGGATGTTGGCGACAATTCTGGCATACTCTTCTCGATCTTGTGTGGCTCTAAATAGTGCATGGGCATCGAGGTTTGTCCAATCCCTTATGTTTTTAAGCCATGAGTATTTCTTTCCTCCGATGCCCCGTTTTCCTTCTATCTTCCCTTACATAATAGGCTTTAAGAATTGGTACTTGGAATTTCGAAAATATGACCTAGATAAGCAGTTTTTTCTTTTTATTATTGGCAGCAATTCTCGTTCTTTGCCCATTCGATTTAATACTTCGAGATCTGTTGTGTGATCTGTCCAGGGAATTTTCAGTAGTCTTCTAAATACCCACATTTCAAAGACCTCCAATCGGTTTATCATATTGGCCTTTATGGTCCAGGGTTCTACACCATATAGCAGTATGGAGTAAATGTAACATTTTACAAAGCGATATCAAAGTGTTAAGTTAAGGCTGCTGTTGCTTAGCAAGGTTCTCATATTAGTAAATGCTGTTCTGGCTTGCTCAATCCTGCTACGTATCTCTATGTCTGAATCTAAATCTTCAGTTATCTAACTACCGAGATATCTGAACTTGGGGATGTTTTGGATGATCTTATTGTTTACTCTTATATTTAATTGCATATTTCGTGTTCTACTAACCACCATTACCTTCGTCTTGTCTATATTAATCTTCAAGCCCAGTCGTTCTCCTTCAGTGTTTTTTCTATCTATTAGTCGTTGTAGCGCTTCTTGGCTATCAGCTATTCTGACTGTATCATCAACATAGCGAAAATTACTAATAGTCTGTCCATTGATTTTGATTCCGTCTTCAATGTCACTTAAGGCTCTATCGAAAATCGTTTGAGGATTAAAAAGGAGGGGTGACAGAACACAACCCTGTCGTACACCTTTTTCGATTGAGAAATATGGTGTAGATTCCAGTCCTACTCTCACAGATGCCACATGATTTATATAGAGGTTCTTTATGATTTTAAGGTCATTCTCATCTATCGAACGTTCCTGGACCAATCTTACTAATTCTGAATGATTACACAATCGAACGCTTTCTGGTAATCTATAAAGCATAGGAAGACATCTTTTTGCTGATCTCTACATTTCTGAAGTAGGACAGTTAAGCTATAAATTGCTTCTCTTATGCTAAATCCTTTTCTGAAACCGAACTGTGTGGGGCTAATGTCTGTGTGAATTATCTCTGAGTTTTAAAACCTGGCTCAATAAGCTGATCATTCGGAATAGGTCGCAACTATTAGCGTTTGGCTTTTTTGGGATTAGTATAAAGGTTCATTGAAGCTAATCCTGTGGTATTTGACCGGACCCATAAATGTCATTAAAAAGATCTACCAAGGCGTCTATATTATCTTCACTCAACATTGTTAGAACCTCTATGTATAGGTCGTCTGGGCCTGATGCTTTTCTCCATTTGCTGTTTTATTGCCCTTATAACTTCGGCCTTTAACATTTTGGAGGAGGGATCGCTTTTATATTCACTTTCAGAGTTTCTTCTAGTATTGTCTGAGTATAATTGCTGTTTGTAATTTCTCCAATGTTGAAATAGATCCTTGGGATCAGTAATTAATTCATTGTCTTTCACAATAGTGTTAAAACTGCAAGGTTTTATATGACCTGTCACTTCTTTAACGAGCTTATATATGTTAAAGTGGCCATGATTGTCTTCCAATTCCTCCATTTCTGCACACTTGTCTAGAAGCCACTGTGTTTTAGCTTTGCGACACTCTTTTCGTATTTGTCGGTTAATCTGCTAATATTTAGTTCGGTCTTTGTTTTTAAATGTTCTCGGACGCGACTAGTTCACGTTCGAGACGCATCGCCCCGCCCCTTATTTTTCCCGTTGGCTCCTCCCTGACCTGGAAATCACTAATCGCTACTTCATAAAGTATAAAACTAGGCGATTTTCAGGTCAATGAAGTCAGTCCTTCACGGGCTCTCCGAGAGCTTAGTGCTCTCGGGGCGCTGCTTTTCTTGTTTTTAGCTTTCCTATACTCTGTGGCTGAATATTTTATTTCAACAATATTTGGTGTTTTTATTTCGACTACCTCCTTTGTTCATGTAAGAAATATCTTGCCTTTGTCAAGGCAAGCCACCATAGACTGCATCCTGATGTTTATTTCGACTTATAAGTCATGTAAGAAATAGCTCGTCTTTTTCAAGACGAGCTCATCAGAAGAAAACCTTTTACGAATCCATACCCCGCAAATGGATTCAAGTAGAGGGGCTTTCGTCGACATTTCCGAAGCCCTCTACAGAGCACACGGTGGTACAGAAGGTGCTTACCTTTCCATTTACCCCGAGGTGACATAAATGATATGCATTGTGCATCAAGCATTGTATTAAAAAATATAACTCCGTTTGTCTTCTATACTGGCCGGTTTTAGTTTACCGTTAGGCTGTTTTAAGCTGTTTATATCAATTTTCTTTATGGATTATCTTTTAATTTTCGTAAGCTTAATTTTCCTACTACGGGATTTTGATCAGATCTGATATCTGTTCCCGGGTACGTTTTTACTCCTTGCAATCGATTTCTGTATCTCTGATTAATCAATAAAAATTCAATTTGATTTTTTACGATGTGTTCATGCGTATGTTGTGGAGTACCAAAGAATACAGACGCATATAGAAAAATATTTTACTGATTTTTTTTTAGCTTCGGCAAAGGTTATACACACTTTAAAAAAAAAGAAGTAGAGGTTGATGAAGATTTTAGTTTGAACCGTAACCAAATCGCACATTTGAACTGTCCATCTATATTTTTTGATATTATGTTCAAAAGCAATTTCTACTAATATTCTATAATTCTAGTAATTATATTAAAACATTTGTATTACGTTCTGGTATTTGTATTAAAAAATTAAGTCTTTTGACCCCAAGATCGTATATCATTCTGAGAGAAGAGCGATAGTATTCGTAGATTCAAAATTGATTTGCTTCTTTGTTAAATTATTATTAAAATAAAACCAAGTAAAATCTGTAGAATAATTTAAAGTGAAGCGGTATAAAAATGCCACCATTAAAATGATTAATTGAAAAATAACTTTCAATTTATGCGATGTGTTGGAACAAGTCGTGCCGATCTGTCTCTCTAACGCCACTTTGCATGCCAGTCTCGAAACTGTGCCTGTGCATTTAACGACGACATCGAGTAAAAACACATCAGATATGACGACATTTATTACATTGTTTAATTATCTGGCGTTAGCCTGTCATGCGAAATCCTTCCCTCAAAGTAGAAAACAATAATTTACATTTTTGATTATGTGATTGTCGTTTTCTAATAATACATCGAGAAAATTACCGACCATTTTATTGTCTGATGGCAGTTCTACGAAAATAAACACCTCTTGTATGGAAAATCGACTTTTAATTTAAAAGCGGAGTTCAATGTTTTCAGTATATAAGGAAAATTGTAGGAATTAGAGACAGAGGCGGGTCCAGAGAACCACCGGACTGTATATAGCATGTTTCTTTCGAGTTTATTGGATAATTTATGATACAGTGGTAATTGGTAACAAAGAGGGACGTTTACTACAAGTTGTTTGAAGTAGAAAGTA
Source organism: Diabrotica balteata (assembly GCA_918026665.1). NCBI lineage: Eukaryota > Metazoa > Arthropoda > Insecta > Coleoptera > Chrysomelidae > Diabrotica > Diabrotica balteata. The sequence continues at coordinate 1,955,362 of OU898280.1, forward strand.
ATAAATAGAAGAATATTTTCTTGTATCATTAAGTACTTTTAGAAAAATACCGGGCTGGATTGGTCCGGGATGTGAGGATGTGTGTGAATTAATTGATGCACAGGAGGTGGCTTGTGTAAGATGAAATGGGAGGTATGAAAGAAAACATACTGGTGGAACGAGCAGAAAAAACAGTGAGTCGAACAAACAAAACAACAATATAAAAACTTGAATAAAGAAGTCAAACAAGAAGTGGTTAAAAATAAAAATAATCCATGGGAACAAAAATGCCAATACCTAAACAACCATATAGAAGGGACAAAGAGCTCTGAAGCCTGGAGAACTATAAAAACGATGAGAAAAACGACAAAAAATCAAGTCATAATGAATAGAATACCAGAGAACGCATGGGTAGAGCATTTTGACAACTTATTAACAGAGAAAGAATTAGCATCAAAATGCTACGTCTGGTCGACTCTTCTATAGGCAGTGGAAACGTGGACCCTTAAAACATCAACCGTAAATAAATTGGAGGCCTTTGAAATGTGGATCTACCGGAGAATACTCAAAATTTCATGGACATCGCATACCTCAAACGAAGAAGTGCTGCATAGAATAGGCAAGGAAAGAGAACTTTTTAACACAGTTGAAGTAAGAAAAACATCATACCTAGGCCACATACGAAAGGAAAAATCGAGGGAAAGAGAGGCCTAGGAAGGAAAAGACTATCATGGCTCAGAAACATCCGACAATGGACAGAGCTAAATTTTGAACAGCTAATAAGAACAGCTGAAGATAGAAAAGAGTTTAAAATTGTAGTAGCCAACCTCCATTGAGAAGAGGGCACTTTAAGAAGAATTAACAGAGAGAAGAGAAAGGTTTAAACAGACAAATGAACAAGTGGAAGTAGAAGGAAGAATAGAAATATCAATAGAGCAAGTGAAAGAAGCAGTTAAGGGAATAAAATTAAGAAAATCTCAAGCGCAGGCGGAATACATCCAGAGTTGATTAGGTATGGATCATCAAAACTGTTTGAAATGATCCGAAAATTATTCGAAAGATGCTTAAACGGAGAAGAAGTTCCACCAGAATGGAGATAATCGTATATCTCTCCAATACACAAGAAAGACACAAAGACGGATCATAAAAAACTATAGAGGGATCGCAGTGATTGCTACTATAGGCCGACTATACTCAAAAGTACTACGAAACCTGATAGAAAATGATATAAAAGACAAACAACCCGAAGAACAAGCGGGATTTAGGGCCGGACGCTCCACTGTGGATAATATTTTCGCATTAAAAATTGCAATGGAAAACAGAGAAATAGAGAAACCCATATAGTTTTAATAGATTTGGAAAAAGCATATGACAGTGTACCGATCTCTCAACTATATATAGAAATAGGTATTTTGAAAATAAACCCAATTCTTATTAACGCCACTCAAAAATACTACGAACAAAACTTTGCAAGAATTAAAATGGGACAAGAAATCACCTCTCCTTTTCATGCAACAAAGGGTCTAAGACAAGGCTGCTGTCTGTCACCGACCTTATTTAAAATCTATTTGGGCAGATCCTTAGTGAAATGGACAAAAAAATGAAGAAACATGGGAATAACGGTGGAAGAAAACACGCTATATACACTTTTCTTTGCTGATGACCAGGTAGTAATTGCCGAATACAGCTACGATCTTAGCTATATGGTAAGAAAACTGCAAGAAGAATATGAGGTGGCAGGTCTAAACATGAATATGACAAAATGTGAATATCTCTCAGTGGGAACAGATGAGATATGTGACCTAGTCTTGGAAGACGACAAAATCAAAGGCCTGCAAATATTTGGGGGTCATTTTCAACAAGAAGGGAAATAGCGGAGATGAAATCAGGGAAAGAATAAACAAGGGTAGAGTAGCGACCCGTACCTTAAACTCTCATCTCTGGCAAAAAACAATTCGACGAGAAACCAAAAAACACATTTACGGTAGTATAGTCCAAAGAATTACACTTTATGGTTCGAAAGTATAGGACGTCACCAAAGCTAATAGAAACAAACTTTTGACGACAGCAATGGATTATCTGAGACGAAGCTGCGGTAGATCGAAACTGGAGAGAGTTAGAGATGAAGAAATAAGAAACGAAATAAAAATGAAGCGAAATATCAATGATGACATAGAAAGAAAATAATTAATCTGGTTCGGGCATGTTAAAAGAATGCTAGAGTACAGATGGCCTAGAAGAGTACTGGAATGGATCCCTCCTAAAAAAAAAGAAAGAGAGGACGACCACGGAGAAGTTGGCTCTACGATATTGATGAAGCAATGGCGGCAAGAGTCTTAGAAGAGGCAACTGCATATGACAAAAACAGATGGAAACTAGAGGTGGAGAAGCGGCGACAGCCGTAATTAATTCGTTATTATATTTATATAATACTGTAATCTGTAATACGTATCTATGGTTTCACATACAGAGAATATATGTATGCGATATATTATAATAATATGTATTAAAATATAGTAAAATATTGCCAAACATATAATCTAATATACTCCATTCGCTTAGCTCGGGCATATTTTGACATATTCATTGTCGGAAACCTATAACACAACAATTCCTACTTCTCAGTATTAATCGCTTAAGTATACTACTATTGAAGACTTTTTCTTTGAAAAAAGAAGAATTATTCTTAATAGTGAAAGTACATACTAAACCCATCAAATTTTGGGTTGTATATATTTAAAAAATAAAAAAAGAAGGTATAACTTTGAACTATACAACATATACCAGCATCCGGATATCATAACATTCATTAAAATAGGAAGGCTACGTTGGATTGGACATGTGAAAAGAATGGAAGAAGGCGAAATACCAAACAAAATATTCAAACAAGTGCCAGTAGGAAAAAGAACAAGAGGAAGACCGAAGCTGAGATACGTAAAACAAATAGAAAATGATATAACAACATTAAAAATTAAAAACTGGAAAAAAAAAAGCACGAAACAGGTCAGAATGGAGAAGAATCCTTGAACAGGCCAAGACCCAAAAAGGGTTGTCGAGCCAGTGATGATGATGATGATATTTAAAAAATATATTTTAGTTGTTATAATTTAATATAACTATTTATTATATGGTGCAGATAAATAAATATTTATTGTTTGTAATTCGCAAAGTTCTATTTTATTTACTATTTAGTTTTTTTTTATAGTCCTTTTTCTATCCGAATTGTCGAATAAAGGCCTCTCCCATTTCTCGCCATTCATCCCTGTTGTGTGCTAAGCGTTTCCACATTAGTCCTGCGACTCTTTTGATATCGTCGCTCCAGCTCATTTGAGGTCTTCCTCTTGGCCTCTTCGCATCGTACAGTCGCCAGTTTCCGACTTCTTTGTTCCGAGACTTCCGAGACTTCCTTCGAGACGTTCGTTGTGTCCAGCCCATTTCCATTTTAATTCAGCTGCTTGTTTCGCGGCGTCCTTTATTTTTGTTTTGTTCCGGATTGCTTCGTTCGTTTGCCGATCTACTAGTGAGATACCAAGCATCTGTCGTTCCATGGCTCGCTAAGTTTTTCGAATCTTGTCCATGTTCTTTTTTGTGAATGTCCAGGTTTGAGCTCCGTAAGTGAGAACGGGAAGGATACATGAATCGAACACTTTGGTTCGAAGGTTTTGGGGTATCTTTTTCTCTTTCAGTATGTATGAGAGTTTTCCAAATGCGGCCCATCCCATTCTTACTCGTCTGCTTATTTCAGTAGTTTGGTTTTCTTTGTTTACCTTGATATTCTGACGGAGATATATGTATTCTTCTACATGTTCCACTTTTGTTCCTTGGATGGTTATCGTCGGTTGATCATTTTTATTCGACATTAGCTTAGTTCTCCTCAGATTCATTTTCAGTCCTTTTTTATGGATTCCGTATGAAGCTCATCGATCATCGTCTTCAGTTCTTTCCAGCTGTCGGCTATTACTACTACGTCATCTGCATATCTTAGATGGTTTAAATACTTTCCGTATATCGATAGTCCCTTCGTTTCCCAATTTAGTGATTTAAAGATGTCTTCAAGTGCGGCAGTAAATAGTTTTGGAGATATGATGTCTCCCTGTCGTACTCCTCGGTTGATTTTTATTGGCCTAGTTTTCATTCCGTTATCAATCGTGACTACCATTTCAGCGTGTTGATATATATTATGTATTAATATCCTATATCTAGAATCTATTCTGCTGTTGACCAGTGCTTCCTCAATAGCCCATAATTTTATGCTGTCAAACGCTTTCTCGTAGTCTATAAATGCTAAACAGATTGGTAAATTGTATTCGTTAACTTTTTCTATTAGGACCTTTAGTGTGTGAAGATGGTCACATGTACTGAATCCTTTTCTAAATCCGGCTTGCTCTACTGGTTGATATACATCGAACTTTGTTCTCAATCTATTTGTAATTATTTTTGTGAATGTTTTATAAAGTTGTGATAGTAGTGATATTGGACGATAATTTTTCAGATCTGTATTGTCCCCTTCTTTGTGTATTAATATTGTGTTAGCAGTATTCTATTCCTTTGGTATGTTTCCTTCAAATAGGCATTTATTAAAAGTATTTTTAGGTACCTGATGACTTCTTCTCCGCCTTCTTTCAACATTTCTGCTAGAATTCCATCACTACCTGGTGCTTTATTTCTTTTCATTTCTTTAATTGCACTTTTTATTTGTACTTCGCTTATTTCGGGCATTATTTCAGAATTTACGTTTGTTATTTGTCTTTTCAGATTTTGCTTTGAAGAGTCAGGGCGATCGTTTCTTGAGCGGTATAACTCAGTATAGAAGTTTTCAACTATGTTTGATATCTGAGCTTTGCTTGTTTCTAGTTGGTCTTGTTAATTTTTCATAGTTATAATATTTTTCTTTCCTAATTTCGGTTTGATATATTTCAGACTCCGATTTTTCTCTATCACTCTTTCTACATGTTCTTGTTGATGTTTTTTAATATCGTCTTTTATCTGTTTTCGTATGGCTCGATTAAGTTCTTTGTATTCTGTGGTATTTCTTTTGTTTAGTGACAGGAGCTTTTTTCGTTGTTCCAGCATATTCTTCGATTCTGCATTTATTTTGGATTTTTTGTTGTTATGGCGGGTTGCTACTTCTGAGCTAGCATTCAATAGTTCTTTTCTGGATGTGAATAGTTAATATTTAATTATAATGGTTAATAATAAAGATTTTTGGATGAAATACAAACCACATTAAAAGAGAATGTACTGTAATTATAAATTTGAAATAATGTGTTAATAATCGCCATATTCTAGTTTTATTTGCTAATTTCAACAAATAACCTACTTGCTTTAAATGCTTACCTTATGTGATTCTTGATATAAATATGTCACTGCGTTTTATACAAACACATACCTGTATTTCTAAAATGAGGAAGAACGATCTAACCACAGCTCACCTCGAGAAGAAATTAAATGCACATTTAACAATATCAATACCAATAAATATCAAAGATAGAATAACTGGCTGGCTCCTCACGTAGATATCGTTCCTCTATTTCTAAAACAGCTATCACTTTAATTGAAGGCACCTACAAGCCATTCCAAAAGTATTTTGTTACCTATCTCGTTTCTTCGTTGATTAGGAGGTCCTAGATGGGATTTCTTTTCATTTTTTCATCTCGGACTGGCGACAAAGCTTTGTCACGCGATAAAAAGTCAGACTGAGAAATTAGTGTGTTATTGGATCCGATGGAACGGGAAGTAATTGCTTTTTAGAATTGTGGTATATTAATAGAACTGCTTTTTTAATTTTCTCGATATCAGACGAGCTATTCAATTAAATTAAATCGGAGAAATACGTAAAGACACTTCAAGATAGTTTGACATTTAAAAAGTTAAATCTAAGTAAAACATTACAAAAATAATTTTTATGTAAACCGAAATTAAATTCTACAATATTTCTAATATATGTTGTGCAAACTCAAAACCACTAAATTTTGTATATTTAAGAACAGAGTAGATCGACTCACAACAAATTTTGCAAATATCATTAGGTTCTGGCAGTCGATCCGCATGAAATATCCATCTGGGTGGATGAGCAAAGCAATTGCCATCAGGAACGAATTAAATCATCAAAATGCAATGATTTGAAGGGTTCGCAACATTGGGGCGTCGCAGGAGATCTCGATGCCCTTCATCGAGCACGTTCGAAATGAGGTTGCGCAAATTTTAAAACAAACGTAATAAATACCTTTTTATTTTAACTATCCATAACAGTCTAGAGTAGTATATTTCAACTTAATATATTTTTATAATATACCAAGTTGTAATATATTACTCATATTGTTTCAATATTTTTTACGTTTCGACCACTTTGGTATTTAATGTTCAATCTGGCTCTCGAAAAAGTAATACGTATGTCACAAATCACAACCACTGTTTATGGTTTATATATGACAAATAAGTGCAAATCCTTGCCAAAGCTGATGATATCAATATTATTGGATGAACGAAAAACAAAGTACATGAAAATAAGCACACAACAAATCTTACATCCACTTGTTATTAGAAAACGACGTTGTCGAAGCAGTTAACGAATTTGTATACGTGCGAGCACACCTTAACACTGTAAATAATACAACCGCAGAGATAATCCGCAGAATTTGCACGATTAACAGGTGTTATTTTAAAAGAGAAATACAAAGGTAAAATTATAGACCTGGATAAAAGAGAAACAGTGACCTTGACTCTGAACAAAAAGTAATGAAAACATGTTAGGATGTTTCGAAAAAAAAAAGTACTGAGAAGGAACTATGAAGCGGTGAATGATAATGGAGTGTAGAGAAGACGATACAACTTCAAACTTTCTAGAATATACCAGGAACTAGATATCGTATCCGTGTCCATCCCAGCTTGCATGGAGGAGGAGTTCTGAATTAAGTAGGGACTCTTCTGTACATCGCAGAAGACGGACGGGCGGGGAGTCCTCAACCCTGACAGGGCGCGTCCCACTGGCTGATAGGGAAATGTCCTACAGATATGTAGGATAGGTGTGAATGAGGTTTCAACAAATAAGCACCCTCGGACCAAATGAGAACATGGCATAGGACAGCAGCTATGATATTACTTCATTAAGGCTATAGGAAGAGGAAACTAGTATGTTGAACCAAAAAAAAAGATCATCAAAAGGAAACACTGGATGACAGACAGAACGCTGCAACTTCTCGAAGAGTGAAGGAGACTCAAATCTCTCATATGTCAAAACGACAGCAATAAGAACGAATTAGCAAAGCAAACCAACATATTATAAATGACGAAAAAGATATTGCAGAGGTATGGAGAAAATATTGTCAAAGTGTATATGCAGATGATCCCAGAATGCAAATCACGACGAGTTCACTGCAGAGAGAGAACCAAACATTCTAAAGTCAGAGGTAGAAAAAGCATTCAAAAAGTTAAAAAATAGAAAAAGTCCTGTCACAGATCAGAATTACCGCAGAAGTTTTAGAAGAGACTGGGGATGTTGTAGTAAATTTTATGCATATGATCTGCAAAAAGATTTAGGAAACCGGAGAGTGGCCCAACGACTGGACAACATCTACTTTCATCCCTATATTTAAAAAAGGAACTCCGCTAGATTGCAGCAACTACAGAACGGTAACCCTAGTATCCCATGCAAGCAAGGTTCTACTTGATATATTACATGAAAGATTAAAAGCTTTTCTGTTACCTCAGATATCAGAAGAACAACAACAACAGGATTTGTGCCAGGAAAAGGCACATCCTTAATGTCAGACAGCTAATCGAAAAATCTCGTAAATTCAATACTCCTATGCTTATGTCCTTTGTGGATTATACAAAGGCCTTCGATAAAGTCAAATGGCATCAGATATGGTCCATACTAGCAGAAATGGGAACACCCCACCACCTTAATTCAACGAATTACAAGTCTATATGCAAATAATAAGTGTACAGTAAAATAAACAACACCCATTCCTATCATTTCAGAACAGAGGCAAGTGTCAGGTAGGGATGCATAATCTCACCAACTCTGTTTAATATCTACAGCAAACACATTATGCGAAAGGTACGAGACGGATGGAAGGGTGGAATATCAGTAGGAGGTCAAAAAATCAGTAACTTGAGATATGCTGATGACACTTTAATAATCGCGGCAAATCAAGAAGAAATGGAAGACATATAATGAGATGTATGGAGGAGAAAAGCAAAACATATGGACTAAAGCATAGAAGTAAGACAAAGATTATGATAGTAGACAGAGCTTGGAATACTCTTCAAAACATTAAAGAAATTGGGGGCTTTGAAGTAGTAAATAGTTTCATATACCTGGGGTTCCTAATAACAAATGACAGATATTGTGACAGAGAAATATGTAGAAGGTTGACTATTACTAGAACAGCTATGATGAAACTGGTGACAATTTAGAAAAATTCTAGCATAACAATACATACAAAACTAAGGCTGGTAAGGGTACTCATTTTTTCCTTAGCCACATATGCATCGGAAACGTGGACCTTACAGAAAGCGGATAAAAATAAAGTAAACTCTTTTGAAATGTGAAACGTATCGATATTAGAACAACTTAAAGTAAAGGATAGATTGCTTAAACAAATACAACAGAGATATTTGCAATATTTTGGACACATTGCTAGAAGAACAGGTACGATGGAAAAACTGATAGTCGAGGGTAGAGTTGAAGGAAAGAGACCTACGGGAAGATCTCCAAGCCGTTGGGTAGATCAAACAAAAATATTGACTAACCAAGGGTTATATGAAGCCGAACAACTAGCCCAGGACACGTTAAAAATGGAGGGAAATAGTGAAAAAACTGTAAAGGCCTGATGGTGTCACCACATCATAAAAAGGATTAGGAGGAGGAGATATCATAAAATATATCAAGATAGGACATATGAGGTGAGTAGGGAACAAAATGACCCAACTAAAAAAACGCTACTTGATGGACCCATTGGTCAGAGAAGAAGAGCAACACCCAAAACAGAGTTTCTTGATAACATCGATGAAGGCATTAGAATATTGCTTGGCGGAGAAAGGCGATGGATAGGGACGACTGGAGACAAATTTTTAAGAATGGTAGGACCCACACAGGGCTGTAATGATGGTAATGACCTGAAACTGGACTTAAAAGTCAAACAAGCAATTTACTTGAACCCAGCCTATGAGAAATGTTCACCCAGGTAGTACGATCGGGTGTAACAATTCATTGGAGCAAGGTGTGTTAACTCGAGTAAAAACAGGAGTCACCCCACCGTGCTCCAATGCTCTAGACCATCCCTTTCCCCCTATAGCACTCTGATGCGCTATAGAGGCACAACAATCAGCCAAATGCTCTTCATGTGGAGGTCCTGGGTAATAGAACCCCAACATGGTTTCCTAACCGAATGCAAAAACTCAGGACAGCGCATCTCCGCTATATTCCTGTTATCTTAATGTGGCTGATCCGCGAACTAAAATTGCTTACTTGGGCCTCAAATCTCCGCTCTGAGTCCCGGCTCAGTTCGACGACTTGGTGCTCAAGGGGTTGGGCCCTACGTGCCCGGGTTTTGGGGTTTTTGTTAATTTTTTTGGTGGCCGAAGCCGGTTTTTGTTAGTAATTTTTTTGGTGGCCGAGGCCGGTTTTTTGTGGTTTTATTGTAGGTGACATGTGGACAAAAAATCATAATTAGTATATAGTCTATATTATAATAAAGAAAATATATAAAATATTATACGATACCACAATACAGACTGTATCCTTGTGTGAGCAGCTGGACCCACTGTGTATGAAGCGATATGCAATATTCTGGGTGATTTGAGCTACGAACTATCTTCCTTGTGTGAGTGTTATGATTTTGGAGTTTCTTTTCACTCTGGGGTTTTGTATGGTTACGTTTCCCTCTAGGGGGATTTTTTATTTCTATCTCTGGTTTTACTTTAATCTACTATTTGTTGTTTAGGTCTTTTGTGCTTCCATCTGTGGAAAGCGTCATACCTCATTGTCTCTCGTAGAATGTGACTGGGGTGGTTATCTAATTCTGCGAACTTTATCCTAGCCTTTTCTTTCATTGTGTCAGTCACTCTGATTTGCTGTAATTCTCTGAAAAGGAATCTTTCAGCTACGTATCTTGGTACGTTTACCGCTTCTCTTAGGCTTTTGTTGTGTTGTGCCTGTATTTTCTTTTTGGTCGTGTTGTATATATGTCCCATGCAAGTGACGCGTAGGTCAGTATAGGAAGGACTATACTGTTTATTAATCTTATTTTGGTTTTGATGCGAAGTTTGCTTTTCCTTCCTGCTAGGCCTCTTATTGCGGCTCTTGCCATATTGGCTTTTTGTATTGTAGCTTCTACGTGTTTGTTAAAAGTTAATCTTTTATTAATTATTACACCGAGGTATTTTGCTTCGCTTTTCCACTTTGCGATTGTCTTGCACAGTTACCTGTTCTTCCGGTTGTTCTCGCCTCTTTTAAAAAGGACAGCTTGCGTCTTGTCTGAGTTTATTGCAATTTTCCACTTTAGACTCCATTCTTCTATGTCGTCTAATGCTGTCTGTAGGTTGGTGACTGCTATGTCTACATTTCTGTGTTTGGCCGCTTAATGCTGTAGGAGTGTACTTAATGGTTTGGAGACTTAATAGTGTACCTGGTGTTCTAGGTATGTCTGCTGTGTATCAACTTAAAAGTTAGCCTCACAAGGTGTTATATTTTCTTTACGTAATTGAAACTTATACTGCTTTATGTAATTGAAACGCGGACTCAACGGGCGACTACTAAGAAACTAAATGAATTCGAATTCTGGATATATATGAGAATCTTTAAATTATCATGGATACAGCACATAACAAACAACAAAGTCATGAGAATTATTAACAAAGAAGTAGAGATAATGGTAATAATTAAAATCGAAATCTGCAGCTGCTACATGGTATGCTTGAAGCGAGGCGCTAAGTTCATCAATTGTTTATATAAGGCATGATTTATGGTAAAAAACTAATCTCAAAGCTACATTACTTGAGGAAATGGTAACGGAAATACGTCAAACTATTCGGAGCAGCCGCATCTAAAATCAGAATAGTTATGATGATTGCCAGCTTCCGTCACAAAGATGACGCACAAAGAAGAAGATATTCAAATCAAATCTAACACCAATACTAAAGGAAACATCGCTTATTATTATAAATCATACTAATAATAAATAAACAATTAGCTAAAATATAGTAAAGAATATCTATTTATTTGCATGGTTTTGAAGAACCTCAACATGAACATGAAAATGAAGAACGTTACCTTTTTCGATTCGAGGAATTGGCTCGGACGAGCATCCAGAGTCCGTGTATGGAGTCCTCGAAATGAAACATCATTTGAACATCGCGCAGCTCGCAACAAAGCCTGCTAGATCCAACGATAACCACATATCGTTGGGGTAACAATTGAATTAGCCGTTTAACGTCAAGTTTGAGTAATGGCCGGTAACCCTACGCCCCTCTATACCGTTGCTGATTAAAATGTAATCTAATATTACGCTTCCGGAAAATACACCGAACGTAAACTGAATATTTTGGCTTTGTTATTTCGATTTGATCGTTTTATTTGTTTGCCGGATTAAAATCTCATCTGGTCCAGTTCGTTAGTATCAATTAAGTATACACCAGAACATTGGCAATTGTTTTGGCCCCGTTGTCTCATTTATCACAGCGTCAAACAATTTTTCCATCGTCCGATGAATGTTTTATGGAAATTTGATGAAAGGTGTGTGCCGAAGAACTGCCCAGTTACGCAACTGATGTGGCTATCCGAAAAAAATGTTTATTATCCTCACGCAGCTATATATTCTTATATAATTGCCACTGGAAAATAAAGTACAACGTTAAGCCTGGAACACACTTATACAGCCTTTCGATCCTGCTCCGATCATACATAGTTCGGCAGCCGGATACCTTACTTTACACATAAAAGGATGGATAGTTAAAAACTATTCTATCTTATGTAAAATAATATAGGGGACAATATATTCGTATTTTACCGAAAGAATTTACATAAGATAGAATAATTTTCAATTGAAAGAATAGTTTTCAACTAAATTTAACAAATCGATAAGTAAAAACGCACACTTTACTATAATATTTTCAGAATACATTTAGGAAAGGTGTATATATAATCTAAAAGATACACTTACTTTCCATTTGGGGAGTTTTAGCAAAAATTTCAACTTAAAAGTATGTTGCTTAGAATCTACGTTGACGCTAAGTGGTAATGGTTGTAAAAACTTCAATTTTTTGTTAATAAATAACAACCTTGGCACATAGATAGTGAATCCATCGACCAAAAGAGATGTACCTGCACCATTTTCCCCCACTGTTGTCAGAAACCTTCGAGTTACAACAGTTAACGCTGTTTTTGCAACTAGTTTGCACTGTTTTCACTGTCACTAGAAGCAAAAGATAATACTACATCATCTGTATCAGAAGACGAGTAAATAAATTTTTGTTATTTTACTTGCCGTCGCACCTTCTTTCATAATATCAATACTTAAGAACAAGCGCATTGACAGTAAAATCATAAATATAGTTCAAACATTATATTGGATAAAAAGTGCCATAGTTCAAATTCATGGGCAACACTCAGAAGAAATGAGGATCTGTAGAGGAGTTAAACAGGGATATGTTTTATCGCCACTTTTGTTTAACTTATATTCAGAAGAAATTTTCCAAAACACGCTCAATAATATCGAAGCGGGAGTCACCGTTAACGGAAAATTAATTAACAACTTAAGATATGCAGACGACACTGTGATCATAGCAACGAGTATAGAGGATCTACAACATCTTATCGAAAGCTTGAATATGAATAGTGCTGAGATGGGAATTACTATAAACGCTAAAAAAACGAAGAACATGCTAATTACAAAAGACCACAAACTATACATCACACAACAAGTAGAAAAATATCAGTACTTGGGAACTTTGATCAATGAAACCAATGATCATACTGTAGAAATAAACAGGCGAATAGAGATTGCCAGATCAGCATTTATACGAATGAAGACTCCTAACGTGCAACAATCTAAATTTGGACATCAGACTACGTACCATTTGCTGTTATATATTTTCAATATTATTATATGGAGCTGAGATTTGGATATTAAAAAAATGTAATTTAAAAATAATCGAGGCCTTCGAACTCTGGTTATACCGCAGAGTATTGAAAATATCATGGACTGATAGAATTACAAATAGAGAAGTACTGGAAAGGGTTGGTAAAGAAACAGAACTAATGACCACTATACAAACCAGAAAACTGGAATATCTAAGACACGTGATGAGGGGACCAAAATATGAAATTTAGAGACTCATAATACAGGGAAAGATTAAAGGAAGAAGATCTGTTGGGCGAAGGCAGAACTCATGGTTAAATAATCTACGTGATTGGTATCAATTCAGATCGATTGATTTGTTTAGAGCACCAAGTTCTAAAATAAAAATAGCCATTATGATTGCTAACCTCCGTAGGGAGACGGCACTATAAGAAGCTCCAGACTTTTTATGCATATGGGCTTAATTACTTTAGGAGAGTGCCTATTAAATTCTTTGTTACAGTTCGTCTATTTTTCACCCTTTCCTGTCTTGCTGCCTTTCTTGCTCATGCTTTCTCTTTTTCTTCTTTTATAGCATTTTCTCTGGAGTGTCTGTAGCTATCATGATTTAACCTGGTTTTCTTCTACCAGCTATCCTTTTCCTTGCCTGTAAACTTGTTCCGGGGTTATAAATATGTTTAAATGTAATTTTTTTTTCCTGTGAGTGTCGATAGAAATTCAGGTTCTTTACTTTTGTGAGTAGAACTAGTTGTATTCCATGTTACACCTGATGCAATAACAGGAACTGAATGACCTGTGTCACTTAAAGTTCCCACAACTGAAACAAAAAGACATATGGAGTGAGTAGACGTTCTTCACCTGAAGGTCCTGCATTAGTAGCAGATGGCTGGCTTGTATTACCTAAACGCACTGCAGGAGAAACAACAGAATTGGCTATTTAACTCCAAGTCCTTACTTCTGATGTGGTGTCTACTGAAGCTGGAAGGGGAAAGGTTGTCGAGCGATCAGTGACATAGTAAGCTAATAAATCGTCATCTGAAAACACTCCTTCGTAAAAGGGGTAGGTTCCAGATGTACGAAATCCAGGGTAAACCACTCCAAGAGGTTTAGCAACTGTGTACAGATCGAATGTTTTTTCTGCGTTTTTGATCAACAACGCTTCAAGTGCTTGGTTGTACTAGGTTTTAAGAGATGAATAAACTGACTGGTCTAGCCGCTTAAACTTATGATTGATGTGTGAAGGAAACGTAACCATCACTACTTTTACAACAGAGGCTTTGTCCAAGGCTTCTGGGAGAAGGCGTATTTCATGACTGTAAAGAGCAAGTAAGCATCTTTTTTCCTTAGAAAAACTGGCATAGATCAGAAAATGAAAGACATTTTAAAAAAGTTTTGTCTGTTGACCATCCAGCTACATATACAGCACAAATACATCCGAAGGGCCTCCAAAAATCATTCTTGGCTTGTAATACACTCGAGGAAAAACCAATAAAGGTGAAAATGCGTTTCCTATTGTATTAAATGCTATCATTATTACCAGCTGCCCTCATTTAACAGACGTTGCACTACCTTTGAGTTTGACTATTTTTGATTGGTTGTAGACAGTGCTCATTTCTGTTTCGTCAGTATTTTAAATCCGTTCCGATGGAATTGGACCAAAACGGTTATGACTGTCTCTTATGTTCTAAAAAAAAAATGCACGTTGTGGCGATTGAAGCTCGTGGCATGACTAAGACTTGTGGCTTCTGACGAAAATGCTACAAAAATAAAACAAGTCCATTATAGTTCCTATACACAAAAAGGTAGATAGAACTGAATGCGCAAACCATAGAGGAATATCCTTGTTACAGGTAATATACAAAGTTCTCGCCATACTTATTAAAAAACAGGTGAAAATATACCTGAAATTGAATCTAGGAGAAACTAAGGAGGATTTCGCAAGGAAAGATCAACAACCGATCAAATTTGTATGCTAAAAAAATTGCTATGAATATAACATTTCAGCACAAGTAAATTTCCATTTCATGGATTACAAAGCCTTCTACAATAGACAAAAACAAATTAATAGAAACTCTAAAAGAATTGCAAGTGCCAGAAAGAATAGTAATATTCCTAAAATTGACAATTAGAAAAACCATTTGTGCTGTGAAATGTAACGGTACGCTCTCAGAAGAATTCAAGGTGTAAAAAGGTGTTCGCCAAGGAGACCCGTTGTCTACCTTGCTATTCAATATAGTTCTAGAAAATATTGTAAGGATTAGTTAGATGAGTAAGTCCAGCACTCTTTTCTACAAAGAGCACCAAAGCTTAGCGTATGCTTATGATGTGCTTCTTATTGCAAGAAATGGAAAAGAACTGGCAAGTACAGCAAAAAAAGAAAACGATTCGGGAAAATTCTACAATGGGACTGAAAGGTAATAATAATAAATTCAAGTATATGGAAATCTTGAGAAAAAAGGAATAAACATCAGGGCTCCTTTAAATTACAGGTGAAGGATAGATCAGTTGTAGAATTCGAGAAGGTTAATACATTTATGTATTGAAGTACCCTTATTATGCAGACTGACCAAGAGCAACAGATCTGCTGGGGCTATGAACAAAATAATTCATACCAAAGATATATTTTGTAACACAAAAATAAGAGTATACAAAACTATAATCACGCTGCCGAGACATGGACTATAAACAAAGCCATATAGAACAGATTGTAAGCATGGGAAAAAAAGAAAAAATGTTTGGTGGAAAAGTAGTTGAAGGAGAATGGAGAAGACGAACTAATGTAGAAGTTTACCAATTGTATGCTGACCCTACAATAACAAAAGTAGGAAAAAACGTAGACTAAAATGATTCGGACATCTAGAAAAAATGCAAATAAGAGGAAATGCTGATAAGAGCAAATTTAAAGGAATTTACAAACAAGAAGAAAGATAGTGGAGGCAAAGGAGAAGAAACATGTAATACTTTGTCACACTTTTCCACAAGAAAATAAAGGAGCTAACTGGAAACAGAAAGGTATAGCAACCTTTCCGGATTTACTTTTAATTGCGGAAAATACACAAACACCTACCTAAAAGTAACATAAATTATCTTCAAAATTCATTTCATTTAATTTTTTTTAGTTCCGAGTACATTTAAAAAAAAATTATACAGGATAAATTGCCGTGAAAACTTCGATAAATCGAAAAACTCGTTCAATAAGAGATTAATTATGACTAGAAGATAAACAACTTAAACGATTTCACCTGGTTCTTAATGTATTTCGGAGACACTGCTCGAATTAACGTTTTTCGACATCCTCACAACAAAACTAAAACCATTTAGACCACTCTTGTGGAATGTAACCCCTTTTTTACGTTATTTTACTTAAAATTAGTCGACCCATATAAAAGCAATTAGGCCAAAAGCAAACCAATAACAATAAATCTGCTACGCAATCTTATCTCCGAGGGTCGTTTTGTCGAAATTCTACGTCCAAAAACAAATGACGGCCGGTCGGTGGTCGATTTTTTTGTCTAGACACTTCCGGTGCTACCTGTATAATCTCTTCTACTTCTGTAATTTCTTCTGTTTTCCGGCGAGCACTGTGTGTTTTGGGCACTAGGCCTACCTGCCGGTGGTTCATTCACAAATTCGCGAAATTTACTATGGGAATCGTTTCGGTCGGTCACAAATTATAGGGCATTTCTCTGTGTTTTTTACAAATTGGCGTAGCTGTGTTATTTATCAAGCCGCTGAGATTCGGTGTGTCATCAGAAGATTTATTTAATGTGACATTTCCGTACACAGAAAATATTAAGTTAAAAAAACTGCAAGGTTATTTTTTACAGGTATACATACAATAACAAACAGATTTAAGAAAAGATAATGTCTTGCTAAAAAATAAATCACTAAAAAATAAAGGCAACTTAAACAGATTTATTTATTTACTTATATAGCTTACTAGGCCTTAGTATAGAAATTGGGGTCTAAAATAAAAATATACCACAATTGCTAGGTATGATCGTCCAAGTTCAGCTCATGGTGGCACTCTGATTCTTTCAAATCACAATGATTTTTCGTCAGTTTCGAAATATGACTATTTGCTGGGTGAAAACCCACTCAAAAACCCGACGATTATGCAGGATTTTTTCCACTCAAAACTTTCGTAAATTGTATAATTCATGCTTGACTTCTGACTGGAGTTTTTCTTCTGGGGACATTGACTGTAATAAACTGTTGACTGTTTAATTGACTGTTTAAGTGATAAATTATAAGTGATAATTTAATAGTGATTTTCTAAATAGACTTGAATCTATTTTTAATAAAGCGTTTTCTCTATTAAACATCAGGCCGAAACATTACAAACCTTGGATTACCAAAGGCATTCGCATATCTGCGAAGAATATGCGTTCTCTGCTATATATTAAAAAATTTAATGACAGTATCCCCATCTCTGATTATATCAATAAGTATAGAAAATGCTGTCTAAAACTACTCAAAGTAGCCAAAAAATCCTACTTTCATAATCGCCTAACAAGCTCCAAAAATATTTCAAACGAAACTTGGTCAATAATAAACGATTTTCGAAATAAAACCAGTGCAGCGAATCAAACCTTTTCTTTCTTAACCCCGAAAATCTAAATGATTACTTTGTTAATGTGAGTAAAAATATATCTTCAACTATTTCACCACAACAAGATCCAGTTTTCTATCTCCCTAATTCAAAAAACATTGCTGATACCTTTTTAAGACCAGTTGATAAGATTGAACTCATTCGAACAATTCTTAGTATAAAAAGCTCATCGTCCTGTAGTACAGATGGATTATCTATTAAAATTTTCTCAAATCTTCCGCATAATGTTTTGGAGTTCATGGTCTCGCTAGTAAATGATTCCATTGAAAAAGGTACATTCCCTAACTGCCTAAAGACTGCCATCGTTATTCTTCTTCATAAAGGTGGAGAAAAATCTGATCCCTGCAACTATAGACCTATTACCTTCTTACCAGCACTATCAAAAATTATTGAAAGGCTTATAAAAGTTCGACTTATGCCTTTTCTCCTTAAACATAATATTTTATCGCAAAATCAGTTCGGCTTTTTGTCTAATAAATGTACTAGTGATGCCATGTTTTCTGTGTTACATGAGGTATATCTATTACTAAATAGTAACCTCTTCTCCGCCACCGTTTTCTGCGACTATTCCAAAGCCTTTGACTGCGTAAATCACGACATTCTATTAAAAAAATTAACTTTCTATGGAATTCGGGATGTGTCTTTGAATTGGTTCAAAACTTACTTGGTAGGTAGGAAACAATTGGTTAGAATAAAACCACCGAATAAAAACACCGACTCTAGTTGTAAAGATATTGAGTGTGGAGTACCCCAAGTTTCAGTATTAGATCCCATTCTTTTTTTACTTTTCATTAATGACATCACTTAGTTGAAAATTAAGGGGAACATTTTTCTATTTGCTGATGATACCAGTATTACTTGGAGCAACTCTAATATTTCAACGCTTCATTCAATTATAACCTTTGATTTGCTTATAATCAAGGCTTGCTCAGACTCCAACTTGCTTAGCTTTAACGTGGATAAGACAGTAGCATTATCTTATAAAGGAGTCCTATAACCCTTGCTTTTAAATGAGAGTCAAATCAGTATCGTTAATTCCGTGAAATTTCTAGGTATTCTTATCGACAATGATCTTAAATGATCCTTGCATACTGACTCCTTAAGGAAGAAACTAGCCTCAGCTTGCTTTGCAATAAGATCTGTTTCGAAGGAACTAAATTTATCTTCTGTCAAAATGGCATATTTCTCATTGTTCGAGTCCCATCTTCGATATGGGCTTCCATTTTGTGGTTCTAGTACAGCGACCCAATTTGATACTGGTTTTAAGTTGCAAAAAAGAGCAATTCATTATCTATTTGGTCTCAAACAAACAACTCATTGCAAGACCTACTTAAAAAATCACGGAATTTTGGCGCTTCCCTCTTTATTTATTTTGGAAACGGTTTGTTTGATTCGAAAACATCTAAACATTTTTCCCGATAGACCTGATCATGGCTACTCCATTAGAAATTCGGATTGTAACGTTTATTTACCGGTCCCGTCCACTCAGCTAGTAAAGAATTCTATTCTATATAGCGCAAAAAAACTTTATTATCACCTTCCAAGAGAAATAAAATCCGTAACATTTTTCATTAAGTTTCGTAAGATGACAAAAATCTATCTGTCTGAAAGACCATATTATTCAGTTGACGAGTTTCTTAATGTATAACAAAGAAACAAAATTAATATTGTTTATAATTACATTTGGGTGTCTCAAGCAGTGGCTACAATTTGTTTTATTTGTTGTTGTCTGTACAAATTATGTAAGTTATACAATAATTTTACTAATTTAAAATTGTATTGTTCTGTTCTATATTTTCTATATTTAATTGTATGGAGTAGCAAGTAAACCCTTTTCTACAATCCCAGTAGATAATAGGTCTGCTTCAGGGTAGTAACCTTGCCACGCAAGCCATGCTTTGCTCTCAATTCCTTACTAAGAGAAACTATGCCCCAATATTTTATCCTTCCAAAATCTAGTTACTTATTTCCTATTCCTCCCTTATGAAGGGCAACCCCGATCATCAGTATCAGCTTAAGACAAAAGGGAAATTATCCTGGAGCGGTTTGAAACTGGACTGCTCTAACCATGTCTGAATGGTTGTGATGCTGCGGTACAGAAGGTAAAGGAAAATCACTGCACTATATATCCTCAAAAGAATTGCTTTCAATATGACAGTAACAGAAAGTCAATATAGAATGTGTAGTGGTACCCAACTTACTCTCGCTACCATCTCGGTTCCGAAATGGATGTTGTGAAATGTGCTACCGGCTGACAAGGTTTGGGGGATCAGAATTTTTGCAGAAAGTATGCGACTGAATTCATACCTAAACTAAATTTTAGAAAGTATCTAATAACTTAAGGAAAAATGACAAACCACAATCTTTCGGTATTGTGACCCTCAGAAACTCACTGGAGACGTAAAGATCATTTTAAAACAACTGCTGCCAACGTCGTCTACTTTTTAGCTCCAGATAATGCAAGTCCAAATGGAGTCTCAAGAATTCTGCCCTCTACGCAATTTGATACGATACTGTCGATGACAGAATAGTATTAAATAAAATACGAGCATCCACCAATACTCTTCACCTTATACAGATATGCTTCTACAATAGGTGAACAATATGAACGTTCTATGGTCATCTAAAAGAAAATATTAGCGCTATTCTTAGTCATAACCTACTCACGATCCTAGGAGAGTTTAACGTGTTGTAAAGTACTTGGGAACTATGGTACTACAGTTTTAAAAATCAATTTCGTGAACCTCTATGAAGTGGTGTGACCTAGAGCTGAAACAGTACATCTTCGTCTACGCACGATCACATGTATAGTTGATTTTTAACTCTTGAAATGTGAAAACGTGCATTTTTTTATACCGGACGAAAAAGTATGACTTTACGCCCCAAACGTAGAGCGTAAAGTGCGAAAATTATGTTCAGTGTGTTAGGTGAAAAATATGAAGATAGCAAAAAATAATAAAAGGTTGAAGTAAAAGGATAATACAAAAAAATTATTGAAAATACCTTTTATAATTAATTTTGTTTTGCCAGTTCAAAATTCAACCTAGCCGAATTATTGGTTTCTCATAGAGGGGTAAACAATTGTGAAGATGGTAAGTGAATTGGAAAAACTTTGCAGGACACAGTGGTATTTAAAGATTACTTTTTTATTTTAACCTAAGCTACCACGGGGTAGTTGAGAGGCAAAAAATTAATAAAAATCGAGCAGAATCATGTGGTATTTCAATATTTTTATTTGAATTAGCTAGCTTATTATTCGAGCTTCCGCTTAATAGCTTAACATTGACTTCCCAGAAGGATTAGTCAAGAAGGGAAAAATTATTAGGGTGGTAATAAATTAGTGAAAAATGAGTGAAAACACAATGGGACACAACATCTTGGGATGCCCTTATCATATATCTAATCACCACAAAACTAGACAATGCCACACACAAAGAATGGGAACTGTCAATTAAAGACGACAAGATGACATTACCCACTTTGAGTAGCTTAACTGACTTTCTAAAAGGTAAATGTAGAGTCTTGGAATCTATTAATCATCAAGAAGAAAAATCTCGTCCCAAATTTTCATCTACAGGCAATCCCAAGTCCAAGAATTTTTTGTCAACTAATAATTCTTCCAACTGTTCTTTTTGCAAACAAAAACATCTAATTTACATTTGTCCTGAATTTCTCAAATTAGGACCAGCACATCAAGACATCAAAGAAGATGTTGAAAGCTTGGCGCAGTAATAATCAACAGTTTTAGGTTGTTTTGGCCAGTTAGAGAAAAATAGTGACTGTTGAAAACGATATATAGCAAACCAAAAAATATATTCAGGATAGGCCAAACATTTTCTGTTGTCACTACCACATTCATTTGGAATTACCTATCACAGGTGTCATATGACAGTTAAAAAAGATACAGGTGTTGTGACAGTGTAATAACAGACACTCAGGTACACGAAACTTATTCCGTCATTTTATGTGAGAAGCTGGCTGGTACAATTTTTTTAATGTCGCATTTCTTGATGTCTGAATGAGAAAAAGAGATCGTAAATCCATTTTTGATAGCAAATTAATCCAGTAACCTTCAAATTCATCAATTTTGATACTTTATAACTTATTAACTAACATTTCCAGCATAAATCTATGCATATTCGTTTAAATTCTCGAAATGTTTTATATTTAACGACCACGCAATGTCACATCTCTGTACTTCTCTGTAATTACTTCCATATAGATGTACCCATTCACAAAAATAAGCTATAAGGAAAATCCAGGAAAGTCGCCGGCAGACAGTTACATTAATCCGTGTGGAAACTCGGTGATAGCGGTCGTAATCGCTTGTCCACCATCGTTTACTTTCTAATAATTCACTTCTGACCGTTTTACTTCATCACTTCTCCTTTTCTTTTGCGCCTCTAAGGAACAACTTTCCACAATTTTGTGCTTTTTGTAGATCACACGTCATATCCATACAAAAATGTTTTTAAAACAGTGTAAAGATAATTTTTTCAGTGTTCATTCATTTATATAGTTATTTTATTATCATAACACTAAAAAATACTATGGTTTTCGAAATTTATACAATATTTTTGAAGTTGATTTGATACCAACGCAGCAATTTCAAGTAAAATTGTTATTTTTTTTTGTAATGTTTTTTAAGCCCCTTTCTCTATTCGGATTGGCGAATATAGGCCTCTCCTAATTCTCGCCATTCATCTCTGTTGTTTGTAATACGGGCTTTACACCAACAATAAATTCATGAAGAAATTCGTGAAGTCGCTTCAAGGTCAAATTTGACCGGTGTAAAGCACAATTTGACATCCAATTTTGCCGTGAATAAATTCATGAATAACTTCGTGAAGAAATTGACGAAATAGAACATGTTCTATTTTTCTCATTTATTGGACGTGAATTCAGTATCACCAACCTGTGTAGATTTGGCGCGAATTAAATAACTCGTTTTCAGACTCGCGTTTTTAAAAACAATTTATTTAAAATTAACTAAATACAATGGTTAAATAACGAATCAAAACAAGTATACAATAACAATAATAAATCAGGAATGAGTGTTCACAGCCGTGGCTGCACTATATATAACGCACTAATGACTTGGACTATGATGTGTAGATATCTCTTTTATGTCTATATAATTCCTCCCTCCTTAAGCTCGGAAAACAAGGGAGTTGGATTTTCTGAGCCATGTGCCTCTCTTGGTCGACTTCTTGTGATGGAGTTGAGTTTGGATTTGAATACTTTGAAATAAGCTAAAACAGAGATTATTAGTGTAATAAGGATGATGAGAGATGTGTTGGTCCAATTGTGATACGTCGGGGCTTCCTTTAATTCTGGTAGTTCAATATTCTCTGCTACGGTCTGGATATGCTTGATTTTTGCGTCGTCTAATGTTTTTAGTTTTATTGTTGGAACTTGGGTTAAGTTACTTTGAAACTCGAATTTGGGTAAATCGAATACATACTCTTCGTGCATTGTTTCTTCTTGTTCGTAAATTTTGTTGTCGATGGTTATTTTACATTTGTCGATGGTTATGATGGAAGGTTTGTCTATTTCGTATATACCGTTCTTTTCACAATCTGCTTCTATTCTTATGGGATTGATGGGTACGATTACTAGCTGGTTTGAATTAATTGTGGTTATTTCAGTCTTCTTCAAATGGATACTCGTGCTTATACATTTATTCTTGCCAGTTCGGATGAGTTTGCTTGAACAAGGTTGTGTATTTTCTTGTAGGTACTTCTTTGGACAGTAATAGTAGTTTTCGATTTCGGGACATTGTTCAGATGTTGTCCAATTTTCTTCGTTACTGAGAAGCAGGAATGGTTGATCGGGTATAATTGTTAGGTTGTTTAAAGGAATAGGATATATTCGGAAATATTTTAAGGGATTACTAACTATTGGGGTATGAATCTTGAAAATTACCAAGTTCCCATGAATATTCACCTGAGTTGAGAAGAGACTGTAATAATTCATAAAATTTTGAAGTTTTGGTACATTTCGTACCGTATATATTTTGTTTAATTTTAGTATTATTGATTCTAATTGCAAAGGATTAATAATTGAGCTATGAAGAATATTTAGTTTTGCTAGTGATATAGCGGTTTCAATGTTATTGACCAAAATTTGTAGGTCGTGTAGTTGATTTATTAGGTTATCTATTATTATATTTATTGAGAAAGCTTTTTCTACATTTATTAATTCTTTAATTTCTTCTGAAATTATTGTCATTTGTTTGCTTATTATTATTTGATTTTCTTTAATTGTTTCAAATCCTTTTGAGTACGTTTTCGACATTTCTATTAACAAGGTGTGATGCTGAAATAAACTTGAATTTATCTTATTTTGATTGTCATTGAGAGTGGATAAGTAGTTGTTGTAATAATTTTCGTCATCAGTGTCTAAGGTGCCAAAAAGCCATTTGGATACCTTTCCTATTGCGTTAATTAATGCTCGTTTGGTTCTGGGGTTTTGTGGGTATGTTTCTAATTGATTATTTATAGCTTTACTTAGTTTTATGGCATGATCTATTTTGTTTATAATTAATATTGAAAAGTGATTGTTTACTTTAATAGAATTTCTTAAGTTTATTACTTCATTATATATTTGATTACTTATTTCTAATGGTTGGGATAAATTAATATGATAAAGAAATGTATGTTTTGATAGTATCCTTTTTGCTTGTCCAATTTGAACAGGTAGGATAGGATTATTAATTTCTTTTATTTCTAACGTTTGATATCCTTGTAGATAGAGGAGTATCGTCATCGCTAGTATTTTCATGTTGATTGTAGTTATCTGTAACAATACGTTGAGGTTTTATACTTCGCAAGTGATATACTTTATTGTTGGATAATATTTTATTATCTCCAACTAATTTGGGATTTATTAATTTTTGATAAGGTTGATTACATTTTGCTAATCTTTGTTCTGAACCTTTTAACTGATATATGGGACGATTCGTGTCTAATTTTATTTCTGATTGTTTAGATTTATTTGCACGTTCTAAGTTTTGTGTTTGGTTTTTATTTAGTTTATTAAGAATAATATTGTTAAGTAATTTTAGGTTTTTTGAGTGAT
Source organism: Diabrotica balteata (assembly GCA_918026665.1). Taxonomy (NCBI): domain Eukaryota; kingdom Metazoa; phylum Arthropoda; class Insecta; order Coleoptera; family Chrysomelidae; genus Diabrotica; species Diabrotica balteata. Next base: position 1,980,118 of record OU898280.1, read on the forward strand.
CATGAATATATTGTGTTATTCTTTCATTCTCATCTCGTTCGAAGGGGTTTTTATAATCTAGTTTGCCTCGCATTATTTGAAAGGGAGTATAGCCTGTAGCACTATGAATACTATTGTTATAAGCTAATATTGCGTAACTCATTAACTGAGAAATAATGATATTTTCTTTTTCTTCTTTAAGTATTCTCAAACTTTCTATGATTGAAGAATGAAATCTTTCTATCGGACTGTTGCTATTTGGGTTGTAGGCGGTTACGTAATGGACATCTATATGATGTAAGAGACAGAGATCTTGAAATATTTTATTCCTAAATTCTGTGCCATTGTCACATGTGATTTTGTTGGGTATTCCGTAGTGACTTATAAAGAATGTTAATTTGTTAACAATTTCCATAGCGTTTATTGAATTTATGGGATAGGCTTGACCGAATTTAGAAAAGCTATCTATAATGGTAAGGAAATTTTGGTTACTAAACTTAAATGTATCGATATATATGTGTTCCATAGGGGAATTGCCAATTGGTGTTGGTTTGAGAATAAGTGAGGTGGGATGTCTTTCGTACTTTGATTTTTGACATAGGTCACAAGTATTGACGTAATTTGTGACATCTTTGTCCATGTCAGGCCAGTAGAAATGTTTTTTGAGTGCTGCAAGATTTTCATTAATGCCTCTGTGGTTTGTTTTCGTTTCGTGGTAAAATTTTAACCTTTCTTGTTTTTCCGCTTCTTCCGTTATATCCGTTAGAATTTTATTTGAAATGACTAAGGAAAATGCATTATTTTTAAATGAGTTTGTCATAAAACGAATAAAAGGTATTTCGAGGTCTTTGTTTTTAAATAGTAGGCAATAGGTCGTATTGGGTTTTATGATTTCTTTAATTAAACATAGAAACTGTGTTTCTTCAAAATCATTTTTTGGTATTTGCCAATGATATCTATTTTTGTTGAATATTTTTTCGTATGTATATTTTGGTTTCGATATATTTGCAGAAGTTATTATTATTTGATTTTTGTATATATTTATGGCCTTTTCTGTATACGGTATATTTAATATGGGATCTTCTTGACTAGTATGCACCGTTTCTAAATCGTCAGATTTCTCTTCTGTATTTGGTATTGCTATATTTTGAAGAATTTTTATTTTCTTATCTTTTTTGGTATTTTCTTCTATGGATTCTACAATATCTTCTTCTGGTACTGGTAGTTCTTTGTCGATTATTTCGTTAATAAATTCTTGTGTTATGTTTTGGTATGGATTAATATTTATAATATCTTGTATATCGTTGTGATCAAGAGCAGGTTTTAATATAATATCATTCGAATCTAAGTCTCTAAGTTTCGACATTTCGTTTGTTGATTCTTCAAGATCAATAAATTCGTTGTGGTCTAAGTTCATTATAATGGACAATTTGTCGTTATCTTCGGTATCTATGGGATGAATTTCTACTCTGGAGAGAGCATCTGCGTTTGTGTTTAATTTGCCTTTCTTATAAATAATCTGGTAGTCGTATTCCTCTAATTTAAGTTTCCATCTTATTAGTTTGGAATTAGGTTCCTTTAAGGAGAAAAGCCATTGTAAGGGTTTATGGTCACAAATAATGTTGAATTTTGTGCCGTACAAGTATGGTCTGAAATATTTAACAGCATATACTATAGCTAAGAGTTCTTTTTCTATGGTACTGTAGTGACATTCCGCTGGATTCAAAGTCCTAGATGCAAAAGCAACAGGTAAGTCGTTTCCTATTGGTCCTTGAGATAGTACTGCTCCGATTGCGAAATTTGAAGCATCTGTTGTTACATTAAAAGGTTTGCTAAAATCTGGGTATTGTAAGATAGGATCATTCATTAGGATGTTCTTACAAAGTTCAAAACTTTCTATAAATTCAGGAGTGTGTTTGATTTGCATTCCTTTTTTTAAGCATGATGTTAGCGGTTTAGTCAATTTGGCGAAATTTTTTATAAATCTTCGGTAATAGCCTATGAGTCCTAAAAATGATTTAATTTCTTTGGCAGTTTTTGGGATGGGAAATTTTTTTATTGCATTTACCTTTTTCGGATTAGGTTTAATGCCTTCTGGCGTAATGACGTGTCCTAAAAATTCTACATCTTTGCAAAAGAATTCTGATTTGTCTAATTGTATTTTTAAACCAGCTTCTCTCAATCTCTTAAAGACTTGTTTTATATTACTTATGTGTTCTTGAAGTGAAGTGGAGAATATTATTATGTCATCCATATATACAAAACAAATTTTATTTAAAATATCTTTGAGTATGTTATCCATTACTCGTTGAAACGTTGCAGGTGCATTTTTAAGGCCAAATGGCATACGAAGATATTCATAGTGGCCATTTTCGACATTGAAAGCTGTCTTAGGAATAGACTCTTTCTCCATTTCTATCTGTGTAAATCCAGAAGCTAAGTCAATTGTAGTAAAATATTGGCATCTGCCAAGTTTATCTAGTATATCCTGAATGGAAGGTAATGGGTAGCGATCGTCAACAGTTTTTTCATTTATTTTTCTATAGTCTACCACGATTCGCCATTTTTGTCTTCCTGAAGCGTCTAATTTCTTTGGAACAATCCAAATGGGAGAACTCCACGGACTCTGTGATGGTCTGATTATTCCATCTTCTAGCATTTTATTGATTTGTTTTCTTATCTCCTCCTTATGTATGTGGGGGTATCTGTATGATTTTGAATATACTGGAATTTCATCGGTGGTATTAATGCTGTGTTTTACTTGATTTGTGAAGGTCAATTTGTCTTCAGGGTTATGAAAAATATCTTGGTATTCTTCTACTAATAATTTCAGTGCATGTTTTTCTTCAAGATTCAAATGATCTTGTCTAAAATTTTCCAAAGTTATTTTCCGGTCCTTAGTGTTAATTGTATCGTTTATAGTAATGTTCATAATTTCTTCCATTGAAAAGCAATTAAAATTTCTTGTATCAAAATTTTCCGCAAAATTATTTAGAAAGTTGTTATCGATATTAATTAGTTGTGTGTGGAATGTTTTATTAACAAATTCAATTTTTACACGTCCGTTTTCAACATGAACTAAACTTGATGGGATTTTTATTGTTTTTGTTTCATTAACAATGTCGTTAAGAAAGATATCTCCATCTGGTAATGATGTCTGTATATTTTTTATTACAGACGAAAAAGGTGGAATTTCTATCTTTTGACTATTAAAATCTTTTCTATAATTAAGAGGGATCTCTGAGTTTTGATTAAAAAGGATTTGGCGATTTAAATCTAAATTTAAGTGTAATTTTCGAAGGTCTCGTATTCCTAATATACCGTCAAAATAATTATGGAAATCAAATAAGACAAAGTCGAGAGGTTCGGATATGTGAAATTCTTGCAAAAGGGGGATTTTGGCTTTGAATTGGGATTCTCGGGATCCTGCACACGTAATAATCGGAGTTGTGTGTCTTGTGATTTTTTCTGAAAAGTATTTTTCGGCAATGTAGGGTCTTAGGAGAGATGGGTGACAGCCTGTGTCAATTAGTAATTTAATGGGAGTTGGAAAGTTTAATTGAATGTATGGGAGAGAATTGGGAATTGTATTATTTAGATCAATGTGTTGGGTTAATCGTCGGGATTTTCGTGACGATCCTCTTGAAAATTTTCATTTATGTTTACAGAGTCTGTTTGGGGATTTGGAAGGTGATTATATGCATCACAATATTGGTTATCTTCATTTTCGTCTTCTACTTGATAAAGTTCCTCGAATTGGAAATTTGGAGGGCCTCTCTGAATAAAGGGAAATTTTTGTTTTCCGGAAGAGATTCTAGATGTCGTTGACATTGGTTCCGGTGAGAATGTATTTTTTGGGACATTCCTGGGATCAAATACATTTTTTGGTTTCCCAAAAACTTGTTCGTTTGTAAAATATTTAGTTTGAATAGGTCTAGATTGAATTTTTATCGGTTGGCTTGGAAAATTTTGTTTTGATGTACTTGGTTGATTGAAATGACGATTAGGATTAGATTGGTTGTAATTGGAAAAGGTTTGCCTTGATGTATTAGGCTGATTGAAATGATTATTTTGTTCATGGTGATTTGAATAATTAGAATTAGATGAATAACGTGTGTTATAGCGATGATTAAAGTTTGGATTAAGATTGCGGTGTTGTTGGTTATAGCTTATTTGATTATTTGATTTTGAATTTTGAAATTGAGGTTTTCCTTTAAATTTATTTGAAAAGTTTATTGAATCGACTCTTTGGTCATTATAAAATTGTCTATTTAATATGTCGGATGCTTCTATAAACGATTTCGGTTCCTTTATTTCAAGAATCGTTCTAGCTTTCTCATCTACGTTTGCAAGTATAATGTCTATGGAATTTGCTTCATTTTGTTCCATTAATATCGTTTTCCGTTCAGCACTTAAATTCGTTTCTGAATTTATTTTAATTTCCAATCTTGATTTGAGTTGCGATATTCTTGCTAAAAAGTCTATAATATTTTCGTTTTTGTATTTTGTTGTTTGTAGGAATTCTTTATTCAATGTTTGCCTGTCGATTCTGTCGCCGAAGTTATTTCTCAATGTACTTCGAATCAATGGCCAGGTATTTAAATCTGGTCTACACATTACGAAGTTTAATACGTTGTCTTGTAACTTCGAACATAATACATTATATGTAAAATCGTTCAAGGTATTATCCGTTGTCTGTCCATAAGTGCGATAATACTGGTCGCATCTTTGGATAAAGCTTTCCAATTTTAACGGATCCCCATTAAATGTGGGTAAAAAGTCAGCGAGAGCTTTTGCCGCTTGAATTGTGGGTGTGTTATTTAATGCCATTTTGTTTAAGTTACAAATTAAATTATCAATATCACTTTGCATAAAAAATGTTTTTTAAAATTACTCAAATGAAGAAGATTTATTACAATCTCTGACAAATGGTAAAAATAAAATAAAACTGGTAATAATTTTCAAAATATAAAGGAAAATAAGAAGTAAGGAAAATTCTCAGTAACTTACTTGTTTATTGTAGGTTCTCCGGATAAATGGTGGACACCAACGGTTGTGCTGCAATTAACTGGAATCTGCTGCAACCTTCAGGTATCCTACTGACTGCGCCAATTAAATAACTCGTTTTCAGACTCGCGTTTTTAAAAACAATTTATTTAAAATTAACTAAATACAATGGTTAAATAACGAATCAAAACAAGTATACAATAACAATAATAAATCAGGAATGAGTGTTCACAGCCGTGGCTGCACTATATATAACGCACTAATGACTTGGACTATGATGTGTAGATATCTCTTTTATGTCTATATAATTCGCGAAGTAGGGATAATAATTATTTTGTTTTTGATTATTGAACCAAATTGAACTTTGCATTTTAAAGTCGTGTGTCAAGTAATAAGTAATAGTTATGGAAAAGAGGTAAGTTATTCTATAATAAAAAACAGAAAATAATATTATGTATTTTTTTAGGAAAAACATAAAATTTCGAGGCAGAAAACTCTAGTTTTTATTAAAATATTGTTTACTTTTCCCTTTCATACATGTTTTTTTCAAATATTATTTATTTAACGCTTTGAGAATATATAGTAAATATTTGCTAATAAAAGATTATAAAATTCTACCTTTTTCTTCACTCCTATCTTTTACTTGGTCTAGTCGAAAGTTTAAAAATGGATTAATCAACGTTTTCCGCGAGATATGGATGCTATTGATTTCTGAAACAGGAAAGGATGATTTTCTTTGAAATGCCAAGTATTATAAGATTGCAAAATGAAAAGTATGGAGAGATATATACCTAGGCTCTCACATTCCGCTCATGATTCTCAAAAACAGCAACTTAAAAAAAAAGAATTTAGACATTTTAAATTCTGATACTCCCTGAATATATTTTCCTGTTGAACCAGGTATGAATAATATTGTATTATTGATAGGATTCTTAAATTAACTTTGCGTTGAGTCCACTCATCTATTTTTTTGAACCAGGTATGAATAATTCTATATTATTGATTAGATTTTAAATTCACATTCAGGCTGGCCACTAAAACATCCTGAAATTTTGTGCAATGAATTCCAGATATTTAACAGAATGTGTATGCAAGAAGAAATTTTCCAATTTTAGCCAATGAAAGTGGCTGTATAGTTAAAATGATTCAATTAAAAAAATCAAAGTGGAGACAATTTTGAAGATTAATTGCTAAATAAAGACGTTATTGAACTTCCTTAAGTTGAAGGTGTTTGAGAACCCTATAAAATATTTTTGTGTTATGGGAAAACCTCAGAAGAATCAATAATATACATAGAACTTTTTATCTTTTATTAATTTTTTCTTTGTATAATTTAATTTTTAAACCTAATAAATCTATTTCTTTTCAGTGCATGTCTTGAACAATTCCATTTCTCTGACATGTTTCTGTTGTGGTCTTTTTCTACATGAAGCCGTTGGCTTGCTACTAATTTTGTTTTTTCTTATTCTCATACTTTATTATTCATAGTTTTCTTCTTAAATTAACTATCTTCCTTTAAAAGTGCAGGATTCCATATCCTAGGGATAAAATCTGTACAGTTTTTATTTAGAAAAAAATCATAGTTGTTTGTGTATAACAAATATTAAAACTAGCTTTTATTCCTGTTATTATGATTCTTCATTTATTATTTAAATTATATAATATTTAAAAATTATTGTATTTTTATACACCTGTTTAGTTTAGTCCTAACCTATACCCTACTATTCAACAAAGCAAATTGTAATATGTTAAAGACAAATCATTAAAATTGTAAAGAATCAGCTCACAAACTAGTGGTAAAGTATTACTGGTTATTTCCATGTTTTATTTATTTTAAGTATTCATTTTATTACAATATCTCTTTGTGATTAGAATTGTACACATCTCAATATTCTAACAATAAACATAGCTATGTATTTATATTAGGTAAAGATCTCTTGAAAATATATTATGAATAGTGGTTAAAAGATTATAAAAAGTATTGTAGCTTTCTCTCTTCTTTACTTCTACTTGGTTGAGGCAGGTATTGTATTTAAATAAAGGCTTTCATCATTCTAAAAGTCACCATGAATTGATTAACATTTATACTAACTACAGTTCATTTTTAGTATGTAATGAATGCTAAATTTTCTTGTTCTTTCATATAAAAAATCAAATTACCACTTTTTCTGTTTCTTTAGCTATGTTGTCCTTATTAAAGTTATTTGAAATTATCTTCTATGTCTAAAAATGAAAAGTTTTCACTAATTATAATGTACCTAATTTCCACTTAATTTTAACTCTTGTTCAAGCTCTTACTCTTTACCAAATTCAGCATAATTTTTTGTACAATCTTAAACACTATTTTCTTTTTAAAACGATATTGTTTTCTGATTCTGATTATATTTCCAAATCCAAATATATATTTATTCAAATAAACAACAATAAATAACATCCAATAATAAAACAATTGGTACTACTGAAATAATGACACTTGATGTAAAAATTTATTTGAAGTCAAAGAAACTTTTACGTCCAAGAAATTCACGAATTTATTGACACAGAAATTGATGAATAAATTCATGAATTTCTTCGTGAATTTATTGTTGGTGTAAAACCCGTTTAAGACGTTTCCACATTGGTGCTGTAGTTCTTTTATATCGTCGCTTCAGCGCATTCGCGGTCTTCCTCGTGGTCTTTTGGCTTTATATGCTCGCCAATTCCCGATTTCTTTATTCCATCGGCCATCCTTAAGACGTTCGTTCTGTCCAGCCCATTTCCATTTCAGTTTACTTGCCTGTTCGACAGTATCTTTTACTTTTGTTCTATTTCGAATGTCTTCATTGGTTTTATGGTCTTTGAGTGAGATACCCAGCATTTATCGTTAAATAACTCTCAGAGTTTTTCTGATCTTTTCCATGTTTATGTTATTGAATGTCCAGGTTTGAGCTCCATAAGTAAGTACAGGTAGGAAAAAGGGTTTAACACTTTGGTTCACAGTCTTTGAGGTATATTTTTATTTTCAAGTACGTATGAGAGTCGTCCAAATGCTGCCCATCCCATTTTTACAAGTCTTCTTATTTCAGTAGTCTGATTTTCTTTGCTTACCTTGAAATTTTGACCCAGATATGTATATTCATCTACGTGTTCTATCTCTAACTAGATGTTTATCATAGGTTTGTCATCTTTGTTTGACATTAGGTTAGTATTGCTGAAATTCATTTTCAGTCCTTTTTTTTAGGGATTCTGTGTGTAGCTCCTCGATCTTCGTATTCAGTGCATTCCACGTGTCGTCTATTAGTACTACATCATCTGCGTATCTAAGATGGCATAAGTTATAAGTTATAAGTTCTGCTTTGAGAAGTTTTGTAGTGTAAAGTTTGCAAAACATATGATGATGAATTGATATCATACGGAGAATCATCTACATATTTGATCCTATAAATTTGTTTTATGTCACGTTAGTATTGTTTCTTAGAAAAATTTTAATAAAAATAGAAAAAAAAACTTGTTTAAAAAAATATTGTTTTACATCGTTTTTAACACACAGTATCAACTTTCCAATGCAGGGTTCAACCGATTTTCTCACAGTTTATTTGGCAAAATAAAGAGCAATCACTTTATCCTCTCGAATACAATTTAATTCATCATAGTTGGCGTATAACTGCAGAGGGGTGAAACTAATTTTATGGTTGTAGGACCCCCGAGGATTATGGACACCATAAGTTCATTAGAAGTCAATCAACTAACGTTGGCTTAGAGCCCAAGCACTTGCCTCTACTCTTTGTCGAATAATTGTTGTCCTTACCCACACCGGCTATCATAGGCGTGCCAGTGAATAATTTTAAAAAGTGTTTAAGTGGAACAACAAAATAAAATATGAGAATTAAATAAAGATACATGCTTTAAAATATACAAAAGCATAATAAAAACAGCATCAAGAATTGTAGCAAATACCTTTTTGCAGAATTAGGCTTTTATTCGCATAAAACTTGACATTAAATGACAAAACAATTATTTGAATTACGCAGATGACATTGTTATTTATACTAAATCAAATAATGTAATGACAGCAACTAATATTATACAGAGTTTCCTAAATCGGCTTTGTAATTGGACGATAAAAACGGGATTTGTTTTTTCTACTGAAAAAACACGATAAATTATTTTTAATAAAAATAAAACTCACCTCACAACTAGTCTAATATTAAATAATTTACCTTTAGAACAGTCAAAAGAAATAAACTTTCTAGGTCTAACTTTTGAGAGAACTTTAAATTGGAATTCACACATAAATAAACTACAGCTTTCCTGCCAAAAGAAATTAAAATACTCAAAATTTATCCAACAAAATTTGGGGTGCTGATCATAAAATATTAATTAGGATTTACAAATCGCGCATTACAACTAAAATCGACTATGGTTCATCATAGTTGGCGTATAACTGCAGAGGGGTGAAACTAATTTTATGGTTGTAGGACCCCCGAGGATTATGGACACCATAAGTTCATTAGAAGTCAATCAACTAACGTTGGCTTAGAGCCCAAGCACGACGCTGCATGTAAAATCACTCTAAAAAAACTAAACAGTATTCAAACTACAGCTTTGAGATTAGCACTAGGAGCTTTTAAAACTAGTCCGGTTAGTAGTATGCAAGTTTTAACTGGAGAACCTCTCTTACATATAAGACGACAGCAACTATCCTTGAACTACATTGCAAAGATATCATCCCAGAAACAACAACCTGTATTTTTCCATATCTGCAACCCTGGCCTTCCTCCTAACAATAAGACTAAAAAACTCTATACCCCTCATAGAAAGAATAAAGCTTACAACTTTCGATAGGAATCATTTCAATACAACGCTACATATAAATGCAAAATATCCCCCATGGACAAGCCACTCATTAACTATTGATGTAACACTTACCAAGTATCCCAAATCAACTACAAATTCCACAATAATTAAATCTCTATTCATGGAAATTCTAGACCACTATCCTAATTATTTGCAAATCTTTACCGATGCCTCTAAAACTCCCAATGGTCACGCTGCTGCCTACTACTGTAAAGAGAATTCTTATAGCATATCGATACCAACCAACTGCAGTATACTAACAGGTGAAGCTACAGCTATTTTGGAAGCCATAATCTTCTTTGAAAAGAGAAGAAAGATGAAGTGAAGATACAGAGTATAAAAAACGTACTAGAAAAATTTCCATCATTAGGAAAGGAAGCGGCTTTAATTTGGATACCTTCACATACAGGTATTTACGGAAATGAAAAATCAGATCAACTGGCTAACAAAAGTCGAATAAATTCAAACCATATTGCACAATTGAAGACATATCCATACACCGATCTAAAAAACCTGGTTAAAATCCATTGAATTAATACTTGGCAAAATTATTTTGAAAAATTAGGTATTAAATTAAATGTAATTTGCCCAAAAATAAATAATGTCCTGGAGACTCCTTTAAACAGAAGAAACCAAGTCATCATTATTCGTCTAAGAATTGGCCATACTGCCTTAGCGCATAAATACCTAATAACAAAAGAACCACTATCTATCTGCTCCAGCTGCTCTCACCCACTGACTGACAAACATATCCTGCTTGATTGTCCTCAGTTCATGGAAAAAAGAAGATCCCACGGATTCACGGATGATGATCTCAAGACAGTTCTCACCAAAAAAATTTCAACAGTGTTAAGCTATTTAAAAGATACCAATTTATTCAATTGTATTTAATGTAATATTTCATGTATTTGTTATAGTCACTAATAACCCTGTGCGGTTGATGTGATTTTGTGTTTAAATAAAAAAAAAATTTAAAAAAAAATTATTTGAATACTGACAACTGTCACAATATTAAGAACACTGTCACAACATTAAAACTAAACACCCAATTTTACTACATTCACCCGGCCCTATTTTTAAAAAACATCTTGCAAATATCTATGTTTATTTTTAATTCTAGCTTATTTACTAGATTGAAAATCTGAATTTTCCAATCTAGGTTCATGATTATCATCAGGCACTTAATTCGATTCTTGAACAGGTAAATTTTCTCTCTCGTCTAGTGTTGATTCACTAGGGGAATTCTCTAGTATACCTATTATTTGGACTTTCATTTTCATCTTCATCGTTATCGTGATCCAATAATTTTAGGTCACCTCTAGGAGCTAAATGCTTATTACAACTGTAATTTCTTTCCATTTGGATAGTGCATTAAGGTGTAATCTGAATTGGGTTCTAAAAGATCAACGTCTTCAACTGAAGGATCAAACTTACTTCTTCTTACAATTTTTTTTACAACATGCTTTACAAATGATTGTAAGCATAAAGAATTTTCTAGAAGAACTGGGTATTGGACCTTTAAAGCCACTGTTTAATCTTCTGAACGGATCTGTTGATTTGATTAAATATGTTTCATCTTCTTTCTCATAAAAATCTAGATTTAATTGTTGCACAGATTGGACAAGAGGTAATTACTTGTTTAATATCACCTATAGAATAAGGTAAATTTCGAATTTTTATAAAATTGTACATACGAGTAATCCCAGGAGATGCGATAAATCTGAATGTAATTGATGTAACTTGTTTCTATTATTGCATATTCTTGATAGCGCATCAGCTGGATTCTATATGATAAATTAACATAAATGAAACTGATTTTGATCTGTGATTATGATTATTATATGATTATTATAGTTTGAATTACCTTCCTATTAGATATTGTCTCTATTTTTAAATGTTTCAATGAGAAATGAATGAAAATGAGAATTTCTTTTTCATCAATTGCCCATCGAACTGCAATAGCTATATAAGTTCTCAATTTCTCAAAAGCAAATACCAAATCTGGATCTAATGGAAATTTCTTGCAATCTATAAGACCTCTAATTTTTGCTGAAAAATTATTAACCCACTAAATATATTACCCATTAAAATAAACTACTACCTCAACAACTAACATTTGTTAGATGTTATTTTAAAGTTGGAATCAAATACGTTGTCTTTAGTAGAATCGGTAAGTTTAATTCATAGTTTGGAACTATCTATTAATAGTATTAGTAAGACTGTCGGGCAAAAATAAAAGAATAATGGAAAATCGTACTTAATAACGAAAAACAAAAAATAATAATTTCTTTTTAGCAAATTTGGCTACAATTCCTTTTGTTGACTTTGTGAAAAATTTAATATTGATATTCCATCGCTAAATAGTTTAAAATATGCTCCAATCACATCTTTCCATGGAGAACGCAGCTTTTTTGTTTTCATCAAGTATATGTACTCGGATCAACTATATCAGTTTTTTATAGACTATTTCAGTAAACTATTTTTAACTGATAAAACATCATAGTAACGCCACGTTTCCTACTGACTAAACTCCTTCCTACCTGTGACTTCTCAGCGACAAAATTGACAGATCCGTTACGAAGGTGTCTGGTAATTCTATAGTCAGATTGACAAACGTCATTGAATCGTAATCAATGTTGAACAGATATAGTAAATCCAGACGCAAAATCAAGATTTGGATGCCAGTTGGGTGAAGTAATCAAAAAATTGGTTTGGGAAAATGTCCCATTGAACACGCAGAGGTCCAGAAACTCTATTTGGACAGAATTTTCAGAATTTCTACGGGTGAGACATTTTACGCTTGAAAGATGTACTACCATAACGAAACTAGCAAACATTCTCGAAGATTATGCCTTTAACATAAAAAACCCCACATGCCCACAACCTTTCAACTCATATAGTCTTTAGAGTCTTTATAGATCTGACAAAGGCATACGATAGTGTACCACTTTCAATGCTTTGGGTAGCAATGGAAAAACAAGCAATAAAAAAAATATACAAGCAGTACAACAGCTCTACAAAAATATGACGGCAAACATTAAAACTGGAAATTGATTAACTAGAGAAATTCCTATTAGCAAGGGCCTAAAGCAAGGCTGCTACATAGCACCTACACTCTTCAAAATATATCTAAATGAGGCACTCTCACTGTGGAGAAGAGAGTGCTGTAATATGGGCATCCCAATCGGAGATGATAGGATATAAAAATCTCAAAACAACAAATGAGGCTGAACCTTCGAGTTCCCAAATGCTATAGGTCAACAATACACAAAATCATGCTTTGGTAGACAAGAATTGGCAAACGACTATAGCTTAAACTATTTTCCCTTAGCTACGCTTCGGTTGTTGAAATCGGTCCTCATTCAAGCATTTCCCACCCTAAGTTGCGTATGGTGTGTAACCCTCTTTAATTTCAGGGATGGGGTATGGGATTATTGAATTGTCTTTATGGATACTTGTCATGTTGGTGATGAAATCCAGCGGCAGAATAATAAATAATATATAAGTAGACAACTTTTATACAATTACACGGTACAGGGCACACGATAAGATCAAATAACATATGTTATAATTAAAGGAAAAAAATCATTTTAACATTTTTGCTAGTCTTAACTATTCAAATATATTTTACTAAGTAGTAATGAAATTCTGAACATTCATTAATTGTAATCTTACAAAGCATACCATGGTAGTTCATGTTATGTATCTACATGAAGATATAGAGTTAAATAACCCCTTAAATGTGCAGTGATTATGTTAGGAAGCCGAATTCCGGATTTTACACAGATACGACAATAAAAATTGACTGTGCTAATTCATGCATGCATCGGCCACCGTTGTAAATCAGTCAATCTTGACAATTATATTCTTACCCGTCCATTAAAAAGAAGAGCCTAATAATCATCAAGAATTCCCTGCATATTTTAATAATTTCTGATCATTTTAATGATCTACTATAAAACGATTGACTGCAAAAATAAAATTTGCCGGTTTGTGAGATTTTTTCAACCTATAGGCCAGGTAATATCAAGATAGACTGTTTCGGAAATATTAAGTAAAATACAAAAATTCACATTTAGAAATTATCTATTTGCCGAAAGTCGCTACAACCTATGCAGAAACTTTTAAATAATACAAATCTAAACAATGATGTCAATGTAGGAGATGTTCAAAATGCTCCCCATGAACGTCTTGGCAACACCCTAACCGTGAATAGAAATTTCTTCTAACGTTTCTCAACATCTCAGATGTGATTGATCTAATCGCAAGCGTTATTCGTCTTCGTATGTCAGCTAAGTCAGTGGGTTTAGTTTTGTACACTTTTACTTTTCACATATCTCCATAAGAAAAAGTCTAATAGCGTCAAATCGGAGGATTGTGGTGGCCATTCTATCGATCCTCGCCTTCCTATCTACCGATTTGGAAATATTTGGTTAAGGTACTGCCGGATATGGATTTGGTAGTGGGGTGGGGGTAACTCCATCTTGTTAAAACCATATCATATTCGCTGGAACTTGTGGGTTTCCTAGATCAGGATACAAGTTGGCCAAAGTTGTCACTACATTATTTTGGAGCAAAACTAAATAATTGTCGCCATTCAAATTGCCATCTATGAAAAAGGGACCTATGATCTGATCTTCAATAATTCATGCCCACACGTTAACCTTTTCAGGGTATTGAGTATTGCCTTCTGTCATCCAGTGACGATTTTCCCTGGACCTATAGCGGCAATTTTGCCGATTGACATGACCGTGAAGAGTAAAGATGCACTCATCAGAAAACAAAACATGTTCTAATTGGATCAGATTGATCCGTAGAAAAAAAGTTCTGTTACACATCTGGTTTTAATATGGAATTCATTATAGAAATTGTCTTTATAGATCGTTTAGTGAACTCCTTAAAAATGGCTTAACTGTATAATCAGAATCTCCAAGTAACAATCCATTTAAACTCTTTTTAATTATCAAGATTTAATGAAACATTGAATGCCTAAGCAAAGTGAAAAAAAAAGGGGTAGAATACCTACTTTTATAATCTTTTATTAACAACTATTTACAATATATTCTCAGAATGTGAAAAATAAACTGGTCTATTCTGTCTTAAATATTATATTCTCTCACTAAGTTTAGGATATAATCCATTAACAGTCGACAGTTTCATACCAGTGCCATTGTGATTAATATACTTCTCCTAAGTGCCTTCTCTGTTGATATTGGCGATCAATATGGCAAATTTTTCTCTGTTATGGACTTGATGAATGAATTAATTTCCTTTTGTGTGGGACCAATATCTGATGTTTCGTAGCCAAGATGTTTTCTTTCGTCCTATGCCCCTTTTACCTTTAATCTTGCCTTCTAAAATTATCTGGGGCAGCTCAAATTCACTATGGCGCATTATGTATCCTAGATATGACGTCTTTCTTCTTTGACCTGACTTTCTTCTGATAATATGTTCATCAATGTTTTTAGTTGGTCTACTGTTTCTGCTAATACTACAGTGTAATCGGCATATCTGTTAATGATGATTCCATTGACTCTGGCACCTTCAGAGCGATCTTCAAGAGAAGCTCTAATTATATGTTCGGCTTATACATTAAATAATAGGGGGGACAAAATGCACCCTTGACGTACTCCTCATTCTATGTTGATGTACTTGGTGTTACCGTTCTCTGTTCGGACGCATCCTGTGTGGTTCCAGTATACATTACTTATGATAGCTATGTGGTGTCCGTCCACCCTACTTCTTTTAGCATCTCAATCAATTTTCCATGTCAGCCGTTTTTGAACCTCAAGATACCTTTCTGCCGTCAGTGTCAATTCCATAATTGCTTCTCTAGTGCTGTCTTCTTCTTAACGTGCCCTATTAAGTCCCCTTGACGTTGGCGATTAACATGGCGAAACTGTCTCTGTCTCGAGCTATTCTAAATAGTTGCTCAGCTTTCTTTATTCCTGTCCACTCCCTGATATTCTTCAACCAAGAGGGCTGTTTTCTACCAATTCCTCTGCGTCCTTCGATTTTACCCATCATAATAAGTTGAAGAATATTATATCGGTCTCCTCTTACTACGTGTCCAAAATAGGCCATATGTCTACATTTGATATTATCAAGCAGCTCGCGAGCAGCATTTGCCCTCTCAAGGACTGCCACATTCGTCAGCATAGTCGTCCATGGAATTTTTAGTATACGTCTATGCAGCCATATTTCAAAGGCCTCCAGACGATTAATGGTGGATATTTTTAATGTCCATGCTTCGACACCGTATAAGAGGTCTAACCAAATGTAGCATTTAACCATGCGCTTTCGAAGTTGAAGTTGCAAGTTATCATTAAAGAAGAATGACCTCATTTTTAAAAATGTCGTGCGAGCTATCTCGATTCTACATTTTATCTCTTGATCTGGATTTAGTTCTTCAGTAATATGGCAACCAAGATATTTAAAACTGGACACTCTTTGAATTATATGACCATCAACATATAATCGTGTATCTTGATGGGCTAAACGGCTAAACACCATGTGTTTTGTTTTTGAACAGTTTATGTTTAAGCCAAACTCTCTTCCCACTGTATCAATGGCATTTAAAAGGCATTGTAGTCCATTCATGTCATCACTTAAAATAACTGTATCGTCTGCATATCTGATTGTATTTATCAGAATTCCATTAACTTTCACGCCCCATTCCAAATTATGCAGCGCTTTTTTAAATATTCTATCTGAATATAAATTAAATAACAGTGGGGATAGTATACAACCCTGTCTAACACCTCTTTGTATTTTACATATTTCTGTTGATTTTCCGTTTATGCAAGCTGTCGCTGTTTGACGCCAGTATAACTTTTCTATGAATCGTATGTCGTGACTATCAACTCCTTTATCTTTTAATATTGTAATTAATTTGTGATGCTGTACTCGATCAAAGGCCTTTTCATAGTCAATAAATACAGCAAAGACGTCTTTCCTTTGATCTCGACATTTCTGCAGTAATACATTTAGTGCAAAGAGGGCGTCACGAGTTTCCAGTCCATTTCTGAAGCCAAATTGTGTTTCATCCTGATCTTCTTCACATTTATCTCTGATTTTACTGTGGATGATGTACTAGTGCCTGTACCCTTTCTAAAACCATATTGAGAACGACTCAGATATTCTTTACAGTTCGATGGTCTTCATATTTCCTTGCTTTTTGTTTTTTATGAAGAGCTCTATATGTGGATATTAGCCAGTCATGCGGTATTATGCCATGTTCATATGTAATGTTGTAGAGGTATGTTAATTTCCTGACAGCATTATCACTTAGGTGTTTAAAATGTTCGGCTGTTAACAGGTCTTCGCCGGGTGTCTTGTGTTCTTTGCGTCTTTTATTGCCTGCAAAACTTTTTCGGTGAGAATGTTTAATTTTCCATATGTATCTATTTTGTGAGGGCTCTTCTGTTCTCTGATCATCAAGCAAATCGTACTACTCTAGAGATATTACTCCCATATTTCTTTCTGTTTTTCAGGGTCTAATTCCATTTGGTTTTTCTTGTTTGTTATAAACGATGAGTGTTTTTTTCATATTCCAGCTACTCCTTTTACCTTTCTGTGTAGTTCTCTATCTTTTTGCTTCATTTGCAAATCTTCTATCTCTTTACGTGACCAATATAAGTATCAATAAACTTTTAATTCATTGGTCTAATTTTTTACAATTTTTTAATATTATAAACCAGGACAAGGCTTTTGATGATGAATAATATAACATAAAAGAAGATATTTACAAATAAACTCCGTATGTGATATATTAAAATAAAGAAGGTAGTAAACAGTAATAAAATGTGTATTTTACTTTACTAAAACATTTATTTCGTTGTGTTGGTTTGTTCCTTTTATTAAATTAGATCTTGGAGGCTTTCGCAACAGCGACATGAAGTCCTTAGCTCTTTTACTATACGATAAATGTTTAATTCCGAATATAAAGTCTGTTTGTACACGGACAATATCTCACAATAAATCTAATTAATATTAATTGGACGAGGGGCTTCTGAGAAGACAGAGACAGAGGATCGTTATTAGTGTGTAGCCAGATAAGAGAAATACGCGGCGGTAGGTAATAAAATGGTCATAAAACTCGGTCATGTTACACCATCAAAGGTGTAACGGAGAGAGAATGGGAGGATAACGATACAATGAGGATCTGATACCGGATGAAATAGTTATAAGTTTGTACATTTATATTTTGCTTGAAGCATTTCTGTGTGTTTTGTATACGATGTAGAGCAACCTAAAAAAATTGTAATTAGAGTTGACTGTGAAATCCCGTATTTCTAAGGCTTGTTTGTAGTTAAATTACCGAGCTGAATGACGTGTCATTTATAACTTGCCATTGTCAAGGTAAAGTTTTGTTCGACCTTCACTTTGAACAAATATTCTCCAGGAAATTAAGTTAAAAGTGGAGGTATATCCGTTTTGGGCAGATTGTAGACATGTTTTGAAAGTGTTTCGAAGTGAACGTTCGAAATTTGAGTCAAAATAACGTACCCCCATTACGCAGAAAGCCTTATACTATGATTTCAATAAGCGATGCAGTGGACGTAAACATTAGTACATGTAGGCCTCAGGATCGCATTTAGGATTGATTTGTTCTGTTTTCATCCCTCTAGGAGAGTGATTTTAGGTGAAAGGCCGGGGTAAAAGTGGTAAACTTTTGTGCATCTTTTTTGGCTTCCCAAAATGGACATTCTCTAGAAAATTCAGCTTGTTAGTATGATTTTAAGAGGTTCAGTGATACGGAGGAAGTCTTAATACCAGTTTATTCTGGGTTTTTGCCATTTTATCAATTACATATTTATCATAAAATGATTTGTTTTTTTACGATTGAGAAAAGCTGTACTGTTAGCATATGTTGATCAAATCTTATATTTTTGGAACGAAGCCAATTCTGGATATTGTTTTTTTTAGATGCACTTGTTGATATTTTCTCTATTTTGGGAGAACGGTACGGTGCATTGTCAAGAACGGTGATAGATTTGTCTTCTAATATCGGCAAAGACATTGAAAATTTTCACCAAGTTTCAAAAGATTGACCTGTCTCTGGATCTGATCATCTCTACATGGTAATCACCAGACTCATTCGACTCAAGTGCCCAGTGAGGATTTGGAACAAACCCATTCTTGCTGCTAACGTGACAAATAATCTTTCCAATATTAAGTTTTTTACTTTTTCCTAAGAATTTAAAGCATTTGCAAGCTTTGAGATTTGAAATATATAGAATATAATAAATTACTTGAAAGATTTTTTAATCACTTCAATAACTCACCCAAAAAAGCTTGTTTAGGAGATTTTACTGGAGTGTTTAACCATCCTTCAGATTTTCTATGAATATATTTTCGTCGCTACACCACAATGTTGTCTCTATATAATAAAAGGTGTGACGTCCTCTCGTAGGAGTCACTATCCGGTAGCTTTTGGACAGTCAGAGACAGAGTTCAAAATAAAAATAAAACTTTATTGTCTTCCTTAAATTAAATTGACAAAAATCTTATGTACATATTTACAATTTAGTTTAGTCTTCTCAGTACCTGGCCTATTTATTCAAATTAAGTTTGACCTTGTCGTATGAAATTAGTGTTATCGGCAATCAAGTGTGTTTTCGGAATTTTACGTGAACGATGTGTCGATCTAATAACAGCGGACGATAGGTACAAAGGAAAGAAAGAAACTCAACACGTCCCTCAAGTGATTCGGGTTAATAGGACACTCCTCGACAGTCTCAACACGACTGCTTCGGAGTACGGGTAATGGAGAGCTCAACACGCTCTCCGGCTGGCGGTAAGGAACGGAAACAACTTGTGAACTCAACACGTCCACAAGCCGGGGTAGGGGAGAAGAGAACCTTCAGTCAACACCTGACGATTCTGCCTCTATGAGGAAATAATGCGGTTTATATAGCAAAGTTTTGCCCTTTCTACTGTCGATACACTCCTACTTCATGCGTTGGTTCGCGCGCACGCTGGTTTAACGGTGATGGCTTGGACTCATCGTTACACCCCCTTTTCCTGGGAAAAAAAAATTTTGGAACAAAATTTTTTTTATTTTTATTCCTTGCCAGGTACTTGGTTACCCTAAAAAACAATTTATAATACATCGAAATAAAAAATGTCCGCCCTAAAAAAAAATAAATATCGTCTTCTTAAAAAAAATCGTCTTCCTCTCTCTTAAAAAACGTCTTCCTTCGTGGGGCTTTATTTATTGGTTTTTATCCTCAGCACCTGGTTCGGGAGTCTCAGTCTGTATTTTTTTTCCTTTATGCTGCGGCGGAATTAGTGAGAGCAGCGGGATTGACAGTGGAATTGACTGGACTTTCTGAATTTTTGTGATGCCCATGGTTGGTTCATCGAAAAGGTTTTTAAATTTGGAAATAGCCTTTATCAGAGGCTCGCAGCCTTTGCCCGGGGTGTTAGGTTTTGGTGTGTTTCCCCAATGGTGATATTAACTCTGGAACGGTGTATGGTGGCGGCGTAACTGTGCCGTCCATTTCTATGTCACTGTAATATATTTCTAACGTGTCTGACATTATACTTGAAGGTTACTGGTAAACTGTATTAAAATATACTGTCACTACTTGGTGTTGACTGTAAGTGCTTGGACTGATTAAGGAGTAGGGAAATTGGTAAATGCGGGTTTTAGGTCTTTGATATGAGCTGTTATTGTACGGTTTTTATCGTCGTGTTTTAATTTGAATATTACATTAGAACACACTTTTGTTATAGTATATGGGCCTGAAAATTTCGGTGCTAATTTGGCGTTAAAATTTTTGGCGGCATTTGAGAGTTGGTATTCCCTTTTCATGACTCTGTCGTTTATTGTCGGTTTCCACTCTCTTCGTCGTAAGTTGTAGTAATGGCTTTGAGTTGTAAAAGCTTTTGCCAGGTTTGTACGTACTAGTTCGAATGTTTCTTGTAGTTTATGCCATTTTATGTTTTGATCGGTATGTTGTGTGTCGTTTGGGGTTTTTACGACTTTACTTGGAATTTCTAGTTCGTGTCCAAAGTTCAGGAAGGCTGGGGAGAAACCCGTTGAATCGTGTTTAGCTGTATTATATGCGAATAGTAGTTCTGGAAGGCTCGTGTC
Organism: Diabrotica balteata; assembly: GCA_918026665.1. Lineage (NCBI taxonomy): Eukaryota > Metazoa > Arthropoda > Insecta > Coleoptera > Chrysomelidae > Diabrotica > Diabrotica balteata. Next base: position 2,001,041 of record OU898280.1, read on the forward strand.
CCATTTCTTATGGTTATTATCGCAGAACTGAGCTATCATTGTTTTGATTACTCTGTTTGTTCTTTCTACTGGATTATTCTGGGGTGAATATGGCGGAATGTTTCTTTTAGAAATCTGGAATTCATCTAGCAACTTTCGTACTTCCCTGTTATCGTATGTTCTTGCGTTGTCTGATATTAGCTCTTTGGGTGATCCGAATCTCATAATGATTTTATCTTTTAAGTTTTGACAGACTGATTTTGCCGTTGCTGTTCTGATCGGTATGGCTTCGACCCATTTTGAAAAGGTGTCCTGGAATGTCATTATATATTTGTTTCCTTTGCTGGATGTTGGAAGGGGTCCTATGATGTCGGTTGAAACGGTGTGCCATGGATGGGGGGGAATTTGTGTAGATTGCATGCGGCCTGGAGTTAAGCTTTGCTGCGGCTTAAATTGCTGACAATTCTTGCAGTTCCTGACGAACTTTGCGGCGTCTTTAAACATCCCTGGCCAGTAGTATTTTCTAGCTAGGCGGGTTATTGTTTTAGCTATTCCTAGATGTCCTGCGGTCGGTTGCTCGTGGTTTTCTGCCAGGAGTTGTTGTCTCTTGTGGTTTGGGATGCATAGTTTCCAGGGGTTGGATACCTCTGTCTCTTTTAAATCGTATTTGTCCCAGAAGTGTCGATAGAGAAGTCCATCTTTGATAGAGTAGTCTGGAAATAGTTGCGGATTTGTCTGGATTTTATTTAAAGCTTTATTGTACCATTCGTCGGGTTCTACATCTTCTACGTTTATTATGCAAACCAGACCTACTGGTTCTCTAGAGAGCGCGTCGGCCAGGACGTTCTGGGAGCCCTTTCTGTAAATGACATCGAAGTCAAATTGTTGCAGCAGCATTGCCCATCTAGCTATTCTACCTGTAGGGTTTTCCATTGTTTGTAAGTATCGTAGACTTTGATGATCTGTGATAATTGAAAATGGGTATCCTTCGATGTAGGGTTTCATCTTTTCTACACCGAAGATGATCGCTAGTAGTTCTTTTTCTGTCACGCTGTAATTTTTTTCGGCTTTTGTTAGGTTTCGACTTGCGTAAGCGATGACTTGTTCCTGTCCTTCGTCGTTTGTTTGTACTAAAGCTACTCCTAAACCGTGGTTCGAAGCGTCCGATTGTAAAAAAAATCTTTTCTGGAAGTCCGGGCAGATCAGTATTGGAGCTTGTGTCAGTAGTAATTTTATTTTGTTGAATGCTTCCTCTTGGTCTCTGTCCCAAGTCCAATGTTGTTTTTTCTTTAGTAGCTTTGTTAAAGGAGCTGTAGTTCGTGAAAAATCTTTTATAAATCTCCTATACCATGAGATGATGCCCAAAAATCGGCGTAGTTGTTTAACAGTTTTTGGCGCGGGATATTCGACTATGGCTTTTGTCTTGTTTTCGTCCACTTTTATTCCCGTCTTGTTTACTACATGGCCTAAATAATTTATCTCTTCTTTGCAGAATTTACATTTGTCTATATTAATTCGTAGTTTGGCCTGCTGTAGTCTGTGAAGTACTTCTTTTAAGTTTTCCATATGTTCCTCGAACGTTTTTCCCAGTACTATTATGTCGTCTAAATAGGCGAATGCATGTGGTTCCATTTCTGGGCCGATTATTGTATCTAGTAATCGTTGAAAAGTAGCGGAGGCGGCGTGTAATCCGAATGGAAATACTTTGAACTGGAATAGTCCTTTTCCTGGTGCTATGAAAGCGGTCAAGGGTTTGCTTGCTTCGGAAAGTGGTACTTGCCAATATCCATTTTTTAGATCCAACGTGGTAAAATATTTTGCAGATTTTAACTTTTCTAGGATATGATTGATGTACGGTAATGGGTAGGCATCTTTTTCTGAGATGTCGTTGATTTTCCTAAAATCGATGCAAAATCTGTATCCGTTGTTATCCTTCTTTTTTACTAGAACGATGGGGGAACTGTACGGGCTATTAGATTTTTCTATCACGTTCTCTTCTAGCATCTTATCTATCTCATCGTTTATGATCTTCTGCATTGCCGGGTTTCGGGGCCTGTATCTTTGTTTGATCGGTGTATTATGCTTAAGTTTTATTGTATGTTCGGTTAGATGTGTTGTTCCTTTAATGTGTTTAAATTTCTCCAATTCGGTTAGTAACAATTCCTGTAATTGTTTTTTTTTCGGTATTGTTTAGTGTAGTACTAATGTCGAGCTGCTCTCGTTTCGGACTGTTCGTGAATTCCGGTATGTATGACGGAATGTCTTCGGTCTGGTCGTCGGCCGCGGTATCGGTCGGTAGTTCGGTATATCTTCGGTCTGGTTGTCGACCGCGGTATCGGTCGGTAGTCGGTATATTTTCGGTCTGGTCTTCGACCGCGGTATCGGTCGGTAGTCGGTAGGTCGTTTTGTTATATATCTTGCTTCTCTGTTGGAGCGGATATCTTGCGGTTGGTGTTTCGTTGACCCTGGAATTGGTCGGTATTCGGTTATTGTCTGCATTGTACGATCTAGATCTGTGTTCTGTCCTGGTTTGGTATTGTTCTCTCCTTCTTACGCGATTTCTATTTAAGATGTTTGATAAATCAAGGCCCCATCTTGTTATTTCATGCATTCCCAGTACTACTTCTGAAGCTAGGTTTGGTAAAAAATGTAGCTTGGCTTTTCTCCAAACGTTGTCTATGGAACATTTTGCTGTGAAACAGATTTCTATGTTGCTGGTTTTTCCATCTGCCAGCGTGATCTTTAAAGCTTTTCTGTCGCTTTTTGTTCCACATTGTTCCAATATTTTTTTACCTTTTTGTCCTATAAACGAATTTTGGGCTCCTGTGTCTATTAGTGCTTTTAACTTTTTACCGTTGCTGAACGTTATCGTTGTGTGGGGTCGTTGATCTTTATAGTGTGCGTAGCTGGAGGTTGTTAGGGAGGACTCTAAATGCTGACTGGGTTGCCTCCTTCTTGTCCAGTCCTGTTGGAGTTTTCCGGTCGGCTTCTACATTGGCAGTTATTGGAAGTTGTTCCTCGGGTTCCGCAATGGCTGCAAAAGAGTACAGCGATAGCTCTGCAGTTTCTTCTATTGTGGCCTCTGCGGCCGCATCTCCAACAACAAGTCTGTCTGTCGAAATTCTGTATTTTGTTATTACGACTATTTGCCTGTGTCCAGTCACACCTTGTATTGTTTCTGTTATATATTTCTTTTTGGACCATATCATATTCTTCCGCTAGTCTGATGATGTCCTGTGTTGACGATACGTCTTGCCTCTTTATATACAACTTGTATTTCGGGTTCATATTGGTGTATATCCTGTTTAGTTCTTCTTGGTGATTGAATTCACCATGTCTTCTGATCATTGTTTGAATATCAATGATGTAGTCTTTTACACCTTCGTTGTTTCGTTGGAGTCGGTTCCGGATTTGAGCTTCCAGAGATTGCGTGAGAACGGAGGAAACGAAGAAATTGCGGAAATCTTGTTCGAAGTCTTTTAATTCGTCCCAATATTTGTTATTGTTTCTATACCATAGTAATGCTTTTCCGTTTAATGTTTCTGGTAGAGCTTGTAAGACGTGGGTATCTTGTAGGCCGTAAGCTGTCTGGAGTTCTTTCAACCGTTCTATGAATTCTATTGGGTCTCTTGAACCGTCAAATGTGTAACCCCCATTTGCGTACTATTTCCATCTTTCTTTGTCTGTCTTCCATCTGGTTTTCTTCTATTTCCTCTGGGTTTTGGCCTTTTTGAGTTGGTGCCTTGATGATCGCAACTAATCTCGCTCTTAGCTCGCTGAAATTCCCTTCCGTCGACTGTTCTCTGTTTGTTAATTCGGCTATAAGTTCGTCTTTCTTTAATAGGTACACCCAACTAACCTTCGACGTTTCCGGAGCGTCTGTCATTTTTGAACTGTGAATCACCCTGTATTTGAATAAAGTTTGAAATGCAGTACTGTCTCATGAAAATAAAATTCGGAATTCGGTCGGTATTATTGTTTAAAACGAATTTTTCTGCTCGGGCGCCATCTGTGACGTCCTCTCGTAGGAGTCACTATCCGGGTAGCTTTTGGACAGTCAGAGACAGAGTTCAAAATAAAAATAAAACTTTATTGTCTTCCTTAAATTAAATTGACAAAAATCTTATGTACATATTTACAATTTAGTTTAGTCTTCTCAGTACCTGGCCTATTTATTCAAATTAAGTTTGACCTTGTCGTATGAAATTAGTGTTATCGGCAATCAAGTGTGTTTTCGGAATTTTACGTGATCGATGTGTCGATCTAATAACAGCGGACGATAGGTACAAAGGAAAGAAAGAAACTCAACACGTCCCTCAAGTGATTCGGGTTAATAGGACACTCCTCGACAGTCTCAACACGACTGCTTCGGAGTACGGGTAATGGAGAGCTCAACACGCTCTCCGGCTGGCGGTAAGGAACGGAAACAACTTGTGAACTCAACACGTCCACAAGCCGGGGTAGGGGAGAAGAGAACCTTCAGTCAACACCTGACGATTCTGCCTCTATGAGGAAATAATGCGGTTTATATAGCAAAGTTTTGCCCTTTCTACTGTCGATACACTCCTACTTCATGCGTTGGTTCGCGCGCACGCTGGTTTAACGGTGATGGCTTGGACTCATCGTTACAAAGGGCGTTTTCTTCCTTTGCGTTGATATTGAAAATTATTATTATTTTTTTTTATTGGGTTAATGCCTCGACAACTATGATCATTGGCATGGTACAGTCAGGTACCTAGTGTAGTGTGTGTGTGTGTGTGTGTGTGTGTGTGTGTGTGTGTGTGTGTGTGTGTGTGTGTGTAGAGTAATTGTCTTGATACTTAGCAAAGTCGACGTCATTGTCTTTGCTAAGAGACGCTAATTGTATCCGAACGTCTGCGGTCCCTCTGGTGAGTACCGATCGCACAAGGATAGAAATTATTTTCATTTATTAATTTTTAATAAACGAAAATTTCCACCCAGATGAGATTCGAACTCACGACCTTTGGATTTAAAGGTAGGCGCTCTTACCACTGAGCCACAGAGGGGGTTATTTTTTTTTTAATATTCATTAAAATGGGGTTTTTGTCAAATTTGGCAAATTTGGATCATCGTTTATTTCCTTTAAAACTCCATCCTCGTTGGGTATTTTTTTCTCATAAAAAAATTTCCTTAATGACCGTAAATACACTGCCAGGATTTGCACTGATTTATTATACAAAGTGGCCCAAAAATCTGGAAACGGCCAATTATCTCGTAAATTGCTAGTCATAATTGTACCAAATTTGAGGTACACCTATTTTGGGATACGGAGATTCCATATTTGATATTGACAATGTTGCCAGATTTTCCGTTTATCTTATATTATTAGTAACTTTGGTTTTTTCAAATACATCACCCTGTATATTCAGTCATTATTGGAATCTCCTATTCAATACGAGTTCAACCATAGGTAACACATGATTTTATGTAGTCTGGAGGGCCTTAAACTGTATAATGAACTACTGGTTGGTTGTGATTTGTGACATACGTATTACTTTTTCCAGGGCCAGGTTGAACAGTATATAAGAGAGAGGCTCTCCCTGGCGTAGCGCTTTATTTATTTTCAAAGGTTCAGACAGTTCCCCCTAAATTCGTACTCTACTTTCAAATTTTTCAAAAGTTAGTTTTATTAAATTTACTAACTGGGTATAATTTATCTGTGGTTAAAGCATTTAAAGATATTTCTTTTCTTGTTTATGGTTCAAACTATACCACTAATATAATCATTGTAGAGGGACTTCTGTGTCCATATTTCTTTTATAAGCTGGTATAATGCTATTATGGTATCATGGCCAACTTCTTTATATAGTTAAGCTGGGAAATTATCTTCCAGTGATTCCTTTTTCTTTCTTCCTCTATATTAATTGCCTGATTAAAGTTTTTCACCTATCTATTCAATTCAATACATTTTTCCTTGTTGTTAATACGTCACCATTCTGACTTCTGCATTGTCTTGTGGTTGCCTTGAATTCTTTTCTGTTGATGTAAACTTTCTTATAGAATGCCCTGAATTTTTTCTTTCTGTTATTTTTTTCTATTTTCTTTTGTATCTTCTCTTTATTTCTCTTCTCTTTGTCTGTAAGCATCTTTCTGTAGGCTTCATTTTTTTCTTTTGTTGCATTCTTGCATTCATCGTCAAACCAATGATTTTAGGGGCTCAAATTTCTGTTCCTGTTTCATCTTTCGCTGCTGCTTCAATGTTTTCCTTTATTCTGGACCAGTAGGAGTCTATATCTGTCTGGCCTTCTTCATTTACATTTTGATTCCTTAGCCTGTTGGTGCAGTTCCTTAGTAGAGTAAGTATGAGAAGAGAATTTCACAAACTTGGATTTCGCTGTAAAAAAACAGTTGACGATAAAAAAAATGTTAATAGAGAAACATGAAATTTCACACATAAGCTTTTGTTCATGGATCATGATGATATGAACTTTACAAATTTTAAAAAATTGTAGGCAGAACAACTTTTGACTAACTTGCCTACAAATAGTGTTATAGTGTTGGATAATGTACCATACAATAATACCCAGGAAAAGAATAATGTCCCACATCCTCATCAAAGAAATGTGTTATACAGAAATGGCTTCAAGAAAGAAATATTCCATATTCTGCTTCTACGTTGAAGCCTGATTTGTATAACATAATAAAAGTACATAAAATATGCAATCAATAAAATTATACGAGCACAAGGATATTATATATTTCGACTTCCACCTTACCGTCCAGATTTGAACCATATTGAAATAGTTTGGAGAACTTTGAAATCACATGTGGTAGTCAGAAATTTAGACTTAACATTTACGTTAATACAGCAGCTATCGGACGAATTTGTTCAAACATTTCCTTCTCAAATCGATCTAGGTGAGAAAAGAAAAGCTGTTTATGATCAATCAGGAAAAATACTTAGAGACATACAATGATAAATGCATTTTTCATTTTTTTTTTTCAAATTTCAACATATTATTTCGTAAACCACTTGAAACATCACTAGAATGAAAACAATTTTCCTTTTATTAACTGTAGTGTTTCGCTCGAACAATACCGTTACAGGTTAAAAATCAATGGAAAGCGCAGCTCAAACTCTCCATCTCCATCAGGGTTAAATAAAAGAAATCCGATTACATCGTCTCGTTTTCGGGAAACTCTCCCTGTAGACCCGCTACAGATCCCGTTCCGGGAGATATAACGTATTGCGTGTACGCTATATACACGATGAACGAGAGAGAAATATTCCTATAAATTAAGTAAGAGCCTACGAGAAGATGAACAAAGGCTTTTAAAATAATTACCGAAAGAAGATATCTGCCTCTATAAATAATAAATAAGCCAGTTGTTAGTCACTTGGCGACGAACGCCCTACGGTTTTTGATGGGTATGGGCACGAGTCTGTTGTTGGAAAAGTTATCGGTGGTGGCTCCAGCTCCGAGCAGCGTTACCATAAAAAAATAGAACAAAATTACAGTGAAACTTGGATAATTCGAACCTCAAGGGACCGTTAAAAAAATTTGAATTATCCAAAAATTCGAATTATCCAAAAATTCGAATTAAAAATATATCCACAAAAAACAAAGATGCCTACAAAAACATCTGCAAACGATAAAAATCAACAATAGTTGGCCATTTTTATCGCTTGCAGATGTTTTCTTCAGAGATATCGAAATATTTTATCGTTTGCAGAATTATCCAAAAATTCGAATTAAAAATATATCCACAAAAAAAACAAAGATGCTTACAAAAACATATACAAATGATAAAATCCGAAAAAAATGGGCCAACAAAATTAGGCCAAAATACCAATTAAAGCATTTGCAAGCTATAACAAATGGTCAATTATTGTCGATTTTTATCATTTGCAGGTTTTCTCATTGGTATATTTTGGCCAAATCTTAGCCGAAACAATCGGCAGATAAAAAATTCCCAGTGAGAACGCATCATTAAAACAATAAAACATTTTGTCTCAAAAAATTTATTGAAAATAAGAATACATATTTGTTACAATTAATGAAAATAGACTAATTTTTCTAAAGAAATCCAAAATTTTTAGCTGCTTTTTAGAATTTAACGTCTCAGTAATGACAAACGATTCTAAAATGTTCAGTGAACTAAAAATAGAGTGACTTACATCATTTTTACTTTCAAAGTACCGTTTAAGTTGCGTAATATGGTGTGTTGCTTCGGCCGCACACGGAACATGTATTTCTCCCGCAACTGATGATGCGTCGTCTTCATCACTCTCTTGTTTTTCATCATTGTCCTTAAGCACTTCAGCGATGATCTCTGTATCGGTTATTTCACCGCATACGTCAACATCTTCATCCACGTTGACAAAATCTTCATAAGAGATGGCAGGATCAGAAATGATGTCCCCCCAGCAGTCAACTGAACGCAGCTCTTCTGTTAAATTGTCGTCTTTGTTCTCCTCCTTTTTTATGAAACCAGCTCTTTTGAAACAGTGTTTGATCGTTTCGGGTTTTACTTGGTCCCAAGCTTTCTTACACATTCGAGATGCTTGTTTAATGTCAAACTTTATTTTAAGGGTGTCGCAATCTTCCATCAATATGTTTTCAACCAAAAAACGTCTGTAAAAATGTTTAAAAATTTTTATGAAACCCTGGTCCATAGGCTGGAGAACTGAAGTCATGTTAGCAGGAAAAAAATAACTTTTACATTTTCCATCAGCTTATTACGTTCTTAAAACAACGCGGATTAGCCGACTTGCCAATCATCAGTAGAGGTAGTCTTTCTGATCCGTCCATATTTGCACCAATTAGGAGAGTTACTCTTTCTTTACTTAGTTTTCCTCCGTGACATTTTTCATTTTTAAATACTAGCGTTTTGTCAGGAGTGCATTTAAAAAAGAGACCCGTCTCGTCAACATTAAAGATATCTCTTTCATCTATACCCTGAATCATCTCTTCCAAATTTTTTTCCACTGGTTGGCTTCTTGCTGATTAACGGTCCCACTTTCTCCACAAATAGATTTGAAAGAAATTGTGTTGCGTTCTTTAAAGCCGTCGAGCCACCCCGTACTCGCCTTAAAATTGTTTTTCCCCATTTCAATAGCAAATTGTTCAGCTTTGCTTCTTATAAGGGGATCACTCACGGGAATCTTCTTATCCCTACCTTTTTTGAACCATTTTAACACACAACTGTCTAAATTTGGATTTTCTGGCTCCCTTAACCTTTTTCGATCTTCACCGCACTCACTTTCACTAGTGAGAATTTTTTCTTTATTCTTCAAGTAGGTGGATAATGTGTCAGGAGGAATTCCAAAGTCCCTGGCAACCTCAGTTTTTTCTTCGTCCCTTTTTCTACTTCTCTAATTGCCGCTATTTTTCCGATAACGTTAAGTTTTGTATGTTTTCGTATTACCATGCGACGACATCTTTACTCAATACGAAGTGACTTGACGTGATTTGCGGTGATTGCAATTGCAACGCCAACGCATCTCAACTGAAGGGGCGTGAAAGATCGGCTAGAATTTAGGTGACAGGTACGGGTACAATGTACAATGGCCTTGAATGCCTTAAAACAAGTGGCACGTTAGAACAGAAAAGAATACTACCTCTTTTAGCGGAAATTTCCAGCATGAAATTGGCATTTTTAACTTGTAGAAAAGTTCGAATAATCCAAAATATAATTCGAATTATCCACGACTTTTTAACATTACTTATATAGGAAATGCTAGGGACCAGAATAAAAATTCGAATTAAAGAAGATTTCGAATTAGAGAAGAAGAAATAAAAAACAATACAGCTACAGGAGATAATAGAATTTCATCTGAGATAGTTAAAGAAACTATTACGGAAGTAAATCACATCGCATCACATATGGATGTGAAACGTGGACCCTCTTAACCATTGACGAAAATCTTCTAAGGAAGATATTTGGACCAACCCAATGCAGCGATGGTTCGTAGAGAATTAAAATGAACCACGAGCTGGATGAACTAATACAGAGCGCAGATATTCTTAGATTTGTGAAGTCACAAAGACTAAATTGGCTTGGTCACCTAGAAATAATGCCAGATAATCGAGCTTTAAAAGTAGTCCAAAGATGGAAGCCCCAAGGAAACAGAACAAGAGGAAGGCCCCGTAAAAGATGGATAGACGACATAGAGAGGGAGCTTAAAACCATGAACATCAGGCAGTGGCGAAGGAAAGTATCCGATAGGGCAGAATGGAAGAACATTGTTAAGCAGGAAAAGACTCACAAAGGGTTGTAGCGCCATTAGAAGAAGAAGAAGATTACGGAAGTAAATAAACAAACTAGTAAATCTATTTAACAGATGTTTAACAGACGAAGATATTCCATAGGAATAGAATAAGCATTATCCAGAAAATCTGGAAAATTACCGAACGACGGGTCTCCTGTCTCAAATATACAAACTTTTCATAAGAATAATAACAAATAGATTGGAAATATTTAAACTATAACAATCAAAGGAGCAGGCAGTGTTCCGTGAGCATTACAGTACAACAGAAGGGAACACTGACGAGTGACACTGAGGAGTAGGCAGATTGATACCTCATTGCCGTTTGGCGGTTCTTGTAGTTCTACAGAACACGATACTGGTAGGTCACGAGTGATGGGAGTAGGCAGATTGAGACCCCGAACTCAAACGGAACCGTATCACTCTTGATAATGGCTCCAAAATGGTATTTAAATAGAAACTATTTTATCCTGAGTTTGTCGGTCTGTTGTAAAATAAATCTACTTAACTATTGCTTGAACGTTTCGGCAAATTTGCCATTTTCAATAAGCACTTTATTATATAAACATTGCATTATACCAAGCGGTATACCTCAGATAGACCAAGCATATTACATATAGTGGAAAGTTTCTCTGAAACATTATATAAAAGTCAAGTTATTCCAGAGCTCATCGAACAACCAATACAAAAGGTACATAATGTAGGATCGGAGGATATACTAGATATATCACGAGAGGAAATTCAACATGCCTTCAAAAATATGAAAAATAATAGAGCTCCGGAGGAAGATGGTGTAGTCATTGAGACAATTAAACTCTTTCCACTGGAGTGGAGGTCCACTTTTGATGTCCCGAATCCAAACACTTTTTAATCTATGTCTGCATAGTGAATACATTCCAAGTAAATGGAAGAATTCGGTTACAATCCTCCTTCACAAAAAAGGGGATAAATTAGATCTCGAAAACTATAGGCCAATTAGTTTGCTTAACCGTCTATACAAGCTGTTTACTCGAATACTGACAAACAGATTAGACGCAAAACTCGATTTGTATCAATCAGAAGAACAGGCAGGATTTCGAGTGGGACACGGAACAAACGACCATTTGCAATACCTTAAAACTCTAGTTGAAAAGTCTTTCGAATATAACAGACCCCTTGCTCTTATCTTTGTCGACATCTACAAAGCATTTGACACAGTCAAAACCGTTGCTATCTTAAAAGCACTATCAGAATACAGAATAGGACACAGGTATGCAAATATTATTCGAAATATATACGAAAATGCGACACAACCGTTAACCTCCATTGCATAACTGAGAAGATAAAAATTGGCAAAGGGGTGCGGCAGGGAGATACCTTGTCGCCAAAACTATTTATAACAGTTATGTAGTACGCATTTAAATAGCTAAAGTGGGAATCAAAGGGTATTAGCATCGATGGAAAGATATTCAATCATCTCAGATATACCGATGATATTGTTCTCATAACAGACAACTTAGGAGAAGCCAGAGTTATGCTACAACAACTACAGCAAGTAACCCAGAAAGTCGGTTTAAAGATAAACTATGGAAAAACATAAATGATGACCAACCTCGTCCCAATGAGCTAATAGAAATCGAAAAGTCGCCCATAGAACTTGTGGAAAAATATGTGTATTTGGGTCACGAAATAAGGTTAACGCGAGATAACTAAGCATGCGAGCTACTCAAAAGAATAAGTCTGGGTTGGGCTGCATTCGGAAAAATGAGAGACGTATTTAAAACAAATATTCCGATCCATTTAAAAAGAAAAGCTTTTAACCAGTGCGTTCTACCAGTCCTCACATACGGAGCAGAAACCTTAACTCTCACAAAATCATCAGCCGAAAAATTGAGGAGGACAAAACGAACGATGGAGAGATCAATGCTTGGAATAAGCTTAAGAAATAGAATAAGAAACGAGGAAGTTCGTAGACGAACCGGAGTGAAAGACATTATCGAACATATTACAAGGCAAAAATGGAGATGGGCAGGACATGTTGCAAGAATGAAAGACGACAGTTGGACAAAAAAATTGCCTGAGTGGAGACCACGGGCTGACAAGCGAAGCCGAGGAAGACCCCCAACGCGATGGACCAACGACGTCAAAAGAATCGTGACCAATTGGATAGCAGAGGTGCAGAACAGAAGCAGATGGAAAAATCTAGAGTAGGCCTATGTTCAACAATGGACAACTCAGGGCTGATTGATGATGATGATGATGAATAATCTCAAACATTACTGAAAGGGTTCGGTAGTACAGAAAATATTAATAGTCTTAATATTTCTATAAATTTTTTTGCAATTTCTCAACATTTAATCTTCTTTTTCCCCACTTTTACTTTCACTTCTAAAAAAATTCTGACACATTTTTATTACCCGCTTTAGGTAAAGATTTCCACCCCCAAGTCTTTTCTTTAAAAGCACTTTTTAAATATTAACTCATAAGTTATCATAATATCTCCTCGAAGGAGCCGTTCAGGAAATTCCGAAATGTTTAAAGCTTATTATACTTTTATAGATTATCAAAAGTTGTGAGAGAGTGCCTGTTTTTCGAGCAAGCAGCCAGTTGAACGGGGGGTGGATTTTGATCAATTGAATTAGCACCCTCCGTGGAAGAGAGTATAAAGAGCGGAATATTGTTGGTCGGTATCTGTGTGTATGTGTGTGTGTCTTTCCAGAAAGGGGATGAGATAACTGAAAAGATCATGTGATTTCGGAGATACAACTTTATTTAGTCGAGGGAGTGACTACGAGAACGCCGAGTGTAGCTTCAAGCGATTAGGTTTTCTAACCACATTAAGTTAGTAAAGAATAAAATTGCTAAAACAAATTTTATACAGTTTTTTGAAGGTTCTAAAAGGTAAATAAGGTATAGCTAAAAAGAATTATTTTTTGAACTTTGATAAAATGAAAGGCAGATATCGAGCACTTTTTTAACAATTAAATCTTGCCCAAGTACTTTCGCTTCCTAGAGCATCTTCAGGGGCATCTGAAATAAGCCAAGAAACTTTTTTAAATGAAGAAAATGATTAACTTCGATAAAAAAACTCGAAGTTAATGGATGATAAAAGTTTTTTTTGTGATTAACATTTTAGACTTACTTCGTCAAATTTTGGGCTATCCAACAATTGCAGAATATCATAGACTTAAAATTAAACATACAATGAACATAACACTACACTAAATAAGGACAAACAGTTTAAAATTACTTAAAAATAGTGGAAGCTGCATTCTGGTCGGCATCAGGAGAAAGAATGTCTCCCGGTATTAACGGAAATGTAAAGGTGACATGTGACATATGACAGCTTGGATGGCCAATTACAATCATGGACATGTGATCCTATCATTTCAAAATTCTATGTAACTAAGTATTAACCAATGGTACGACACTACTATAGTAAATAAACTGAAGAAATATGACACACAGAATATTTTAACTAGATTGCATAATCCAGATCTCACACTTAAACCTGTCTATAATACTTAGAGAGCTAAAAGAAGTAGGGCTGGACGGACACGACATAGCTATAATAAGCAATACATACTGGAACCACACAGGATGTGTTCGAACAGACAACGGAAATACCAATTATGTAAACATAGAACGAGGAGTGCGTCAAGGGTGCATTCTGTCCCCTCTTCTATTTAATGTCTATGCCGAAAATATCATCAGAGCTTCTCTTGAAGATCGCCCTGAAGGTGCCAGAGTCAATGGAATCATCATTAACAATGTAAGATATGCCGATGACACCGTAGTATTAGCAGAAACAGAAGACCAACTAAAAATATTGATGAACATACTATCAGAAGAAAGTCATAGACTAGGTTTGGATATTAATCTTTCCAAAACCAAAATCATGGTATTCCACAAGAACCCCCATGAACAAATTACACCCAACATACAAATCAATGGTATCACCCTTCAGAGCTCCCAAAGCTTCATATACCTGGGCAAAGAGCTAAACAGTCAGCTAGACCACTAAAAAAAATTAGAAGACGTATTGAAATAGCAAGATCTGGCTTCATGAACATGCGTAAAATACTCTGTAACCCCAAGCTATCAATCACAATAAGGTTAAGAATACTAAAGTGTTATGTGTGAGACTACGTCTACTACTATATGGCTGTGAGACCTGGACATTAAAACAGTATGACGTCAACAAACTGAATTCATTCGAAATGTGGATGTACCGCCGAATGCTAAGAATAAGCTGGACCAGCAAAACTACAAATGAAGAGGTACTGGAAATAATGAACACACGACCTCATCTGGTTAATAGAATCAAAATTAGAAAGACGTCATATCTAGGACACATAATGCGCCATAAGGAATTTGAGCAGCTCCAGGTAATATTAGAAGGCAAAATCGAGGGTAAAAGGGGTGTAGGAGGAAAGAAGAAATCCTGGCTCCGAAACATCAGAGATTGGACTCACACAACAGGAAATGACTTAATCCATCAAGCCCAGAACAGAGAGAAATTTGCCATATTGATCGCCAACCTCAATAGAGAAGGCACTTAGGAGGAGGATAATACTTAGGGTGTTAGTTTCAGAGCAACAGAAGAGGACATAAAGTATGAATGCAAGAAATAGACCAAACAATCTATTTGACAGTGGGTGGTTGACTACAATAAAAGGGTCTACCAGGTACTATCAATACTGTAGAATAGAAGAAAACTGAATATGAAATTAAAATACTAAAAATTGAAACCAAAATTAAAAGCAGTGTATAAATGGGGTATAATTCAAGTAGTTCAGTTAAAACCCCAGTCAATGGGAGAACTAAAATTAATGTGTAAAAGCGTTATTCAAGACCAACTGACAAACAGTAGATGTTATATACAACTAAACAGCCAAGCTGTGTCCACCACGAGGTGAAGCTGCAATAAAGTTTTTAAAAATAGGTTTTAATTTAGTATAATTTAAATAAATTTGAATATTAAGACAGTGAGAGTTTCCATTTGTTCCTTTTGTGATCTCCAAATCTTCGAATAAATCTAACTCCAAATAGTTTTTCTTTCTACTTCTTCTTCTTAGAGTGCCATATCCCTACGGAACGTCGGCGACTACCATGCTTATAATATTGTTATACTGATCTCGGTCTTGCGCTACATGTAGCAATTGGTCCGCTGTCAAACCTGTCCACTGCCTTAAATTCCTCAACCAAGGGAGTTTCTTCCGTCCTATTCATTTCTTTTCTTCGATTTTACCGTTGATAATTAGCCGAAGGAACTCATATCTTGGTCCTCTGATTATATGTCCTCTTAATAATATTTAATAGAGTTCGTTGATGTCCCATTCTTCGAAGAACTTCTTCGTTTCTGGTTCTGCTAGTCCATGGAATTTTTAGTTCCTAGTTCTTTTTAGTTCTTTCTACTAATGTCATGTAAAATAGAGGAACCAGTATTGATGTTAAAATTGTGTTTACTAGATAATAAGTCTTAACCAAAACTTGAACTCCAAAACTAAGAGGCATCGCAATCATCACACTTTAATTTATAAATACCACTTTTGTCAAGTGTGTTCATCCTATCTTTGGTGTTGATTAAAAAGGAACCTAAAGTGTTGTGTGACTTGAAGGAAATTTTGTTGTTTTCAATTGTAGAAGTAAAAAGTTTAGATATTTTGTTGGAAATGTTGCTAATATAAGTAAATTCTTGTAATTGTTGATAATTGTACAGCCCATCCGAAAGTTAACGGTTTAAAAACCATTCAACTTCTTTTTTACCCCCAAATTGCACATCTGTTCTGCAACCAATGGATCAGTGCATCCATAAGGTCTCTTGAAGTTCACTATTGATTCACCGTAGTGAATCCCATGTTACTTTATTACGAGGATACATTGATATTAAACTAGCCTTTGATAGATGGCGCTACTTGATACTGAATTGGTTTCGGTGTTGACATTTGACATTCATGACATAACGTCTGTCAAAATTTTAAGTTTTAAAAACAATTTTGTGTTTTCGGAGAAATGGAAAGAGTTGGGTATCGTTCAGTGATTAAGTTCCTCCACAAAAAGGGTAAAACGAATGTGCAAATCAAAGCCCACCTGGACGAAGTGTATGGTGAGGCTGCACCTTCGTTAGCAACAGTAAAATTTTGGAAAGCTGAATTTGGGTCGTACGAGTATTTTTGAAGATGAGCGTCCCGGGAGGCCAAATGAAGTCACCACGCCGTAAATGATCAACAAAGTTCATGACATAATTATGGCAGATCCTAAACATTTCCTACAAACGCGTACACAACATCATTCACCATCATTTGGACATGAAAAAGTTATCCGCGCGATGAGTGCCGCGTTTGCTGACAATCAAATGCAAAAACGTGTGACCACTTCGGAGACGCTTTTGGCGATGATACGACGCGATCCGATGGATTTTTTATCACCGTTGATGAAACCTGGGTGCATTATTACACACCGAAACCAAAGAACAGTCAAAACAGAGGGCTGCCGAAGACGCCAAAGAGTGCACATTCGACCGGCAAAGTGATGGCGACATCGACTACTTGTAAAAAGGAAAATCAATCAATGGTGAGTTCTACGCAGCATTATTGAATCGATTCAATGCCTAATTGTGTCGAAAACGCCCCGGTTTGAAACGCAAAAAAGTGTTCTTTTACCAAGACAAAGCATCGGCTCACCAATCGGCCGCCGTCATGGCAAAATTACACGAATTGGGCTATCAATTAGTTGAACACCCACCGTATTCCCCAGATCTTGCCGCCAGCGATTTTTTCCTGTTTCCAAACCTAAAAAATGGCTCGGAGGACGCCGTTTCGCAACAAATGATAAAGTCGTCGCTGAAACTTCGGCCTATTTTGAAGAGCTCGAGCAAAAGCACTATTCGGATGGGATAAAAAAATTAGAACATCGTCTTACTAAGTGTATCGAGCTAAATGGGGACTATGTTGAGAAATAAATCGATTTAATTCCAAAAAACTTGTTTTTTCTATCAAAGGCTAGTTTTATACCAATTCACCCTCGTAGATGCAATAAATTTCATCCACAAAACATGGACACTCGTAGAAAAGAAACATCAAAAAATGTTTCGGCCATGCGGAGTGGACAGAGATTGAGGTAGAAAACGAGGAAGATGAATATTCTGTAGCAACGTGGTTTAGGTTACAACATCAAGATCAAGAACTAACCCAACTGAACACTGATAACGAGTTTGCTGAATTCATTGCCATTGATGATGACGTTATTGTTTGTGATCTACCGACAGATAGTGAAATTATGGCGGAAGTAATAAACCCGCTGGCGGAGCGAGTTATTGTCAGTGACGAAAGTGTTGAAGATGGAGAAGAAAATCGCGGTGAATCTACACAAGAAGGTCCTAATAGACAAGATATGGAAAGTGCTTTTAAACGTTGTAAGAAACTTTATTAAAAGACAAAACGCAAATGAAGAAGCATACAACCATTTCACATCTTTAGAAAATATCATAGAATGATACTGGACAATTGAAAGCAGTCAAAAATGATAGACTTCTTCCAATTGCAGAAGCAATAGTTTATGTTATCCTTGAAAATACGCTTTATGCATTATGTAGTTGGAAAAAAATGTGAGTACAGATATTTTATTTTAACGTATATCATTGAAAATAAAAGTAAACAACTTTTTTTCAATAAGGCCATTCAAACAATATTTAGCATCTTATATTGCTCCGAATGGCTTCACTATAGGAAGTTAATGTTTTAGAAATCTATATATTCATATGTATGCACAGTATTATTGTTGTCTGATATAACGAGATCGGCTCATAACGAGATAATTAGTCTGCCATTTCAGTTCTCGCTATAGAAGGAGTCTACTGTACATTTAAAAATAAGTATCTTACATATAATCTGCGGCCTAATAATAACATTTAATATAACTGGTCGGGTGGAAACAAGCTATTCAAAATTATAGAAAAGAAGAAGATAGCCAGCTCGATAAAGCACTTAAAAGTATGTGCAGAATTAAAAATACTAAATTATATTATTGATAAATGTATATTACAAAGTAGAGAAGAATTGTAAGAGCAAATAAATAGTTTTATGATTGCCACTTACGACCATTTGATAAAATCGTGGTAAGCCGTGCGACTACCTGACAAGTGCGGGTGGCTTGAAGAAAAATTACTCGAAAATTACTTTAAAACTAAAAAAGCAGGTGAACTCAAATTAGTACAGGATATCGTCGATTCAAAGAAGTGACACGCAACTACAATAAGTAGATACCTCAAATTCAAGATAAAAGTTGTCATTTAAGGACAAATTATAGGGACAGCGGGGTCTATTTCGTGATTGTGGGTACTTGAGTAGCTTTAAGTAGGAGTTTAATTTTGATTTTTGGTGGCTGGGAGCTTTTTATAAATAATTTGTGTCGTTTGCGGTCTTCAATTTCAAATATTAAATTTTCTGGGAATTTGGATGTACTCGAAAAGAACTCTTGGTGCAGGATTCTTTCTCACGGACGGCCTTGTCACTTATGTAGCATAAAAACTAATGGCAGTTCTGTAAAATATTGTCACAGGTTTTTAAATATCTTCAGATTTGGTTTTATCTTTAGTAAAAGGTAAATGTTTTGAGATCAACTTTTTTAAAAACTAATTTACAAAATAGCAGTGTTACTTTTAAACTTATAAAATTACGCTCTACAATATAATTATCAATGGAGGACTATTTGATCATATCAAATATAACACTTTTAACAAACCATCCCCGAAAACCCAACGTTTAGGTAGAATTTTTCCGCTCAGAACTTTCGTCAAATTCCAAAATTTGTGCTTGACTTTTGGGTAGCACTTTCTCTCTGTGGCAGTGGCGGCTCGTGGCTTTAGAGACAAAGTCGGCAAAGTAGTTTTTGTCTCCTCAGATAGGTATACCGTCTAATAAAGACTTCAATCTTCATAGGAGATTTTTTGTTTTTTTTTTGTTTTTTTCTATAAATTTTGAACGTAAACATGTTTATAAATTAACTCTACTTTAGGTTGTTTGGAAGTAGCGAAATGAATTATAACGTCATCGTAAAATTTATTAGAGTTTTGGAGAGATTTTAAAAGTTTTTTTTTCTATTGATATTTGAGACAAGCTTGACATTCTCTCTTGTTTCATGGTGTTTCGACAATGCGTTTTGATTCTTTTAAGACAAGAGAAATCTCGTTCATTTGAAGCATACGTTGGTGGTAATGAGAGAATTAATGACAATAATTTATTAATTTCGGTAACAGTTTGTTGTTATGAATTGCAGTATAATAAAATTATACATATCTTGTACCTTATCCCACCTTCCGAAAATGTTTGGATCTGCATATTTTTAATTCACTTTGTAATTTTATTTTATAAAAGAATGATGGATAATTTTTTAATTAATCTGTCTAATAAATATCTTGGAAATTCTTTGGCGTAACTTTTAAATTTTGAATCGTCAAAAAGGTCAAAAATCTTCAAAATTCGAAAAAGAGCATCTATTTGTAGTACCCAAAATTTCAAAACATACTCGTTTCTTGAGATCTGTTTCTGTGCCATGCCTACTGAAAATTACTATCATTACGAAAATCTGTGAGATTTTGCACTAGTTTTGTTATTCTATTTTTGGAATGAATAATGTCAGTTAACTGATATTAAGCAACATTGAATATCGAATCGGTTTGGGTAAACACTTTCTTAAAAATATTTAAAAGTATGTTAAAAGAGTAATAATTTAATAAAGTTTTTAAACCGATTGCTTCACGGATCAAGATATCATCACTTTCAAAATCGTCACATTCAATAATAAAATCAAAAACTTCCAAAAGCTGTTCACGAAAATCTGCTACAGTGAAAACTAACCGAGATTTAAAATTCCATCGCGTCTGATAAACTGTTGGCATTTTTTTCAAAACAAACCGTTCTAAAATATTAGTCCGTTTAGGCGAGCTTGAGAAAAATGAAGCAAATCCGCTTAAACTTGCAAAAAAAGACGACATTCTTTTATTTTTTTTTACATGTATCCTGCAAAACTAAATTCATTATATGCGCATGATAGTCAATTCCCAGACATCACGGCAGCTCCGTCCAGCACTAATATTTATAAGCCGGGACATTTTAGGCAAAGGACACTCCTTATTTTTAATAACAATTTGTTCTTCGTATGGAATAGAGGAAAATCCATTTTGCAAAATATAATTAACAATAACTTCTCTTCTTCTTTGTCAACGATTTTCCATCCACTCCTGAATGTAGTTCTCTCCTAATTGCTTCTATCTTTCTCTATCTTGCGCCAATCTAATCCACTGTTTGCCTGCCGCTGCTCTTATGTCATCTACCAATCTTTTTTGAGGTCTTCCGATGCTTCTTGTTGTCGTCCTTGGTCTCCATTCTAGAATTCTCCGTGTCCACCTGTCGTCATTATATCCGGCTACGTGACCTGCGCAGCGCCATTTCGTTTTTGTAATTTCTTCCACAATATCCCTAATCTTTGTTCTACGTCTTATCTCGGTGTTTCTAATCTTGTCTCTTAGTGATATTCCAAGCATAATTCGTTCCATTGCTCTTTGCGTTGTTTCGAATTTTTTAGCAGATTTTTTGGTAAGTGCTACTGTCTCCAAGCCGTAGGTACAAACTGGTAGTATACATCTGTTATACACCTTTTTCTTTAAGTTTATAGGAATGGAGGTAACAATAACAGATTTATCAATACTTAAAGTTTCTCCAATAGCTGGCATTTTTTAGGTTAATTTACCTGAGAAACCCAGAAAGAAAAGCTATTGTGCACTCAATATCACTTCACTACGTAAGCTCTTAAGTACTTATCCATCCTGAAATAACATTTCATCCCGCGCTCGCAAGGCACACTTCGCAACCAATCACCAATCCAAATGAACCATCGGCAAATTTAAACTTGCCGTACCTGGCAATTAAATTCATATGGAAAGACATGTATGTTTGGTTGCTCATCAACTAATATTCCTTTGATTTTTACATATAAATCGTCAAGCTTGGGATCGGCATGCCGAAACCTCGAAACGTGTCTTTTTAAGAATTCGCACAGGCGGATGGATGTCTCCGACTTCGGATCATTAATTTGAAAAGTGTCTTAAGCAGGGATCACTTAAAGCTCACATTGGAGGAATTCTTTTAAAACCCATGAATAAAATGTCTTTATTATCTCACATATATTTTTTTTATTTCACAGAAACAAATCACATCAACTGATTACCTGCCACAATTAATTATCGAAAAACTGATTAAATTAAATATTAAAAAAAATCTATAATATGTATAAAGGTGTGGGATGGCACTGCCGACCCTGCTGACCCTGACCGGCCGCCACTGCTCTTTTAAATAGGCTTGTCTATATTTTCAATGATAAATTGTATTCTGATAGAATTATAAATGAAGAAGTACTGGAGAGGGTTGGTAAATAAACAGAACTAATCATCACTATACAAACCAGAAAACTGGAATACCTAGGCCACGTGATGAGGGGACCAAAATATGAAATTTTGAGACTCATATTATAGGGAAAGATTCAAGGAAAAATATCTGTTTTTTCTTATTTCGTATATAAAGAAAAAAGATTTCTTTAAATTGGTTCCAATGTTATTTAAGGAATAGGAAACAATTAGTTAGAGCAAATGATACTGACTCGTCACAAAAGCATTGTATGTGGTGTATCACAAGGTTCAGTATTGAGTCATTTACTTTTACTTCCATCTTTATAAATGGCATCACTAACTTAAAAATCGACGAAAAAATTTTCTTTTTGCTGATGATACCAGTATTACCTAGAAGAACTCTAATATTGCAACTCTTCATGTAACGATAACTTCTGATCTACTTAAAATAAAAACCTGGTCCGACTCTATTTTACTCACTTTTAACGTGAATAAGTCAGAAGCAATATTCTATAAAGGAACTCTTCAACCCTTGCTTCTTAGTAACAGCCAGATCAGTATCGTCGATATTGTAAAATTTCTTGCTATTTTTATAGACAGCAACCTTAAATGGTCCCTTCATATCCATTTGTTAAGAGAACCTCAACCTGCTATGCAATAAGATCTGTTTCGAAGGAAATCAATTTAGCATCTTCCAAAATAATATATTTTTCTTTGTTCGAGTCTTATCTTTGATATGACCTTCCCTTTTGTGATTCTAGTACAGATGCCCAATCTAATGTTATTTTTAAATTACAAAAAAAGCAATACGGTTTCTTTTTGGCCTCAGTAGAGTAACAAATTGCAGAAGCTACTTCAAAAATCACGAGATTTTAACTCTTCTCCCTTTATATATTCTAGAAACTGTTTGCTTAATTCGTAAACACCTACATGTTTCTCCAGCAAGACCTAATCATGACTACTCAATCGGAAATTCAACCTTTGATCTGTATTTACCGATCCCGTTCACTGAGTTAGTAAAGCAATCTATATTCATCGTCATCATCTTGGTGCTACAGCCCTTAGAGGGCCTCGACCTTCTCAAGCTTTCTACGCCATTCTGTTCTGTCCCTTGCTTGAATTTTCCAGTTGCCGAATCCGATCTTCTCCGCATCTTGTGTTACCCCATCCATCCACCTCAGCTTTGGTCTACCCCGTCGTCTCATTCCCACAGGTTGCGCTGTTAGAATCTTTTTTATCATGTTGCAATCTATATTATATTCGGCAAAAAAAATATACAACCATCTCCCTTTGCAACTTAAATCTACGACTTCTTTCCTTAAGTTCCGTAAATTGACAAAAGCCATCTATCTGAAAGACCATATTATTCAGTGGAAGAGTTTCTTAACGAATAATTAAAAAATTAAAGTACGTTTAGGTACAAGCAACTCATACTCAAACATACTCAAATACATATAAAGTATTTTTATATGTATTTGAGTATCACATGCGGCAACTTAAACTTATTCGTAAGGTTTTATTATGCAATTTGTAATTTAGTTCAATTTTGCAATGGATTTTATTGCATTTTTTATAGTATTTTGCATATTTTGGTTGGTAAATGGTAGTCTATTATGACCAATATTTGTTGCTGATTTGTCCATTCAAATCCATTATGTTGTCCAAATATTGATGTACTCTGACCAAAACCTGTAAATATGTGTCGCTGATTGGGCCATTCATATTCATTACTTCCTCTAAATGTTATTATATTGTGACCAATATTTATGTTGCTGAATTGGCCTACCAAATCTACTACTTTGTCCAAATGTTGCTATATTGTGATTAATTATCACTTTTTGTTCATCTTATAATCTTCATATTCCAGTTCTTCAAAAGATTTATTCCTATATATCTCCATCACAGTTATATTACTTGTTTATATTCCTCCTATTTTGTAATTGCACAGAATTTGCCTATTCTTGTTTAGGATACTTTTTGGATATTGGAGTTTGTAGATTCAATTGCTGTAGAACTGGTTACTTAAGTACATTTCCGTCCTTTCCTAACCATTTTTGTAAATAAATAATATATTGTCAATAAACCTGTATTTATTTTATGGACGAAACTATTCGAGAATAATTAACAACTGTCTTTGCCTCTTTCACTTTCCACTGCCTAAAAAGAAAAACATGCTAAAAAAATTTTATTTTAATTGTTATTGTTATTTTTGACTTTTTGTAACTTTTGTTCATAATTCATACAATTGTACAATTTTCAGTGACAATAAAGCATATTTTTATTCTATTCTGTTGTCCATCGGTCACTCTATTAAAATCTCGATTATCTAACAATACTGTCTACTTATACATTGTTAATAATTGTTTTCATAGTGTACGACATATTCAAACGATACCAAATGCATTAATCTTCTGATCACGTTGACTGTTCCCACCCAGAAAGGTCCACGCCGCCTCACTGCTCGAAAACGTCGACCAACTGAAACAGGATACTCGTGTGGACTGGAAGGTATGAGATGGGCATAGGCGGTACAAGCAAGGAAGGTTCGGTCTTAAAATTAACAAATGTTTTCTTGTATCATAAATGTGTAGAAATACCCACAAATGTTGGCATAAAATGACTTTTTTAGGTACAAATACAATAATATCAAATTAAAATAGCGTTTTTTTCTTGTAAACCGACAATCATACAATAATAATATCTACATACAATATTTTTATCAGTGACGGAGTTAAACAACCCAACCAAATCAAAATTAGCCATAAAAAATTGTAAATATTATATACAAATAAAATAAATTATATACAAAATTTGATAAGAGCTATTTATATACAAATATAAACATCTATTCTTCTACCACTTCGTCATTTCAAGGATTCCAGGGATTTTCATCATCAGTTGGCGCTACAGCCCTTCGTGAGCCTTGGTATGCTTCAGCCCCTCACTCCAATCTCCCTCAGATCTTCCTGTACATCGTCCAGATATGTGAGTTTAGGTCGCCCCCTTCTTCTTCTTCCGACCGGCCTGTTTAGCATAGTTATTTTAGTGGGATCACTCTCATCCATCCGCATAACGTGGTCCACCCACCTTAGGCGGTTTATTTTGATCGGTCTTCACAATATCTGCATCACCAAAAAGTCTGGTAAAATCTTCCAGGGATTTTAGTATTAAAATATCCACAATTACAAATAACGATGTGATCATATAACCTCAGATAGAAATTGTTGTCATCATCATCAGTAGCTCGACAACCCTTTCTGGTTCATTGTATGCTGTGTATAGTTCAAAGTCATATCTTCTGCACCATATGTCATTTTCTTTCACCCCCTTATATTATGTGTCTAAGGATTTTTCGTTCAAATGTACCTAAAAGATTCTCATCGCTTTTCGACAGTGTCCATGTCTTTGATCCATATACAAGGACCGGATTTATCAGGGTTTTGTATATTTTGCATTTGGTTTTTCTTGTGGTGTTATCTTAGATGTTTAATTTGTCCATTATATGTTTTATTAGCGATATGTATTCTTCTCTTAACTTCTTCACTGACATTGTTATCTGCAATAACTAAGTAGTGAACCTAGATATGTAAAATTTTTCACGCTTTCGATATTATAGTCTCCTATTGTCAGATTCTGTAGGTTTCTTTGGCCTGTCGATTTGCTGGACTTCATGTATTTGGTTTTTATTTCATAAATTTTTAGGCCACTGTTCATCTGCAAATGCCAATATTTGTACACTTTTTATTATTATTGTTCCTCTGCTATTGACTTTTGACTCTCTAATTATTTTCTCTAATATGATGTCGAATAGAATACTATTAATAATGATATTTTTTACATAAAATAGGGTTGTTGTTATTATTTTTAATATTATTAAGGAATAAAACACACGACTTAACTCATCAATATATTAAAGCAAAAAATGTAACCAAATTAGAAGATAACTGGACTTTATCAGAGGCAGCAAAACCCCATATTAGGATTAGTTTAGTCTAGTCCATATTTGTATCAATTTAGTCTACAGGATTTTTTTCTTTTCAGAATGTCTAGAAAAAGTATTGTAAGTCCAAAACAACGAAAGTCTTGGAAACCATATAACATGAAATCTGCTATTCAAGCTGTGAGAGATAAAACAATGGATACATTAAAAGCAGCTTAACTTAAAAAAAAACTTATAATGTCCCGAGATCGACAGTATAACGGTTCTCAAAAATGACTGAACTGAGTCCAGATGAAACAGTACTTAAGAAACTGGGGAGAGGAACTATTCTTGGCCCAGATTTAGAAAAATGTTTGGTGGACTATATCCTTCACATGGAAGCGAAATTCTATGGTTTAACGCGAACTGATATCAAACGAATGGCATTTAATCTGGCAGAATCAAATGAATTAAATCATCCCTTTTCTTCTTCTTTTTTTTGGCATCATAAACCTGGATGGGTCTTTGCCTGTCTGGCTATGTCCTTCCATTCAGAACTCTCTTGTGCCCTTCTTCTCCATTATCTTATGTTCATTGTTTTCAGGTCGTCTTCCACGTCATCCAACCATCTCGGTCTGGGCCTTCCTTTTTTTCGCCTTCCTATGGGCTTCCATTGTAACATTTTCTTTGTTGTTTTTGCATCGTTTTGTCTCTGCACATGTCCCAGCATGACAGTCTTTGACTTTTTACAAATCTTACAATGTTATAACCTTCATTTAACTCATTAACCTCGTCGTTTTTCCTGATTCTCCATGTGCCATCTTCCTTTTGTACCGGGCCATATACTTTCCTCAGTATTTTTCTCTCGAATTTCCTGAGTTGGGCTTCATATTTTTTCGTCATTACCCAAGTTTCACATCCATAGGTTACTACGGGTCTAATCACTGTTCTGTAGATAGTCATTTTGGTTCTCTTGTCTAATAATTTCGATGCCATCAATCTTTTATTAGCATAGTATGTACGATTCCCGCTGGAAATACGTGCATTAATTTCGCTACTTACGGAGTTCTTCTGATTGATTTCTGTGCCGAGATATGTAAAGGCATCCACTCGTTCGATGGTATAGTTGTCTATTGTGATATTATTTTCATTGTCAGTTATTCTTTTGACTGTCATATACTTTGTTTTTGCTTCGTTTATTTTGAGACCTCTTTTTCTTGCTTCAGGAACAATTTGTTTGAACATTTCCATTAGTTGTGGCTTATTCCTAATAATGATGGCTAAATCGTCTGCATATGCAGTAATTTGTACTGATTTGGTGTTTATATGGCCGGTTATATTGGTTTTTGTGATGATTGCCTCAAGAACTAGGTTGAATAGCATGGTTGATAGGGCATCTCCCTGTGTTACTCCCATGTTGATGTTAAACAGGGGAGTCAGTTCTCCATCTACTCTCACTGCGGCTTTTGAACCCTGCAACGTCATTTTTATGAGGCTGATGTATTTCTTAGGTATACCTAGATTACAAAGGTCTTTTAGCATTCTGTCTCTTTTCACACTAACAAAAGCTTGTTTAAAGTCTATATACATATTATATAGGTCTATGTCGTATTCATAAGCTTTTTCTTCTATCGTTCTTAGTATGAATATGTTATCTGTAGTGGCTCTATTTGGTCTGAATCTATTTTGATAATCACCAATTATATTTTCGGAGTATTCTAATAATCTATTGTAGATTATACCAGAAAGAATTTTGTATATTACATTTAGCAATGTAATTGACCTATAATTCTGACATTCCCTCTTATCTTCTTTTTTATATATTGGCTGTATGAGGCCAACTGTCCATTCCTCTTGCACTTGCTCCTTCGTCCATATTAATGTTATTAGGTAATGTAATGTAATGTAATTCTTTCCCATAGTTTGGATCCTCCATGCTTTAATAATTCTGCCGAAATTCTTCATAACTCGGATTTTCGATGTGCAGCTCCGCCGTATAATATATTGTCTCGTTCTGATCATTTTCGTTGTCTGCATTTAGATTTTCTTCGAAATATTGTTTCCATCTCATTATAATTTTTTGCTTCTCTGTTAGTAGTTCTCCGTCCTTGTCGTTGCATATCGTTAGTTTTGGTCTAAATGACTGTGCTTTCTTTTATGCATTTATAGAATTTTCTGCTTTCGCGTCTGTTGTTATGCTTTACGATTTCTTGTACTTGTTTTTTCATAGCCTCTCTTTTCTTTCTTCTGCATATTCTAGTCGCTTGTATTCTTTTTTCGTTATAAATCTCACTGCTATTTCTTGCGTTTCTTTGAAGTTGGTTAAGCCTAGCTTGCCTTTTTCTTCTACTGCAGTTCTGCATTCATCATCCCTTTATCCAGTTAAAAAACGCTGGTAGAAGCTGGCTAGATTTGTTCTTGGCGCGTCATAAAAATACATTGGCTTTAAGGAGATCGATGGAACGTCTTTTAGACGGTCAGTTAGCTTTAACAAAGAGAATATTCAAATATTTTTTGATCATCTGGAAAAAGCATATGATAAATACAATTTTTCCAATAATCAGGTTTACAACGTAGATGAAAACAGGCCTAACCATTGTGCAAAATAAAACTGAAGCAATAGTGTGGCGCAAAGGAAAGAGGCAAATCGCATTGCTGACTTCGGCTAAGGGAGGATCATTGATCACTTTAATTGCATGTTTGAGTGCTGGAGGGAATTTTATCTCACTCATATTAATCTTTCCAAGAAATAATATAAATGTGCAACTATCGAAAGATACTCCTTCTGGATTAAGATCAGCCATTCATCCTAGTGGTTGGGTGCAGTCTAATTTTTTTACACAGTGGTTTAAACACTTCATAGATACCGTTAAACACTCTAGTACATCTTACATTGGATGGACACTACGGCCATACTCTCAATTTAGATGTGATCAATTTAGCAAGGGAGAATAACATAGTTATAATTTCATTACCTCCACATTCGACACACAAACTGCAACATTTCATGGGAACTCTCAAGGCATGCTACAGCGAAAAAATCAGGCAATAGTTACGTCATCATAACCATGCCCTCTCTCAGTACGATATTGGAGAACTTTTTGGCAAAGCATACCTTAAAAACCAAACTGGAGAAATTGCTGTAAATGGATTCCGAGCTACTGGAATTTATCCATTGATTAAGACTGCGTTCTCAGATGCAGATTTTATTGCAGCAGAAATTGAGAGTAACAACCACAGCCATGTAGATATTGAACCTGCTATCTTACCAAAAACACCAAAAACAAGCAACATCAGTGAACCAGGTCCTTCTGGTTTGCAATGGATTTTATTGCATTATTCATATTAGTCACTCATATTACTCTTACTCTGCAAACTGGAAGAACCAGGTCCTTCTAGTTTGCAGAAAATTATAAGTCCATTAGAAAATATCGCCAGTGCCGTCGATCAGGAAAAAATCTACAAATCATGGTAGAAAATCATCAAAATCAACGGTACTAACTTCTTCACCTTACAAGTAAGCATTAGACCAGCAAAACAGCAAAAAGAAATTAAATGTACAAGCAGTAAAATGACACATTACGGCTGAGTCCACAAGGGAGGTGACTAAGAAAAAAATTAAAAACAAGTCAGAGAAACAGCATAAAAAAGAAATCGAAAGTTCTTCGACGACAGTGAGGAGGAATTTCAACCAGCTGATGAAGATATGGATTTGGAAGAGATCCTTATTATTTATGATTGCTTATGTGCAACTTGTGGGCACATATAGATTGTTCTAATGTAAAAAGAGACGACTATGTGTGTGTGTGAATATTGTACATAAAAAATTATAAAATAAAAATAAAAATTATTTTACTAGTAGCCCACATTTATATCACTTTTTCGTTTCTTACTTAAACAACAACGTGAGTGTTTTGACATTACAGAAAAAAATATCTTACTAGGCAGAAAAACGGACTATCCCAAAAGAGCAAAACAATTCTACATGCCAATTATGTAATTTGAACTTTTTCGATCAAAACATAATCAAGATATTAGCAATAAACAAAATGGTACCCCATATTTGTACCTTCTCCTCTAATATCTCCCCACACATTCTTGATTGGGTTTACATCTGGACTGTAGCTGGACCAAGGTAAGGTTTCGATGTTGATATTCTGGAGCCACTGGCTTATTATATTTGCAGTGTGAAAAGGACAATTATTTTGTTGGAGGATAAAAACTATTTTCTAGATTTAACTGTTTTATACTGGGAAACATGATGTTTTCTAGAATATTCAGATGAGTCTGCTCAACAGACCTGCCATCAATACGCCATACCATTCCCATTCTTCTAGATGAAACCCATCCCCATACATTGGCGCTAAAATGATCAGCTGCCGATATCTATCAACATATAGAGGATTAAATCTATTATTATCTGGTATATACACCTCAATTTTGCACTTTTTAGAAGATTGAAAAATTTTCTTATCTGTAGGGGAGAGTGTTCCACAATTAGACATGTTCCACAATCAGACAAAGCATGGAATTTTGAAATTCCCGCCGTGAGTTTGACGTTTTTCGTTCGGATAGTGAGGTTATACACGCCAATGTGGTAAACAAAGTTTGAACGCTGTTCTCTTGGTTTTGTGCATTTTTTAATAAAAAAATCGTTGTTCAAGGTAAGTTTTTTCTATCGTTGATATGATATTATATGCTTTAATTTTTTCTTCTGAAACTAGTATTACAAAAACAACCTTTACATCAGATTTTGGACTATTTTGTCGGCATTTTATAAGCAAGTTTACTTTTGTAGGTTATGTATGAAGGTCACAGTTAAATTTAATTTTGTATTGTAGGTTGTGTTCCACCTTCAGACAGCATGTTTGTTCCACAATCAGACACTGTCTGATTGTGGAACACAACGCTTGTTTGGAGTGTTGTTAAAAAAGTAATTGTTTTTTGTAAAAATTTAATTTATATTTCAGGAAAAAATGGCTCGAGGACGTCAGCGAAAAAGCGATAAAGGGCAATTTGATGAACAATCCATGAGAACTGCTGTTAGAGCAGTCATCGAAGAGAAGATATCTTTAAGACAAGCAGCTGAAAGATACAATTTAAAATTTCAAACGGTTTATGAATATGTAAAAAGGCAAAAACAGAATCCCATCAAAGAGATTAAAATGGCTCCCCAAATTATGCTTGTAGAAAAGTTTTTTCTGAAAATCAAGAAAAAGCCCTAGCCGATTACGTATTAACTTGCTCAAAAATGTGTTACGGACAAACGGTCATTAATATCAGAAAACTGGCTTATGAAAATGGCAACTATTAATAATTGTAAAATTCCGGAAAAATTGGCAAACAAACAAGGAAGCTGGACGCGAATGGTTCCTTGGATTTATGTCCAGACATGCAGAATTAAGTTTTCGCCAGCCGGGTAGCCTCTTCAGAGCGACATCATTCAACAAACACAATGTTGGACTTTTTTTTTCAAAAATTTGGAAAAAGTGTTTCAAAACCATGGAAATTTTTGCAAGCGGTACAAGAATATATAATTTTAGATGAAATTGCCACCACAACCGTCAAAACCGCAAAAAACAATTGTTGCTCAAAGAGGGATCAAGCAGGTCTCTTCATGTACGAGCTCCGAACGAGGTTTAGTGGTCACCACTTGTTGTGTTTATATCAGCATCCGGGAATACAATACCACCAGTCATGATTTTTTCACGAAAAAAGTTTAATCCTCGAATGACTTATGGAGCACCGCATGGTACTTTGGGATTGGTTTCCGATTCTGGATGGATGACTCGTGAATTGTTTCCAAGCGTTGTAAGGCACTTCATTAAACATACGTCCAGCACAAAAGAAAACCCTTCTCTTAATTTTTGACAATCACGAGAGTCATCTAATGATAGAAGGAATAAATCTAAACAAGGAAAATGGAGTGATCATTTTGACCTTACCGCCACATACTTTCAACAAGCTGCAACCATTAGATGTCTCGGTGTTTTTTCGTTTAAATCATTTTACAATACTGCCTTACAAACATGGCTTTTAGAGCACCCTGGGATACATGTTTCTATTTTTGATATCGCTGGCTGTGTTGCTTATGCATGTGAAAAATCGATGACGCCCGGTAATATCAAATCCGGATTTCGAAAAACTGGGATTTATCCCTTCGATAAATTCATATTTACAGATGACGACTTTGCAATTAGCAGCGTAACTGATAGGAATGGGGATCAAAACAATGAAGAAGCTCAACGACTTATGGATCCAAATCAACCATCAACATCAAGATGCATTGAAGAAAATATAATGTCAGACTCCTTAGTTTCAGTATCAGTTAGTTTAAACACAACACCTACACAAAATCACAAAGAAACTTTCGTAACTCCACAACAATTTAAAAGATACCCAAAAGCTAAAGAACGAAAAAATCAGAGAAAGAAGAGAGAAAAAGCTAAAAGTATTATAGCCACGGACACTCCAGAAAAGATCGCCCTAGAAGCTAAACAAATGGAGTGAGAAAGAAAAAAAGTGTTAAGAAGAATAAGGTCGTGAAAAGAAGAGTAATAGATGAAGACTCAACAGACGAAGAAAATGAAGACGCGGCGATGCTTGTAACCGAAAGTTCCGATGATGATATTGATTTTGTACGAGAAATCGATCCACCACCACTTCTAGATAAGCTTAATAAAGAGCCAGAAGTTGGCGACTTTATTTTAATAGAATTTATGGACAAAAAGAAAAAAATTTATTACATAGCTGAAGTGTTCTGTAAAAAGAATAAGGAATGCGAGGTCAAATTTTGAGAAAGTCCGTATAATAACAGCTTCATTTACCCGAAATAGAAGACGTCTCATTGTTATGTTTGGAAAACATTAAGATTGTGTTACCAAAACCAGCACATGTGGAAACAACAAAGCGGCAACAATCTTATTTGAAGTTTGAAGTAAATTTTTCAGCTTTAGAAGTTGGTTAAAACATTATTACCTTTAGTCTTATTGTGGAACATGCAGTGTCTGGATGTGGAACATGTGTGTTCCACTATCAGACAACTGTCCTTCCTTTGTTAAACAAACTTTTTTTAAATTAGTTTTTGGTTTATGATGTTTGTTCTACCATAAAAAACTTATGTTTAGCCTTAATTTATTTTAGTGATAATCATATTTTGGTTGGTTCAATAAACAAGGTCAATACTTAGCAAAATCTATTTTGTATCTGATTGGGGAACACTCTTCCCTAAATATTACACTGTCCCAAAAATCTTGATTTTGTAGCTGATGGTTTAAAGCAAATATAAGTCTTGATTTTGTTGTAGTGTAATAGCTTGTTTTTTTTTTTGCTGCAGTTCTGTGTTTTTGTTGCACAGAAACTGTGACATAATTCTTGACGTTTTTTTTTATCTTTAAAAGGATTTTCTTCTAATATCCCCAAAAGTGTACGATCTTCATGAGCTGTAGATATTTTTGGTCTTCCAGAACGCTTTCTTTCGAGAGTTTCTTGTTCTCTCCATCTTTTATTAATATGAAAAACTGTTGTTCTGCTTTCGTTGAAATGGTTCGCTACGGCGGCAGATAGTGACCAACCATCTTCTAATTTCGTTACAATTCTGGCATTTAGTTCTTTGCTAGCATGTGGAGCCATTTTTGAGGTTGAACAGAATAAGTTCTATGAGAAATTTTACGATTTGGCAATGGCAGTGATAGTATGTAAATAATATGTAAATAATAAATATTTATCCTTCAAAATACACTGCTCAATTTTCTACAAAATATGCTTTAAAAGTCTGTACCGATCATTTACATCACTTAAACTATAATCTCAAAAAAATGTTTAAGAGATGGTAAGTGGTTTCTTCCCTGCATATTTCTAGCGTACGTACGCCAATGTCCAATCTCTCGTCGGCTGGTGTGTATTCCTGAGACTTTTCGCACCCGCCCCAATCATCAGGGATCAATTAAGCCGGTCCGTCTCTGGGGAGTATCTTCTGGCACATCTCTATTATATTAACTGTTCGACATGAATACGGTCTTCCACCCCAACGGCAGATTTGCTGTTGATAAACAACAATTCTATAAGGATATCAAGCAATCGATTCCTGATTATTGTCGTGTTTTACTTGTTTGTTTTCATTTTCATTTTGACGAGTAGTCGCTTGGGTATCGTTGATTACTGTGAGAAATGTTTCTGAATGAAATTATGGTGATGAAAGAAATGATCCGTTTGAGATCGTGGGGTAAGGCGATGAAAAAAGTTTAATACAAAAACCCTAAAATATTCCGTTTGAAAATTAGTTACAAAACTTTGTAACTCATAACAAGAAACAAAAATTGAAGCGGTTGCTAGAATATATTATAGGTTATGGGCCCTTCCTCGGGAGAACACAGAATTAAACTCTTTATGTTGTTCTCTGTCAGTCTACAAATTTTTTCTACGATATGACATTTTTTTACGTTGGTGCAACACTTTTTTTTTTAATGAAGTGATGGCACAACTGAGAAAAATGTGTGCCTCTAAATCAACTCTGTTTCTTGGTGAATTTCTGACAAGGTGATTAAGGTTATGGTATACTTTAAACTGTAAATTTAAGCGTATTTTAAAGCAATGGCTAGTCGTAAAGCTCAAGAAAACGTGGCAAAATCTAAGAGGCAGAGTGAACAGGAGTATGTCAAAATTTACGGGAAAAACTGTACAGAGTAAGGTATTTTCTGTTGTCCGTAAGTATTGTGTAGAAAAATGTTTTGCAAAAATAACTTCGCAAGATCAGAAGCGTGACAGTTGGGACAAACAATAACATAACCCAACTAAATTTAATTCATTAAACGATATTTTTGCCCCCACTACCTTTACATTCCCTCTTTTGTCTTTTTGCTCGATGTATATAGCTCAACGTATGGGGACATTACATAGAAGAACTATTCTCGGACACACCACTAAACAACATAATATATAAAAACCATGAAACCAGTCCTCCTATATTAAAACAAGAAGTAGAGAGAGCAATCAAAAACGCAAAAAATGGGAAAGCCCCTGGCCCCGATGACATACATACGGAAGTCATAAAGCTACTGGAAGAGAAACATTTAAATATAATCGTCAAATTATTTAATCAAATATATACAAGCGGTGAAATTCCACAAGACTGGTTAAAATCAGTCTTTATTTCCCCTTCCAAAAACTAAGGGAGCAAAGAAGTGTGGTGATTTCAGACTTATTAGTTTAATGTCGCATATGTTAAAGTTATTCTTGAAAGTTATTCACCAACGCATTTATAAGAAATGTGAACAGGATATCAGTGATGAACAATTTGGCTTCGGAAATGGATTTGGAACACGGGAAGCATTAACCAGTTTTATTATACTGCTGCAAAAATGTCGAGACCAAAAAAAGGATCTCTTTTTATGTTTTATTGACTATCAAAAGGCCTTCGACAAAGTAAAACATGATAAGCTGATGGATTGCCTTCACAAAAAGGGACTAGACGAGAACGATTTTAAAATTATCCAAACGCTGTATTTTAACCAAACTGCAGCAGTTAGAACAGAAGCCGGTGACACAGAAATATTCAATATCAAGCGAGGTGTATGACAGGGGTGTGTATTGTCACCACTACTTTTCAATATATATTCGGAAGAAATCTTTGCACGAGCACTAGAGCAATCAAGAGAAGGTGTTAAAATTAACGGCAGAGTTCTAAATAATGTACGATACGCCGACGACACGGTCCTAATTGCAGAGAGCGCACAGGATCTCCAGACACTCTTAGATCGCGTCAGATCGATCGGAGAACAATACGGCCTCAGCATTAACGTCAAGAAAACAAAAACAATGATTGTCTCCAAAACATCCATCCATCCACCCATGGCTTTAAACGTGAATGGTAACATTATCGAAAATGTCGAGAAATTTCGATATCTAGGGTGCTGGATAACGAAAGATATAGATCCAGACATAGAAATATAATCGCGAATTGAACAAGCAAGAAATGTCTTTTTAAAAATGAAACAAATGTTTACGTCCCAAACACTCAATCTCAAAATCCGATACCGAATGCTGAAATGTTACGTTTACAGCACCTTACTATATGGAATGGAGGCCTGGACCTTCAAAATCAACTCACTAAGGCGTTTGGAAAGTTTTGAAATGTGGTTATTTCGAAGGATGCTGAAAGTCCCCTGGACAGCGTATATGAGCAACGAGCAGGTCCTACACAAGATGGGTACCGACAGAGAACTCTTAAAAATAATGAAAACACGGAAAACCTCATATTTGGGACACATATACAGAAATGAGAAATACCAGCTACTGCAGCTTCTTATAGAGGGGAAGGTAGAAGGAAAACGTGGTCCTGGTAGACGGCAGGCGTCCTGGTTGAAGAACATTCGTGAGTGGACTGGTTTGGATTCTCAATCTTTAATAAGAAAAGCCAGGGACAGAAATGATTTTGCTGAGGTTATCGCCAACCTTCATTGAAGACGGCACCCAAAGAAGAAGAAGATATAGCTCATGAGATCTATACCGGTTTTAATGTCTATCTAATTCTTCGCATTCTTTATTTATATGTTTATTTTTATCATCCCTACATGCTATTTTAATTTCTCTATTTAACCTTGTTAATTCGTTTTTGTTGCTGTCGTTTTGATATATGAGAGATTTGATTCTCCTTCGCTCTTCGAGAAGTTGCAGCGTTCTGTCTGTCATCCAGTGTTTTCTCTTCATGATCTTTTTTTCGGTTCTGGTTCTTTCTACAGAGATTTATATGGCATTTCTGAAACCTTTCCACATTTCTTCTGGGTTGTCTTGTGTGTTTCCTTTAATGCATCTCTAAATGTTTTCGGATTTGAAACCTCCAGTCTGTTTTGATTTTCTTGCGGCATTGTTCTTTTTAGCTTCATCTTAAAGCGAGCCCATAACAATTTATGATTGGATCCACATTCAGCTCTTGGTCGAATTTTTACGTTTGTAACACATGTCTTCCATCTTCCAATTCACCGTAAAAACTAATACTGCGATAGACTATTCCAGCCAAATTTAAAAAAAAGTAAGTTTTTACGGTGAATTTCAATTTTTCCGAGGTTCCCCATATTTCCCGGCCAGTTTCTCCATATTTCGACGAGGTACCCCAGATTAAAAAAGATGCTTCTAGGTGCAATGAAAGCCGAGGTAATGTAAATTTTTCCTAGGTGTTTCAATTTGAAGTTCCGATTTCGAAAAAAAAAAACGGAGCTGAAACAGTTATCCCCTCTGCTTTCATATGTCGATCTTTCGAAAGTACCTTCGTTTCGAAGGGCTGTAAGTTTCGAAAAATTGGATGAATTTTATAGCTTTAAGTTTCAATATAAAGTTTGGATTTTTATTTAAAATTTGTGCAAATTTTACTTCTTAATGTTTATAAACAATTGAGATATGATTCTTTTTAAAAAGTCCTTAACTTCGTTCCTCTTGGTCATAGAAGTTTTTTTTTAATTTGAGTTTTTTTACCAGCTATCAAATGGTACAAGTACGTAGTAGTAAATACACAGATGTACAGACGTACAAGTCTGTAGAAAAAATATAAAAGTTATTACAATTTTGTTTATTATATAAAAATATTTGAATTCTATAAAAAATTTAATAATTTAAAATTTATTTTATCCATTTAGTATTGCCATCTCTTGATCTGAAGTATAACAAAAGTTTATTGTCATCAAAAAATGAAGATCTGTATTTTTAGAAAGGTAATATATGATAATTAAAAATTTACTCAAGAGATGTCAGCAGAATAAAGATTAATATTTCTGCATTACCAAATATTATTTTGTTTGATTATTAAGAATTTTTTAAAAAATATTTACAAAAACAAGTCATTATAAATTAATTTAATTTAGAGTTAAAGTATAAAGAATTAACAGACAAGATGAAGTTTTCTACTTTTTAAATAAAGCACACATTAGTTTTATATTCCTATAAAGACAACAGATGTCACTAGCAAAAATAGTACTGTATTCAAGGCTGCCAGGTCTAGGGATTTATCCCGAATCTAGGGATATTTCAGCATAAAAGGGACAAAGGGATTTTTTTTGATATTTATTGTAAAATCTAGGGATTTTTGACCGGCTCAAATATTTACCTACATAGGCCTATTATAATAACATTTTCTTTAATTCAGGTATAAAACCACTTCGTATTAACAGTATTAAATAAGCGATCTTTAATAACAAATACTTAAACTACTAGTAAACTACTAAAGGATTCTATTATCAGATGTCGCTAACTGTCCACGTTCTTGGAATCTTTATTTTATGCTACTAAATAGATTTCTGCCAAAAATAGAATCCTATATATTTTCATAAAGGAGAAGCAAATGCTGGAGCAGGAATTAGGGGATTTACAAAAATCTTAGGTTTTATAAAATAAATAATTAGGGGATTTACAGTAGGAATCGGGTGAATCCCAGGATTCGTGGGAATATACAAATAAAATTCTATGCTTCACCATCTCGTTTCTCTTCCAGTTGTATTTTGTATTAATTTTATTAAGTGAATAATACTTAATAATATATTAAATGGAATATTCAAAGTTATAAATAAGTACGTTCTTCTGTTTTTGTTAAATTTATTCAAATCATCGCTATTATACCGTTTAAAAATGAAATATTTTTGAAATAAAGGTATAAAACAACAATTATTTTTTTAGGTTGAGTTTACCGAAAGCACAAGCTGAATATAGCCGCAAATGTCAAAAATATTTCGGCTTGGCAGTGTTGGCATGTTTTTATAATGCATATATTGTATGCTTCAAAAAAAAGAGATAAAGCTGTTAAAAAGTATATTTTGATTATACTATTTTATGATATGATATTTATGATTTATATTTGTCTCTTTCGAGATTAATTGCAAACATATGTTGTAATCTGGCAACTGCTGATTTGAAGAATGCCAAATTTATCCCCTAATCTACCAAAGTGTAATTGCTAAAAAAATTCTAATAATTAACTGCAATTAATCTTCAAAGAAACAAATATTTACACAGCATCTACATTATAAAAGCATGTCAACACTGCTATACCGAAATTTTTTGTTCCATGTTTGACATTTGTGGCTATAATCAGCTTGTGCTTTCGGTTAATTCTACCTTTTTTTAATTCCATGTTATTATATTAGGCAACCGTCAATACATTCCATCATTTTATTCAGAATTAGGCAACCATATATACATTTATTCCAATCTAGGGATTTCTAGGGACATTTTAATGTTCAATTTAGGGAGGACAAAAATTTTCACCTGGCAACCCTGACTGTATTAAGTTGCCAAGTATTTCAGATTGTTTCATTGCTGAGATTTTTTAGAAAATGTTTACAAAATAAATCAATTTGTATTTATATACAAACAAAATTTTAAATATTAGAGTAAAAATTTGCAGTTTGTGACTAAGAAAATAATAATTATTTCTATATAAGCACATAGTTTCCTTGTTCGGTAATGAAGTGGAAAGTTTTAGAAAGTTGTAGGTAAATTGTCGATCAGGTCAACGCAGTCCGGCAACATCGGAAACATCTGTCAGGACTGTCAAAAGGAGTTTGATAGTTTGCTTTTGTGAGTCATTTATTTGGTCTGTCGCTTTTTATTGTTGAAATTTGATTTTTTCAGTAGTTTTTCTAATGATTGAAGCACAACGTCGTACTCTGTGATAAACAATGAACTATAAAAATTTTACCGTAAATTAAGAGGCCTCGAAATGTGACCAAAAGTGCTTAATAATGTTATAGCTGAATTGCAACATGGTTTCTTTTTCTCTGTAGTGCTCTAATTTAACAATAAATTTTCTACTTCAATATTTAGGAAGATGTTAGTGTTATTTTTTGATTTGTGACGGCTCCGTTTCAACAATTCATTATGGAATCTATAAGAAAGTGGTTGTACAAACCAAAGGTAAGCTCTAACTGTATTTTTATTATATGTGTTTTGTTGTTGTGTGAAAATTGTTGATTTTATGTTTTATCGGTATTTGTTTATCATTTTTGAGTACATTATTAAACTTAATGATTGTCAATACTAAAATG
Organism: Diabrotica balteata; assembly: GCA_918026665.1. Classification (NCBI taxonomy): domain Eukaryota; kingdom Metazoa; phylum Arthropoda; class Insecta; order Coleoptera; family Chrysomelidae; genus Diabrotica; species Diabrotica balteata. Next base: position 2,040,586 of record OU898280.1, read on the forward strand.
TATTGTTACATTGTTTTTTAAGTGCACTTCATGTATTTTTATATGTTCTGTCTGTCATTATGTTAAATTTATACCAGTAATAATAATTTTATGGCTAAAATTGTAGTTGTTGAAAGATTGTGTGCAGAATAATAGTTTTAGAATATGACTTTTAGGAAGTAGTTTAGATCTCGTAAATATGAGTTGTCACAGATCATTAGTAAATACCAGTTTTTTGCCCATTTATCTACCTGCATCAACTGGGAATTCTGAATAGTAGGAAAACCCTGAATGATAATACCCACAGATATGTTTTGATCAATAAATCAGCATTCAGCAAGGTTTTTTATAAAAGATTACCAGTTTAACACCAGAGAAACTGTTAAAAATGACATTTTAACACAACTTATTGTTGATTAGTAAAACAAAGACATAATAATGTGTGTTGCAAATGTCATGAATTATAAATGAATTTGTATTTGTGATTTTCTACACTTTCTAATCTTGTGTATTACATCATTTTGTGTATCCTGTGGTAAATTTTTACAACAATGTATGTTGTAGAATTTATAATAATAGGTTTTTAGGTAAAACAAGGTGTTTTGAATATGGGAATAACAGAAAACATGCAGTTTCTATTTGTTTGTTGTTTTTGATACAGTGAAAAATAAATAATATCAATTTGCTAATTATAGATGAAAATATATACAGTTTTTACCTTAAAAATTTTAATTTTTATAATTTTCCTAATATTTTAAGTTTTAAAACCTTGGGATTTGTTAGGAAGCATTTTTATTACTTATAATCTTAACCATACTGTAACATTAAGAAACAAATATGTAATGTGTGTCAAAAAACATGTACATCATTTATTAAACTTAAAAAGTTTCTTTGTTGTCGGGATATAAGGTTAGAACTACGCCTGAGAATGCTTCGATGTTATGTGTTCTCTACTCTTCTTTATGGTCTGGAAGCTTGGACACTCAAACAAGTTCATCTGAATAAGCTGGCCGCCTTTGAATTTTGGTGTTACAGAAGAATCCTACGAATATCATGGATTCAAAGAATGTCAAACATGGAAGTAACTAGAAGGATAGGAAATGAGGCGGAAATAATATTAACTATTAAAAGACGAAAACTTGAGTACTTGGGACATGTGATGAGAGGGCAAAAATACACATTATTACAACTTATTATGCAGGGCAAAATCCGAGGAAAGCGAAATGTGGGAAGACGAAGAATATCCTGGCTTAAGAACTTAAGGGAATGGTTTGAATGGAGTAGTGCAGAACTTTTTAGAGCGGCAGTCAACAGAGTCTGCATAGCCGTGATGATTTCCAACCTTCGACAGAAGATAGAAACTTAAAGAAGAAGAAGAAGTCAAAAAAACACAACATAAATATCTAGATTGGATGGAAAAACTAGGACCACTTACTAACAGGTACACCTGAACACACACACACACACACACTTTTCAAGTATACCTGATGGATGTCTATATAATTATATGGGTTCTCCTGAAAAAACTACAGAGGTACAAATGTTGTCCACAGAGTGTCAAGTTGATCCAATCATCCCTCAAGAACAGGGTACAGTCCATCGAGCAAAAAGACAAAAGAGGGAATATAATCCTTATGAAAAGGAGACTAAAATAGTGGCCTCTAATGGCGGTCATATCCGGAAATGCGAATGCGCCAAATTTAAATTTTCCGACACTTATTAACAGTATATATATATATATATATATATATATATATATATATATATATATATAATATTTTTCAGAATGTGTCTTAGACGAGAAAGTTTTAATTAATTATTAACGATAATAGTCTAAAATGCGACACAATTGTTAAAAACTTCAATATAAATAAGATTTCATGTGACATTTGGGACAAACAATAACATAACCCAACTAAATTTGATGTCAAACAAGGAGAGAGGCCCTCTTTCCTTGTTTAAAGTGGCCTCTAAAGATCGCACTTCCTGTCGAACAATATTTTTGCCCCCACTACCTTTACATTCCCTCTTTTGTCTTTTTGCTCGATGGTACAGTCTGTGAGGGTGTCTGAGGTGCTGTCAGGGGAGAGTGTTGTTAATATTGGCGTTCCTCAGGGCTCTGTCCTTGGATCCATACTATTTCTAATGTATATTAATGATCTTACAAGCATTGAATCAAATGCTACATACATACTTTTTGCTAGTGACATCATAGTCTCCTTCTCAGCTGACATACTTGAGGCCCCTTAGGTATGCACTGTCAGATTCTAAAGAGTAGTTCTGTGTTAACAGGGTGCTGCTTAATGAAGCAAAGACCTTCTTCTTATGGTGCCTATCCAATTAGTGGATGTTGGCGATAATTCTGGCATACTTCTCTTGATCTTGTGTGTTTCTAAAGAATGCATGGGCATCAAGGTTTGCCCAATCCCTTATATTTTTAAACCACAAGTATTTCTTTCTTCAGATGCCCCGTTTTCCTTCTATCTTCCCTTCCGTAATAAGCTTTAAGAACTAATACTTGGAATTTCGAAATATATGACCCAGATAAGCAGTTTTTCTTCTTTTTATTATTAGCAACAATTCTCGTTCTTTGCCCATTCGATTTAATACTTCCATATTTGTTGTGTGATCTGTCACACAACAGATTTTTGAAGTAGTCTTCTAAATACCTACATGTCAAAGGCCTCAGGTCCAAACCACCAGGGCTGTTTTTGCTCTTAGGGACACCCAGGCTGAAAATGTAAATATATTTACTATCTGAGCAAAAATCTACCAAAGAACTTATATGTGCTGAGAAATCTAGGATCAGGTGTCACATAAGGTCTTAGGAACAGCTTATTATGCCAATTCTCACTCTCATCTAACATATGCAATACTAGCGTCTAAACAACATACCAATAAATCAGGCGATTCAGTATCGATATCAAATTCAGATCGATACAATCGAATTGAATTTTAGTAGCTCGGAGTGCTGGTTATGTCATCGGGAGAACAATAACATAATCATAACCTAAATTATTAGAAAATGGTAATTGTGACTTAAATAAATGGAAGAATTAAAATTATTTAAATTAGTTGCAACACATAGATTACCTATGTGTTTTAGGTAAAAATGCATTGCCTAAAAAGCAGTGGAATTTCTCCCAACAGGTATTCAGTTGTCTGTTATAATCTATTAGTAACTCATAATGTTTTTAAACTTATAGGTAAGATTTTTGTTGCAATCACGGAAATTGCACAATCCACACTGTTTTCTCCATTCTTTGGAGAGTCATTTACCCTTATATTATCATGAGTTTTCATATGCTGATTTAAATTAGATTTTTCATTGAAATTTTTCTTACATACTGTATAAGTAAAGGCATAATTACTAGCAACTTTGTATACTCTTGGGGCAAGGTGTTCCCTATGAAACTTTCTAATATGTTGTGCAATATAATTTTTTGCAAATGTTTTGCAACAAGTTGGGCATTCCATATTTAAAAAAAAAATGAGTTTAAAAATATGTGTAATGATTTAGGATATTAACAAAACAAACACAAGTATTTGACACTTGACAAACACACTAGGAAATATGATTCGATTATCATATTTTCCGATGTGATCAAAAACTCTTATTTGAATGAATCGATATCGATCTGCCTGATTTGTTGGTATGCTGTCTAGACGCTAGTCATATGCAACCTTGTTCTGGGGGCATTTGGTGGGAATACCAAAAGTCTTTAGTTTGCAATGTAAGGCTATAAGAGTTCTTGCAGGCCTTGGGTTTAGGGACAATTGCAGATTGCCCTATGGACTCTGGGAATTCTTACCATTCCCTCCTTGTATATATATATATATATATATATATATATATATATATATATATATATATATGAGAACCTTATGTTTGTTAAGAGAAGTAGGGGGCACTTTAGGACCCATGACGAGGTGCAAGATCATAACACTAGACACAGATGTGATCTTGTTCCAGCCTACTGGAGGCTAAAGAGGTGTCAAACTGGATCAGGGTAAAGGCAATTAAATTTTACAACAAATTGCCTGATGCAGTAAAGGATCTTCTCAAAACTCAGTTTAAAAATAAAATTAAGAATGTTTTAATTAGAAATGTATTTTTTAGTAGTGAGGAATATCTTAAATTTCAATTTTAAACTATTTTAAATCAATCTGATATGTGTTTTTATGTTATTAGAGTTTAAAATTTTTTAATAGAACTATTGTTCTGCTTTTATTTTGACGTATGTTGGGCTACTGACAAAATTACAACCATCCATCCAATGGCAGTACAGCCCAAATCGGGAATTGGCCTCCTTCAACAAGCTTCTCCAATAATTTCGATTTACCACTGTTCTTTTCCATGAATGCGTTCCCAGGCAGTTCCTGGCATCCTCATCAACTTCGTCTTCCCATCTCTTTTTAGGTCTTCCAACGTGTCTTTTTCACTGCATTCTTGCATTTAGTAATTTGCTGGAGATTCTATTCTCATTCATGCAGACCACATGCTCTTCCCACCGTAATCTCTGCAGTTTAGTATATTGTGCTAGATTTGGTTCGCTATATTGCTCGTATATTTCTCTGTTATACCTCATTTGCCAGTTGTTTTCACTTATTGGGCCCAGTATCCTATGTAATAACACTATATAATAATAAAACACAATAACTACGACAAAATTACATAAATAAATGAATTGAAATTTAAATATAAATATTTCAAGCACATGGCTCTATTCCTTAAATTGTGTCAGGCTCTATTTCCTTCAATTTTTTAACTACTTTTTTTATGAATGCAATTTCCATCAGGTCTTAAGTGGGCTTCAGGTCGCCTGAAAGGTATTTCTGTCACACACTATTAGGTACACTGGACAGGTTTACCCGTTCAAGTGTACCTGATAGTGAGTGGCCCATCTAGAAAGAAATCGGATTTTAAGATCATTAGGAATTTGAGCAGCTCCAGGTAATATTAGAAGGCAAAATTGAGGGTAAAAGAGGTATAGGAAGAAAGAAGAAATCCTGGCTCCGAAACATCAGAGATTGGACTCACACAACAAGAAATGACTTAATCCATCAAGCCCAGAACAGAGAGAAATTTGCCATATTGATCGCCAACCTCGATAGAGAAGGCACTTAGGAGGAGGAGGAAGAAGGGCCAAATCTTTAGAGATGTTAAAATCCTAAACCAGTTTTCAACAGGTAGTTAAGACATACCAAAGGTGAATCTAGGACTGATTTTCAGGGAGCATTAAGATTTATGAAGTTTTCAACTTATGTCTGCACCAAAACAAAACTTGTTGAGTGAGCTGTTTTACAACTTCAATATTTGCATGGATTTTCCTCAAAGTTTTGTTGTTTCTGTGCTTACATTTATCTATGTTGGCAGCTAGCCCTATATCTTTTGCAAGGAAACTATATTAACTATTTATATTTGAAAGACAATATTGACCAAAGATATTTTAGATTACACAACTGAAAAACACAGTAATTATGTCAAATTTAATTTTGCTTAATCTATTTTCTGGTTATATCAAAGAGTAAATAGCAAAAGTAAATAACTGACAATTAGATGATATTGTCAAATGATAAAAAGTTATTGTAAACAAAATTATGCACATTGTAGCTTGAAATTGATACATCTAAAAATAAGTATTTCCTAAATTTTCTCAAATAGAGAGATTGGTTAGATCATTTGGGAAAGGTTCATAGAAATTGTAAGAAAACACTCAATTTTTACATTATTAAAACACTTTTGTAGGAATTTCATAAGCATTCTCTAAAGTAGTTTCTAGTTTTAGTCTGTTACATGCTTCTATTTGAGAATTATTTATAGAACAGTCTTTATGACTAAATGTAATGTAATAAACTCCTCTTCCTCCTCAATATTTTCCTTTGTAAGGATGTAGTAGCCTCATGTAATTTGTTTAACTATTTTTGTCCAATTATCTCTCTCCTGTGCATGTTGTTTTGCTTTGGAGAATAAGTAACCAGGCATGTCCTTTATTTGGTCAGACCATTGTACTGGATCTCTTCCTCTGGATCTTTTTCCCGCTATGTCACCTCCATGCCTTCTCTTCTATGTTATGTTCTAAATATCTATTATATGTTCAAAATATCTCAGTATATTTCGGTTGATAGTTGTGATGAGTTTAGTTTGTATGTTAAGTTCTGCTAGAATTGAGTTATTTGTGCGATGGGCGGTCCATGGTATGCGCAATATTTTACGTTAGACCCACATTTCAAATGGTATTATACGCTTCGAATCGGCTATTTTTATTGTCCAAGTTTCTGAAGTATAGATGGCGATAGGAAATATCAATGCTCGAACAAGGCGTAATTTTGTGTTTTTTCTGATGCCATTGTTCTTCCAAATTTTTGTGAGTTTGACTGTTACCGATTTGGCCATTGTGATGCGTCGCGTCGACAGATCTCGTCTTTGCATCCTCCACTGTTATTAATTAATAACGAATCCTAACTAATTAAATTGCCTGACCACTTTGTAACCTGCCATGATACTTATCTCTGCCTGGTTGTTTCTGATTTTATCGATGATCCTGACTTTGGTTTTCTGCATATTTATTTTCAAACCATATTCTCTATCCATATGTTCCAGTTCTTCTGGTGTTGACGCAAATATAACAGTGTCATCAGAATAACTTAGGTTTTTTTATTTTTCTTCCTCCTTTTGTTGCTCCACCTTGCTTCTTCTTCTTTCTTCTTGTATATATGCTTTAAAGCCTGTTTCTTCTTCAATATTAGCCTCCTAAATTGTTTAAATTGTCTCACCACATTTTTCTTGGTCTGCCAATACTTCTTCGTCCATTTGGTGACTTATCTCGTGCTATTCATACTATTATATTCTCTACCATTCTACCGATGTGTTTGTTCCACTCCTGTGTTCGTTTTGTCACCAATCCATTTTTGTTTTCTCTATTGCATGCTCTTCTTATGTTTTCGTATCTCTCCCTATGCAACAGACTTTTTCCTGATAATCGTCAGAGTATTTTCATCTCTGTTGTTCCTAGAAGTGGTCTCGTTTTAGAAGTATCAAGTCTTGTCTCCGCCGTGTATGTTAATATAGGTCTAATTGCTGCTTTATAGATTCTTATTTTTGTGTGTTGTTTTAGGTGTTTGTTCTTCTAGATTGTGTCATTAAGAGATCCCGCCGCTTTACTTGATTTTAAGCTTTGTTACCGTACTTCTTCTTCAACATTTCCGTAACTAGTTATATCTATACATCTAAACCTTGCTTCCTTCTTTATTATTTTCCCATTAAATTCGATTTTACACCGTAGTGGGTATTTAGATGTCGTCATACATTTGGTTTTTTCTGCTGATATTATCATATTGTATTTCTTAGCCGTTTACGTTATAAGATAGGTATGTGTTAACCTTTGGAGCTCGTCTTCTGTCTCCTATTGTTGCTCCACCTTGCCATTCCTCAAACCTTGACGCAACATATGTCCACTATATATATATATATATATATATATATATTTATATATATATATATATATATATATATATATATATATATATATATATATATATATATATTGAATAGGATAGGGGATATTATGCATCCCTGTCGAACTCCAGATTTTAATTTGAAGTTTTTCGAAACCACATTAACTCTTACATTAGCAGTAATATTTATATATAGTTTTTGTAATAAATATATTAGATATTCTGGCGTACCCATTTCTCTAAGTATATCCCACATTTTATCCCATTTTACATTATCGAAGGCTTTGGAATAGTCAACAAAGCATAAATATGTTTCTACGTTAAACTCTCGAGATTTTTCGATAATTCGACGGATATTAAAAATATTTTTTTTTATCCTCTACCTGGGACGAATAGGCATTGTACTTGGGGAATTTGTGCTAAGTAGGGGAATTGATTTTAGTCTTTCATTGGTGATGGTTAGAAGTACTTTGCTCGCGTGTGATATGAATACCACTATACGGTAATTACTGCAATCTGTCGGTGAACCTTTTGTCATCATCATCATCATATAACGGGGGTCCTACGGCGATTGCCGCTTCCCGCATTTCAGCCTTCATCTTTTCCTATCTCTCCAATCTCCCTCTTCTAAGCCTCTAGATTGCATTGTTTTTGTAATTTCTCTTCTCCGGGAATTTGGTGGTCTTCACCTTTTCCTTCTTTCTGGCGGAACATACATTAAGGCTTTCTTTGGCCACCGCTCCTCCTCCATTCCCACACGTGACCATACCATTGTAATTGCCTTCCTTGTATTCTATCTGAAAGGGTATCTCTAATTCCTGTACGGTTTCGTATTTCCTCATTCCTGATTCTTTCCATTCTCGATACTCGACATGACCTTCTAAGATAATCCATTTCCACAACGTCTACTTTATCTCGTTCATTCTTTGTCATCGTCCTACACTCGGCATCATATGTGGTAATCGGTTCTACAATTGCTCTGTATACACGAAGTTTGGTATGCATCTTTATTTTATTAGACCACAGTAATGGATTCAGTATTCGGATGCATTTTTCCCTTGGGTTATTCGGTTTTGTACATCTATCGTAACTCTGCCATCTGCTGATATGATGCTTCCTAGATATTTATAGTGGTTGCAACCTTTTATGATTGCGTTTTCAAGCCTCAGATCTGTGGTATTTCCTCCAATTTTTAAATATTCTGTTTTGCTTATGTTTACAGTAAGCCCCAATTTGGCATATTCCTCAAATAATTTTCGATTCATATAATTTATATCTTCCTCATCGGTTGCAACCACCACCTGATCATCTGCAAACAACAATGTATACAGAGTTTCTTGTCCCACTTCGATGCCCATAAATTTACATTTATTTCTCCAATTCCTCAATTCTTCTTGGACGTATATTTTAAAGAGTGTCGGTGACAAACAGCATCCTTGCTTTAGGCCTTTAGTGACTTTAAATTCATTTGAAGTTCTGGTTCCAATTTTTACACAACTAACTGTATTTTCGTACAATTTATATATCGCTCGGATATACGTCGAATCCAATCCGAATCTTTCGAGGACCTCAAACATTTTCTTTAACGGGACACTATCATATGCTTTCTCAAGGTCTATAAATACCAAATGGGTGTCTCTACTTCTTTCGACACGCTTTTCAATTATTTCTCGTAGAATAAATATATTATCAAGGCAGAATCTCCCGGTACGAAAGCCGCTTTGTTGTCGGTACGAGAACCTTTTGTATATATGGAAATAAACGTGAGTTTATCCCAGTCATTTGGCCACTTTCCGGTATTCCAGATCTCATTGCAAATTCTAAGCATTACTTCCGTCCCTAACTCTCCATTTCTTTGAGTGTTTCAGCTGTTATACCATGTTCTCCTGATTTTCTGAATTTTAGCTTTTTAATTGCCGCCTCAATTCCTTATTTCAATATTCGAGGTTCTTTTTCATAACTTCTTTTCTTTGTATTATTGTCTAGTTCGTTGGTAGAGAATAAACTAGAGACGAATAATTTTAAAATCCTTTGAAATATGATTGTCTCAAATGTTGCACTAGTTTTAATAAAACAATACTGTGGGTATCTACATAATCTATTCGGTTAAGTACCCAAGTTTCTTGGAAAGAAACTTGGGTACTTGCTTTTGTTATAACTAGGCACAATAATCCAGATAAACTCTGTAGTAAAGACAGAAGAATCTTTCAAACAAATTTAGGACTTGACTTGATAAAACCAAACATTACAGCACGGGCTTTAACTGAGAAGTTGGTTGCCTAGAGGTGTGCACCAGATTGCCCCAAAATGTGCGTGTATTACAATACCTGATACAAATCATCCAGATTCCCCACACAACAAAAAGGGATACTGCAAATATTGTAAAAGAACTGACTTTGTCTGGAGCATATTACAGCCTGTTGTGCGGAGTGCCCCGAGAACACCTGCTGAATATAAGACAGATAATCGAGAAATCTAGGGAATTCAACATCCCACTATACATCTGTTTTATAAATTACCGTAAAGCGTTCGACAGGGTCAAGTGGAGACACTTATGGCGAATACTAAAAGAAATAGGCGTACCACAACATCTAATTACGCTTATAACCGAACTATATGAACACACTACTGGATCAGTTAAAGTACTTAACACACTTTCGAACGAATTTTATCTAGAACGGGGTGTCAGACAAGGATGTATACTATCTCCACAATTATTTAACATATATGGGGAGTATATTATGCGAAGAGCACTTGAAGGATGGGAAAAGGGCATCTCAATAAATGGTCATAAACTAAACAACCTACGTTTCGCAGATGACACAGCCCTTCTTGCAAATAGTCAAGCAGAGCTGATAGAACTTATAGGACTGATCGAAAACGAAAGTCAAATATTTGGTCTGCAATTAAACATATCAAAGACAAAGATCATGATAGTGGATAGACTACACAACAATCATCCACACATAACCACAATTGACCGGTTCGAGGTTGTGAGCTCATACTTATATCTGGGATCATTAATCACAAACACAGGGTCATTACAAGAAAAGATTAAACGTAGATGTGATCTAGCAAAAGTTGCCACAGCAAAAATGACCAAAATATGGAAGGACTGTCAAATTTCAAGAGCGATAAAGATGAGGTTGATCAACTGCTTAATATTCCCAATACTGACCTACGGATGTGAATCTTGGACTCTGAAACAATCGGAGAGAAGAAAGATAGACGCCACTGAAATGTTCTGTTGGAGACGAATGTTACGAATTCCTTGGACCGACCGCAGAACAAATAATTCAATTTTAAGAGAGCTAAAAGTTAGCCAACGACTCTCTAGTAAAGTCCATCTCCAACAATTAAAAGATTTTGGGCATGTTATGAGAGCAAACACAGAAAACATGGAAAGACTCATAATACAAGGAAAGGTAGAAGGCCGAAGATCACGAGGAAGATCCCCAACAAGATGGATAGATCAAATTACAGGAATATGCCAAAGACCTATGCATGAATTAAAAGAAATGACCAGAGACAGAGATCTCTGGAGACGGACAATACACGACATCACATCGACCACTACACTCCCCCTGGGAGGTGAGGATTGAAGAGAAAGAGTGCGGAGTGCCTAAACCAATATTAAAAAAAAGTTCAGGACACAGTCGGTTTTGCTTTTTTGCGGGTAAAAAGTTTTAGAGTTAAAATTTTTGTTTCTGTAGAAAACAGCGTTATTGATTCTTAAATATAAATATGTTAAAAAGAAACAGCTTTTTGTATTTTTGAGTATTTTGAACTTTATAAAAAAACATCAATCTTTTTCTGAACATTTTTCTACTGGATTAAAATTTTGTCGTTTGATTATCACTCATATTTGGAAAAATGTGTTGATCAATGTTTGATAGAATTTGTTTCAAATTACTAAATATTATCATGAACAAATGATCACTAAAACCTGTAAAATATTGTATTAAAAACCAGGTTGAACTAGTAGAAAAATTATATATAAAAATTCTTCATTTGAACTAAATAAAGAATATAATACTTCTTCAAATTTTCGTCCGTCTATATTTGGATAAAATAAACACGAATTAGCTAAATTAGTTAAGCGAATCGATTACCAAAGACCAACCTCATTGTTTTAGCATTCTGATCGAGGTTACAGCTTTTTAATTTTTTAATTTTTCGATCCAACCTTGACTAAGTATATGAAGTGTAACATAGACGACATAGGCGTTGTGAAAGAGGGGATCATGGGTATAAGTTGCCGATATTTTTGTCAATCATAGGTACGTGTTTTATCTGGATTTTTCTCATCGCTAAGAATTTGTAATAATCATTAAGAAAAAAAGCAATTTTACAGCTTATATAATTTTGCACAAGGATTTTGAAGTGAATTCTCCTTACGCCGGTTTCACACATGGGGACCAACATTGGCCTCAACAGCGTTCGTCCAATGTGTGTACCGACAAAACTGTTTTGGCGCCAAATGAGTTGCTCCAACGTTGGGACTTTTCCGTGGGCTCAAACGGATTGGCGCCAATACTGGTGTTGCCGTTGATGCCGACCACACATTGGCGCTACAGCCTACAAGCTTTGGCGCGTAGTTTTCGCATACTGCATAAAATTACCTAATTTTGCATAATCTAGCAAAGCTAACTAGCTTTGCTAGATCTAGCTAGTTAACTCAAATTGGGATCAAGCGAAGGAAATACGTATAAAAGTAGAAAATGCAAGAGCATCGTTCACTAGCATGAAGCAAATTTTCACCTCTAAAAGCTTCACTCTACCTCTCAAAATTCGACTTCTGAAATGTTATGTATTCCCGGTTTTGTTATATGGAATGGAGGCCTTCAAAATGTGGGCTTACCGACGTATATTACGTATATCCTGGACTGAGCACGTGACCAACGAAGAGGTACTACGGATAGGTAAAGAGAGAGAGGTAGGAATAAGTGTAAAGAAAAGAAAGTTGGAATACTTTGGTCACGTTATGAGACATAATAAATATAGAGTACTACAGCTGATCGTTTAAGGGAAAATAGACAGCAGAAGGAGTCCAGGGAGGAGAAGACACTCGTGTCTCCAAAACTTGCGGCAATGGTTCGGATTGTCATCTGCTGAACTATTCAGATCTGCCGTAAACAAAGTCAGAATAGCCATGTTGATTGCCAACATTCGGAACGGACAAGGCACATAAAGAAGAAGCAAAGCTAAAGAAAATAAACCAATGAAAAGCCACAGTTTATAAAAAGAGTCCTCGTCTTTTTTCTTTTAAAACGCCTGTGCTGCCATTTTACACAGTATTCTTTTAAGAAAATAAAAATTACTTTATCTAAGAAAATTTTCATTCCGTGACGGCATTTTACAACATGTACAAATCAATCTTCTGTCAGTTGAGCCACTCCCGTTAAGTTGTTTAGGATTAACGATCCTATTAACAATATACATATCGGTTTTATCAGTACCTTTCAGGCAACCAAAAAAATGTACGTATCTAAATATTTTACAAAAATATATGCTTTTAATTTTGAAATACATATAGATAATTTTGTCCTAATAGCCCACCATTGTCAAAAGTCAAAATAGAACGCTAAGAAATTTGGGAATTGAGTTAATAAAAGAAAAATGGGATTCAGAGCCTCGATGTTAGGTTTACACTCATATACTAAGTGACATAGAAATCCGAACACCCAGTTTAAATTATTTTATTTTAATAAAATTTTGTATAAGTACGTAATGAAGCATAATAAGTAAATGATTAAAATTTCAAAATGATTGCATTGCTTTAAAGCCCTTTTACCTTTAATAATGTGTGGATGCACCCCGATGTGTTAGGCATTCTCCAACGCGCCTAGTTATGCTTCTGATCAGGTGGTCAATGTCCTCCTGTGGTATCTCATTCTAGGCAACCACCAACTCCTCTCGAAGTGCTTGTAGAGTCTGAGGAGGACGTTGCAAATTGAGCAATCTCCTACCCATCATATCCCACATGTGCTCAATTGGGGATAAGTCGGGAGATCTTGGTGGCCATGCTAACAATGTGACATCATTATGTTGAAAGAAGTCTATTGTGACTCTTGCAATGATGAATTATGTTAGATGAACTGCTTTGGGTATTTTGGATCTCATTGTTGTACCAGTTAAAAAATATTCTTGTTTAACATGTAGTCAAGTAAAGGTAAGGTGGTGAAATATCTATTGATAAATATATGTTTTTCTGCTAATAATGTTTTAAGTAGATAACTTGATAAATGCAGATGAACCAACACCTAACTTCTTAACATCATCATCATTCTGCAGAAATGTATTTTCGTAACGAAATTTTTTTTTTGTTCTTATTATTGTTATAAAGATGTATAATAGCCAATTCCTGTCGAATTGCAGGTATAAGAAAACCATTAAATTTATTTTTTGTTTGTTTCAATATTTTCTATAACAAATATTCTACTTTTTTAGCTTGACAGTGTCTATTGTTAATCGGCACGCCCATGGTAGCATTGATCGCTCTACTCTTTTATTGTTAATACATACCATTGTTGGTATATTAATTGAAATCGTAACAAAATTAGTTCACGATTCTCTCAGTTGCAAAATCTGTTTAGATCATTATTACAAAACCGTAATCATATCAGTATATACAATATACAACTCTTTAACAATGTCCGGCATAATAATCATCCTGCTAACACTATTGTATCATTTTGACGTCTTCCGGAAATAAGTTGAAATAAAAGGTATTCATGTCATAGACGTAGCTAAGAGGAAAATAAGAAATATACGAGGCGTACACTAGAAATTTTACGCAAATAACGGAAGGAAAATATATTATTGAGAAATATCAGCCTTCTTGTCTTCTAATATTACACCTATGGAAGCCAAGATTACCCCTTATCTTAGCTATCATCCCTAGAGATAAAACAGAGGAACTATTATCCTTTTTTAATAGTTACGACCCATACATCCAGTTCACAATTATTAAGCTTAAAGACGAAACGACAAATCACAATATGTTCCCATTTTGGACACGAAGTTGATTCGTTCAAACCAAAACAAAATATTGGTAGATTAGTACACAAAATCCATTCTGTAAAATCAGTTTCTTTGTATTCGAACAATGCAGTCGTCGAAGCATTCATGGCAGTCCGAAACAGGTATTTCAGAAATGACCTGTTTGTATGCTTCATGTGGTGTCTTAAAACAAATACCGAGTAATTTGTTTTGATTCTCCGAAAAGTAAAGAAATCACACAGTGATAAGTCAGGATTGTATACAGGATAGCCTACCAAATTAATGTTTTCGTCTTCAAATATTGGTATGTTTTACGAGCCGTGTGAGAGCTGAGATTCTTCTTCTTCTTCGCTACGGAGGTTGGCAATCATCATAGCTATCTTAATTTTTGAGGCAGTAGCTCTAAATAGTTGTTTTGAGCTGCATCCAAACCATTCTCTCAGGTTCTTCAGCCATGAAATTCGTCTTCTTCCGATGCTTCTTCTGCCATCTATTTTTCCTTGCATTATGAGTCGCAGGATGCCATACTTATCGCCCCGCATCACATGTCCGAGATACTGTAGCTTTCTTTCTTTAATTGTAAGTTCAATTTCCTTCTCTTTGCCTATTTTTCTCAGTATTTCATTGTTTGTAACTCTATCTACCCAGGAAACCCTCATAATTCTTCTATAGGTCCACATTTCAAAGGCGTTAAGTCGTCTCATGGTATCTAGATTTAACGTCCATGATTCCACTCCATAATATAGTACACTGTATACGTAACATTTTGTTAGGCGTACTTTAAGAGCTAATGTTAGATCTTTGCCACATAGGACCTTTTTCATTTTTATAAAATTAGAACGTGCTTTTTCGATTCTGACTTTGATTTCTGCCGTGTAGTCATTATTTTCTGTTATAAGTGTTCCTAGGTAAGTGTACTTTTTTACTCTTTCGATCTGCTGGCCCTCTACTATCAAGATTTCGTTAGTATTATAGTTGTTTTTACAAATTTTCATAAACTTCGTCTTTTTGACATTAAGAGAGAGTCCGTACTCCCTACTACACATGACTATTTTGCTCATGAGTCTTTCCAGGTCTTGTAAACTATCGGCTATTATTACTGTATCATCTGCATATCTGATGTTGTTAATTAAGACTCCATTTACTCTTATGCCGACTGTTTCATCTTCCAGAGTTTCTCGAATTACCTCTTCAGAATAGGCGTTAAATAATAGAGGTGATAGAATGCAGCCTTGTCTGACTCCTCTCTTTATTTCCATTTCTTCAGATGTTTCTTTTTCGATTCTTACTATTGCTCGCTGATTGTAATAGAGGTGTGTTATTAGCCTTAAATCTCTTTCATCTAGGTTTTTATTTTTTAGAATTTCCATGAGTCGATCATGTTTTACTTTATCAAACGCTTTATTGTAGTCTATAAAACAGACGTAAAGAGGACGGTTAACATCCAAACATCTCTGTGTCAGCACATTGAAGGAGAATAATGCCTCTCTGGTACCCATACCATTGCGGAACCCATATTGAGTGTCACTAATATCCAGCTCCAGTTTAGAATGTATTCTGGCGTGGATAATTTTCAAGAGAATTTTCAAGGTCTGTGACATTAAGCTTATGGTTCGATAGTCACTACACTCTTTGGCATTCACTTTCTTTGGCAAACACACAAATGCTGATGTCAACATTTCTCTAGGAATGATTCCCGTAGTATAGATAGCGTTGAACAGTTCTACTATTATGTCCAGGTTCTTCTCGTTGACCAACTTTAGTAGCTCGCTTGGTAATTCATCTGGACCAGCAGATTTATTGGTTTTCATTCAGTTTAATGCCTGACTAACCTCTGATTTGGTTATCTCTGGACCTACATCTCCCGTTTGGCTATCTACAGATGTACTAGCTTGTCTCTGGTCATGAAATAATTCTTCGATGTACTCTTTCCATCGTCGTAGTTTTTGTTCTGTTTCCAATATAATATTTCCATTTTTGTCGAGCAATATATTTGAGGTTCTTCTATTTCCTACTCCGGCTAGTTCTTTGACTTTTTTATGTAGATTGAAGTTGTCATATCTGTTTTGAAGTTCTTCTATTTCTTTACATTTTTCAGAGAAGTAGGTCTCTTTAGCCTCCCTAATTTGTCCTGATGTAAAAGGAAGGGACGATCCTGACATACTATACTGGGATGCAAAAATAACCGGACACTCAGATTTTTATACTGGCGTTTAAAAAATTTGACGATATTCCTAATTGAGTATTTAATAATAAACAAAATTTAAATGTCAAATTTATTACAACTCAGAATGTTACACAGAAAGAAAATAAACAATTCTAAAAATTTGAAAATCTGCAAATGGAAAACGATATTTAGTAACCTGTTAAAGTTAGTGTGTTTCCTCAACGAGTCCTAATGACGGCTCTCATTCAATCAGACATACTTCGGATTAAGCTCTTTTTTCACTTTTTTCACTGGACGTTAATCAATGTATATACACATGTTTTATTGACTATAATAAAGCATTCGATAAAGTACGACATGAACAATTAATGAATGTCCTAAAACCAAAGAACAAGATTAGATATGCAGACGACACTGATATTGGCCGAAAATATTGAAGATCTTCAGAGACTGCTGACCAGAATAGCAGAGTATGGAAAAGAGTACGGCCTTACAATGAACGTCAAGAAGATGAAATTTATGATAATATCCAAAACTCAAAGAAATAACGAAAATCTTCTAATAAACGGAACTAACGTCGAACAAATGGACAAATATGGGACAAATATATTTGGGAACAAACTCCACAAATGATCAGGAGATCAAAATCAGAACAGAAAAGGATAGTGCAAATTTCAACAAGATGGGAAGAGTTCTATGTACAAGGGATTTAAATTGAAACTAAAGGTACGATTCCCAACACGACTGCAAACCGCAGACCGCAGCGACAGACCTACTGGTTCATATGGTTTCTTATGAGCTGTATGTCGAGTAGAGCGGCATTGTTACCACCGCCAGCAGAACGTCGCCACCGCAAACCGCAGGACTGCACCAGAACCAGTAGTGTCGCCGACCGCAGAGTGACAACACGTATTTTTGCTGTTTCTGAATATGTCTTCGTTAGCCATTAGATGATTTTTAATGAGTCTTGAATAACTTCCTTCAAATTGTCTATTTTTAAATAGAGACCTAGTCGGTTTCCTTTTTTTTTATAATGCAAAAGTAAAAGATCGTCGTCATCTTCTTCTTCCATCAAAAGATATAACATTAATTCATCGTTGTTCATTGCGTTCTGACATCCTACTTATGCGACTTTTAATATTATACTACTATAAATTCCCATCGTGTAATGCTGTTGTCGCTGTTTTGTAGATGCGGTGCAGTTCTGCTCGGAATTGGTCTGACCGCAGACGACACTCTCGCTGCAGTCTGCGGTCTGCAGTCTGCGGTCTGCAGTCTGCAGCCACTTTCGGAATTTAACCTTAAGAGTTAGGTTGGCGAGTTGCTATGTTTTTTCGACTTTGTTTTATGGAACGCAATATTGGACCTTGAATGCGACATCAATGAAAAAACTATAATCATTCGAGCTGTGGGTGTATACCAGAATTCTGAAAATTTGAGAAGAAAATTGGAATCTTCGGACATATTACACGTGGATATAAATACACCTTGCTCCAACTGATTATGCAGGGAAAGATCCAAAGGAAGAGAAGCATAGGGAGGCGTAGAATGCCATGTCTGCGCAACCTGAGAGAGTGGTACAAATGTACATCAAATGAACTTTTCAGAGCAGCCGTCTCAAAAATCCGATTAGCTATGATGATTGCCGACCTCCGCCGCGGACATGACACTTGAAAAAGAAGCTGTTTTGGATGGACCTGAACTGAATTCGTCGCCGAGAATGGGGCGATTACGTTGAAATTCGCAATACCAGCGGGAAATAGTTAACTGGTGTGATGCTTCATTCCCCAACACAGAAACGATTTCAGCGAGAATTGCTGTTGGGTTAATCGAATGTTATTACTCAAAAATGTTCTCGTTAGAATGTTAAGATCCATGTTTCCACCGACTTGCTAATTTCAAAAATTCACTGTATCTGCACGACTTGTATCGCAATGTTCACTGTATCTACACGACTTGTATCGCAATGAAACTCTTGATTTGGTCAACAAAAGATTTAAGTTACATTTGTGTAGGAAGATTTTATTGGTAATGCCCTCTAAGCGACTATATAAAAAACTAAAAAGACAAACCTCGTATAATTCACTATAGATTTCAGTCGATCTCTTAAATCAAGTATAATATTTTTTTCCCTCTCGAAAACAAATATATTTCAGCACAACAGGATCCACTGAGGATTTCAGTAGGTTTATCCGATATATTCACTTTCTGTAATCCCCTCCTCCCTAAATTTATTATTAGCGACGCCTATGGTATATCACTTTTTTGTAAGCAAAATAGCTTGACAATGAGCTTGGCAGCAACGTTTCGATATCAAGCTTGAACTTTGATATTTGTGTTTGTTTTCATCAAGTTGTTTGCCTCTTTGGTCTTTTTTTTTTTCGTTGATAATGTCAATTTATCGGCAGAAAACCTAAATATAATATTAATTAGAGAACGGTTTTTACGAAAAGTAAATTGATAGGCAGTTACAGTATCGCATAAACATACAGGGTAGATTCTAGTGGATGATCATAAAGTAGCAAATGCTCTTTAAGTTTTTAATACTTCCCTAATAATTTATAGCAATGATGTTCATTTATAGGTTAAATAATACAATGGGGGGGGGTCTAAAGCCCTGTAGACCCCACTCTGTATCCGCCCCTGTTTCGGAGTATACAGTGCTTTTCAGATAAAACTATCCACCTTAAATAACTTTTGAACTTCTAAATTTTAGGAAAAACGCAAAAACATGTCAATTAATATTTGAAGGGGGAGATATTATATCATATTTAAGGTTGCTGGAAATGCACCCTTTCACCCCTCGTATCATCCCTTAATTTTTTTTAAATTACTTCCCCTTTTTTTATTCGATATTTGGATTCTCCTCTTTGTACTGACTTCAGAAATGTATACATACATGATGCTTGAAGTGATTAGTTTATGAGAAAAATAAATACAAAAGCGAGAAAATTGGATTGAAAAAAAGTTATTTTTTAACAATTTTATTACATACATTTAGAATGAACATTTCACTACTAAAAATTTTTACAATAATTGTTCAAAATTACTGCCCTTCACTTCCATACAATAGTATAATCTATTTTGAAATTCTTCTTTGACATTGCTTAACAACGTCTGCATTTAAGTGTCGACATTCATCCTCTATTCTTTGTCGTATATCATCTAGAGATTCTGGTTGAGTAGCATAAATTTTTGTTTTTAAATACCCTTTAAAGAAGAAGTCTAGGGGTGTTCAATCCGGTGACCTAGGTGGTTAATCGATCATCTATCGTCATTACCCTATCCAATGACCAAGAATCGTCTCGTTTAAAAATTATCGCACAGGTAAAGCAAAGTGTGGAGAAGCTCCATCATGTTGAAATACAACCAAATCTTCGGAAAGGTTATTCTTAACCTTTGATAAAACTTTAATAAAAAGTGAATTTTTTTATTTCTTGGTTTTTGAAGGTACTACAAATAGTAAGGTTAAATAATTAAAAATTTTAAATTATGCTACAACCTATTTTGTTACAGTCATTTAAGGTGAGAGAGATACTATCCTTGTTAAAAATTGTCTATCTCATAAACTAATCACTTCAAGCCAAAGGTATTATACATTTTTGAAATCAACACAAAAAGGAGAATCCAAATATAAAATAAAAAAAGGGGGAAATAATTTAAAAAAATAAAGGGTTGATACCGGGGGTGAAAGGGTGCATTTCCAAGCAACCTTTAATATGATATAACGTCTCCCCCTTCAAATATTAATTGACGTGTTTTTGCGTTTTTCCAAAAAACTAGAGGTTCAAAAGTTATTTAAGGTGGATAGTTTTATCTGAAAAGCACTGTATATATTATATATTATACATTTTCGGAGAATTTTTAAATTACTTAAATTAACTTAAATCTTTTTCGAAAACGATTTCCGGTGGCGAAATCGAAACGTCAAACATTATTTAGTTAAAAATATAATTTTTATTACAATCAACTGTAGCTTAATCCCCAATAAATATAATATTTAAATTAGGCATGCCACAAGAAAGCAATTTAAGAACCGTTTTAAAATATTTATAGTCCATTATTAGTAGGGTACTAACTTTGCTTAAGTCTCCCTCCTCCTTCATACGGTCTTGGGACCGGCAATAGTACTGTTAAGCTACTGATCCACTCAACAGCGCTACTGGTGGAGTTTCAAGGCGTTTTGAAAAGATAAAGAGCCTGAAGATAAAGATCTGAAGATAATGTTATGTATCCTTGCTATTGTAATAAAATAATGACTCCATTGTTCCATTGAGAAGAGGATCTTCTGAAACTGTTTTTATTAATATAATTTATTGTCTTCGATACAACATTATACACTCTACATTTTGCGGACAACCAAGTAGTAGTGGCAGCAGACAAGGAAAATTTAGAATTCATGACGAGACGGTTGTTTAAAACATATGAAGAATGGGCCCTCTCTGTAAATAGAAACAAAACGCAATACTTATGCATCGGGAATGAAGTAGAAGATCTAATGGTCATCGAACATGAAACAATCAAGAACTGTGAGGAATATATATGTAGGAAATATTTCTTATATTAAGTATTTAGCACAGTTTTATTTGTTAGTTACGCCACTGCGAGATACCACTAAAACCGTTATTCTTAAGGCGCCCCAGACAGGTCGCCATCGCGTGGAAAGGGGGACAGAAAAAATATAGACAAAATCACACATGCCTGACCTAAAAGGGATTCGATATTGGCACTCGAGTTGTGAAGGTTAATTATTGTGCCAACGCCCGGCAGATGAATGACGAACGACGGAAACAAATTAACGAAGGGGTTGTCCGATATTTTAATTGTATATCTTGTAATTTTGTGTCTACCTGTAAATAATCTTGTAATTTTGTGTGTACCTGTAAATACCATCCGTACAGGTTATTGTTATGTAATAAAGGACGTATCATTTGGATCGTGGACTTTTACTCTAACGTTAGTTCCCTTTGAAATAATAAAAAAACTTTTAAGTAAAACCTACCTATATATTTGGGAACAACAATCAACAAGAGTGGGCGCACCGAAAAAGAGATAGAGCAAAGAATCGTGAAAGGAAAAAGGGTGATAGGATGCCTAAACCCGATGCTATGGTCAAAAAGAACTATCAAATCCAAGAAAGCATCTCCTCTTTAACTCCATCTTTAAAAGTATAGTGCTCTATGGATGCGAAACAAGGCAACTTACTAAATCTCTTGAGCGACGCCTACTTGCATTGGAAATGGACTTCTGGAGATCAGCTAGAAAATCAAGGCATGATAGAATACAAAATGACCATATCAGAAATATAATGGGAGTCAAGTCAACCATCATTGACGAAATTCAAAGGAGACAACTGATCTGGTCTGGTCATGTGAAAAGAATGAACGACGACAGGCTGCCAAACAAAATTTTAAAATGGACGCCAAGGGAAAGAAGGAAGAGAGGATAGGCCAAAACAATCCTGGCTGGGCGGCATTCAGAAGGCAATGTCGGAAAGAAACCTTCACCTGGCAAATGGAATAACAATAATGTATTGGCTGAATGACAATTGTCCAAGCCAAGGAAAAAAAAACTAATTTATTTCACAATACAGTAGTCTCTCTTTATAACGATTCCCTATATAACGATAATTCCCCTATAACGATGAAAATAGTAAACGTTGGTTGGTTCGTCATAAGGACAATATATTAATTCTTTCTCTATACCGATATCGTTCTCTCTTTATAGCGATGACCTTTCAGCGTTCAATAGTCGATGACAAATGTGTTATTGTGTTTAAAGTTTAAACATTGGTTATTGTCCAGCGGTTATTTTGTTTTGCGCTTAAGGAATACGGCCACCCATTTTACTCATTATTATCAGAGGGTTAAGAGGCTTTTATTGTTCGGGTGGCATGCCTAACTATTATCACACAGATGTTATCTATTGACGACTTTTCATCCCCAGTTTGAGTTGTATCTGATTGTGTCAACAGTCAACATGTTTTCGAAACAGCGTAAAGTGCTCTCGATGGAGGAAAAGTTATCGATAACTCAAGCAATAAAGAAAGGTGAAAAGCAATCGGATGTCGTTCGCCGTACGGGGCTGTCTCAGTCAACTATGGCTACGATATGGAAGGAGAGAAAAAAGTGGCTTCATGTGGAGATGAAGGGCGGTAGCAGGAAGAAGTTGCGGAAACCTCAGCACGAAGATTTAGATAGCGCTATGCTTCAGTGGTTCCAGTAGCAACGTATGAACCATATTCCACTTTCTGGACCTGTGGTCAGGACAAAAGCTTGGGTTTTTTGCAACTGAGGTTGGAATTGAGTGGATCAAGTGGAAGCCGCGACATAAGATGAACTGCGGGCAAATCAGCGGAGAGGCTCGCGATGTTAACAAAAACGTAACGGATGATTGGCTAGAAAACTTATGGCCTGGACTGAAGGCACGATATGCGTCAGACGACATTTTCAATGCTGATGAGACTGGATTGTTTTTTAAATGATGTCTTTTAAAGATGTTTTTATTAAAAACTCAACCCCTGTTATCTTTTTATGGTACTTTTTGTGTTTATTCATCTTATATGAGTGCGTTTCTAGATTTTTATTCTTTCATTTGTTGTCGTTCTTGTATGTATTTAAATTTTCATTTATTTACTATATTTATATTCATATCATCCATTGACCTTGTTTAAATATGTGACAGATCTGTATTCTGAACAATTTATTACATTTTCCTTTGGCTACTTATTTCCTTATCATTTATAGTGACTTCTAGTGATTTCTTGCTGTTTTGTGTTATTTTGTGCTAGAAATTTAAGATACCTTCATGTTAGGAAACTCCACTTCCTCTACTTCGTATATACTCATGGCTTATTTTTTTTTTGTTTTGAAGGTTTGTTCAAAAATTCCCTTTTTTCTTATCAAATTAACGTTTATTTGTACCCTATTACAAACTGAATATTGTTTTTTGCAGAAAGACGACAAATCCCTCTTGGCCCAGTTTTTCTACGCCGACGACGAGCTCAACAACGTCGTCAACGAACTGGACAGCTTCGATGGCAGAAAGGACCCCGAGCGATGTACGACACTGGTCAATCAATTGCGACAGGCCCAGGACAAGGTCTTGACCATCACGAATGCCATCATGGACGTGCTCATCGGGGACGAGAGAGCCAACAGGGATTTCAGGGTAAAGTTTCCGGAGGACGTCCTGCAAGAGAATCTGGCCGGCCAATTGTGGTTTGGAGCTGACGTAAGTAACGATATTTTTGTTTTTATTTGATAGCATTTTGTTATTTAACCTTCCAGTAGGCGCAGTTTAATAGTTAGTTTAATTTAATTAAAATTAATTTAAAATTAGAACATAACATATCAGTCTTCGAGTACTATCTTAAACAGAAATAAAACATTATTTCACTAAGATTTATCATAAAAAAATATAAGAGATGGCAAAAACATAATTAAATTAAGCCGGAATATTGTTCCAGTCATTGCAAATCAAACAAAAAATTTCGTTTTTCCATTCTTTTTCCATCCACAGTCACAATATCTCCCAATTGCTCCCGGAGTTCTTTGGAACTGGAACGACATATTCATCCAAATGACAGATCTTCATTAGTCGAATCCTTATTGTCTTGGGTATATAGACATTTTGACTTCGATTCTTCTGGTGGTTGTATATAAGGCTAAATGCTAAATTTATTAAAACCTCTGGTCTGGTCTTTGTGGAATTTGGAATGTTACAATTGTAAATAACAAAGGAATTTATTCCTGTAACATTTAAAAGGCTGTACAAAACAGCCATAGGTCATCTTCCACTACAACGTGCCACATCATATTGTGCGCATAATTTATCTTCGGTATCAACACCGCTTTTTGTGCTGTTATATGCTTATCAACATAAAAACTAGACTCATCACAACTATCAACCAAAATATACTGAGATTTGGACATATGACTAGAAGAAGAGAAGGCATGGATCGAATGATAGTTAAATGTAACGTAGTGAGTAAAAGATCCAGAGTAAGATCTCCAGTACGATGGTCGGACCAAATAAAGGAGATGACTGGTTACTCATTCTCTGAAGCAAAACAACACGGACAGGAGAGATTTTTTTATGACACTAGTGTTCCTTTTACTTTTATTGTTCCCAAGAGAGTTAAACAAAATTAATTCAAGCTTATACCAAGATCAACGTTGGTGTACCATTTCTCTTAGATCCGTAGAGATGTTGACAGGCCCGTTCCGCCACTGCCTTGGTAGTAGTGTCTAGATAGTATGGACAACGCACTTGGTTTTTGCCAACGTATATTTCAACTTCACATCAGACAGTGCAAATACTTTTGTACCGTATCTATTGGGGTTGCTTGGTATGTACTGGCGGAACGAGCACTATCCTCTGAAAGCGTCAAACTTTTCGTCCACGGTTATGTATTGCGAATGAGAGAAACATTTTTTTCGATTTTCGTTCCACTTGGTAATATGATCTCTTAGTGGCGCTAATTTATCCAAACTAATTCTATCATGCCTTATATTGATCTCGTAATGTTCATTGTCGGTCGGAAAACCTCTTTACCAGTGCCGTCCGTTTTCCATAAGTCTGTTGTAGTAAGGTCTTAAGCCTTTCTGTTACTGTTTACAATTTTATAAGAAATAACTTAACCCTGAACTACTATCGTGGGGTCAAATTTGACCCTAGGACTTGAAATTTCGTGATCCACTGGTAGACAGTTTGGCGAACGCCCTTGTTATTCTATGTATTCTCCCAATTAAGTACGTAGTTTAGCATGCCGCTTAGTAGCAAACGATCAGTGGGATAGTGCACACGTGCTGCTGAGTTCCGGTCGGATTTGACCCCACCATAGTAGTTACGTTATTATTATTTAAGATAATACATTAAAATGGCTTTAAGAATTAGCGGAAGTACGGTGACAAGTGAAAATGTTTTTTGACTTTCTCGAATCTCTGGAGGAACCAACCGAAAATATTGACACTTATAGTGACTCTAATAATAACAGTGATACTGACACTGACAGTGAACATTCGGTTCACGACAACAGATTCAGAAATTGACGTAAGTGACTTATCAAGCGACGAATGTGAAACAGCATCTAATAATGAAACAAATTTTTACTATGGGACGGAACAGATATAAGTGGGCTAAAAATGCTCCGGCCCCATCAAAAATTCGCACACAGAACATTATTACACACCTTTCTGGTCTTCGTGGACCTGCCTTAGAAACAAAACCATGCAGTCCACTTGAATCCTGGTCACTTCTTATAACTCCTGACAATATGTTGGCCTCTATTCTAGAGTACACAAATGAAAAAATTTACCGAGCTCAATGTAAATTATGGGGATACATGTACATTTGTCGATCATCTAAACGAAGGTGAACTTAAGGCTTTTTTGGGTCTTTTATACCTTTCAGGTGTACTAAAGTCTAATCATGAGAATGTCGATTCATTATTTTCGACAAGTGTTTTAGGTAGGCCAATTTTTCGTGCTACAATGTCAAAAGAACGCTTCTTATTTCTTCTCACAGCAATAAGATTTGACAATCATGAAATAAGAGAGCAAAAGAAGGCCAATGGAGATCGACTTGCAGCAGTGTCCTATTTATTTAAATGTTTCGTATCTAACAGTACAGCAAACTACACCTGTTCCGAATATGTTACAGTGGACGGGATGTTGGTTGGGTTTAGAGGTAGATGCCCTTTCAGAATGTACATGAAAGCCAAACCAGTCAAGTACGGCATCAAGATCATGTGTTTATGTGACGCAAAAAACACATTATTTGGTAAATGCTTTTGTGTATACGGGTAAAACAAATGATCCTAATGCCCAAAAGCTATCCATACCTACAAGATTAGTACTTGCTTTAGTGGAACCAATTGCCAATAGTAACCGAAATGTCACTGGTAATAATTGGTTCACCTCAATAGAGCTAGTTGATGAACTAAAAAAACTTCGACTTACCTATGTAGGTACAATGCGTAAAAATAAGAGAGAAATTCCTCCACAATTTCAATCAAATAAAAATTACGAAGTTGATACGAGACAATACAATCGTATCATATGTCCCTAAAAAAATAAAAGTATAATTATCTTGTCGTCTATGCATCACGACAAATCTGTTGACCAGGAAAGCAAAAAACCTGATATAATAGCTTTCTACTCAATTCGTCGAAAGGGGGCGTTGATGCACTTGATCAAAAATGTGCACTTTATCGTTCAGGTCGAAGATGCCAGCGATGGCCTTTAGTAATTTGGTATTCCATAATGGATATTGCTATAGTAGTCACATTATTTTTCACGCAGCTAATCCTGGGGTTAGAAAAAATCGATCGGATTTTATTCAAGAGCTGGGAAATCAGTCTTATAAATGAACATTTAGAAGTAAGATTTGCAATGCCAAATTTGTCAAGAGAATTACGCTCGATAATTTCCAAAGCATTAGAAAATAAAATTACTCATCAAGATCAAACCAAACCAGAAAGGCCAGTTGTAAGACGTAGATGCTACTTGTGTCCCAGAGGTAAGGATAACAAACATTCCACATTTGCGCAGAATGTCATAGGACCAACTGCAAAACACATTCACTTCAGAGAGTTACCTGTACTATGTGCAAAGAATAGATAAACACTTACAATTTGTTCAAATATTTTTGTCGCAAGATTCTAACATTACGAAAGAAAACATGACTGTTATTTTTTTATATGGTTACTCTATTATGATTTTCTTTTGTATTAGGTTAAGACGTTACTATTATAAACTACTTTTATCAGAAAATGAACCGTTAATTTCAATTTAAGATATATTTTTTTTGTTATAATAATGAGTTATGTTTTTGATCAAAATTTATTTTAAAAGTTCTATAATTTTTATTATAGCATCTTAATTTTCTTGAAATAAAATTTATGTTTACAAAAAATCTCTTGTTTATATACACATTCATTTGTCAAAAATACAAAAACAATAAAAAATATATTTTTATATCTTGTTTAGAGGTTTTTAAAATTCGGGTCATCTATGACCCCACGATGGTAGTTATGTGGGTGTAAATAGACGATAGTAGCTCAGGGTTAATTTAGTGTTTATTAAAAGTTAAATCACATATGACATACCCTGTATGTGCAGCAGTTCATAGTGAAATTAGTTTTTATTTGAATAAAACAGCAATTGTCACACCTTTTAAACAAAAAAGATCAAAAGCCTTGGATTCCTTTGTAAAATCACCGTTGACGTTTTGATAGTAGTTTGGAATTGTTTTTTTTTTCTCTCTCTCTCGAAAAAAATTCCTAATAATTCAGGTAAGACAAGGTCAAGATCTTAACGACTTTGTTTTGATGTCTACTCCCACCATATTCTCGTATTATTTTGTCTTGTTCTATGGTTTCGAAATTAACGAGTTAAAAAATACTGTTTTTATAGAATACTACGAATTGTCGTGTTGCATTTTAATGTTTTATTGCTCAGCATTAATGTAAATTAAAGAAACCTCAGATGATCACTTTTTTTTTCTCGCACCGCATTTTTGACGTACATATATATCTTCTCTTGATCAACAATTTTAGGGAAAATGCAAGTAATACATATACTTTTTTGTTGCCTCACCAGTATAACATTGATAACTTTTCAACGTCACTATCTTATCGCACTCGATATATATTAACAAAACCATAACCAACAATTTGTTATTGTAAAATGTTAATCATTGTCTATTATATCGAAGGAAAATGTGTACGAGGCAGGGTCAAGGGTGATAACGTTTTTAATGTAGATTATACCCAATTTGCATTATGATAGCTGAAACAGAAATGAAATGATTTCGAAGACGTTGTCGAGTAAAAATAATAGAAATAATAATAATAAAGGAATACCAACATACATATTCATCATGATCATAAGTGGTTCGACAATCTGTTGTGGATTTTGGCCTGTTCACAAAGACGTCGCCACTCCTGTGGATTCCTGGCAACTTCCCACTTCTGTAGGTCTTCTTCCACATCATCAATCCATCATTTACTTCTTGTGCCCTCTGGTTTTAGAAATGTCTTCGTGTATTGGGCGATCGGACATTCTAGCAATGTGTCTAGTTCATCTAAGTCTCTGCACTTTAACGAATTTCACAATACCTGGATTGGTGTATAACAGTTATTTTTTCCAGGATGCCTGAGCTAGTCCACCTCATTTTCTGTAAAGCAATGATATCTGCTTTGGCTTTATTCATTTCTTGTATGAGCAGAGCCATGACTCCAGGCTAATAAAGGATTCTTACGTTCTAGGTGCAAATTTTCAAAATCATTATCCTTATTTCGTTTGCGAGTTCGTCGTAAGTTAGACAGTCCGTTTTCTTTCTTTGTAGCTCAAATATCAAAAGGTTTTTTACAGGGCTGGGTAGTTAACCCAATGTCAAACTCCCTTTTCAGAGGGTCATTTCCCGCTCTCGTCAGTTCCCAACCCAACTTTCTACCCGGGTTGGATACTGGATCTCGAGTTGGGTTGTAGGTTTACAGTAGGGGACACCAGTATTATAGAAGATAAAAAATTGAAGTGTGAAGTCATAAACAAAGCTTGCTAAAGAAATTCGTCATATCATTTTCAAACAATGGTTTCCTGTCGTTTTTTATGTCAGAGATTTGACTTCTAAAAGTTCTATTTTTTTTAACACCTTTCTAAATATTTTTGCCATTTAATTTAAACTAAATATGTAATATGGAAGTTATTGCAACTTTTTTTCATACGTTATTAGTGTACGTCTTAACGAAGAAAATGAGCTCTGCATTATTGAGATCCATTCAGTTAAAATTACCTGGACCAACTTTCTTCTTCCCATATCCCTACGGAACGTGGGCGACTACATGCTTATAATATTATTATACTGATCTCGGTCTTGCGCTACGTGTAGCAATTGGTCCGCTGTCAAACTTGCCCACTGCCGCAAATTCCTCAACCAAGAGAGTTTTTTTCCGTCCTATCCATTTCTTTCCTGCGATTTTACCGTTGAGAATTAGCCGAAGGAACTCATATCTTGGTCCTCTGATTATATGTCCAAGATATTCTAGTTTACGCCTCTTAATATTTAATAGAGTTCGTTGATGTCCCATTCTTCGAAGAACTTTTTCGTTTCTGGTTCTGCTAGTCCATGGAATTTTTAGTATCCTTCGATACAACCACGTCTCAAACGCCTCGATTTTATTCATGATAGCGGCGTTTTAAAGTCCAAGTTTCACATCCATACAAAAGTACAGACCACACGTAACATCTTGTAAACTTTTCACGGATTTCCAAATTTAATGAGTTATTGGATAATAGAGGCTTGAATTTTTGAAATAAGTTGCCTGAACTCTCTGCCAGCGGTTGTTTTTTTAATATCAGTTGGGTTGCGCCGATATCCACTTTACTGGTCACCATGTATTTAGTTTTATCGATATTTATCGACAGTCCCCAAATTGTGCATTCCATGTCAACTCTATTGATTAGCTCCTGCAGATCGTCGATGTTTTCAGCTAGAATCACAGTATCGTCGGTGTACCGTATATTGTTAATTATTTCTCCTCCTATGATAATTCCTTTTTGATCTTTTAAAGCTTCCCTAAATAGATTCTCAGAATACACGTTAAAGAGGGTGGGAGATAGTATACAGCCTTGTCTTACGCCTCGTTCAATACTCATAGGCTTTGATTCTCTGTTTTTGCTATTAATAATGGCTGTTTGGTTCCAGTAAAGTTTATCTAGTTGGATGCTCTGCAAGGCGGTAATTAGTCTGGTATGCTAAAACGCGATCAAATGCTTTTTCAAAATGAGGACTAACTTTAGAAATGAGTTAATTTTTCAAAAAACAAATTAAATTTCGCAAAATCTATTCAATCGATATGACCATCTTTTGCACACAATTCAAACACCATAAGACCCTCAAGTTCAGGTATATTTAAAGAAATGTTAATAAATAATAAAAAATTTATTAACAATATTCAAATACAGCGATTTTGTTCTTCATTTTGCAATAATATGTGTTTAAAAAACGGTGACAGAGACAATATAAAAAATTATAGGCCTGTTGTTATGTTATCTGCCATCCCTAAAAATTTTTAAATTAATTCTAAACAAATATCTTACTTGGCATTGTAGGAATCTCTTGATTAATGAGCAACATGGGTTTAGGCAACATTCAGTAATCCATTCTTTAATAATCTTTAAATTAAGATGTATATGACTTTCCTGACTGGTTTCTTTCATGGGTAAGTAGTTATCTTGATGAAAGAATTCAGTTTGTTTTTATAAAGGGTTCACTTTCAATTCCTATTCTTGGTCAGTTCAGGGGTCCCACAAGGTTCACATGGTGGTCCTCTTCTCTTTAATTTGTTTATTAATGAGATTTCTGAGGTAATAAACGTTTGTCAGTTTTTGCTATTTGCTGATGACCTTACGGTATATTTTAAAGTTTTCAGATCTATCTGATTGGTCTCTTACCAATGGTCTCCTGTTAAATAAAGATAAGTGTTTTGTTATATCCTTTAGCATAATCTAAAAATAATGTTGTGTTTGACTATCACATTAATACAAGCCTTCTATCAATAGTGACTGAAATAAAAGATTTGGGAGTCTTATTTGACAGTTCCTTGTCATTTATCCCCACATCAACAATTTGTCAAATAAAGCTTACCGAAATCTAGGTTTTATCTCAAGAAACTCTCGACATCTTTCAGTACCCACATATAGAATTGTATATCTTACTTTCGTCCGTAGCATCCTGTTTTATGCTTCTATAGTATGGTCACCATACTATTTTAACCATATTCACATTCTTGAAAAAATTCAATATAAGTTTCTCCGGATTTGTGCTTATAGATTAAATTTAAGGAACATGTCTTTGGTAGAACTAAGGTCGAGGCTAAATATCAGTTCCTTAGAAGACTACAGAACTAAATGTGATCTAGTTTATCTCTTAGATAAGTACGGTACTTGACCATACCACTGACTGTTCTGATTTATTAAGTCTTATCAACTTTATATGTCACACTAGAATTCTTAGAGACATACCTTTGTTTTCTATAAAACACTATCACACTAAGTATGGCGAATTCTCTCCTATTAACAGCATTCAATGGAAAATAACTTTAGCCAATCTCATGATCTGCTGGATATAAAATCTGTGAGATTTAAACACTATTTGACTGAGTACGTTAGGAATCAAAGTTGAGTGACATTTATCTTGGAGTATTCATTTCATTTTATTAAGATCATTTCATTTTATTAAGATCTTCAGGAAATTTAATTTAATTTACTTAATTTAATGATTTGTTTAACAATAATTATTTAATCATTATTTAATACTTAGTTTTAGTATGTACTGTCATACTTTTTCTTTCCCAACTAAAGAAAAAAATAAATAAAAAGATCCATCGGAAAAAAATTTTAAGATATCATTATAAACAAAATGTATATAGTAATTTAAGATAAGATTTAATGTAGATAAGAATAGAAATTTGATTGGCAAACGACTTTGTCCGTGTCCAACAAAAATATCGAAAAACCCTTTTTGTGTAGAATTAGAAGACATTTTACCTGTAAGTTAATCTTGTCATTGTTTGTGTATTAAATGACTATATTCTAATCTTTGGAAACAGATATAGCTTGTGTATTAACAGACTGAGGACAAAAAAAATCAATTTTATTTATTCTTTCTCTGAAACAATAATTTGGTTTTACCAAATGATACACAGAATTTTTAGAATAAACATTAACAGTAGTAAACAAGATTTGAGCTTTTTGATTGGATAGTCGTTTTTGAATGGTAATGGGGTTAGCCTGATTAGGAGACCGGGAGCTAGGCAGTTGTAATTTAGCCATCGAAGGAAACAGTCGTTTGTTTAAAGATAGGGTTGTGGTTCGTGAGTTTGGATACCGGCATTGTGAAAAGAAGTGAATAGATTTGCAGAAGGAGATAACAAGTAGATTAGAAGAGGTCCGTGTATCTAGCGTGGGCATTTTGTGAAGTATATGTGAAAGTAGTTTTACGGCATCAAGTTGATCAACCGATTTTTATTTAGCATATCTCATTTTGTGTATCTTTTTTTTTTTTCTGAAAAAGGTTTTCGGGCTATTTTTAAGTTACGAGCAAAATAATGAGTTAGACGTATTTATGTTTATTTAAAAATAGTTTCATTAAAAATTGATGAATCCCTGGATGAGAGTCTTTTTGTAGTATCTCATTCTATACATTTCAACTGTCAAACGCGTCGTATACAGTTGTGACGAAAAAATCCTTATTTTTTATCAACTTTATTGGTCTACCATAAATTTCTATCACTATCTATCTCCAAGGAAACTAAATCTACAGTTCTGATGAGGTTATTAACCAGTTTTTAGACTAAGCACTATGTACATTCATCAATTTAATGTAAACCTATAATTCTCGCGTGGATATTATAAACGCACAACCATAAAACCAATGATTGTGTGTTGACGTATTTACCCGGTCCATTTTAGATAAAGTTAATAACCTGTAGACTACATGAATCATTTTTTGAAGAACTGCCAGTTTTTTCTGTATCAACGACCCGTAAAAACTATAATAAAGAAAAAAACAATCTAGAAATACTGGTTATTGTTTAGTAAATGTTTGAATACCGTACGTATTATATTCAAGTGATTAAATACAAAAATATCGTAGGCTTCGCAGTGGCGCACCCAGATTTTGTCTGAGGGGGTTTTGAAATTTTTTATGCTACCTCCATTTTGAGTCCCTAAAATTTTGGGCTTTAGTTTAATTTACAGTACTAAAGATAGCAGTGCCAAAGATTCAGGTATCTATTATCCTGCCTACCAACTAAAACCACCCTCTCTTACTTGTGCACAGTTGACTGTAATTACTATTTTAATGGGAATATGCCACAATTGAAGGTTAAAATAAGTTTATTCACGTATGTCATTAATCCAACTTGTAAATACAATACATTTTGGAGACAGTTATCTCCGTATTCCCGTTCTCCTCTTATAACTCCTACTTGCTGTCCTTAGTAAGGGTTAGAAATATGCACAGTTCGACAAGTCTAATTTGTTACTAAAGTGTTCTTGTCAGGGGATAGAATCTATGCAAACTCATCCCTTTGCAAACTGTGTCCTGGCTAGTCGTCGTCGTAGAGCAGTGGATAATGGGGGGATTCTGTTAATCTTACCTTGTACCAGACCTAAAGATGTATTGGACGCCACCCTATTTTTTATACAAAAACTATAGGGAAAAAAAATATATAAAAATCATTAAATTCCTAACTTCAAAGAAGATCCTGTTGTATTAAAACTATTGTAGAAATAAAAAGCTAAATAAAATTTTTTTATCTTTATTCTCTGGTTGAGTTCTTTAAATCAGTCAATGTTAAACAAAGAAAAAATTGTTTTTATGTAGTCAGACATCAGAGTAACCATAATAATAGCTGACTGAGCTGGCACAGATCATAAATATAATGTCTCATTTATTGACAACAAAACATCCCCGTCAAGATCATGAGCACTTCCAAAATTAATAGTTTACATTACAGATGTTGATGAAATTATTTAAAGATCTGTTATAAAATTAGACAATACAATAGTAACAAATTTATATGTTAAAATTTGGTAGTAACAAATTTATATTTGATAAAATATGGATAAACTGTGGAGCCCTATGAAGATATACCAGTTAATATCACCCAAAATGTATTCATTAAATCATTACTAAAAAAAGTGTTTCAAAATTTAAATTTAAAGAAAAGTCTCTCAAAATACATATTTTAATTTTCACCATAAATACCTTTGTGTGAACTTTACATGAAACTTCAGCTTGAAAACGGGACTTTCCCAAATACAGGCTGATGCTGAAGGAAAAGCCTTAACAAAATTCCAGATGAATCCTTATTCAACAAGAGCACAGAACCGGCTACCCTGGACAAAGTGTTATCTCAAATTGACAGGATTCTTGGAGAAAAGAAAATTGTTAGACCGCTTCTAACCTCATGGAAGTTGTCTTTGATCCCTTATACTGTATCCCAATGTGAATTGTGTGAATGTATGTAAAAAACTGCATCCACCAGTGTGAATTCTACTGCTTACATCAGCATTTTGCAACAAAAAAAACTAGATTTTACTAGTTAATTCTGGATAAGGCCAGACGCCTAAACACATGTCAGCTAAGACGGCAAAAAAATGCAAAATTCCCTTCTGGTTGTTTTATTTTTCTTTTTTTGTTCTTACAAACCCTGAAATAAATTAACTAACATAAAATTTTGAAAAAAACTTGAATGACTCTAATTTCTTACCCTTGATTTAAAGGAAACCAAAATTCGACTTTCCTCTACGAAAGCGTATATCAGAAAGGCAAGAATTATTCAGATGTCAAAAATATATCGACAACTGACAGAAAATAAATTACCATACCCATAGAACTTCGTTCTCCATAGATACACACTGAGTAAACTGATTTATGGGATAAGATTGTTATACTAAACACATTACTAGGTTATAATTAACTGGTTGCATACCTAATAGGAACTCATTTAGAATTAAAATTATTTGAATTAATGTGAACAATTATTGACTATTTAAATATTTATTTTAACAAACGAGCTGAGATATATTTAATCAAAAAAATTACATTGTACGTGAAATGGACATTTTTCACGTTACACTCTGCCAATCTTTCCGGTCCAGGGCATGTTCACCCTCCAACCCTCTCGATTCCATCGCTCTTCTAATTCCTTCATTCTATGACCGTCGAAGTCTACCTTTTTTTCTTCTTTCAGGAAAGCTTCCATTTGTGAAGTTTTTGGGGCCAGCGTTCGTCAGGCATTCTCAATAGGTGTCCAAACCATTTGAACCTCTTCTTTCTATTCTGTCAATGACTGTTTCTGTAGTATTCATGTTATTTCTTATAGATTCGTTGGTCTTTCTTTCCTGCCTTGATGTTCTAGGATTTCTTCTCAAATAATGCATTTCAACTGCCAACAATCTTCTCTTCAGGTTTGCATTAATTGTCCATACTTCAGAGCCATAACAAAGAACTGATTCAACCATGGTTTGCCTATTCTTTTTTTTTATATAATAACTAATAACTAACTATAATAACTTTATATAATAATATAACCAAAAAATCATAATTTAAAAATAAAAATCGACCTGTCGCCGAATTTTTCTACGGAGAGGCCCGTTCTCGAAAAAATGAATTTATTTTTTTAATTTAGAACTCTCTGTATACTCGATTTCTTCTTCTTCTTAAAGTGCCCTCTCCTCAATGGAATTTGGCTACTACAATTTTAAACTCTTCTCTATCTTCAGCTGTTCAAAATTTAGCCCTGTCCATTGTTGGATGTTTCTGAACCACGGTAGTCTTTTCCTTCCTAGGCCTCTCTTTCCCTCGATTTTTCCTTTCACTATAAATTGGGCATATTAGTACTTATTATTTCTCAGTATGTGGCCTAGGTATGATGTTTTTCTAACTTTTACTGTGTTAAAAGTTCTCTTTCCGTGCCTATTCTATGCAGCACTTCTTCGTTTGAGGTATGCGATGTCCATGAAATTTTGAGTATTCTCCGGTAGATCCACATTTCAAAGACCACAAATTTTGATAAACGTAGTCGAATTTCGAGTTTTATTCGAGAATCACAAAACAGTTTTTTATTTTTTCGAAAGATTTTCTGGCCTGTTCTATTCTCGATCTTATTTCTAGATCAGGATTTAGGCTGCTATCGATCCAACATCTCAGGTACTTAAATCTATTGACCTGTTCTAAAATGTGCCTATTTATTGTGCAAGGTTTGAGGTACGTTTTGGTTTTTTCGGATTGACATCACTTTGGTTTTTTTAATGTTTATTTTTATACCAAATTAAACGGCAGAGGCGACAGAACACATCCTTGTCTAACTCCCCTCCTAATTTCTACTTCTGCGGATGTGGAACTTTCCATCCTAACTCTGGCATTTTGGTTCCAGTACAAGTTTTTTAAGAATTTGATGTCTTTTCCATCCATCATTTGATGTCATACTCGATTTAGAAATGTGTTTTAGCCCGTATAGCACTTTTTGCTGTTTTTAAATCAAAGCCTTAATTCCAATCATTATATGAGGGGCTTCATTTACTTATATTTATCAATAATATAATATTTATCAATAACCAACTAGAAAAACTGATCGATTGTAAAACTAACACAACATTATTTGTATTAGTTACACAACGTAATTGATTGATTAATTCCTGCCATATTTATCAATTTTATCAAGGAAAATTTGAAGTTAACAAACTAAAAATATTATTTTAATAACAAAATTAGTCGATATCTACATAAATTGATAATTTTTTCGTTTCGAGGGTTTTTGTTCTACTGATATTGAGAATTTTGCATGCGTTTATCATTATTGTTTACAAAACTATCGAATATTTTACCAAAACAAAACTATCCTTTGATCGAATGTGTCTATATTTTTATTAATCATTTAATATATGGGAACGATTTTATGTTATTTGCGTGATTCATACGTTTTTCTTCGATCGATTGATGGAAAATGTTAGTAATCAACAAAAAATGTTCTGCGGTATTATTAATTCTGGAATTCAGTTGCAATTTGTTAAGAACATTAACTTTTTTTACCTCAACCTATACCACAACAAATGAAGAACTTAACATAATTGTAAGGGAAGTTCGGAAACTACTTGAAAACATGAAGAACAGAAAAGCTGCAGGTAAGGACGGGATACCAAACGAATTCCTGAAATATTGTGGAGCACCAATGACAGAACAATTAACGACATTGATTAATAAAATTATATAACACAATAAAATACCAGAAGAATAGAGAACGAGCGAACTAATTCTACTATTCAAGAAAGGAAATAAAAAACAGCCAGAAAACTACAAAATTATAGAGGTATAAACTTGTTAATTTTTTAAGCTCTATATTTATCTCTATTAGGATTGAATATAGGCCTCTCCTAATTCTCGCCATTTACCTCTGTTGTTTATAAAACGTTTCCACATTAGTTCTGCAGTTCTTTTAATATCGTCGCTCCATCGCATTTGCGGTCTTCCTCGTGGTCTTTTGGCTTCATATGGCCGCCAATTCCGATTTCTTTACTCCATCGGCCATCCTTTGACGTCGGAAGACGTTTTGTTATGTCCAGCCATAAGTTATGTCGAATGTGTATTACGAATGTCTTCATGCACAAAAAAGGTAACATTTCAGACCTAAAGAACAGACCTATTAGTTTGCTCTCCCATACATACAAACTATTCATGAAGATAATAACAAAACGGCTTGTGAACAAACTGGATAGTTACCAACCTTGTGAACAGGCTGGGTTCCCCTCCAGATACGGAACAAATGATCATCTGCAAGTTGTAAAAACGCTAATAGAAAAGTGTACAGAGTATAACAAGCCTATCTTTCTTATATTCGTAGATTATGAAAAGGCGTTCGATACTATACAGATTGAACGAAATAAATTCGGAACATAGGAATATAATGTATTTCGGCTTAATTCTGCTGTAGGTGGTTGGCCAACAAAAGATTGTCAAATAATTATATTATAAAAATCCCATACTTCATGGGCTGCTGGATTCTGAACTCATAAAAATTGAAAGCTACACATAAATCTACGATTTATGCTGTCAAACCAGTTATAGTCCAGGAAATGAAGCATTTCACCTCGCAATTTTTTCGTGCTCCGTGGATAGACTTGAAAGTTAACAGAAGGTAGGTAATAGCCTAAGGATCAAAATCTATATCGAACCAAAGTGCGCCAAAGCTTAGAGGGTGGTTGCCACCCCATCTCCGGGGTGAAAATTTTTTTTACGTTTTAACTACAGGTTTCGATTAAAAAAGTGATTCTAAACAAAAAATGTGCTATACATTTTTTTATAAAATGATATTTTTCAAGTTATTCGCGATTGAAAGTAATAACTTTTAGACGAAAAAATCCACGTTTTTAATCGATTTTTCGCGAATAATTCGAAAATGGTGCATTTTATCAAAAAAATTGTAGAGAACAAATTTGTAGCTTTTAAAAAGACAAATACAATTCATTTTTTAAAATGTTTTTGCGATATAATAGGAACCGAAATACGGCCTATCAATGTTCAGCGGATTTTCTTCAAATGCCAAATTTGAAAGATTCAAAATCAAATATCGGGAAAATGATGCATTTTTGGAAGAAAACTCAAAAAACCTTTTTTAAAGAGCATAAATAGACCTATCATAAAAAAGACTCCAGCTCAAAAATTGAGTGAGTTATGATGAAAATAAGGTCAATAGCCTCATTTTTTACGAAAAAATCGATGAAAACAACCCCCTAACCAGCCCCATAATTAAAATCGATCTTCACCCTTCTGAAATTCCCTTTGTACATGTATTGTTAATACGTCCAAGAAGTTTGACCCATTTAAAATGCTTTGTGTTAGAAAAAGTACAGCTTAAAGCGAGAAACGATTTACAATTTCATATTTTTTACCCTTCTTTTTTTAAATATGCCCGAAAATACTGAATATATGAAAAAAATACAAATTACCAAATTGTAGCTTTTTTAATGACTAAAATTATCCTTCATTTAGATTTGTTGTACAATGAATATT
The DNA here is from genome assembly GCA_918026665.1 of Diabrotica balteata. Classification (NCBI taxonomy): domain Eukaryota; kingdom Metazoa; phylum Arthropoda; class Insecta; order Coleoptera; family Chrysomelidae; genus Diabrotica; species Diabrotica balteata. The sequence continues at coordinate 2,079,776 of OU898280.1, forward strand.
TGGCGAGATATAGCCGTTTAAAGCATCGATTTACGATCAAGCACCATCTTTTTCGAGCCCTTTAAACTCACCCCATTTAAAAACCAAGGGTTCCAAAAGATTTAATTCACAGATCCTTGTAGCTCTTAAAAACCTCTACAAATCGTTTTTGAAGAAACACTCTATCGTTAAAAATTAAAGGAAATACGTTAAAAAAACCAGTGAATTTTTTTCCGGAAAATTCCATTAGTAATAGTACAGTACATTTCGGAGCATAATAATCTACAAAACCGGTATATTAGCTAGTGGGGCGTTATACATTCGAAATTTTAAGCGTTCTTATTTTGAAATCCCATACAACAGAATAAAACATCTGCTCATATGTCTATGGCTTGGCAATGAAAATATTAGAGCAACAGATTGGGGATGGTATTCCAAAGATGGTTTGTTATTACCCGTACGCATGAACAAACAACCTGCACTCGATGAACTTTTGAAAATTATTTTTTGGCAATGCAAAAAAGGATGCGGTGTTTCATGTGGGTGCAGAAAAGTTGGTTTATACTGTAACTCTACTTGTTCTGGGTGCTCAGGTGAAGGGTGCAATAATAGTCCACCAATAATTGAAGATGAGGATGACATAGATCACGATGAAGATGTAATTGATGACGAATAAAATTAATATTATAATTGTTTTACCTATAAATGTAAATTATTTCAACTATTTATGTAAATGTATATATGGTGCCTTTTTATGTTGATAAATTTTTTTGTATTTAATTCTACTTTTTTCAATTTATATCTTATAAATTAGTTTATAAAAACTGCAATGTTGTAAAGGGTGATTTTCAAAAGTTGAAAAGTTGCAAAATTTTGGCAAAAAATTGTTTTCACCTATAGCACTCATAACAATTGATTTTTAAGGGTTGAAAATGTATGAATTTGTATTTTAAAGTATAAAAAAATCACTATTTAACTAATCCAAACCAAATTTCAACTCATCTTAAGATTTATAATATTATTTTACAATTTTTAAAAATTATAAAAACTATAAAGCAGAGGGTGAGTTGAGCTATAATTCCAAATTTTTATGCAAATCGTTCCAAGGTGAAATCATTTTCTTCGCATTACTAATTTTTTTATATTAATCTCTAATAAGGGTCGCTTTTTAAGGGTTGAAATATGATGGAACTTTATTCAAAAGCACGAAACTATCATTATTTAATTAATTCAAACCAAATTTTACCCATATTCAGGTTTAATATGTTATTTTATAATTTTTGACAATTACGGGTAGTTTTTACCCCTAAGAACAATCAGGGTTCGTCGACATGACATAAACTATAAAGCAGCGGGTGAATTGAGCTTAAATCCAAATTTTTATCCAAATCGATCCAAGGCGAAATCATTTTTTTAGAATTAGTAATTTTTTTTACATTAATCTCTAACAAGGGTTGCTTTTTAAGGGTTGAAATATGATGGAACTCTATTCAAAAGTATAAAAATAATCATTATTTAACTAATTCAAACCAAATCTTACCATATTCAGGTTTAATATGTTATTTTATAATTTTTGACAATTAGGGGTAGTTTTCACCCCTAAAACCCTTCAGCGCACTTCGGTTCGATATAGATTTTGATCCTTGGGCTATCACCTACCTTCTGTTAAAATTTCAACTGGATACATGCAGGACGAAAAAATTGCGAGGTTTTAACTTTTTTCGAGCTTCATTTCCTGAACTATTATCGCTACCTTAGACAAACCCGTCTTACGCAAACAACATTGTTGTGAGACAGATAGTTGAACGATATTTTATACAATGTTTATACCCAGGTATGGATTTATTTTTGTCCAAGTTTATATTGGTCCACTATTTCAAATGCAGTTCAAACAGACATGTAATTAAATTGTATGTTCCGTTTTAATTTGGTTCAATTGTAGATCATCATAAAATGCTTCGAGCATTGGCTGACTGCCGCATTGACTACCGGTATATCGCCTTGATTAAAAGTATTTACGAAACTGGTACACACCTTGTGTCCGCTTTCATGAAGATACCAAGAAGTTTCGAATAGAACGTGGAATTAGACAGGGTGATGCTATCTCCCCTAACTTGTTTACAGTTGTTCTTGAATATATGTTCAAGCAAATGGAACGAGAGGATAATATGGGAATTAATATAAATGTGAAGATCTGAACCACCTAAGATTTGCCGATGACATCGTTTTAATATCTGATAGAGTTGGTTATAGCTACAAAAATGCTGCACACGCTCTATAAAGTGTCAAAAACATTTGGTCTTAAAATTAATACCTCAAAACAAAATGTATGTACCAACTTGTAGTCAGCGGTGAAATTCTGATTGAGGGCCATAGCATCGACCAAGTAATAGCTTACAAATATCTAGGCATGAGATTCGCCTATGCCGAGATAATCAGACAACTGAAATACAAAGAAGGATAGGTCTCACATGGCTGCCGTGGTAGATTGAAGAACATTTTCAAGTCTAGTATCTCAGTTTGTTTAAAAAGAAAGGTTTTTAACCAGTGCGTTTTACTGGTTCTTACATATGGTGGAGAAACACTGACTCTGACAAAAAGAACAATAGATAAAATAAGAGTTACACAATGCGCTATGGAAAGATCAATATTAGGTATTACCATCCGAAATAAAGTACCAAACTTGCCAGGGCTACATGGGCTTGGGCCGGACATGTTGCAGATCATCGGATGACAGATGGACCAAAAAGATTATGGAATGGCGACCAAGGCAAGATTCATATCGAAGCAGAGGACGACCACCGACTAGATGGACGGATGATATCAAGCTCATCACCACAAACTGGATGCAAGAAGCGCAAGACATTTAGAGGTGGAAAATTTTACGGGAGGCCTACGTTCAGCAGTGGACAAACATAGGCTAATTGATGATTTCGTTCCTAGTTTTTCCGTCTGGGGATAGTCACGTCCATTAAATTTTACTTAAATTAAATGTTTTTTTTATGTCAATTTAACTTTTGCTTTGTTTTGTCTGTTTTAGTGCTTGGCAGCGGGTTCTTCCATAATGAACCGAGAACAAGAAAGCTGCGCCATGCGTCCGCTGGCTAAAGCCGTCACCAAGAGCCTAGAGAACGTGCGCAACCTGTTGCGCGCCACGTGCCTGCGCAATAACACCCCCAACGGACCAATTAAACTCGACTCCAACGAACAAGATACGGAGATGTTGTTGGAAAGTTTGAAGATATTCGATAGATTGTTCGCCGAGTTCGAGCTAGCCTACGTTAGCGCCATGGTTCCTGTTAAGTCCATGCAGGAGTACGAGCTGCAGGAACTTATAGGCGTGTTGTTTTCGGAAACGTTGCAGAGGGCGCTAAAAATGAAACTGTTGACGCAAGACATGATAGACGACTGTGATCCTGCCTTAATGTTCACCATACCCCGTTTAGCAATAGTCAGTGGGCTGTTGATATTCCCGGACGGGCCTCTTTGCATAGACAGAACTATAGAAGATATGAGTGAAATGTTTAGGCCTTTTAGGACACTGTTACACAAAATTCGGGAGTTATTATTCACGTTAAACAAACTAGAACTGTATAGATTAGAAAAATTGTTGTGTGATAACGAACAAATTGATGATGTTAAATCTGTTAGTGACTTAGGTGTTGATAATGAACTTTTAGAATTCATAAGTCCCTTTTATAACGACTACACATTATGCCAAGATTCGCTTTCTAATTATTTAAAGAACGATACCGAGAAGCCTACTTCTTACAAAAAGACGACTGTTCTGGATTGGTTTGCCGAGCACGACATCGTAGACGACGGGTTACCTTCTACATCTGGATACCTCATCCCGACAAACGTTCTTCACAATACCATAATCGCAGCCAACACAAATTCCCACACATCGATCAGTAGGCTCGATTCTCCTCCGGACCACGATTCCTTGGAGATCATTTCCGTGGCAGCTGCTACTCTCTCGTCCATTTTGACCACCCAGGATGCTATCCCCGGCAAGGCTGAAACCAAAAAGAATACCGTAGAAGATCTGGAATCGCCAGATGATTCAGGAATATGCACGGAAAATACTAGTCTCGATAGGTAAGACATTTATTTTTCTGAAGCACCATCTGTGTGTCCTTTCAATGTTTTTTATATGAATAAATGTTCTGATATCTTTAGTGATCTTTATATGACGTGGAATATTTTGGGGGGCACGGTAGGACTTTTGAGCTGTCGAAAAGATTTTCAGAGTCTCTGAAGATTCCTGAGATATTTTAGGACATTTCCGGCTGCCTTTAAGAAACTTTAGGTCAGTCTGAAATGTTTCTAAAAGACTCCAAGGTAGCTAGGAATGTGAAGAGCTCTTTGGAGGATTTCAGGAACATCTTTAAAGGTTCAAAGCTGTTGTTCAACGATTGAGGGATCTTTTGTAGTAATTTAGCGCACACAGAAATGTTTCAGTGGCCTTTACAAGTTTTTGGGCCAACGGATGATATTCCAGGAATGTCTTATATCTTTTATAGATGGTTTTGGAGATGTTTTAGCGGCTCTAGTTGACTTCTAGAAAACTTGTAATGAGTTGCGGGGCTCTGGAGAATTTTGGAGTTCAGTAAATCTCCTCTAAAATGTCCAGAAGCTTCCAAGACTGTCTTGTAGTGATTCAATGGTTTTTGTAGTAGTTTAGTACAGCGAGAAATGTTTTATAGGCTTCTGCAACATTTTCGTACAACCAATGATATTCCAAGAGTATCCTGTAACTTTAGTTGACTTCTGAAAAACCGGACATGATTTGGGGGCTCCGGAGGATCTTGAATGTTTTGAAATACTTCAGTGATCCCCTTCCAGAAAGTCTGGAAGCCTCCAACACCCTTCTGTAGTAATTAGATGGTTTTCTGTTTTCTGGATTAGCAAATTAGGGCAACCAAAAATGTTTAAGTGATCTCTACAAGATTTTAGGACTGTCCTGTTATTTTTCAGGAACCTATGATAGACTTTGACAGACATTTCCAGAAAGTCTGGAATCTTTCAACACTGTTCTGAAAAGATTCAAGGTTTTTTTTGTATTAATTCAGGACAACCAGAAATATTTTAGAGGCGTCTGCAAAATTTTCGTACAACCAATGATATTCCAATAGTATCCTGTAACTTTTCAGGAACCTATGATAGACCTTGTTGATATGTTAGCGGCCTTAGTTGACTTCTGAAAAACCTGACATGTTTTGGGAGGCTCCAGAGGATCTTGGTCTTCAGTGATCTCTTTCCAGAAAGTCTGGAAGCCTCCAACACTCTTCTGTAGTAATTAGATGGTTTTTCTGGATTAGTAAATTAGGACAACCAAAAATGTTTCAGGGGCCTTTACAAGATTTTAAGGACAGCCGATGATATTGTAGTAATGTCTAATATCTTTTATTGATGGCTTTGGGGATGTTTTTGGCAGCTCTAGTAGACTTCTGGAAAACTTGTAATGTTTTAGGGGACTTTGGAGAATCTTGGAGTTCAATAAATCTCCTCTAAAAAGTCTAGAGCTTCAAAGACTGTCCTGTAGTGATTTAAGGATTTTTGTAATAATTTAGTACAACCAGAAATGTTTTAGAGGCTTCTACAATATATTCGTACAACAAATGGTATTCCAGGAGTGTCCTGTGACTTTTTAGGAACCTATAATAGACTTTGTTAATATGTTGGCGGCTTAAGTTGTCTTCTGAAAAACCTGATATGTTCTGGGGGACTCCGGAGGATCTTGGACTTTAGTGATCCCCTTCCAGAAAGTCTCGAACACTCTTCTGTAGTAATTAGATGGTTTTCTGTTTTCTGGATTAGTAAATTATGACAACCAAAAATGTTTAAGTGACCTCTACCAGATTTTAGAGCAACCAATGGTATTCAAGGAATGACCTGTTATTTTTCAGGAACACAGGATAGACTTTGACAGACATTTCTAGAAAGTCTGAAACCTTCCAACATTGTTCTGTAATGATTCAAGGGTTTTTGTAGTAATTCAGGACAACCAGAGTTGATTAAGTGGCTTCTACAACATTTTAGGGCAATTAGTATTCAGGGTGCCTGATTTTTCGGAAACTATGAGAGATATTGGAGATAGTTTAGAGGCTCTATTTGTCTACAGGAGTTCCTGAAATGTTTCTAGAGGACTTTATGGCAGCTAAAAATATTAAGGGTTCTTAAGAGCGTTTCTGAGACGTCTGGAAGCTTTAAAATAGTGCTGGTATGATTCAGGCGTCTTTATAGTGGCTTCTAGAATTTTTTAGTTCGAGTAAAACTATTCCAAGATTCTTCCGGGGCTTTTGTAGAATTTTGAAATACTTTGGAGATGTTTTAGGAGCTCTAGTTAACTTCAGAGAAACCTGGATTCTTTTGGAACTTTCTAAAAGTCCTCGAGTGTTTAGAAATGTTTCTAGAAAACTTTACGACAATTAGGAATGTTTAGAGTTTTGTGGAGGATTTTAGAGTCTTCTCAAAACTTTCAAGACTGCTCTGGAATGATTTCAGCCGTTCTTATAGCCATCTACTGCAACAGATTAGTACTATTGACAGATAGAAATATAAATAACAATGATAAGGCAAAACCTCTGGAGAAGTTCAGTTTTGGCTTAAATATTTCAAAACGCTCCTGTAATGTGCCAGAGAGTTTAATGAAGTTTAACGTAGCCTGAATTGTTTGTAGAGGTCTTCACATAGCAGTTGGGAATGTTCAGAGTTGTCTGGAAATGTTGAAGGCTGTTCTGTAATTATTCAGAGGTTTTTGTAGTAATTCAGTACAAAAAAGAAATGTTTCATTGGCATCTATATCTTTCATTTTGGTATTTATGAGACCCTTCGGAAAAGTTTTAGGGCGGTTTAGTGGACTAGTAATATTTTAAGATGTTCTGAAGAACTTTGGAGCAATCTGAAATGCTTCTGGGGTTCCTGAAATACTTCACAGGTCTGAGAAAGTTCAGGACTGTTTTGCAATAATTAAGAAGTCGAAAGAAAATGCAAAAAAGTATTTTTGAAGTGTGTATATTTTAGGCAATTTCTAGCTGAGCGCTTTCGGCTTTACAAAGCCATCATCAGAGCTATGCTACAATAAAATGTTCTTATAAGTACTAATTGGTAAAGATTATAATTTTTAACTTACGTCAATTTTTTAAATACCACTACAAAGGAGAGATCTCATTTCCTTAAATTTCAAAATTATGATTTTTTTAGTTGTTGAAATTCTTAAAACATATAAAAAACATATAAAAAGCCGACACTGGACTTCACAAACACGTTAAAAAATTGAAAAAAATTTTTGTCATGGTACGGGTGTAAGAACCCGACCATTGATTGATGTGAGGAGGTAGACAGAATAGAACTAATGAAATCAAATGTCGGTCCTTTTAAACGATTTTTCAAAAGTGACAGTTGACAAATGTCATATATAGGAAATAGAGATTGTTTTTTTAAATTCTTACAAAATTATTTAGTAGTTTGGAATTACTAATAGTCATCAAAGACTTTCTAAAAATTAAGTTTTTAAATTAAATTTTATGTGTTCATCACATCATACAGAATGACATTAGTTTGTAAATTCACTCAAGTCATTGCTCAAGGTCAATGTATGTTCAATCTGACAGCCATCCTTAAGAAACAAGGGCTCAAATTGTTCAACAACAATATAAAGAAGAAACATGGTATTAATGTTACGTTATCTGATACTTAAGTGTATTGAGAATTGTATCTCTTGATGGAAAATTGTAAGAAATTTGCATAAAAAATTTTTTAAGAATGTATTTTCATGTTTCAATTAAGAATAACTGTCAAATGAATTACAAAATGTTGTAAATTTCTAATAAAGTTTAAAATTTGTTTAAAAATATAAAAGTATGAAAAATATATAATAAGATTGCATGAGGTCACCCTTCTTCCTCTAAAGTCTCCCATAATAATTTAAAAAGAGGTTTATAGTTGCAATTGAGGTTGATTTGTGTGTTTAAGCAACAATCAGGGTTTAGTTTCATTTCTTTGGATATCTCTAGATCTTCCAAGAGATTCATGAGTCTAAAGTTTTTATTGGGAATGTTGTGTAAAATTTTACTGTTTTCAGAAGGAGAAAAGGAATGATTATTAAATTTAATGTGATATCCAAAGTTTGATTTTTCTGGGTTATTGAGGTGTTCTTTGATTCTTTGATTCAGAGTTCTCATTGTTCTACCTACATAAGTCATATTACAGTCACCACAGGACAGCTTGTAAATACCACTTCTGTTTAGTTTGTCAACTTTGTCTTTGGTCTTGCTGAAGATGGACTTGATGTTATATTTGGTTTTAAAGGAGATGTTTAAGTCACTAATTTTATTAACAGTACTCTTGAAATTTTTTCTGAAATTGGTCCTAAGTAAGTTAAGGATCTATATATGGAAGTAGTGTTGGATTTTTTATCAACATTAAAAGCTTGGTTTAGTCTCTTTTTGAGTATAGATTTTCTAATGACTTTATCAACAGTAGTAGAAGGAAAACCATTGTTGTTTGCTATCTGTTTAATGATGGAGATTTCTTTATTGTAATTTTCTTGAGACATAGGGATATTAAGAAGTCTGTGGACATAACATTGAATAGCTGCCATCTTGTGTTGAAAAGGGTGATTTGATGATGTTGGTATCATATGGTCAGTTTGAGTAGGTTTTCTGAATATTGAAAATTCTAGTGTAGGCAAAGAAGAAGAGGAGGAAGCATTCTTTTTGATAGTTAGGTCTAAAAAGTTGATAATGTTGTTGCTTTCTACTTCTAAGGTAAAATTAATTGCAGGATGTAGATTATTAATTATTGACAAAATATTGTGAGGTTCTGAAGGTGGGCCTTCTATAAAGGCTAAAATGTCATCCACATATCTGTACCATAGGATTATTTGTGGTTGAGAATGAACAAAGTTAGTTTCGAGAGAGTCTAGAAAAAGATCTGCAAGTAGAGGAGATAAAGGATTTCCCATTGCTAAACCCTCTGGTTGTCTATAAATTTTATCGTTAAAGATAAAGAAATCTTGGGAAAGGCAAAATTGGAGTAGAGAAGTAATTTGTGAACATTTATTTTGGTCAATGTTTTTTCTTTGTAGAAGGTTATTGATGATTGGAATGGTGTCTAATCTGGGAACATTGGTGAACAGATTTGTTACATCGAAAGAGACCATAGTGAAGTTATTCGGAAGAGTATGTGAAGAAATTTTGGAGATTAAATCTAAAGTGTTGGCAATAGTATATTTGGGAGTGTAATTAAGTAGATCTAGTAGAAGAGTGTTGATAAATTTTGCTAGTGAAGCTAGTGGGGTATTGACAAAACTAACTACAGGTCTTATTGGAACATTAGCTTTATGAATTTTAGGGAGACCATAAAGTCTTGGTATTAAAGGATTGCTAGAAATGAAAGTTTTGGGGTTAGTTCCAAGTTCTTGAAACAAATTAGTTGCATTAGAAATGTTTGATTGTAGATCATTTATAAGTTTATTCATTGGGTTCTTGTTAAGTGGAATAAATGAGTTGTTGGATAGAAAAGATTCTACTTTGTTAACACAACTTTGTCAACTGTCACTTTTGAAAAATCGTTTTAAAAGGACCGACATTTGATTTCATTAGTTCTATTCTGTCTACCTCCTCACATCAATCAATGGTCGGGTTCTTACACCCGTACCGTGACAAAAATTTTTTTCAATTTTTTAACGTGTTTGTGAAGTCCAGTGTCGGCTTTTTATATGTTTTTTATATGTTTTAAGAATTTCAACAACTAAAAAAATCATAATTTTGAAATTTAAGGAAATGAGATCTCTCCTTTGTAGTGGTATTTAAAAAATTGACGTAAGTTAAAAATTATAATCTTTACCAATTAGTACTTATAAGAATATTTTATTGTAGCATAGCTCTGATGATGGCTTTGTAAAGCCGAAAGCGCTCAGCTAGGAATTGCCTAAAATATACACACTTCAAAAATACTTTTTTGCATTTTCTTTCGACTTGTCATAAGTGTGTACAAAAAAATATCAGTCTTTTGAATAATTAAGAAGCATTTGAAGAACTTTAGGACAGGCTGAAATGTTTATACATGACTTCAGAGATTTCAAAAATGTCAGGATTCTCTGAGACATTTTAAACACGTAGAGTTTTTAAATTGAATAGTCATAACTGTTTCAGTGACCTCTAGAGGATTTAGAACAGCTAAAAATGTTCTAAAACTGTCGATACTCTTTGTGGAACTTATGGAATTTGCAATAGGTTTTGTAGGGCTTTAATCTTCCAGGCAAATGTATGTATAATGATTCACATCATTTACATTTTCCCTTTTTATGATTTATTTAAAGAACTTCCAATAGAAGCCTTCCCCAAGTTCTTTTTTCCTTCCATACATTATCTGCATGATGCAGTTAATGCAAAAACCATCTTCCCAAGACGGTTCCGTTTCGAAGGTGGATATAAAACAAGTTTGAGTTATGTCAAGTACATTCATAGATTTATTTTCATCGTAGGTCGCCCAGTCTAGATCTTAACGAATCAAAAAATTGCGGCTGTGTTAGTAATGCCTCCTCTGCGGATTGTAACTGTATTTCCAAGCAAATCAAAAGGCGACGCATCTCTTAAGAAGTCACATAGCCATCATCCAAAACTAATGCCTAAATCTTCGTTTCCCACTAGAAAGAAAAAAGGCGGCAATCGGACGAAAAACGTCATCGAAGAGGATTTTTCGAGTTCTGGAAGTTCCGAGACGTCATCATTTAATAGCACGTACGCCGACGATGAAGAAATTGCTATGGCTATGCAAGCCGCCGAATTGGCTACCAAGAACGAAGTTAGAGCGAAATATAAGTAAGTTATAAATATGTTTTTTTTTTCACCATTATATTAGCAATACCTACTGTTTTGTATAAATCTTAAGAGGTCGTTGGTTAAATGATCATCAATCATCAATCAGCCAATCACGTCCACTGCTGGACATAGGCCTCCCTCAGTTCTTTCCAGTGTTCTCTACACTGGGCCGCTTGTAACCAGTTTTCCCGCTACACGTTTTATGTCATCAGTCCATCTAGTCGGTGGTCGTCCTCGGCTTCTTTTATAATTTCTGGGCCTCCATTCCATAATACGTCTTGTCCACCGTCCATCTTGTGTTCTGGCTAAGTGCCCTGCCCAGTTCCACTTAAGCGTCGTGGTTCTTTCGATGACGTCTTGAACTCCTGATCTTCGCCTGATTTGTTGGTTTGTTATGTGGTCTCGAAGTCTCACGTTCAGCATTGCACGTTCCATGGCTCGTTGTGTAACTCTGAGTTTATTCGCAGATTTTTGCGTGAGTGTTAAAGTCTCTGCTCCATAAGTTTGTACAGGCAAAACACATTGGTTATAAACCTTTCGCTTGAGACGCATGGGAATTGAACTTTTTAGAATATCACTTAATTTGCCAAATGCTGCCCATGTTAGGCCTATTCGCCTCTGTATTTCATGTGTTTGATTGTCTCTGCTTATTTTGATTTCGTGTCCCAGATATTTGTAAGTGTCTGTTTGTTGTATGGTATTATTGTCAATAGTTATATTGCCACTCATTACGAGATTTGTTATAAGTTTAGTTTTCTCAAAGTTTATCTTTAATCCTCTTTTTCAGACATGACTTTTAAGCGAATGCATCATAGAAACTGTATCATGTAAGTTATCTGCGATTAATACAACATCATCTGTAAACCTTAGGTGAATTAATCTTTCTCCATCTATATTGATGCCCATATCTGGCCATTGAATACTCTTAAATATTGACTCTAGAGCTGCCGTGAACAATTTTGGTGAAATATTATCTCCTTGTCTAATTCCTCGACCTAGGCTGAATTTTTCTGTGTCTTCGTGTAGTCGTATACTTGATGTAGCGTTCTCGTAGATGTTTTTGATTAGTGTCGTGTACCTGTAATATATTCGGCTTTGATTTAGGGCTTCCAGTATTGTTTCAAATTCTACAGAATCAAAAGCCTTCTCGTAATCGACAAATGCAAGAACCAGTGGTATGTTGTACTCGATGCACTTTTCTATTAAGATCTTTATGGTATGCAAATGGTCATTTGTGCCATATCCTGCCCTGAAGCCTGTCTGTTCTTTGGGCTGATAGTTTTGTACATATGTGTCAAGAGGCTGATGGGTCTATAATTTTCTAATTTAGTAATATCGCCTTTTTTGTGTAACAAGACTATTACTGCATTGTTCCAGTCTTTTGGAATCCCAATTTAAGCATTTATTAAACAGTTCGCTTATTGATTTTAATAAAATTTCTCCACCTGCTTTTATTGCCTCGATAACGAGTCCATCATCACCAGACGATCGATGGTTCTTCATTTCCTTTAAAGCTTCTCTTACTTCTGACACAGTAATGGGTAAAAGTATTTCCGATCCCTGATTTATGTGTGTCTTTACTCGTGTCGGGAAATTGTCTTGTGGTTAAATGATATTAGATAAATAATAATGAAGAAAAAATGCAATATTTTGTTTGTAAATAAATAAGCGAAAAATAGCAACTATCAATTGTGAATAAATTATGAAATTAATTAGCCATACTCATTATTTAAACTTTGATGGTACACAAGGCAAATATCGAACACAGTAGTTAATCAAATCTTGCCCAAGTACTTTCGATCACAAGATCATCCTCAGGGGCATTTCGTCAGTTGTGGCCTATCCAGCAGTAACAGAATGTCATAAAAGTAAATTGGGACATAACAAATACACTAAACAAAGACAAACAAACACTTTAAAATTTAAAATGGAGAAGCTACATTTTATATAGAAGCCGGAGACAGGATGCTGTCTCCTTCATTCAACCTTCTATTGATTTTTTTGATACTCCATTAGTGTTGTCTGTACAAAGAACATAGACTTACCCTTTGAAATATTGAAGTCGTATTCTTAGTCAGTGGAATCTCGTTGTTACCACCTCTGGACGTCTGTCGAGGCTCGATGGCACGAGAACTGATCATTGGTTGTGTTTTGTTCGCTGTCTTGGGATGCAGTGCATTGAGACTTAAGACGGTCAGAAAAGAACCCTCTAACCGTTACGTGGTGGTCCAAGAGGGTATACCAATAAATCACGCTTATTGTATTGCGATTTTGAAGGCGATAATTTAAAGTTAATTGTCACGGTAATACGAAACTTTACACTTGTGAGTATATTTGTGACCCAAAATACAAAAGAGAAGCCAAATTCTCCGTATTCTCCGGTTTTTAACTCTTCCTTCTTTATATATTCTAGAAACTGTTTGCTTAATTCATAAACACCTACATGATTTTCCAGAAAGACCTAATCATGACTACTCCACCAGAAATTCAACCTTTGATGTGTATTTATCGATCCCGTCCACTGAGTAAAGAAATCTATGTTTATTTTCGGCAAAAAAAATTATACAACCATCTCCCTTTGCAACTTAAATCTTCAACTTTTGCAATGGATTGTACCTATTTTATTATCTTTTATTTTGTTTGATCTTGAAGACTTATGTAATTTTATTAAATTTAGATTTATTGTTATTTTTTTTTACTTTTTGTAAGCTTTGTCCATAAAATTGTACAAGTTCCAGTGACATTAAATCATATTTCTATTCTATTCTATTTGCAGATCCAGCGAAGACTTACTGCACCGCTTATTCGTATGCATAGCAGGTGTGGCCGACCAACTACAGACGAACTTCGCTTGCGACTTGCGCAACATCCTGAAAGCTGTTTTCCTTATCAACGCCGGTGATGCAGTCCCGGATCCGCCGCCCAAAAGTATAGAACCCTCTAATCCGATAGAAAATTCCATAGAGTATCATCCCTTGGAGCACGAAGTGATCCAGAACAACAACGAATTTTCTGTGGATCCCAATATACTAGCTCAAGAGGCCCTCTTCGATTCCAACATCTATTTCCACTTGGACACGGACGACGAATGTCAGGAGTATGTGAATCGTCGAAGACAGCAACAAGAAACCGAAGAAAGGGACATCAGTTCTCTTACTGCAGACTTAAACAGGTAAATGATTGTTCCAAAGCGTTATTATAACATTTTTTTTTTAATTTTATTAAAAAACCTTTATAAAAGGTATATATTTAAAAACCCCAACGGGCTAATTATACAAAACGTCTTCGAAATCCATATTCCATCATCAGTGTCCTAGAAAATATATAACCACTTAATTAAAAAGAACATGATGTTGAAATTTTGACTAAGGTTAATGCAAAGTGTGGTTAATACTTACTAGGAGTAAATGAATGTAGCCACTAAATATATGGGTAAAAACCCGTTAACAAATAATTAGTTACATTTGGTTTACAATATTTCTTATAATATGTTATGATGTTAAAGTTACCGTTGGATAAGGTAACATGGCGACATATGACTCCACGTTGAAGTTGTTAGTCCTGAGACGGTGTATCTACAAGGACTGTATGGAAGCAACTGATTGGAATGACACTGTTGACAAGTTAGGACGGACGTCGTAACAGAGCAGTCAATATAACTGTATGTGTCTACTTAAGACAAAAGCCAACGTTATTTAAAATTGTTAAAGTAAAGTAAATTAATATAACAGTATCAACCATCATTGTTGTTGTTTTAAAATTCTGTATATAAGATGAGATGTGGAAAAAGAAAAATATGTGGTTATAGTTAGGCAACCAACTATACATGTGTGCAGTAGTGTGGTGAAATAGAGATTTTAATATTAGGCCCTTTACGTTTATACAACATTTGGTACATGGAAAATAGAAACTAGACACATGTGGGAAGTTGAGTTCTTGAAATTTTATTGTTGTTGGTGGAATATGAATGAATATATTTAAAATATGAAAGTGTTCTTGAATGAATAAAAATAAAACTTTTGTAGTATGATGTTCATGTAATATTAACTTATAACTCAATTATAGAAGGCCCTGTATGTCAAAAAACAATATTTGGTACCTGTTAAATGTAAAACTTATTGAGTTATAAGTTCATGAACATAAATATCTGATTATGTGTTAATGGACTAAGTGGTTTGGAAGTTTTAGTGTATTAACTATTATATGAAATGAACAAAATTTGATGGTTGGGACATGGTTTTGTAGTATGTTGATCATATAGTACTCAACTTATAACTTAAAAAGGCCCTATCTGTCATAAAGCAACACTAGGTACATGAGAAATACAAAAGGATAAGTTATAAGTTGAATGAATTAAGGGTATATACTGACCTTAATTTTAAGAAAGAATTGTTTAATGATGGCTATCTTAAAATTGAGTAAAAAAGAAGAAAATTATGGTGTTTTTTGAGAAAATAGTGAAATACGAAAAGACTACAAAAGGCTGAGATCCCCAGAGAACCGCAACCAAACCCTAAGGGAGTTAAGTGGAAGGGTAAAATAAGAACTGAGGGGTTTGTTTGAAAAGGATGCTGAATAGTCTAAAAAATTTTTTTGGGGTGCCGACAAGAAGCATGGACAACATTAGATATAGGGGGCCGGACTTGAAGTTTGAGTTGAATGAAGAGAAGAGGGGAATATGGAGATATGATGTGTTGAAATAAAAGTTTTTGGAGTGGACTAAAGAAGATGAGTGAGGTGAACGAATAGTTATAATTGTAGATTTTAATTGTAAAAGTAAATTGTAAGGGTGAAGATTATGATAATAGTTGGCGATGGAGAGGGAGGAAGTCTCGATTGAAGGATACATGAGGATTGACGTAATTTGGGCTTTTTTGTTTTTCTTTAAGAATGTCAAGGTCTTCGTATAAGTCTAATTTAAGGAAGGAATTTAATTTAATTTTATAAGTCTAAATTGTTAACGGATTTTTACCCATATATTTAGTGGCTACATTCATATACTCCTAGTAAGTATTAACCACACTTTGCATTATTTTTAGTCAAAATTTCAACCTCATGTTCTTTTTAATTAAGTGGTTATATATTTTCTAGGACACTGATGATGGAATATGGATTCCGAAAACGTTTTGTATAATTAGCCCGTTGCGGTTTTTAAATATATACCTTTTATAAAGGTTTTTTAATAAAAATTTTTTTAATATATGGTATACAGCCAACTACAGTAACGTAGATTCCTTGTGGATTTTTTTTTTTTTTTTAATTTTCTAATGTCTCTAACTTTCTGTGTCTTTAGGTTGGCTTCGTTCCGTGAAGAAATAGCCAATTTGCATCCTAACGAAGTCTCTCAAAACGAACCCGACAACATCCTCTGCACCGAAGCCCCCGACTATTCCCGCCCACCCATTTGGATCCCCGACGTCGAGGCGCCCAAGTGTATGAGCTGCCGAGTCAACTTCACGGTGGTCAAACGACGCCATCATTGCCGCAATTGCGGCAAGGTCTTCTGTGCTCGATGCTCTTCTAATAGTGTTCCGTTACCGAAATTCGGACTCGTCAAACCCGTCAGGGTGTGCAATAAATGTTTTATATACAATTTGACACCGTTTACTGTGTAAAACGGACTGTTTTGGACTGTTGATTCGGTTGAATCGACCGGAAAATGCTTGTCTGGGATTTGTCATTTGTCATTAATAACCAATGTCATTAATAATCTTGAAATACGCCATTTCTAACAATTTATGACATTTGTTATTCGTCACTAATTAAGTCGCTTATTTCAGAAACAACCTAAGTCACGTTCGGACAGTTTGCTGGAGATGAAAAAAACGTTTTGAGAGTTTATCTGAACATTTTTACTAAAAGTGACCGTTCTGAAAAGTTCTATTGACATTTTCCCACTCCATTGTCTCAGATTCTTCAACCAGGATATGCGTCTTCTCCCCGGTCCTCTTTTGCCTTGCACCTTCCCTTGTATGACCAGCCGCATCCATTCGTATTTCTCGTTTCTTAGTATGTGACCAAAATAACTAATTTTTCTTTTCTTTATAATGTTGAGTATTTTTTTTATCTTTTTCCATTCTTCGTAGCGCTTCCGCGTTTGTTATGTGTTATATCCAAGATATTTTTCACATTCTTCGATAACACATTTCAGAGGAGTCTTTTCTCTGTCGCCTCTGTAATTGTCCAGGCCTCAACTCCATACAACAGGACAGAGAACACGTAGCATCTCAATACTCTAGTTCTAATTTCAATGTTGAGTTTTCCATTGCATAATATTGCTTTCATCTTATTAAAAGCACTTCTAGCTATCTCAATACGCCGTTTTATTTCCGTACTTCTATCCCATTCTTCATTTAGTTCGCAACCTAAGTACTGATATCTGTGCACCATACCTAAAAGTTTTCCTTTAGCGTAAACACTGTCTTCCTCATTCTTGTTCTTGCTTACCACCATGATTTTTGTTTTATTTGTATTCAGTGCCATTACATACCTTTCGCAGTATTGGGTAATGCGATCAACGAAGATCTGTAGTGCTTTTCTGCTGTCCGCAAGGAGTATTTTGTCATCTGCGTATCTCCTCTACTTTCATCCATTTATCTGTTGCTTATAAATCTTGTATATAAATTGCTTTTGCCTTTCTACTTCCTGAACTTCTTTGCGCACTTGTTCTTTGATTTGTTGGTATATATCAGTTTTCTCAGATTGATTCCAGGTGTTTTGGCAGTTGTTTTTAACTTTTTTAACTTGAGTTTCATATTTGCTAGAACTAGATTGTGGTCACTTGTTACATTTGCTCCTGGGTACGCTTTAGCCGATATTATGGCATTTCGAAATCTTTGATTTATTATTATGTAATTTATTTGGTTTCTTATTATAATTTCACACAATAAGAAGCAGCAATAAGAACAAACAATAGAAACACAATGAATTTTATAGGTTATGGTAAACGTCGATATACAAAATGACAATTGACAATTTAGTGCAGAAACAACCTTAGTCCGGGGCTAAGGTGGTTTTAGAAATATGAGAATATTTTAAATCGATATAAAATCAACTATGCTTACGGAACTTCGGTGTATTCTGCATTAAATTGTGTGTAATCCACAGAAATACATTTTGGTGTTATAAACCCAAAATCGCTACAATGTGACTTAGGTTGTTTCTGAAATAAGCGATTCAATTGCATTACTAATTTTTAAAACACATTATTAAACAATAATTGCATCTCTATCCCTTTAATTGACATTTTTTTTTCAATAAGGATATAATAGGAGAAAAAATAAGTTTTAATAAACAAAAAACAATTTTTTACAGATGTAAGAATCAAACTCATCGATAGTTTTGGTGGAAAGACACTTTTCGCAACTGTTTAACAAAAAATGTATCACTTTTTGGTAGCCTTTTAGGTATAAATATCTAAATTGCGTCTGAAATATTTCATTAATATTAACCTTTCATGCTTTTATAATTATAGTTAAAATATTTCACTTTTTTTTTATAAATTTACATTAATCATAGCAAAAGTGCCTTTTCACCGAAGCATCTGCCGTTTGTACATTAATAGTTTTTGCGGAAATTTAAAAAATAGTTGTTTTTAACGTTTTTTTTTTTATACCTTCAAGTGTTTTCTATTTCAGTATGTGATTTATGAAATAAAATGGAAACTTTGACTGTAGCATTTTCCGGGTGAGGTCTACCGAAATGAGATTAAACTCGAGGTTGTTTTTATTCTATATTTTGTATCAGTGTGTACTTAATGGAAGATTTATCAAGTGTTGCAGGATAGGAAACGTTTAAAATTTGGATGTCTTGGTTTTCATAGTCATTCGCGAATATTGAGTGGGAATTTTGTTTTTGTTCTACATATATCTGAACAAGATTTGCTAACTATCGACAAGTCATACATTTTGAGCTCAAAATACTTATAATAATACAGTATGAATTGTTCTTGTTGAGTCATGAAATCATTTTTCAGTTATGTTTAAAAATTCCAGTTATAAAAAATAGTATATAGCCAAAGAAAAACCTCATCAGCGTATTTTTAGGAAAATTCGACACACTGGAGCAGTTTTTTCACATTTATCTTAACAATGTTTCCTTTATATATAACTCTTCTTATTTTAAAAAGTATTTTTAATTAATTCGCAGCATCACGATATTAAAATACATTAAAAATTGCTTGTAACATCCAGACGATATCTATGTTTATTTCTGTAAGGAACTTTCCTTCTAATCTGCCCAGAATTACTACTAAAATCCTATTGACTGTGCCAATTATATTTTTCTTAACGACAAATGGCACTAAGGGGTTTAATAAATATTTAATGTTTCATTTTTCATACTGGAAATTTGCTGAACTTTCTAATTAGTAATTATCTATTATTGTCCCGCGGAAACTTCCATAATAAAGTCTAAGGTCGAATCAGTCCAATTTTATTGCGTTAAAGGTCTCTTTTTTCCTTCTTTGGCAAATAATGTACGCTAAGACAGTTAAGATGTACACTTCAAACAGACATGAGGAGAAAGCGACCTTTAAAGTGACAAGCAATGACCTTTATGGAGAACATTATCGATTTTGGATCGATTTTTTGGTTTGGAATGTATTTGTTGCCGAAAAATGTTCCCAGAATCTTTAGTTGGGATTACAGTTTTTAACATTTACGTGTATAAATTATGTTGAGTTTAAAAATATGTATCAAACTTAAATTTAAAGGCGAACCAAGACGTTTCAACAAATATTACCTCCTTAAAAACTTTTTTACTTCGCTTCATCGTAGCTTGAAACCAAGACTGCTCGTTCAAACAAGTGAATCTTCGAAATCGATTATTTTTAAAAGAAAATACGCCAAATCAGGGTTGAAACATTTAAAATATATACATTTTTAATGTTTTAGTGTACATTGATTTTTATTAGTTGACATTAATACTACTGACTGCGCCAATTTTGTTTATTTTATCATTAAATAAAATTAAATAAAATTTTAAGTTAAATATCTTTCTAATTATTGTAAAGTTTTTAATTTGGTAACATAGTTGTTTAAAACACTTGCAGTACTTTATTAAATAGTTGCTCCAGTGTAGTTTTCTGCAAATTCTTGTCGGGTTTGAGTTATTTCAGCTGGATCGCTTATAATAATCTCGATTTATTTAAAAATCTTTAAGAATTCTTTGCTACTGACTTGTATCAACCCTGTAATGGCAAACGTGTCTCTGAAACTGTGCAATTTCCATCTTCCAAGGCTCTAAAACGATCTTCGAGGATTCATTTAAGCATTTTTTTATCTTACGTACGATAAGATTTTAAAATTTTGCCTTATATGTGTCTGTGTATTATAATATCGAGATAAGAATATTAGATAGCTCTTTAAAATTTTCATAACTTTGTTAAGGCTGAACGATATATCGAAAAGTAAATCAATATTACAGTAGGTATGGTGACATCTAATATTGACAAATAACATTAGAAACAATGTTTGATATGTATATCGTCAGTGTAATTTGCATATTGCCTCACTCTATTTTATTAAATTTTACAGGAGAGCGAAAAACTAATTTAAATGATTAAACTTGTTACCGATTGGCAACAAATTAGTTGTTAAGACTACTAGTCAACTCGGATATAATTTGAATGTTCTATTTTTGGTTTTTAGATGAAATATGATTATTCGCTTTTTGCGAACTAATATTTTAAAAAATGAATGCTTCAAAAAATTTCAAATCAGAAAACATAAAATGAATTAAGCACAAGGCTAATTATCTTCTTCTTACGGTGCCTTATCCTTAAGAACGTTGGCCATTGTATTTGCCCATTTAATCTTTTGTAGCAGCCCTGAAGGAGGTCATGTTCGTCCATTGCCGTAGGTTTTTAAGCCAAGAGTTGCGTCTTCTTCCTGGCCCCCTTTTGCTATTGTCTTTGCCTTCAATTATAAGTTGGAGCAGTTCATACTTTTGATTTCTTATTATGTGACCAAAATATTGTGTTTTCCGTTCTTTTATTATAAGCATAAGCTCTCTTTCCTTATTCATCGTCCGCAAGACTTTTACGGTAACACCAGAGTTCGAATGCTTGGATTCTTTTTTGTGTTGCTTTTGTCATTGTCCAGGCTTCAACACCATAGAGCAAGGTGGAGAAAACATAGCACTTAAGTATTCTAGTTCTCAATGAGATGCCCAGCTGGCGGTTGCATAGAACTTTTTGCATTTTGTAAACATTGTACGTGCCTTATCCAGGCGTATTCTTATCTCTAGTGAGTGGTCCCAAGTTTCATCAAGATTACTTCCAAGGTACGTTGTTCTTGTTACTCTTTCCAGATCTGTTCCGTCAACATTGACCTTCACCCTTCTGTTTTGGTGCTTGCTGATGACCATCGTTTTTGTTTTCTTTGTATTAAATTTCATTCCAAATTCTCTACAGGCTGTCGTTACTCGGCCCATTGAGCGTTGCAGGGCTTCAGCATTATCTGCCAGCATGACAGTGTCATCAGCATATCGCAGGTTATTTATACATTGCCCGTTTATAATTATACCATCCGAGGTGCCTTCCAAAGCTTTCTGAAATATCTTCTCAGAGTAAACATTGAACAGCAAAGGTGATAGGACAGGCTAATTATGAGGTAATTGATCACAAAATAAATGGTAGTCTTGTTGTATACTTTTTTCAGTTGTTGCAAATGCTCATACAGTAGACGCCCTCTTAACCGACCATGACGGACCTGGCCATAGGTCGGATAATCAAAAAGTCGGTTAAACCGAAAATCTTTAAAACCACCCTCAGAAAGACATTACATATGTAACTCTCTTATATATATATATATATATATATATATATATATATATATATATATATATATATATATATATAATGATCTATAAACAAAAAAGTAGTATGTACATAAATATATGTAATTAACAATATCACTCACATGACAAATATACATACATGTGTATGTATGTACATAGTTATGAATGTAAAATGTACTGGAAAAAGTCATTTTCTTTTGTTTTTTATGTTTCATTGTCTTCTTAAATGCGTAGTCACACCACTTTTTAATAAACATTACATATGCCACTGTTAACATATTTTGTTGCTCAATGTACAGTGAAGCCAGTTGTAGAGCATTTCTCGCATGAGCATGGCTAACAGTATTGCCTTCTTCATCTTCAACTTCTTCGTCTGTTTGATCTTCGTGCATAACAGCCTGTACAATTTCTTCATCTGTCAAATTGTCATTGGTCAAGTCATCATCAGCCCAACAATCCATTCTTGACAATCTTGCAGTTGAATATCATTCGAGTTTGAGAGTTTTTGCAAGTCATTATATCAATATATAATGCATATCATCTGGCTCTTCCAAAGGGGTTTCATCAGGATTAGAACTGGATTCAATCACTTTTTCTATGTTAGACCATGCTTTTCTCCAAGATTTTACGAATGTTGAACTTTGTATTTCATTAAAAGCTTTAGACACCATCAAAATAACGTCTTTAATGCTTATGTCTTTCAAAGCATTGATTAGGCCTTTATTATCTAACTCCTTTTTAGCCAAGATTTCTGAATTCTGAAAGTAATTTTTTCCTAGAGCACCACTTAAGACATTCGATCACTCCTTGATCCATTGGTTGGATGATACTTGTTACATTTGGTGGAAGAAAAGTACATTTTATTTCAGGCTCCTTTTCACTCTGAATGTTTTCAGGATGTATTGATGCATTATCCAACACAAAATAGCCTTGACTGGTAACTTTAAGCTTGTTAAATGTTTTGCTACACTAGGACAAAATTCATTGAAAAAATATATAACAAACGAATGGTACGTAGTCTGATCTCCAAATTTAGATTTTTGCACGTTAGGAGTGGCTTCATTCGTATAAATGCTGATCTGGCAATATCTATTCATCTGTTTAATTCTGCAGTATGGTCATTGATTTCATTAATCAAAGTTCCCAAGTACTGATATTTTTCTACTTGTTATATCACGTAGGTGATAGAATTTTTTGATAGGTGGTAGATCTTTTCCTTTATATTTCCTTCTTTCTTCCATTTGTAATAGTATATTTCTTCTGTCATCGACTGTTTTTAGTCTCTGACCTATGTTGTATCAAACTTTCTTTAGCTGGTTTCAGTAATGTGTTTTTATATTATACCACTTTTTATTTACATCCATAATTTGTTTGTTGTCAAATAGTGTTGTGTACATATTAACATTCACATTATTTTTAATTCGTTTTTTATGTTTTCATTTTTTAGCAATCTCATTTTGGTTGTTGTTTTCTGAGTCCAATTCTTTCTAATTTTATTTTAACGTCAGCAACTAACGGATTGTGGTCTGAGTTACCATCTGCTCCAGGATAAGTTTTAACTGAGATTATAGAGTTTTTATATCTCCTATTTACGAGTATAAATATCTGGTTTCTGACAATGTGGTTTTCTGTATGTAAAGGAGACTTCCATGTATATAGTCTTTCTTAGGAAGCTGAAACCAAGTATAGGCAATTACCATATTCTTTTCTTGACAGAATTCTATGAGTCTTTCTCCTCTCTCTTTTCTAGTTCCTAATCCAAACTGTTCAACTACATTTTCAACTGTACCTACTCCAATTTTTGCATTAAAGTCTCCTAAAATGTAAGTTATATCTCTAGATTTTTTTAACTTGATTGTATTGTGCAATTCTGAATAAAAATTTTCAATCTCATCTTCGGTGTTATCAGCTGTGGGAGCGTAGACTTGGATCAAATTAATATTACAGTTCCGTGCTTGAATTTTTAGCATTATTATTCTTTCTGAGATTTGAATCACACCTAGTACTGATTTTCTAATAGTGTTGCTTATGATGAAAGCTACTCCGTATCGATGATCAGTTTTGTTTCCTCCAGTGTAATAAATATTGTGGTTATTTATTGATATCTCTCTATTTCCTGACCATTGTACATCGCTAACCCTAAGTATATCTATATTTAGCAATATAAGAGACAGCACTGGTTCCGTTTAAAATATGGCTGATTCTGTCGCGTACTTATTTTTTCACGCAGAGTGGGCATTCTGATTGTTTGTTATTCTGTGGCGGAGATGGGTATTTTTCATCGAGGTAGAATCTATGGAGAAGCTATGAGCATATTAACGTATGTATTAAAAACGTCATAGGTAGGAGTGGCCAACTATAATACCAATATGGCGGTGACATCAGGGCCAGACTCAATAATAATAAAACTGCTATACAAATATAACTAGTTATTCAGAATATTTAATCATAATCTAAAAAAGTGCAATACATTTTTAATAAACTATGATTTATTTATCCCACGGTAAACACTAAAAACATGATATATTATATATAAAGATAAATTATTCTCTGAAGTACGGGCCATTACTTATTTGTATACTAACCTGTGGAACGATATTCCTGAAGATTTTTTATTAACATTACTTCTGCTACTGCAACTACGTTGAGAACAAGAAACCATTATTATGCACTATCACAATATATTACAGTTTCTATAAAAGTATATAAAACTGAAAATATTCGAAAAACAACAAATGTAAACAAACATATACGATCTGTCAAAAGTTTCAAAACAATATTAACAATATGGCCGAAGTTAGATCGTTTTTAGTCACGTGATGCCCTCTCCATAGATTCTAACTCGATGGTATTTTTCAAGCTAAAGAAAAGATATGGATCGTTGTACCAGATGGCGCAAAAAGCCATATTTGAAAAAAAAAATGTAGTTACGCAACATACGAATTGCACTAACGATATAACGTCTTTGACTTAAGTTGGTATGCGTTTTTAGTGCTGTTTCAAATGCTTGAGGGTTAAAATACACGAATTGAAAAGGATTTAAATCATTTCTTCTGTTGTACAATTTGTTTATAGTAGAATTTTGTTGGTCTACAAAAAGACGGTCAAATGAAATAACGTAGCATTTAAAATTGATTATTTGTCAAATTGTTAAATATCACTATTCCTACTGGAGGTCTTTTCGTTGCGAAAAAAGCGTTAACTTTGTGCCCACGACGTTTACCTCAAATCATTAATAAGTTAAGCTATTTTGTGGCTAAAAAAACATGGTTATTATTATGCAGGAGCGCCTAATTCCATTGTCCACTAATTTTAAACGATTTAAGTAATATTTTGCACTTTTGTAGTACTTTTTAAGTTGTGATAGCACTTATTGTTAATTAGAATATGTTTTTTTCATATTTATTCGGTAACATACAGTAAGAATAATAAAACTTGATAACATAACCTCTACGCTTATTTTAAAACAGAAACGTCAGTGAATTTTACACAATATTCTAATATACCAACTAAAAGACCTCGCTATAATATTCTAACGACTTTTTTGACTATTATACACTTCTTATCACTTCTGATCGTTGTTATTTCTTACATATAGCTGTAAATTTCTCATTCAGGCGAAGTTGTTATGATTTCAACGTTAGATTTAAAAAAAATGAATTAGAACCACAAGGAAATGTAACGACTCAATAATTTTCATTATTGTACTGAAATATTTTGTGATAACTTGTACATTTATTTATATGGTTTATGGGATTCATATCTCTATTAAAGAATATTTTTCAGGTTGTGTTTTATTCTAAAACAGTTCTTATAGTCAGTAGTTTTGAGTTTGTTTACTGCATACTCGACTGTAGAAGTTCATTTCTGATGTTCCATAAAGTGATCAGGTAAGTTCTGGTTTATAGAAAGTCACGAATACAGATGGGTGGAATAGTGGTTGCCTAAATTGTAGTAAAGTAAAATTTTATGAATTTGGTAAAATGATTTTATATAAATATCTGAGTGTCTTTGTCTGTTTTCATAGGATGTTAAAGTCCCATGATACTATGCACACTAAAGTCCCGTGACACACTGGCAAAATATGTAAATGTTAGCAAAGATGTAAAATTACTTTTTTTAGTTGTATACAAATTCTAAATCAAAATATTAAAGATAGGTAATTACAATACCGCAAAATAAAAATCACAAAGATTGTAAAATAAATGTCTAAATGATATTCATAAAGTCTCAAGTTTGACCCGCTTTTCCTTTATGGTCAAATTCTTTACATTTTGCCGACCTTTTATGTTTTGTAGCAATATTTATTTTGTTTGTAACACACACAATCAAATCGTAGATTCATATATTTCTTTAATTTTACAAATTACTTATTAATTTTCAAAAACACGTTTTCACAGAAAGTAACTAGTTATGACTTCTTAGTGCAAGATATGACATCGAGGTATACTTACCGTTAACAGTTTAATTTTTGAAGATGTTCGTTACTGATGCATCGTTAAAATATGATACATACTTGTCTCGCTATGACGACATGCGCAAAGTCAATTAGAACAGCAAGTAAGCATATATTGTTGTTATAGTATCATGTTAAAGTCCGAGTGTCTATACAACCAATCTGCTGATTTGTTATGTCTATGCCTTTCTCCGAGATAGACATTTATTGTCTGTTTCGACTATAAAGTTCTACTAAATAACTTACCAAAGTCGATCTCTCTATGATTGTTAAAAAAAAAAAATTGTTTAATTTACTGTTTGTATTTTGAGAACGATTTCCGAAGTGGAAATTGAAACGTCAATAAACGTATTTTTATCTTTAATTGTGGCTTATTCCCAGTTTAATAGTAATTAATTTACAATGCCACAAGAAAATAGCTTCAGAACAACTCTATGATTGTATTAGGATAGAAAACAGATGATTTTGGTTTATCAGTAAAATAACATAAAATATAGACTTTTTCAAGTAAATAAACATTTCATGATATTTTTAACATCTCAGTACAGTATTTCACTAATAAAATTCAAAAGAATCCCACTTTTTGATGAGTGTTTTCTGACTGGAACATTTTCTATTTCCCTCTGAGTAATTCATCTACTTTTCCATGCTGCACTAACTTTCAAGAAGTTGTGTTACACTAAAAATAAACAAAAAGTGAGTATGGTAGTGTAAGATAATGCCTTTCTGGCATTTAACATATTTAAATTAGTCTTATAACCTGAATAGAAGACACAAATCAACATTGTAGTTTACACTGTTATTTCAATTTCAAAAATATTAAAAAACTATGGTGAAAAAATAAAAACCAATACTAGAAAAACAAGGAAGACACAAAAAAATATTGTAAATAACAGTGCATCTAAGAAGATATAGTTTTTTTTTTATTACAAAAAAATAAGTTAAGAAATGAATAAAAGTACTTATTCTGACTTGACCATATCGAATATCATTTTCCATCTCTCTTAAATAAATTTGATTTTGTCTATCATTCCTTTTGTACATTATCACCTACAACCACATTTATAAAATAATAAATACTGTTATAATATACATAAAAGAAAAAACTTGAAAAGTATTGTTGAGATGACATATATACCAATACTTCAAACCACAGGTTACTCAAAATACGTGAGAGGGAGATGGCAATAGACAAAGAATCTTTTTGCCACAGAAAATTGTTATAAGGTTGTTTAAATTTTTATTTTAGAATCGTTTATAAACTTGATTAGAATATTTTATATAGATTTGTCAGAATAAGATAACAGATTGCTGATGTTAACTGGTAGGCTAATATTGAGATCAATTAAACCTAAATATAGGTTTCGAGTCTGATCCCTATGATTAGAACAATCGAAAAATAAGTGGTTCAAATCTCCGATAGATTTATTATTACAGAAAAGGACAGAAAGGAGTTTCATAGATTCCAATCCTATGCAGATGCTCTGGAATGAGGCCATGATTAAGTATTAGCCGCGTTATTAACGAAGAATGTACTTTATTAAAATAGGGAATATTTTTGGTAAGCATGGGTGAATAGAAAAGTAATGGTTTCTTGAAGTCTTCTGAACCTCTTTATATTTTAACATCCATCTTTCCCTGCCAATACTCCTGATAATAGAAAAAAGATCTTTAAAGTAGTAAAACTTTGTAATTTCGGATATCTCAGATGTATTTTTTGCCATATTGTCCACTAATTCGTTTCCAATGACTCCATTGTGTCCTTTAACCCAGAGTAAAGTAACTGATTTGTTTGTGAATTTTAGATCATGTAATAATTTTTTGATATCAAGTATAATGGAGTAATCTGCCTGAGAATCTGATACTATTACGATGTTCTCACAATCATTAGTGACACACCAAGATAGTGCTTTCTGTATAGCAGCAGCCTCGGCTGTAAAAATAGAACAGCATTCAGGAATTCGATACTTCTCAACATAATTGATGAAGAAGATGATGATAATAATTGATGAAGAGGAGGAGAATTTTTTATTCTCCAATAAGGATTTGTTAAATTTTCTGTCAAAAGTAAACCTATTTTGTGAACCATAGCTGTATTAAACGATCTGTATGTTATTAGACGTTTGTTGGCTAACATTTGCCTACGTATGTGTAAAGGTGGTTCCTGGGCTTCTGCTAGAACTGATTGGATTGGTGAAGACATCATAGCTCCTAGACAAATTTTTATTGATTTAAATTGTATTCTGTCAAGAGTTAATAGATTTGTTTTGCATGTTGAACCGTAAAGAATACAACCGTAATCCAGAATGGATCGTATGTAGGATCTATAAAACATTAAAGAGATATTTTGATCTGCACCCCATCTTTTTTTTAGAAACGAAACGCAGAGGTTAATTCCACGCTCGCACTTTTGTTTTACGTTTTACTAAAATAATATACTGTGCTCAAACATTGAATCAAAAACGACTCCAAAACCAAAATACCAACACGAAATATTTAGGCGGTAGGTGTGTTCTTTTTTAGAATCACTTTGCCGAGTAGACACATTTTATTATATACGCGTTGAAATAATATTTAAAGATTTCTATTAATGGTAACTTAAAGAAATACACAATATGTTTCATTTAATTTGTATAAATGCATTATAAAGCGTTTTTATGAAGAACATTTGTTCGGAACACACTGTAACTGTAATCGAACGAAGGTAAAATTTTGGCATAAATTGGTAAAACTTATTTGACAGTTGAGGTGTTGACACTTTTTGTACTTTAATATTTTAAATTTTAAAGTGAGTACCTCCTGTTATATATTTTTACCTATTTAATAAAATCTGTTCTTTTTAGAACAAAATTAGTGTTTTTCAAAAATTTCACGTAAGAATTTAAATAGTCGCTGTAAAGAGATGGTAATACTTTTGCAATAATTATGTGACCTATTTGATTTAAAATGGATTTATTTTATACTTTGGTAACTTCGATCTCTGACGTAGATAATGACGTGCAATGGTATGTAAATTAGATGAAGTATATGTAAGTGTATCAAACTACAGTATAGGCAACCACAATTTCATTCTTGTTCTTAAGGAAAGAAAAGTTTAATATCTAAGAAAACCTAACAAAGAAAATAAGATTGGCAAAAAATATATATATACATTATTACAAACTGATAATCATCTTCTATTTTAATCAAAACACGTTGTACCTATCACGTAAGGTGTTAGATGTAAGCTGTCGACATAAATGAAAAAATGTTTGTTTTGGAAGAACAGAATAAATTGTTAGAGTCTAGTCGTAACTGGTGATTCTTGGAGGTGGCTTTTAAAAACAAGACATATTGAAAAATACAAAAAAAAGTAAATAAAAAGTAAGGGATTTGCGATAGAACGATTGAATCTCGACTGTCTACATAACCAAATTACCGATTTATTACCTGTTATCTGGATTACAGTTATAGGAAAAATAAAACAAGCAAAGTAACAGGAAAATTTAATAGACAAACATGCGAATTATTAGATAAAATTACAATAATAAAAACGAATTATTTTGTACCACAAACAACATACGATGAAAAGAAAAAAATAATAATCATTTTCAGGCATTAAACACATAATATTAATTAATAAGAACTGTTTTATTCTATTTCTAATTGTAGTGTTTGGGCAAGCTCTTATTAATGCACAAATTCATTCAAATCATTCCGTTACAAACTTTATATTAAAATCATTGTTTAATCAATACCACGCACTTAACTTTCACTAAAAGTTTTTCCGTTGCCTGGAAATGGGCCAGAAGTGCAGCAACGCAACTCCATGGATGCTTTAGATCAAAACATCGGCATTGACAGTGTCAAAATCCGTTTAAAATTATTTTTTATTTATATCCAATTCATATACACATTTTTTACCTTTAAATTATCGAGATGGAGGACAGTGACTTTGAGGGCGATGAGTTTCATAGCGAAGAAGAACGACCCGTGGAGGTTCTTGATCCGGACAACCCGGAACATTTTTTTCCGATTGTGGAAAGAGATTTTAATAAGGTAATGAAGGCTACAGAAGGTTTGTGGTTTGCTAGACAATTTTTAAATTTAGAAAGTTATTTATAGATTTGAAAAACAAGTTGATAAAAATTATCAGACGTCTACATATATTATGCGTCTGAGGTTTAGGTTTATACAGGGTGATCAACTTTTGTATAAAAGTTCATTATATCCTTTTTTTATTTAGAAAATCGTATCGACCAAATGGCCATTAGCGAAAAATTAATGGATTACATTAGGTACATTTAGTGCATTACAATTTGGTTTATTAAATATTGTAGTACTTACTAATGTCTTTTAATAAATTCAAGGTATTTTTAAAGTTACAGTCTGCACCTAGAGCTTCTAGAAGTATTCCTAGTATCTTGTTACTTTGTAGCATTTTAAATTCCTTGATATATATTGAAATCCCCTCGTATATATTTAAAACATCGAAGAATGTTTTTAGTGTATTTCATTTCCTATTCGTACAAGTTAAACCATTTTATAGTTTGTTTATATTTCACAGATGCGTAGTTTCTCGGTATTCTTTGATCGAAACCTCTTGTAGGATATTTTGCGTTTTCGTTCCCGTTGTAAGTGTTTTTTTATGCCAAGTTAAGCGAATGAATTTTAAAGATAATTTTATCACTCTCGCTGAGGCGTTTGTGAGGAGCGGTTTGTTCAGCGTTTGTCCGAATTTTCCTTCTAATTCGTAATGATTTTTCCTTGTTTATTATGGAAAATAAATAGTTTTGTGGTAGTTAATAGTAGCAGTTCAATATGTAGTTACAGTTTTAAGTTACGAGGTTAGAAATATTTCCAACCGAGTTTTCAAGTTTTGAGATGAATTTGTTCGTGTGGCGGTGAATCTAACTCCAGTTCGACCAGAAATTCCAGTGAAGTCCAGTTACAGAAAATTTAAAATAGTTTAGTGAAACTCAGCTAACTTTTTTTGTTTACACTTTTGAAGTAAAGATAGACATTTTTTTAATAATAAAACTTTTTTTTTCATAACAAAAAGAATTTGTAACAATTAATATTGTACTATCTTGAGTTTTTTGTTTTGTTTTCTTTTTAAAGAAGGTTAACCTCCATCCAGTAACAATTTTTCTAAGCTTTGTAGCATCTCTCACTTGTAAACAGTGTTTATAAACGAATAGGACATACGTAAGTTTTTCATCTTTTACTATTTTGATATAAATCCTTGTAACTATTCATATCGTAATTATTTTTGTATTATATGTATGTGTAACTGTTTGTGGTGAGACAACAATAAAAGTTTAATTTTTTTCCCAAACCATTTTGTTTATTTCTCTTGACTAACCCTCTAACCCCTTTTTCGAGTTTCATTTGAAAAGATATATTTTTTATTTTTAATAATTATTTCAATAATTACAACTAGTTATTATTATATTAATATAGTCGTTCGCATAAGTTTCGTTTATTTTGCTTGCCCTATCTCCAACCCAATAGTTTCTCTCCCCAACTTTCAACCCCCATAATAATACCCCATTTGCTGGGCAAAATATTTCGTTACAATTTCGTTCTTGATTGTAGAGGGGACATTTACATAATATGTGCATTATTGTTAGTGTCGTATTAGATGTTTCACAAATCGGCGGTTCGCACTTTTTAGGTAAGTAATTATGCTTTAATCTAGTATGTCTGAGGCGCGTTACTATTATTTCTTGCTTCTTGACGTAGGTAACACATTCCATGTCTCTATGCTGGGTTTCACTTGTTTTAATTTTAAATTCGACACATTCCATTTATTTTTCCACGCACTTTAGATTGATTTTTTTATATAAGCTTTTATAATATCCGTTGATACCGATGTTTTTACGATTTCTGAAACGTCACTCACTATCAGCTATCACTGTCAGCAGTTTCGTTGCCTTTTATTCCTACGTGGGATGGGATCCAGATGAAATTTATCTGATTATGATTGATATAAGGCTGAAGACGGACCGTTTTATTTTTTTTTAAAGCGGGTTTAAGATAATATATTTGCAGTTTGTTGTCAGATTGGTTAGTTCTATGGAGCATACAGTTCAGCTGTATAGATAGTACTAACATTAGATAGTTTGAATTTAAGGACCTTCTCTGGAGTTACTACAGACGCTCCCACACCTTCAGATGATTTTGAACCAGCAGCTTCTATCTGGGTATGATTTTTATAACGACTAAGGATTTTTCTAAAATGGAAAATAATTAAATCATGATTAGTGGAGTTTTTGTGAAATGACGTAAGTTCAAAGTTATATGATGGTATGTTTTGAATCCAAGGCGGATTCTGGTCATATGTGTATGGAAGACATTCAGGTATGACAATATCAAACAGATGTAAATGGTCTTTTACACTTTTATAGAAAGGTTTAACAGAACGGTGATTTGCATTGAGGTTTAGGAAATTATCAGTAAAAGTATTTCTACAGACAGGATTTTTTGCATTATCCTTAATTTTTGTTGGATACGTTAGACTAAGGAAGCTCTTCTATCATTTAACGACAATTCATTTGCTTCGCCAAGTAAACTTTCAATCGGTGTTGTACAATTACTAACAAGTCACAAAATTTTATTACTTCTCTAGACGCACACTGTCCACTGCACCGGTTTTACAAATTAAAAACTTACAGTTCGAGCATTAACACTTCAATAATACACAATCGATAAATATACCTATCTAAAGAAGGCACAGAGCCGGAGAAACCCGAAAGCTTCCGATTGGCTTTAGAATTGACCGTCATTGACTCCCACCGGTCTCCTAGACAAGCTGTGTCTACTAAAGGTTAATATACTCTGAACGTTACTTTATTATTCTTGTAATTCATTTTCAGACAATTGCGAATCTCGAGCAAAACCCGGAGGCTCTCCAGTTCACCGAAGACTTCAACAAACTCTTCGAAGCTTTCTTCCAGACTTACTCCAGACAGAAAGAACTTGAAACACTTGCCGAAGATATGAAATTCGATCTAACAGACAAAGCCCACAAAATCGAGCTGTCCTTAAGACTAGCCGATGAAGATCAGAAGACCATCATCGAGCTACGAAAGCAGATAGAAAACGCTTGGAAGCTAGCTGATGCTGCTCATGCCAGGGAGCAGCTCGCTCATGAGATTATTGACAATTTGAGGCGGCAGGTGGAGAATTTGAATGCTGAGATTGATTTTAAGAACAAAATGAATCAGGATACGGATGAGTAAGATTTAAATTTAAGTTAATTGAAATGTTTAACCAATAGAATTTTGTCTGGTTTTAGAACCGGAGAACTCAGCAAACACAAGGACGGCCTAGAAAGAGAAAGAGATCGACTGGTAAACGAAGTGACACAGTTGAACACCAAGCTCCAAAATGCTGTTACGTATCAAGAGGAACTGGAGAAGAAAAACTCCGAAGCTGACATGAAAATCAACGAAATTGCAGGACAGTTAGAAGTATATCTACCAAAATAGTTATGTTTAAAAGGTAACGAGTATACAATTGTTGTTTTTAGGATCAAACCCAAGAAACCAGCCGACAGAAGCGAGCCAAAGAGAAACTAGAAGCTGACATACAAGACTTTAAGTTTAAAATTGACGAAAAAGATATTCACATACATGAACTTAACGAAAACATAAAGGAATTAGGAAAGCAAATATCTGCTTTGCATAAAGAGATTAAAGACTGGCGATATGCACATGATAAGTTATCCAAAGAATTAGAAGGAACTCTAGTGAAGTTGGCCAAGTTGACAGACGAACATAACACTTCTTTGTTTGAGGTAGATGCTATGAAAAAAGCCTTGCAGGAGAAATCTATAGATATGAAGGTAAGAACAAATTGCTAGTTTCTGAATTAACCCTTTACCGCATGAATTTTTGTTCATTTTCTCTTCTTCTCAGATTACCTTTCACCCAATTATGAGGTTTCATCCTTTTATATCAGAGTCTTTTAGACAAAGAGGTATCATCATCTGAGGAATCTGAGTATGTAGCAGCAATGACACATTCCTTGACATTGCTTGGTAAATCTTCACGCTCCTCGTTGTCACTATCTTGACACAATATCATCTCATTTGTGCCATCTTCATCCGAGAGATCTGATTCTTCACGATTAGTACTATCTGGTATTCGAACTGTACTCATTAAACGAGTTTAGGATCCATATCTACAAAAACAATCAATGAGTCCATAACTTTATAGTGTACTACTGTTCATAGTGTCATAGTGTTCAGGATCAGTCTACTGACCACGGCCTTACCTAGAGCATCGTAAGCTCTAGGGCGCCTCTGCCCCAATTCTACCACACTTTAGACTCTGTAGCTATTGTAGCTTGCTACCTGAAAGAGCTGTTTTATTCCTACGATAAGTTTTACTTTATTTTAATGTAAGGAATTTATACCAAGTCTTTATCAAGACTTGGTAGAATTCATAACATCCAGAAGCTGAATTGGATAAGTGCTTAGGGGTACTTCGTACACTATACACGAAGCCCCTAAGCAAAGCGTACAGTCCACTCTACATATGAGACAAACTCTTTTTGGGGTTTTCGAGAGTCTTTCAACATTCATAATTTTTAGTACTCACCTGAGTAATGTCACAAAACAATAAATTTCAATTTTTTCTCGCCCTAAAAAAACGTTTTTACCATGAAAATAACCTCAATATTCGAACGCTGTTTCACGTGGCTCAAAATTCAACAAGCATGAACTTGAAACTGAGCACGGCTGCCTACCTCCCCGTAACTATGCGTAAAACTATGCCGCATATCTCGCGTACACTATTAGTATGTGCCAGGTATGGGCTGTGCCATACAGCTACGATAATAATTGAGTTAAAACATTTTGGTTTGTGCCATTCATGGCACATAATACGGTAAAGGGTTAAAAGATTTACTGTTTGAAAAATACTTTATACTTTTGTATTTATTTTAGGTATTAACGGAAGAAACAACGCGTTACAAAAATGATCTGTCGAAAGCTCAAAAAGCAAGAGACTTACTGGAAAAGAGGTACTAACAATTATCAAAGAAAGGGACGAGACTACAATAGATAGAAACAACCTCCGACAGAGGATAGGTATCTTCGAGAAAGAGATAGAGGACTTTAAAAAATACATAGACGAAGATAAAAGGACAATAGAAACGCTAGGAAAGGAAAAAGATATTCTTAACAAAACTATTCAAAGGTAAGTAGATAGAACTAGATGCTTTTCATCTTCTGACATTGTTTTCCGATTCTAGGCAACAAGTCGTCCAAAAAGACCACCAAAAGCTCATCCACATTCAAGAACAATCTAAGAAGAAACTGGAATTAGAGCTGGACTTGTTCTTCATCGAAAGCGGGAAACACAAAAAACTCATCACCCAGCTGGAAAGAGAAAGAGATAGGCTGGCTGAAGAACAGTTGGATTTGACAAATACCATACAAGATCAACTGGAAGATATTCGTCAGAAAAAGGTACATTTATATTATTTTTTAATATAGTAATAGTAAGTCAAATTTTTAATATTTGATTTAAAACAAATTACCAAAACCAACAGGTGGAAATAAGACAAATACATCCTTAATATTGCTTACTTCTTGGTGTGTTTGTGTTGTTTTCTGCGATATTAACTTTATCCCTCTTTCTTACAGTCCTGAATGTCCCCTTTATCTTTATAGAATGATAATATCATACTCTCTATCCATGCATTGGGCATCCTTTCGACTTATCATTTGCTTTATTTAAACATCGCTTCTTAACACTCTTCCATCCGCACTCTTAATCTGCCGCATGTGGGTCAAGTCCGTTAATGTCTTGTCCCTTGCTTTAGTAATGCTGTACCTTTTCATCTCCTCAGGTGTTTCCAACTCTTCATGTAGCTGAGCAGACGATCTTTCCTTAGCACTGGCTATAGCATCTTCTTTAGTACCTTGTATATA
This sequence comes from Diabrotica balteata, assembly GCA_918026665.1. Classification (NCBI taxonomy): domain Eukaryota; kingdom Metazoa; phylum Arthropoda; class Insecta; order Coleoptera; family Chrysomelidae; genus Diabrotica; species Diabrotica balteata. The sequence continues at coordinate 2,115,765 of OU898280.1, forward strand.
TCCTTATCTTCCTGTCTTTTAGACCTGGCATACCTCTCTAGCCTCTTCCATCTCTCTCTCTCTTTCTGTTACACTTCATCGTTCCACCACCATGTTTATTGTCTCTAAGAAGTCCTTTACCCCATGTTTTTCCTATCACTTTCTCTCCCACTTGCACCACAACTTTATTGTTGGCTTCTCACCAGTCTGTATCTTTTGCCTCAAGCTCTTCTACCAGCACTCTACTCTTAAAGACTATCGGTAACTTCTTTTAGCAGACTTCTACTACACAGCACAAAATCTACCTGACTTTCCCGCGCTACTATAGGTAACTAACTGGTCTTCTGTCTTCGAATCGAAGAACGTATTAATGACAGCTAATTTTCATGCTACTGCAAAGTCGATCACAGTATTTCCTTCATCATTTCTTATTCCTATCCCCAAATCTCCATGAACTCTTTCTATTCCCGCTCTTTCTCTACTAATATGTCCATTCAAATCACTTCCAAAAAAACACTTTTCGTCTACAGGTAACTATAGCAATTTGCAATCAAGGAACTTCCAAAATTCTTCCTTTTGCTGTTCTTCGCACTCTATCTATGGGGAGTAGGCACTTATGATGTTCACGTTGGTATTGGCTGCATTCAGTTGGACACTTCTTATTTTATCACTTCTTCTGGTTACCCTTACAAGATGTACCTTCCATTAGTTCTTCAAAATAATACCTACTCCATTTCTGCCGAGTTTCCTGTATACAAAGTACACCAATCCATCTCTTCTGCATGAAATTGGTGAGCTATCTTCCTTGACCTGTTATGCTTCCGACGTTGAGAGTTGCAACTCTCAGGACTAGCTTCTTTACCCCTCTAACGGGTAGCCCTAGCTCACTTTTCACCAGGTTTAGAGGCAGCAACTGCGGGAACGCCCTAGCCTCTAAAATAATTTCCATATTCCTTATTTCCATGGTTTTAGCAAGGTTTTTACTGTCGGATGCCGTTGCTGATAGCTTAGAGCTACACAATTCACCCAGCAAATACCAGAGTCGGATTTCCTAGGTATTATGCACTTATTATGCATTATAATATTCCGTTCTTAATTTATTCGCTTTCTTATTTACATTTTGTCACATATTTATTATAACACAGTTTTATACGAGATTTTACCGAAATATAACTATAAAATTTTCTGCAGGTCTTCATTTTCGACCTGAAAAAGGAAGCAGCTGAAAGAGATAACAAAATCAGACAGCAACAAAATATGTACGAAGCCATGAGGTCCGATAGAAACGCTTTGCAAAAGCTACACCAAGAATCTACTGCCGAAGCCGGGGAATTGAAAAAAAAGCTGCGTTTGGTGTCGCATCAGATCGAGCAGCTGAAGGAGAACATTGGACAGAAAGAGAAGCAGTTGATTAAAGACGAGAGCATTGTGAGGAAGTTGACAAAAGAAAAGGAACAATTAAAGTGAGTATACATACAGAGGGTGTAAATATAGATTTTAAATAGCCTTGCTAGTTTTTCAAGTTCCATCTTCTATCAAAGGTTGGAAATTATCATAGCTATGTAGACCCTGTTGACTGCCGCTTTAAATAGTTCTGCACTACTGCATTTAAACCATTGCCTTAAGTTGTTAACCCACGATATTCTTCATCTTTCCACAGTTTTTATTGCAGATACATAAATTGCATAAAACTCTGAACTTCGTTGTACATTATATTCAATTAGATTAAGAGAAGAATACATAAGATTTTCTTTTACATAAATTGCAACTCCATCTTGTTTCTTTTTTATCCTACAAAAGAAATTAGCTAATGAAGAGTCAGAGCTGATAATTAATTTTCTTCACTTTTGAAAATGTCTTTTGAGGAGAACATCAGGAAAAGATACTATTAGTTTACAATTGATAAAGCTATTTTAAAAAAACTGCCTATTTTTAAACAGCTGTATCTTCGAATCTACTAAATCGGTGTTAATTTACCAATGCTCGTTTGAAAGATATTTAAAAATCCTTTAATTTACCTATTTCTACAATTTCTTTCCTCGTTTGGTTAAATTTTGACAATTTTTCTTTTTGTTTTTCTTGATCTATAAAATAAAACTTATCTTTTAAAATTGTGTAAACTATTTCATCAAAATGTTAACATTATAACACAAAAATTAAGATAATTTGAGTTAAAATCTAGTAGGCTATATATTAAATTTGGTAAAGCAACTTAGTGTCTGTTTCTTATTAATAATCCTTAATTTATGGATGAACCCATAGTTGGACAAAAAGTAAAAATATATCATTGTTCTCTTATTTTTTTTATAGAATAGAGGTCATGACAGGTCTGGATCAGATCCGCGTCTTGAAGACCGAAAACAAGGAACTGCACGATGAAGAGAAAAGGCTTCATAAAACCCTAGCTGTAAGTTTAATATCAAACCACCTGAAAATCTATATCTCACATAACAATCATTATTTTTTATGTCTAGAATCTTAATCGAACCATCAAAGAACAAGCTAAAGATCTGGAACAACTGATGAATGAAAGGGACGTCTTGGGATCACAATTAGTAAGAAGGAACGATGAGATTGCGTTGCTTAACGAAAAAATTGTTATTTTGCAAGCTACACTAACAAGAGGTGAGTACGTTAGTGAAAATTGTCAATGAATGTTTACCTATTTAAATTTTCCATTTTTCCTATTTATTTTTCTTTTTTCCTTAATTTCTTGTTTACCTTTCGGCACTTTGCGTTACTTTTGTACCTTTTTTTTATCATTTCCGAAGCACTACCTTTATTTATTCATTCTACCCCAGATAAACTAATCCAGCTTTTCACACAGCTCTTTCCAGTGCCTTCTTTTTCTGTGCGGTTTTTCCTGTACAGTTCCCTCTTCCTTGCGCGATCTCTTCGATGACCTCAGGGTTGATCCCTGCTCTGCCTCTTGCTCCCATTGGCCTTCTTCTTAGTTCCTCGATGTCCGCATTCCACCAATATGGCATCCTGTTGACATCTTGGCGACCAATCTTGCTTCCTTCCATCGCTTCTTTAATGACTCTCTCCAGGCTTTCCACTGTCGGTGTCTGCATTATGCTCACTCTCCAGTTAATCAGCTCCTCGTATACTTTCTAGTTGTGTCGCCATGGTCACGTCGATGTACCTGTACCTCTACTAACAAACGTGGGCTCCAGACCTGTGTTTAGAACCACTAGGTCTAGAGTCAGTTAGTATCCCCACTCCGCTGCTTTTGCGTTAAAATCTCCCAGCACTACGTATTCTCCACCTGTGTTTCCCACTTCCATGATCTCATATATCTTCATCTCGTACTCGCTCACCATCACGTTTGGAGAAATATAACAGCAGACCAGCCGCACCCCCTCCATCCAAACAATCACATATACTTCTTTCGGTTTAATTTCATACACTCGCAGCTTCCTATTATAGATTCGTACCTCACGGTCGTATCTAAAAACCATCCTCTTCTCTTCACCACTGTTGGATTTGGTTCCGCAGTCACCAGCACATCGATATTCTTTTCTATTACGGCAGCCTCGGCAAGATTATGTGCTAATCTTGCTGTTCCCACGTTAGTTTGGAGCACCCTCAGCTTTCGAGTCCAGTTTTCTTTGTTTGCCATTTCTTAACCTTGGACTTCTTTCGCGCTCTCTTTTACACTCTTGTACTCTTCTTGGGACTAGTCCTCAGTGATTCCTATTTTCAACCAGTCGGTTGAACTTTGGGCATATTCTTAAATTCTCCACATGACTAGTCACGTCGCAGTTGAGGCATCAGGTTGTTTCTTCCTTGCATTCCGGTGCTATGTGACCCTTTTTGCCACATCGGAAGCTACATCCTCTTCTGTTCTACCCCTTGCAGTGCCATTGTTTGTGTCCAAAGGCAAGACATCTCAGACATCTCGGTATTTCTACCCTTAATTCTATTACTCGGCAGGATATGTAGTCTACTTTTATTCTTTTCATTTTAAAGATCGTTTCAGCAGCGTCTTCATCCACATCGATCACGGCACTCATCATCGCTCTTACTGAGCCTCGTGTCTCGGTCCAAATTTTTATGTCACAGGCTCGCTCTTTGCCAACTGCTTCCTCTGTGGCCTTTTGGGTCTCTTCCTTCGTTGTATAGGGTGGGATTTCCTGTACCAATATTCTTCTCTTCACGATGCCTCCTTTTGCCACTGCTCTGAGGAGTTTCTTCACTTTCTCCGCCATTTCCCCTCCTCCGAACAACTCCAGTGATATTCCATGGTCTCTAGTCTATCTGATCCTTTTCATAACAATGTCCTTTCTTCCTGTCAGTTTGTTTTTTTACTTCTGTCATTAGATCCACAAGTGATTTTTCTTCGGTTTTGCTGATGATTACGACTCCATTTTGTTTTTGGTACTTACTCAACTTCTTTTTCCTTTGTTGTTTATTTTTTCATGTCAGTTTTTAAGTTATTATGGCTTTTATCCAATTGCTGTATATATTTTTAATGATGGTATCTTTTTTACTTATATTTATAAGACTTTTATAATTTGTCGTGAAATAATTGCAAAAGATACCAAAAGATAAACAGGAAAATTTAAACAGAGACTGAAGAAAAAATAAAAGCCTCCCATGCTTCTCCGCCTCTTAACCCAAACTGTGAGTCACTTACGCTTTTTTGTATCTAATATAGTCACTTTTCAGGCGAAACTCACTACGAACTAAGACTTGACGACATACGACTGCTGAAACTGGAAATCAAGCGTTTGAGGCAAGAAAAAGGGCATATTTCCAAAACCATGGCAAGTATGGTAGAGCTACGCCAGGAGGTGTTCCATTTGGAAAGAGACTTGACCAGGAGCAGGTTGAAATGCAAGGCTCTGGAGCAAGAGGTGCAAAATCCTCTTAACATTCACCGCTGGAGGAAACTGGCTGGATCTGATCCTGAAGTGCTGGATCTCTTGCAGAAGATACAAATATTACAAAAGTAAGTACAAGTTTCTTATATGAATTTGTAGATAGTTATCTATAATATTTAATAAAAATAAACAACAATTTTATAAAATTATGTTATGGTCTATTCGTATTAAACTCAACTAAAAATTAATATTTATTTTAATTAATATTGTAGTATTTTTATTAATCTAATTTATTGTCATTATTTATTATTAAATTTTCTATTTATAACACTTACAAATTTATTAAGGTCTTTATTTAAATATTCACTAATTTATCACAATATTTATTTATATTTATTTCCGCGTACAATTATATCTCGATCTAAAAACTCGATTTTACATTCAAAAACTAACTTTTTAACAAACGTCCCTCCTTAAATATAAAATACAGTTAATCGAGAATCGGCTCTTTTCATTAACCTTTAAAAAATTACGTGCAACTAAATAAATGGCTTAAATGCATTAACAAGTACAAAAAATGTCTATATCTCTATAAATGTGATATTACAATAAATGTTCAAAATGACCTCCATTTTCTTCAATACACATTCGATATCGTTTTAATAAGGAAAACCAAATGCACTGAAAAATCATATTTTTCTGACGAAATTGATTTGCAGCTTCAATTATACTAACCCTCAATTGTTGTTCATCCTCTATTGTTACAGAATACACTTTCTCTTTCATAACCCCCCAAAAGCAAAAGTCCATGGGGTTAAGACCTGGACTTCTGGGTGGCCAAGAAATAGGTGCGTCACGACCGCTTCCAATCCACCGACCAGGATACTGCCTGCAAAGATATTCCCGGACTTCATTACTGTAATGCGGTGGAGCGCCATCTTGTAGAAACCATATATTTTACCTTATTGCAATATTCACCTCTTTCAAATACTCTTGTAAATCGTTTGCTAAGAACTGCAAATAATTATCACCATAATTGTTAGGAAAAAATACTGGGCCTATTAGATTATTATCCACAATTAATGCCCAAACATTAACTTTGAAAGTCGTTTGGTGATGAGTTTTTTTGGCGTGATGAGTTGTTGGCGTGAGGATTTTCGTCGGCCCAAATGTACTCGTTATGATGGTTTGTTATTCCATTTCTACTGAGCTAGCCTTGTCGGTAAACAAAATATTTCTAATAAAATTAACATTTTGAGGGGTTTCCATTAACAGCTAATCGTAAAATCCAATCCTTTTAGGATAATATTCAACCAATTCAAAGTCTGGAACCGTTGTTTATATATAGAGTTTAAGCAGCTGATCCTTCAAACGTCTCCAAACCCTTACGTGAGGAACATTTAGTTGAGCAGCTATTACCCTTGTACTTGGACATGGACTTCTTCAATGATTTCTAAAATGTCTTCATCAGTTGCATCCATTATTGGACGACCACAACTATTGCCAGTAACTTGCGGTTGGAATATACCCGTTTCCCGTAAACGACAATTCTTCTTTTTCTTAGAGTGCCATATCCCTACGGAACGTCGGCGACTACCATGCTTATAATATTTATACTGATCTCGGTCTTGCGCTACGCGTAGCAATTGGTCCGCTGTCAAACCTGTCCACTGCCGCAAATTCCTCAACCAAGAGAGTTTCTTCCGTCATATCCATTTCTTTCCTTCGATTTTACCGTTGAGAATTAGCCGAAGGAACTCATACCTTGGTCCTCTGATTATATGTCCAAGATATTCTAGTTTACGCCTCTTAATATTAACGACAATTAATGGTCAAGAATAATCGTCTATCGGGTGTATTTCGATTGGATATTTTACAGAATAACGCATTGCAGCTACTGCACTATTTCCTTCGCATTCACGATATTCTCGATAGTTTATTGAAATCATAATTTAATCTGATCCAACTTACCCAAAGTTAAATGCATATTTTCCATTTTCTGAAATGTGTAGGCCATTGTAATATCAAAATTTTTAATATTAATCTTATTTACACAATAAATGATAGCTTCAAATTATTAACTATTATTGATAGAACTGTTTGTAATCATTGTATCCGTAGAAACTAATTGTAATTTTTTGTAAAGGTTTTGTAAAGTTGTGACGGAAGTTAAATTGATCCATAATTTTTCAGGACTCTGGTGTCTCCCTTTTTGTGTATTAGTATTTGTTTGAGAAAGTATGCGCGCATTCATTTCATATTTTTACAGTTAATATTTTTTCTGTTACGGTACTGTAATATGACCTAATTTGGGTGCTGTATTTCAATCTTTTAAAATATATTATTTCCTGTGAGTTCGTAAAACTCAAACTGGCTCTCATTTATCATGTTAACGTACGCAGAATTGGGCTTTTTCTTTGTATTATATGTCAAAAAAGATTGAAACAAGTGGTTGATTTATGGCACTTGCATCTGTTGACCACCCAACGATCAGAGGGCGGTTTGCCCTGGTAGCGATCTCAAGACGGACACTTTTGCCACTTCTTCGTCACGAGTGAACGAAAACACATTGACCGGTCTTGTGGTGAGTCTCGGCGACGCGGCGTCCCTCGTCCCGGGCGTCGGTACCACTGACCAACTCTACAGCTTTGGTACGAATTCATCAATCGAATCAGAGGTGAGTCTATTCTTGTATAAAACATTGATAATGAGTAAACCAGTTTATTTCTAATTTATTTCTACTTTTACAATTTATAATTGCTATTTTCACCAATTTTATGTATCAACAATATCACATTTTTTCGTTATAATTATTTATTCAATATAATTTAAACCAGCGACTTCTCAAGTTTAATTACTAAACAGTATTGTTTTAGCAGTATTCCATTGTTCGGGTTTGTTGCTTTCGAATAAACATTTATTAAATAGTATTTTTGGATATTTGATAGCTTCTTCTCCACCTTCCTTCAGTATTTCTCCTAGGATTCCATCGCTTCCAGGAGCTTTATTCCTCTTTATTTCTGTTACTGCTCTTTATATTACTTCTTGGCTTATTTCGGGCATCACTTTTAAGTTGACATTTCTTATCTGCTTTTTCAAGTTCTGCTTTGAGGAGTTAGAGGGAACGTTTCTGGAACGATACAGATCGGCGTAGAATTAAGTTTACTATATCAGAATTACTTTTTTCGAGTTGTCTTGTTGATTTTTAATGGTTATTATGTTTTTCTTTCCTAGTCTCGGTTAGGCGCATTTAAGACTTAGGCTTTTCTCTATGACAGAATAAGTTTAAGGGTACATTTTTTTAAGTAAACGAGGTCATGACCTATATGTTAAACTCTATACGAATTTTAATTAGATTAGTTTATTAAAATTGAGACAGTAGTTACACATTTAATTAAAATGCCCTTTAAAAGTATATTAACATTTTTAATGTCCCATTTTATTCAGTAAGACGTTTTTCATCGGCAATCTCTCGATTATATATAGAAATATTTGTCAAATCTATATAATTTTATTTAAAATATTAAAATATCTCCTTTTTCTTGTTTCTTGGTTGTATAACGTTAAAAATAAAAATGCCAACTAGGAAATCAAGTGCAAAAACAAGCGAGCTAGGTTAACGAACGTAAAAATTCAAGGACTGTGTTGAATGCACTTCTGCATTCAAGGTAACGAACCATATGCTTACGTAAAAAAACGTGACACCTTCGTACAAAGACACTTATATATTATGGTGATATCTATGCGTTACATATAAGAACCGCATGGGTAGGATGAAAAAAAAATGACTGATGATTGTATAATCATCGATAATAATGTTATATATATTTATATCATTCTGTTGTATTGTTAGGTGTTAATTGAACAATTGCATTTAATTGTTTATTATTAATGTTATTAATTTTTTTGTGTTTAACTTTATGGAGATCAGATAAGTTATATAATGCCGGGTAGGTCTACAACCACAAATCTAGTGATTCTAGAAGAATTCATTTTTGATGTCTTTAAGAAGAAGGCTCAGGTCGATGTGATCTATACCGACTTCTCAAAGGCATTCGACCGTGTTAACATCAAAATTCTTATAAAAGAACTAGAGGCAGTAGGAATTCATGGATCCCTGCTTGAGTGGTTGGAGAGATACCTGACAGACAGGCTTCAGGTTGTCAAAGTCAAGAACTGTCTTTCTGAAGAGATTTTGGTTAGGTCTGGCGTCCCACAGGGTGGTCATTTATCGACTATTCTTTTTATTTGTTTCTAAATGACATTTTAGAAATCTTTGAAAATTGTGTTATTTTGTTGTATGCTGATGATTTGAAAATCTTTAGAATTATTAAGGATGTTAGAGACTGTGTAAAAATGCAAAAAGATAAAAACAATTTCTCACAATGGTGTACAAAGAATGACCTTTCACTTAATATCGATAGATGTAAAATAATGCGCTTTTTTAGAAACTCACAACCTATCTGTTTTAATTACTCTATAAATAATATATTTCTGGAACCAAAAAACACTTTCAAAGATTTAGGTGTATTTTTTTATCCCACTTTATGTTTAAAAAATCACTATAATTTTATTGTAATAAAGCTTTTAAATTACTTGGATTTTTGAAAGGAACCTTGTCAGAATTCAATAACCTAGATTGTTTTAAAAGTGTGTATTGTTCTATGGTTAGATCAGTTCTGGAATATTCCAGCACTATTTGGTCTCCTTTATATAAATGTCATATTGAAAGTATTAAGAAAGTTCAGAAAAAATTTTTGCGCTTTGTAGGCTATAGATTAGGGATTTCTTGATTGTAAACGGAATGATAGATTCGCCTCAAATTTTGCAGAGAATAGGTCTTAGGGTTCCTCAAAGGTGCATAAGTTCCAAGGACGTTTTTCACTTAGAATTCCAACAAACAAACTATTGTCTAATTAGTTGTCTATATTGTCTAAATACGACGAATGTGTCAATTTGGAAATGGTTTAGATGTAGACTTTTTTTCTAGTTCTCTGAATAGTTTTCGAAAAAAGCTGAAAAAATCTTTTTAAAATACAATGTAGGCTGTCACTATAAACTGTCATTTAGGTATTTATTGTATTTATTTGTCTTGTGTAAATTGTATGTAATTATTATTGAATTCTAAAACTGTTAATATGATATGATTTATTTAATGATTGTAATTATTGTAATTGGTAAAACATATTGAAAAAAGGAAGAGAATATGCTAAAATTGGAAGAAAAAATATTCCACTCCATTCGAAGTCGGGAACTGGGGGGGTAGGGGGTTAAGGATAAAAATCGGTTTATCGCGATTTTCGGCGAAACTACAAGCGCTATGGAAAAAAATTAAATAGCAAAGTTGTAGGTAATAAAAAGATCTAAAACTTTAGTATATACACTTTTCTCACATAACCTCAAAATTTTTGTGGAAAATTCTAAAAACTTTTTGATTTTTGATTTTTATCTTTTACAAAAATTTTTTTTTTTACGAAATTTTTTGAAAACTTCGTATGTACCAAACACACTGTAATTTTTTTGGAATTGAAAAATTTATTTTTTTACCTGATATTGATTTATTATCGAAAAAGCACTCTAGTTTTCAATCGAAAATTCACGCATCAAAATATCAGTTTTTTTAAAAAAGTCGGTGGGCTTTTTGTTCGTTGAAATCACTACTTTCCGAAAGTGTAAAAAAAATATACAGTACTATTCGAAATGTTCACAAAAAACGCAAAAAACCAAGAAAACTCGAATCGAACAATTTTTTTTTTTTCATCATTATGTACAATTTTGAGATATTTCTTATAATTAATACTGTAATTAGTCATGTAGCTTAAGATTTCATGATACATTGATAAACAAAAAAATTATAAATCCACAAAACATTAAGATTAAAAATATTCAATATAGGATTTAAAGGCAATTTCATCAAAAAAATGTGACTGCTATACGATTTTTCTTAACAATTAAAAAGCTGTGGTTTATTAATGTTTAACTACATTTTTGTCATGGGCAATCTTACAATAAAGTCGGTTCGCTATATTTACGCGGGTTTCGGATTAAAAATTTTATTGTAAGTACCCAGTTTCAATTACCTGCTCTTTGGGGAAATATCAACTGGTCAAATGAAATGAAAAATAATCCATAACTTTTTTTAATTAAATAATAATGGAAAATCTTTTATATATTTGATAGTATAATAAGGAGAATTACTTCAATAATGGAGTCTAATGGGGGTAATATAAACCTAATAATAATTTTATATTACACTTCACACAGAAAATATGGTCTATGTATATTTGTTCCATGGAGAGAATTTCTAATGAAAAATAAAAAAATTTAACTTGCCAACAAAAATGAAAATCAGTTATTATCATCAAAAATATCATAATCGTCATCATCACTGTCATCACCATTAATTGTTATAATGATTGGACTTATTTCGTTTATTTTATTTTCACGAGTCCACCAATCTTCTATTAGTTTCTCGTTCTTGAATATACAGTTGCACCACACTTCTGGAGTTACAATTGAAAGTGCCTTTCGCCAAGTTTCCCGAACTGCGTCGTCGCTATAACCGTTAGGCCCAATATGGTTGTCATAATATTGTTTTGCTATTCCCCATATAATATATTCGATGGGATTAAACTGGCAATGATACGGTGGCAGACTTAAAAATTGATGACCGTAACTTTCAATAATCTGATCCACAAAAAAGGTTTTGGTTTTGCGTGGATATTTGCCAAGCGTAATAATTCTGATTTTAAAATATGTTGTGTAAATGGTATATGTTCCTTTGTCAACCATTCTTTAATTATATTAACAGTCCAAGAATTCGTTGGACTTTTGTTCAATACTTCAGAATGGTAGGGTGCATTGTCTAAAATAATTACGCTGGGCTCACTTAAACCTGGGAGAAGTTTTTCATGTAACCATTTTACAAACATTTCTGTGTTCATATTATCGTGATAGTCACTTGATTTTGATTTAGATGAAAATATTAAATTAGCACCTTCTATAAAACCTGATTTCCCTCCTGCAATAAAAATTATGTGTCGCTTCCCTTCTTCATCAGTATATTTGATATACTTTACGTTATCATCTTGCCATATTCTCTTGGTTGCACTCTAGAAAATATCCATGTTTCGTCTAAATATATAAAATTTGCCCTTTCTTCTTTTAATTTAGAATATTTTCTTAGAAAGTTAATTTTTTTATGGACAACAGAACTTCTTTCACAAAGGGCTTTTCTGTTATCCTCCTTTTGAAATTTGAAACCCAAATTATGTATCACTTGCCATAGACTTGTTCTGCCAATTTCGTCAAATTTTCTATCTTCCGAGAGAATTGTATTTAAGGTCACATGTTCCTTGTTGGCTCGCATTCGATAAATGGTATCACGAAATTCAAATTTTTTTCCATCTGGAATATCTTTCGATTTCAATGATAGGCGAGTTTTTCGGTGATCTTCTTTCGGCCGTTCATTATTGCGATATTGTAATACTCCTCTTAGTTTGGTTTCACTAATTCCTAGAGCATCACATACGCGTTGTTGAACAGACATTACCGATTTTAAAGGACCGCCATTTTCTTTTTCATCCGTAAAATACTTATGTACAGTACAAATTAGACTATCTACATCTAACACACGTCTAGGCATTTTTAAATATTTCCACCAAATATACAATGTCAACACTGGCAAAGAATCAATTCAACTGCAATATTTATACCTACCCTAATGTTATTTTAATGTATTTTAAAAAATTGACCATTAATGCAGTTTTTACCTAATTTTCTGGGAAGTCGTTTACTGCAACTGGTTATCAATGAGTCATTAGCATAATTTTGTTAAACCCGCGTAAATATAGCGAATCGACTATATATATATATATATATATATATATATATATATATATATAATATATAATATATATATATATATATATATATATATATATGTATATATATATTTATGATGTATATATTTATCATAATATTTTTTAGGGCATTAATTTTTCCCTCTTTGATGACATTAATTCGTTGACTTCTGATTCTAGAAGATCTTCGAAATCTTCACGACCATCACCGTCTTCATCTCCAATATTGTTTCCTGTATGCGTTACTTCCTCATCCCCAATTTCATCAGAATCATTATCATTAATTTCTTCGTAGGCTTTTTCCTCCACATTAGAGCATTTTTCCGAGCCGTGACAACTTGAACATAAATTTGTGCACTTCAAACCATGTTTTCGGCAACCACATTTTAAATTGTTACATCCAGTTTCACAGCTGCAGCAAATAGTTTTGAGCAGTATTTCCGGGATCAATTCCTTTTCTATAAATTTGGGTATAATGCCTCGTTGATGTTGTTTCCAGCCCCAGAAATCGTAATTGATTCAGCGTTAGCTGATCATTTTTGCACTTATAAATAGATTTGATTAATTGTAATCCATTTTTTGCGATATCTTGTTTATTAGCATCTTTTTCATAAAAAATGTTAGCCAAACTTGACAATAATCTAACAAAGAATTTACGATACTTTTCTTTCCTTTTCCGGCAAATCCAGATGTTGTATCGCAACCTAAAATAATGCAGAAATGCAATGATATTTTTACAAGATTCGTATTTGAAACTATTCGACGTGAAAAATTGTTAATGATTTAACATGTCAGAAAAAAATATCTTCAAAACAATATTATGACGTCATTCGCGTAAATATAAATTATATTCACACTGTCATCGATGACGTTGTCAACTATCTTTCAAAATTTGACGGTTTCTAAAATTGTAGCAAACATTTTGAAATATTTACCTATCGAACAGTGACCGTTTATTAATGAAATGGGTATCCCTGCGGGAAACGTAGAATCCGGCAAGAAAATCTTCCAGCAAAGATGCGCCCAGTGCCATACAGTAGACCAAGGTGGTAAACACAAATTAGGGCCCAATTTGCACAAAATCGTAGGAAGAAAAGCTGGAACTGCTCCTTCGTACACTTACTCCGACGCTAATAAGAGTAAAGGGGTGACATGGACCGAAGAAACGCTGTTCGAGTACCTGGAAAATCCGAAGAAGTACATACCGGGCACCAAGATGGTGTTTGCGGGATTGAAGAAGGCGAATGACAGAGCAGATCTCATAAGCTACCTCAAAACTATTTAAGTTTATAATATTTCGTTTGTTAGAATTGTGAATTGCGCTAAATAAACGTTTTGCAATTAGTATAAGATCTTGTTAAAGGTCCTAGTACTACTATTATTATTGATTCAACGTAGATCTTTTCTTTAAATAAATTTTCAATAGGTTTTTATCTTTCAAATTATTGTTTTTAATCATATATTATACACATTAAATTAAAAACATTAAATCTAAGATATGGTCTTTAATGTAGAAACAAAAAAATATCAAATTTGTTTGGGTTATTGGACAAGCATGTATTATTGGTGATAAAGAAGTAGCTAAGGCAGCTAAAAGTGCTTATGATCTTCTTCTTCCTATTCCGTCCCATTGACGGAGGTTGGTGACCGCCAAAAAAAGTTTCTAAAGGCTTCTCTGTCTTTTGCAACGTGGAATAATTCATCTACAGTTATGTTTGTCCAGTCTCGAATATTTCGTAGCCATGAATTCCTCTTTCTACCTATTCCGCTTTTGCCATCGACTCTACTCTGCATGATGACCTGCATAAGACTATATTTATCATTCCTCAGTATCTGTCCAAGGTATGCAGTCTTGCGTACTTTTCTTTCTTTTGTTCTCAACAATTTTTTGTCGCGACCCATCCTTCTCAGCACTTCCTCATTGGTGACCCTGGCAGTCTATCGAATTCTCAACATTCTCCGGTATATCCACAGTTCAAAGGCTTCAAGCTTTTTAACTATTTGCGCTTTTAACGTCCATGTTTCTACCCCGTACAGTAGTTGGGACCAGACGTAACATTCAACAAACCTCAGTTTCAGCGCAGTATTCAGATTTTTGTCACAGAACAATTGCTTGAATTTTAAGAACGCTGCCCTTGCCATTTCTATTCGTACTCTGATCTCTTAGTCTGGATCTAATTCTGTATTGGTGTAAGCTCTCAGGTATTTATATTTTGTCACTCTCTCTATTTGCTGTCCACCAAGGTTTAGTTGTTTATTATTTATTGGACTCCTTGATACTATCATAAATTTGGTCTTATCTGTGTTGATGTCAAGTCCTATTTGATTGCATTCACTATTTATTGCATTTAGTAAAGTTTGTAGTTCTTCTATACTCTCAGCCATAATTACCGTGTTATCTGCAAATCTCATAGTGTCAGAGACAAGACGCATCCTTGTTATATTCCCGACATTTTTGCAAGAGTACCGTCAACCCAAATAATGCCTTTCTTGTACCCATGCCTCCTCTGAAGCCAAACTGCGTTTGATCTATCTGCTCTTCACATTTCTTATAAATTCGGTTTTGAACAATTTTCCAAGAGAATCTTTAAAGGGTGGCATATCAGGCTTATCAATCTATAGTCATTACATGATTTGGGATTGTTGTTTTTTGGTAGAGGTAAAAATATCGATTTAAGCCATTCCTCCGGGATGTTGCCCTGTACATTATATGTGGTTGAGAATTCGGGTGAGTTTCTTTATATTACCGTCATCTAAGGCTTTTAACAGTTCGACTGGAACTTGATCAGGACCCGGTTCTTTTCCTTGTTTTGCATACTGTAGGGCATGTTTTACTTCTGAGGATAAAATTTGTAGGTATTGTTCTTCTTCACCTACATCTTGTTCATTTTCCCTCTCGTCATGGAACAGACGGATTATATATTGTTCCCATACTTCCTTTATTTTGCTCTCTTCAATAAGTATTCCTCCATTATTTTCTCTTCTTATGAGTGTACTTCTTTGTCTGGTGTTGCCTGTAAGTTCTTTCATTTTTTTATGTAAGTTTGAGGTATTATATTTGTTGCTGAGTTCTTCCAGTTCCTGGCATTCCTTGTTCATTCATTCCTCCTTAGCCTTTCTGATTTCATATTTGATCCTATTCTTGATGGTTTTATATTTATTTCCATCTTTATTGTTGTATTTTCTTTTTTCAGTTATTAGCTCAACTATTCCCGGTGTCGTCCAGTCTTATTTAGTGATTTTCTCTTCTTCGCCTAGGACCTCTTTTCCTGCTTTTAGTATGGCTTTTTTCATATCTGACCATTCCACGCTTCCTTCAGTTAATTTATTTATCTCTGCGTTTAGTTGCTGTTGGCAGTTGTCGTCTTTTAGGTTTTTGATGTTTATTTTGGGGGTTTCAACTTTTTTCTCTAGTTTTCTGAGTTTAATGTTGACGTTTGCTTATAATAGATTATGGTCCGTATCTGCATCTGCGCTTGGATAGGTTTTTTCACTTTGTACTCCATTACGAAACCTTTTGTTAATTGTTATAAAATCTATTTGGTTTCTGATTATATTGATGGTGTTATCTTTTGGAGAAGTCCACGTGTATTATAATCTTCGTGAGGGTAGGTCGTAGTATGTATTTGTTATGACTAATTCTTTCTCCTGTCAACACTGGACTAGTCTATCACATCTTTTGTGTCTTTTACCTAACCCAAAATTTTCTACAATATTTCTAGTTTTTCTAGAATTATCCTTGGTGTAGTTTTCAGAATTTGGCCATCGAACTTCTGAAAGGCCCAATACTTGTATGTATAATCTCTTCATTTCTAGCATGACTGTCCCATTAGAGAGACACTGGACACTCGGGGCCATTGTTTGATTTACGTCCATTTGTGGTTGTTCTTGAGAAATCGTTAGGGATCTTTAATGCAGTGGTTTCTCCTTGCCTTCTGCATCCTTATGCCATTGATCTTGGTTCATCCGCCTTTGTATCGATGTCTCAATCTCGACTTCTTCCTCTGATGTGGTTGAAATACCTCACATAGATGATTCGCAAAAGTATATGCTTTATCTATGTCAGTTTTAGCTCAAGTGTCATTTTGGTTAATGATTGGCATATTCATTTGTTCGTTGTGTTTAAGTTTTTTATTAGTTTCTTCAGCGAATAGTTTGTATCATCTGCAGGTGAGAGGTTCTTTAAATATTTGTTGATTCCATTGTCTTTATGTTGGATCAGTTTTCATTTGAGTAGTCTGCAAGCTTTACTAACGTTTGCTTTATCTTCTGGATGCCTAGTGAGCTGCCACTTCTTTCGCAGATTTCTTTTTTCCAATATGAGTGAATTTATGTGAGCAGGATAGGACTCGGGGTTGTATTTGTAAATTCTGGCGTGGAAGTCCAAGCACATTGCCGATTAACTGTAGTTAGGTGAGCAACTGCATTTTCTATGTCGCTATCACTTTTAAGAGACAAGTTTAGGTAATGGATGTTTTTATTTCTTCTCTATATCTGTTCCAGTTTGTTCTTTTATTAGAGAGTGTTATATATTTAGGACAGTTATGAATTTGGCTATGTAGATCTATGAAGATCTGATGAGAGGTCATATGAAGGAGAAATTTGGTGTTTTTTTTTGGAAATTTATTGTTACATAAAATGAATTTCCATCAAGTAACGGTCGAATCCATCAATTATTTTTAAATTTATTTGCAGCAACTTAAACTTATTCGTAAACTAGTTCGTAAGGTTGCAATTTAGTTAAATTTTGTAATGGATTGTATATTTTTTTATGTTTTATTTTGTGATATTGACGATTTATGTAAAATTGTACAATTTTCAGTGATAATAAAGCATATTTCTACTCTATAAGTATTTCTCCATTTCGAGGACTAAATGATATTTTCTTGATGCTTCTCCTGTTTTTACTTTTTAACTTAACTCCCGCCTTCACTGTTTTTATTGAACTTCTTCCATTTCTTCTTCAGTTTTCCACCTATCTCTAAGTATAGCACAAAAACTTTTATAAATAATAATTAAAAACTAATAACAAAATGATTTTGCAACGCTGTGCTCGAAGCACTTACATAACCTCCACCTTGGTCACGGACACCAATATCCCTCTCTCTGTATATATAAACGAGTCATCTTTTCGAATTGCAGAAGATTGCTGCAACAAGGTTCGCTGGCCGTCGAAAGAGAGAGGCAGTTGAAGCAGGCCGAGAGGTTGTATCTGAACTTGAGGAAAGTGGTAGCTCGACAACCGGGACCGGGAATACAGGAGGAGTTGTGTAAGACTCAGAGAGCCTTGAAATCAAGAGGAAATAAGTTAAAGGTAAGTGAGTTAATCCACGTGATAAGAAATATGTAAATATGTATTATGTTCTCATTGTTAAGCTTCAACATATATCGTTTTTTTGTGACTTTTATAGTAGTTAAAACCTAACTTAAAAGTAGTAATAACGCAGACGGTATTTGTTTTAAGTTAGGTGTGAAGCACCTAAATCGCTCCAAAATATCACTATAACTGATAAATTCTTTATGTGTGAGTTGTAAAATGTGGCTAAACTTTTTATTACAAAAAATATGAAAAACATTCAAAAATATCGATATTTTTCATTCTTTTTTCGCATATTTAACAGTTTAAATAAAGATTTATTTGTGAGTTTATTTCCCATACTAAAATCAAACCTATAACCTTCATATTCCGAGAAAGAAAACTTTTTATATGTTTAATCATCATACAAAATTCGCAAAACAATTTTACAATCAAAATTTTAAAAAAATTTGGTCGATTTTACCGAAAGTACAAGCTGAATATAGCTGCAAATGTCAACCATTAAATATTTCGGTTTGGCAGTGTTGGGGTGTTTTTATAATGGATATGTTGTATGTAGTTTAGGCGGGATCTGTTTTGGATTGGACATTTTCCATAGGAAGCTAGTTTTTTGCTGGAATCCCTTCAGGATGTGCCCAATATCGATAATCACGATATGCACCAGTCGCAAACCCTGTGCTAAATTTTTTATTTAACAATTTTTTATTTAAAAATCTGAAAACAATTGAAAATTTCTCATTTTTTGCTCCTATTTTCGTTTATAATTCGGAAAATATTGATCCTAGAGAAAAAATTATAACAAGTTAGAAGTTTCGTTATTCAATTTTACACAATATTTCGTTAGCTAGAATTTGAAAATTTAATGTTTATTGTCGAAAAAAATAGCAATAATTGGGAAAAAATGAAGTTATTCCTTTAAATGTTTTCGACTTTCTAAACTTGACTTACAAGCTCCATATTTCGCTAGAAAAACTTTTTAATATGTTTAAAAAGTGTGCTAAATTTTGTTAAGATCGGTCGGATAGGTTTTGCATAATAATTTTGCAATCCAGCCTACTGGAAAAAATCGCAAATTTTCAAATTTATAGTAGGCCCTAAATAAGGCTCTCAGATAGTTGCAATTTTTTTACATATAAAGGAAGGCTCAAACTTTCAAACGCTTTTTGTAAAATTCAAATCGGTTCACTAGGAGAGCTTAGAAATTTTTTTAAAGTTTTAAACATTTTTTAGGCTTATAAACAAATTGAATAACTTTACGAGCTCAAAATTTATACAAAAGACGCTTCTTTAAAAAAAAAAAGATACATTCGGCTTACTGGTTGCCGAGATATTTAAGGTCAAAGTTGGCATACATTTGCCGTGTAACCATAAGTGATAGAGGGCTCGTTTTTAAACAAATACCCTCGTCTTGTCAAGTACTTTTTATATGAAAACTTTTACGTAATGCGCTTCATGGCAACATCCATAAAAAAGACAAATAAAAAACCGTTTTCGCGTAAAATATCGCTCGGAATACATGAGAGGTGGTCTTCATTTTTTTGTACTTTTTTTTCCAATTAGTGCTATTTTTTCAACAATAAATATTAAATTTTCAATTTCTAGCTAACGAAATATTGTGTAAAATTGAATTAACAAAACTTTTAACTTCGTATAATTTTTTCTCTAGGATCAATATTTTCCGAATTATAAACGAAAATAGGAGCAAAAAAATGAGAAATTTTCAATTGTTTTCAGATTTTGTTAAATAAAAAATTTAGCACAGAGTTTGCGACTGGCGCATATCGTGATTATCGATATTGGGCACATCCTGAAGGGATTCCAGCAAAAAATAGCTTCCTATTTAAAATGTCCATTATGGTCTGAATTTCTACAGATCCCACCTAGTCTAATGCTTCATATAGAAAGAGAGAAAGCTTTAAAAATTACATTTTCATTATACCTACTTCTTTATGAATTCTGTAATTTTTAATTTATATGAAACAATAACGAGTAAATATTTGTCTCTTTCGAGATTAATTGCTAACATCTGTTGCAATCTGGCAACTGCTGATTTGACGATTGCCAAATCTATCACCTAATCTATCAAAGAGCAATTGCCAAAAAAAAAACTCCAATAATTAACTGCAATTTTTCTTCAAAGAATAATAATTAACTGCAATTATTCTTCAAAGAATATTTACTCATTCTTTTTTTATGTAAATCAAAAATTGCAGAATGCATAATCAAATTGTACTTTTCTAAACCTTTATCTCTTTATATTTGATGTATACAAAATATACATTATCAAAACATAAATTTCGTAAAAGAAAGTCCTTATTATTAGACAACAGTATTACAAATAAATCATTTCTATTACAAAAAGTATCCAGCAGATATTATTCTCTGTAATTTCTTATAATTTAACAGCCAAATACTAGAAAAAAAGTTTTATCTGTAATTTTTTCGTCTGATGAATGTGACAACGTATCAGTCAAATACATTTTTTTCCAATTCTAATAAGTATTTTTGCGTTCATATTGTTATATCGTCTATAATTCACTAAATTCGACATTTTATGCTTAACAATGATTAATATTGAATTAGTTTTCCACCCCAATAGTCTCTACACAGCTATTTTAATAAAAAATCGAACTGGATTTGCTTTTATTTCGGATGATATACATATTAATTAGTCACTGGCAGTGATGTAAATTCTCCGAAGAGCTAGACCAAAAGGTTTTTTATTGTAATTAATATTTAAATTTTCATTTTAAATCGATCGCGTCCACATTAAATCTTCGTTAATAAGTTAGTAAAATCAAGCGATTCATTTTTGGAAAAGTACTGTAGATGCAGATACGTTCGTGAAGGCAGGCTAAACCTAATATAACAAGAATGATTTAAAAAATGTATCTAATAGGGAACAAAGATCCATACTAAGATGAAAATTCAAATAATGGGCACAAAAAGGGAATGTGTTTGTAGAAACGAAGCTAATGGCAAGAAAAATGAAGTATAAATAGAAAAAAAAAGATGGTTGCTTCAAAAACGAACGAAATTGCAAAGAACTATATACAGTAAATGGCAACACTGCGCGCTGTCGACATTCTACGAACCACCGTTTCCTATCGCCAATAATAAGTATTTTTGAAAAATTTAAACGCAGAATACAAGTATACATTATTACTGAGGGCCGAAAATCCCCCAAAACTTCTATAATTTATTTTAATAAGTTACAGGAGTGAAAAAAAAAGAAAATTTAATGTGATTTTTAATTTCAAATGTCTTATTCAAAAAAACTTTTTTTTTATTCTTAGAGACTTTCGGCCCTCGATAATAATGTCATCTTTCATTCTGCGTTTAAATTTTTCAAAAATATTTGTTAGTTTTCTCAGGATTCGAAAAAAATGAATGCATTGGCCCGAAATTTTGCGCCTACGTTCTTAAAGCAATAAAAATGATTTTATGGTGGTAAGTCTGGACAACAGTGTGTATATTTATTTTCTGTGTGTTTTGAGGGGAGGCTATTTCATTGTGTACAGTCAGTTCATAATATTGTTTTAAATGTTAAGAGTTGTTATTGCCTCAAATATTGCAGAAAATGTCACGTTCAAGAAGTGTCACCAGAAAAAGTTGAGGAAAGAGAATACCGGGATACACAAATTTGTACAATAATTGAGGTAGATTCAACATGTTCAAATAGAAGCGTTGCTAGGGAATTAGATGTTAGCAATGTTACTGTAACGAAAGTGTGAAAAAAGCACGGTTATAAGAATTTTAAATATTTGAAAACGCAGCAGCTTTATCCAGATGACTACTTTCGAAGAATGGAGTTTTGTGAAAGTCTAATAACGAATTCTTAATATTGTTCTGAAGCTATTTTCTTGTGGCATTTTAAAGTAATTACTATTTAAATGGGAATAAGCCACAATTAAAGTTTAAAGTATGTTTATTGACATTTCAATTTCCACTTCGGAAATTGTTCTCAAAATACAAACATTAGTAAATTAAACAAAGTTTGTTTACTCCTCACAGTGGCAGAGCAAACTCTAAGCAAGGCTGAACAGTGGTTCAGTGGAAATTGGTTGTTGCTTAATACTGATAAGACAGTTTTGTTTACTATTACTTGTAATGAAGAGCTATTTAGACCAGGGGATTTTACTATCAGTATATTATGCAAACTTTTATTCTGTTATGCAATATGGAGTAATCTTCTGGCATGCTGCAGTGGATAGCTCAACTGTCTTAGGCCTAAAGGCGGGAGAATCCTGTAGAGGTCGGTACAAATCACTCAATATACTTACTTTCTCAGCCATCTATAAATTTATTTTAAAAATTTTACGCATATAAAATGCAAAAATAATGCAAATAAAAATTTACTATTAAAAGGGGGCTAAAATGTATTATATAGATCTAAAATGCTATAAAAATTTAGACCTTTGCTATAAAATCTGTACTATCAATCATTTTCAAATGTACCATAGTTGTTTGTTCAGATTTTTTTAAAATAAACTAATTTTTAAGTCAAAAATATTTATTTGTCTTGGCAGATTTTTAGCACTCTGGGCCAATGGGATAGTTATCACTACCTGGAGAAAATTAACTACCTGGAGTTTTATTCAAGCCAAAAATAGGATGCAGCAGATTTCCTACATTTGGAATTGTATAACCATACTAAGTCACCCCTTTCGAAAGTTGTCTTTTTGTTAATACAGTCCTCCCATAATTAATTTCTAGATTCTAAATTGTTTTATTCACCAGTAGCTCTGTATCTTTACTACTAACAGGCAAATCTGTTTTCCTCAGAAGATTGATCACTTCTTTCTTTATATGCTGTTTAGATAACCTTTCACCTCTAGAGGTACTAGCTTCTCCTGAGAGTGTTTTATTAAATAATGTCAATGTTGTTTTCGTAAGTCAAAAAAATAAAAATTGTTTAAGAAAAAAGTGAACAGACAGAACATGTATTTGGTTAAAGTCCTCTCTTTTACAGGGAACTACCCAACCCCTTTTTATGTTTTGAGAAACAAGGTTGTATCTTAATCGGTTGGAAAACAGGGAAATGTCAAGTTTTTACCACTGTCTTGACTTGGTTTATATGTATTGACACATTTATATAGGATTTTATAGATACATTTAGGATTTTTCAACTAACTTTAAATAAATTAAAAGTTATATCAACTGTTAAATTTATTTTTCTTACCTTTTACAATAAATGCTACAATTTACAAAAGATGTTATAAGAATATACAATGTATGTAAACAAGCACACACTTGGCTCCTGGGTTTTAAAGTCTCTAAAACAGAAACAGTGTTATAAATATTTTGTCCACTGGATACCAAACTTAAAACTACACTAATCAAACTAATACTGTTCAGAAATGCAATAAATAAGGACTTCTAAAAAACTAAAATATTGAATTGCACATTGCACCTTTATAAACGTAAACAATTCCTCAAGGTCGAAGCGTGACGTACAAGCGATCAGCTGGTAATTGTCACAATGCCAGTTTGGTGAATGAATGCGAACTTCTTGTTCTATGACAGTGTTTCTCTTTATTACTTTGTTAATTTTTGATTTTAGTGTATGGTATCTGAGCTAAACATGGCAGATTTAAAAGCAAACGAGTACAAATCGGACCTACAAAGAGTCACCGAAGAATTAGCAGATTTAAAAAGGAAATATTTGGCGGAAAAAAAGGCAAACCGAAACCTGCGCATGGCGTATGAATCTAGCCGAGAGCTGAACCGAGGTCGGTCAAGTAGCGGCACCGGCGAAGTGAAGTTTACTGGTGGCGGTTTTCGAATGTCAGTCTCCCAAATTTCAACGAAGTAAACAAAAGTAAAGTATTTTCATACAAAATTCTACATCGATCGCGTTCGCTGAACATCCCAGATTTCGTAAGTACAAAAGAATATTCAAGTAATCGTTTAATTAATCTAAATTTCGATTTGTTTGTTTGTAGATATGAAAATGTCAAAGGTTAAACTTGAAGTTTGTGTTGACAGCCTAGAGTCGGCATTGGCGGCTCTACAAGGGGGCGCCGATCGACTCGAGTTGTGCTCTTCGCTGGCAGATGGAGGACTAACTCCTACCCCTGGTTTGCTGATTCAAGTTCAAAATTTGAATTCCAGAAAGGTACCAGTTTATTGTCTTTTACGTTGCAGACCAGGAAATTTTATTTACACTCCCGACGAGATCGAAATTATGAAAGAAGATGCGAAGATATTACGCAGAAACGGCGCTGACGGGTTTGTTTTTGGGATCCTGATGGAGAATGGGGATGTAAATATGAAATTGTGTCGTGAAATCATCAAATATTGCCATCCTCTTCCTCTTACATTTCACAGAGCTTTTGATTTTTGCCGAAGACCCACTATTGAAGTCGAAGTTATCATCGATTTGGGCTTCCAAAGAATTTTAACTAGCGGAAAGCAACGTACTGCACAAATGGGTGTTAAATTGATTAAAAAACTTATGGAGCAAGTGGGCAGTAGAATTATTATCATGCCTGGAGGAGGAATCAATAAAGATAACGTTAATTTCATCTTAGAAAACACGGGTGCTACAGAAATCCATGGTTCTTTTAGTTCTCCAAAAGAACCTGAAACCCAAAGGCCAGAAGAGGACAGCGAGGCTGTTATAGGAAACAGGGATGCTCCGATTATGGTAACTAACGAAAACGCTGTGACAGAAATAGTAAATATGTTAAAAGATTTTTAAGTTATTTAATGTGAAATCATTTATTTTCGTAAAAGTACTATTTTAACATAAATGTATTACAAATACTTCAATGTGTATAATAAATTTGTTTCTGTGAAACTTATATGTAACACAAATAATAAAATATGTCTATGTTGAATTATTTATTTATTTTCAATATTTATATGAGCAAAAATGGATGGTTAACTGTACAAATCACGTGTAGATGGCGCAAGAAATAATTTCTGATATTCTGAATTCTGATGTGTCTAATGATCCACACTGATCACAACACAATATTAAATTTAAAAGATTTTCGAATATTCATATCTATAGATCAAAAAATCATAATGAAAAGTTACCAAATGTTGACAAATTTTCCTTGCATTTGCCTTATCAAACGAAATTCATTTACAACATGGAAAAGTATAAAAAAGGAACAGGGAGATGATAAACAGAAACTGACATTATTGAGTCTTTGTTTTGGCCCAGATCGTTAGAATTAGAAACAGCATACATAAGAACTGCCAAGGAAAATTTAAAAAAAAAATTCCGGAGTCGTATTCTGATGTGGTAGCCACTTCCTTCTTTAAATAGAATTTCTAGGTTAAGTAAAAGTATGAAATAAAAACCTTATATTTATTTTACAAACAAAATGATTCCTAGTCAAAAGAGACCACTGTATACAACTTTATTAACAATGTCAGAGGATTTTACTGAGTATCCCCAAAAGCTCCTTTCAGGCCTTGGAAAATCAACAAAACGGGGCATCAAAAAGTGCGCTCGCTGTGGCACCTATAATGGTACAAGAAGTTCAGTGTGTAAGAATAAAAACTGCAATGTTGTAAATGTAGATGCAGTGAAATTATTAACAAATACAGAAAAGCAGCTTTATTCTGTGAAAATATGGGATATGGGGCCTAATTATAGAGCTTTTGTACAATTACCACTTCTGCAATCTTGCTCCAACGAAGACCCACACGTTTATTCCGATGTAGCTCTTTGTTTTGTTGATTCTTGTAAAAATTCCTTCGACAACTCAATTCTAAAGTGCCACGAAGAAGGTACTGATTCAGATTCAAAAAAACTTCTTGTCTGTACTCATATTAGGTCTGCGCTAAAAAGCCAGAATAAGGCTACTCCCATGGAACTTAAACCTTCAGTTCTCAGTTCTTTAAACATAAGAGATGATATTAAGGAAAAATTGTGTTCATTCGACTCTGAAAAGGAAGGAGTATTTGTACAAAGAGTTTCCAAGACAGTTATGGCTGTTAAATGTCAAGCTAGTGCTAAGCATCCTCTAGGGTACTTACATTTCACATTTATTAAAGGAAAAGGGAAGGATGTGTATGAAAAGTTTTATTGCAGTTGTTCTGAATTTTCAGGTTCGTATTTTTTACTATTATTAACTAAAAGTTATTGGATACAACTTCTAGGTATAAAAAAATCAAGGAATTGACTTAAAAATATAATAGCTGTATTAAATATTATCATAAAATACTTCCTACTGTTAAAAAACTTCTTTATTAAGTTCATCTATATTAAGTATCTTTTATTTATAGTGTCAGAACTTTCTGGTGAAGGATTTGACAATGTAAAATACAAATGCATCCACTACTATGCATGTATATGGGCCCTAGCAAGTGATCACAGATTAAGTGATGAATTTACAAATATTCTCCGAAATGAATTTGTAGGTAGGAAATAAAAATTTTTGCCTATAGTGAATTAAATATTTAACTTATGTCTTAGATCTTAGATAAGAATCTTTTTACAGGTTCGAATAATAATAATACCTGTCAAAGTGTTAAATCTAGAGATATTGCTACACACACTGATTCAATAAAAGTTACTGAGAAGATAGATTCCAAACATTCTACTGATCCAAATGATTTTAATGTTGCTGATTCAAAAAAGGTTTTCCAGAATACTCATCCTAAAGATCAGGTCTTACTGACTGATTCAAACAAAATTATGCAAAAGGGTAAATGTAGGCATGTAAATAAGCATGCAATAAATTTAGTCAATAGGAAAAACAGTTCTAAAATAGTGAAAAAGGTAGGTGAAAAAATGGTTTTTCGTGGAGGATTGTTAGATTAACCACAATTTATTCATATTTTCATATATTATTCAATACAAGTGCTTGTATTGTAAGTACAAACTTGAAAATGCATCAGGACCAGTTTATATATTAGGTACAATCGTTGATTGAATATTTGGGTTATTCAATCAACGGTACAATGAAGTTTTGGTAATATTACAGGTAAAATAGAACTGGTACTGATTTTTTTCTTCTTTATTGTTGTTTGGGGTAGATTTCTTAACAAAAACCTTAATAAAAAGTGAATTCTTGAAAGTCCTATAAAATAAGTAATAATTTACAATATAATGATTGATTTTCAATTTTTAGAACTTTATATTACATAGAAAAAAAGAAACATTAAAGCAATGTCAAAAAATAATGCCAAAAATTTTGCCAATCGAAATAAAAGTACTGGAAGAGACACCAAAATCAAATGATGTGGTTTCATGGGGGTTCATAGATTGGTTGTCCTTTGTAACAGAGTCAATAAATCGCACTATGCAGTTTGAAAACTATGCTATGGTGAACACTACCATTCTTCAAATACCAGAGGTGTGTAATATTTGCTTATTGAATTTATTTTTAGTAAATTTATGTAAAAGGATTGTTCGAATGAAGCTCAGATAATACTTTTCATCAATTTTTAAATATTTTTTGTTACATTCAAATTATTAGCAAAATATTTAATTTTAGGATTTCTACAATTATTTCGCAAAACGGATTCCGAGTATATATGAAGTTGTTCAAACTGGAAATAGTTCAGCTTACTACATAATGAACATACTACATCTAAAGGAAATTTTTGATACTCCAAAGGTAAACACAAAAAAGTCGTTTTTTTTTTCAACAGTTAATTTTCAATTTGACAGTTATTTGTTTGCTAATTATTAACTGTTGTTTATTGTTCTAGAACCGAAGTCTTTAAGATTTTTAAATAGGTCTTAGGTCTAAATACTTGACCATAGCTCTAAAGATGGCTGTGTAAGCAGTGGCGGCTGGTGTGGTAAAATTTTGGGTAGGCCAATCCAGCAAATTTCATCGTAAATTTAGCGCCATATTCTGTGAATCTTTTATTATCGCCCAATTCCAGTTATTGAAACTTTTTGTTATCCGAGAAACGTTGCTCTAATTGAGTGATAATATTGTCCAAGATCTTAAAAAAGATCCTTTTAAATTTAGTTTTAGCTTTCTCCAAAAGACTTTGATCTCCGTTATTAGATGAACTACCAGGTAATTGGCAAAGTTACACTGAATTGGCACACAATTGAACATCATTATTTTTATTCTGCAAGATGTTGTATAAGAGCTAAGTTTGTTGAAATATATCACTAAAAACATTTAATAAAAATAGAAATTCCAAATCCTCCAACTTACGTTTAAAACCATCTGCCTGCCTAATTGATTTGCATTTGATTCTGGGCAATTCATTATGTCCTGAAAAACTTGTAACAATTTTTTTCTTTCTTGTGACACAGCATATACTACTTTTGCATTCGAATTCTATTATACTTCACTATTTGTGGTAATTCGTTTTCCAAGTATTTTATTTAAAAAATAGGACCGTTTGGACGATTGGTGAAAATAAGCTGGAATACATTGAAGCATTGAGAATAATATTTTGACTGTTGTAATGTTGGAGCAACTTTGCTGTAAAACTAAGTTGAGGCGGTGAGCAAAACAATGGGAAATACTGCTAATGGTGCAAAATCTCTCACTAATTTTTGTCCATTAAGTTTTCCCGACATAACACTAGCTCCATCGTAGGTTTGAGCAATTAATTTAGCTTTAATGTCAAATGTACCAATTATACTAAACAG
Source organism: Diabrotica balteata (assembly GCA_918026665.1). Lineage (NCBI taxonomy): Eukaryota > Metazoa > Arthropoda > Insecta > Coleoptera > Chrysomelidae > Diabrotica > Diabrotica balteata. Next base: position 2,144,331 of record OU898280.1, read on the forward strand.
TAAGTCACGTAACGCTGGAGCACTTCGGTCTTCCCCTAGATAAAAAAACCTAAGAAATATTCTTGAACAACGCCTTTTGTATCCACTAATCTGCATACTATTGAACATTGCGCCCTTTCAGTAATATCAGTTGTTTCATCAAGAATGCATGCAAAAAATGTGGAGTTATTTATGGCGTTCTCATACAACACATTTGTGTTGTTTGTTTAAAAATTTGTTACAATTATAGATTATGTTACATATTTTTTATCATAATTTAAAAGAACATTTATATTACAATTCGATAATTACGTTACAAGTGACGATCGTCTGGTGCCTAAACAGCAATCATAAAGACGACAATAAAAATCGTTGTCCGACAAGCTGCTTAACTTCAAACGCTTTTTGTACGGGGATCTTATGTGACTTGGGTCGGCCAGTTCCGATCGGTCCTATTAATGATATTTAAAATGCCTGAATACGATTCGATGCTTTCAGTGGTAATATAATAACATAGTTGTTTTAACAGATGTTAATGCATTGAGTGACTTAGTACATTTAAAAGTTATTTACATGCATTAACATAATTTTTGCATATGTTTTTCAATTTAAAAGCTCTTAAAATTATTGGGTAGGCCCGGTCTATCCTGCCTATCCACAAAAGCCGCCACTGTGTGTAAGCCGAAAGTGCATTTTCCATTCTTTGGCTTTTACAGTGGCGCACCCAGGGGGGGGTTTGGGCCAAAACCCCCACAGGACCCTATTCCGACACTGTTATTTACAAATTTTAAGGACTTAAAATGGTGGAGGTAACATAAAAAAATTTCAGTGCCCAACCAAACCCCCCCCCCCCCCCCAGAAGACAATTCTAGGTGCGCTACTGGACTTAGATTCTGTTTTTTAAGTGTTTTGAGCTGCTTTCAACAGATTTGCATATTCTGAAAGCTCTTGAGTTATTCTGAGCAGTGTAATTATGTACCGAACTTTTCCAGAACTTTTTTTTTGTTTTAAGATAAGTCCATTAATTTTGTTATTATAATGTTATGTTAAATCGTTTATATATTTGAAAACTTATTAATTTTTCTCAAAAATATTTTTTTTTATTGATAACATTTTTGTTCTTAGATTAAATTGAAAATTTCCAAGAAATTCGTCCATAACGACGAAAAGGGCTATGTTGAATTTGACGAAAACGACGACAACGAAGACGAATCTTTTCTTTGTCCGTTTATATACTTTATCAACGTCGGCCAATCAACAGTGGACGAAAGTGACAACACAAACAATTATTTTTATGTAGAATGGACGCCTTCCGTTTTTAGCGTGACAAATATAGGACAGCTTAGGTTTCAGTATAAATATGGACGTAAAAGTACATAATAAATATTTAAATTTCGATAAATTTGTTTTATTTCATTTAATTATTGTTTCTATATGTTATAAACTAATATTATGAATTGTGGTGAGGTTTTATGGGGTGCTGAAACGAAATTTGACTCCTTGTTTATGTAAGGTATGCAACCAATACTACAATAACGGTCTGAGAGTTCGATTTAAAACATGATACTATACTTCATCTAATTTACTTACCGTTACACGTCATTATCGTTGACATGGTTGCCAAAGTATAAAAAAATCCTGACTCCATTTTAAATCAAATAGGCCACATAATTATTGCAAAAGTATTGCCATCTCTTTACAACGACTATTTAAATTCTTACGTGACATTTTTCAAATAAAACACACTAATTTTGTTCTAAAAAGAACAGATTTTATTAAATCGGTAAAAATATAAAACAAGAGGTATTCACTTTAAAATTCAAAATAATAAAGTACAAAAAGTGTCAACACCACAACTGTCAAATAAGTGTTACCAATTTATGCCAAAATTTCACCGTTCGATTACAGTTACAGTGTGTTCCGAACAAATGTTCTTCATAAAAAAGCTTTATAATGCATTTATACAAATTAAATGAAACATATTATTGTGTATTTCTTTAAGTTAACATTAATAGAAATCTTTAAATATTATTTCTAAGCGTATATAATAAAATATGTCTAGTGGCTGTAATGCTAGTGTACTCGGCAAAGTGATTCTAAGAAAGAACACACCTACCGCCTAAATATTTCGTGTTGGCATCATGTGACCTCACGGACTATGACGCCGATGACGTGCAACGGTAAGTAAATTAGATGAAGTGTATAGTGCTATAACAAATAAGATATGCTCACTTTCCGTTCTAATTTTAATCGACTGCGCATGACCTCATAGCGAGACAATGCAGGGGACTTGTGTGTATCATATTTTAAGTTCCATTACTGTAATGAACAACTTCGAAACTTAAACTGTTAACGGTAAGTATAACTCGATGCTGAAATATATTGCACCAAGAAGTTATAACTAGATACTTTCTGCTGCATCTTCAAATAATTCTTGCATATATTCTTTCCATCTTCGTAATTTATCTTCAATGGTAGTCAAAATATGGCCTTTAATGTCTACAACTATGCCTGCATTGCGTTGTTTTTTGGTATTCCGTACCTCTTTCATTTTTTTGTGCATATGGAAATCGTCATGTTTGCGTTGTGGTGTTTCAACTTCCATACATTTCTCCGCCAGCCATGCTTCTTTTGCTCCTTTTATCTACTTTAGTATAGTTTTATGCAACTTTTTGTATTCGTTGTCATTTCTACCTTTTAATTTTCTTCGCTTTTCTATCATCTGCAATATTTTATCTGTCATCTATTCTTGCTTCTTTTCTCTTTTTGATTTTAGATCTTATGGTGCCCTATCCAATTAATGGATGTTGGCTACAATTTTGGCATACTCCTCTCGATCTTGCGTAGCTCTAAAGAGTGCATGGGCATCGAGGTTTGTCCAATCCCTTATGTTTTTAAGTCATGAGTATTTCTTTCTTTCGATGTCCCGTTTTCCTTCTATCTTCCCTTCCATAATAAGCTTTAAGAATTTGTACTTGGAATTTCGAAATATATAACCCAGTCAAGCAGTTTTTCTTCTTTTTATTATTGGCAGCAATTCTTGTTCTCTGCCCATTCGATTTAATACTTCGACATTTGTTGTGTGATTTTAGATATTCATGCGAAATTGTGGTAATAGATGTCTTCATTTCGTTCCACTGTTCTTCTATGTCTCTAGTAGTGTTTTCAACTACTTTCCCAAAATTCTTATTAATTTGTGTTTTTACTTTTATCTGGGTGTCATTTTCTTTTAGTAGTCTTATATCTATCTTGGGCCTCATTTTATGAATTATTTTGAGTCATATGTTGATATTTGCAATCAATAGACTATGATTTGAGAAGACATCTGCACCTGGATATGTGTTTTTTTGGGGTGATAGAATTTCTAAACCTTTTGTTTATGTTGATAAAATCAATTTGGTTTCTTATGATTTCCCCTGGAGTATCACCGGATGCTTTCCATGTATAAAGTCTTCTTAGATGTAATTGCTTCGATGTTACGTGTTCTCTACTCTTCTTTATGGTCTGGAAGCTTGGACACTAAAACAAGTTCATCTGAATAAGCTGGCCGCCTTTGAATTTTGGTGTTACAGAAGAATCCTACGAATATCATGGATTCAAAGAATGTCAAACATGGAAGTAACTAGAAGGATAGGAAATGAGGCGGAAATAATATTAACTATTAAAAGACGAAAACTTGAGTACTTGGGACATGTGATGAGAGGGCAAAAATACGCATTATTACAACTTATTATGCAGGGCAAAATCCGAGGAAAGCGAAATGTGGGAAGACGAAGAATATCCTGGCTTAAGAACTTAAGGGAATGATTTGAATGCAGTAGTGCAGAACTTTTTAGAGCGGCAGTCAACAGAGTCCGCATAGCCATGATGATTTGCAACCTTCGATAGAAGATGGAACTTAAAGAAGAAGAAGATGTAATTTAAAAAGTGTGTTCGTTACAACCATATCCGTCTCTTGGCAGAATTGGATTAGTCTCTCTCCTCTTTCATTTCTTATGCCAAGACCATATGACCCCACGACATTCTCTACTGTAGGTACCTTGTCCTTTGCTTAGTTGAGAAGATAATATGTGGTGGAATGCAAATTTATAATAACATCTTTATCAACGTCTGTTTGCCTTACAATTCTTAGAAGACACAGGTTAAAGCAAAAATCTGAATTTTGGTTTCGTTAATAGAAATCTTCGGTTTTCTAATTTCGCGATAATGTATCAGTTTAAAAAGTGGAATAAAATCGACAAACAAATTAGAAATATTTCGTAAATATTTATTAAAATTCTAATTTAAATACATTTTTCTTTTATCAGCAAAATTATTGCTTACTCGATATGCAAAATAAATGTCATCTTTGTACTGGTCTATAAATAAAGATTGTTAATATGCTCTACTTTCTGATTAAATTTAACTCAAGGTCACACGACCCGTGTTTTATCTGAGGTGAAATTAAATACAAATGACAAATGTTTGCGAATTATCCGACTGGAACATACATGATATGGTGCATATTATGTATAAACAAACTAGTTGCTATTTAGTACATTAATCCGGTAAACCATAAAATAATGGCCAGTGCAATCGACTTATCCGATAACCAAGAAGCTCAAAAATTCGCCGAAGTAGAACTAAACGAAACGGACGAATCTAGGACCAGTGCCTTGGAGGAGCTTAAACGATGGTTACAAGAAGAAGAACCTCAACTACATGCTCGATTAGAAGACCAGTATTTGTTGGCGTTTTTGAGAGGGTCTAAGTTCGACATGGAAAAAGCAAAGAAGAAAGTAAAGAATTATTATACAATGAGGAGGGATGTTCCCGAATGGTTTTCGAATAGGAATCCAGAGTTGAATGTCCTGCAAGAATTGATCAAATTGGGGTGTTTTGTGCCATTAAAAGAGAAGCAAGATAACAGGTAGGTATCAATCATTTATGTGTTTTTTGAAAAATATATATTGTGTTATGAAATGTTATATTCTGTTTGAAAGTGTTTAAAAACGGAGACTAGTAAAAATGTTAAAGAAATACAGTGTGTTTCAACGAAAATTTGACGCCCCAGAAACTAACAGTTTGGGTGGAAGACGAATTATTAAGCCAAATTCATGTCCTCACATGTCAAGCATCAACCCACAGTTTTTTTTTAAATAGTAAGTGTAGTCGAGTGGCACATCATTTGAAAGGTAATTTTTTTCTTTACTTCTTCTTCTTAGAGTGCCGGCTCCATACGGAGGTTGGCAATCATAATTGCTATTTTTATTTTTGAACTTGCTGCTCTAAGCAAATCTGATACCAATCACGTAAATTCTTCAACCATGAGTTCTGCCTTCGGCTAACAGATCTTCTTTCTTAAATCTCTCCCTCATCACGTGACCTAAGTATTCCAGTTTTCTGTTATGTATAGTGGTGATTAGTTCTGTTTCTTTACCAACCCTCTTCAGTACTTCTTTATTTATAATTCTATCAGTCCATGATATTTTTAATACTCTGCGTATAACCAGAGTTTGAAAGCCTCGATTCTTTTTAAATTGCATTTTTTAAATTTTTTTAATGTCTTAAGTCTCAGTTCTATATTCTCTCCAAATTTAGATTTTTGTACGTTAGGAATGGCTTCATTCATATAAATGCTAATCTGGCAATCTCTACTTGCCTGTTTATTTCTGCAGTATGATCATTGGTTTCATTGATCTAAGTTTCCAAATACTGATATTTTTCTACTTGTTTTATCACGTTACCATTAATAATTGTCAATAGGTGATGTATATTTTGTGGTCTTTTTGTAATTAGCATGTACTTCGTTTTTTAGCGTTTATAGTAATTCCCATCTCAGCACTATTCATACCTAAGCTTTCGATAAGGTGTTGTAGATCTTCTATACTCGTTGCTATGATCACAGATTACGTAACTCCCGCTTTGATATTATTGAGCGTGTTTTGGAAAATTTCTTCAGAATATAAGTTAAACAAAAGTGGCGATAAAACACATCCCTCTCTAACTGCTCTACAGATCTTCATTTCTTCTGATTTTGCACTATATTTATGATTTACTGTCAATGCGCTTGTTCATAAGTATTGATATTAGTTTTTCATGTCTTACTTTATCGAAAGCTTTTTCGTAGTCAACAAAGCACAAGTGTAGATCAACGTTTACATCCCGACATCGCTGAATCAATATGCTGATGGCAAATAGTCCTTCTCGAGTACGCATTTCCATGTGCCATGATGATTTCCAATCTCCGCTAAGAGTGGCACGAGAAGAAGAAGATAAATGCTGACTTCATCCACTCTTGTGGTATTATTCCCGTATCGTACACCGTGTTGAATAAATCTGCCAATACTTCCAAGTTATCCTCTTAAACTAGTTTTAGCAGTTCTACTGGTATTTCATCTAATCCAGCTGTCTTATTGTCTTTAGAGTTTTTGATAGCATATTTGATTTCATCTATCGTGATCTTCTGTATCTCCAAAGGATTTAATTCTTGTATTTTTTGCATTTCACCTCTTTCATCTTGGAAAAGTTCTCTAGCGTACTCCTCCCATCGTCTTAATTTCTCTGGTAAATCTATTAGTATACTTTTTCCAATGTCAGTTTGCCAAGCGTCGGCTTTTGAGATTCTTTGATGCCAATGCCGACCATTGGCGTGGAAATTAAGAAAAGGGATCAGTTCATCAAACGCATATTTCAAGAAAAATCATATAATTTTTATTAATTTTTATATAATTATATTCAGGAAAATTTCTCAATTTTTGGGCAGAAATTGTTTAAACAAATTCAAAATATCACCTTTTGTGCTCCAAAAAATATTTTTTAGGTTTTTGGGTGACTCTAAATAAGATCTATGTCATTTTTCTCAAAAGTTAACAGTTTTGGAGATATAGGCGATTTAAAATCCGAAAAATGCGATACCTAATATACATTTTCGAGGCTTGAAAAATACGTAAATGAGTATTTTTGAGATTCCAGAATATCTAAACTAAAGTTTCAATATTGATTTTGGTGTACTGTACTGTACTCCTTTTTTGTCTTATATGTGTTCTTGCTGTCTATTTCGACCCATTCCAGTCACTTCTCTTGTTCTTTTGTGCAAATTTCTGATATCATATTTTTTTCTAGTTCTTCCATCTCTTTACATTGTTTCATCAAATAGATTTACTTTTCCTTTATATTTCCTTCTTTCTTCCATCTGTAATAGTATTTCTTCTGTCTTTCATTGTTTTTTAGCCTCTGACCTATGTTGTATCAAACTTTCTTGAGCTGGTTTCAGTAATGTGTAATATTATACCACTTTTTATTTACATCCATAATTTGTTTGTTGTCAGTTAGTGTTTTTTGCATACTAACATTCACATTATTTTTTAATTCAAAAAACATTTTTTTGATTTAAAATCCTTTATAAAAGGTGTATAATAAAATACTCAAACGGGCTATATCACAATTATTACAAACCGTTTTCGGAATCTATATTTCATCATCAGTGTAACTGAGTATACATGTTTTGAGCCACTAAAATATTTAGGTAAAAACCCCTTAAATGTTAATAGTTTAAATTTCTGTTACATTATATGTTCTTTGAGATATATAAAGTTGAGATGTTAAAGTTACCAGTGAAATTGGTAACATGGCGACGTACGACTCTACATGAGGTTGCTTGGGCTTGAGATAAAGTATCTACGAGGATTTGTTGATAGCAACTTTTGGATTTTTTAATTCGTTTTTTAGCATTCTAACATTAATTTTTGGTTGTTGTTTACTGAGTTCAATTCTTTTTAATTTTATTTTCACGTCAGCAACTAACGGATTGTGGTCTGAGGTAACATCTGCTCCAAGATAAGTTTTAACTGAGGTTATAGAGGTTTTATATCTGAAATTTACGAGTATAAAGTCTATCTGGTTTCTGACAATGTGGTTTTGTGTGTGAAGGAGACGTGCATGTATATAGTCTTCTTTTAGGAAGCTGAAATAAAGTATTGGCAATTACCATATTCTTTTTTTGGCAGAATTCTATGAGCCTTTCTCCTCTCTCGTTTCTAGTTCCTAATCCGAACTGTCCAACTAGATTTTCAACTGTACCTACTCCAATTTTTGAATTAAAGTCTCCTAAAATGTAAGTAATATCTCTAGATTTTGTTAACTTGATTGTATTGTGCAATTCTGAATCAAACTTCTGGATCTCATCTTCGGTCTTATCAGCTGTGGGAGCATAGACTTGGATTATATTAATGTTACAGTTTCATGCTTGAATTTTTAGCATTATTATTCTTTCTGAGATTTGAATCACACCTAGCACGGATGTTCTAATAGTGTTGCTTATGATGAAAGCTACTCCGTATCGATGATCGGTTTTGTCTCCTCCAGTGTAATAAATGTTGTGGTTATTTATTGATATCTCTCCGTTTCCTCGCCATTGTAAATCGCTAACCCCAAGTATATCTATATTTCGCCTCTCTTTCTCTTTAATAACATGTAGTTTTCTAGACTGATACATACTTCTTACATTCCAGGTAGCTATTTTTATCTGAGAGGGTTGAGTATTTTTTTTTGATTTTTGTGCATGTTGACGACCGAGGAGCCCTTGCATCCTGATGGTTGTCCTCCCCTGCCGGATTCTGGTCTCCGATTACCATAATCAATAATGTCTCTTGCGCAAATAGTGCTAGCCATTTTAATTTATACTAGAGATGTCATCAGGGACCTTTAATGCAGTGCTTTAATGTCATTGACCACTTTCTTTGTTCTTCGAGACCAATTTCTCAGTCTCAGGAGAGTAGAATGTCCTTCCACTTACTAGCTCATTCGCCCTAAACCGTTGGCCAGTAAATTGTGGATTGCTTATTCCGGAAAGATAATTTTGGAGTTTACCAATAACAAATTTATTGGTTGAATATCAGTAATATAGTTGGTTCGATAATCCCAGTCCGAAGTGTCTGTTTGTTCTACTCTGTGGGCTTTTTGTTATAATAGACGACCCTCAGTATATTTTATTTATTACAAGACAAACTAATACTAATAGATACTTATCTCTAAAGAGCCATAAGACCAGTCTGTCGACTGTCGTGACAGTGTCGTCTATCCTTCTCTTTCACTCCCGGGCTTCTTCTATTTAAGATGTCACTAGAGTTAAGGTAGGTTTACAAATATTAAGGTATATTTACAACTTAACACAACATAACAACCACCAGGTGCCCCAGGTGGAGGTATAAATGAACCGTCCTCAGTACCAGTACTCAGTTCCCAGTATCAGTAATGTATTGTTTAGCGATCAGTAGTAGTGTCTGTCGGCTCGAGAGACACATATATTTAATATATACATATTAATCGTAGTTTTATTTCTAGAATAGTTGTAATTGTCCGAACAGCCGTCCATAACCCAAGCATACACACCCAGGATGACGTCTTTAAAGCCGGCACCATGATGATGGATGTAGCTGCTATGGAAAACGTTATTTCTGCACACCTTTACGGAGTAACTGCTATTTTTGACATGGCTGGAGAGAGTGTTTCCCATATTAAACAATTGACGCCCGGTATAGTTAGAAAAGCTGTGAATTGTTGGCAGAATTATCACATCAGGCCCAAGCATCTTGAGTTCATCAATGCACCGGTAAAAATTGGATTTATATTGTAAACTTACAGTTTTTACACGTTTTTGAAAGTTTGTTTATATTTTGAACAATTTTGTTTTATTTAAAACGTTCAATGTCATAATGACCATTCTAAAATTTTGTAATATTTCTGTTTTAGACCTCCGTACACGTTGTTATATCCATATTCAAAAGCTTCATGAACAGTAAACTAAAAGAAAGAGTCAGGACCCACTTGCCAGGCCAACTGGAAGATTTGTACACTGTGGTAGACCCCAAAATTCTTCCTCCGGAATACGGCGGTCAGGGGGAGACGATGCAAGAGCTTATTGACTATTGGAACGACAAATATATTAGCTACAAATCATGGTTCCTTGACGACGAACAATACAAGGCTGACTGATTATTTTATATTTTTTAAATTATATTTTAAATGTTCAAAAGTGTTTTAAATATACAAATAGTTTTACTTTTGTTCTTTTTTATTCATTTTATATAATACATATAGATTTTTTCTTCGATGTCGCAAAATCATCGAGCAATAAGACAAAAGAGGGAATCTAATCCTTATGAAAAGGAAACCAAAAAAGTGGCCTCTGATGGCGGACATGTCCGGAAATGCGAATGCACCAAATTTAAATTTTCCGACACTTATCAACAGTAGCTATATAATATTGTTCAAAATGTGTCTTAGACGAGAAAGTTTTAATTAATTATTAATGACAAGAGTCTAAAATGCGACACAATGGTTAAACAACTTCAATATAAATAAGATTTTATGTGACATTTAGGACAAACAATAACATAACCCAACTAAATTTGATGTCAAACAAGGAGAGAGACTCTCTTTCCTTGTTTAATGTGGCCTCTAAAGATCGCACTTCCTGTCTAACAATATGTTTGCCCCCACTACCTTTATATTCCCTCTTTTGTCTTTTTGCTCGATGCGCAAAATTCTAATATATTTAGACCTATTTGTACCTGCACCTTCGCCAATTTTTTAAAAATTTAACTAGCTTTCCCATTACAGTTTTAAGTCTTCAGTAGAATTTAAAATCACTTGTTAAGTTTATTAATTTCGATTTTGAGGTGTATTTCGATTTTGAGATGTATTTATTATTTTCAAAATATTCTTTAGTATATATCAGGCAATTGCGGTACAGTTTGATTCAAATTTATTCGAAAATCCTATTTTTTAGAAAGGATATCCTTAAGTATAAATTACAAAATATCCAATTTATAACTTCAAAATCTGAAGATTTTGTCAAAATACAGTATTGAATATTAATTTTTCGCAGTATGTTTGTATTATATTATATAACTTATTTTCTACAGCTGATCGTTCAAGGGAAAATAGAGAGCAGAAGCACAGAATAATAAACAATCAGAATGTCTACTCTCAGATGCCGCCTTTGAAGTTTTTCAGCACGCGCGCCATGTTTTAGAAGGAAACACATAACACAGACATATGATTTGTGAGTTATGTAATTGTTTATATTTATGTTTAATTACATTATATTTATGTTATTATATTTAACAATGTTAATATAATTGTATAGTATGTCTATGATTGCCGTAAGTCAATTAAACCGGGTTAATTTTTCTATGTACACCACATAAACAACACTGGTTCCTTCTAAAACATGGCGGAACGTCTGCGCGAAGGAGATGCGCGTACTTAATTTTCCATGGAGAGTGGCATTCTGATTATTATTCTGTGGCAGAAGGGGTCCAGGGAGGAGAAGACACTCGTGGCTCCAAAACTTGCGGCAATGGTTCGGATTGTCATCTGCTGAACTATTCAGATCTGCCGTAAACAAAGTCAGAATAGCCATGTTGATTGCCAACGTTCGGAACGGACAAGGCACATGAAGAAGAACTTATTTTCTGGACAACGGTTCAAATTGTTTAACTTTATGGTTTAAACCGCTACACATGTGGTTCCATCCTTATTCAAAAGCTTCATAAGCAATAAATTTAGATGAATAGTGATGAGTCAGTTACCAGATCAATTGGAACATCTTTGTACCGTAGTAAAACCTTAAATTTTTCCTCAAGAATAAGGCGTTTCAAGAGAAGTTGACCTAAAAGTTTATAACCTATGGGATCCACACAAATCAGCTACAAATTGTGTTTTCTTGATGATGAACAGTAGAAAAATGACTAATTTTAGTAGATTTTACAGGATTTCTCGTCAATTCTGTATCATTCAACAAATTTGATATTTTTGTACCGACACCTTCGCCAAACTTTTAAAAATTTGGTTGCATAGCCACCAAAAATTTAAATTTATTGGATTTATATTGTTGGTTTCTCATTTTTTTAATTTGAAATTTATTTATAATTCCAAAAAAAAGTTAAACAGATGTCAAACAAGTACTGCCCGGTTTTATCTGTGAATTTCTTTCAGAATTACAATATCAGGCAACCATCTTAAATTCATCCAGTGCACTGGTGAAATATGTTTTTATATTATTCAAAAAGTCCTTCAGAGTTTAAAAAAGTATGTAAAATAAACCGCATCATGAACTTTTTGACAATGAACATTCCGTCACAGAATAATAAACAAACAGAAGTTCCACTCTCAGGTGCCGCCTTTGAAGTTTTTCAGCACGCGCGCCATGTTTTAGGAGGACACAGACATATGATTTGTGTGGTTATGTAATTGTTTATATTTATGTTTAATTATATTATATTTATGTTATTATATTTAACAATGTTAATATAATTGTATAGTATGTCTATGATTGCCGTAAGTCAAATAAACCTGGTTAATTTTTCCATGTACACCACATAAACAACACTAATTTCTTTAAAAATCCTCCTAAAACATGGCGGAACGTCTGCGCGGAGGAGATGCGCGTACTTAATTTTCCGTGGAGAGTGGGTATTCTGTTTGTTTATTATTCTGTGATTCCGTTATACAAATCATGGTTTGACCATGATGAACTCTTTAGAATGAATAATAGTTTTATATTATTTATTTTTTATTTAAACGTTAAATATGCTTGTTAATAGGTGCTGTATTGGTTTTTTCGTTAATTCCTTTTCATTTTAACACTTTGGCTGCCTCGTCAAATCAGTGCAGAGTTCCGTTGGGCCACGACTTTTTTTCTTCAAACTATTTCTAAATTAGTGCGCATGTCTGTTTGGTGTGTGTCAAAAGTATACACGCAGCCCAGAGAATGGAAAATGCATCTGTGCGCCACGTGTATATTTATCATCGAGCAAAAAGACAAAAGAGGGAATTAGTAGTGCGGTAGTGGGGGCAAAAATATTGTTAGACAGGAAGTGCCATCTTGAGAGGCCAAACTAGGCAAGGAAAGAGAGTCTTTCCTTTTTTAAGAAATCAAATTTAGTTGGATTAGGTTAGTTAGTTTAGTTAGGACACCAAATAGATGTCGGAAATTTTAAATTTGGCGCATTCGCATTTCCGGATATGTCCGCCATCAGAGGCCACTTTTTTGGTCTCCTTTTCATAACGATTAGATTCCCTCTTTTGTCTTTTGACAAATTAAAACCAAATGTGAACCTTGTGAGAAACATTTTTTGTATTGGAATGCTTTTTAGACAATCATATTTTTTATAACAGAAAATAATTTTTAAGTTTTTTTTATTTTTTTCTCTTTTCTCGTATAAAATTTTTTGTGAACTTTTTTATTTGTACGTACATAAAACTTTAGTAATAAATGGTTGATTGTTATTTATTATTTGCCATTTAAATAATCAAGGTTGCCGTATTACTATATGTGATCAATAGTATAAAACGGTATAACTCAGGGGTGTCCAATTTGCAATGCCTCAAGGGCCAAAACTAAAACCTTTGATGTTGTCGTAGGCCATATAATAATTTTGCTACAAGTAATAACAAAATAAAGTGAGGTATAAAAATAATTAAAATAAAAAAAGAGTATTATTTCTTTTATTGCTCAACAACTACATTTTTTATTGATAACACTTTTCAATAATCAATACAAACATTGCAAAAGCAACCAAAAAGATGTATCCAATTAGTGTGAGGACTGTGGTCGATCGGCTTCATCCATCAATGAAGAAATGTCCACCTCCAGTTCAGTTGTAGACACTCTCATAAGATGACGTAAGGAAGAATCGGTAAGGTTGCTTATGTTTTTATTTTTTATGTATTTCATGGAGGAAAAGGCACTTATGTGCATCCGAACATTGACGTCATTTTCAGTTCAAAATCTCGCACGTTTGGGAATTTCTCCATTGACAGTAATTTGAAAAATTTAGGTCCCTTTTCTTGTCTGGTGATTAGGAACATGTCTGCTTGAAGATCTCATAACTCAAGCTGTAAGTTGGGTGGTTGATCATCAATGGTTGTTCCAAGAGAGTTATTATAAAGTAGTACACAGCTTTTAAGACTTTCAATTTGTTTAAACATTGTATTGAATTCATTAATAACTTGTTCAATTTGTGAAATGCAGGATGAAAACTCAATATTTTCCTCACCGTTGAATTCTTCAGCTATTTGCAGACAGCTAGGGAAGCGTGTCAGGTTGTTCTTTTCCAAAGCACGTTTAAACACGTTCAGCTTATTCCGGAATCCGTTTATCATTCCGATCAAATCTGAAACCGTCTGGTTTCTTCCTTGAAGACTCAAGTTTAACATGTTAAGATGATTAGTCAGATCTGTTATAAAAGCTAACTGTCTTAAGAATTCTGGATCCTTAAACTTCTCTTCCAGTTCAGTTGTGTCAGATGAAACCTATTTGTTGAGGAATTTCCTTTCTTATGGCAAAAAATCGTTCCATGAACTTTCCTGCACTCAGCCACCTTACATGGTTGTATATTAGCAAGTCTCCATACTCAGCCTCTGTTTCCACTAAAAACTGCTTAAGTTGCCTGTGTAAAAGAGATCGATTTCCACCTCTAATCATATTTATAATCTTAATCACGGTTTGGAAAACTTGATCTTCCTTGACTGATTTTCAAGACAAAGAATTAATCACGTTCACTGTTCACTAGCAACGTAATAGATTAGCCTACTAACCTACGTTATGCACGTGGTTATCATATGGTTATGGCTTATCATATGGTCTCACAATGCACGTTAATTCTCCAACAAGAATCTCAAAAACATCATCCTCGACAATTATGTGGTTTCCGATTTTCCACCCGCTGACGTCCATTCTACAGTTATTAGTGGGGGGCTTTCTGATCATGAAGCGGTATATACCAAGTTTAGCAGTTTACAAACACCTCACTCAAAAACCCGACGATTAGGTAGGATTTTTTCCACTCCAAACTTTCGTAAATTCTATAATTCATGCTTGACTTCTGACTGGAGTTTTTCTTCTGGGGACATTGACTATAATGTTAGTGATTTGTAGACTTGTATCTATTTTTAATAAAGCATTTCCTCTATTGAACATCAGGTCAAAACATAACAACCTTGGATTACCAAAGGCATTCGCATATCTGCGAAAAATTGCGTTCTCTGCTATATATTAAAAAATTTAATGACAGTATCCCCATCTCTGATTATATCAATAAGTACAGAAAATGCTATATAAAACTACTCAAAGTAGCCAAAAAATCCTACTTTCATAATCGCTTAACAAGCTCCAAAAATATTTCAAAAGAAACTTGGTCAATAATAAACGATTTTCGAAATAAAACCAGTACAGCGAATCAAACCTTTTCTTTTCCTAACCCCGAAAATCTAAATGATTACTTTGTTAATGTGAGTAAAAATATAACCTCAACTATTTCGCCACAACAAGATCCAGTTTCCTATCTCTCTAATTCAAAAAACATTGCTGATACCTTCTTTTTAAGACCAGTTGATAAGACGGAACTCATTTCAACAATTCGTAGTATAAAAAGCACATCGTCCTGTAGTACAGATGGATTATCTATTAAAATTTTTTCAAATATTCCGCATAATGTTTTGGACTTCATGGTCTCGCTAGTAAATGATTGCCTTGAAAAAGGTACATTCCCTAACTGCCTAAAGACTGCCATCGTCATTCCTCTTCATAAAGGTGGAGAAAAATCTGATGCCTGCAACTATAGACCTATTGCCTTGTTACCAGCACTATCAAAAATTATTGAAAGACTTATAAAAGTTCGACTTATGCCCTTTTTCCTTAAATATAATATTTTATCGCAAAATCAGTTCCGCTTTTTGTCTAATAAATGCACTAGTGATGCCATATTTTCTGTGTTACATGATGTATATCTATCACTAAACAGTAACCTCTCCTCCGCCACCGTTTTCTGCGACTATTCCAAGGCCTTTGACTGCGTAAATCACGACATTCTATTAAAAAAATTAACTTTCTATGGAATTCGGGGTGTGTCTTTAAACTGGTTCAAAACTTACTTGGTAGGTAGGAAACAATTGGTTAGAATAAATGACACCGACTCTAGTTGTAAAGATATTGAGTGTGGAGTACCGCAAGGTTCAGTATTAGGTCCCATTCTTTTTTTACTTTTCATTAATGACATCACTTACTTGAAAATTAAAGGGAAAATTTTTCTATTTGCTGATGATACCAGTATTACTTGGAACAGCTCTGATATTTCAACGCTTCATTCAATTATAACCGCTGATTTACTTATAATCAAGGCTTGGTCAGACTCCAACTTACTTAGCTTTAACGTGGATAAGACTGTAGCATTATCTTATAAAGGAGTCATGCAACCCTTGCTTTTGAATGAGAGCCAAATCAATATCGTAAATTCCGTGAAATTTCTAGGTATTCTCATTGACAGTGATCTCAAATGGTCCTTGCATACTGACTCCTTAAGGAAGAAACTAGTTTCAGCTTGCTTTGCAATAAGATCTGTTTCGAAGGAACTAAATTTATCTTCTGCCAAAATGACATATTTCTCATTGTTCGAGTCCCATCTTCGATATGGGCTTCCATTTTGGGGTTCTAGTACAGCGGCCCAATTTGATACTATTTTTAAGTTGCAAAAAAGAGCAATCCGTTATCTATTTGGTCTCAAACAAACAACTCATTGCAAGACCTACTTCAAAAATCACGGAATTTTGACGCTTCCCTCTTTATTTATTTTGGAAACTGTTTGTTTGATTCGAAAGCATCTAAACATTTTTCCGATAGACCTGACCATGGCTACTCCATTAGAAATTCGGATTGTAACGTTTTTTTGCCGATCCCATCCACTCAGCTAGTAAAGAATTCTATTCTATATCGTGCAAAGGAACTTTATAATCACCTTCCAAGAGAAATTAAATCCGCAACATCCTTTATTAAGTTTCGTAAGGTGACAAAAATCTATCTCTCAGAAAGACCATATTATTCAGTTGACGAGTTTCTTAATGTATAACAAAGAAACAAAATTAGTATTGTTTATTATTACATTTGGGTGTCTCAAGCAGTGGCTACAATTTGTCTCATTTGTTGTTGTCTGTACAAATTATGTAGGTTCTACAATAATTTTACTAATTTAAAATTGTGTTATTCTGTTTTTTACTATATTTGTTTTTGTTTTATACTTTTTGTACTATTTGACTCATTTATTTTTTAGCATTGTCCATAAAATTGTTCAATAATTTTCAGTGACAATAAAGCATATTTCTATTCTATTCTACGTGCCAGTAGCACACTGGCACGATGGCGGCTGGCGACGGATGGTAAGCAGTGGGAGGTGTGGCCTGCGTGAACTGTGATGCGCAGTAATCAGTGCAGTTCTCATAGTGATGGAGGACGATTGTGTTCGTTACACGTCCGCGAAGCGGCACGCGGTACAGTACTTGTGATGTAAAACACTGCTAAACCATAAAAAATAAAATAAATTAAAAAATATTTTTTCACAGTGGCAGAATTTAAAGAAAATATACGCGGGTCACAACAAATACCCTCGCGGGCCGGATGCGGCCCGCGGGCCGCCAAGTGGACAACCCTGGTATAGCTAATAAAATCGTAATAAAAAATGCAAACTTTATAATTTCCTACTGCTAAGTATATTTTTATGCAGCCTACGGCCACATCAGTTACTTACCCATATGAGATACATTGGTATTGCGCTCTTTGAATATACACATGGCTCCAACCATAACTTTACATGTGTATCTAAAAGTATACACGCAGCGATGTTGACTCTCACGTGTGTATACTTTTGGATACACACGGCAGTCAAATTATTAATGAGTTTTAGACTTCGCCCATTTACCAAACTTTTAAAAATTCGGGCATTTGCCAAAATTCTAAATTTTTGTCAGAATGTTTTAATTACACCCATTTTTTATGGTTTTGGCCACATATCCTTCCCATAGCTATATGTTGGATAAATAAAAAAAAATCAGAAATCACTTTTAATAAACCATTTTATTTTGTTTAAATAAAATAACAATTAAAATTACATAAGTTTAAAATTAATACATTAATCGATAAATATATTCATATCCTTTCACAAATAAAATAAAATAAAATCACTCAGCTGCCTCTTAGTTCACAATAAGTCACAAAAGTACAGTGGATTTCCTCCTATTATACATATTTACAAAAATTCTAGAAAATTTCGAAGGCACTCGTACAAATACAGGAATGGATTTAATAAAGCTACGCATAGTTTTCTTTTTTAATACTTTAGGATCAAATAGATATAAATATTTTGTGACGATGTCGTCGAATCGTTGTTTTGGGCCGAAATTAACTTTTTCCCAACACTTGTTCAGACCTGTATATAAATAAAATCTTTATTATCATTTTATTTCCGAATTTATTTCTTTTTTATTCTGTTTATGTCTCTATCGTAGTTTCCACAACGTTTCTTCCCGATATGGAGAGATAATTTAAGAAATTTGGAGAAAAATGTCTAAAATTGTCAGTCAATCATTTTCCTTTTATATTTACTCTTTTTTTAGTCGTTCTACTTCCTTTAAATGCCTTAACTGCTGAAACAGTTTGGAATTCTCCTTATCTGTGCTAGCCACTCGGTAAAAAGCATTATTTGGGAGTTACATTCCACCATTTTTAAGTTGTTATACACTACAAAAGGCCTCTTCAAAATCAACAAATCTCATACAGAACAAAATTAAATTTTTGATTGTACAAAGTCAAAAAATTCTTACACAATGTGCGGGACAAAGTAAATTTAAGCCCTCAAAATTCATTATATGTCTTTTAAACATATTTTTATATGTTAAAAAAGTAGCTCATAAATATTTTATCTAAATTAAATGCATATTTTAATTTCTTTATTAATAAATTATAAATATTTGTAGCTGCTCCGTAAAAAATCACACTTAAAATTTTAATTGTATTTAAAAATATTACAAATGTTAGTAGCTGTATTATTTTTTAGACGGCACTTTGTTAAAACAGTTGGTACGAATAGAAAATTAATATTTATAAATATCCTGTGAGTTTAGAAAACGTCAACAGCGACACCTATCGCCATTTTTAATTACTACTACATTTGTTTCAATTCTACGTCATCCATAAGTTCATGTTCTGTGAAATAAACTAGTTTTGTCATTAATAGATGGCGCTGATGACATTTTTCTAAAATCAATAATAAAAATTCAACGTTTTATGGAATGTACACGTCAGTTCTTATTATAAAAGTCTAAAGATTGCTTTATTAAATACTGAATGTGGAAGACCGATCCTGAACGATTTCTAAAATATCATTTTCAGACCAATAAAAAGGTTAAAATATCAATTAGACAAATAACTAAAAGAAGGATACTAGTAAATTCGTTTTTCACAGCAAATTTTTAAAATATTTCATGTAAGACTGTTAAATGTTTTAAAAATGTATATGGCTGATACATTTTAAATAGTACAGAGAACATTAAACCAGGTGAACAATGTTAAACACTACTCAATTGTTTCTATCTTCACATTGCTCCCATTTATAAAAAAAATTACAATAAAATAGTATAATACCTAGATATTATGGATTTCTACGTGTTCACCAGGTTTAACGTATGATATAAACTGATTTAGCTGCTTTTCAGGACGTTTTTTTTTGTAAATAATATCAAAACAAATATTAAGTAATATCCTTGAGCTCTACTTCTCCGAAGAAGTTTCAATTTGGTTTTCGTTTACCACTGCCGCCTTCCTCTTCCTGATTTGAGTGGCGCTACCAATCACCTCCATCCATCTATAAACAACATAATATGTTTAATTACATTTACGAAGCTTTTCTTTCTACTACAATCTAACAAGGCACTTAAATTTCTCACTGAGGGACGAATAGCATAGAAACAGATAAAAAATACATAGAAATACAATATATTGATGCAATCATTTTTTTTAGAAAAGTTTTAGCCTATCAAAAGCCTCAATCAAATCAATAAAGCTCGAACTCACCTGTTGTACGTGTACTCGGATTCCGCCCTGAAGAAATAGACGTGATTTTTATATTGCAGCTTGAATACGTAGTCCTTCGAGATCATGTCTTCTCGCAAAGGGGGGCTGACAGTGTACCCCAGTAAGGGTAGCGACGCTAGGGGAAAATCGTCGATGCAACCTTTGTAGAAGAACAGACAGAAAGACGTGAATACCACCCAGAGTTTCTGCCAACCGTTGCTGCTTTTAAATTTTCTTAAAAGATAGCCAGAGAGTTGATTCTGAAAGAAAAATTATATTTTTAGTATACAAGAATTAGGTGAAAAGTTATCGGTCTAGGTAGCACAACCACTAATCAAATTACTGTCTTGTTATATTGTTTTAGCATGTGTAGATTCGATCAGTTAAGTAAGTTTCTTGTTTACAGATGTTTAATGTAGTTGAACAATGATTAGAGATGACCCGCATGAAGAAAAACAGCAACTACAGAACAAAATGTGATTCTAGATAAACGAGAGAGATGTAAGAGGCAGTAGGCATGCCAAAAAACGAGATACCGCATATTTTACAATATAAAGTAAACATGAAAAAAGGCTGAATTTAATTATGATACTGCTTTCTTTGGTGATAATGCTGATTGACAAGTGTAAACCTTTTTATGGCAATGTATTCTTTCTTTAATGACAATATAGCCGACTTATCATAAAGCTTGTTTTGAATGCTAAAATATGTGGATTGTAATTATGATAATACCCACTTTAATAATAATGCTGATTTTGACAAAGAAAATCCCTTTTTTTTGGTAGTAATATGCCTTTTTTGATAACAATAAAGCCCGTCATTAATTTTAAAGCTTGTTTTTATAGGTAAAGTATGGTGATTTTAATTTAGATAATGCTTACTTCGATAATAATGCTGTTTTTCTCAATTATAAACCTTTTTATGGTCATGTATGCTTTCTTTATTGACAATACAGTCGACCTTGACCATAAAGCTTTTTTTGAATGCCAAAAATATGTTGATTGTAATTACGGTAATGTCTACTTTAATAATAATGCTGATTTTGACAAAGATATTTTTTTTTTGGTGGTAATATGCTTCTATTAATGACAATAATGTCCGTTATTAATTTTAAAGCTTGTTTTATAGCTGCAATACGGTAATTTTAATTACGATAATGCTTACTTCAATAATAATGGTGATTTTGACAACTGTAAAAGTTTTTAGGGCCATGTATGCTTTCTTTAATGATAATACGACTGACTTGGATCAGAAAGCTTGTTTCAACTGCCAAAAATATGTTGATTTTAATTACCGTAATGCCTACTTTAATATTAATGCTGGATTTTGGCAAAGATAATCCTTTTTTGGTGGTAATATACTTCTTTTAATGACAATAAGCACCGACATTAATTATAAAGCTTGTTTTTATAGCCAAAATACGATGATTTTGATTACGATAATGCTTACTTTAATGCTGATTTTGACAACTGTAAACCTCTTTATTGCTATCTATACGTTCTTTAGTACAATACGGCCCACTTTCGTCATAAAGCTTGGTTTAATTGCTAAAAATATGTTGATTTTAATTACGTTAATGCCTACTTTAAAAATTTTGCAGATTTTGGCAAAGATAATCCTTTTTGGTGATAATATGCTTCGTTTTAATGAGAATAAGGCCCGATATTAATTTTAATCTTGTCTTTATATAGCTAATATATGGCGATTTTAATTACGATAATGCTTACTTTGCTGATAAAGCTGTTTTTAACAACTGTAAACATTTTTATGACCATTATATGCTTCCTTTAATGACAATACAGCAGACTCTAATTATAAAGCTTGTTCTGACAGTTAAAAATATGTTGATTTTAATTACGATAATACCTACTTTAATAACAATGCTGATTTTGACAAAGATGATTCTTTTTTGGTGGTAATATACTTCTTTTAAAGGCTCGATATTAACTATAAAGCTTGTTTTAACTGCCAAAAATATGTTGATTTAAATTACGGTAATGTATTTTGTCAATTTTTACCAAAGATAATCCTTTTTGGTGGTAATATGCATGTTTTAAAATAAAATACAGTGATTTTAATTACGATAATGCTTACTTCGATGATAACGCTGATTTTGAGAACTGTAAACGTTTTCATAGCCATCTATGCTTTCTTTAATGACAATACGGCCAACTTTGACCATAAAGCTCGTTTTAATTGCCAAAAACATGTTGATTTTAATTACGGTAATGCATACTTTAATAATAATGCTGAATATTGACAAAAATAAACCTTTATTGGTGGTAATATGCTTCTTTTAATGGCAATATAGCCCGACTATGTTGATTTTACTTACGATAAAGCTTATTTCGATGACCATGCTTTTTTTGATAAGTAGTGTAAACCTTTTTAGGGTCATCGTATGTTTCCTTTAATGACAATACGACTGACTTTGACCATAAAGCTTGTTTTGACATATAAAAATATGCATGTTTTTGATTACGGTACTGCTTGCTTTAATGATAATGCTGATTTTGACAAAATAATATACTTTTTAAAGATAATATGCTGCTTTTCATGTTAGATATCCGACTATGATTGCAAAACTTGTTTTGACGACTAAAATATGGTGATTTTAATTTAGATAATGCATAAAAATGCCGATTTTAGCAACGATAATCCTTGTTATGGCAATAATATGCTTCTCTTAACGAGATACCACATATTATACACCATAAACTAAATGTAAAATGCTTCTAGTAACCTCCGTGTCACTTTGGGGACTGGTAATATTATGGCTTAAGATTTTTTTAATTTCAAATAGATTTTTTAAATTGGACGTTCAGGAAAAACACCCGGACACAAAGAAATGAGTCAAAGATAGACTACCATGAGAAACAACTACATGTTTAGATAATAAAATTATTTTTTAAATAGTATTTCAAAAACTTTTCATATTAACCTCGAAATAACCACATGATCATACAATTTTGGCAGTTCTTGGTACTAAATTCAAAATAAACGGAAATAACTTACCTCCACAGCCAATAACTCGTCTTTCATGCTAATACTGGTGCTCCTATGCCAGCACACGTGTACAGTGGTGTTGCTTCTCTGTGCCTGCGGTTTAGTCTGAGTGCCAACGTCATTGTTGCCAACCTGATCTATGTGTTCGTCCGAAGAACCTAAGGAAACAGATAAAACTGCAAATTTCTGACCTGTTTTTGCTGCTGATGTTTTATTGTAAATATTAATAGATACTTACTACAACTTTTAAGACTCAAATATGTAATTTTTGTATCGGATTTATCTCTGGCCATCTGTATCGCGCGTTGAAGGTCGTTCTTCCATTTCTCCTTCTCTTCCAACGAATTAGCAGCTACAGTTAGTGCTCTATTGCCGCCATAAATGATCAAACCGTTAAACATCAAATCGCCGTCGGGTTCTTCAATCAATACACCCCTAAGGGGCATGTGTCCGTGGACTTTAAACTGTAGAGTGGCTTGCGATCGTGATGTATACAATAAAATATCGGAGAACTAAAAAAAAAAGAAATATAATAGTGGTTCTTCTTTTACTTAATAGAAAAATTAAAGCAGTGAAGGCAAGATGTACAAATAATATGCAATATAACGACAAAAAAATAGTAAAAACAACAAAAAGAATATAAAAGAGAAATGAAATAAATTTCAGAAACGATAGAAGAAAGCAAAATATAAAGAAAACAATTAATCAAAAACACTTACCAAAAAGAACATTCTTTGTTGATAGCCCTTTCGCGAATGCTTCAAGAGACACCCGTGCCTGATGAACGTTCTTCCAGGTTGAACCAGATTGTCGAAGCCGACAATATCTCTTTGCAACTCGCACAACGTGGCGAGGTTCTTGGATTGTTCCAGAGTTTCCGAAACTGGCTGCATTAAGTCTTTCAACGTGTCTATGGCGGTTCTGCAGTCCGTTCTGTCTGGGTGGTTTTCGTCATAGTAATTCAGAAGCCGTTTCAAGAGCGACTGATATTGAAGCAGCCTGTGGAGAGGTTTCAGAACGAACGTCGTGAGCGGAAGATAACAGACTTTTTGAGTTTCGAAGTCGCGGTAGAGCTGCTCGAAGCGGTTGTTTTGTTTGAAAGCTGTATCGAGACGTTCTAGGACTAGCATGTGGCCGTCGAGGTACTCTTCATAAATCTAAACGAAAAAATATTCTTAAAACGTCTACAAGATAACTGTAGGGATGAGATAAATGCTAAGAGAATCTATTCTTAACGTAGTAAACACAATTCTTACCGGCAAGAGAGGTGGAAGATGTGCCAGAAGGACATCAGCGACTTTTTCCGCCATTGGTACCGCCCTCGGACCTCCTTTGATGTCCCAACTCTTTAGCCTCTTCTCTAGATCTTTCACCAGGAGACCATGCGCCTGGGCCAAAGGCGCTATTAGTGACAAGAGGATTTGGCATTCTTCAGGCTCTTCTTTTCCTACTTCATCCCTGAACCACTAAAACAGTAAACGATTTAACTTGAGTTTTATTATAATATATAAGTCATTATAATAAAAGTCATAATATAATTTGAAAACGTTCAGTGATGAGTTCGATGGCGATAATTCGTTGAATTTGGTAACGATTTTTTTTTGTGGTAATATGCTTCTTTTAATGACAATAAGACTCGACTTTAATTGTGAAGCTTGTTTTAATAACAAAAATATGCTGATTTTAATTACGATAATGCTTATTTCGACGATAATGTTTATTGTGACAATGAGCATCCTTTCTTTCGATGACAATATGCTTATTTGAATAACAATAGGCCCTACTTTGATTGTAAAGCTTCTTTTAATAGCAAACATGCGCTGATTTTAATTACGATAATGCTTATTTTAATGATATGCTGATTTTGATAACCATAACCCTTTTTTAACAATAATATGTTTCTTTTAATGATAATAAGGCTGATTTTCATGATGATCCTTATTTTGATAACCATGTAATCACTTTTTTGTTGATAATATGCTTCTTTAATGACAATAATGTTGAACTCGATTAAAAAGTTTGTTTCAATAACCAAAATATGCAGATTTTAAATACGATAATGCTAATGATACTGTTTATTATGACAACGACAATCCTTTATTTTGATGACTATATGCTTATTTAAAAATAAAGGTGGATAGGATAGGAGGATAAATGCAAGGAAGTAGAGGAGTTATGAAAAACATGATACGTTTAATATGTTTAAAAAAGTTTCAGAAGTAGCTGGTCTTTATCATAAGAAAACTCCACATACTATAACCGATTCGTCGGGAAAAATGATAATAGACGAACATGAAATTCGAACAACATGGTGTAATTATATAAGTGAACTGTATAATGATGATAGACCCGAAGAACTGGAGACTTTAGTTGAAGGTGAAGGACCAGAAATACTAAAATCAGAAATACTGCATGTTATAAAGTTAGCAAAGAACAAGAAAGCCGTTGGCCTTGATAACATACCGACAGAGATGTTAAAGCTTATAAATAAGGAGAACATTAGAATACTGGTCAAGCTTTTCAATGATGTTTATTCGACTGGTGATATTCCTGAAGATTGGTTAAAGTCCGAATTCATAACACTACCAAAAAAACAACGTCCGAAAAACTGTAGCGATTATAGAATGATAAGCCTTATGAGCCACACTTTGAAAATATTTCTACGCATCATCCACAGTAGAATCAGAGATAAATGTGAAGAAGACCAGGATGAAACACAATTTGGCTTCAGAAATGGACTGGGAACTCGGGACGCCCTCTTTGCACTAAATGTATTACTGCAGAAAAGTCGAGATCAAAGGAAAGACGTCTTTGCTGTATTTATTGACTATGAAAAGGCCTTTGATCGAGTACAGTATCACAAATTAATTACAATATTAAAAGATAAAGGAGTTGATAGTCAAGACATGCGATTCATAGAAAAGTTATACTGGCGTCAAACAGCGACAGCTTGCATAAACGGAAAATCAAGAGAAATATGTAAAATACAAAGAGGTGTCAGACAGGGTTGTATACTATCCCCACTGTTATTTAATTTATATTCAGATAGAATATTTAAAAGAAGCGCTGCATAATTTGGAATGGGGCGTGAAAGTTAATGGAATTCTGATAAATGCAATCAGATATGCAGCCGATACAGTTATTTTAAGTGATGATTTGAATGGACTAAAATGCCTTTTAAATGCCATTGATACAGTGGGAAGAGAGTTTGGCCTAAACATAAACTGTTCAAAAACAAAACACATGGTGTTTAGCCGTTTAGTACATCAAGATGCACGATTATATGTTGATGGTCATATAATTCAAAGAGTGTCCAGTTTTAATTATCTTGGTTGCCATATTACTGAACAACTAGATCCAGATCAAGAGATAAAATGTAGAATCGAGATAGCCCGCACGACATTTTTAAAAATGGGGTCATTCTTCTGTAATGATAACTTGCAACTTCAACTTCGAAAGCGCATGGTTAAATGCTACATTTGATCAGTCCTCTTATACGGTGTCGAAGCATGGACATTAAAAATATCCACCATTAATCGTCTGGAGGCCTTCTGCACAGACGTATACTAAAAATTCCATGGACGGCTATGCTGACAAATTTGGCAGTCTTTGAGAGAGCAAATGCTGCTCGCGAGCTGCATCAAATGTAAAAAGATGGCCTATTTTGGACACGTAGTAAGAGGAGACCGATATAATATTCATCAACTTATTATGATGGGTAAAATCGAAGGACGCAGAGGAATTGGTAGAAAGCAGGCCTCTTGGTTGAAGAATATCAGGGAGTGGACAGGAATAAGGAAAGCTGAGCAACTCTTTAGAATAGCTCGAGACAGAGACAGTTTCGCCACGTTAATGGCCAACGTCAAGGGGACTTGATAGGGCACGTTAAGAAGAAGAAACTTATTTAAATGACAATAGACCCTGCTTTGATTGTAAAGCTTGTTTTAATAGCAAAAATACGCTGATTTTAATTAAGATATTGCTTACTTTGATGACATGCTGACTTTGATAACGATAATTCCTTTTTAGCAATAATTTGCTTCTTTCAATGACAATAAGGCCCATTTTTATTGTCTAGTTTTTTATAGCAAAGATATACTGATTTTGCTTACGATAATGCTTACTTCAATAACAATAAAGTTTAACTTAATTGAAAAGCTTGTTTAAATAATAAAATGTGCTGATTTTGATTACGATAATGCTTATTTTGACAATAATCCTGATTTTGATAATGGCAATCCTTTCTTTTGATGATAATATGCTTATTTGAATGACAATAAGTCCGACTTTGATTGTAAAGCTTCGTTTAACGGTAAAAATACGTTAAATTTTGCTTCTCCACTGACGATAAGGTTGAACTTGACTGCAAAACTTTGTTCAATAACAAAAATATGCAGATTTTTGTTACGATGATGTTCATTTTGATAATAATACTGATATTGGTAAATATGATTGTTTTTTGGCAGTCATATGCTTGTTTTAATGACAACAATGCCGATTTTGATTATAAATATTGTATTAATAGTTAAAATATGCTGATTTTGATTACGAGAATGCTTACTTTGAAGGTAATGCTGATTTGGAAAATGGTAATTGGTTGTTAAATGATAATGTGCTCTTTTTAATGACGATAAAATAAACATTCATTATAAAACTTGTTTTAGTGAAACGGTATGGTATATAAATCTTCGACACGTAAATCTAAAATGTACTTACAACATTGATTACATCCAAATCTTTTTTGTAAGTCAGTTCTGTCATTAAAATCTCTTTTGCAATGTAATAGGTCTTGTCAACGACATGCTTCGACTTCTTCTTTGTTTCTCCTTCAATTTCAGCGATGATCGTTGTCGTATTGGTTGAGTTGCCTGAAATGAACACAATTTTTGAAAGATTTGATTGAGCTTCATGGATCAAACCGTTTGAACATTTTACGATCAATTGCAAAAAGCATTTACTCACCATTTACCATCGTATTTGCGTTGATACTGTTCATCAGCTGTTCTTTAGCTAAAACCTTAGAAGGACTATCGTCGCTATTAAGAGTATTGGTGGTACTGTAGTTGCCATTTGAAGCTGCCAACGAAAGTTCCGAAACGTTGCCGTTAGCTGACCTGAGCGGAGTGGAAGTGTAGAAGTTGTTGTTGTCGCGTATTTTAGCATCTTCGGCTTTGGTTTTTTCGAGGAGTTCCTTCTTGCTATCGTCTATAAATTGTAACAATATTAGAGAAACTGTTAGGGTAAAAATGTTAGAAAAAAAAAGCCAAATATAATAAGAGTGTACAAAAATAAGGTAAAAAAAGGGAACTAAATACAAACAGGTGTTCACACGATAATAAATAATACAAAACGAAATAGATTGCTTCAAAAATGTTCTTTCGAAATAAAATCAAAAAGTTTGTCGGTTCAAATAGAAAAAAAAATTAAGGGAGTATTTTATAACAATTACATAAAAAATAGTACTAAAACAAAGCATACATATATATAGACCAGGATTGATAATTTTTGAAACCAAAAAAAATTATAGCAAAATGAAACCTGTTGAAAAAAGGAAGAGAATATGCTAAAAATGAAAGAAAAAATAAATTCCACTCCATCCGAGGTCGGGACGTGGAAGGGGGTGAGTTTTTACGGGTAAAAATCGGTTTATCGCGATTTTCGGTGCTATGGAACAAAGTTAATGGCAAAGTTGTGGGTGATAAAAAGATCTATAACTTTTGTATTTACACTTTTTTTACATTCTTCTCAGCCTTCTGTCGTCTATGTTTGGACATAGGCCTCTCCCAACTCCTTCCATCGGTCTCTATACTGAGCAACATATTTCCAATGTGTTCCGGCTATTCTTTTAATGTTATCAACCCATCTCATCTGTAGTCTTCCTCTTGGTCGTTTACTTTCGTAAGGTCTCCAATGTTGTATTGTAGTATTCCAACGTTGGTCTTTCTGTCTAGCAGTGTGGCCCGCGAAGCTCCGCTTAAGTTTGGCAATTTTTGTTGTTATGTCCTCGACTTTTGTTTTGGATCTTACCCAGTCGTTCCTCGTTTTATCTGACAGTCGTATACCTAACATTGCTCTTTCCATTGTTCTTTCTGTTGTGGCTAGATTATTCATGTTTGGCTTGGTTAGGGTCCAGGTTTGACATCCATATGTCATGATAGGAAGGATGCATTGGTTGAACACTTTGCTCCTCAAGTATTGGGGTATTTTGCGGTTCTTAAGTATCCAACTAAGTTTTCCAAATCCTGCCCATGCTAGTCTTGCTCTTCTTGTAATTTCCGCACTTTGGTTCTCTTCGTCAAGTCTCAGGATTTGCCCTAGGTAGATATATTCCTGGATTTGTTCTATCTCACTGCCGTTTATAGTTATATGTCTGGGGTCATCTGTATTTGTCATTACTTTTGTTTTTCTTTCATATTCATTTTTAGGCCGACGTATTGGGAGCTGGCTGCTAGTTCCCCCAACATAATTTGCAGTTTCTCGAATGTGCTCGCTATAATCACTGTCGTCAGCGAATCTGAGGTGGTTTAACTTGTTGCCATTAACGTTAATGCCATAGGTTAACCAATTTGTAGTTTTGAAGACGTCTTCAAGGGCTAGGTTGAAAGGCTTTGGCGATATTACGTCTCCTTGTCTCACACCTCTCTTAATGGGGATGGGATTTGTATTTTTATCTAGTTGTACTATCGTAGTTGCATTTTCATATATATTATGTATTAGTTGCTTATATCTCGAATCTATTCTACAATTATTAATAGCTTGTTCTATGGCCCACATCTCGATACTATCAAACGCCTTTTCATAGTCGACGAAGGCAAGAAATACGGGTAGTTGGTATTCATTTGCCTTCTCTATCAATGTCTCATTGTCAGCAGATGGTCTGATGTACTATATCCTTTGCGGAAGCCAGCCTGTTCAACCGGTTGGTAATTATCCATTTTGTAGGTTAACCGGTTATTAATAATTCTCATAAATAGTTTGTATACTTGACTGAGCAACGATATAGGTCTATAATTCTGTAGATCACATTTGTCCCCTTTTTTGTGTAAGAGTATTACTAGACTCTCGTTCTAGTCTTTCTAGTCTTTCTAGGGATCTGGCTATTATGGAAACATCTATTAAATAGCTGTTAGTACAGGGATTGTTAATGTCTTCCTTGTTTTCAAGAGCTCGGCAATTATACCGTTGTGTCCTGGAGATTTATTATTTTTTAGTTCTTTTAAAGCTCTTTCTATTTCGTATCCCTTTATATTTGGTAGTACTTCTGATCCCACTTTTTTTACATAATCTCAAAATTTTTGTGGAAAATTCAAAAAACTAAGTTTTTCGTTTTTTCTTTTTATCTTTTACAAAAAAATTTTTATTTTACGAAATTTGATGAAAACTTGTCTTAGTATGTACCAAACACACTGTAATTTTTTGGAATTGAAAAATTTATTTTTTTACCTGATATTGATTTAATATCGAAAAAGCATCCTAATTTTCAATCAAAAATTCACGCGTCAAAATATCAGCTTTTTTAAAAAAGTCGGTGGGCTTTTTGTTTGTTAAAATGTCTACTTCCTGATAGTGTAACAAAAAATATACATTACTATGGCAAATGTTTTCAAAAAACGCAAAAAATAAAAACAACTCAAATCGAAAATTTTTCTTTTTTCATTATTATGTACAATTTTGAAATATTTCTTATAATTAATACTGTCATTAGTGATGTAGCTTAAGATTTCATGATACATTGAAAAACAAAAAAATTATAAATCCACAAAACATTAAGATTGCAAAAAGACATGTGAAAATAGCTGTTAAAAATATTTAAGATAGGATTTAAAGGTAATTTCATCAAAAAAATGTGACTGCTTTACGATTTTTTTTTTACATTTAAAAAGATAGTTTATTAATGTTTAATTACATTTTGTCATGGGCAATCTTACAATATATATTTTTAGGATGTTTATGTTTATCATAATATTTTTTAGGGCATTAATTTTTGCCTCTTTGATGGCATTCCTTCGTCGCCTTCTGATTCTAGAAGATCTTCGAAATCTTCAAGACCTTCACCGTCTTCATCTACAATATTGTTTCCTGTCTGCGTTACTTCCTCATCCACAATTTCATCGTAGGCTTTTTCCTCCACATTAGAGCACTTTTCTGAGCCGTGACAACTTGAACATAAATTTGTGCATTTCAAACCATATTTTCGGCAACCACATTTTAAAATGTTACATCCAGTTTCACAGCTGCAGCAAATAGTTTTGAGCAGCATTTCCGGGACCAATTCCTTTTCTGTCAATTTGGGCATAATGCCTCGTTGATGTTGTTTCCAGCCTCAATCTCTTGCTATCAGTTCCTTGCCCGGCCATGTTTGAAGCTGATAATATGCCCTGTAACAATGTTGTTCTGCTGCACCTTCTGCGGGTGGGAGATTTGCCAATACGAAAGATGATTTGATTTTTGCCAATTGATATTTTTGAAATCGTAATTGATTCAGCGTTAGCTTATGATTTTTGCACTTATAAATAGATTTGATTAATTGTAATCCATTCTTTGCGATATCTTGTTTATTTGCATCTTTTTCATAAAAAATGTTAGCCAAACTTGACACATTTTTAGCGTCTATTAATGAATTTACGATACTTTTCTTTCCTTTCCCGGCAAATCCAGATGTTGTATCGCAACCTAAAATAATGCAGAAACGCAATGATATTTTTGCAAGATTCATATTTGAAACTATTCTACGTGAAAAATTGATCTTTTACAGTTCCAGAACCTGGTTAAGAAAATAAATGTCATTATTATTTTCATTTAATTGAATCAAAAGGAATAAAAGATCAATATCTTGACCCACAACAATGACAGTTTTATTGGTCTTATCAAATTTAAATATTATTAACTTAATTGTTTGTTAATTATAGTAGAATATTTCAATTTATAATTTTTTTATTTATCAATGAAATCTTACTTTACTTACTTTACCATGAAATCTTACGCAACATGAGTAATTACGGTATTAATTTTAATAAATATCTCAAAATTGTACATAATGATGAAAAACATTTTTCGATTCGAGTTTTCTTGGTATTTTGCGTTTTTTGAGAACATTTTCCACAATAATGTATATTTTTTTTACACTATCGGAAAGTAGAGATTTTAACGAATAAAAAGCCTACCGACTATTTTAAAAAACATGATATTTTGACGCGTGAATTTTTGCTTGAAAATTAGGGTGCTTTATCGATATTAAATTAATTAATATTAAATATTAATATTAAATTAAATTAATATCGATAAAGCACCCTAGCACAGGTAAAAAAATTAATTTTTCAATTCAAAAAATCAAAAACTTAATTTTTTGAATTTTCCACAAAAATTTTGAGGTTATGTAAAAAAAGTGTAAATACAAAAGTTTTAGATCTTTTTGTTACCTACAACGTTGCCATTTAACTTTTTTCCATAGCACTTGTAGTTTCGCCGAAAATCGCTATAAACCGATTTTTAGCCTTAAAAACACCCCCTCCAACTTCCCGACCTCGGATGATTTTTTCTTCCATTTTTAGCATATTCTCTTCCTTTTCCAATAGGTTTTATTCTACTATAATTTTTTTTTTTGACATTTTACCTTTTTTTAAAGACTTCGACACTGGTCTAGTATAAAAATTACTTATATATCAATTAATAAAACAAATTGTAGTTGATATGGACAAATAATAAAAGATCGCGGTTAAGAATAGGTAAAATTTGACTGATATAAACGGGATAGTGATTAAAACAAGTTGCTAAAAAGAGAACAAACTTGTAAAGCGCTTATTGGAAATAAAGTGTCTCTCTAATTACGTTCTACTTCAAGACGGGTATTTTTTAAAGCAATCTACTTGAAAAAATAAAAATTTGACACACCAAACCAATTGTTAATAAGCTCACCTTCTTCCTGTTAGGTAAGCGTCAAGAGAAAACATTGAAAAGCCACAAATTTTGACAAATCGTATGATTTATTTCGAGAAAACTGATCGTTTACAGTGGAATGATACTATTATGTGTTTTTATAATAATAATATTAAAAAACTGTTCTGATAAATTCAAATGATTGTACACAGCACAAATATGAAGAACTCTACCGATACGTATTCATCGAATAAAATTATCAATTAATAAAAAACAACATGTTCAATCGGTTTTATATGCTCTTAGCATTAGTTAACAAAAGTTTGGATAAATCCCTGGTGGTTCAAACAACTCTGAAACTTATTCGAAGTTACTATAGACAAAAATAATTTATTAATCACGTCTAGTTGACTGTCTCGCTTCGCAAAAACACAACAGAAAACTGATAAAAAACAAATACAGCACTTAATCAAGGTGTTACGGCCCTGTAACATATTTTCTTTAACGTAAAAAAATTCCAGTTTCGTTAAATGTCTTTCTGAAACTTTAATACCTCATAAATCAGACCCTTTTGTAAATATTCAACGAAAAATTATTTACACAATATCTGAGGGCCACTAAAACTAAATTAAATTCAACTTCAAGTTACTGACAGAATAAACACAAGTCACCGCGTGATATTGTACAGATTATAGAGATATATGCAAAAGATAAGACAATATAGAGACAAGATAGAGGAAATATACAGACTGAAAATAGAACAATTTATTACTTGAACGAAACATTGATAAAATGCTGGCCTTACAAAATCAAAAGTTTGGGTGGATGCTTCTGTGACTTCTGCGAGAGGTGTAGCCACTAAAACTAGGCGAGATTCTCAAAAGACAAGCAAAAAGAATTTGAACCAAATCTTTCTACACACCTGCATTTTTTATTATTCTATTTTACGACTTCTCGCTAAAAGGGTTTTTGCACTATGTACCCTTCACCCCAAGAAGGGAGACATTCACGTAGTAGTCTTGTCTGGAAGAGGTTGAGGACTTTAAAGAATATACGAACCGGCGTAGCCCCACTAAAGAAGAATATAATAAAGTGGAACCCACAAATGACTAACGGTGACCTGTAAGTTCGACGATCTTCGATCTTTGGTCTTAAGCACAACCCAAAAACAATATGCCCTGCATAACTGAAAGAGCTGAAAACCACGCAGGCAGAACTTGGTTCACACTAAATCGCATAATGTAATTAAATCGATGTGCTAGTGTCTGTTGTACAATGTGCAGTCTCTATCATGAAGTCTCTATCTCGTATACTCCGCAGCTAAATACTGCTCTCCTGTTTGGCTGAATAACGTTCACACAAAAATTATGGATACCCAGCTCAATGTCGCCATGCGTCTCATATCTGGAACGATCAAGTCTACACCTGTGGAGTGGCTTCCACTACTGAGCCATATACCTCCACCTAATCTTCGTCGTCAGCATGCTCTGCTTAGAGAATTCCAAAAGCTGCTTAACAACCCGCAATTACCTGTACACACATATGTCGCCGACGCTAATTCACATCGATTGCGCTCCAGAAAACCTCCGACTAGAGATGCAATAAACTTGAGTTCCAACAATTTCCAAATGAACTCTCAGTGGAAGAACATGCAGAGCGACAGACCGAACCTAATAATGAGAAACACACCATGCATCACAGAAACTCCACCAGGTTTTGACCTCCCCCGAAAATCATGGTGAACTCTTAACAGGATAAGAACGGGTCATGGAGTCTGCGCAGATTACCTTTATAAATGGAGGATGAGAACCTCTGCTGAGTGCGACTGCGGCGCCGAGATACAGACCATCCAGCATATGATTGCCGAATGCCCTCGGAGGAAGTATTATGGAGATCCTCTAGACTTCGCCTCTGCAACACCAGCGTCGATTGAATATATTAATACATTAGATGTTAGATTGTAACATATATGTGATAATATTGTGTATCAAATTGCCATACGCTAAATAAATAAATCTATCATGAGATCTAAATAATTAAACATATGAAACATATTAACGGTGAAAAGCTATTACTGTAATGTCTATATTAAAACAGCTGCCAATAGCGAGACAATCAACTAAAAATGAACAACGGAAACATTATCAGAGTTGTTTAAAGTATATACTTTTAGACTAAATCTATTACTATATGATTATTATATCAACATTTTTTTCTCATTAAACATCGTAAAGAAAAACAGAACGAAAAATATTATTGACTACACATTATATTTTTGAAATCATTTTTACTATTATCATTCAATTCATTCATTGATAAGCGGGAGAATTCGAGCATTTTGAAATGATCAAAATGATGAATTTTTTACATACGGGAGTCCATTTTCAATAGGTAAAAATAGGAAAGAAATGACTCAAAACTAATTTTATTGTAACTTGAACGACCGATTTCAGGCTCTGAATTTCTAGCCCATCGTCAGGTGCCCCATTAAGGTCACCAAAACGCTAAAAAAGAAATGTTACAGTTGTTAGTTTTTAAATATAAATTATGCCAATACTAAGTCTATAATGAGTATATTTATATGGTGTAAGAGTATTATCATTATATTTACATAACAATACAAAAAAAAAAAATGGTTTAATGTAGTTATACTGATAGAGCTTTATGCCAGGGTAGTGTTAGTAGAGAAAATGCCTTACTACACATCGATGTAGGTGCAGTAACTTGGGGAGAAGATATTATTGCGTAGGGCGATGCTGTCAGGATGTCAGATGATCAACATCGTAAAGGGCGTAAGCTGCAGTATTCAGGACATATTGAGAAATCAAGGCAGATATAAGCTACTCCAATGCATTTTGCAAGGTAAAATCGAAGGAAAAAGGGCCTCAGGACGAAGAAGAACATCCTGGCTTGCTCACCTGAGAGCATGGTATAGAAAGACCTCAACACAGCTATTCCCTATATAGACAATAGTTAATAAGCTTATATTGGTTTTATTTACTAGTGTAAAACGTACATGGGCGTGCAAATGGGTTTGATAGGATTTTTAAAAGTTACATAATATGAAGGAGTATCACAGTACATCATCATCTTGCGGCATGAATTGCGAGTGAATGAATTGCGGCATGAATTTGTGAAATTGTTGGAATTTCCTTGGCAAAATAAAAAGAATGAACCTTTCTCACCGAATTACACTTTTAACAATTCCATTAATTTCCAGTGGTCGTCTCCGTGATTTTACAACAAGATTCGTGATGACCCCTTTCTTGTCCTCCTTTCTTAAATTATAAAATGACTTCTTGGAACATCCTGTGTATTTTGCGCCCATCTCCAAAACACTGTCTACAGAGCACGTAGGATTATCGTGTTGTAATGCTTTAAAAACATTTAATATGATGATCTTTTCGTTGGCCGAGACCGCAGCGAGCTTTAGCCGTTTTGTTGGAGAAAAATCCGCCATGACGCCGTTACGAAAGTCTACCAACGAGTATTTGAGATTTCCAAAGATTCGAAATATATATAGGTACGGTGTTTACAACATTTGGAAGTTCTCCACTTTAAAAGTAATTAAATAATTACATTAGAAAGTAATTAAATATTTGCTCATGCATATTAAGTACAAATTATTAAAGTACATTCCATGAATGTATGAAATTAAACCAAGTGTATAATCAGTATTCGTAATTATTAAAATGTAATAGATATAATAGGTATTAATAAAGACTTATTAAAAAATTATATAAGATGTTATGGATCTTTGCTATTGAGCGCGTTAAAGAATTCAAGTATCTTGGAACAACAATAACTGAAGACAATAACGGATCACAAGAAATAAACAACAGGATTCAAGCCGGCAACAGATGTCTTTTTGCCCTCCAAAACCTTATAAAATCGAAACAACTAACACTACGTACGAAGATACAGGTCTACAAAACAATCATACGACTCGTTGTGATGTATGGAAGCGAAACCTGGACGATAACAAAGGCAAACGAAAAGAGACTATGTGTTTGGGAAAGAAAAATCTTAAGGAAGATCTTTGGCCATGGGCTGGATGAAGCATCAGGACAATATAGGATAAAAACTAATAAAGAGCTCAAAGAACTTTACCCAGACGCCAACATCATAAAAGAAATAAAGTCCAGAAGACTCCAATGGACAGGACACCTCAGAAGACATTCTGACGAACGAACAGTAAGACTGGTGTGGGAGGAAGCCCCAACTGGAAGGAGACCACGCGGACGCCCTCGTCTCCGGTGGCGAGATAATATAGCGGGTGACCTAAGCACTAAGGGCATGGAGAATTGGATGGAGGTTGCTCAAGACAGAAAACAGTGGAGGCATGTTGTCGAGTCGGCTAAAACTCACGAAGGGTTGTAACCCCACGGAGTCAGTAAGTAAGCTGAGACTCTAAAGAATGTTGAAATATTGCGCTATTGGAATATAGCCGCAGGTATATTCCTTTACTGCACGGACATCAGAAATGAAGTAGGGTATACTTACTTTAAGCCATTCTTCTGGTTTAGTTCAGTAGACTTATAATACATTTATACCATATATGTAAATATGTTCATTACAGATTTAGTATTGGCATAATTTATATTTAAAAACCTATTACATTTTTTTG
Source organism: Diabrotica balteata (assembly GCA_918026665.1). Classification (NCBI taxonomy): domain Eukaryota; kingdom Metazoa; phylum Arthropoda; class Insecta; order Coleoptera; family Chrysomelidae; genus Diabrotica; species Diabrotica balteata. The sequence goes on from OU898280.1 coordinate 2,181,707, forward strand.
TGGTTAAGTAAATTTTATGATGATTCTGTCATCAGCGTATCCTTCGTTGGGCTTTTAGTGAATATGCATTTGCCACCTTACACGATTTTCCAAAAACCAAAATTGTAACATATATATATATATTGAAGAGCACTGTCTACCAAGTGGAACCTTGTTTTACTCCACGTAATTTCTTCGTGGCGTATATCATCTTTATAAAATCTTAACACATTTAATTTGGCACACATTTACAATAAAAAAATTTGGCACTAATTAATAATTAAATGGAAGTTTCGACAAAACCCTCGAATTCTTCTGCCACCGTTTCTTTAGGCCTACATTTACGTTTTTTTTTTTGTTAATCTTAAACAATCACAATGAATGGAAGAATCGAAACAAGTGTTAAAAGTATTTAAAAAAATATATACACAACTCATTTTGTACTACTAGGTGATACAAAACTATTTTGACACCCTATTTTAGACCGAGAGAATTTTAATTGACCATATTATAGAAGACCAACATCAAAAGGTGCAAAATTTACGTGGATATTAACGAGGTCGTGATTTTAAAGTGAAGATATGAGGGCCGAGTGATAAGTTGAGGATAACAACTTTGAAGTGTATTAGAATTCGGCATAATAATCAATTATTTTTAAAGTTTTTTTTCACTATTGAACCAAAGCTTTTCATTTTACCCTCATAGATTCAATTTAAGGACAAAAATAAACCCATCAAACAGCGAATATATCCATTCAAGAATTTATATCATGTTTAATCGAAGTATATCCAAAAACATCGTATGGTCAATTAAAAAAACAACAACAACGAAAGAAACAACAACAAAAACAATATCACAAAACTCGCCATCAGAATCTTGTACATCAAATTCCAATTTAAATTGAACAATAATATTATCTTTATTTCATTTTTTTGATTTTTTTTAAGTTTTTATAACTATTTACAATATTTCATCAGTCTTCGGGCTGCTTTATTTTATATCAAAGCGAAATTGTTGAACAGTGCAAACTTGTTTATTAATATGATTCGAAATCACAACCATAAATTTGTAAATAAATATAATACATCTTTATATTTTAAGTAACTAATGATTTTTTTATATATATTGATTACAATTGACAAACACCAAAAAAAAAAGAGCTACAATAATCAAATTATGTCAAAATTAACGATTGATGGATGAGTTGAAATATTGGAAACAAGACTAAGAAAATATGTACTAAAGACATGAATTAATTTATTCAAGTTACGATTTCTGGAAAGTTCCAAATAAAAATTTTTGCAAAACACTCTTTGATACAAGTAACAGCCTGCTTTTCATAAATTAACAACAGCATGTAATAAAAAAAATATACAAAGGATTGTAAATACGACAAAATAAAGAAATGACTGCCTGGTTGAATAACACACCTGTATACCATAATGTCAGTATGTATGAAATAAATTCATATTTAGCTTTATTATGTACTATGTGAAAAAACCTAAAACAGGTTGATTTTTATTCTTAAATTGACAATTTACAGTATGAAAATATTGTCTCCCTCCAGCACCCCTTTGAATTATAAGCATCCCCTCGAAAACTTTAAATAACAAAGGGGATCGTGTAGCACCTTGTTAACCCTGCTGTACCGTTCGAGTAAACTACACAAATTTACTGTTCGGGTCAATATGACCCAACTATGATTTACGCTCCCTAATAGAAATAAAATAAGCTAATGGTGCTAAACAAAACTGTATTAATAAAAAATTATAGTTAATTAAACAATAATTATATTGTTACTGTAAATTAAACCTTATTAACAAAAATAAAAAGCATTTTTTCTTTCCCAAAAAACCCTAAGAACAAATATCTACAAAATTTAATTCAGTTTACAACTGGGACAGTAATAGAAAGAATGGGTTTTACAAATATGTTTATGACATATACAACATAAAATATTAGTCTTGTTATCCCTTTTAGAGCAAAATTTACAGCGTGCTCGTTTAGCAGGCGGAGTTGGATGGTCCATAGACGGTTCACTAGAATTTCCATCTTCTCTACTCGCTTCTGCTCGTGTTTTTTTTACCAGTTCTTGTGAGTCTTTAGTTCGCGGTAAGTTTTTCCTGGAAAGGATAAGTGGTTTCACCAGTGTTTTTCCCAACTCCTCAAGAAAAATTCGTCGTTTTGTAAGTTTATTGGTATTCCATTGGGGATTTATCGATGTCCATAAAACGAACGCGTTGTAGGCAGAAATGTCCAGCATATTGTAAAAAACAATCATGGGCCAGCGATTTGTCTTCCTCTTACATGTATATGTACCAACAAGCTGATCTAGAGTATCCACTACCCCTTACTGGAATTGTAATCTAAAATAATTTGGGGCTTCTTGTCATTTCTGTCACTAATAGCCTTTTCATGATGCAAAGTACTCATAAGAATAACATTTTTATTCTTTTTAGGAATATAGTTAACAACAGTGGTATCTTGTGTGAAGTAAAAAGACGAACTATGAACTTCTTTATTCGCAATTTGTGCTGGAAGCTCTCGTTTATTTTTTCTTATAGTCCCCAGCATTGTATTTTTTCTTTTTAGAAGAAGTTGTCCTAAATTGTACGATGTAAAAAAGTTATCACATGTAATATTGTGGCCTTTCAAATCACTACTCAAGTCGCACACCACACGCATTCCCTGATTTCGTTCTGGCGCGGCACCTTCTTCCTTTCCTGTATAGATCTGCAATTTTAGAGCATAAGAACTTTTACTGTCACATAAGGCCCAAATGTTTATGCCATATTTCGCTGGCTTGCTTGGAATGTACTGTTTGAATGGACAGCGGCCTGTAAAGGCAACTAATTGCTCGTCGACGGTAACATTTTCATCAGGGTCAAAAAATTTTGGTAGATTTTCAACCCATTTTTCCCAAATTTCACGTATTGCAGCAAGTTTATCAGTACGTCTCCTATCCTGTCTAGTAGTCTTGTTATCAAAACGTATTACTTGCGAAATTTTTGTAAATACTTCAAGGGACATTGTTGCTCGAAATATACTACGACCCGTCTCTTCATTCCACAAACTTTTAGTTGATTCACCATGGGACTTAAAAACTCCAGCTAACAATAACAGACCAATGTATGCTTGAAAACCAATTTTATCTAAGTCTTTCCAGTTGTTTCGAAAAACACGCTGTCCTTCCATGTTGGTCATATTTATAATTTGGTTTGCAACTATGTCAGAAAAGAGTGCGTCAAATAAATTTTTAATATCGAAAATTCGTGCACATGCGTACCTTGTAACTCCTGGAGCATTATTTATAACATTGGCCGTAGAAAAACGACCGCGTTGATAAGGAGGATCGAGCGACCATTGGATAGTATCGTCTTTTGAAGGAACCGTTACAGAAGGTTCTACAGGATGTTGTACGTAGAATGGAACACCAAAGGATTCATCACTACTTTCTTCCTCACTCTCACTACTTGTATTGTTTTCTGTTTCTGATATGCACTCATCACTCTCTGACACGTTCGCGAGCTCGCGAAGCTCATCTTCGGATAGCGCTCTACGGTGCGACATTATCAACATGCAAACATAGACTGAAATTTGAAATATAAACGAATAAATGAATGCGCTTGGCCTTGGAATATTAGTGTTTTACCACTTGTCTATCACCCCCACTTCCTTTTACGTGACATGCCATTCTACCTGACATCGTCCAGCTACACTACACATATTTTACAAGTTCTAGCTTGTAGAAACTTGTTTTTATTTATAGACGTACCTGACTGACAAACACTATTAGAAAATATAAAATACTACCAACTAAACATACCTATACAGGTAATTTTTAACGGTTTAAATAAGTGGGTCATATTGACCCGAGCGTACCATAGGTAACAATTTAATTTTTATCAAAAAAATGAGCAAGTTGATTTTTTATCTTTTATGCAATTGAAAGACCTCATATTAAGTAATAAAGTCACGAAACACCAAAACGTTACGCCGCGTAATAATTTGTAAAATAAGAAATAATTTTTTTTTTGGGTCAAATAGACCCGAACAGGACAGCAGGGTTAAAGAGATTTTAGTCGTCTGTTCAGCATATAAAATTTTTAAGTTTGGTGCAATCATAACTGAGAAAAATGATTTTTAAGATGTAAAATTTTAATAATGTCTCTCACAAAATTTTAGGTTGAATGAAGATAATAATATTTAGAATGTGTTTTTCAATGTATTTTACAATTAAATTAAATATTCAAAATGACCACTTCTCACTTCTTGACAATAATCGAGGCGATTTTGGAATTCTCATACAACATTTTGTACGACCTCGGGGGTTATTTTGTTAATTTCTCCCATTATCCTAAGTTTTAAATCAACAATACTGTTTGGTCTATTAAAATATACTTTAGATTTTAAATAACCCCATAATAAGTAATCGAGAGGAGTCAAATCGGGGGATCTAGCCGGCTATTCGATTGTTCAACGTCTTCCAATCCACCTATTGGGAAAAACCTAGTTTAAATAATTTTTAATTAAACGTGCAAAATGCGGGGAACTCCGCCCTTGTTGGTAGGAAATAGATCGATCTATCTTATTTGGATGATTAACATAAGGAAGAAATCTTTGTAATGTAGGCACTAAAAAATCTACATAAACCTCACCATCAACTGTGCATCAACTCAAACAAAATAACAGCCAATCAATTTATTGCTAATGATACCAGCCCAAATGTTAACTTTTTTAGGATATTGCGCGTAAGTCTCACACACCCAGTGAGGATATACTCTTCTCCAATATCTAGAGTTCTGTTTGTTAACCGTTTCGTTTAAATTAAATGTCGCTTCATCAGAAAAAACTATTTTGTTTATGAACTGCAAATCTGCGTTCATTCTGTCCATCATCATTTCATAGAATTCTTGCCTTCTGTCAGGATCATCTTCATTTAACTTCTGAATTAACTGAACTTTGTAAGGGTGGTATTTTTCTTTACGCAAAACTCTAAAAATAGATGATTTACTTACATCATGGACAGCGGCAAGTTCTCGAGTTGTCTTATGTAGATTTTCCTCAATCTCTAGACTCAACTCAACTTTTTTTCATCAATAAATTTAACATTTCTATTGTCGGTTATTGTCAAGAAGTGAATAATGGTAGTCAAGTTAAACATTTAATTTAATTGTAAAAATCAATTTTCTTAGTTATAAAACAAAATGACTCCATTGGAGTAGTAGCTATACCGTACTGAGGAGATCTAAAGAGATCGAAATACGTATATGCGGCTTGTTGCTGCTCTGTATCAAATCAAAATCTAATACCGTCATTTTGTTTTGTTTATTTACTTCATTTGGAGTACCAGAAATCGAATTCACTACGAATATAGGCCATGATGAACGGCATTAGGAGTGCAATTTTTAGACTCCCTTGCCGATTCATTCATCAAGCTGTTTGCTTCGCAAGTTTTAGGGAGCACGGCGGCTTATATTTGAATTCGATTTAGCCAGGTAAAAATCGTATGATTTTTCTTTTTTTTTTCTTAGTTATGTTTTCACAAACTCAAATAACTTTTATATTGCTGAACACAGTACTAAATCCCTTTCTAAAAAATTACCACACGCACACCCACACCCTTTGTTGTTTAAAATTTTCGTGGGTGTGCTTATAATTCAAAGGGGGTACTGGAGGGGGATACTATTTTCATACTGTAAATTGTCTATTTAAGAATCAAAATCGACCTGTTTCAGGTTTTTTTTATATAGTACGTAATAATGCTAAAAATGAATCTATTCCATATATATGGACCACATGGTATTATGTTGCAAACGAAAAACTAGCTCATTGACACGTGAAGCTACTGAGATAACAATTTGTAACGAACTGCATTAACCGTTCGATAACAAAAAGAATATTTACAACAATTATTATAGACTAACCAATAATTATAATTGACTATGTTTTCAGCGCCTTCTACCGTCAGTGAAAGTAAGAATAAAATTTATAAAAAATAATTTGTTAATTTATACATTTTTCCAAAAGGTATCGTTTTTATCTTACCCAAATGCTACTAAATACTTATAGAGGAATTTAGGTTTCACGACTGGTGTTTTGTGACGATACAATATTTTACAGGATCATAGGCCGTCGAATGGAATGGTTTCTCCTTTACGTTTCATCTGCAATCGTGGCAAAGATTATCAAAGGCGATGTGGCATTGGGTCAGCAACGATTGGACTACTAGATCAAAACACTTTTTACACTGAAATTACTTGGATTAAATCGAATAATTATGGACACTACAATACTATCTACATTAGACAGATCTACAACAAAAGACAGTGGGGCAAAAACAATTGCTAATGTGTCACAGGAGTATCAACATTAAATATCATAAAATTAAAAAAGAATATAAAAATGAAAATGATTCTTTGTAGTAGAAATCTGACATTAACCCTAAAAATCTCTCTTTCTCTTTCTTTAATCGTGACCCCCCCAGAGGAAAGTGTAGTGGCCAGCGTGATGTCCCTTCATGTAATCACGATCCCTTGCCGAATACACCTATGGCAAGCGTCAGCTACAACACAGTTTGCCTCTCCAGAGGAAATTTCTGCTGGACACAATTTGCCGTATCCAACATGGAAATCGCTAAACAGACTAAGAAGTGGCGTTTCACGGTGTGCTAGAAACGTAAAGAAATGAGGATACCAATGGGAGGACTATGTCACCGAGAGGCCCACAAATAGTACGAATTGTTTTTAATAAATTTCATTTTATTTTAGGCTGAGGAAAAGACAGACACTTTTAACATTACAACAAAAGAAAAACAGACTAAGATGGTCAAAAGAGCATAAAGATTGGACTCAGCCGCAATGGGATTCAATATAATGGAGTGATGGGTCCAGATTTGAAGTGTGTGTTGGACACAGTAGGAGTCACGTCATTCGCAGGAAAAATGAAGCTTTCCATCGCGACTGTCTGAAGAGAAATTTCAAATTTCCTGCATCTGTCATGATCTGAGGCAACATGTCGTCTTCAGGTGTGGGAAAGTTACATTTTATCGATGGGATTGTAAACACGGACAAATATCATCAGCGTTTAACATCAGCGGAAGATTTTGTCTTTTAACAGGACGGCGTAGGTTGTCATACATCAAAAAGAGTTTAAAATAGATTGAAAACCATGGAATACCATCTCTGGAATGGGTCTCTAACAGTCCCGACTTGTCGTCGATAGAGACTTTGTGGCGCGAAATGAAAAAGTTTTGAGACAACATCTTGCCAGGTCCATCAACGAATCGAAGGAAAATTGCAAGAAATATGGGATTCGTTTACATTAGAATTTTGTTAGAACTTGGTAAAAACTATGCCTCGAAGAATTGAGGATGTCATTAAAAATAAAAGGGATGTACTGGGTTTCTCATTATATTTTGACCCACACTTAATTTTTCTTAATTTCGGAAATACAAAAAAAAGTTTCAAATAAAAGTTGTATTATTTTCTGTACCGACCAACAATGTAGCAACAGACCAAATTTTGTATACAGGGAGTGCCCAATAAAATGCGTTGGGACACCCTGTATTTTTTTTATAGTTTTGAGTAGCCCTGCATTTCCTGATTACCAATATATAGCATTGTGTAGCATTAGTTTTTGTTCTATAATGGCATATGGTACTACAAAAGGGTAACCATAGGTTGCTATGCAACTGACATTTCAAAATTAAACAATTATTAATTTATTATAAACTGTCAGTCCTCATACCGAAATGGGTTATACTGCAGATGAAAAAGTAGATATATTCTCAATTTATGTCAAAAATAATAAAGACAAGCAAGCGGTAAGAAGAGAATATAGGCTGATTTATCCAGATCGACAGACTCATGCAAATACATTTTTATATAATTATCGTCATGTCATAAATGAAAAAATATTTGAACGGAAGAAACGTACTATCGTACAGAATGATGATCAAGATCTTAATACTTTGCTTTACTCTGAAGGTAAAAATTAAATACTTTAATAATAGATTAAATCCATAATAACATTTTTATTTTAGAAAATTCCGAAACTAGTCTAAACAATGCTATTAATGCATTAAAGAAAAGCCGTGCGACGATACATAGAGTTTTAAAAAAGCACAACTATTAAAAGTACAAAATGTTACCGGTACACGAACTTACCGATGTTCATAAGAGAAAGTGTTTACAGTTCTGTCAAGACATGCTTACAAATTTGAACAATGATCATAATTATTTTTATAACATTTTATGGACAGATGAATCAAATTTTTCAACTTCATGTATTTTTAATAGAAGAAATAGGTATTCGTGGGAACAGAAATATAATAGAAAAAGAAAAATTAAGCAAATAAGTCAGGAAGAAAATCAATAAATGTGTAGTGCAGAATATTTCAAAACAAAATAGTTGGACCTTTGTTTTATGATTATAAATTAACTGGGAAATCATATTTGGACAGACAGTCATTACAGAAGTGGATAAGTTATTTATTAAATCAAAATTATACACAAAATTAATTAAACAGTATCATGGCAACAATATGGAGCACCGCCACATAATGTTGTAGCCGTTCAAGAACATTTAAATAATCAATTTAATGTGTGGATCGGCAATAAGGGTACCATTAGATGGCCACCAAATAGTCCCGATTTAACACCATGTGATAGCTTTTTATGGGGGTTTAAGAAAAGTGTATTTTGATTAAAATACAAATATTAACACTATCACGGCAAAAGTTCGCACGAAAAATGAAAATTTAAATGGTCATAATAACACAATATCTGACGCATGAGAAAATTTGAGACGAAGATATTACTTGTGCATTTATTTTTTTATTTAGCGTAAGGATAATTACAATACGATAAAAGTAATAACTTGTGCATTGATAACAATAAAGGGCACTTGTTTGTGCCCTTTATTGTTATCAAATATTTATGTGCCACAAATGTTGTTGACTTTCTAAATATATTTGTTCTAAATATATTAAGTTTCTTATCTTGGTATAGTATAGTAGTACCATACGCTATTATAGAACAAAACAAATGCTACACTATGTTATATATTTGTAATCAGGAAATGCAGGGCTACTCAAAGCTATAAAAAATACAGGGTGTCCCATTTGAAATATTGAAGATGCATTTTATTGGGCACTCTCTGTATACAAAATTTGATTTGTTGCTACACTGTTGGTCGGTACAGATAAAAATAATATAACTTTTTTTTGAAACTTTTTTTTCTTCTTCTTCTTCTGGTAGCACTACAACCCGGGGTGGGTCTTGGCTGACTGCACAACCTGCTTCCATTTCGAACGATCGTCCATGATGTTTAAGTCAGTGGGTAGCCCCATTGTTCTTTTTTTTTTGTATTTCCGAAATTGAGAAAAATAAGTGGGTGGTCAAAATATAATGAGAAACCCTATACCTCAGTCGTAAACTTTCACATTTTTTTTTGTTAACATTACATATTCTATGCGTTTTTTTTTAAATTTATTATTATTCAAAAATGTTGTTCGATGCATTAAAACTTCTAAAATTTACGCTGCGCTTTTATTTTTGTTCCCTACAATTGAATTTTCTTGTCAATCTAACGTTGGGTCAACTGATATGGGAAGGCACTCGCATACAGCAAAATAAGTGTGGCGAACACTTGGCTAAGGATTCAAAAATAATTGTATGATTGCAACTCACAACAACTTGGACACAAGGACACAAAACTATTGTATTAGTCTATCTGTTGTCTGTCGCAGCAACAGACAAAACTTCAGAAGGAAATAATTCCAGACCACTGCCAAATCACCCTGAAAACAATGTATACGTACATCCCAGAGCGATTTTCCACCTTTAATTTAAAAAAGTTCTATAATTATAATATATTTTCGTGAAAAAATTAACAACGCCCAATTAATTTCCAATGGTTAATGTATAAACAAGTGTGCACTGTCCAAATGTTATTAAGGTTAGTGTACAGAAGACAGAAACATTTCGTGTTAGTGTAAAATCGTTAAAAATGTCTTTATTAAAGGTTGTTAGTACAGACCAATCGCAAAACTTCCTGTGTGTGTGTGTTACAAATTTTGGCACAAATTATTTTAGCACAAATTATCTAATGTCTCGAACAAAAACGAAACCGGAAGAAACATTTTTGATTATACCCCGTATATATAATATTTAATTACAAAGGGGGAGAATGTAAACTAATTTTTGTACATTCTCGTATATTATACGAGGGAAACTCCGAAAGTACATTTACAGCTGATTAATTATTATTTTTGTTGGGACATTGGATATCATAGATCGGTATACACGTGGCCAGTGTGGATGTGAAAATAAGTGCACAAAACAGGTTAGCTATCGATAAAATTGGGGGATGAATCAGTTTAGTGTTCTGGTACAGTACAAGTGCATATTTGGGGAGGAAATTTTAGTTAACTAGGAAAATATTTAAAATTATTTCGTACTTGTTCAATAACGGTATGATACAGTACTGCAACCAAAAAATAAAAAAAAAATTATACGAGATCATCGAGAGTTGACTTTCCCTATTCAATTGATTAACATTAGTGAGCAACATATAACTTATCGTGAACCATCGTGAAAAGCTATTATAGTTATATATAGAACAATATCACTAAAAAATACTTCAATTTTGATTTGAGAGCTTTTGAAAGCATTTAGTACATATTTAAGATAGCTATACAGGTTGAGTTTTTAGTACGAGATGGATTGATAACTCCTTTGTGATACAATAAATATCCAAAAAACTTATTTAGAAAAAATGTAGGCAATGATATTCTACATACTTGGAAAATATGTGAAATTCTAGAGGGTGATTAATAACTACGTGGTATAGCAAAAATACAATTTTTTAAATGAGACACCCTATACATTTTTTCATATTTATATTCCTCTCATAATTCTTATTCCTATAATATTAGGTTTTGCATTACCATACAGAGTATTTAACAAGTTATGACCATTTTTATTTTGAAATACCTATGAAATGTTATAATTATGAAATCATGTTACCCAAAAGTTTTCCCTAATCGGTGACAGTTTGTTTTCTGACGTTTTGATATTATATTTGACATAGTCTATAGAAAAGTAGCAATGGAAAATTTTGGGTAACATGATAGAACTAAAAATTAACTAAATACATTGTATTCGCTCCGTGCGTGACCATGGTAGGGGTACATTGAAACGATGCCAGCGTGGGTAGCGGCGAAATATGACAAAATTGGAATATTGGACAAAATATTTTTACGCATAAATTTTATCAAAAATGTGTGCAAATACATGTTGCGTATTTAATTGTGCTAATAATAGCAAAAACAGTGAGCGTAGTTTTTATAGGTTCCCAAAGATTGCATATAAATTAGAGAAAAGAAAAAGATGAATTCGTGCTATTAATATGAAAAAGTAAATATCACATAATTTCATTTTTATGCAATTGAAATAGGAACAATTTAAATAATTTACCTTGAATGATATTTCATAAGGCTTCAAGCTAACTGCAGATGACTTTAGCTTTTATATCATAACTTTTACTATTATTGTTTTTAATTATATGCTCTTTTGCGTGAAAAACTTGATTTGTCAATACTAGATTTTTCCCTTTCTTTTCCGTTTGGAGTTGAAAAGGTATATTATGATGAATTTTGAGACACCCAGTTTTTAATACTACATTTATTTTGTACATAAACTAAAAAAATATAGTTAAAAAACTAATTTATTAATAATTGTCAATTTCGCATGTATTTAACAATGTCCAACATGTGTCATATATTTAACCTGAAAATTGGGAGGTCCAAAATTGTCAGATGAAGGCGGTAGGTGTCGCGTCAGTCACGCACGGAGCGAATACAAATAATAAATATTCGTAACACTCCCACCCGGTACAGTTCTATGCGAAAGAGAGACTGTACCACTTACTTTTCTTCATCATCTTTTTGGTCTCCATTTATTGGTATTATTGCTAATTTTATAACAGAACGTTCATATATTCCATTTTTTGTTTGAACTATTGCTCGTCGCACTTGCTCACTAGATGATTTTTTAACTTCAATTACCTTACCCTTTTTTTACCACCCTCTTTTTCTATATATCTATTTCTGAATACATACCTGAACTACTAAGTAGTAGTTCAGGTATGTATAATCAGAAATAAAGCGTCGCTTTTATTTAAACATTTAAACATTTATTTGTAAATTGCTCTCTGTATAAATAATTAAATTTAAATACTTTAACAACATCTTGCTTTAAAAATCCAATTGGTTTATCTCCGTTTGAAGATCCAATTAAAAAATGAGTTTGGGTTAGAGATTCAGATTCTTCAGATTCTATTGGAAGATAAGTAAGTGGTCTTGAGTTTACTGTGTTTTCTAAAGCTATGAGACAACTATAAAGTAATTGGTCAGTAGTGTTCCTTGTTGGTAATGAATCATATAACGAATTTTTTAACCGCTTTCACTACGCGCTCCCAGGAACACAGTCATATGTGGGGAAAGGGGTGCGTTGAAGTGAAATTTTAGCTCTGGGCTAAAGTGAATTGGCTATTAATTTACTGTCAACCTTTTGCAGTTCTTCTCTCAATACTCGTTCAGCTGCAATGAAATTCGTACCTCGATCACAATAAATATGCCTTGTTCGTCCTCTTCTGGTAATAAAATTTGTCAAGCATAGTATAAAACTGTCCACATCTAGTTTGTAAGCTACTTCGAGATGCGATTGCTCTAGTCGTGAGACACGTAAATAAAGCTCCACTTTGTTTCTCCGTCCGTCTTCCAACAGTAACGTTTATTGGACCAAAATAATCCATACCAGTGTGTGTAAACAGAGCAGTAAATGTTGTAAGTCTACATGGCGGTAAAGGTGACATTTCTGGTGGGTTTGGTTAGCAAATTTGACCTTGCAATTTTGACAATTGGTCCTAATCTTATTAACTAGTTGTCTAAGTTTTGGTATATAAAATTTTTGTTTTATCTCAGTTACTACAATTTCATGATTTCTATGGTGATATCTTTTGTAATAGTCTTCAACAACTAGCAAAGTTAAATAACTTTCTCTCGGTAAAATTATTTTCCTTTTTGTTTCTGTAATAACATCTCTGGCTTCATCTAATCTTCTTATACGAAGTAAACCATGTCCATCCAGATATGGCAATAATTTAAATAAACTACTTGATTTATTAACTGTTTTCTGTAAACTACCAAAAGTATTCGTTTTTAATTGTTTTTGTAATGCCTTTTGTTCCGTTTCTTGGACCTAATTTTTTATTCATACAATACAACGCTCGTCCTCATGTGGCTCGACAGGTTATTGGTTACCTAAATGATATTGATGTTCTATTATTAGAGTGGCCACCTAACAGTCAGTAGCCAATCACAACCAACTCATTAGGCCGTTATTGAAGAATGAGAGAATATTCCGCAAGCTTTTGTAGAACATTTGATATCAAGCATGCCTAGACGCATAAATGCAATCATAAGAAGGAGACGAGGGCTTACACGGTATTTAATTATTTACGCATTTCCGGCAAAAACAATTTTTTAAAGAAACAATAAGGCAAATTAAGGTCATGATAAAGTCATGTTGGACTTATTTGTAGGTGTTTATTATTATTTCAATATATGGACGTAGTTAAGCAGAAAACGTCCAACCCAAAAAAAGTGATTGTTGGGAAATTGAGTTTAAAAGATTTTAGTGTGCCCTAGCTAAACTATGCATAATTTATTCGCCTGGCAATGATTTTAAGATAATGATATTCATCTCGTAGGCACCTCGTTTGTAATTTCTTTTAAATGTAAGTTTCAATGAAGTTATTTTGAAAATTTTAGGTTGGACGTTTTTAACAAAAAACAAAAATCCGAAAAAAATTTCGATAAAACATACTTATGTGGGTTGGAATCTTTCAGATAAATAAATAATGTCATATTTTTATAAAAATTTTAATGATCCAAAGAAACAAAATTACAATGATTTTCTTATGTAAATGTAAATTTAAAAAAAGTTTTAATTATTGTGGGTATCTACCTCAAAATCTAGAACTGGAACATTAAATCCATCAACGTCTTCGACTACATTAGCACTTGTAAAATTTTCATAAAACGGTTTAGCGTCTGAAGGAATTAGATGTAAATAGCTTTTAATATCGTTAATTTTATCCTCTGACAGGGGTTTACCATTGGGCCAGAGTTGCATAAGCAGCGCCGAAAAGCTCTCTGTATTTAATCGTCCTCGTCGCTCAATATCCAAACATACACTTTCATCGCCAAAATAACTAGGTTTCATAAAGATGTGGTAAGGATTTTCTTTTGTTAATATAATTTGTTTTGTCTCCAACCAATTTATTTTTTCTTTATTGGTGCCAACTTTTCTGTTTATTGTGGCCTTCTCGAGCTGGTGGGTACTCAAAAACCATTCCTTTTTCATTTGTGCAGCTGTTATTGGAGACTTTTTACGACATGAATTTATTATATTTATATAGTCTAAAGGTGTATATATTCGTTCTTGACGTTTGAGTTGACATTCTATATCCCCAAAATCTTTATCATTTGGTAGAAAACTATGGCCGGAAATCAGGAATTTAAATGTTATAGTTTTTATATTATGGCTGGTTTGAAGAAGACTGGCCATGAGGAGTGTTATTTTAATATTACGGTTCTGGCCTCCACAAGAATCAGACCACAATATAAGATGTTCAACAGTACTTTCTATGTTTTCTAAATATTTTACAATACAGGAACCAACCTCCTGAGCTCCTCTTCCAGCAGTTCCTTCAAGCCATACATAGGAATAACTCTTATTACGTTTGCCTGAAAATACACCGAGATTATACAAGCAAACTTGCCTCTTATAATATATTACATTGGTTGGAATTTTGGGTAAAGGTAGAGTTTTTTGAAGATCGTATGTTAAACACTCTACATTATCCTCATCTTTAGCTCGTTTTAAATCTGCCTTTAATGTTTCTCGTGATTTTTGGGCCAAATCCTGATGAGTGTCGAGTTCAATTTGTAAAAGTTGCTTTTTATGATCATCCGTTTCATTTTGTAGTTTTATTTTAAATGAATCACATACCTGGCATGTGTCCTTCTTGGGAACATTAAATCTCAAATTAAATTTTTCGTAAAAAATCCTCTTATAAATACCAAATTTCACAGGGTTTTGAACTTCAGATTTGTATAGATCATAAATCTTTAATAATGAGAGATGTGCCGGTAAAAATAATGCAGACGTGTTTTCACGACAGTAGTGCGATATGTACTTAGGCAGTTTATTGATCTGGTTGATTATTTCCTGAATTTTATTTTCAGGGACTTTGTTTAAACCACCTTGTTTTCTACCTCTTTGATCAAGAATTGGAGCACGATTGTTTACCTTTCTCAGAGCTGTTGTTACTCTTGACGGAGTTATTCTAAGACTATTGATAAACATTTGCCTATAAGTAAGGAATATTGTCTGGAATACAGACGTCTTTCAGTGTTTCTTCCATACATTCTTTTTTTCGGCATTTCGTGGATATTATTGGCAATAAAGATAGTTTGGGCATTATAAGACCCAAGACTCCAAAAACGATCAAATTCTTGTTTTCGTGACTCTGTAGAAATCAACTCAGAACATTTCATCGGGCAGTTACAATTGTAGTCATATTGAAATTCTTTAGCAGCTTTCAATTTTCCTTTGTAGTCAATGTAAGATTCATTTTTGTTCCTATTAATCTTTGATGTTGCTCGCGTCATTGCAAATTTCTTTTTTCTACCCTTCTTTGGACGACCTGATGTACTGGCTAAAAATGGATTATCATCACAACTTTCATTGTTATCGGAACTCTCTTCATGTGACGATGGTATAAACATATCAGAGGAACCGCTACTAAAGACATCACTTATTGACATATTCTGTAAGAATAAAAAGGTAGGTATTATTAGATAATATTTTAAATAAAAATTTCAAAAAATTATAGAAAGCGTCTATTTTAATTAAAGAAGTTAACTTTTAATCAATTACCAGGTACCAAAAAATAAAACAAATTCAATTCATTCAAATTAATCTTTTTCATAAAGTTTACTATAGGTACTCATCGAAAAATAATTTTCATATGCTTTACATTATTGTATAATTACTTTAATCAATAATAATTGATGATCATAATAATAGGTATCAATTTAACATTGGTATAATAAGATTAATACATATGTGTTTACAAAATTGTGTGTACCTAAGGAAGTTGTATTTTTTCTTTTAGATTGTAACAATAGGTACATCAAAGTTTAGTTTTCATTAAATAGAAATAATATAGCGAATAGCATTATAAAGCATTTTACTAAACAGTATAGGTACAAAGATTTAATACTTACATCATAATCATCAACAGAATCTATGGTAGAAGCTGATTCAAAACATCCAGTTTTCTCGTTTAAAACCATTTCACGAATACGACTATTGGATGACGATGGTTCGCTGTGACGGTAGAATTCTGTCACATTGGTATCATCCATATTCTACAATATATTTAAATTATGTAATGATGTATAAAATGCATTTATTTTAAAAATTTAGTAAACAACATAAACTTTTAGAAGCCGTGTCTTATAAACTGATTATTTTTTCGTGATTTTCGGCCAGATTAAAGAAATACCACAAAACTCTATTTTCTTCTATTTTCTTTATTTTTTTTTTTAAGATTTAGTAACAAAATAAATTGAAACGTCGTAAAAAAAAAAGAGAGTTTTGTGTTATTTCTTCAATCTGGCCGAAAACCACGAAAAAATAATCAGTAAACAACATATAGTTATTTTTTAATAAAAAATTTCCGACTTACCTCAACATTGGTAATATTTGAATCAAATTCCACGCTAGACATTACACTATTTGTTTGGTTTTCCATAAGTTTTGCTAGCTCACACATGTATTTGCTTCTTTTCGACATAATTATTATTAAATAAGTATTTTTAAACCCGAACAGTCAGAAAAATCAGACACAACTGAATAAAAAGAAATGTTTATCAATACATAGGCACATTTACTTAAAACTAAAGGAAAGTGATTACTATGCTTAAGATGAGTACCTATAATAAATTAATTTTTATCGACCAAGTTCCAGGGTTTATACGCACAAGGCACGTTTTAAACATTAATAGGGCACATTCCCGTAATAAAATTTTATTATCGACCGAAATTGAAGATTCAAACTACTTTTAACATATTAATGAAATAGTAAACGTAAAATGATACCAAGTGGTTTGGACGATTTCTGATTATACTCTTATTTTTAACAAGTATACCGAAATTTATAAGTAGAAAACATCCAATTCACTTGGATGTTTTTAACACAAAAAAATGCACAGTAGTTTTGTTATCGCATGGAGCGTTAAAGTGATCCAACCCACTTAGCCTGTTTTAACCACTCTTTTAACACGATTACTTAGATCGACATACATTTTTTAGAAAAAATTCAACCCACTTGGATTTTTTATTATCAATGAAAATCTCAGTTAACCTAGTTTGTGGGTTAGAACTTTGACGATTATTAAAAGAGTATGTAATGTTTTCACTTGGACGGTTTCTGCATATTATAAAGCAAGAAATTATATGCTCGCTGGTGTAAAGAACTCATTTTTAACAATTTGTGGGTTGGACGTTTTCTGCTTAACTACGTCCATATAGGGTCATATATGTAGGTATATTTCAATGAAAAAATATATAGGGTGTCCAATTTAAAAAATTGTGTTTGCTATATCACGTAGTTGATAACTACCCTGTAGAATTCCCCATATTTTCCAAATATGGAAAATATCATTGTCTACATTTTTTCTAAATAAGTTTTTTGGATCTTGTACCACAATGGAATTATAGACCGATATCGCACTAAAAATTCACCCTGTATATCTATGGTATCAGAAGTAGAAAGAATGTACAAAGCAGAAACTTGTACACTCTAGAATTAGTTACGATAAAAAGGTAGTACTAAATGTTTGTGCTCACCAGTGCCTAAAAACTCCTCTGATGAAGAACTGAAGACTGTGTCTACAATTTACGGGCTGTAACAACTTTGAATTGCAAACAGTACCTTAGAGCAGAACAAACCTGGCATATATAGAATATGGTGGGCTAAAGTATCAATCTATATAATAGATTTAAAGACAAATAGAAACTCCCAATCACAGCAACGACGTGCAAACGAACAGAAGAACACAACTTGAGATATAAGTATGAAACAACTATTTGGACAAATATTCAATGTATTTTTTGGATGCAGTACATTTCCTAGCCCTATCATTTCCTATTTTTTCGATTTAAACTGATTCTACCTTCCTGCGGCATAACAAATCCAATAAATTTTCTTACAAATACATTGAGCTAACGAATCGATCACATAAGATACTTTTTTTATATATCTGTATTTTTATTTCACTTTTAAAATACTGATTTTTCAGTCAGGAAATACAGTTCGGAAAATCGCCATCCAAATACAGCCAGCCACACAAAACGGCTCCGTAATAGTAACTATCCTCCGTACTCCGTACTATTTCAAGTCGCTATATATAACGAGCTCCAACTTCACATCTGGTGAAAAGCACGGAATCTGCATTACCGACATTAACGTAAAGTATTCGTTCTGAGCGTGACTAATAGATGACGGCGCGAGTAGCGGCAAAATATAAAAACAATTGCATATAATAAGGTCTCTTTTTATGCGATTTTAAAGTTGTGCGGTTTGTATTTCATCCTAAAGTTTATCAAAAAATTTCTTTTATTAACTATTATAATTAAATATTAACTATTTACCTCCAGATGTCAGTAAAGTGAGTATTTGCAATTCGGGGATTCCCTTGTTACATGATGTTTCTATAACATCAACATCATTGCGAATTTCGCATTGAAAGGTATAACTTGTTATTGGGTGGAATGCATAAAACGTAGTATCTGCTAATGCTTCAAGTAATTCTACATTTTTGTAGTACTTGCTACACTTACAAAGCATTTTACTTTCCTCCGTAGTATTTACTACTATTTACCAGATACATAGAAGGATGTACTACGCTTTTGAAGTATTTGCTAGTTTAGTAGAATTTGCTTCAGTTTAGGTGAAGTTGGTAGATAAACAACTTCGGCTTAGGTGTTTTTTGTTATGTTAGTTAAAGGGCAGCATTTATGAATGTTCGTCGTAGAAAAATCTACAAACCAGGAAGAATATACAATGACGATATTTATCGTAAAATATTCAGGTAATTATCATGAATCGTGCAGTTTTATTCATAGAGTGCGCTGAAATAAGTGTACCCCCCATATTAACTCAATTATTTTTAGTATATAAGCAAAACACTCGAAGAGGTCGATTTTTAAAATAATCATAGTATATTATAGCATCAATGTTTCGAACTCTAAGCAATCTTTCTTCAGGTGACAGTCATAACTTTGATTTTTTAAATGGGAAAGTAGGAGAGTAGGGGGCGGGTAAGACTTATTTTAGCTTACTGCATATGTATATTTATTTAGGTATTAATATAAAATCTTTATAAAAAGTTGAAAAATCACATGAAAAACTAGTTCTAATACGATTGGTGTGATGCGCACAAGGGCACTACGGTTGGCGTTACGTTTAGTAGTAGAACCTTCAGGTCAGTAGCAAGTACTTCGGTTTTGTAGTACGCTCTTTTCAAAAAAGCACCTCCTTTTATGAAAAAGTAAATGCTACAAACCAGATACTATTTGCTAAAGCAATAGCATCTACTACTTTTTATGCATTCCACCCAATGTTTTAAAATAATTTTTCTCTTAGAGATGCTTTGTTTTATAATAATAACATTTTGCTGATTCCAAGTTGCAATATAATAAGCAGCACTGTTTTTGGTTTCGGTTTGAAACGTTTCAAGTGAGTGTCGGTAAAGTTTATTTTTCATTAGAAGAGGTTTTTGCTATCTCAATATGGTAAGTCTACTTTTTTTATTATTGGCCCAATGGAGGAGAAAAACATCAAATTCAATCAATTTTGTCAGAAATGAAAATTGCAATTTTAAATCGCTTAGGAAAAGGAGAAGGAACTACAGCAATTGGAAAACATTTTAATTTAGACGAATCAACTGCAAGAGCAATTAAGAATAATGAAGTTGCTATAAGAAAATCTATAATTATAAAAGTAAGCGCCAAATTATCATCTTACTCAAGGCATGTATTATTAGAAAGAACAGACAGAGCCCTCGCAATTTGAGGAACTAATTTAAAGAAGAATAATTCCTTGTAAATGGATATTTAATCCAGGAAAAAGCTCTTCAGTTTTATGAGTTAATGAAACAGTCAGAGCCACCAACCTAACCACCTTCCTACCACTTTCTAAACTGGTAAACAATTTTCAGCTAGCAAAGGATGGCTAACCGGGTTTATAAAAAGAAATGCATTTCATAATATCAAGATTACAGGAGAGAGTGCTACAGCAGATGAAGCAGAAGCAAAAATATTTCCACAACAGCTAGCCAAAAAACTATTGAAGATGGGAACTATTGTGATGATCAAGTATTTAACGCTGATGAAACGGAACTGCAAGTGGACATAAAGCAAGTAAAGATCGAATAACATTATTACTTTGTAGCAATGCATCAGGAGATCGGATGTTAACCCCGCTCTTAATAAATAAACCTCTTAGACCACATGCTTTAAAAGGCACAGATTTAAAACAACTACCAGTGCATTGGATGCCTAATAAGAAAGCCTGGATGACAACAGCTATTTTTACAGAATGGTTTAATAATTGCTTCGTACCAGCAGTAGAAGTCTATATGAAGGAAGTTTTCTTCGAGAAACTGTAAGTTCTCTACATTTGGTACAAATCGGTGATTTAATCACAAATGCAATATTTCGTATTTTTTTTCATGTTTTAATTTATTATATAATATTCATAAATGTCGAATGAAAGCGACGGGGTAGTTGGCGTCACAGTCATGCATGGAACGAATATTGCTAAACTGATGTCGGTAATATAGTTTTCTTGCTTATCCACCGCTGTGAAGTTTGTTTGTCTCTGTAGTATAAAACGATAACTCAGTTGATCGTACTGACAATATTTGGATGATCATTTTTCGAATTCTTCGAGGATATAGGAAAAATATTTTAAATCTACACTATGATTGAAAATTGTAAAAAATCCAATATAATGAACATTTAGGTTATGACAAACACATCGATTTTTTTTGTAATTAACTAGATGTCAGTATATAATCTAATATCGACTTATACTCGCACGCTTCTTTGTCTCAGGGTCGCGTATTATATGGCACTCCGTTTAAAAATAATTCTTTGGTATAGGTATCACAACATTGTAGAGATCTTTCGATCGAAGTAGCTGAATATTTGTTCAGAATTGCAACCTGTTTTATTAAAAAAGTATTAAAAAATATATAAATTCGTCCCTTAGATGTTCTTCAAGGGAGAAGAGGGAGACTTGATCATATGAGAGACTTGATTAATCTCTAAAATTTCAGTAAATATGCAGTCTAAAATAATAAAACCCGCAACATAGCGTAGCTGTTAGTATGGCATTAGATTTCATGTAATTTAGTGTTTGTTAGAATACACAACGAAGAGAATATACACAAAATATAAACATCAAACTAGAAAATAGACTAAAACATGAAAACATAAATAAACAGTGGGAAGAGTGCAGAAACCTCATGAAAGAAGCAGCTGATGAATTACTAGGCATGAAAGGTAAACAAAGAAGAACAAGAACGAATGACTGTTTTGACGAAGTTGTATGGCTTGTTGATCACATGATCTTCAAAGATCATAACTTTTGTGCAGCTGAAAATTTAAATTACTGTAAAGGCTGTGAAACTAAGAAAGATGGTGAAAATGAAGAGTCTAAGGAGACAAACAAGGACCCACTTAGGTATACAACAGGGGCTAATGCAGAGTACGAAATAATTCGGCCTGAACTACCTAATCCTAAAGAGAGTTTAGCTACGACTACTACACCTACTAGGCCCAATAAAAAAACTCGTGAAGCAAGTTCAAAATTTAACATTTCAATTGATTCAATGTCCCCGATACCAAAGCCTCATCCAAAATCCAAGAAGGAAACAGCAAAAAGGAAATGGTTTTGACCGGAAGTCCCTATAAAAATGATTTAGAATTAGCTAAACAGCTATAGTTAGCGCAGTAACAGATAAAACAAATAAAAATAGAATGTAAAACTGGTCTTAAAAGCAACAAAGAAGCTGCCAAGAAAAATTTAGCAAAACATAAATGTGACAATTCTGCACAGTCTGTTGTTCTAAATGCCGCGTCAAGCTCAAATCAACCTAACGTTGTTATAGAGATGAGTGGATATGTTCATGTTACGAGGAAAAAAGAATTGAAGACATGATCCAATATACCACAGTCATGCCGTTTATGGAGCCACGAATTTTGTGAAGGAGTTCAACCTGGAACCCAAACTTTTTCTTGCTTTGAATGTAAATAAAAATATTATGTACGTTCAAACTGAATAATTTTTTATATTGGAAAATAAATGGGGTTGAGTTTACCGAAAGTACAAGCTGATTATAGCCACAAATGACAAACATGGAACAAAAAAATTTCTTGATATAAGGTTGAATGCTCCAATAAATGAACTTTGATAATATACAAGGCAAATATCGAGCAAGTTTCCCTTGTAATCTCCAAATCTTCCAATAAATCCAACTCCAGATAGTTTTTCTTTCTACTAATGTCATGTAAGATAGATGAACCGGAATTGATGTTAAAATTGTGGTTGCTGGATAATAAGTGTTGACCAAAACTTGAATTTGGTCTTTTCAAATGTTCAGAAACTCTAGTGGATAACTTTCTGAAAGTTCTACCTACATAAGAGGCATCACAATCATCACATTTTAATTTATAAATACCACTTTTAAGTGTGTTCATCCAGGATCCATTATCAAAGTTTAGATCGGTTTTAAAAAAAGTTATCTGAAAAAATGTAACGGTGTAATCAAGTCTCCCTCTTCTCCCTTATTTATTTTTAAGTCTACCTATAACAACAGGATTATTAGATAACAGCAATAGACGGACTTACAGATACTCAGTACAACTCAATCTAACTGGTACTAATATTTGACACGTTTTAAAACAGAAAACTACTTAAACAGAGACACATTAACTAGTACTTTGGAATCCCTTGCATTACTTCCAAAATATTCAGCTACTTATTTATCTTTAGGCAAAATTCGTCAAAAATAGAAAAAATACTAACTTTATATTTCTTTAATTTGCTGTCCTTTGTTATTGCCTTGAGTTTATTATTTTTATTCGTGAACAAAACTCAATATTTACCTAAAAATATATTTTGTTTAAAGAACTCTACCAACAAACTTCCAAAACTCCGAGGAAAATCATTAAGTGATAGAAGAGGATCAAAAGGAAATACGCGAGGAACAAAAGACAACCGAATACGACGACATACCCATGGCCGATCAAGAACCCCTACAAAATGTCATTAAAATCAAATCTGCGGCGAAGTCTCGTTTTCGTAATCGTCTTCTAGCAACGGCGGAGGAATGTTATTGACGTCGAAGACTTCTACCATCTCGAAGCGATCGTCATCTTCCCGTTCCATTCTCATAATGTCCGATCCCGATTGGGAATCGTCCGGATAGTATCCCTCTTCTAAAGTTTCGGAGTACTGCATTATGGGACTGTCTTCTGCCAAAACGCTCTCGTACTGGAAATTCGATGCCATTTCCTCCATGTTTCGATTCCGTATGTACTCGTTGTACTCGGTTAGACCAGCTTCGTGCTCCACGAAGTAGTACTCATCAACACTTTGCTGTTCCTTCTCCAATCTTGCTCTACGCTGGTTTTGCATCTGTCTTTTCCTCCTATAACCCCTTCTATCTCTCTCTGATTTACTCTTAGGAGATTCTACACTACTCGTAGAGTCGTTCTCGCTAGGAGGACTTTTAGCCTGACACAAAGTCTTGGTGATCGGCTTTCTGTGAGTTCTAGTTAGCGGTACTGTCGCTGTCTTGTAAACCGCCGGCACTGGGCTGGTACCAGCCAAAGGCGTCGATTCAGAACTCAGGCTGCTAGAATAGTAAGGCGCACATTTCGATAATTTAAGTGGCACTTTGACAGGTCTCTCGGTACTCTTCGTAGGTGGATGCTTCTGCATGTACTTTTGTTTGTCTTTGTCGTACCGTTGCGTGTGGACTGTTCGTTGTTCCATTGAGCTACTGGACTTATCTGTATCGGATAAGTTTTGCGGTATAACTATCGGTCTCTCTGTTGACTTAGAGAAACATTTTACTTCTAATCTAGTTGGTATAGTGGTGGACAATAACGCTAGATCTTCGGATGGTATGTTCTTAGGACTGGGAACTCCTTTAGGATCTGCATTAAGCGAGAATTCCTCGATGTCGATGCTAGATCCCAATCTAGTGGGAGCATTTCGTTCTGGTATGGTCGTCGGGAAGAACGGTTTGGTTTCTGACGCCGACCAGTCGCTAATGTTGGACATTCGTTCTGTTAAAGTACTATCCCCTGTAGAAGTCGATGATAACTTCTGGAACTGAAGTCCAGGACTCTGTTGTGCTTTTAAAGTACTACTAGTATTGCTAGTCGACCATTCGGATATGGAGTGTGCTATATCGGTCAGAGAGTTTTCATCACTTTTTAAACCTGAACTACTTTTAGTAGTACCGCTGGTACTAGATAAATTCTGGAACTTTACGGTGTTTGTGCTGTTTGACCATTCAGACAGACTTAAAGCTATCGACGTATCTTCAGAATGAGAACTGTGCGTGCATTTCGTAGGTTTCAGGGCATATCTAACGGTACCGTCTTCTAAATTCGTTCCCATTGAACTGGTACAGTCTTCTTCGGAGTACGAACCGTGGGAGCCTCTTGAACCCTTTCGTTCACTCTTGTGCGAATGAGAGGAATCGTCAGAAGCGGTACTTCTTCTCATCGCGGTCGGTGGTCTTAATTCATGTTTACTACTATCTAGAGCGTCGACAAAAACATCATCGTTAAGATTCGAAATGTTCAGATCTTCGTCAGAATTCGATCCCTGGGATTTCTTTTTCAATATTATCTTTACGCCACTCGGTCCTACACTCAAACTTTCCGAAATACTTTCGCTAATATTTTCGCAAGCTACGTTTTCGTAGGTATGAGTTTTTTCCGTATCAGGATCTATAGTTCTATTTTCGTTATCTGAATTAGAATCGTTGTCGTAAGTACTCACGGTACTTGAATCTACTACGACTTTATAAGCTTCTTGAGGTGGCGTTATGTAGAACGTTTCTACATTACCTATTATAGGAGGCTCTACAACGCTCGAAGGTGGACTGGGCCATTGCTCTGAGTCTTGACTCTTTAACGAGCCCTTCAAACCGAACGTTTTTGGAATGGTCTTTGCAGGAGGTCTAAAGACTTGAGTCGTCTGTTGGGAAGTATCACTACTAGGGAATTCGTGCATTGCGAGAAGTTTTTGGCCCTGTTGAGGAATCTCTGGAAGGGGCCAATCTTCGCTTTCTTGACTGCTAGACCGGATTTCCCTTGCTTCCGGTTCGAAACACTCCTCATCGATAATGGTATCATCAGAACCTTGTCGTCTCAATCTCAATCCTCTTTCGGAAGTTATTATTTCAATATCATCCATTGATAGTTCAGCCATTTCTGCGGAAGTTCTTCTATCATCTGATATTTGCCTCTGTAGTAAACTGGCTAGATGTGGAAGAGGCTCCTGCCTCTCGCTGGGTTTGCTCAAATCGCTAAGTTTATCATCCTCCTCTTTCGGTTCGTTGTTTGTGGGAGTTTTCTTTTCATTTTCTGACAGTCTCGCATGACTAGGTGACTCAGAACTAATGCTAACTTGAGGATTGCTAGACGCAAGAGACTCGTCATTTAAGCTGTCACTTTGAGTACTAGCTTTGGTGGAATCGTCATCGACGCTGGATTTTTCAGAGTTGGTACTTCTTTCAGATATTCTAGATAAAGTTCTGGAAATGTAGCCTCCACCGGCATATCCTTGTAATATATCAGGTCCGGACAATCCAAGACCCGTCATTGATGACAGAGGATAGCCGAAGTTGGCTGGGAAGTTAGCCAGATCTTCGGGTAGCTCAGTGTCATCTTTAGTAGGTGTAGCATCACTGTCTTGTTTGTAATAAACATCAGACATTGCCGAATACTCTCCAGTATTATCCTTGCAAAGAAAGTATTCTCGTTCTAAATCCTGATCGGGTGGGAGCAAATTATCTTCAAAACTTTCAGAACCTGAACTGTCTAGTGGAAAGGCTTTCCATGTAGAACTGAGCCCTTTAGGAATATCATTGGATTTAGCTCCTTTGCATACAGCTCCGATACTGCCAGAACTGGACTCGGTATCTAGAGAATTTCTTGATTCAGTAGACAAACGTTCGGATAAATAAAGAGTAGGTTTATCTAAAACATTCCCGTTCTTTCTCCTGTCAGACAAAGAATCGTCTATGGACGAGATACTACCTTTCTCTGCCGATGACAGCTTTTTAGTTAGTTTCAAATGCAAGCGTTGACTCAATTCTGAATCGTTGGACCATTTTTCTTCGAAAGGATACGGAGACTTTTTCTGCATAGTCGGCTCTTCCATTTCTTCTTTTTGGCTCTCCTGAATAGGAGTGAGATCTTTAGGGATATCATTAGCTTCATCTGAACTTGAATCGTCAAGTTTTAAAGAAGACGAACCTTCGTCGATGGTGAAAGCTCTACCTAATACGCATATTCTAGGGCTTCTAGGACTTTTCGGACCTTCCGATTCCGAAGGTGAGCCTTTATCTAACAGATCTTTCGTCGTGAACATTTCTATGTTTTGACTTAGTCCTATAGCTCTGCCGATGGCACAACTGGTGCTAGATTCATCAGTCTCTTTAATTTCCTTTCCGGGGGAAATATCTTTTTCTCCGCTTGTCCACGAGCCTGTATCGCTCGACCTAGACTGATCGGAGCTTCGTTTCAGCATATCTAATTTACTTTTTGTAGTTGCTGTTAGTAAGTTGATGTTTGTTGGTGTTTTCAGTTCAGTTTCTACATCTAGATTTTTCTCAGGCGATTCCAACGTGACATTATCGTAGTCGAGGGATTCTTCCGTGCCCATATATTCTTCACATTCGACTGTTATCCAAGATCCGGTATCTTCAGATCTGCTTCTTTCTATGTTTAGCTTGTGCAATGCGTCTTTTTGTTCTTCCGATACTACGAGAAGATTCTTGTCGATTTCCCCTTTCAATTCACTAACTTCTGTAAGAGACTCTTCCTCGCTGGTTATTCGTACGACTTGCTCATCACGTCGCTTCTTTTCTATTTTCTTCCTTAAGAATTTACTTACAGTGTTTGATGCTTTTTGCATTTCCGCTATGAGCTTGGCATCTTTTTCGGATTTATAGGACGAATCTCCCGTAGATTCGTCGATGTATCTGATATCCAATGAATCGCCCAAACTTATCTTTTCTATACTTTGTGAATCTGAAGAACTTTTGGTATCAACTTTGCCCAAGTCTGGAGGCTTCGGCGACATACGTTTCTCAAAAAAATCGTTAGGTTTTCGAGCGACTTCTTTTACAGTTATTTCTTGTTCTGTAGTTTCTGGAGCGGTATGAACATCTGCGGTGATAGTTTCTTGTACTACTGCAGCATCAGGTGAGTTCTCTTCCAAATCTTTCGCTTGAATACTCTTGATCGTTTCAGGTTTAAAGTCAAATTCATTTCCTGACTGCTCGCTGTCTTGTTGGCGGTTTTCTAGATCCAAACTCTTTCCAAGACGTGACACAGCCTTCTCGTTTTCGTCGGGTACGTTTAGATCCAGACTCTTTGTTAGTTTTTCTCCCATTTTCTTGTCCAGTTTCTTGGGAGACTTCGTAATGATGATAGCTTCTTCTAAACTCACGTTCGGCTCAATCGTATTGATGCTAATTTCTAACTTGCCACCACGTTCTCTCACCATTTCCTCTACTTGAGGAAAAACGGGAAGAACGTCCTTAACAGGGCTTTTTAAAGTTTTAGTTTGTTGTATGGCAATTTCGTACAACATTTGCTGCTTTTCTATTCTCTTAGCTACGTCTGGTTCAGAGTCTTCTTGAGATTTAGTACGTTCTTTACTTCCTATTCTCTTCAACTCTAGTTTTTCCAGTGATCTTGCTTTTTCTTTAGGTATAGACTTCTTTGTAGTTTCGATTTCTTGACTCTTCGTTCTCTTTACTTCGGGTAGATTCAACGAACTTTGAGCAGAAAGAGATTTTTGTTCGTCTTTTTCGATTTTGGTAGCACCTTCTGTTGATGACGCCTTTTGAGGTACAGGTTTAGCTGTTTTTGGACTTTCCGGTTTAGCTGTAACTTTTATCTTGGCCGGTACTGATTTAGGTGGGACTTTTTCTTTTTCTTTCGAAGGTTTGATCGGCGGTTTCGATTTGGTAACTTTCGGAGCATGCTTGGTTTGCAAAGTGGTCCTGCTTGTTTTCTTTGCTTTACTGGTAACATCGGGCACTATTTGATCTCGTTCTTTCTCATTGTTCGAAGAAGGATCCTTTTTCAAGATATCTGTTTTAGCTAGTTTCGTAGGAATTTTGGGCAAAGGCTTTGGTGGTCTTGGAGGATCTGGTAGAGGCTTATTGGGAGCTTCGTCTGGCAAAGGGGTTCTTATTTCTGGTGCTCTAAAACCGTCGTCCGTGTCCGATTTTTCTTCCGTAGATTTATCGCTTACCAAATAGTTTTCTAAGCCGCTATCTTTATCCGTCATCTGTTGGTCTTCTTCGGCTACAGTATCGTCTTTACTAGAAAAGGCATTTAGCGGTGGTAACCTAGTTACAGCTATTACAGGTGCGTCGAGACTTTTAGCTCTTCTACCAGCTATAGGAGATTCTAACGCTTGCTGTTTTTGTAAGAGGGAAAAGGCCGATCCTTCTGAGAGATTCAAACGCGCGTGAGCAAATAACAAAGGACTCTGGCCTTGTTTTCTTAAGCTAGGTGAAGGTATTTCGGTTATTCTTGTCTTCGAAGGCACTCGCAAATTTTTCAAGTCGTTCTCTATTTCGGCTTGCAGTAACTGTTTTTCCCGTTCCTTCTCTCTTTCATCGTCGATCGTAGTCAATTCCTTATCAGTAGAATAATCTTCTTTGAGCGTTTCGTCCATAGAGTTTTCATCTACAGTTACTAGAGGTTCGGGAAGAGGGTCTGTGAAAACTGGCTGAAGATCCGTCGTTTTTATATTGAAGTCATCTTCAGAACTAGGAATCGAGAAGGATCTTTCGGATATACGTCGAAGCTCTGTAGGAATAGCATCTAGTCCATTTTCGTTTTGTTTATCCTTCTTCTTTCTCGAAGTCGGCGGAGAACCTTCGACTTCCGTCGATGACATCGTATACTGAAGATACTTCCTTTCCGACTCAAATTTTAAAATGGATTCCATTTCTTTTCTCATCTGTGGAGGCGAAAATTCTATTCTTGTAGGTGTGGCTTCTGCGCTACCAAATACGTCGTCGGAATCCAGCGATTCGTCGTCGGAACTAAACGAAGTGATTCTAACTTTGGTTTTGTTCGACTTTCCTCCTTTTTTACCAGGTTGCATCCTCGG
Source organism: Diabrotica balteata (assembly GCA_918026665.1). NCBI lineage: Eukaryota > Metazoa > Arthropoda > Insecta > Coleoptera > Chrysomelidae > Diabrotica > Diabrotica balteata. Next base: position 2,211,272 of record OU898280.1, read on the forward strand.
TTTTATAATTCGTTTCGGCTTTATATCAGTTTTGATTTTAGTTTTCGGCTTTTCGATTTCCTTTTTTAATTCTATCTTTGGAAGAGGTTTGTCTTCTGGTTTGGGAAGTTCCTTTTTAATTTGTTTGTCCGGTTGAATTATTACTATTTTCTTAAGAGGATGGATGCTCTCAGTTTTGGAGCTTGTAGGCGAATCGCTTTCGATCTGACTCAATTTTGAATTCAAAGCTTCTAATAGCACCGGATCGATGTGAGTGATGTCCCTCTTTGGACTGGAAAGGTGTTGTACGGGCATCTGACTTTTGTCTACTTCTAACGTAACTGGATCTATTTTGGATAAATCGATATTTTGTGTAAAGAGGAACGATGTCTCTGGAGGATCAGTCTTTTGTTTGAAATTCGATTTTTTCGTTTCATCAGTCTTGGGGGTTTCTTCTACTTCTGCTTGCGACTTCTTCGGCACGTCTGGTATTTCGTACGGTTTCAATTCCTCATTTCTGGCTGCTCCGTTCATCACGTGCCTTTTATGTAGGATGTAGGTAAGATCTTCATCCTTAGGGGGTAAATTGATCAAATCTGACTGTGTTTTAGCTCCTAAGACTTCGAATTGACTCTTCGGCACTTCAAATTTCGTTTTCAAGCCTTCTCCTTCCCTCTTTATGATGTCGAAGTGTCCGAATTCAGCTGTGGGCATTTCAAAATGAGTTCCTCTGTACTTCATGATAGGTGGAGCACTGGGTATTTGCTTATACAAGTAATCTTCATCGCTAGATTCGGCCGGCGTGAGGTCTATAGACTTTTGATGCATCAATAACATTCTTCTGTTGTTAGAGTTGAGTCTTTGACGAGCTAGTGAGTTGGGATCAGATTTTGTCCGTTCAATAGGTTGGTGCATTGGTAGATCGTGTACTATACGAGGCTCTATCTCCATAAAACACGTCTCTGTAGGGTTTGCGTTCTTCGACTTTCTTTAATTTGTTGTCAATATTAGGGACTACTCTAAAGGCATGGTCAGGGCACACGTCCGACTCCAGACTGTCCTGAAGCGACTGTATTTTTTCTTCGTCAAAGCTGAATATGTTACTTTCCGACTCGGTGGATCGTTGTGTACTCGCTTGTTGAGATGGCCAAACCGGAGGAATATCCTCTGGCCAAATGGGTTCTGACTTGTGTCTTTCGTGGTCTACCGTGTGAGATCGGTAACTATGCGATGATTTTTGCGTTCTAGGGACAGTGTTTTGTTCGAGATTTGCTAGAAGACGATTTATTTTGATGTTTTGTTCCGTTTCGACATTTTGTAGACTTATCGAATGAACATGGGCGAAATTGCGATTGATTTCCATATTGTCGTGTGTTGGAAGTTTGTGAATACCGTAGTTTCTTTCGAAATTGATTTTTCTATCGTAAGGATGTTGGAAGACGACGTTGTCCATGAATCTAGAAGGTGCGTCGTAGTATTCGCTCTTAGATTCAACACTGGACGTTCTAGAATCCATAAATCCGTTTCTACTATCGATTTGTTCTAGGCTTTTGTTTCTACGTTCCGGTATTTTACCTTCGTGGTCTGATCGAGATTCTTGACTAGACGTGCGAGATCCAAAACTACGCTCTCTATGGGATTTCTTAAGACTTTCCCTACTAGATTTCGACGTTTTGGATTCGACACTGGAATTTCGAGAGAGTTGCTTGAATTGTTTGTAATAACTACCGTCCGATTTTCTCGGGATGATTTCCCTCGGGAAATCTCTCGGGTCTTCTGTAGTGAAGAGGTTTTCGTGTACGTCCGAACTACTCTTGCATTTATGCCGTTTCTCGTGCTCGGATTCACTATCCGATGGCAAATAATTGTTAGAATCTAAACTACAGCTTCTAGTGTTGAAGGGTTTGCGTTTTCGGTACTTATATTCGCCCGAAGTACTGTAATCGTCGTCGGATTTTTCTATAAGCTCGTAACTGTCGTGGGAGAGGTCGTCTTGCGAATCGCGAAGATCGTAATTACCTGGATCTTCGACAGATTCTTGGGAATACGAGGTGGTACCGGGATAGCTACTAGAATATACCTTTTCGTCGGCCACCATAATATCTTGGTGTATCTCTAAGCTACTATCGCGGGAACTAGCGCTATAGATCGGGTGATCATCGTAACGCGTGATCGGAGACTCTAACTTACGCTCCTCGAAGCTAATAACTGCCTTCTCGAGCGGTTTCGGGGGATGAGCTCTACGTTTAGCTTGACCGGTTTCTTCGAAGCTGAAGTCATAGAGATCTTTACAACTAGCGCTACGACGCCATACTTGGCGTTTGGGGTGAGCAGTGATTGCTTGGTAGGTATAATCAGGTGTGGTATCGAGGATCTCGTGGCCTAGATCATTTTGCGACTGCGTCTGCGAGGGAAAATTGTTAGCGAAGGTGTGACTAGAGGGCATCTGGGAAGTAATGTGGGTGCGAGTGGTACCTGTATCTGCCCTGTGAACAGCTGCGCGGACGGCGAGCGGAGAGCTGGTAATAGTGGCTTTCGTATGGATTGGGCTCGTGATCGCAGACTCCTCGGGAGAGCTCATCGTCTGATTGGGGGGCAGAGTGGAAGGCCTGGTGTCGGGGACCGAGCTCCAAGATGTAGCTGTGCCGAGGTGGCGAGAGGCTGATTTCGTCGTCGGAGAACCCGGTCGTTGGCCCACATGGGCCCCCATCGAACCCAGCGACGCCGAGAGTTTGGACACTTCCACTGTGAAATTAAGCGATTATTACACAAGGATTTCTCTATTCACTACATATCTTCCACAACTACTACCACGATCGGTACGCCAAAACCATTATATCAATGTAAATTAACCTTAGGTAAACTCTATTGATTGGCGACTTATATGTCAGAAAAAAAGTTTATGAACTTCAAGCTCTACCTCAAAACACTAAAAAATTCAGATTGCTTCATTTTATGTTATAATAATAAGTTCATCAATGACAATATCTTTATCTATTATAAATCTAAACACGAAATAATCTACACTCAGATGCAAAAAATGCAACCGAGAAAATTTTGGTCAAATTCAAAGTATTTCAATTTTTATTTTTAGCTCTATTTTGATAATTTTTTTAGCACACTGTGTATAAATTTATAAATTTTAATTTGATGTTGTCAGTTTTTTGATAAAATCTTATATTTGACTTATTGTACGGGGTTAATTAAAACGTGGTTTTATTATCCTAACTTTGAGACATCCTGTTGAATAATTCCGTTTGCGAATTTTCGTAAAAACCTTTTTTTTTCGGTTGCAACCATGTCTCCTGAGCATTGTGTTTTTTGTTTCTTAAAAAAGTGTGTAAAGAGGTAGGAAGTCAGCATTAATCACTTTTGCTACACACGGAAGATGGCTTACTGGAAGAATGTTTTACTCTTTTAAATAACTTCCTGGAAGAGAATCGAGTTAGCGAGTAACCTCAGATGTGGAAACAAACATCGACTGGGTTCAAAATCCATTCACAAAACATACCAAGCCATCGAGCTAACAATGCTAGAGTATGAGAATTTGATCGACACTAAGTGTTCATCCCTAAAACAAAATTTGAATCAGATTCTAATTTGAATGACTTTTGGATTGCACTTAAAGATGAATACCCGCAATCGTTGAGAAAGCTATCATGGTTCTACTTCTTTTTGTGACGACTTACCGATGCGAGACTGGTTTTTCAGCTCACGCTTATACCAAAAACAAGTTCAGAAATAGGCTGGATGCAGCTCCGGATCTTCGTATTCAATAGATATTAAGCCTAATTTTAATACTATTAATGTGTAAAAAAATGTAATTCTTTACATGAAATGAGTGGAAAGAATTATAGTTACTTACTTAATTGTATGTATCATCGTATAATAAATATTTTGTATTCCTTACATTATTTTTCATTCATAATTTCTTCCTTCTTCTACAGTCTTACATGAAAACTATTCAAACTACAAGGTAATCTCTTTATTTATTAAAATAGGTACCGCCAAAAAAAATATCGTCAATTAGGGTTCCAAGACAAAAAAAATTGGTAACCCCTGGGCTAAACTACAATTTTCCAGGTGACATGTACAATGGAATTTAGGACAATGGAGTAATGTTCTTTTTACGGATGAGTCGAGATACTGTCTTCACTCATCAGATGGGAGAGAACGAGTATGGCGTCGAACTGGAGAAAGATTTGCAGAGTGCGCTTTCAGTTTCCGCGTTAACCATGGAGGGGATTCGATGATGGTATGGGCACATGGGCAGGAATATACCGATAGGTGCACACTGGTATATTGAGGAAATTTTAGCGAATCACGTAGTACCCTTTTCTCAATATATCGGCGATGATTTTCTATTAATGTAAGATAATGCGCGACTCCACTCTTCAATGTATGTCACGCAATATTTAGAGGAAGTTGGTATTAATAAAATGAACTGGCCAGCCTGTCCTCTAGGTCTGAACTCAATAGAGCACGTTTGTGGCGAAGTCTCACCAGCCTTAATTAACGAACTTCGCTTGACTCTAGAAGAGGAATAGCAAAACATCCAGCAAGATGTATTCGCAACCTCATAGACAGCATGAGCCGACGTTATAGAAGGCAGTTATAGAAGCTAGGCGAGGCAATACAAAGTATTAAGTTATTTTAACTTGTTTTTCTTTGTTATTTGCGTACTTAGGTTAAGTTACATTTCAGTTGTTTTTTTTAATGTTTGATATTGTTATCATTGTTCATTAAAACCAAGATCACGTCGTTGCTTTTAATCATTATTTAAATACAGTGCTTCTGGAATGTCGATATGACATTCTTTCGATATTTGTCACCAAAGCCCCCATCGTCGTATTATAAATTAATACAAAAGATATTGATAATAATAGGAAAAGTCGTAAATTGTTGGTGGCAAAGTCATTTGAACTCCTAAAAATGAACCAATCCATATTTTCACATGAAACAAAAAACATAATACTTAGAAAACATGGTAGCAACCGAAAACAATGTTTTACGAAAATCCGCTAACGGAATTATTCCAAAGGATGTTTCAAAGTTAGGATAAAAAACCACCTTTCGATTAATCCCGTATAATAAGTCAAATACAAAATTGTATTAAAAAATTCACTATACCAAATTAAAATTTATAAATTTATACACAGTGTGCTAAAAAAATCATCCAAATAGGGCTAAAAAAAAAACATTGAAATACTTTTAATTTGACCAAAATTTTCTCCGTTGCGTTTTTTTTTTTCATCTGAGTGTATTTGGTAAAATTTTGATCAAAAATCTCACTCGACATTTATTCTGCACAAATTTGTTTCTACTGCATCTTTCCCCTTTGAAAAAAGTATTATTTGCTTGTGTGTTTAGTTTTGAGGTAGTGCATATTCATCGCTGTTTTATAGTAGCATAAAAAGTGTTAAAAATGCGCTCATATCGAGGGGTCTAAGCCAAACCACAAAGCTCAAACACAGTACCTACTAAAAATAGAAAAAAAAATGATTGGAGTACGTACCGCTCAGGTTGGTGTCAGCGAGAGGTAACAGAGGATGCGCGGAAATGCTGTTCCCGACAGTTGTCGAATGTGAATGCATGTTGGAGGCGCTTGAGTGCGCGCTAGAATGCCGAAATGATTGCGACCTGCGGGGACAACAAGAGAACGAGGAATTGAGAAAGACAATAATATCAGTATTATCATTTCTACACACTTAACAATTCATATCTCTAACGTAATTTAACTAAGTTAAGCCTTTTTGTGAATAGGTCGATTTTTTACTTTTTCCTTTTTTGTATATGGAGCACAGTAAATAGTTTTATATATGTCGTTTCTATATTCGCTACATTCATTAGATATACACAGATAACGCTCGTCCATATGTTTTGTATGTATTCTTTATACAAATCGATTCAAATTACAAAAAAAATATTACTAATGAATTGTTAAAGTAAAGAATTTATCAGCGCAGTTAGTAAAACAAAATTGTAAACTTTTGGTCCTTTGAGCCAGACTTTTTTATTTATATTAACGTGTCTCGACAACGAAGGTCATTGACACAGGTACAGTAATTCAACGTTTTTAAACATTTGAGTAATTAACAAATTAAAGTATTTCAGAGACTATAATTAACTTATTTTCGACATTATAGGTCCTAAATCTAGGTCCTAGAGGAATTTCACTCCTAAACACGGCATATAAAACCCTCTCAAACATCATTCTTAGTAGACTAATCCCTTATGCTGAAAATGTCCTAGGCGAATATCAAGCCGGGTTTGGAGCAAACAGATCAACAATAGATCAACTATTCACGCTGATACAACTTCTAGAAAAGGGATGGGAGTATAACAGACCCATGCACAATCTTTTCAAGCAAGACACAAGCCAAGTATGGAATGCCATGACAGAGTTCTCAATACCAAAGAAACTCAGTCGGATGACCAAAGTCTGTATGTATGGCGGAATATCTAAAGTACGTGTAAATAATAAACTGTCTGGCAGCTTTGAAATCAACAGTGGACCCAAACAGGGTGATGCGTTATCTCCACTACTTTTTAACCTTGTATTAGAGAAAGCCATGAGGTTGGACAAAATAAAAACAGAATTACTATGGGTTCAAGGTCCCAAGCTGTACTTGCATATGCAGATGACATAGATCTCGTGGGAGACGCCATCCTATCCACGAAAGACATCTTCAACAAGGTGGAAGGAGCAACAAGTGAAGTAGGTCTAAAGATTAACGAAGAGAAGACGAAATATATGTGTATAGATAGAACGAGACGAAGAGACAGAATAGGACAAAATGTGACGGTTAATACCTCCAATTTCGAAAGAGTACACCTTTTGTGAGTGTCTGGCAACGAGTTTACTGAAAAATAAAAGACAGAATCCAATCTGCAAACCGCTGTATATTCGCACTGGATAAGCTCATAAAATAAAAAAATCTTACCAGAAATTCAAAAGATCAAAATCTATAAATCCATCGTCAGACCTGTAATAACATACGGATGCAAAACTTGGACCATGAACAAAGCAAACGAAGAAAAGCTCAGACGCTTTGAATGAAAAATACTTGGAAAAATTTTCGGACCTCACCAGATTGCATCACGAGGGACTTGTTAAACTGGTATGGGGGGAGATTCCCACAGGCAAAAGACCACTCTGACGTCCCAGAATCCGATGGAGAGATAACATCCAAGCAGATCTCCGGAAAATGAATATTCCATTTGACCCTAGGTTAATGGACGACCGAACGAATTGGAAAAAAGTTGTACAGTCAGCCGAGACCCAGCCAGGGTTGTAGCGCTACGTGATGATGAGGTCCTAAATTTGATTATTTTTATGAGGTCCTTTACTTCTTGATCCGTCCCTGTCATAATTTTTGTTATAATATATACTTACATATGTAATTTTGTAATTCTATAAAAAACATTTTTCAAGCTAAGCCCCTTTGAAATACCCTATGTCAAATATAGCAAAATATTGAGTTTGCGTTATTTCGTATTAAACTCGGTTTTCATTTGTTTCAGGTCGACATACTGTATCGGGCGTTATGGGCACAACCAAGAGGCTAAAGATGTCTTCAAACAAAGATATTCTAATATAAAACGATGGACAAAAGCAAATAAACACCTAGATGTTTTCCTGAAAAAAAAAATCAATCGTGGTTAGAGGGAAAACTTGAGATTTCCATTGAAACAGCTTTCACTCAAGGTCGACCACCCAAGTCTTTTAGAGAATTAAGTGAGCGTAGTAAACGAAGGAAAACGGAAGAAATAAGGTCCTCCGTAGGTAATAAAGTTATTGTCCACGCTGCTGAATCTGTGTTGCAGACAACAGGACAGAGGTCCGCCTCAAAATTGCTTAACGATATTACGCACTGACCAACACGGGCCAGTAAATATAGAAAAGCCTACAGCAAAGTTTGCGACAAGGATTAGCTACGTCCATTGACGTCTCTAATAGATGCAGATGGGCAGGACATGTGATGCACAGTAACGACAATCGCCTTATAAACCATGTGCTCCGAGAAAGGCCAGATGGAAGAAGGTCTGTAGGGCGGTCTAGAAAAAGGTGGAAAGATGCAGTCAGAGAAGATGGGAGTGCGACAATGGGAATTACTGGCACAGGACCGACAAACATGGAAGGCAATAGTAAACGCGGCAAAGACTCACGAAGAGTTGTAGCGCCATTGATGATGATGATTGACGTCTCTGCAAGCACTTAAGATGTTAGTTGAAGCTGATCTATCGAGACGGCAGTATGAGATAATAAGAGCAACAAATCCAAAACATTTTCTTTGCTTTGATCTTAAACTTGATAGATTGATATTAAACTAACCTTTGATAGATGGCGCTACTTAATACCGAATTGGTTTCGGTGTGGACATTTGTCATTCATGACATGACGCCTGTCAAAATTTTAAGTTTAAAAACAATTAGTTTGGTTTTTACAGCGGTCAAAAGCAAGCAAATTTTGTGTTTTCGGAGAAATGGAAAAAGTCGAGTATCGTTCGGTGATTAAGTTCCTCCACAAAAAGAGTAAAACGAATGTGCAAATCAAAGCCAACCTGGACGAAGTTTATGGTGAGGTTACACCTTTATTAGCAACAGTCAAATTTTGGAAAGCTGAATTTGTTCGTGGTCGTGCGAGTGTTTTTAATGATAAGCGTCCTGGGAGGCCTAATAAAGTAACCACGCCGGAAATGATCAACAAAGTCCATGACATGATTATGGCAGATCATCGAATTAAGCTCCACGAGTTAATAGAGGTCCTAAACATTTCCTACGAACGCGTACACAACATCATTCACCATAATTTGGACATGAAAAAGCTATCCGCGCGATGGGTGCCGCTTTTGCTGACAATCGATCAAATGCAAAAACGTGTGACCACTTCGGAGACGCTTTTGCCGATGATACGGCGCGATCCGAAGGATTTTTTTCGCCGATTTATCACCGTTGATGAAACCTGGGTGTATTACACCGAAAACCAAAGAACAGTCGAAACAGTGGCGCAAAGTGATGACGACTGTTTTCTGGAATGCGAAGGGTATCATCCACATCGACTACTTGGAAAAAGGAAAAACAATAAATGGTGAGTAAGTAGGTACTACGCAGCTTTATTGGATCGATTCTATGCCGAATTGTGTCAAAAAGGTCCCGAAAAAAAAATTGGGCTATGAATTGGTTGAACACCCACCGTATTCCCCAGATCTTGCCGCCAGCGATTTTTTCCTGTTTCCAAACCTTAGAAAAATGACTCGGAGGACGCCGTTTCACAACAAATGATGAAGTCGTCGCTGAAACTTCGGCCTATTTTGAAGAACTAGAGTAAAAGTACTATTCGGATGGGATAAAAAAATTGGAACATCGTCTTACTACGTGTATCGAGCTAAAAGGGAACTATGTTGAGAAATAAATCGATTTAATTCTAAAAAACTTTTGTTTCTATCAAAGGCTAGTTTTATATCAATCCACCCTCGTAGATATCGAATTTTTACCGTCGATGTGACAAAAATTTTATTGAACATTGATTCTGCGCGCGTAACTGACATTCAAAATTGACGGTAGCTTCAAGCGTTATTTCTGAGAGAACGGTTCATCCTCAGCTACTCTCAAAATCGTCTCAGCTACATTTTTTATTCGAAACATTTTTGCCTACACGGTACATATTCTTGACAAATCAATTTTTTGCGTTTTTACCCCCTATGAGGGTGGTTTTAGGGGGCAGCCCGGGAGTTAAAGAGGTAAACTTTTTTGCATATTTTTTGGGGTCCCAAAATTAATATTCTTGGTTTGTTCGTATGATTTTTCAAGTAACTGTCTGACGACTGGACGATTAAGTTATCGAGCCAATTTATCAATTTGTTTGCCTTTCTTTCTCAGTATTCTGCTACACATTGGTGTTTAATGTTGCTTAGGATGTATTTTGAAAGATCTGCCGCTTGATATATTTAACCGCCGCTAATTTTTCGAAAAAAATTCTTAAATTTAGTAAAACTTCACAGTATAAAATAAATCTAGGGCTATTAAAACGTTTAAGAAATACTAACTTCCTCGATGTATGTTTAGAAAGATCTTATTTAATTCACAACTAGTATCTATCAATGCTTTTTTTTCTTACATTTAGTACAATTTTCAAAATATAAAACTAAATCCAGAGGCAATAAAACGTTTAATGTAATATTGTCGTTTATTAACGTTGTTTAGAAAAATTCATGAACTTGGTCCTACGAGCAGGATTTTTCCATTCGTTGGCCAGTTTTGCGCTATGGGGTCACCTAACGTTCTCGATATATGTTTTAAAAGATCCGTTTGAATACCCGGCAAGGTCTACCAATGTTTTTTTTTTAATTTTAGTGCAAATTTTAAAGTTTAAATTAAATTCAGGGACAATCAAAGTAATTATAATGCGGTAATAATTAAAGAAAAACTTTGTTGTAATCTGAAAATAAATCAAAGTGATACAAACGATGAAGACGAGCGTTATCTATTAAAAAAAATGTTAGATTCATCTATCATGCACTGATTTTTCTGATACAATTATATTGTGTAATAACTGTACAAGAAATTAGAAAATCAAATGTTTGATTACTACTTTTTGACACATTCGTTCTTTGACACGTTCATAAAAGTAGAGACAGCGTTGGTATTTATGTACGAATGTCAGTAATAAATCCTGGAAGTTTTTACTACACATTTCGGATCTTGAGAAGATTGTACGAAAATTCATGGAAATGCACAACAATTACTGTGGCAAATACAGACAACCATTGAATGAAATGTTATATGTAGAATACTTGTAATTTTCGAAGTTTTTTTTTAAAGGTAAAATCTGGATATTATCTTAAGTATTTCACGTAGAAAAATAACTTGCTTTGTCTCATGATTATTCTTTATATAAACAGCTCGATGATTGCGTTAAAAAAAACTATGTGTGAACATCTCTTCAAAATAAAATAATGATTGGAAGCTTCTTTTTCTCTTTACTAGTTCTTTTTTACCAAAATTGTAAAGGAGGTTGTTTTCTTTATACGTGTCAAATCGTCACCTTCTATTTTGTCACAAGTTCAAGTAAATCCTTTTAAACCTACAATGTTTTTCAATCTTATATACTCTAATCTGGAATCATTTCTCCCTGATGTTGTGCCTGACAAAAAGAGGTGAAATAACGATGAGTATGGGTGACTTTAACGTTAAAATTGGTCGAGGTGCTGAAGGAGACCACATAGGAGCATACGGTCTAGGTACCAGGAATAATAGAGGAGATAGACTTGTACAATTCCGCGTAGAAAACAATCTGTTAATAGCCAATACCTTCTTCAAACAACATCCTAGAAGGCTATACACATGGAAATCACCTGCAGAATTTTCAGAAATCAAATTGACTTCATTTTGCTTAATAAAACCTTTAAGAAGTACATACAATCTACGAAAACGTACCCTGGAGCTAATATACATAGCGATCACAATCCAGTTATAATGGATTTTATATTAAAAAGATTTCTCAAAGTAAAAAAAAATCGGTGACAAGAAAAATAGACATCTCACAACTGAAGAACCCTGAACAGTAAAAAAAAATGTATCAAGCTTAAGGAACAAATAAAAACGATCGAAAACTTGGTGCAGACAGGCTTTGAAGTAACATGGACTGCTCTAAAACAAAAATAACAAAGATACGAAAAGAAGACATCGGGTTCATAAAACACAACAAAAAATAAGAGATCATGGACCTCATGGATGAAAGACGAAAACATAAAACAATCCCAATAGAATACAAATGAATCAATAAAATCATTAGAAAAAAGTGCAGGGAGCCGAAAGGAAACTGAATGTCAACAAAATGCCTAGAAATCGAACAACTTCAGGAAAAATACGACACCTTTAATATTCATAATTTCATAAAAAAGTAAAATAAATGACAGCTAGACACAAAAAGAGACAAGCAACAATTTTAAAAAATGATATACGAAAACGAAATAATTATGGATACAGAAGACAAACTGGAGAGATGGAAAGAATACATACAAACTCTCTTTGACGACGATAGACCTTGTTCTCCAACATCCACAGATAATAGAATAAATGAAAAAGGTCCAGAAATAACGAAAGAATAAGAATAAGAATAAGATATCCGAAGATACTGTTTAATTTGTATTTTGAGTCTATATTCAGAGAAACATTAGACGAGGTCCAAGGCGGAATTAAGATTAACAGAATCAGCAGGGACAACATCAGATATGCTGATGATACCGTCTCAATAGCAAGTAATGCACAAGAACTACAAAATATAATAAATGCGGTAGTTCACTACAGCGAAATGTTGGGTTTACATCTAAACGTTTCCAAAACTAAAACTTTAATATTTTCAAAGACACGAATAAACGTACATGTGTATGCCAAAGGTCAAATAATAGAACATGTAAATTCCATAAAATATTTGGGAGTAAATATCAATAGTCAGTGTAATCCAAAAAAAGAAATCCTATCAAGAATCGAACAAGCAAGTAAAACATTCATGAACATGAAAACATTCTTTACAATATTACACCTTAGTCTGAGCTTAGAATCCGAATGATCAGATGTTACGTTTTTTCTGTCTTACTGTATGGCTGTGAAAGGTGGACTCTGAAATAGAAAAAAGAATAGATGCCTTTGAGATGTATATACATTGATGAGTGCCTTACCATCCGGCTTTTTAACGTAAGAGATAAAAAACACAGTTACCTTGTGAAATAAAAAGAGATGAAACTCGTAGAGGTGGGAAATAATCGATAGAAACCTATAATTTACATTACATTACATTACCACTATCGATAGTCTCACACCTTTAGACGTGGCTATTTGACTTTAGTCATAATTATACGGATAACCTCGAAAATATTTTATTTTAATAATTTCTGATGTTAGAATAAATAATTGAATACATTAAGATATATTATTATTAAAAACATTAATTAGTAGCAATTTTAAATTATAAATCTTTAAGGTTATTTAATAATAAAAATAACTCAACTCAAATATTTGACTAAAGAAAAGGTAAGTATGTTCTGTCCGAAAACAAATAATTTATGTGGAATTGGTGTAATAGTTAGAGACGTGGTTTATTGACAAGAAGGTTTGAGGGTCAATTCACATCAAGGATAAAATTTTTGTTTTGTCGGAAACTTACACTAATTATTCAGATCTTCAGCTGCAGCCTTTAAATGTTCAAATATTTTTCTTTTATTTTTTAATGTTTTCTCAAACCATTCTTCATTGCTGCTCATGGTGACTGCTGCGATTATAGTTCTAACATCAAGCAAAAAAAGTTTGCAAAACTATACGTGTCGTATAACGCTAAATACACTAAATATACCGTTAAATATCATACTTAGACGTATCAAGCAAACAGTATACACTTATTACAACAAAATGAAATATAGAAACGACATATTTCGGGTGTAATTTCGTTATGAAAATAAGCAATACCCTTCCTCCTTCCCTTTTGACAGTTATCTACATGTAACAATCTGTCGGAAAACAGCATTTACCATATTAAATGCTACAAAACAACCATGCTCCACACTTCACAAATCAGCTACCTATTTTACTTTTACAAGAAATAGTTTTACTGGGAATCAAGTTCAAAAAATAGTTGTACGATTACTCGGAATAAGCAAAAAAAGCAAACTATTTACTGGTTAGATTGCTGTTACATATTATCACATCGATACTTGTCACATAATCATTTTTTTTAGTTGTTTGCTTAAAATATATGTATCACTGCCAACACGGGCGTTAAAATCAGCAATGATGATTATACAGGGTGTCCCATAATTAATTGGACATTAGCTAATGGGTAATAGCTGACATCAAAATAAAGCGTTTGAGCTCAAATTGCTTAGGAAAAATGTTGCTAGTTTTCGTTATATAGGGAGATTCATTAATATTTTTTTTATATTATTTTTATGGATATATTGAAAACTATTCAACCGATTTAAGTGAAATTTGGTATCTTGCTATTATTTAGTATGCTTAATAAGAAAATGATATTAGTTTTAGCATTGACACTAGGTGGCGCCACCTACTGTAACATTGGTTCATTAATGGGGCCATAATTTCTTTGTTCGCCCTGTATAAACATTCTAGGAAAAAAACATGAAACAACATTCAATTCTACACAAAAAAGGTATTCTTGTTTCAAATCAAAAAAGTACACCGTTTTCGAAATAAACGTATTTTGTTTTTCGCAAAACAAGCAGGTACCTAGGTAAAATGCTGTGAACTTAATGACAAAGTCAAGGCGTAAGTACGAATTTGTTTACTATTTGTTGTCAAAGTGCAGTGCGAGTCATTATTTGTCAAAGTGCTATTAAGTTTTTTTATAAACCACTTAAGATAAAGGAAAAATGCCACGTCATAGTGAATTTTCTAATGTAGAAATGCGCGATATGATCTGTTTGTATGCTCAGGAAAATTTTTGTTCTCGTAAAGCAGCTGAACTCTATTTCGAACTTTATCCCAATAGAAGGCAATCAAACCATAAAACTATTAGATCATTGTTCGACAGATTAGGCGAAACAGGGTCATTTCATCCCAAAAACAGGAATGCTGGAAGACCGAGAGTAATTGATGCGGATATGGAGGATGAAATTGTTGTGCGTGTTGCAGAAGATCCAGAAACTAGTACAAGGCTTCTTTCTGCGGCTACTGGTATAAGCAAATCTACGGTGTCAAGAATAATACGGACAGAAATTCTGTATCCGTATCGTTTTACTCCAGTACAGAATCTTTTACCACAGGATTTTCCAGCAAGGCTCCGATTTAGTCAGTTTATGATGGGGCGGCATTTAGACGATCCAATGTTTTATAATAAAATTTTATTTACCGATGAAGCCACATTTACTAGAAGGGGTGTATTTAACTGGCGCAATAGCCATACCTACGCGACAGAAAATCCTCATGCATTTCAAAAACATCATTTTCAACACGAGTTTTCCATAAATATCTGGTGTGGCATATTTGGGGATTGTATTGTAGGACCATTCGAATTACCAACTAGGCTTGACGGAGTAACGTATCTAAATTTTTTGAGAAAAGATTTACCAACTCTTTTAGAAGACATACCTCTAAATTTGAGACGGAACTCTTGGTACATGCATGATGGTGCACCACCACATTATAGCCTAGAAGTTAGAAATTATCTAGATGAAATTTATCCTCAAAGGTGGATTGGTAGAGGAAGTGTATACACATGGCCAGCACGCAGTCCCGAACTATATCCCCTAGACTTTCACTTGTGGGACTACCTAAAGTCACTTGTTTATATAAAAAAATAAATAACCGCCAAGAGTTATGGCAAAATATTGTAGAGGGAGTTAACGTAATTAAGGCCCAAAGAAACTCATTATTTAAAATAAGACAAAACTTACACAAAAGATTTAGATTATGTAGTTTATCTAATGGTGCACATTTTGAACACTTATTGTAATTTTTTTTCGTTTCGTTTTGAATTATCCACTTTGTTAATTGTTTTATATTCACTTCATTGTTTAATTTCATTTCTGATTTTTTTAAAATTTGTTACTGAGTCAAAGGTTTAATAAAAATAATTGTTTCAATCATATGCATTTTGTCTGCAAATTTGCATTTGCATTTAAAACCTTTTGAATAATGTTTGAATTTACAAGTTTTTGTAAAATTTTTTTATTTTATGCACGTCTCTAAAAAATACGTTTATTTCGAAAACGGTGTACTTTTTTGATTTGAAACAAGAATACCTTTTTTGTGTAGAATTGAATGTTATTTCATGTTTTTTTCCTAGAATGTTTATACAGGGCGGGAAAAAAAATTATGGTCCCATTAATGAACCAATGTTATAGTAGGTGGCGCCACCTAGTGTCATCGGTAAAACTAATATCATTTTCATATTAAGCATACTAAATAATAGCAAGATACCAAATCTTACTTAAATCGGTTGAATAGTTTTCAATATATCCCTATAAATAATATAAAAAAATATTAATGAATCACCCTGTAGAACGAAAACTAGCAACATTTTGCCTAAGCAATTTGAGCTCAAACGCTTTATTTTGATGTCAGCTATCACCCATTAGCTAATGTCCAATTAATTATGGGACACCCTGTGGGATCTCGTTTATTACAGTCTGAAGGTGTTCACAGTTTTCCTTTGTGGCGGTATCTCTGTTGTTCATTCCTATGTCATTTGAATTGTTTTCTTTGCCTTTTAGATCTACTCATATCGTGCCTCATACACTGGACTGTTTGTGAATTTTCCATCTGCTTAAAACACTTTCGGGAGGATATTTCCCTGCTAGTTCTCCTGCAATTACTTTTTCTGTCTTTTTTTGTTACCTCTTATAAAAATAGTTCTAGCCTTGTCTTTCTTGTCTTTCCGATGTAACTATATAGTGCATCATTCACTAAACTGCCAGTTATTTCCGCATCTGTGTATACGACTTCAAGCAGGATATTTTCGTATTAATTTTCCATGATTTACTTTTTCTTAGTTTTTTTTTGCGTTCATTCCTATGACCTTTTAATAGTCTTTTTTGTCTTTTAGATATGTCCATAGACCACACACTGGACAATGTTAAGTTTCCAACTCTTTGATGGCCTTCCGGAAAATTTTCTTTTATCTGCTAGTCTTTGTTTTATTTCTTTTTTGTAAAGCTTTGTTTTTGTTTAAGAGACTTCTGGAACAATCATCTCGTGATGGTTTATTCTACATGGCAATTTTACTTACTGCATCACGGCACCAAAAACAAAACCACTTTTATATCGATCTGAAGAGAGCAAACACCAACATTCTTTTGTAAGTTAGAAACTAATAATGAAAAAGATTAACAAACATCAAAATTTGACCGTTTTGTTCAAAAATAGCCGTATCAATGTCTGATATGTAATCAACAATCTATAACTTCATCAAAAACTTGTAAATATTATGTACAAACTACGCCGTACGGGGAATTACTTGTACTGAACTTTTAACAGTGTGTTTTTTCGAGTGTTATATATGTTAAAACATTTCGAGATGTTCCGTGTAAAGTGTGAATGTGTGATCGAACAAAAGAAAATTTAACATGCCACAAAAAATCCTTTAACTCACCTTTGGAATGTTTGACGTTTGACGTAGTTGTCTCGCACGAATTCGATTATTTGTTTCTGGGTTTTACCGCTATACCTGAAAGATAATAAGAGGTTATCGTCATTTGGCGCCCTTTTAAAAAATTTCAGTAACCCACCTAAACGAACTACCTCTCGATAGTACTCTTGTTTTGTGTCGTGAAACATGTTTGACTGAAGAACATCGGAAAAACCCGTGATTTTCCACGCACTTTTTCCAAAAATTTTTACATTCGTTTCTACCCTCGAAGAAAAATTCGACGGTGTCTTTATAATAGCCCTAAAAACACAAAACAGAAGTTAGTATGCAAATGATAGCAAAAATGGACATTAAAGCACTTACGTATCCCTCAGGGTGAAGTTTGACGAGAAATCGTTTCCGTTTGAAGGATATTTTCCTAATTTTCGCCCAGGAAAACGTGTTGATTTTGGTATAATTTTGAAAAACTATGATACCCATATGAGCTACGGCCAGATTCAACGGTACGTTTTCGTGGTCTTTGGCAGGGTGCATTTTAACTCCGTATAATTCGCATCGGCGCGCTGTTTCTAATAGGTTTAGGTCCGCTTCGGCAGGCGACTGGCCCCTAAGATAATAAAATATTTCGATAAAGTAACTATATTTACAATTCATCTATTTATAAACTATAATATCAAAAAATTCAATTTATTAACGAAGGATGCACTAACATTTCAAATGACTCCAACGTATCCGTATTTGAAATCGTTTATGTACATATTTTAGTATACTTACGCATGTTTTTTGTGATTCTCCATGATCTTCCTCTCCATTTCGTGGTCCTGTTGGGGCACGAACTTGTAACTGGAAAGGTAAGTGTGGTCGGGATAATCTTCGGCAACGTAGTCTCCGCATTCGGCTTGAACGATGTAGCTGGCCATAAGGGCTGCGGTGTTCTCGTTACACTGCATGCTTCCCTGAGACAAGTCCCTTTTCACTTGAAGACAGAACAGGTATCGGGTGTATTCTTCTTCCAGTTGAGCGGGATCGGGGGTGTAGAACTTGACGCAGAAGTAGAGGAGGGGGTCGACCAGCGACAAGCCCAGCTGGCGGGAGATGGGTTTCTGGAGGTCCAACCAATACTGAAATCGAACGAAACTGACAATATATCAACATGCAAACATTTGTAATATATTGGAATGGATAAATTATCTACTATGCTTCTATCAAAGATGCTTAGATTAATGTTTATCCACATTTACGTTAACTTTTTTAGATCTTTCGTTTTGTATACTTTTTAGTTCATTTGGAAGAGAATTATAGTGCCTTAGTACCCTAGTGTCTGAACAGACTATAATACATGATTTAGTTTAAAGGTCATCAACAAATATATATGGAGGAGTCCAATAACAGGGTTTGTGTGAGTTATACAGTTTTGGGGAACCTGATATTGTAAAACGTATTAAATTAGCACGCCTTCGATGGATAGGACATGTAATTAGGCGAGATGAAGATGCAACTATCAGAAAAATTTTCGACCGAAGATGACCAATGGGAAGACGATCCATAGAAGTCGAACATAGAGGATGATGTAAAATCCATCGGAGTTAAACCATGGAGAAGAGTTGCCACAGACAATGACGAATGGAAGATTGTTCTGAAGAAGGCTTTGGCTCATGACGAGCTGTAATGCCACATGATGATGATGATGAAAGGTCATCAACAAATACTTGTAAACTATTGGAACTTGAAACTGACCAATATTTTTTCAGATTTTACCATTTTTTTTAATGTTCTCGATATATTCCATATTCTGGATCATCACAATTATCTCGCTTTGGATTTTTTGCTATTGCCATTTGATCTCAGTTGTCCAGATGGTTTAGTTTGTTTTGTTAATCACAAAGGTCATTAGAGGAGTAATGACAATTACAATAGGTGTTCAAAGTATGAATTTAGGTACATTGTATTTTACTTAGGGGTCTACAGCGAAGTTAGCACCCTACTGATAGATTTTGAAACCATACAGCTCATAGAAACAGGATTATGCCTCGGAACAGGAATGATTTTTTTACGACGACTAACGCGAAAAAGAGGACAGCGCCTTTATGGAAAACAAGAAATATACTTCGCATCTGTAATTGGAATGTAAAGTCTCTAAACATAAGAGTACAGGAAATTACAAAAGAGCTTGTAGAAAAAAATATAGACATATGTACACTGCAAGAGACGAATAAAAAAAGGAAAGGGTCAAATTATGCTAGATGACTATCTGATGATTTACAGTGGTATTACGAAAGAAACCAGAGCCAAAGAAGGAGTCACCCTATTAGTACACAGAAAATTATTACAGCAAGTACAAGAATGTAAATATACCTCTGAAAGAATAGTAAGTGCTGGATGTCAATCTAGACAACAGAGAACAACAGATATACTACCAGAGCCAGTGAGGTCAACTGCGATGTGTATGCATGTTTCATTGATTTCGAGAAGCCATTTGACAAAGTACCACATGGGAAACTAATCGATATCCTAAAAACATCACCCCTCGATGATATAAGACTGATCTCATACTTATATCTCCAACAAAAAGCAACAGTACGATTAGAAAATGAACTGTCCGACATCTTCACAATCGAAAAAGAAGTTAGATAGGGTTGCGTATTGTCACCGGCATTATTTAACATATACTATTGTATAAGTGTATATGTGTATTTAACATATACTCTTCAAATTGCAAGAAGACAAAAATACTGATCATTAGTAAGAACACCAAAATAAACGCCCAAATTACAATGGCGATACAACGTTAGAAAGAGTGGAAAATATGCTATTTGGGCTGAAATATGAAGGATACTTGGGATCACAGCTACGAAATAAAAACTCCCATTGAAAAAGCCAGAGGTTCTTTCAACCGCCTTAGGAAGATTATCTGCAACTTATCTGTAAGTATCAATATACGCATAAGAATTCTTATATGCTACGTCTTTAGTATCCTCCTCTATGGATAGAAAGCTGGAGCCTTACAGAAGATGCCATAAAACGATTGGAGGCATTTGAAATCTGGTGCTACCGACGTATGTTGAGGGTCTCATATATACACCACACAAGTAACAACTACTCTTCAGAGGCTAAGAAAAGACAACGAAATTAGTAACACCGTGAAAAACAGAAAATTGGCTTATTTCAACCACATCATGCGTAATGATGAATACAGACTTCTACAGTTGATTCTACAAGGCAAGATTGAAGGTAAGAGAGGCCCTGGACATAGACGTGTATCCTGGTTCACGTCAACGGATCTATCTCGAGCTGCTGTGAATAGAATGATGGATCAATGTCTCTAGAACATCTCTAGAAGATAGGCACATTTAGAAGAAGATTAATCCGCCAATGAACAAGCAGAATTGCTTATAAATAGTAGGAAGAAGAAAAAGACTCCAGGCACTAAAGACTTCAATCCATCCTACTTCAAAACAATTGTCATTTGTACTGTGATTCTCTTTAGAAGAACCGTAGAATGTCGCACAATCGAGAATGTACTCGATTCATTCCATCAGATGCATCTTCTCCAAAAATCCACTAGTCCAGGAAATATATAACATCTTTAACCAACTATATTCTGCTAAGCTAACAGTCATAATTATTTGGACTCCATCTCATGTTAGTATATTGGGAAACGAAAAGCCAGACCAGGCCGGTAAAGCAGCATGTTCTTCTGACTTAGCCTTCAAAGAGGTCTAAACTTATACGGATCTTGGATAGATATGGATATTGATAGATATTGAATATAGAAGATATTGATAAAATAAAAAAACCTCAGGTCTTGGGCAGTACTATGGAATAAAACAAAAACTAAGCTGCATGGCGTTCCTGTCCTCTATGAACAGGAAAGAAAAATCAGTTACTCGTCGACTACGAATAGGACATACATGTCTCACACATGGACACCTTATGACATCAAAAAACTTTCCAGTATGCCTTTACTGTAATATCCCCCTTTCCATCAACCACGTGATAATGGACTGATGTCAGTATGATTCTTCTATAAACAAGCACAAACCATGTCTTCTAGATTTCCACAAAGGAAATCTAGAAGACATTATTAGTAACAATAAAACACTGAAAACTTTGTTTTCAAACTTCCACAAAATTTATTTTAAATCTTATCACTACAGCTGTTTCGGCTGATTGCCTTTCTCAAGTGATCTATTTTTGGCTTGGGTTTACAAATTTATAGTCTCTAATGAAATTGGTTGAGGAAGGGAGAACTGTTTGTCTCAAGTTGGTCATTCAGAATTATACATTAGACATTATTAGTGTTCTAAACCGTTTTGACAATGTTCTTAAATATTTAAAAGAACCATGTTTAATTCAGCTAATATAAACAGTGCATAGTGATAAGTTTTATTGTTCAACTTTTCCACAAAAAAATTTCAAATCAAATGCTTGTATATAAAATATGTATTTTTCGTGATTAATGATTATTATTTGTAACTGAATGACAAATATTTTTAGCCTTTGACTTAAGTTTTGTTACTGCCCGGATAAAATATAGTTGTTTTGTAAAATGACTAGCTCAAAGCATATACATAGTTTATTTTACATAGGACATTGCCGATGCTTTGTATTCCAAAATGAAAGATAGGTCAATATCATGCTGTAAATACTCACCTTCGTTCCATGATCATCTGAGTATTCTAGACCAAAGTAATCGGCTTCTAATAAGTGCAACTGCTTACAGACTTGTTCGAATAATACTCGTCCAACTGCTTTCGCCTGCAACAAAAATAGTTTTATGTAATTACTACCTATTAATGTTTATCAAAAATGACTAAGTTAAAATATTGCGAAGGCAAACTAAAGCTATGTCATTGACATCTGAGGAAACGACAACTATTGAGGTATAAATTTGCCAAATACATCTGCCATGAATACGTAGAAATCAGAGTCCGCCTTAAAAAAATCCTCCTCATGCTAGGTTGATTTTTTTTAAATTCCGTCTAATAAACCAGAGCGTTCTCAAAATCTTTTTAAAGAAAATCCCGGAAAATCCTTTATTCACACTCGAACTGATTTTGCCATGAGCTTAGTGAATATATGGCGAGGGGAAGGTATGGTATTAATTTAAAAAACAATATTATTGAATTGTGGACAAAAAAGTTTTTATGAAATCTACAATATCTAATTATTATACTCTGTTGAAAATTATTGATAGTGATAATAGTTTAAAAGTAATTCATTGATTAGTGAAGTTCTAATCCGACTTTTTTAACAGATAATTATTAACAAACTAGTGATTTTGAGCGTCACCATGCGACGGGGGATCCAATCAACTGCATCTACAGTCACTCCACTTAATTTTATTTGTCTTCCTCCTATGTAAGGCTAGGACGACAATAGAATAATATTTTAATCTAGTGTACAACTTTCATAATAAATAAGTCATTTTTGGAGAGTCACTAAACTTTTTAGTGAAATAGATTCGGGTCCGAGGGCAATAAGATGGATGAAGAGAATTAGATGATAAGTGACGAAAGTGAAGAAGAAAGCAGTAGTGACGAAAATGATGAAGAAGACGAAGGTACATACCAACCAGGTATTTGGTTTCATAACGATGGAACTTTTTTATCACGTTTTTCGGTTCCATCAGAAAAAAAAGTCGATTGTACTTTTCCTCATACCATGACTGAAATAGAAATATTTCTAAAAGTCTTTCCCAGGAGCCTAAATCGACATATTGCACATTGTACGAACTTATATTTAGAGAAATTTGGAAACGAAACCAAGAAAAAAAGAATTCCTACTAATGAACATGAAATGATGATGTATTGGTCACAAAATGATCCTTGCCAAAATGTATTGCTGTTTGGTAAAGCCTGACAAAGCGAGAAAATCATATTACATCGAGGATGTCGCTAATTGTCTAAAACTAACATTTCCAAAATATCGAACAGAGGCTGCTTTTCAAAGCATTGATAAGTCAATGGCGAAATTTAAAGGAAGGTCTTCCCTGAAACAGTTTCTACCCATGAAACCCATCAAACAGGAAATAAAGATATGGATACGAAGCGACACTGCAACAGGATATGTCTACGATTTTAATATTTACGAGGGAAAGGAAACAGGAAATGATACTAGTTTATTATTGGGAGAAAGAGTAGTGACCAAATTAGTTAGTACTATAAGGGCAACTGATGTATTATGTTTTGACAGATTTTTCTCATCTATTAGACTACTTGATACTCTATCTTATCCAGCGATAGGAACAATAATTGAAACGAGTGGAAATGTACCTAAATTTGTTGGGAAGTTGATTCGTGGTGAATCAGAATTCAGAGTAAATAACCACGGCACCCTAGTTTGTAGATGGCAAGATACTAAAGACTTGTTAGCAGTAAGCAATTGCTTTGGAGATTAGCAAGTAGAAGTGAAACGAAAAATGAAGGATGGCTCTAAAATGAATGTGCGATGATGTGTGATGAATGAACTGCTCGACATGTACAATAAAAAAATGGGCGGCGTGGACCTAACAGATCATATTTTGGGCTTGTATGACTTTGATAAGAAGTCTACTAAATGGTGGAAGAAAGTATTTTTTCGCTTTCTGATAATGGCTGTTGGTAATTCTCATGTATTACACAATGATCTAAAAAGGAAAAAAACACAATTTTTGCATTTTCTAATTAGTGTAGCTCAGGGACTTTTTTCATTGGGAAGAAGCTATGCTGCCGTTAAAAGAAAAGCCTCGACATCACTTAGACGTCCTCCAGCAAAGAAAAAAAATGTTCAACGTGGGAGATCATTTACCTATCGAAGGAAAGAACCGTAGAAGATGTCAACGATGTTCTTCTCACAAAAAAGAAAAAAGAACCACCACACTATGTCAGAGCTGCAATGTACCCTTGTGTAAAACATGTTTCGCACCTTTTCATTTACATTAAATATTGATCTTAGTTTTAGTCGTTTTATTTTCAAAATATGAGATTTTATTTGTGTTTTCAATTTTTCTTTACTAAAATAAAGTAATAATTTGGTGTCTGATGGGTTATTATAGTCCCACATATGTGTTCCAAATATGTCTGACTGGGACATATATGTCCCGGACAAACTGGCGGATCTCAAGGATAAAATTAATTTCAATCACTTTTATTTTTGCATAATTATACGTTTTAAACAAAAAAAGTTTTAAATTCCATACCAATCCTGAAAAAAAATCCGACTCGAAAGGGTTAAGAGCAACAAACTTTCAAAAGAATAAAAATTAAATTTCAAAAACAACAAACTTTTTGCGTGAAAGAGCCGGTATTTTCACCTCCAGATAAAAATTGTTCTATCTGACAGATAAATGTACTAGAATAATTAAGAGAAAAGACGATTTGGTGAAGGTGCCTCCTCATGTTATCAACCTAGTCATTTTTGACACTTTTCAAGATCACGCGTCAAAAAAGCGCTAAGCTTTATTCTACTCATATTTGAGCAGAATAAGAAGCTCGAGAGAAGAATAACGTGTGAAGTATGGTTGAATAGGGAAAAGTGGGGAGAAACACAATTATATAAAAAAATCAAAGATGGCGGCATGCCACGATGAACACCTCTGTGGTAATGGTCCAATGGTGACGTGCGACATGTTCCATGATAGGGTTTCATAAATCCAATACGACGGCATAGATAAAATTTAAAAAATGATAATGCCGTTTTAGCAGTAAGCCGTAACTTACGGCATGCATATATCGCGTGATAGAGTTTCATGAATACAACACAATTACATATATTGAAAACGATGAAAAATATGACGCAGAAGCGTTATTTAAAATAAATGTTATTTGTTGTCACGGAATATAAGAAAAGTCATTAAAATTCAGCATACAATCGATTTATTGGCACGTTAATAAAACAATGTGTTAGATAAAAATCAATAAAAAAGGAAAATTTAACAAAAAATCCGTAAAAATGTAAAATTCCGAGGAAATTTTCCAAAATCTCTTTTAAATAAAACAAAGTAAAAAAATGTTTTTCTTGTACATTTTCAATTCTAGCTTAATATTTCAAACTTCCTTTTAACAAACAATATTATATTTCCACAGTCTATTGGTAAAATGATATACCCCCCTTCCCTACTTCATTCGACGCTCATGCCTGATGTGAATTCCGTCGAAGTATCTCCATGTCCGAATCTTTCCGAGAAACGGTTCCTATACAAATGGAAATCTTTATTTTTTCGCTGTAAAGATACGATCCTTCTACGAAAAGTTAAATAGTCATATCTCGTTCGTTTTGCGGAAATTAAAGAAAAAGATAAAGGAGAAACAGAAAACGTGAATAGATGTGGTGTATTTTAGCGCTAATTTGAATTTTTGAATGAATTTGCAGTAAACGATAAGTAATGTGTTTTGTGTAAACACTTAAATAGTTATTAAATTTTAGAGTTTATTTCATCTAATATTGCTTTTTAATTAGTAAGGAAAACTGTGTTTTGTCATATCAATTTCTATTGCGAACTAATCTGTGTTCGGAGATAATTTTCCTCAGTACATTTCTGTTATAGAATTTTCCCATATATTGAGTTCCACGTAATTTGTTGTTTTGTCTTATTAAGATGACTTTCGTCGTCCTATAGCAGATTGTGATTTTTTTAAATTTTTTTTGTGGACATTGAATGAGTCGAGGATTCTGTGTAGTTTCCTCACATTCTTCTCTATATATTAACACTATATGCAGTCATAATATATTTCTCTTCTTCTTCTTTTTATATAGACATGACTGTCTGTTTTTTAATGTGCCTCCAGTAAGTTGTCATTCCATCGTTTTCGTGGTCTTCCTACCGATCGTCTATTGGGGAAACATTTCTTGCCGTCTTTTCAACCCTATTTGTTGTCATTCGGCTTATATGATCGTTCTATTCTACTCTTCTATTTCTTACCCAGTTCTTGATGTTCTCCACCTTGCATCTACGTCGTATATCTTTACTTCTAGCTCTATCCCATAGTATCTTACCATCAATTTTGTGTTTTCATCTCTGCTGTTTCTAATATCCTTTTTGCCCTCTCTGTGTCAGGTCTTGTTTCTGCCGCGTATGTCATTATTGGTCTGATGACTTTTGTAAATTCTGCCTTTAGTTTCTTTCCTGATATTTTTTATTTTTCCATATTGTTCCATTTAGGGAGCCTGCGGTTCTGTTTGCTCTATTAACTTGATCTTCCACTTCGGTTTCGAGCTTTCCGTAGCTAGATAATGTGATGCCTAGATATTTAAAGAAAAAGACGTGTCTTTCTGTTTTATCGACTACGAAAAAGCGTTTGATCAAGTAAAAAACACACATAACTCATAGAAATCCTAACACAACATGGTATAGACCATACCACTGTAGCACTTATTAAAAAACTATATTTGGATCAAATGGTGTCGATCAAAATAAACAATCGTCTAAAAGCAGAATTGCTAATAAAAAGAGGAGTTCGTCGGGGCTGTGTACTTTCTCCACTGTTATTTAATATATATTCAGAAAAGATATTTCAAATGCCCTCAAAAAATATTGAAGAAGGAATAAAAATCAACGGAGAATACGTAAACAATTTAAGATACGCAGACGACACCGTCATTATTGCGGACAGTGCTACAACGGTAGGTTTACAACGTCTTTTGAATGTCATAACCAGAGAGGGGGATAGCTTGGGACTAAATATAAACACAAATAAAACCAAAGTAATGGCTGTTACACGTGCACCAAATGTAGACATTAATATTCGTATCTATAACAAAAATATAGAACCAGTACATAGAATCCAGTATCTTGGTTGGTGGATAATAAACGATCTTGACACCACTATACCCTGGCCGCTTAAAACATGGAATCCAAGGTCGCATGATCACTGAATCGACAGTCGCTCGAAACTATACTAAAACATTTTTTAATTGAAGGTGATTACTTTCCAACATCGCACTTAACTAAGCCCTTAACGATAACATTTCAACGAAATCATATTTCACTTATCAATTTTGCAGAGGCGTACCAAAAAAATTTAATTATTTATTTAAACACATAAGTAATTAATTCAATCTAAGACCGATATAGTTATTAAATTATCATGTGTCTTTTAACAGGTATCTTATTCGCTCCGTGCGTAACCATGGTAGAGGTACCTTGAAACAATGCCAGCGTGCGTATTTACGCATAAATTTTATCAAAAATGGGTGCAAATACATGTTGCGTATTTATTTGTGCAAATAATAGCAAAAATAGTAAGTAGTTTTTATAGGTTTGCAAAATCTTGATTTGTCAGTACTAGATTTTTCCCTTTCTTTTTCGTTTGGGGTTGCAAAGATAAATTATGATGAACTTTTAGAAACCCAGTTTTAAATACCACATTTATTTTGTACATAAACTGAAAAATATAATAAAAAAACTAATTATTCATAATTGTCAATTTCTTATATATTTAACATATTTTTAACCTCAAATTGGGAGGTCCAAAACTCTCAGACGAAGGCAATAGGTCAGTCACGCATTTATAGAATTGCTGTCTGCTATGAATGTTATATTTGTTTTGTTTTAACTCAAATTGAATTGATTTAACTATTTATTTAAATACATAAGTAATTACATAAAAATTAAATTTAAGACCGATATAATCATTAAATTATCATGTGTCTTTCGACTGGTATCTTATAGTTGTCTAACAAATTAAAGTAAAATTTTAATCTTATTAGAGAGTACCTAATATAGTACTTCAAAAAACAGAAAACTTACGAAAAAATACTTATTTTTTCGTAACAATAGAACACTGAAAACTTTGTTTTCAAACTTCCACAAAATTTATTTTAACTATTATCACTACAGCTGTTTCGGCTGATTGCCTTTCTCAAGTGATCTATTTTTGGCATGCGTTTACAATTTATAGTCTCTAATGAAATAGGTTGAGGAGGGGAGAACTGATTGTCTCAAGTTGGTCATTCAGAATTATATCTGTATTTTTTAATTTGTTGATTTCCATAGATTTTAACAAAGATAGGTTAAGGCCTTTATTTTGAATGTGAAGAATTTTAAATTTGTCATTAAAAGAATGATTATGATCTAGAAGGTGAAGTGCGTATGTCGAATCTGTTTTTCTAGTATTGAAAGCCCTTTTATGTTCTGCTATTCGTTTATTAAAGTTTCTACCAGTTTGACCGATAGTTTGTACACAGGACTATTTAAGTGTTTTTTATTTTGGCTCTTGTTATTCAAACTTCAATGTTCAAACTTCTTGTTGTACAAACTTTAATGTGGCGACTGCCCAATATGCCCAATGTGGCAACTGCTAGAAATATGAAATAAAGATGGCCTAACTACTAAAGAGTTAATAGCTTTGTTAGAAGAATACTCAGATTGTGAAAATGCTGACTCACTTAAAGTGTTTCATTTGCCGCCGAGATTAGATAAGAATGTGTCTTATGTAAAAGACATTGATGATAATATTATTTGTGAAGAATCAATAAAATCGGATATTGCAAGTACATATGAAATACAAGTGATTGGTAATTCTGATTATGATATTCCTCTGAACCACAGATAAAACGTCCAAAGAAAAAACCGGTCAAAAATAGATCCAAATTTGTACTTAAGTTGTAACAACAGATACTTCTTCGTACTGCTTTGTGGTCAGTAGTAATTCAACATCAGTCTGATTGATATTTAGACAATATAAAAGCCAACAATGGAGTCAAGTCATATATTTTAAAGTTTTTTCACTCTTTTTTGATAAAAAAGCATTCTATATTTAGATAGCATTTCTATCCTGTACATAGAAGCATTTGATAAAGAAGATTGAGAGCAGTCTATACTTTTGAAGAACCGTCACGATTTTGAAATAAATAACATAGATTCGTATATTATCTGATTCACACTCTGCTTCAAGTTGATATACATTGGTCAAAAGATGAAGATAAGGAAGTGCACAATATATGAAAAAGCATTTATAATAGTGAAGAATCGCTACATCAATCTCAAGCTTCGTACATGTACCTCAATCTAAATTTGCTTTACCAGATTTGACAATTGGCCACATTACAAAAAGAGACGATGGTGCAAGAATGTAGGATATGCAAAAGTACTACTATTTATTTATCTAAAAGGTGTAGAATGCATCTACACCCCGAAGGTTTCGAACATTTTCACCTTACAATTTAATTTACATTTAAGATGCAATATGTTCCTGTATTAAAAATTGTACAGTTTTCCTTGAAAATGAGAAAAAAAATCTTTTTTGTTGTAAATTGCAATCCTTTTTTAATATGTGTTTTTATTCCAACCTAATAAATTAATTGACAAATTTCTCTTTGTATACTGACCGGCCGTTAACGGGTTAATACTATATAAAGAATAAATTTGCCGCAACTTTACTTACCTCAAAACTATTTTAAAGTTAATAATAAAGTCTATTTAATAAATATATTCCCACGAAATAGAAAACGCTACGCCTATGCACATTAGAATTTGGAACGAATAAACATAAACTAAAATATCATATTTTACTCATTAACATTCTTTCTAAGAACGTAAATATATATAGACCAGCAAAATATTGATATGTTTGCGATGTTTTAAACTATTCAATAAACTTGTCTCACTACACACTCGTGAACCGCACCAATTTATATTGTTACGGGAGAAAATGTTGTGAGGACTATATTACTTTTTCGCTTATTTACATGGGCGAAGTATACGCAATAAAAATGACCCCTGTAAGAATTTACTACTGACATTTTACACGGTTGCCGCTACCGTTTAGTTCAATTTGTAGATTAGCAATCTTTAATTGAAATCTGTCCGACTTTAGGCCATATGGGAAACTGTTTACACCATCATTATTTGTGTCATGATACTATAACTTAAATGTTTTATGTATCATGATTTGTGTTTCACTTTCGCTGGCTGGGGAATTTTGTGAAAATGTTTAAATTTAATGTAAATCAATAACCTCTAAAAAACGGTATGAATATATTATAGCGACATTGTTAGTTCGGTTTTATTGAGCGGTGTAAACGTGGGAAAAGTGATAACATAGGAAGAGGAATATTTAAGAGTGCGTGCCATTCACGTGATCATTCCATCTTTTCAGCGGCTCAATTATAGTTCGAAATACGTGCTCGTACAGAATATGCTAGGTCTGCATTTCAACGAATGAAAAAATTCCTAACAAACTCTACGTTATCGTTGAATATTCGATACCAATTTTTAAAGACGTTTATTTATTCCATGTTTCTATATGGAATGGAAATATTGACTCTCGGAATTACAAGTATGAGGCGTATAGAAACCTTTGAGATGTGGGTTTTTCGAAGAATGCTGAAGATCTCTTGGACAGAGCACGTGACCAAAAACGAGGTGCTAAGAAGAATAGGAATGAGAGAGAACTCCTAAATATGTATTGTAAAAAACAGAAAAATGAGTTATCTAGGACATATTTACAGAGAAGAAGAATACAACTTCCTACGACATATGAAAGGGAAAGTGGAAGGAAACAGAGGTCCAAGAAGAAGAAAATGCTCCCGGTTGAAGAATGTAAGAGACTGGACAGGCATGGACACACATTCAATACTAAGAACAGCTCAAGATAGAGAGCAATTTGCTGTAATTTGCTCCTCAACCTTCAGTAATGGAGAAGGTACCTTAAGAAGAAGAAAATATTTAAACTCCATCACTTGTTGTATTATCTGACATTCCAGCTTCAAGTTACATCTTGGTAAATTTTCTTATAGTAAATGTTACATTTATAAGACACCCTCCCCAATATTTTTCCATAAGAATAATTTTTCTCTATATTTCTTTATAGCAAACAATCCTGAAGTAATTCGTTTAGCCGTATTCGTTTAGCTTGGTGTCTTCTGGCACAACAACCGATTTTCGACGATTTTCACATAATACTAAAGAACAGGATGCTGCTACATTATTAAAACATATCGAAACAGGTTTACTTTCATATTGTTGTGTTAATATACATCGAACCCATCAAAAATCATCACAAAAACCGTTCTGAACATATTTTTGATAGTAATTGTACAGCAAATTCATATTATTTGTCTCGATAAGATTGAATGATTAAATATTATATGAAAAAATAGACAGCAGAAAATTCTTTTAGCAAACCCAAATTAATCAAGTAAGCGTGCACACAAGGGCAAAATCCAGTCATATTGACGTCAATTCTCTTATTATATCTTTTCTCTTATTTTGTCCTCCTCGAGTGAGCACTTAGCCCATTCCGAGTTCTCATATAAAGGTAAACGGTATTAGATATCAACGATGTGGGACTCGCTACTGTATACCATACGGATGGTGTTCTATAGCAACGCATACAGTCGCATAACATGAAAAATGTAAGTTTATCGTTGTGTTTCATTTGAGTTTTAAATAAACATCTATTAAGCAGAGCGAAAAGCTCAAGTGCGTTCGAAAAAATATTCCCATTTGCCCGATTCTTTTGCATAGTCACTTTGATGAGATTTCAATTTTTTCGGTTCGGACAAGTTTTTTTTGCATTTTTGGATCATTCTGAACAATATA
Organism: Diabrotica balteata; assembly: GCA_918026665.1. Classification (NCBI taxonomy): domain Eukaryota; kingdom Metazoa; phylum Arthropoda; class Insecta; order Coleoptera; family Chrysomelidae; genus Diabrotica; species Diabrotica balteata. The sequence goes on from OU898280.1 coordinate 2,242,879, forward strand.
AGTTAGAATATACCAGCAACCTGATATCGTAAATCATATTAAGATAGGACGCATGAGTTGGATAGGGCAGCGTTTCCCAAACTTATTTTTCCGTAACCCGGTTATTTTTGTGCTTATCCTTCGTGACCCTGTACTTTTTTTTTAATACCCTGGTGTGTGTATATGAAAACATATTTAAATATATATTATAGTTTTATATATTTTATTAAAGAATCACTATCTCAATCAAAAATGTAACAAATAAAAAAAAACAAATACTTTCTTAATGAGAAGTATGCAGTTGTTTCTGGTTAAGTAAAAACTTTACGTTTGGAGGAAAATATGTCAATTTTATCCTCAAGTCCGCTCCGACTTTCAAACAATTACTATATTTATTTTTGAGGAAAACTAGTGTTGAAAACCTTGCCTCACACTTATAGATCGTAACAAGAAATTACTTAGAAACTTTGTCGCTTTCCCTGCTAAACTGGCTACTCTTAGCAATAAGACAGCCAAAAATCTATCAGTGGTATTTTGTCAAATATATCTTTGAGTGCCCTATCACACGATAGTTTAGTTACTATCTAAATAATATCTAATATATTAGATATTATTTAGAGATAAGATATTAGAGATATTAGATAAGATATTAAGATTTCTAAGATATTAGAAATATCTAAATCCCAAAGTCTTGTCTCGGATTCTACGTCTATTGTAAATGGATTCCTTATCATGCTTTGTTGCTGTGGATGGGGAAAAATATTCCTTCAGATTTGCCACCAGTCCTAGCATGTGTTTTTTGAAAGCCGCTGAAATCTCATTTGGCTATTTAATTTCCTGCTTCCGCGCTTAATTTCCACAAATTAAGTTTTTTTGGATGCAGCTTCCACCTTCTCTTGTACTGTAAATACAGTTACATTGCTACCTTTTAATGATATATTTACATTGTTTAAGAAGTTAGAAATATCACAAAGATAGGCTACCTTGATAAACCAATCGACATCATGAAAACTGTCTTTATATTGAAAATTGCATTTCTGGCCGTTGGTGGATGTTGTTCTAAGAATATTGACATTTCTTCCTTTAATTCAATAAGTCTTTTGTATTCCCTTTTGATAGCCAACGCACTTCGAAGTGTAAAAGAAGATGTTCACTTCCCACTTCTTTGCAGAAAGCAGAGAATACTCTTAAGTTGATTGGGCGAGATTTTATAAAGTTTATAACTTTTAGACATTCTTGCATAGATTCGGTTAAAAGCAGTGGCATTTTTTTGACAGCTAATGCCTCTCTGGATGCTGCAATTATCCCAAACACATTCTGGTGCTACGGTTTTGATCCTCCGAAAAAATTCTATACGAGCGCCTGCGATTGCCCGTGCTCCATCGCTACTTAGGCACACAGATTTATTCCATTTAATTCCATTGTCATTAATGTAGCTATCAATCAGATTTAATATTTCTTCAGCCGTTGTTCTTATTGACAGAGTTTTACAAAATAGAAATTCTTCGTATTCTTCACATTAGATTAGCATTATCTGGTATGTCTGTAATTTCATCAACATGCAAGGGAAAATAGTTACACTCCTTTAAGTGACCTATAATAGTTTCTTTAATATTATCTGCCATTTCCACAATTTTACGCTTTATTGTGTTATTTTATAGAGCCAGCAAATTCCTGCTTTTTATCACATATCTGAGATGCTACTATTTTCATTGCTGGAACTATTAATTTCTCCTCAATTGTGTGAGGATAACTGGTTTCAGCAATTAATTTTGATATTTCATAAGAAGCCAGTACAAAATTTAATTTTCAAATTGAATGTTTTGAAAAAAAATCAAAGACGTAGTCTTTTTGGTAGTTATTAATTCTCTTTTTATTTATAAAAAATGTATTGGCTTACCACAGTATTTCCGGTGCTTCAATTCCAAGTGCCGCTTCAATTTTGAAGGTTTCATGGACTAATTTGACAGTGCATCATAACAAATAACACATTATGGTTTATCATCAGTACCCTTTATAAAACCGAACTGTAAGTAACCTTCAGAATATTGTCGGGTCCAGGACCCCTTCTTCTTTTTTGTGACTACAATCGAGCGGCCGTGTGTAATTACCACTGGTACCTGCATCTGGATGGACATTACTCGACTGTCATACGCACTCTTTGGCTTAACACTAAGCTTAAATTGAAGTGCAGCGGACGAAAATTTGTAATTGTGTAGATGTGGTAGTGGAGGGTTAAAATAAAAGCGGTGGCGTCTGGAGTCAGTTAGAGCGCGGTCTTAAAAAGCAAGATGTGAAATAGCGAGGCGAGACGACCCGACATTTTGCTTCGTGTCGCGGTACCGAGTCACGACCCACCATCATTTGGGAAACACTGGGATAGGGCATGCAATTACGATGAAACAAAATGACCCAACTAGAAAAACACTCCTTGATAGACCTATTGGCCAGAGAAGAAGAGGAAGACCCAGAACAAAGTTCCTTGACAACTTCGATGAAGACAGGAGAAATATGGGAACATGTGCTTGGCGGGGAAAGGCGATGGCGATATACTAAAGTCTTAATCGAATGATTTTCCATCAATTTCTATCAATACCACATAATCAGGTTACATTAGCCACCGAGGAATGTGACTTTGGAATTCCCCTGCTATATTTAAAATTTAATATTTCAATCTTGGAGCAGGTTTCGGGTCAGCTCGATGCTGTAAAACACCATCCATTTAATTTAATATATAATATAATACCTACACCGTGCCGGATTCTTTTTTTATATACGTTCATGTACGTTTTTTCATCGATCCGGGTAAAAAAATGACCATACGTAAACGAATACTTCATGCTTGGCCTGTTTTCATACGACCAGGGACGAGTTGGTACAATTTTTAGCAAAAAATAGGGTCACCTTGAAATAGCGTACGCTACCAAGAGCTAAAGGCAATTTAGGTATTTTAAAGGAATATTTATTTGAGCATATTTACGCTCAAATAAATAATCTTCAAATATGTATGAAAGTAAACAAATATTGTATTTTTTATTTATGGTTCTACTGAACGAATAGGGTAGAGCCATTGAAAAAAAAATTGCAATTAAAGCAGGCCTTGGGATACGTCTTCCTTCTTTTATTCAGTCCCCGGACTGAATCTTAAATCTTAATCTTAAATCGGATTCCAATTGTAGTCTGTTTCTGTACTTGTTTTTATATATACAAGAGCAGAGAATCCCTTCTCAAAGAGATGGGATTAGATGAGAAAAGATGAGGTAAATTTTTCAGTGCTTCTGATAATTCTTTATAAACTGTTTTTAAATTCATCCAAAAACTTTGTAAGGAAGATTCTTTGAAATTACGTTTTAAAGCTGAATCACATGATATTTATATTAATTGATTTTCCAGTATCTTTGTCAAATAGTCTCGTTCTGGTCTGTTGTGGAAAATAGTCTCGAAAAGAAGGCTTCAAACGGAGGGGCGACCTTCTTCTGCTTGCTTTGGCAACATTTCCTTTTGTTTAATTTTATTACACTTTTCTAATTCAATTTTGAATAATACTCTATATTCTTCTTTTTCGTGGGTTGGTAAATATTGAGATATTTTCTCCACTGAGCTAATTATGTTTAATTTTGGAATCAATGGATGGGTAACAGCAAGGTTTAGACCCTTTGACAGCATTAAACTCTTGATATATTGACAACCGTCGCTAATATGTCATTATTTCTATTGAGGTTATCTAAAGTATGTATTGGAACCGTGCAAGTTCGGAACAGCGACACCTGGTGTCGTAAATCAGCAAAATTTACTGCGCTTTCATGTCAGATCGAGGTTACCGGATAACTGTCAAGGACGTAGCCCCAAAAAAAAGAATAAGAAAAAAAAGTAATATTGAGGTTATGTCGGTATGTTATTAAAAGGTAAAGTTGTATGTAGTGTAAATACAAATAAATATATTATTAAATTACAGCATTACTGTTAATATAGATGCAATAATAAAAACTGGATTTGAGAAAGTAAATCACCAAATAACTTTTTAACCAAGCACTGAGTCAAAGGGAAAAGCTTTAGTAGTGGCAAATGTCAAAAAAGAATGGAAGAATTATGTGGAAGAATGAAGAAAAATAAATTACCATAAATAATGCTAATGCATAAATTAGCAGGTTAAGCCCATAATATCATCGTATTGGTTTGAACAATTAATTCTTTCCCTGTAAACTTTTGGACAGCGAATATATCTTAATGCATCTTCAGAAAAACTTGAACTTGATGCATTTTTGTAAACTTCAAAAAAATAAAATTTTAACATTAAACTTGATTTTTGGATTAAAATGAACTCTAAGTGAGTGTTATGGAACTAAAATTTACACTTAAAAGTGAACTTTATTTATTATTTTCAAACTGACTTTAAAATCGGGCGCAAGAATAATGCATAATTTAGGTTATGTTACTTATGCTTTTTTATGATATAAATCCACTTTTCTCTTTGTAGTAGCTTTGTGCTTCGAAGTTGGAAACGAATAAAACTTAAATTGACAATTGTTTGTTATATTTTTACAAGTTATAACACAGCATTTCCTAAATCCCATTTTCTTCAGTGACAGAAGGTGTAAATAAACAAACGAATATAAAATATGACAATTGACAATATGAATTTATGAAATCTATGAAATGTATTCTCAAAATCTATTCTAAATGAATATTAAATTAATTTAAATGTACATTTCTTTGTTTCTGATATGAATTTTTATATACACTATGTATCATGTAAACTAAAAATAATTCGGTCAAAATCAGAATTTGTTAGCCCATTGAAAGGAAATGGAATAAATATCCTATGGACTCTGGGGGGGGGGGGGGGGCAAAGTTAGGAACATATAATGTACGTTCCCCACTATCTGATGAAAGACTGGACTTGAGTGCGAACTAGAAAACATAAAGTGTAACATAGTCAGTCTCAGCGAACTCAGAAGACGTGGCGAACACTTAATCAAACTAAAATCAGGACATAATTTTTACCACGTATGTGACGACACTAATTACTTGGGAGGAACTGGTTTCATTATATACAACGGTCTCTAAACAAGTATAGTATCACTAATGAAATTTTCCACAAGAGTGATCTGTCTTACTCTTAAATTGAATACAAGGTACAATATGAAAATAATACAGGTTTATGCACCAACCACAGATCATGATGAAGAAGAAGTGGATCTATTCTATGATGATATCGAAGCTGCTCTTGAAGACCATCAAGGACATTTTACTTTTATATGTGGTGATTTAACGCCAAAACAGGAGTGAAATCGAACCCTACAGAAACACCACTGCGAAACTTTGGCTTGGATGGTAGACATGAGAGTGGCGAAATACTTTTAAGGTTCATGCTGCAACATGAACTATTCTAAATGAACAGTTTTTTCAAAAAGAAACCACAGAGAAGATGGACATGACAAAGTCCTAATGGAAAAACTCAAAACGAAATAGTTTTTATTATCACGGACAAAAAACACACCGTTAAAGACATCACGTTTGTTGCCAGTAGCGATCATAGAATGGTACGAAGAAAATAGAAATGAGCTTAAAGAAGGAAAGATATAAGATGATTAAAAAGAAAAACAAATCAAAACCATGGATGAAACCATCAGATGTAGATAGTTTTCAGCAATGTATTTCCGACATACTTAGTAGTTCTGAAACAGAAACTAATATAAACGACTTAAATAATAAATTAACAAATGCTTTACTGGAAAGTCAAAACAAAATTCTGTCCTAGAACTCAAAAAGAAGAGAAGATTAGTCAAAATACCAGGCAACTAATGCAGAAAAGAAGAGAAATGAGAAGCGAGACGGAAACTAAAGCCGACAAACTACCAAAAATAAATAAAGAAATATTCAAAGCTGTTAGACAAGACACTCGAAAATACAACCAAGAACAAATCGAACATACCATTGAGAACAATAGATGTATGAAAGTATTGAGAAAAAGACGTTTCAATTTCCACTTCGGAAATCGTTCTATGAACGATTTCCGAAGTGGAAATTGAAACGTCAATAAACGTATTTTTATCTTTAATTGTGCCGTATTCCCAGTTTAATAGTAATTAATTTACAATGCCACAAGAAAATAGCTTCAGAACAATATTATGAAAACGTCTTGTTTAACAAAAAATAAATTTTCGATGTAAATTTTTCGAAATGTTCAAACGCCCCATTTCTTTTGGCACACCTTGTATAATCAAACTGAATATATGCTACGTTAATGTCTGTTTTATTAATAAATAACTTCCAGTTAAAACTTACTCAATAATTATTAAGGTCAACATTCCGTGAAGAACTATGGGTTCTTTTATATTTATATACTCAAAAGCATTTTGAACAAAGATCATCTTTCGTTTCATAATATCGCAATGAAATATTTTCCTCTCAAAAACACACACAGAAGGTTTGCGCTCCACTCCATAATATATATCTGCTTATCATTTATTCTCCTGTGGTAGTTGCGGCGATGTAAAAAGTGAGCATAAACAGACATCGGGAATATCTGGGACGAAGAAGGGGTTGGCCGGTTTACGACATCCGTCGGCTTTTAAGCTTATTGTAAACACCGGAGAAAAAGGTCTGATACTTTTGTTTCTGCTGTAAACAATTGCCTATCCGGGAAAAAAGAAGGAAATTGATACAGGTTTTATTTTCGGGACGAGGCAAGGGTTAAGGTAAGATTTGTATTGATTTAAAATGTTTTTCTTTGTTGATTTTGTTTTGTTTGGGTACGTCAATTTTAAGACTCGTCTTGCTTTTCATATAAACATGTTTTTTAAGCTGGAACCCCATACAAACGTTTGTTCTTGAAATATAATTGTTTTGAGATAATTCGGTAAGAAAATACTAAGTAAAAACGATCTGAATGTGATTTACGAGTTTTAGCAACAAATATGAGGCATTTGAAATGTGCCTAAATACGCTAAATTTAAACCTTCAGATGCCCTAGACGATGGAATTCCAGAATAACGGAAAAAACCGTAAAATAAAGAAAATTAAATTCTAGGGAGTCAGTCTAATAAATATATTTGTAGCGAGAAGTAAATAAAATTATATAAATTGATTGTATTTTTAGTGTTAGCGTTAGAAGACTGTAATTAAATTAAAATAAGTGTTAAATAAAATATCGTAACATACTCCCAGCACAACAATACTCGCTCTTGTTTAAGATCCTCAGCGGTAGGAAAACCTCGTATCTCGGACATATAGGTAATGCGTCACTAGAAATACGAACTACTACAACTAATTATTGAGGACAAACTTGAAGAAAAACGTGGTCTAAGAAAAAAGAAGAAATCATGGCTCAGGAATATTACGCCACTGGACCAGAACTAGAGAAAAGGGTCTCATATACCAAGCCCACAATAAATAAGACTTTGTCATTCTAGTCGCTAACTTCAATTGAAATGGTACATAGGAGGAGGAGAAGCACTGTCTAAAACAGTAGTAGGACTTGAGATATCGTCCTAATTACAGTTTTTGAGATAATAGTTTTTTAGATTTAGACTTACAGTGGCATTAAAAAGCGCTTTAACACAAGTTTTTTGTATATTTTCGCTAATTAATTTTAAGTTTGTACTTGTAATTAACATTATCGGTATACTTACTAATGTTTTTTTAATTACTAGCTCAAAATTCTACATAAAAGTTTAAAATAATCTGATTGAAGGGATTTCCCTTAATCCGAGAAAATTACGAGGCGATTATTAAGTTAAAGTACTATTAAATTGCATCTTAATGACAATTTTGCCACATATTTTGACTATATAAACACTGTAGTTACCCTTACACATTTATTCGCTCTTTGATTTTTGATAAAAAGGTCAAAATGTCATCCCAGACCAAACAAACTAAATTATCGGACGAAAAGCATTTTGAAATTATTTTTCACCATAAAAACGACAAATCTAGTCGCGAAATAACATCCGCAGTAAACTGTAATCAATCTACAGTAATTAGAGTCATTAAGAAGTATGCTGAACAAGAAAAAATCGACGACAGACCGCGTAGTGGACGACCAAAGAAAACTTCTGTTCAGGATGACGCTGCGTTAAGAAGAAGTCTGACAGACAGATGCCTTAATTCCACCCAATTGACAAAGCTGTGTGAATCTACAGGTGTAAGCGTGTGCTCTTCCACTGTTAGAAAAATATTGCTTAGTTTTGGACTTAGATGATGTAAGGTACGGAAGAAACCACTGCTTTCAGAAAAGCAAAGATTGCACCGTTTGAAATGGGTCAAGGAACATCGAATCTGGACAACAGAGCAGTGGCAGAGTGTACTATTTAGTGATGAATCCACTTTCAATCTTAATACTCATGCTGGAAATGTCTACGTTACAAGATTTCCTGGTGAAGAATTTTCTCCAAATTCTGTTCTTCCCACAATTAAACATCCAACCTCCATTATGATATGGGGTTGCATGTCCGCTCGACGAGTTGGTCGCGTACACGTTATCTCTGGGATGATGAATGCTACCAAATACATTGATGTACTACATAATAAGATGCTGCGTAGTGGAAAAGACCTGTTTGACGAAGAAAAATTTATTTTTCAGGATAATGCTCCTTGCCATAGAGCAAAATTGGTTGAAACTTGGATGGAGAGTTATGAAATTAATAGGATGGACTGGCCAGCGCAATCCCCAGACCTCAATCCCATGGAGAATTTGTGGTAAAAGATATCAAACATAATTTCCAAAAGCAAACCCACAAATAAAACGAAATTAATAGAATCTCTAATCCACGCTTGGCATCACTGTATTTCCATAGAGGAAATGCAAAAGTTAATAAATTCCATGCCCAAAAGATGTGAACTAGTTATTAAAAACAATAGCTGACCAATTAAATATTAAAATTAGTTTAAATTATTTCAATGTAATGTACAATATCGTCTTGACGTAAATAGCCTAATTTTTGTAATTTTGAATAAATCAAAATTTTTGCTGAGTTTCCATTTTATAATATTGTGTTTAAGTGCTTGCTTAATGTAGATAGTAAATGGTTAAAAAATATTTAAGGTAAATGCCTTCTATTTTCATATATTTGGTAAGGTGATGCAGGACTTTTTAACAACTTCTTCTTCTTCTAGTTCCATGACCGTTATCAATCGTTGGATATCATGTTGGCTACCATATTCGTTATCGTGACTTTATTGACAGCAGCTCTAAATAACGATGTAGTTGATTTTCCATACCATTGCCTTAGATTTTTCAGCCATGATTTTCTTCGTCTACCAGGACCACGATTACCTTGGATCTTTCCCTGAATGATCAGATGTAAAAGATCATATTTTTCAGGGTGTCTCATAATGTGACCGAAGTATTCCAGCTTGCGTTTCTTTATTATATTTACCGCTTGTGTCGTTTGGTTCAGCTGACTAAGGACCTCCTCATTTCTAACTCTGTAGCCTCAGTTAGAGTCCACGCTTCCACTCTATACAGCAGGATAACACAACACTGTATATACACTGCGCTCCAAAATTAACGCATAATTTTAAAATTCTTATTTTGAGTTATAATGAAAAAATTGATGTTTGATCTTTTCTGCTTTATGGTTGTTTTAGAACATCTTAAATAAAAAACTTTTCTTTTTTTAAACAAAAAATGTATTGAAATTAACAAACAAACTAACATTATAAAATAATGACGAAATTGAAATTTTTAAAGTTGAAGAAAATGCAAGTACCGTGAACTAGTATCGAGCATTGCCACCTCTGGTATTTATTATTGCTTGACAATGACCTCTCATATTTAGAATAATTGTTCTGATTTTTTCTTGATCAATTTGATCCCAAATTTCGACCAACCGCAAAAACAGTTCAACTAATGTGTTTGGTGCATTAGGTAATTGTCGTAGTCGTCTGCCTATGATGTCCCAAACATGTTCTCTTGGGTTGAGGTCAGGACTTCTCGCAGGCCAATCCATGGCAGGAACTACAACCTCCCTACGATATTGCTGCACAATTCTTGCCGTGTGTGGTCTAGCATTACCTTGTATAAGCATGAAATTATCCCCAATAAATGATGCAAATAGCACGACATGCTCTTCTAAAATGTCTGCGATGTAAGCCGACCGCGATTTACTCAAACTAATACCGTAGGAGCCTCTAAATTAATCCCACCCCACACCATTACCGAGCCGCTGCCATGCTGTACAGTTCCTACAGTGTTACACTGTACGTAGCGTTCCCCAGGCCTTCTATACACTCGATTTCTCCTGTAATCGGAAAAAAGACAGTACCTGGATTCATCGGTGAACAATATTCTTCCCCAATCGTTATTATTCCAATCGACATGTTCACGAGCAAAATGCAATCTTTGCCTTGTATGGTCTCTGGTCAATATTGGGCCAATTGGTGCCCTTCCAGGGTGTAGGTCGTTTTCGGTAAGTCTTCGTCTAATCGTATTTTCGCTGATTCTAAAGTTATAACGATTTAAAAATTCATTTTGTAAAGAAGTACTGGTATCAAACCTTTATCTCAGTCTACGAAGTGTCAAAAACCGGTCTTGATTATGAGTTGTAACCCTTCTACGGCCTTGACCGGTTCTTCTCGAGTTACTTCCAGTAACAGAGAAATGTGTTAACACTCTTGAAATTGTTGACTGGGTGACGTTAAAACGTTCAGCGAGTTCTACTTGAGTGTATCCTTCTTCGCGAAGAGTAACGATTCTAAAACAGTCACTTTCTGATAAATTTCGATTTTCTTGCTGCTGGTGGTTAATTTCAAAGAAAAAAAACTTTATAAACTTAAAAAGCCCTTTTAAACGTTCAGCACAATGTAATCCAACCCAACTAAATGAAGCAGAATTAGCAGGTTTTCAATTTTTTTGCAAAAAATGGTAAAAACATCAGCGTTTTTTACCGTTCTTAGGATAAATTTTACAATATACCGGGGTAACAATAATATATTAGCACAAAAATCGAAACATTAAAATTATTTGATTTGCCAGGGTTTTTAAAATTATGCGTTAATTTTGGGGTGCAGTGTATAAAAAGTTTCAGATATAGTGACTAAAATTGATTTATTCCCAGTTAAACGGTGTCTTAGTGTTTTACCATGTATTTTGATTTGGTTTGATTTTGATTTTTAGCCATCATACTACCCCCAAATACTATTTTCAATATTTAATAACCTCGATTCCCCCAGTAACCATCGCAAATAGAAGTTTTAAATAGACTTCCCAGTAACTTATGTTTCTTAAATGAACGACGCGTTTATTTAGATTGAAGTTTCGGTAAAACGGTCACCGTCTAATAAATCAATCTGCGTCTGCCTCTGCATGAGACGTTAAACGTGAAAAACCTCTAAAAAAGATGAAAATTAATTTTCTTTTCGGGGAAAATTATTTGAATAGCTTACGGTGAGGCCGGGAGGTCGTCTAAACGAAAAAATAAAGAAGGTGAAAAAACGCAGAGACGTGCTGCAAATATTGGCCGAAAGTATAAGCTATCGTGGAATAATCATTCTATTCTTTTTGGAAAAGTACGTATATTTTAGATTTAATGTTTATTGTTAACATAATATGATTTGGTTTATTTACATGTTTTGAATATTGAAAATCGTTTAATTAGCTATTTACATAAGAGCGTTGAAATTCTTTCGATTTCAAGCCTTACTTCAAAAGACTTCTTGAGGGATGTATGTCCATAGGTAGGTTTCTTACAGCGACCGTTGAATGATGAGGATACGGTTGGTGAGCAAATACCGCTCCAGAAAAATAAAACACGTTTGCGTTAACAGTTTATAATGAAAACATATTTTGCTTTATAAAAATATACAGAGTGGCCCAAAAGTCTGGAAACGGCTAATTATCTCGTAAATTACTAGACATAATTATACAAAATTTGAGATACGCCTACTTTGGGACACGGAGATTCCATATTTGGTATTTGCAATGTTGCCAGATTTTTAGTTTGGTTTTTCAAATGCATCACCCTGTATATTCAGTCATTATTGATATCTCCTATTAAATACGAGTAAACATAAGTAACACTTATAATTTTATGTAGTCTGGAAGGTCTTAAATACATAAAACAGAAGTCTGGCAACGCCTAAATTGTTTCAATATATTTTTTAATACTAACTATTTTCAAATACATTAAAACGTAACAATTGATAGTTTAGAATATTTTTTAACATAATAGTTACGTTATTAAGTGTTCAAAATGTGCTCCATTTGTGAGTTGACAGCACTCTAATCAATGGTAGAATGCGTCTACCATATTTATCCATGACTGTCTAGAAATTATTCGAGATTCATCGATAATTCATTGCCTTGTTCATTGCGGGTGAACGTGGAGGCCATTCAATTCTACCTTGTCTACCAATTTATCGTCCGGGAAATATCTCATCTAAATAACGCCGAACATTTACACCAACTATCTGACGTTAAATTTCTTTCGATAAAAAATGGCCCAATTAAATAACCTTCTAGACCTTCTATAACTAACCATACATTTAATTTTTGTGGTCTTTGAGTATGGTTTTCACGCATTCAGTGTGAATTTCACACGAGTTATTCAATATGAGTTCAACCATATGTTCACTTGATTTTATGTAGTCTGAAAGATCTTAAATACATAAAACAGTGCAAAATATGTAGATTTTAATAAATTTAAATATTTAAATGGAGAATGCTGTTATTTTGACATTTGTTCACCATTTAAATTATGAACTAAAATTGACAGTAGTTGTGGTTCAAAAAGTTCTGCAATTTAAATTGCTTCTCATGCCGTTCTCTAAACCGTTCTCCTATTCATAAGACGACGGTACAAAAAACTGTAAGGCGATTTGAGGAATTCGAGGATAGTTTTGTTGAAGATCCACATACATCCCAGGCAGGGTTGCACAAGTACATGATGTAGGTCATTCTTCAGTCTTACGTTTATTACGTAAAAATAAATTTAAATTATACAAAATTAACTTATTGCAAGAATTAAGTGAAGATGACTTTGGTCGTAGATTAGAGTTTACTGAGGTAATGATAAAATTGAAAATTATTAAAATTTCGTTTTTAATAAAAGAAAGAATAAAGAATAGAATAGATATAAAGAATAAAAGAATATGTTTTTCCGATGAAGCAACTTTTACACTGTGTGGAAGTATAAATCGACACAATTTAAGGTACTGGTGTGACGTAAATTCACACTGAAGACTGAATGCGTGAAAACCATACTCAAAGACCACAAAAATTAAATGTATGGTCAGATAGTTGGTGTAAATGTTCGGCGATATTTAGATGAAATATTTCCTGGACGATAAATTGGTAGACAAGGTAGAATTGAATGGCCTCCACGTTCACCCGATTTCAATCCTAAAGATTATTTTTATTAGGGATACTTGAAAAATTCAGTTTACAAAACTTAACCAGCAAGTCTTGCAGAGCTAAGGCAACGAATTATCAATAAATCTCGAATAATTTCTAGACAATCATGGAGAAATGTGGTAGACGCTTTCTACCATCGATTAGGGTGCTGTCAACTCACAAATAGAGCACCTTTTGAACACTTAATAACGTAACTATTATGTTAAAAAATATTCTAAACTATCAATTGTTACGTTTTAATGTATTTGAAAATAGTTAGTATTAAAAAATGTATTGAAACAATTTAGACGTTGCCAGACTTCTGTTTTATGTATTTAATACCTTCCAGACTACATAAAATCATAAGTGTTACATATGGTTGAACTCGTATTTAATAGGAGATTCCAATAATGACTGAATATACAGGGTGATGCATTTGAAAAACCAAAGTTACTAGTAATATAAGAGAAACTGAAAATCTGGCAACATTGTAAATATCAAATATGGAATCTCCGTATCCCAAAATAGTGTACCTCAAATTTTGTACAATTATGATTAGCATTTTACGAGATAATTAGCCGTTTCCGGACTTTTGGGCCACTCTGTAAATACGAAATACCGGTTTGAGAAATACCCGAATTTAACATGATTTCGGGGAGCATAACGTAAGAAGGCATTGAGCCTTGAGTATTGAATTGATATTTTACTACTGTGGCGTGGCGTGAAAATTGTTTTAACAGCCTAGCCTGGCCCTCGACAGGCGGAGGAGGAGGCCATTGAGAAAATGTGAATATAAATTGAGCCTAAAAATTTACGACTGACTGCTTCTCAAGGTGGTACAACGCGCGCTCTTTCCTGCTGTCCAAGTAATTCACATTTCTACACATGGTGAGTGCCTTTCTACGTACAGATAACATTTATGACTTTCGCCAAGTAGTTTTTGATATTTTACAATTACATATAGTCTATTCCTCCCGTGTGAAGTCGTCCGCTCAAGTAGAATACATTCACGGCTTCTCCTGCAGCAGCTGGTCCGCTGTCCACTACCCAAATTCCTAACCGGTCGCTGTGTTATAACTTCTTCTTAGGGTGCCTGTCCATTCCGAACGTTGGCGATCATTCTGGCTATGATGACTTTGTTGGTTGCTATACGAAATAGCTGTGTTGAGGTCTTTCTATACCATGCTCTCAGGTTAGCAAGCCAGGATATTCTTCTTCGACCTGGGGCGCTTTTTCCTTCAAGTTTACCTTGTAAAATGCATTGAAGTAGCTCGTATCTGCCTTGATTTCTCATTATATGTCCCAAGTACTGCAGCTTACGGCCCTTCACGATGTTGACCAAATCCGCAGTTGTGTTCGTCCTCCCCAGTACTTCTTCATTGGTGACTTTGTCTGTCCATGGTAGCTTCAAGATCCTTCTGTATGACCATAGCTCAAAAGCTTGAAGTTTTGACAGAGTTTCCGCCTTCAATGTCCACGTTTCTACTCGGTATAGAAGCACTGAGCCCACATAACATTTAAGGAGCCTTATTTTTGTTTCTAGAGTGAGGTCATGGCTCTTGAACACAGAATTCATAATCAAGAATGCACTTTTTGCGTTTCCGATGCGACATTTAATCTCTTTGGTATTGTCCTACGACTCATTGATTATAGGTCCCAAGTAGTTGTATTGTGAGACTCGTTCAATTCTCATTTGGTTCACATACATATTTGCTCCAGTTATGTTTTCCTTGGTGATGATCATTAGATTGGTTTTGCTGGTGTTTATAGCCAGTCCATATTTTCTATTTCCTATGTGTTATAACAAAAACTCCCAATAATCACACGACACCCACCCCTACCCATCTTATACGTCCTGATACCCAAACCTATACCCGAGGAGAAAATCTCCACTAATACAAAAACCAGTGGAAAAGATCACTGAGAACAAATGGATATGCATAGGACAGACGGCTATGCATTATTCTAATATATCGAAACCCTAACCTCAAACACCATCGTGCCAAAGGGTTGCATGGCCCTAGGGGAAAAGTGGGTCTCAAGCGATGCCGTAAGGAGGGGGCGAACCGAAAAGGGGATTGCAGCTTTAGCGGAGTATGGGTGCACTGCACCGCTTGACCGAAGAATCGACCTAACTCGTGGGAAAAATGGAAAATATTTAATAAAAAAGAAGGTAAGTATAGGGGTGGGAGAGTCTATGGAGGATATAGGTGAAGAGAGGCAATAGCGGTAGAGGAAGAAAAGGACAGTCGGGAGGAGAAAATGGCGAGTCAAAGGAGAAAAATGAAGGGGAAAACGAGGACATAGGTGAAACAGTGGAGGAGAATGGACGACCAACATTAACAGAAGAAAAGAAAATCGCACGGATAGAAAGACAGAGGAGCTGGAGGAAATAAGAAAAGTAAAATCAGTTTAAAAAGAAGTGAAACAGAAAAAGGAATGTCAAAAATGAAGGGGTTCATAGACGAGTTAGTAAACCTAACAAAGGCTAATACGAAGAATGAGATCAAAAAGGGAGCCACAAAGATACGTAAGATTTGATGTGAAATGGAAAGAAACATTAGAGAGTTAATGTATAGTGCTACAAAGAATATTGAGAAAAGGGAAGGTATAAGAATATACGTAAAAACAATAGGGACGCAAACAAAAATAACTACTTTGATGGTATACAAGACAAATATCGAACACAGTAATTAATTAAATTTTGCCCAAGTACTTTAGATCAATAGATCATCCTTAGGGGCATCTGAAATAAGCCAAGAAACGTTTTTTCTCAAACTAACATCCTAATTATTATAGACAGGTTTGAGTGTGAGATTTGGATTATTCAATCTACATAAAAAATATACTATAAAATTTTATATTTCATCAGTTGATTTCCTATAGTGGTGTCAGTTGGACCTTTGGTCAATACTTAGTTTCATAGAATTTTGAAAGATGCAGATCACATATCTATTGTAACCGCCCTTTACAAGCTGTCATTTGTCACATGTCATCTCAATATTTCCGCCAGACCGGGAGCCATTCTGTCTCCGGCTTCTATATAACATGTAGCTTCTCCATTTTTAAAAAGTTTAAAGTGTTTGTTTGTCTTTGTGTATTGTATTGTTATGTCCAAATTTACATGTATGACATTCTGCTCATGTCGGATAGGCCACAACTGACGAAGTAAGTCTATAAACGTTTATCACATAAAAACTTTTTTCAACCATAAAGTTCGAGTTTTTTATCGAAGTGAATTAATTTCCCTTTTTATAAAAAAACGTTTCTTGGCTTATTTCAGATGCCCCTGAGGATGATCTATTGATCAAAAGTACTTGGGCAAGATCTAATTAATTACTGTGTTCGATATTTGCCTTGTATACCATAAAAGTTCAATTATTCGAACATTCAACCTTATATTGAAAAATAACTGTAGCAACAACTACGAGATGTGTTGAGACACAGATAGAAGTAAATTGTGAAGAGGACCTAGAACCACAAAGAAAACGGATTGAGGAACTACATAAGAAAATGGAGACGACAGAAAGCATCGAGGAAATAAGTGAAGTATTAGATCAAGGATGGCCAGAGGAGACGTATGATGAGGTAACCATCTACGAAAAAGAAATTTTGGAGGCATCAGACGAGGTGGCAATCTTAATAACAGACGCTGCTGCTGCTGCTACCGCAAGAGTAACGGGGGATTTTAGTGCAAGGTACCCAGACCTCCCCAGAATGAATATATTATTATTATATATTATTACATTAAATGTTAAATTATCGATACGTCCTTTGTCGTACCTTTCATATTTTTATAACGTTTTTATAAGTTTTGTATACCTCAGCATTACAATAACCTATGATCCTTTTTTTTCCTTTTTTTGTTGTACATACATTTTTATTGTAACACTTTTAATATTTAATTTTTTAATTCATTGGTTAAATTCGTGTATTTCGAACGCCTTAAATTCCTTAAAACGATCCTGGACGAGACACACCCCAGTTCGTCGAGCAAAATACTCTTTAAAGGCAAGTTTCTGCAGGGTTTAAAAGTAATTAAGTGTGCTGGTAATGTTTTCTTTGGAGAAAATAGCACCTTTTAGTGTCACGTTATCCCCACCGTTCTTGCTCTATAAGAAACTGGGACAGATAGAGCGACAGCGAAATAAAAATGATTTTAATAAAGCATCGCGGCAGAACATTTCGCGAAATTGGGTCGAGAATTAGTGGGGAATATGTTTTTCTGTTCTAGACAAATGTTGGAGGTTTCTACGTAATTGTCCGAGAAAAGAAAAGTTTGTCAAGTATATGAATAAACTTGGTATAAAAGAAACAAACTGCTGGATAAAATGAAGATATACCAGTAAAATGTTTTTAAAGCATTTAGAGATGACTTTTTTCGCGTCCTGTCATATCAAACACCATGTTTTATTTTAAAATGCTATTTAGTTAATTATTGTATTATTCTGAAGAATATTTTTGTATTCTTTAATTCTCCCATCCAGTTCTTGCCTTATATCTCAAGAGAATCTTCATTAGAGATCTATCAGAAAAATCTTATTTCGCTAGATATACCAAAAAGTTTCCCAAGACGGAAACAGATTTATTTATATTAATAAACAAGATACTTCAGGTTGCGGAGATAAAAGAAGCGTCAGCAAAGGCGCTAAAAACATTACATGATACTCTCCACGAATGCTTAGAAGCCATTAGTAGACTAGGTATAATGACAGAGTCCTGGAGCCCTCTTATAGCAAGGATAAACATGTTAAAGTGGGACACAGAAACCAGATTATATGAAACGTCAGTTCAAGACAGTACGGACATTCCGACATATAAGTCAACACAGGAATTTCTACAAAGAATATTCCAAACATTAGTAATGTTGAAAACAGAAGGAAAGGAACAGATCACAGACAACAAGTAAATAAGAAGATAACCTGTGTGGTGTGTCATAAAGAACATAAACTGTTCAAATGTAAAACGTTTCTAATGTACAACGTTTCTTAGTCAACAAGTAAGTGAAAGTAACAAAATTGTAAAGGAAAAGTAATGGTGTGGTAGATGCCTACTACACAAAAGAGAAGTACCATGTTATTTCCCTTATAGATGTGCAGAATGTAGTGGACAGCACCATTTATTACTACACATGTCAGAAGGTCAGTATGATAACACAAAAAATTCTGAAAACAGAAGGCCACAAAGTAGGCTCAATTTTAGTGAGACCAAAGTTACGACGGATCGTCAAGGAGACAAGAGAATATCGTGAGCTCTTTAAGTCATCAGAATGAAGAAGTCCTACTTACAACGGCATTAGTATGAGCAAGAGACTCAAAAGGAAGCTCACAATTGATGAGAACATTGATTGACCAAGGCTCGCAGTCATCATTCATTACGGAGTAGGCCGCTACAAGTCTCGGAATAAAAAGAAAGGCTGTGTCCGCGCTCATATATCTGGAATTGGCACTGAAGACCAAAGGACGTCAAAATGAAACGTAACATTAAACTTAGAGTCGCATTTCGAAAATGAATTTGAAATGAAGATCGAAGAACTTGTACTACGAAAAATAACTAATAGTTAAATTAAAATATTCTATGTCATATTTCAACAGTTGATCTCCTATAGTAGTGTCAGTTGGACCTTTGGTCAATGCTTACTTACATATAATTTTAATATGTACAGATCACATTTCCATGATTGTGACTGCCCATCCAAGCTGTCATATGTCACATGTCACACTTTTCACGTTTCCGTTATAATACCATTCTCTCTCCTGTTGCCCACAAGAATGTAGCTTCAATTTATTTTAAATAAGTTTAAACTGTTTGTCCTTGTTTAGTGTAGTGTTTGAATGATATTATGTTTAATGTTATGTTTATTACATTATGTGCTTATTGGATAGCCCAAAATTGACGAAGTAAGTCTAAAACGTTAATAAAAAAACTTTTATCATCCATTAACTTCGAGTTTTTTATCGAAGTTAATCGATTTCTTTATTAAAAAAAAAAACGATTCTTGGCTTATTTCAGATACCCCTGATGATGCTGTAGAAAGCGAAAGTACTTGGGCAAGATTTAATTAATAAAACTGTGCTCGATATAACTGCCTTTCATTTTATCAAAGTTCATTTATTCTAGCATTCAACCTTATATCAATTTACTAAAATATTAGACTGATTATCCGAATCAGCTAAAACATATACCGATTTCTGCGTGGACGTCAGACACTCTACCCCTTGAGGCTTGAGCTATCCAGCCCTATTTTTCCGAAATACCAAAATCATTAGGGGGACACAAAAAAAGTATGTTGCGAAGAAATAGTACATACAATTGTGACCGTTTATGTCGATGGAAGATATTATGCTTTGGTTTCGATTCTTCTTATTGATATTCTCAAGTTTTTGAGAACCAAAGGATTGATCAATCCTCGTATATCATCAAAACGACTGATCAAAAATAACTCAAACGTTTTCATTTGTTTTCAAACACTTCAGCGTTATTTACAACTTTCCAGATCTCATAAATTTTTATCAAAATGCACCGAGGAACAAAGCGTCTATTTTCGACGTTATTTATCGTTTCCTCGGAGTTTAATAAAAATTAACGACGGAGTGCTTACTTCTATTAACTTTTCGACGCTTTTCTTATTTTTAAATTTGCTGGAGACTAATTAAAAATTATCTAAAAATAATACTAATTTTAAGTTAAACATTATATCACTTATCTCGTGTTTGTTTACTAATCATACAATGGTAACGTTAAGAGTTTTCTATACAGCTGGAAAAAAACTTCGCCGGTGAAAATATTTCCACTATTATATGTATTATTCCAGTCTTTTTATTTACTACAGGAAGCGATTCGAGAAATTGTTTTTTTTTTTGTTATAATTTATTTGTTAATAATAATTTCCGGCCCACCTGGAAAAATTAAAAAAAAAATACATTTGAACTTGACCTTAGTGAAATATGTATGTCAATTCTTGTAGTGGCACGATAATTTTGAACATTAGTTTAGATTTTATTTTTTCATTCCAACTTAACATTCTTCTTTTTGTCATTAGATATTTCGTTTATTCTTAACATCTTAACAACTAATGACAATTTTATCGAGTTTTCTAGTTATTCTATTAAAAATGTGTTCAGTGATTGTCAGAAATCTTAACTCCCAACTTTAATTAACTGACTTGATACTAGGAATTAGAACGCACTGTTTTTAATTATCCATTCAGTTATGCGATGATTGAACCGCATATTTTCTTGAATTGTATCAATTAACGCGTACTTGTATATTAACCTTAATTACAACATTATTAAGTCATTATATCCTCAGCGAAATATTTTTTCAACAAGGAACATCTGCCAATACAGATATATTCTATAATACGTAACTATAGTGTATTTTTATGTATGAGAGAGTAATAAAACAATAAATTATGTATGCAAATCCCTAAACTGTTGATACGGGTCACTCAATGAAAAACAGATATTTGTCAACAAGTTTACAGAAGTTTAGGAAAACAATTTTAAATTGAGTATGACAACCAGGTATAAAGGTTGGAGCAGAATAGAATACAATAGTTGTGAGGGTTACTAATCCCTAAATAAGGTTGCCAGTGTCGGAGTGATGGAGGTTAACAGGTACTAATGAATTTGCAAGAAATGTAAGATGTTTATTTTATTGGTTATATATAACCAATAAAAGTTTAATAAGTACCTACCTATTTGCAAAATAAAGTTTAATTCTTTAGATAAAATAAAACGTTTTATTTTATCTGAAATTAGTGCATTCCACGAAGTAAGGGTTTCAACAATCAAACATTTAATTCTTTAATTCCAGGAATCTACGACAGTAATTGACTAGATAATTACCTTCTAAACTTATTCCACAGAAAATGTGATAGTGGGTTTTTCCATTTTGTAGGAAGGTCCAAGTGGCGTATTCAAAATTCTTAACAGTTCACTAAAAGTAGGTACTTCAGTTGCAAGGTGCAGTTTATTGTGTATACTAGTGTTATGGAAAATTTGGAAGTGCCGTGTAAACGCCGAAAAATTGGCCCTTTAACAGTTAATGAAAAAACATTAATATTTAATTGTTTTAAATCATTTACAGACAAACGTTTATGTGAAAGTGTTGATGAGACCGTTGAGTTAGTTAGCAGTATACTTGGTGTTGGGAAATCTACGATTTACAGAGTTATTAAAGAAGAGAAATGTGGTAGTTTTCAAATGCCACGTAATGCTCCAGGGAAACCAAAATTTCAAATAGAATATCATTTTAAAGAAGGACTTCGACGGAAAGTGCATGAATTCTTCTTTACACAAGAATTTCCAACATTGGATAAAGTTCTTGTCTCAGTTCGAGATGATAAGGATTACCCAGAAATGAGTCGAAGTACGTTATGGAAACTTTTAAAAGAAATAGGCTTCCGCTGGAAAAAGAATCCCAGAGAGTCTATTTTATTAGAAAGAAGCGATATTGTCATATGGAGAAGACATTTTCTAAGAACCATAAAGGAAATGAGAAACCAAAAAAGAAAAATATTTTATCTTGATGAAACATGGATCAACGAGGGTCAAAGGCACGCTTTTGTAAATAACTTATCTACTGGTTTAAACCCACCATCAGGAAAGGGACGCAGGCTGATAATAGTACACATTGGCAGTTCAGACGGTTTTGTTGAAGGTGGTTTATTAACTTTTGAATCAACTCGTACCGGTGACTACCATGAAGACATGAACGCTGATGTCTTTCAAGAATGGTTCGAACAAATGATAGATCTTCTTCCTAAGAACTGTGTAATAGTAATGGATAATGCAAGTTATCACTCCAGACTTATAGAAGGACTGCCCACAACCAAGTGGTTAAAAAAAGACTTGCAGAATTGGCTGAGTTCAAAAAATATTACGTACCATCCCGGATCTATAAGAAAGGAACTTTATTCGTTGTGTGCCCTTCATAAAGAAAAATTTTAAAAATACGAAATTGATGAAATTGCCAAAAATCGTGGAATGACAGTATTTAGATCCCCACCACATCATTGTGAATTAAATCCGATTGAACTGGTATGGGCACAGATAAAGAGTGAAGTTTCAAGAAAAAATACCACTTTTAAAATTCATGATGTTAAACAGTTGTTTTTGGAGGCCGTAAATAATGTAAAACCTGAAAACTGGGAAAAGGCAGTAAATCACACTATTAAAGAAGAGGAAAAAATGTGGAAGCTGGACAATATTACTGATAAAATGATCGAGCCAGTTATTATAAATCTTGATTCTGAAAGTTCATCTTCTGAATCTGATTTGGATTTGTAACAAGTAGCTGTAAGTTTTATATTAATATTTTTATTCATCTATTTAACATACCTTAGACGGTTTTAAAAACTCTTTTTCTCTTTTGTAATTTTTAAAAATTAAAAAAATGTGAATTTTTTAAAACCCTTTTTAATGTAGGCCAGTCAGTTCTAATATAGTGTGTAATAAAAGAGGTCACTTTTGTTTACATACACATAACACTTTATAACACTGAAATAATTCATTTATTTTTTACAATTATTCAAAGTAAATTTTCAATTAATCTTGAGCACGCCCATGGAGTGGTCGGAGGTACCAGTTAAAATTATGCTAATTACTCTCTCGTTCATAAAAATAAACTATAGACTTGGTAAATATAAAATTAGAAAAGTGGAAATATGTGCATAAGAAAAACTAACACCTATTAGACTTAACTTTCAAATAAAAAATAATTTTTTTGGTAAAAATTATTTGGTAAAAGATATTATTTTTTAAGATATACCGCACATATGGGTATCAGATACCCAATGATTTTTTGTGAAGAAATTAAAAAAAAAAGTAAATATTTTCTGATTTAATTGATGGATTCGACCGTTACTTGATGGAAATTCATTTTATGTAACAATAAAACACTGAAAACTTTGTTTTCAAACTTCCATAAAATTTATTTTAAATCTTATCACTACAGCTGTTTCGGCTGATTGCCTTTCTCAAGTGATCTATTTTTGGCTTGGGTTTACAAATTTATAGTCTCTAATGAAATAGGTTGAGGAGGGGAGAACTGTTTGTCTCAAATTGGTCATTCAGAATTATATCTGTGTTTTTTAATTTGTTGATTTCCATAGATTCTAACAAAGATAGCTTAAGGCCTTTATTTTGAATGTGGAGAATTTTAAATTTGTCATTAAAAGAATGATTATGATCTAGAAGGTGAAGTGCGTATGTCGAATCTGTTTTTCCTTTATTGAAAGCCTTTTTATGTTCTGCTATTCGTTTATCAAAGTTTCTACCAGTTTGACCGATATAAGTTTTTGGGCAGTCGCCACATTGAAGTTTGTACACACCACTATTTAAGTGTTTTTTATTTTGGCTCTTGTTATTTTTAATATATTTGCCTAGGTTGTTATTTGTTCGGAAAGCTGGTGTTATTCCTTTCTTTTTTATGTGTTTGGCAATTTTTGTTGTTATTTTGCCTGTATATGTAATCGAGCAGAAGGTACTGGGTTTTTTCTCTGGTGGTGGAAATACTAATTTCAGGGCTTTCTTGTGTAGTTTTTGATTTAACATTTTATTAATTGTTTGTTCGTTGTATCCGTTGTTTACTGCTATTTGCTTAATTATATTTAATTCTGTCTCAAAGTTGTATTTTGACATCGGAATTTCTGTTAATCTATGTAACATACTATGATAAGCTGCCAGTTTATGTTGTGTTGGATGGGATGATGAATTGTGTATAGTCGTGTCAGTATTATAAATATTCAACTAATAATCCGTTTTTACCGAAATTGTGTTAGAGGGATCTGTCTGCTTTTAAATGAACGCTTTTCAAATATGCGTGTCAAAAACTAACTGAACTATAACAGCGTAAATATTTTATTTAAATTTGTGTATCAGATAACAAACACTTCGTGGATTACATAAACACATTAGACCACTTGACATCTGTTGGATGCACATGACTAGTTCATCCCTCATATACCTCCTTAAGGCGTCACGGTAGAGACTATGGTTTGTTGCACCATCGAATTTTCCGTAGTATTTTGTAAAATGCTTTTTCTGTTAGTAAATAAAAAATAGAAATTAAAAAGTACTGAATTCACGTACTCTGTTGATCGCATTAGAGGTGGACCAAATGATTCGATTGTCCGGTACTGACTCATTTTTTATGAATGACAAAACTACCGATTAATTAATGGTATAACAGGTGTCCGTTCGGATCACAAAAGTGCTATCGAAAAAAATTCTTTTATATGCAGTGCCTTATCGTCATCACAGTGATTAAAGACAAGCGTACAACAAAAAACAACAACAGAATGTTGTAAGAATGCCAAAAAAACCGAAATAATAATCACTTTATAATTCCTGGAATGAGTTGTAAATTCATGGAAGATATATGAAAGAAAGACGAAGGAATACTTAAAGGAGGACGCTTAGGTAAGACATTGTGAAGCAGATTAATATCGAATGACCCACGCTAGAAATGAACCTGAGAGTTAACACTGTGGAATCGAGTCATCAAAAGGAACGAACTGAATCAACTCAAAACACTTTTATTCAATATCAATATATCAACTGAATTAATTTAAGCACTTTAATACATACTTCTAAAATGGTCTATTTCACTAGAGCACGTTGAAGTAAACAAATTAGAAATATTTGCAGCTATTCATTCAATTTACTAGAAAAACCACTTCATAAAAAGGAAATATCGTCTATAAAAATATTCGAATAATGAATAATTTTGTATTTACAATTACAATAAAAATCAATTATCTAAATAAAAATTCAAATGAAAGTCGAGATTATTTCGTCATTTATATCGGAATGATGTAAAAAGTGAACAATGAATTAAAAATAGAAATGCGGTCACAAATGAAATGGCTAATATTCAAAAACAGAGTTTATTTTATGACGTTTACTAATTGGTAAAAACTAACAATACTCTTGTTTGAACAATATACAGAAGTTAGCAGATTCAAACCAGTAGATTATTAAGTAAATTATTTACATTTATTTATACTCCGTTTGAAAATGATCGAGAGCAGAGTTTTTATGATACAGCTGATAATCCCCAATGTATTGTCGTAAAGCAGTTGGGCCAGATAATATTCGCACTGTTAAGGAAAAGAACTGAAAAGACTGAAAAGAACGCAACATTTAAAAATCTGTAAATGGTCAAACATCATATTTCATCGTTTTCCTTCATTTTCCAAAACATTTTGGTTTAGACTGAACACAACTCGATCAGCTTAACTACTATAAAGAACATTTTCAACGTTATGAACAAGCAAACTACCTTAGTTTGCCTACCATGGTATCCTTCAAATTCAGGTTGATTTATGTTTCAGATTCATGGAAAACAAAATACATAATAGCATCGGGAAGCTTTTCAAACGAATAAAAAATTTATGTCTCGCATGTAATTTGTTTTATTTAAATTTAAAAATTGTAAGAGCTTTATTCAACACCGACATTTTGTGTATTCCTTTAAAATAAATGGAAAATGATAAGTAAATGTAAGATCAAATTATTTTTGAATTGATATTGAGACTCCGACCCTGTCGTACGAATATATCCATGTTGTTGACATAGACATAGTGAGCAATGAACTCTTTGATTATTTTCTTTCTAGCAATTGAATATCGTCTTATATGCAAATCGACGAAGGGTACAGTGATGTTTTAATAAATGTTTCCTGCATCTACCGCCAGCCAATAAAGAAAACATTAACATTTTCAGCGCGCGATAAAAATTTAATAGACGGGGATTAAATAAGGTGTAATGACATACTAAACATACGATTTCAGAAACATTTTGTAGTTTATAAAAATTTAATTCACCAAATTAATGTTTTTGATGACCTTTGCCCTGAAGCATCAGACAAAATTGACAAAAAATGAAGTGACTTTTTAAAATATCGTACTTTGTGAAATGAACACTGGTATTTAAGGCTTAAAGACTTACTTGCACTTGAAAAATGGTCACGGTATCGTCCAGCATCTGCACTCTGATAGCCAGCATCTTGCCACCCTTTTTGGGCGTCGCTGGCGGCGTCCGGCTGCCGCCGCAATCTACGCCTGCTGGCGTCGAGAGAGAGTGGTGCATGCCGGCTGAAGTGCTGCCCCCGGTAGTACTCGACAAGGCCCCCGTCGAACCTCGATTGCTGCTGTTCGATTCCATTCCGAACGCGATCGGCCAGCCCTTGGTCCACACCTATTACCGCTTGACGAAATCCTGAAACAGAAAAAAAAGTCAAATCCCTGATTTATACACTATACAGCTGAGATCAATATTCTTTATTAATGGAACATCTCTTTCTGTTTATCTAGTCGGTCAAGAACATTTATTTTTAGATAAGTCCGTCCTCTTGCCATTTAAGAATGGTACTTTTTTGCTGCACCTTTGTCCACCACACCACGCAAGATTGCAGTAAGTCAGAATAAATAAGTTTCGAGATAAAGACGATTTTGTTTATTTTCGTGCTAATATCAATATCGGTGAAATAAGACATAAGTTTTAAGAAAAATTAACATTTAATTATGATTTTGTATGCTTTTCAGCCTGTATTACATTAACCAAAAATAGAAACTTAAATAATATATTAATGCTAAAAAATTACTTTTACATGGAGAAAATTGTTAATCGCTACACATTTAGTATTAGAATTGTAAAAATTCTAATTAAGCTAAAAATTACATTTTAAACTTTCTACACAAAGGACGGGTACGTTTCCTTAAGGACTCTGAAGTGTTTGGGTTGATAAATGTTTACCAAAAAATTGTTGTTTTTCAGACAAGTGAATTCTCAGAACTTGACAATAATTAATCAGCCAATTTGAGTTCGAGAATTTAAAAGATGTGGAACTAAAACCATATTATAGTTAGCTAATATATTATGATTAAATAAGGGATTTAAAACTAAATAAGGTCATATTCTGAATAATAAAAATAAAATATTTAAATCAGTCTTGACACTTTTCCAAACAATGCTTTTGAACTGAGTTTTTTTTCTTGAACACTTTGAAGATGCCTTCACTTGGTATTTCTGACCAATACTGCACATTTGAAAGATATATCTGTTAAAGGGCCGATTTTTATGCCGTACTCCATAAAATATCTTTTTTGTACCATTTTTGCTGTAGTATTCCCCATTGACTTTACAGATAAATCTTTATAGTCTTCGCCATTGCCTTTTTTCATGTTAAAGGCATAATCCCCGAGAATTCTTGCTAGTTCCATTATGGTAGTACATCTTTCAAGCGTAAAATTTCTCATCCGTAGGATCTCCGAAAACTAGGTCCAAATAGAGCTTCTGGACCTCTGCGTGTTCGATGGGACATTTTGCGAAACCAATTTTTTTATTTCTTCACCTGACTGGTATCCCAATCTTGATTTTTTTGTCTGGATTCATTATATCTGTCCAAAATTGATTACGCCTCAATGACATTTGTCAAACTGACAACAATAGAATTACCAGACACCTTCGTGACGGATCCGTCATAATTCGGTCGCTCAGAAATCACGCAGAAACGAGTTTTGTCAGTATGAAACGTGGCGTTGTGGTGACGTTTATCAGTTTAAAATAGTCTACTGAAATAGTCATTATGATATAAATTCAATATACTTAACATGCTTGGTTTTAAGTTATTTTTCCGTGAATGCCAAAATACTATAGTTTATTTTTATGAACGAGGGAGTAATTAGCATAATTTTAACTGGTACCTTCGACCACTCCATGGGCGTGCTCAAAATTAATTGAAAAATTACTTTGAATAATTGTAAAAAATAAATGAATTATTTCAGTGTTATAAAGTGTTATGTGTATGTAAATAAAAGTGACCTCTTTTATCACACACTATATTAGAACTGACTGGCCTACATTAAAAAGGGTTTTAAAAAATTCACATTTTTTTTTTTATTTTTAAAAATTACAAAAGAGAAAAAGAGTTTTTAAAACCGTCTAAGGTATGTTAAATAGATGAATAAAAATATTAATATAAAACTTACAGCTACTTGTTACAAATATAAATCAGATTCAGAAGATGAACTTTCAGAACCAAGATTTATAATAACTGGCTCGATCATTTTATCAGTAATATTGTCCAGCTTCCACATTTTTTCCTCTTCTTTAATAGTGTGATTTACTGCCTTTTCCCAGTTTTCAGGTTTTACATTATTTACGGCCTCCAAAAACAACTGTTTAGCATCATGAATTTTAAAAGTGGTATTTTTTCTTGAAACTTCACTCTCTATCTGTGCCCATACCAGTTCAATCGGGTTTAATTCACAATGATATGGTGGGGATCTAAGTACTGTCATTCCACGATTTTTGGCAATTTCATCAATTTCGTATTTTTTAAATTTTTCTTTATGAAGGGCACACAACGAATAAAGTTCCTTTCTTATAGATCCGGGATGGTACGTAATATTTTTTTAACTTAGCCAATTCTGCAAGTCTTTTTTTAACCTCTTGGTTGTGGGCAGTCCTTCTATAAGTCTGGAGTGATAACTTGCATTATCCATTACTATTACACAGTTCTTAGGAAGAAGATCTATCATTTGTTCGAACCATTCTTGAAAGACATCAGCGTTCATGTCTTCATGGTAGTCACCGGTACGAGTTGATTCAAAAGTTAATAAACCACCTTCAACAAAACCGTCTGAACTGCCAATGTGTACTATTATCAGCCTGCGTCCCTTTCCTGATGGTGGGTTTAAACCAGTAGATAAGTTATTTACAAAAGCGTGCCTTTGACTTGTAACAGTTTCATCCTGCCAAAATTTATTTGGTGTATGACCCTCGTTGATCCATGTTTCATCAAGATAAAATATTTTTCTTTTTTGGTTTCTCATTTCCTTTATGGTTCTTAGAAAATGTCTTCTCCATATGACAATATCGCTTCTTTCTAATAAAATAGACTTTCTATGATTCTTTTTCCAGCGGAAGCATATTTCTTTTAAAAGTTTCCATAACGTACTTCGACTCATTTCTGGGTAATCTTTATCATCTCGAACTGAGACAAGAACTTTATCCAATGTTGGAAATTCTTGTCTAAAGAAGAATTCATGCACTTTCCGTCGAAGTCCTTCTTTAAAATGATATTCTATTTGAAATTTTGGTTTCCCTGGAGCATTACGTGGCATTTGAAAACTACCACATTTCTCTTCTTTAATAACTCTGTAAATCGTAGATTTCCCAACACCAAGTGTACTGCTAACTAACTCAACGGTCTCATCAACACTTTCACATAAACGTTTGTCTGTAAATGATTTAAAACAATTAAATATTAATGTTTTTTCATTAATTGTAAAAGGACCAATTTTTCTGCGTTTACACGGCACTTCCAAATTTTCCATAACACTAGTATACACAATAAACTGCACCTTGCAACTGAAGTACCTACTTTTAGTGAACTGTTAAGAATTTTGAATACGCCACTTGGACCTTCCTACAAAATGGAAAAACCCACTATCACATTTTCTGTGGAATAAGTTTAGAAGGTAATTATCTAGTCAATTACTGTCGTAGATTCCTGGAATTAAAGAATTAAATGTTTGATTGTTGAAACCCTTACTTCGTGGAATGCACTCATTTCAGATAAAATAAAACGTTTTATTTTATCTAAAGAATTAAACTTTATTTTGCAAATAGGTAGGTACTTATTAAACTTTTATTGGTTATATATAACCAATAAAATAAACATCTTACATTTCTTGCAAATTCATTAGTACCTGTTAACCTCCATCACTCCGATACTGGCAACCTTATTTAGGGATTAGTAACCCTCACAACTATTGTATTCTATTCTGCTCCAACCTTTATACCTGGTGGTCATACTCAATTTAAAATTGTTTTCCTATATACTTCTGTAAACTTGTTGACAAATATCTGTTTTTCATTGAGTCACCCGTATCAACAGTTTAAACCCCCTCTGTGGCTCAGTGGTAAGAGCGCCTGCCTTTAAACCTAAAGGTCGTGAGTTCGAATCCCACCTGGGTGAAAATTTTCGTTTATTAAAAAAATTAACAAATGAAAATAATTTTATCCTTGTGTGATCGGTACACACCGGAGGGACCGCAGACGTTCGGATACAATTAGCGTCTCTTAGCAAAGACAATGACGTCGACTTTGCTAAGTATCAAGACAATTACTCTACACACACAAACACAGACACACACTACATTAATAAACTTATCTTGATTGAGACGGGCTGAATGACAATTGTCCAAGCCAAAACACACACACACAAAAAAAAAGTATCAACAGTTTAGGGATTTGCATACATAATTTATTGTTTTATTACTTTCTCATACATAAAAATACACTATAAAACAATTCACCTTTTTCAAAATTTATATTATTTTGAAGAAACAAATAATGATAATATAATAAAACAACCTCTCGTTGAATAGTTAATGACAATATTCTTCAAAAAATGATGAAACTGTGAAAAATTGTAGAAAAATCATGATATTTTAAGAAAAGTATAATATGAAGCATAATGAACTGAGATGTGAATATGAGTAACTGAGTTGTTCAATATAAGTAGATATTGCATCTTAATATAAGATTTTAAACGAATATCTCGCCCAAAATACATTTATTGTATACATTGATGATTGATTACTACATAAAAATAAAAAGGCGCTCAAGCAAGTGTTGTCTAGCTAAGAGCTTCTCCTGCGTTAAGCTCATTTGAAAAAACTCAATACAATCGAAGAACAGCTGTTCAAATCAATACATAATTTAGTTTTAGACAGTTGCCTTAGGAACTCGGAAATTTGTTTCTAAAATTATAATGATACACATTTCTACAAAATCTGGAAGCCAAGTTAAGTAGTACGTCTGATAAAATATTTATTGTATCTTACGGAATTATCCCGTGTTTAAATAACAATAAATTCCCTCACATGTTTCTAATATAAAAATAAATATTCGAATAAAATAAAAAGCTAATTGCGTAACGTAATACCATTAGTACAGAGGTGTAAAAACAATATATTATCCTTGGAAACACTCTCCGACAATTTCATTGTCGTGAAAAAGGTGTGTTGATAATGTACTCAAGATGACCGTTGTACATTGTACCGGCAGCTCATGTTGCGTTTCTTCGTTTTATCATAGAGGGAAAAATGTTTTACTAAGTAATTTATTCAATATTAGAATTATACACCTACTCGATAATTTACGCAGGTATAGTTAGTCACAGAAATACTTCAATCAATTTTATCATAATTGATTGATTCGACCGTTACTTGATGGAAATTCATTTTATGTAACAATAACACACCGAAAACTTTGTTTTCAAAACTTTAATTTTATTTATTACACAATACACAAAATTTATTATAAACTCTTATCACTACAGCTGTTTCGGCTGATTGCCTTTCTCAAGTGATCTATTTTGGCATGCGTATTTAATGAAATATTTTGAGGAGGGAAAAACTCTTTGTCTCAAGTTGGTCATTCAGAATTATATCTGTGTTTTTTAATTTGTTGATTTTCATAGATTCTAACAAGGATAGCTTAAGGCCTTTATTTTGAATGTAAAGAATTTTAAATTCGTCATTAAACGAATGATTATGATCTAGAAGGTGAAGTGCGTATGTAGAATCTGTTTTTCTATTATTGAATGCCCTTTTATGTTCTGCTATTCGTTTATTAAAATTTCTACCAGTTTGACCGATGTAAGTTTTTAGGCAGTCGCCACATTTAAGTTTGTATACACCACTGTGTAAGTGCTTTTTATTTTGGCTCTTGTTGTTTTTAATATATTTGCCTAAGTTGTTATTTGTTCTGAAAGCTTTCCGAACAAATTTTTCTGGACTTTTTTATTTATTTTTTTTCTGAACTTTTTTATTTATTTTCAATAACAAAAAAAATTCACTCAACCCTGGCTATTTATTCACTTATGTCAACATACGTTGATTTTTTCATAATTACACTAAATCCAGAGGTAGCTATGGAAAAATGACATCAAAACAATAATATTGTCAGTTAATCCCAAATGTATTTTGTAGTATAGTAAAGCTTTTTGCCGTTAGTGGATCGTACAATGGGTCGAAGTAAAGTTAACGGTGAGAAAATTTGTTCAATCATTATTCGATTTTTTAATTCTGGGAAACCAATTCGGAAATCGCGAATATGTAGCAATTTTCACGCTACAGTGTAAGAAATATAGTCAGAAGATACAAAACTACAGGTCCGGTCGTCACAAAACCTAGAAATGTAAGAAAAAGTAAAATAACCGAAGCAGACTGAAGGGCATTAAGACGCATTATAGTGAAAAATCGACGAGCAAATTATATGGAGTTACATGTTTTATGGAGTGACGTTTTTTGAAGACACGTTTCTAGATCAACCTGTCACCGAGAGGCTCACTAATTAGGATTTGTTACTTACAAAGGTTTTATAGTTGAAAAAATTAGTATGAACTGTTTTTAATAAATTTCATTTTATTTTAGGCTAGGGAAAAGTCACTTTTAACATTACAACAAAAGAAAAATAGACTAAGATGGTCAAAAGAGCATAAATATTGGACTCGGTCGCAATGGGATTCAATATAATGGAGTGATGGGTCTAGATTTGAAGTGTGTGTTGGAGACAGTAGGAGTCGCGTGTCTCTGATAGAGATTTTGTAGCGCGAAATGAAAAAAGCTTTGAGAAATAATCCTGCCAGGTCCGTCAACGAATTGAAGGAAAAATTGTAAGAAATATGGAATTCGTTTACATTAGAATTTTGTCAGAACAAACTATGCCTCAAAGAATTGTGGATGTCATTAAAAATAAAGAGGATGTAACTCAGTGGTAAACTTTCGCTTTTTTTTGTTAATATTACTTATTATATGCGTTTTTTAAATTTATTATTATTCTGTTTAATCAATAGTTTTTATTACGTTAAAAAATATTTTCTATAATTAGAAAATTCAAAAATTTTGTTAGATGCATTAAAACTTTTAAAATTTACGCTGCACTTCTCTAAAATTGAATTTTCTTATCAATCTAACGTTGGGCCAACTGATATGGCAAGGGGCTCTTGTACCATTCAGATGGTTTTGAAAAACACCAAAGCATCTCTGCCGTGTGGTCAAATGACGAATGCATCGTCAACATGTCGTCGCCAACATGTGGGTTTTATCATTGATTTGGATGGTGCTCAGGTCTCAAAGTCTTCCATAAAAATATTGGCAATTACTGGAGATAGTGGATAGCCCACTTGGGCACCATTTATTTGTCTGTAGAATTGATTTTGGAAGATAAAACAAGTGTTGGATATACAATGTTGTATGAGAAACAAGTGGTATTGCTGGATACTGTATTTAGTTTTCAGAATGTTTGTAAAGAATGAAACGATATCGAAACTTACTAGAATGTCTGACGGTGAGATAGGATACTGTTTAAGGTCAATAAAATGAAAAGAATTTTTGACGAAGGATGAAACATTTTCGGCGAGAGGTTGTAGAGTTTTGGCCAAGTAGTTAGCCAACGGTTGTGTAACGCAGTTGTATACACTGACAATGGGACGTAGAGGAACATCGAGTTTATGAATTTTGGGTAGGCCATATAGAGAGGTTTTATTGATAATGGCTTTTGTTGTTGTTTTCTTTAGATAGGTTGTTGTATTATTAGGAATCAGTCTCTATTCTGGATTATTAATGCGATTTGAAAGTTTATTAATGTAAGAAGAAGTGTTTGACTACATTTGGATTTGACTGAAGTTCTTTCAAGGCTTTTTTCTCGGATTGGCTAATTTCGGTGTAGGAGGCTTTGAGTTTGTAAGAACTCTAGCGATGTCTTGTCTAGTTATTTCAGCATCTTGGGAAGGTAAACTGGAGATGGCTTGTTCAGTTTGGACAGATGATTGTCTCAATTGGAATGTGAGTTAGGGTAACAAAGTAATTGAAACATATTGCTAAAGCTTGAGTGCCAATGATCGAAATAGGAGTATTAGAAAAGTTGTGAATCACCTTAAGTAGTGAGTTTCAAAGTTGTAGGTTTAGGAATTGTTCGGCAATTAGATGAGATAATTTGCGCTTCTGAGTTTCAGTCTTAGATTCGAAAGTGTTCAGGGCTGTCTTGTGTGTAGATACGTTCGAAACTGTCCCTAGTATAGGATGAAAATTGAAAGAATGGATAGATGACCAACACTAACCAATGATTTTCATACCTGTTAATTATATAATCCATGGGTTTGTATTGTTATTTCTATGTGAACAGGATGGACTCTTCGAAAACCAATAACTAAAACATTTCAATATGAGAGGATATTATTTTGAGTGATTTCAGTTTGACCACTTTACCTGCTGTTTGCAGATTAGTGAAGATTTGCATTTGTAATGAGTTGCCAGTTGCAAATAAGTGAAGTATAACATGTTAAATTAATAAAAAAAACAAAGACAAAGAAAAATTATTAATGAGATCAACAACTCTACCCTTCTAAGAAATTTACTATCCACCCACAAAAAGTTGTACACTTGTTGAAATGCATTTAAAAAATGTGCTTCTTCATCTAGATTGTCTAAAATACCGAATGTCCCACATATTATCGAAAAATACTCTTTTGTTTTGTGCAATAAAATTATTATCTCTCTCCCATAAAAATGGTATTTGTGTGCACAACTATAAACCTAAATTCACCGATTAAGTCTCGAATTTTATTGGTATGATAAAGCTCATTGCGTTGGTGTACGAATTTTCTCGTTGTGCAATACCAGACCGTGTTGTAGCGTGATCTCTTCGTCGATGGCGCCGCGATTCTTGGCTATGGCTACATTACAGTTGGTATTCGACAGTATTTTTATTGCTATCTGTGGTATCATTTGAATTTAGAAATTTATTAAAATATGGAATTTGGGCTACGGATGAATATAGTACCGTTTTGTCGGCGTGGAAATTGTAAAAATCGATGCAGATTTGTCACAAAGCATTAAAAGTTTACATCAAATGT
The DNA here is from genome assembly GCA_918026665.1 of Diabrotica balteata. NCBI lineage: Eukaryota > Metazoa > Arthropoda > Insecta > Coleoptera > Chrysomelidae > Diabrotica > Diabrotica balteata. The sequence continues at coordinate 2,278,130 of OU898280.1, forward strand.
AAACTAGTTGCAGATAAGAAGTAATCCAACTACAGTCGTCAGAAACGAAAATGCTACTGAACCTCTAAAAGTCACACGAACAAGCTGGATTTTGCTAAGAATGTCCATTTTGGGAAATGATGCAAAAAGTTTGCTCAACCAACTTACACCTCTAAACGTTTTAAGAGATAACTAAATCTAAACTATCGTAAACTATAGCAACTGATCAGTTGCTATCAGGTCCTCGTAGACCCTTTGTCTCAGGACCAGCAAGCTCCAGAGGAGTCTTACATTGTCATGTTATTAATTCCTGTTGTAACTTAAATATTCTAGTATATAAGATCAAATAATGTAACTTAAATTTAATTTAACAACATTTAACCCTAGATTTAAACCGTTACCCGGTAGTCGCTTGTTGCCAAAGATACGTAAATAACAGTTTGTTATAAGATTTATTAAAAAAAAAAAACGTTAATCTTTATAATAAAAAAGACAGGTACCGTAATAAAATAAACAAATACTTCTTGCTTGATGTGCTGTTTGCTTCTTAGCGTCGATCTTCTAGTTTTTCTGTTTCAATTCATATTATGGCACATCTGATCAAATGAAACTACTCCTCCTTTTGTAACGTTATAATTCATTACAACTTCTGGCTTTTTAGAGGTCTCATTTATTGTTGCTTCTTCCAGTTGAATAAAATCACCAGTTTATTTGCTTTTGGTTTATAGGACCCTAAGCTCATATTTTGATAAAAAAAAAATGTTCCTGTTTTTCTGTCTTGAAAATGAATATCACAAAATTCGGGGCTAATTATTTTTATTCTTCTTCCTAGTGCCAATAACAGTAAGTTTGTAGTTTACAAGTAAGTTTGTTACTAGAGGTACACTACTAAACCAGTTATCCATAGTAACATTATGATTTGATCCCTTTATTGACGATACTAAATTTTCAACAAAGTAGTCTGCTATTGGTTTCCCTAAATCTGTTGCTTGCTTACCAAGATAAGAGATGGCACAAATCATATACTTCGTTGAATTGTCACACATCAATCATCACTATTTTAATTCCATAACGATCAGGTTTAGTAGGTATGTACATGGGTGAGCTGGGTTTATAATTGTCCCTACAATTGATTAATAGCATATTCCATATTTTTGAAATAGGTGCAAGTCTTGTCTCTAGCAATCTCGTGTTCACGTGTATTTTTGTCGTCAAACCTTAGACAATTTATAAGAAAATTAAACCTTGTTTTCGACATGGTAGCTTTGTATCTATCACCGCCATACTCACTGTTAAACAATATTTCGCCGGATAGGTGGTTATCTTTCAACTCAGCAGACATTATTAGCAGACCAAATAATGCATCTAATTCTTCTAGGCACAGGTCTTTTACAGAAGAGTCTGTGGGATTTTTGTAGTTCACTCTTTGACGACGAATTTCCTCGTTGATGTGTAAAACGATTACGTTTTTTATTTCCGTATTAATAAATAAATTGAAGCACTCACGAATATCAAAAGTATAATTTGTGATTGGTGTGGGTCCTGGCTTTCTATGTACAAGCATCGTCTTAGGCATTTTACTATTTGAAGTTTTATCAGTAGTTTTCCATTTGTACCCGTTTTTCTCAAGTACAAAGTCTGTAACATTTCTCACAGTTTCAGTTTTCTTCTCTGCTCTTTTTCTTTTACCTGATGTTGTTGAAGATGTCACGTTAACTATATATTGTTCTATAAAAGCGATAATATCATCATCAATTTCACGAACCTCAGGAGAAAAATTCGGATCATTCAAACTGTCATTCATGTCATCTGTCAATTCTGTCAGACTGTCATCCATTCGGGATCAGTATCCGCCAAATTTTTTTCCAATTTTTTACTCATAATAATGTAGTACACAAACAAATTGGTATAGTACAGAAAACCTAGAAAACGTACAAACTACAGACTAATAAAAAAGACATTAATAGTGACAAATCTCAAAAATTTTGAACGAATTGACTTCATTTGAGAGAAGCAGGATAGAATATCTCTGCTTCTAGAGAAAGAAGATTCATTGTATAAATGATTGTACAAATCGATTGTTATCATATTTGTGGTTTGAAGAGTTCTTTATAGAGTCCGTTGTAATCTTTTGCCATAAAAACTGTACTAAATTATCATTCATTTCCAAATCGAGTATAACCGTTGTTTTTTATAAATATTATGCACCAGCACTAAGAATAACTATATATCATTCATAACTTGACAATCCTTCACTCCATCGTCATGACTCTTGAAAGGTCATGTTTTTATTAATGTATATATACACTGAATATAAATTCAACTCTATTATAGTTGAACAATAATATAAAACAAAATATTCAAATAGCATTATCCGGTTTCAAGGTCGCTCGATTATTAATAACTTCCAATGGATGTAAATACAATTAGCAGTATTGTCATTGTGCATGACAAATAAGTGATGAATTTAGCGTGGGGTCTTCGTCACATATGACGTGATACTTTCTTCGTTACAAGGACATTATTGTTGGGAGCTCCATATCAGAGATGCTATTGTTTCATTAGTAAAAAAATGCGATGTCATATCACAATAATTTGTCATTTATGCTACAGAGGAAGGTAGAAGAAAGAAACAATAGACCTATATAAATTACTTCAAAAACACTTTTCAAATGCAATAAAACAGACCATGTCATTATAGTTTTATAATTTTATCATTTAAAGCCATTTAAAAAAAAACACTAGTGATAATAACTACTCCAAAGATTTTTTAGATATAAAAACACTTAGAAAAAAAAATAAGTAATAGATTTCAATGATATGGAAGATAATCCTATTAATATACCGTTTAGAATGGCAAAACTAAACTACGAAGTGTAGTTTCTAATTTATTTATATAATGAAATATGGAGCAGCCATGAATTTCCCCCAAAATAAACAGACCACAGTACAGGAATTGTCGAACTAATATATCTTTGATATTATGTGCAAATTATAAAAATGCATATTAGTTCAATAAAAGCATCATAATATCCTATCAAATTTATCTTGACAGGTGAAAGGTTTAATACATAATTCACAATAATGTTTCAAGGTGAATTTGAGGAAAGGTCTTCTTTTTTGTTGCTTTTTACGGCTTTAATTAAATGGTTTTCTGCAGTATTTCATGATCTACAAGAAACAAGTCTCAATTTTCTATGGTGATGTTATGAAATACTGCTGTTGCAGTTATTACATTCATAGTCACTTTTAAATTCAATCCAATCCGATTTTTAAAAATTGGGAATCATCGTTTTCACACCCGGTATTGATTCATTGCCATCAAGATTTTTTGCCTCTGTTCCTATCGTAGAAGCCATAGTTTAACTGCAGTGATGGTATTACGGCGCGGAGTGATGACGCTTATGACGGCACAGTGGTAGGTGTGTGGTAGTTTGGCGATAGACTGAGAAATCAGGATCATACGTGCTTCGTTTTAAAAATATTTACGCATTAATTTAAATGAGTTCAATAAAATACTAAACAAAAAAAATAAATTAATTCTATAAAAAATGTCTTTACAAATAAAATATCTAATACTTAATAAATACTTATATACACATATACAAAAAAATGGAAGTAATTTACCCTCTATACGACACGATAAATATATAAGGGAAGGTGGTACACAGTGAGACAACCAATTTAAATTCAAAAGTTTTATTTCATTTGCTTCACGAATCTACTTAAAGAGACTATTACATCACATATGTCACTACTATTATTATTTTTGCAATATGACGTATAGTGTAAATATGTTTAACTAAAACGTGTTTTTAATAGTATAAAGTTACATTTAAACTAATTCGGAGGAATATTTTGCTGAAACTATAAGCAGTTATTGAGTGATCTCGGCTGAATATTGGCGCATCAGGTGTCGTGAACAAGGTACGTTGTTGTTTATAACTTATAACTTGTACTTTTTTAGAATGGTAAATTTCAAAATAACGTCTAACAGTACACAGTGAGACAAGCATTACCTACTGGTAGATAGTGGGGCTATCTCACTGTGTACCACAAATGAATATTAATACAATTACCTGAATATAATGATACCGTTTTTGTTGCAGATACCTAGAAAACTGAATGTTCCACGAAAAATTGGCAAGACGTCTGCTGAACAGATGTCCAATGCTGTTAATGCTGTCATTAATGGAATATGACAATTCCCTTTAGAGATATGTGCAAAAGAAAAGAAATAATCCTGAAACTTTACCAATCATTATACAACCAAATTATTCGGTGAACAAAATTTTTACAGATGAACAGGAAGATATTCTGTGCAACTACATTAAAACTTGTAGTAATATGGCGTACGGCCTAACCACTGTAGCTGTAAGACGCATCGCATTTGATGTAGCTTTAGAAGTAAACAAATTAAAAGTATCAAAATCGTAAACAGAACGTAGAATGGCCGGTATCGACTGGCTTCATGCATTAATGAAGAGAAAAAGTTGAGCATACGACAACCTGAGGCATGTAGCTTGGCACGCTTAACTTCTTTTAACCTACACAACGTTCAGCTGTTTTTTGATAACCTTCAAAACATCCTAAACAAATATCCTATTTTAATTGAGAGTTCATGTATTTTTAATCTTGATAAGACTACCACAAAAACTGTCCACGACCCCAAAAAAGTTGTGACTGAAAAAGGCATTAAACAAGTAAATAGCTGCACTAGTGGTGAACATGGTGTACAGTATAATATCCGCCCTTGACACATACTGTCCACCAGTGATGGTGTTTCCACGTAAATTCGTTAAAGAGCATATGCTTAATGGAGCACCTCGTGGAACCTTGGGACTAGCTAACCCTTCAGGCTGGATGAGAGCAAAATTTTTTTTACAAGTATTAGAACATTTTATCAAATACAGCAGCAGTTAAAAAGAAAATCCGTCGCTGCGAATATTTGATAACCACGAGACCCACTTCACAGTGGATGTAATCATGAAAGCTCGAGAAGCAGGTGTCCATATTTTGACGTTGCCCCCACATTGTAGCAACAAAGTCCAGAGCTTATATGTGTCTATCTTTGGGTCTTTCCAGGCATATTATAATGCTGCATGTGAGGCTTGGCTACAGAATCATCCAGGAGCGCCCATCACATTATACAATATCGCTGAGTTGGTTGGTACAGCACAAGATAAAGCTCTCGTAACTCAAAATATTCGGTCAGGCTTTGAAAAAACAGAGGTATGTCCCTTCTCCTAATGACTTTATAATGATCTTTATTTTTCAAAGAATGTGTTTACAATCGAAGCTATTGATAAACTATCCACAATGAGTTTTTGATATATTTTACTTTTTTTATAGTATTTTTCTTTATGTTATTATTTAGTTCGACAATGTAACTCTTTTATTTATACATTGATGAATTAATTATTCTTTAGTTGAAACAATAATGATAGTCTTTTATACAACCGTAGACAATTGTTGTGTGAACGTATATTCTAATGTTATGAGCCTACTCGTGACTGCATTTTGTGGCGCTAGTTCTGTGACGTTCGCCTCAGCATCTCGCTATATAGAAAAAAGTAAAATCCAACGCTAGGATAGAAGCTTCGCTTCAAAAATGTCTATATTTCTCGAAACTTTATATTATAACACACTAGATAATTAAGAATTACTTGTATTAACATAACTAAAAAAGTAATCATGCCCTGACTGCCTCGACTATAATAATTGTGAACTATGTGCATTATCAATAAATTTGTCTGCATTGCCGAGTTCTATAATACATCGAACTTGTTAATCTTTTACGAACGCCAATGGAAATCTCTTCTTCACTGTCGAGAAATTAGGTGAGTAGGGAGAAGCGAGCGAGAAGGATGATGGCCCTCGAATTGTTCTAAATGTTGATTAATGGCATGAAAAATGATACTGTCAAGTATGGATAGTACACGATTTGCCAGAGGGTTCGTCCTCGATGGATTTAATACCTTATAACGCAGCGAAAAAACTGTAAAAGAGCAAAAATTTGTCCTACATTTAATGGATGTTTATATAAATGGACAAAAAGAAAAACAGATCGAATTTGTATTATTGAAAAAGTGATTACAACAAAAAATTCACCTTACAAACAAACAGTTGACACGACAAAGCGACAGAAACCATCAAGGTCGTTACGCTATATTTAATCTTCTAAAAATATTTTTCAAAAGTCTGTCCGCCGATTTTTTAATAGCTACAGTTATTGTCCTCCACAACGGAAATCCGTAGTGAAATTCATTTCCCAAGTGGGACATTATTATCTACTCTCTCAACCATACTAATTCGTTGACCGTTATTATCGTGTTGAAATTGATGACAGATAACGCGATGCATTAGTGTTTATTATTGTCATTATATTCGGTGAATTCCACTGAAAATAACGGAATCGTTTGTATTATCTTCAAAAAGATAAATAATTTGAATAGTAATAGGCTGTAAAATGATTCAAAAAATTATTTTTTATCTTTAATAATATCGCTATGTTCCGGTCCTATAGGAGCATTCACCTATGAGAATTAGAGTTAACTGTTATAGATTCAATTTTAACAATTATTAAGGTAATTTTTATTTTTTTATCATGTGTAATACGAATACATCGCAAAATAGAATATGATTAGAAATATCACACAAAAACCAAAACTCTTGTCTTTGGCTGACATGAAAAAGCAAAAAAATCCGAGGAACTACATAGATAGATTGTAACAACATTCAATCTCATGTAAATATATTTTGCTTTAAAAATTTCACGAAGTTCCACTTAATAGTTTTTGCAAAATTGAAATTATTTATCTCAAAAAGCTTTTATCTACAACGTTAACTATTGGGTCTACATGAATTCTGAGAGCACCAAATTAAAGAAAATGGCCGATTTTATCAAATTAATTTATAATTCAGGTTAAATATTGTAAAATACGTTTGCAAAAGATCATAAACAATTATATAAACTTATAAACAAAAATAACTCAAAGTAAAATTTTTGCACGTCACGATTTATACAAAGTGACTTCACTTGTGTTTAAAACTTCCAGAACATCAACCTTACGAGCCCCTTTCCATAACAGTAACCCACCTATTAAGTCGATTACCATAAATAAATTATACTCTGCATGGTTTTATAAAATCCCATATTAATTACTATGGCATTTTTATTAATATTTATTAAAAACATTACCCTTATTGTTTTTTATTTATTTTCAACAATGCCTGACTATGCATACACTTATGTCAACATACGTCGATTTTTTCATAATTACGATTCAAATATTGTCGAATAATTGATGGATTCGACCGTTACTTGATGGAAATTCATTTTATGTAACAATAAAACACTGAAAACTTTCACTGAAAGTTTTCAAACTTCCACAAAAATTTATTTTTAACTCTTATCACTACAGCTGTTTCGGCTAATTGCCTTTCTCAAGTGATCTATTTTTGGCATGCGTTTACACTTTATAGTCTCTAATGAAATAGGTTGAGGAGGGGAGAACTGTTTGTCTCAAGTTGGTCATTCAGAATTATATCTGTTTTTTAATTTGTTGATTTCCATAGATTCTAACAAGGATAGCTTAAGGCCTTTATTCTGAATGTGAAGGTCAAACTTACTAAAATCTGGAAAGATACGGACATAACCAGGAACACGAAACTGCGCCTAGTACGGACGCTTATCTTTCCTATCGCTACCTATGCGTCAGAAACTTGACCATTAAAAAGTCCGACTCACGACGTATAATGGCCTTTGAAATGCGGGTATATCGTAGAATGATGCACATAGCCTTGACAGCACATCACACAAATGTCTCAATATTGTCAGAACTCGACATCAATACTAGGCTTACCACAATATATCGTGGTACTTTGAACACATATTACCAGATGAATGGAAGGCATGGAGAGGGTGGTTGAAGGCAAGGTAGATGGTAAAAGAACTCGAGGAAGATCGCCACTCCGATGGTCAGACCAAATAAAGTGCGCTACCGGTTACTGAGATAAATAAGTTAAATGAGATAAAAACTAGAAAGATGGAATACTTGGGGCACATTGTGAGAGGTGAAAAGTACGAACTTTTAAGAAACATCATACAGGGCAAAATTAAGGGCAAAAGAAGTGTTGGAAGAAGAAAAATATCGTGGCTTCGTAATCTACGTGAATGGTTCGGGTGTAGTTCGATTGAACTTTTCAGGCGCGCTGCTAACAAAGTCGCAGTGGCCATGATGATTTCCAATCTCCGCTAGGAGTGGCACGAGAAGAAGAAGAAGACCGGTTACTCCTTGTCTGAGGCAGCACACCACGTCCAGGAGAGAGAAGAATGGATAGCAACCATTCGTCAAATAACATAACGTCACCGCATGCTTACGAAGGATAAAGGATAGAGGAGGAGGACACAAATAAATTTACTTATTATTTAGAAAATAATATTTAAGTTGGACAGCGGGACAGATGAAAAAGTGCGGGAAACAGGACGGGACATGAGCCTGTCTCACTGTCCCTCGTAAAACCCTAAATTCCTATGTCCCTTAAAACCCAAGTTGTCTTTTTTTTTCAAAAATTCACGGGGGCTTTGTTTATAAACAATAAGTAATTTAAAGAATTTAAAGAGAAGTAATTTAAAAAGAATCATTTAAAAGATAAAAAGAACAATTTAAATAATTAAGAGAACCATTTGAAAGTTTAAACAAAAAAATAATATAAATGATTCCTTTAAAAATGAGCCGCGCCAAAGATATAAGGGTTTAAAAGCGAAACGAATTTAGTATTTTAAAAACTGAATTTACAAATTCCAATTTATATAAGTCGCAATATTTCCAGTTCAAATCAACGAAAATTGATGTTTTTTTTTTAATTTTTCATATTATATATGGATATTGTAGCTTAAGAGAAATATTGTCTGGTCTATGCAAAGAATATAGCAAAAAGCTTTCAAAGCTAAAAGAGAGGGTCAAATGATATATACTCTGTTTGCTATTCCCAGTCCGAACTGTCTAGTGAATTTAGTAATTATTTTTTGCGAAGTTAGTTACTTTTTGACAGACTAAAAGTGGATGGAAATTACTATACGACCAAGCACACTTACTCATAGCCAATATTAATAGTAAACAAACTAAATAGTAAATAAAATAAAACTTTGCGAATTACCAAGAATCAATATTTATTTATCTGCACTATTTTTTTAAATATATACTACCCAAAATTTGATGGGTTCAGTATGCACTTCCACTATTAAGAATAATTCTTCTTTTTTCAAAGAAAGAAGTCTGCAATAGTAGTACAGTGGAACCTCGATTATCCGTCAGTGCACCGGACCAAGGGTATGACGGATAATCGAAAAGACGGTTAACAGAACATTAAAAAAAAATCATAGTATAACTCTCAAATTTTATTTGTATGTTTTATTTGACAATCTTCTTCTTCTTCTTCTTCTTCAGCCTGTGTTCGTCCACTGCTGGACATAGGCCTCTTCCATTCGCTTCCATCGTTTTCTACTTTTGGCAATTCTCATCCACTGCTTGCCCGCGACTTGTTTGATATCGTCTGTCCACCTCTTCTGCGGTCTGCCTACTCCTCGCCTGTTCTCTCTTGGTCTCCAGTTTGTTAATCTTTGTGTCCATTTTTCGGGATTATCTCGGGCAACGTGTCCAACCCATTGCCACTTGAGCCTTGCAATACGTTCTGAGACATCAGTAATTTTTGTTCTTTCACGAATGACGTTATTTCGAATCCTGTCTCTCAAACTAATCCCTAGCATGGCCCTCTCCATTGCTCTTTGGGTTGTACTGAGCTGATCTAAGGTTTTCTTTGTGAAGGCCATGGTCTCCAGTCCATATGTAGTTACAGGCAAGATACATTTGTCATAAACTCTACGTTTTAGACACATTGGTATATCTTTATTCTTCAAAATAAAGCTTAATTTGCCGAAAGCTCCCTAATACAGTTGTATGCGTCTTTTTATTTCGGCTATTTGATTTTCTTTGATTTGACAATAAAGAGGGATTTATGTTAGTACAGTCGAATCAATTTGATTTAAATTATTCGAAATTTTTGTTTGCTTTATTGTTACTTTACATTTTGCAACGGCTGAATTTGACGTAAAATCATTAAATCTACCTTATTTGCTTCTTCTTGTCGAGAATACCACTTGATGAATTGTTGTGTGTGCGATGCAGCTCCTCTAGCTTCTTTACACAGATCTTTGTGAGTTGTAATAGCATCATCAACATCGCCACCATCAAAGTCGGCTTTTGAATCAGTTTCGTCCGCCTTTGTTGACATTTCAACGATTTCATCGTCTGTTAGCAATCGATAGCCGTTTGCGTCCTCATCACAAATTAACCATTCGTTTATGTCAACTTTAGGCAACGAAAACAAAACAGTTGATTCAGCCATAACTTCATTTAAGCGGAGCATTTTCATCTTAAGTTGATGCCAGGACCATAATTTGTTCCAGGCTCTTTTCAGCGTTACTTCCGAAACATTAGCCCAAGCATCCACAGCATTGTTGACTGAGTGTTTTAAATTGTATGCTTTCCATCATTCTGGCCAAGAATATTACTCTTCCATAACTAGGATTTAAATATTTTTTTTCCTGTATCTTCTTTTGAATCTGTTAATGACCGAATGATCAATTGGTTGTATCAATGATCGTCATTCCGCAGCATACCGGCTTTAGGATGGGCAGGTGCATTGTACAAAATGAGAATCGTCTTTGGTGGAAATTTTTATGCAAACAAAATGAATTGATAACTAGATTTTTACTTATGTTGTCAATATAACCTATGTATGGACCCTGACGGTTAACAGAGGTGAAGGTTAATAGAGAGACGGATAATCGAGGTTCCACTGTATACTTAAGCTATTTATACTGAGAAGTAGGAATTGTTGTGTTGTAGGTTTCTGACAATGAATCTATCAAAATATGCCCGAGCTAAGCGAATGGAGTATACCTATTATTTTTTTATAAACTGTACCAGCACTATTTCGCCAAGGATATGATTTGCATTGCAGGATGATGGGAACAATTTAGCAAATAAGGCTAATAATAATAGCAAACAATATGACATTAAAATAGGTTAAATCTTCATTATTTTTGGGAAAGTTGCAGCAATTAATTCATAGCAGTTCACTTTTCTGGTTTCAATGTTTTTGGTTGATATCTCAATTTTTCCAGGGATGAGTTTTGCGCTAGGAAGATGATAGGGTAGTTTTTGGGAATTGGTCAATGTACTATGTAGGTACTATATCACCTCTGTAATCTATCATTTGATAAGATTATAGCAGCACTTATGCCAAAGTGTTTCAACTTCTTTAATAATTAAAGGCTGTATTATAAGTTCTGAAGTTGATATTGACACCTGTTTTTACAGCTTTAGCTTATTCAGAATTTTTATAGAAGGTTTTATCTTCTTACAAGTAACCCCTAAAAGATCTTTCTTAATTTTATATTTAATTGTAAAAATTCTTTCATTCTAAAATAAAATGTATGGAAACTACAGATAATCTATAGATTGACTCTATAGTATTCAGTGTTTAAAGACAATAGGGAAAATATTGATAATTTCATCAACAATGATAGTAAAACAAAGAAAAATAAAATGATGCATGTACATTAGCACTCAAACTTGTTTCATATGATCAAACTTGATTCACCTTTATGTAATCCAATCAAATTATCACAAAATAAAAGGTCAAAAACCAGACATTTGCATAATTATCTTTATTTGCATTGAATGGGATCTTGTTGCAATCAAACGAAATACATAATTCTTTGTTGGCGACTTTTCATATAGACTGTAACTGGAAAAGTAGGTAGATATTCCCATTAATTTCACTTGCATACTATTCACCTACTGCACTGTCACACTTCAAACATCCTAGTTGATCATTAAATTTACTCTCTAAACCTCGAATTCTCATAAATATCAATAAAAGCAAATTATTTAATAAACCATACAAGATAAATTTCCAAGATAGTGCTATCCCGCAAACACCTACGCTCCCTATCAAATAAATAACATTTAAGAAGAAACACGGTTAATTATTTAGCTTGTTTTTAATGAAATCTTGCGTGGGTTTTGATTAAAAAGCATCCAGAATTGGCCTTAACAATAATTAAGACAACCTGTAATGAATCAAACCAAAAAGCAAACCCACTACATTAATTACATCAATAAAAGACAAACCTCTTGACCTACTACCGTTCAAACGCGTTCAAAGAACAGAAACGAAAGATGTTACATATGTCCTAGCCTTCCGAGAAATATATGTGCCGACAGCCCACCCAATCCCAATGGTCATTGATCCCTGTTTTTCAGGATTCCAACAACAAATTTTCGATATTTTCAATGAAATATAAGGTTTTGTACTCACATTCATATTATGGATCCATAAAAATATCCCGAAAACTAACACTGAAGTTTTTGTTTATTATTTAACGTACACACACCCAACTTTTACAGTCATTCTTTTACCGCATCAAGTTTTGGACTGCTGGCTCGCTCCGTTTCGGTTGGCAATCTTGTTTCATGCAATAAGAATAAAAACAGCTGAATAGATTTTATGTCAGACAAAAATATATTGCGTTGCCTATAGTTAAACAGAGATAGATAAATTTAAAACGAGAGCAATACAGAGGCTATTGCTGTCTTGTTTTAACTAATGGAATTTTCTAGTTGAATCGTTCACTACAAATAGCTTAACGTGGAACAAAGCACAGACAGGACCGTCTAAACCTACAGTTATTATTTAATATAGGCTTTGTAACATTGTAACAACACAAATCTTTAAACGAACGTGAAAATAGTGTCAATGAGTGCCTTAGAGAGTAAATACTCTCCATGAAATTTTACTTAAAGTATTTATTTTTCTTATAAATTATTTAAAATAAAAGTTTATTGGGAAAACACTAAATCCGTTCCTGTATCAGCTACCTTCACGTTGCTGACATTGACAGCAAACAGTTGGCGAACTTCAGATCCGTCAGACATTAAAACATGATGGCGAATGGTTCCTTGTGAAACGTTCGTCGAAAATGTGTTTGATTCTGTTGTAGCATCAGAATATTTGTAATTGTGTACAGTGAAAACGTTAAAAATGACTTCTTTACAATATGTGGTGCACCCTTTGCCCGGCAGTGAAGAGCAATTTAATGACAGGTAATGTTCAGAAAATGCCAAGTGCTGAGTTCAATGAATTTTCCACCATTTTCGAGATGGAAGGTTTTATTATATCTGTATAATGGAGACTGTGACAGTCGACGGGAGAACCACTCCCTGATTTTCACTTTCTCGTTGGTTGGCATAAATTCTTGAAAGGTTTTTCCTGTCCTCAAAAAATCTAGTAGATTCATGTTCAGGCACGTCCTTTTGCAGGGGAAGTGCATTTTGCTATGGATGACCCGATAATAATAACCTTCTATTACTATGATAGGTCAATATGTTGCATTTATAAACGATATTAGACAATTTTCCTGTATATTAGAACAATTTTAAGTAATTTGAGACGTAAAATGATTCATTTGCAAACTGGGGTTGAGTTCATTGGATTATATTGGAGTAATTGTTTTTTATTTGACTGATAAGTGGAATGTTGAAACCTATTGTCAATTAACTGTAGTAGGGACAAAAATCTAGTTTTTTGGGATTTGTCTCATTTATTTAATATCACATGTGAACTGTGTGTACATACATAACCAATAATTTGTTAGTTTCTATTATTCAAATTGTTATATTTTTCAAATTAATTTTTAAAATTGATAGATTTTTAATCAAAGTAAGATTTAGTGAAAATTCAATAGAAAATTAGTTTTATCTATGAATTTATGAATAACTTCTTGAAATAAAAGATTATTTCATAATTTACAACTGAAATATTTGAATGATGTCATTTTCTCAAATATTACAAATAATATCAAAAATTTATTTTATAAAATGTACAGGATTATTATTATGTCTATTACAGCATATATTTCATATCTGTTGATTCTGTGGCACCCATTAAATTCTTATATTTAAAGAAATGTTTACAAACAGATGGAATAGAGGAACATTTCAATATTGATCTGGAAAATAATACATAAAAATATAGTTATAGTAAGGTCTGTAATTAAAAAATCAATACAATCCCCCTTTAAAAGCTTTATGATAAAGTATAGAGTATAAAGTATAGTTTTGCTGTAAAATTGGAAATGAAAATTATAACAAAATCAGTATTACTTAAGTAATAAGTACCTTGAATATTTCCCTATACATCAAGTATATTTGTTTACAGATAAGAATGTGCTGTGTCATTGAAAAATATTTTGCTGACTATATATTTTTATATTCAACAAAAAAACTTTTTTACCAATTTTTCTTTTAGTTTTGCCCCATTTTACTTTTCATTTTAAATGCTAAGGTTTGTGGATATAACATTGAAACTTTATTTTAATGGCTTCAAATAATTTTATACCTAAAGGTACCCAGGTTTATATTTTATTGCAGAGTTTTTCCATTTTATCTTCTCCACAGTCTTCAGAGCTTATATTTTCTTCTAGTGCAGACTTCATTAATGAAGATTGGTTATAACTATTGCAAATTCGTCTCTATCTGGTGCTTTTCTTTAAAGTGTCTGTGCAACAATCAGCTGCAACAACTTGTACTTCCCATTTCTAAGTGTGTGCCCCAAATATGCAGTCTTTCTCCTTCAAATGGTGGTCAAAAGTTCTCTTTCTCTTCCGATTCTGTGCAAAACCATTTTGTTTTTATTATGATTGGTCCATGGTATTTTCAACATTCTTCTAAAATTCCACATCTCAAAAGTTTCGAGCATTGTCCTTAAGTTAACAGTATCCTTTCAAACTTCGGCACAGATGATTGAAGCATAATCCATATGTGGTCTCACCAGGGCATTATAGAGTTTTATCAATGTGCTTATTCTGAAATTTTTGCTATTTCTAATGACAAAACCCAAAGCACTATAAGCTCTATTAGTTATTTCATAGAAGTGTATATTGAACTTCATGTTGATTTGGAATAACTCCAAGATCCTTCATAACACTAAATCTCTCAACTAGATCATCATTAATATAATAATCTTTAATAACACTATTGAGTTTTCGTATATATAAAACTACTGCACACGTTTTAACATTTAGAGTCATTTTTGAATTGTTCAACCATTGAATAACTGATATTAGATCATCTTGCAATTTGACTGCATATTTCTTATTAGAGATTGCTTTAAAAGGTTTAAAATCATCGGCATACATTAAACTTTTACAAGATTTAATATACAGTCTGGCAAGTCGTTAATAAATAAAATAAAGAGCAATGGTCCTAGTTTGGTCCCCTGTGGGACTCCTGAGGATGACACATATTGTTGAGAAAACCAATTACCTACTTTTTCTGTATTCTTTCTATCTGACAAATAAGATTTTAATAAATTAAAAGCTTTTCTTGAGAAACCAAACTGTACCAGTTTATTTAAAAGAATACAGTGATTTACCTTAAAATGCTTTTTGACAATCAGTATACAGAACTGTTATTATACTGTTCAATTTTGCGATCTCACTTATATTACTGCTCATGTGTCTGGTTCCTCCACTAATGTTTATATTCAGGCTATTGAGAGGGTTCAATCTAAATTCCTATGATTTATTTCATTTAAGAATCACCATACAGCTGACAAAATCAATTATTGTAACATTGAAAGTTCTCTCAACATCACAACTCTTCAGGTCAGATACATGCACAAGGATCTAACTATGCTGTACAATATATTCTACTTCCATGCCCCTTTTAGGCAAACCAGACTTATCAAATCTTTCCAAATTACTCACTATAGAACAAACTATGAATATAATTCTTATCTATCTAGATTTGCTAGGCTTGTAAATCAGTATACAGACAGGTTGGATAGTATTTTTAAAGTTCAATTAATATCTTGCATGTGATTATTTGATGGTACTAGCAGTGTCATTTAGCTTATCAATTTTAAATTGTAACCTGGTTTTTGTCATATTTTAAAAATTTTGTAATATTTTATTTAAACTGGGCAAACAAAACATAAAATATAGCAAATGAGCTAGCTACCAAAACCAATAATATCAAGACCACATACACATTAATATACTATAGAGTATTACAGTTTTTTGCTGAGGCTTACTGATGTTTTACTGATAGGTTGTCACTTAAGTCTTTCTATAGCATTCAGATATGTACTTAGTTAATAGTTCTCATTTAGATAATTTATACTAAACTTTTTCTTTTACAGATTGAAAGAGGTAGCAGATAGAATTAACAGATTGGGACAGAACATCCATCCTGGACTTTCAAATTTACGTACCGGCGTAAAACGCATATGCCTAGCACCAACATATATAGCTTTATTATTAGATGATGGTAGAATATGTAGAGTATCATACAATGTCCTATCAGATAGGCTAGATTTGAGCAAAAATGAGAAAAAGTAAGTAATATGATTCTAACTACTGACTCTTTTATTACAAATCTGTTTTTTTTAGAAAGGAACTGGTTTCTGATATTTAAGACTTATTTTTTGAATAGAAAAAATAATTTTTTCAATTGTAATATCTTAATGAATGCCATAATTCAGTGTTTTCAGATTTTTCAAGTCATTCAAACCCTTTAGTAATTTTTTTCTGGTTTATTTAATTGGTTATTTCTCTATTATTTTCTTTAATGATTAAAAGTTTTTTGTAACTTTTATCTTCTTCTTTTGTTGATACAGGGTTTAATTAGGTACAAAAGAAATAGGATCTTTTTTATTTTAAATATTTACAGGGGATGTACTCGCAATTTTGGCAGTAGTGGCACAGGAGGGGGAAGTGGTGCAGGCGGAGGTGGTGGAAACAAACCCACTGGAGGAAGAGGTATCAGAACTAGAGCCAGAATAATGAGATCTAATACAGCCATTAGAGGAGGCAGCAATAGTGGTAAGACATATCCTTGTATTTATCAATTCTATCGAGAAATATTATGCTAGTTTCTGATGGAAATGATTTTTTTTCTTAGCAGGTAGTAGAGGAGCCCCAGTTATAATTGGATCCAGTTCATCTAGCAGTGGCCGTCCTGTGGTGACAGTTCCAGCTCCTTATGTTCCAGAAGAACTAATATCACAAGCACAAGTGGTTCTTCAAGGCAAAAGTCGAACTTTAATAATTAGAGAGTTACAGGTTTGTTGATTTTTTTAATTTGATTAAGTAGTTTTTTCAGTCAATATTATACAAAATAATTATAAGAAGCTGTGAAGTTAATGAAAAATGACAAAAACGCAAAATATTGTAAATAGGGATATAACTTACTCAGTTTATTATATTTGATGTGAAATTTAGACATTTTATTAGAAATTGTTTCGAATAATTGTTATTTTTCGCTTCCAGAGAACCAATTTAGATGTAAATTTGGCAGTGAACAACCTTCTTTCCAGAGACGATGAGGAAGGTGAAGAAGGAGATGATGCTGCAGATTCCTATGTTCCAGAGGACCTTATTTCTCTGTTGGATGGAGGCTTTCATCCAGACCATTCAGTTATTATTGATGCAGATGCTATGTTTTCTGAGGATATGTTTGGTTATGCCGGTATGAGAAAGTAAGTCAAAATATAAGAGAACCTGAAATAAAAATTTATTTTTACTAATTTTTGGATGTCCCTCGTATGTTTTCTAGTTAATTAGTAATAATTGTTGACCTATTTATATGTTTCTTTATAGAATCTGTTTTTCAAATTCCTTTATATATTATTTATCCATTACTATATATACAGCAGATACCTATAGTTTATGATACCTATATTCAATGAGTCGACTATATGGTCAAATACTACAGGACCTGATACAGGAAGATTATCAATCGTCTGAAGACGAAGAACAAGGAGGATTTAGAGCAGGTCATTCATGTACAGATAACATTTTCTGTCAAACAAATTATAGAAAAGAAAATTGTGACAAATAGAGAGTTCATATGACTTTTGTAGATCTTGAGAAGGCATATGACACAGTCCCGCTAAATAAACTATGGGAAGTCCTGGGCACATCAAACATTGGTTAGTGCTCTCAAAGATCTATATTATGGTTCAAACTCCCAAATGAAATTCGGAAACCTCTTAGCTGAAAAATTTGCAGTTACTAAGGGTCTCAGACAAGGATGTTGTATCTCTCCGACTCTATTTAAGATTTATATCTCTACAGCTCTGAAACAATGGAAAAGGAAAGTCAAAGGAATGGGTATACAATTGAACAATCAGGATTACATATATACTTTACAGTTTGCAGATGATCAGGTGGTGATCTCAAATGACAAAGACGACATGGAATACATGCTTAGAAAACTAATTGAAGAATACCAGAAATGGGGATTAAATAATAATTTAGAAAAGACAAAATACCTCTCAATTGGAGCTGAAGCAGAACAACTCAATATCGATGACAATCAAAAAATAAATCCATGTGATGAATATAAATACCTGGGCGTCATCTTCGACCGTAGTGGAAAAGACGAAAGAGAAATAGAACATCGAATGAGCTATAACATATTTGAACGGAGTTCTATGGAGTAAAGAAATATCAAAGAAAAGAAAATGGAACATATATGAGACAATGGTTAAAACTAGCCTACTTTATGGAGCTGAGACATGGAGAATAACCGAGAAATATAAGAAAAAGGTCGAAGCTACGGAAATGGATGCCATCAGAAGATCTATGAGAATATCAAGAGCCGACAGAATACGGAATGAAGCGATAAAACAACAAATGGCTATAGAGAGCACTATAGTTAAGGATATTGAGAGAAAACAGCTCATATGGTATGGGCATGTGAGCCGAATGGAGGACGAAAGATTGCCTAAAAAAAACGATGATGTGGCAACCCCCAGAGAAGAGGAAACGAGGAAGACCACCACAGAGCTGGAACCTGGGAGTTAGGAAAGCAATTAGCGCTCGAAATCTGGACGAAGACCTAACTCAAGACAGAATACAGTGGCGTTTGGGAGTCGGACAACGTCGTAAGACGTTATAAAACCGAATACATATTTACCTATAGTTTATTGTTGAAAAAATAGTCTTAACATTCATTTGAAAACAGATTTAAAAGAATGTATAACTTTTTTTGTGTTGATATGATTCTTCAGGTTCTTTTTTTTTATCTCATTTGGGTTGGCTTCTCTTTAACTTTACTTTTACTTTACCCAACCGTTTTTTTTTTCTTGTTTGGCTTCTTTCACTAACTTTTTGTTTGAAAATGTTTGACTTTGCTCAAACGAAGCTTCATTAACAGCCGCGGTAGCAGTAGTAGAAGCCGACTACCCGATAGAGACGCTCCTCCCAACAATGTCAGCAACAGTTCGGACAGAGACAGAGAGAATTTTTCAAGATGGCGCGACAGGCAGTATTTCGGGCCCAGGAGATGGTTGGAATGTGCCTTGAGGGACAACGCCTTCGATAAGGATGCAGGTAAGTGAAATGTTTTATCTATTTTCTTATTTAGTAATCCTACATATAATACGATGTAACTTCTAATTGTTATGTTGATTTTTACAACTATTATTGGTCTTCAATGTATGTGAGGTGTGCCAATTAAATAGCCAGAGAAGCTGCTAAAGCTGCAGTGAGCAAGCTGCTGCAAACTTGAACGACAAACAAAAACAAACTACATGGTAAAAAGAGACGACAACATCTAAAAACTTGGTAAATTGACCCACAAAAGTCGCATACGTCAGATTTTGCAGAAATCTTTGAATGTGCACAAAGTTTGCACACATTTGGTGCTCAAATTTCTCACTCCAGAGCTAAGGACAATATAGAGCCTTGGTAGATCTTTTTAATGACATTTATGGGTCTGGTCAAATACCACAGGATTGGCTTCAATCAACATTTATACCAATCCCAAAAAAGCCAAATACTAATAGTTGAGACTAATTCCGAATGATCAGCTTATTGAGCCAGATCCTAAAACTCTTCTTAAAGATAATTCACATAAGAATATACAACAGATGTGAAAGAGACATTAGCCCCACACAGTTCGGTCTCAGACAAGGATTTGGCACAAGAGAAGCACTTTATAGCTTAACTGCCCTACTTCAGAAATGCA
The DNA here is from genome assembly GCA_918026665.1 of Diabrotica balteata. Lineage (NCBI taxonomy): Eukaryota > Metazoa > Arthropoda > Insecta > Coleoptera > Chrysomelidae > Diabrotica > Diabrotica balteata. The sequence goes on from OU898280.1 coordinate 2,298,214, forward strand.
GAGATCAGCAAAAAGATGTTTTCCTATGCTTTATAGATTACCAGAAAGCGTTGGATTGTGATAATCATTCAGAATTAGTAAGATTGCTCCAGGAATATTTGATAGATGAGAATGACCTTAAAATCATAAAGAACCTTTATATGAACCAAGTGGCATCTATGAGAGTAGGACTGGAATCTACATAATATTTCTCAATCGAAAAGGTGAGAATTGCTGCCAATAATAAAAAGAAGAAACACTGCTTATCTGGGTCATATATTTCGAAATTACAAGTACCAGTTCTTAAAGCTGATTGTGGAAGGGAAGATAAAAGGAAAACGGGGCATCAGAAGAAAGAAATACTCATGCCTTAAAAACATAAGGGATTGGACAAACCTCGATGCCCATGCACTCTTTAGAGCCACACAAGATCGAGGGGAGTATGCCAGAATTGTCGCCAACATCCACTAATTGAATAGGGCACCATAAGAAGAAGAGCTAAAGGGATCAAAAATGATTGGATCATCCATCTTATTCCCCCGATCTGACCCTTTGTGACTTTTTTAAATTCTTAATGTAAAGTGTAAGGGGGCAAGCTTTGACACTGTGGAAGTAGTGAAGGCAAAAATGACAGATCTTAAACTAACTTCCAATACTTTGAATAATACCAAAGTCGTATGTATCGTTCTAGGGATCGGCAAGGGGAGTACATACAATCAATATTTTGCAGCATCAGTTTAATTATTTAATTGACACACTTCGTAAACCATCAGGTTTTTGATATCCTTCGAAATTATTTTATATTTACACGGTTTAGATCACAAGAAAAAGGACAACGCTTGTCCTCTATGGATCTCGGACGACGTGGAGTTCTGGCCGGAACCCGCGCCCAAATTTATCCAAATTGCAACACTCTACAGCGAACTGATCGGCCTGTCGTCAAACGGTCAACTTTATCAATGGAAATGGAACGAACACGAGACGTACAAACACCCAGAAAATCCCAATATTCACCATCCGAAAACTGTTGCGCTGGGCCTTGCAGGAGAGAAAGTCACTCAGTTGTCGGCCTGCTCCATGCGATGTTCGGTCGCGACGGAATCGGGAAAAGTGGCGACGTGGCTCGATGAACTCTTAGCACCCGCTTCTAGTAAATTGGAGCATGCCGCACAAGCTTACACCGAATTTCAGACAGATAAAATCATTGCCCTGCACACTTGTCCTTTGTACACAGTCGCCAGATTGGATAGTGGAAGTTTATACTGGTGGTAAGTAAAATATATTCCTATATTTAACTCTACTTATCATTTCACGATTTGCTAATTTAATTAGGGGTGTACTGCCGTTCACTCAAAGAAAACGCCTCTGGGAAAAGTATCGCACAAAATGCAGAAAACAACGACCTTCCAACAACCAATCAGAAATAGTCACCGGGTCTCAGGTTTGCATGAAAAATTGTCCGATGTACCAACCTGGTGCTATCGGTTTTTGTGTCGCTAGTGGCATTCCGAAAGTCGGTCAGCTACAAAATGCCGCTTGGGCTTTAAGCGACTCGTGCACTTTCAAAATCATGAATGTTGCCACCACTACCACGGAGAAGAGAAGCGACATTCCGACAGCTAGTTCATTAGGTAGGTACTCCTTGACTAATGTGTGGTTGTACATGTTCTAGTTTATATATTTTTAGCAAATTTGGGCAGCAAGACGACAACAAATAAAGAAAATACTGATAGGTTGGATATGCCCCCTCCTCCATCGCCTGCCTCAAGCACTTGTAGTGACACTGGCAGTGTCAACAGCCACAGTAAGTAGTGTACACCATGTTTATGAACGTATTTGATAGTTTTTAAATGTTTTAAAAGTGCCCAATACATAAATTCGTTTCTATTTAGAGCGCCAAAAGAGAACAGTAGTGGCCAATTCGGAATTAGGCAACGACCAAAAGAAAGACGAGGAAGAGTGGCTGCTTCGTGACGTGGTTTTCGTTGAAGATGTCCGAAGTGTCCCCACCGGTAGAGTATTAAAAGTGGACGGTGCCTATGCAGCAGTCAGATTCCCCTCTGCGCACACGAGAGATTCCAAAGACGTCGACGAAATCCTTCAAGATTGCCGATTGATGAGAAAGGACGACTTACAAGTAATGATTCATTTCACTTTTGGACTTCAGTGCTATCTACAATTATGTGCTTTTAGGTGATCAAATCGTCGTCAAACTCCAGAGTTCCCGATTGTTTCCAGAGAACTCCGAGACGTATACAGATCCCGGAAAACGGCGGCCAGATTTTAACAGTTGCCGTCGACGGCCAGGGCATACACGCCATCGTAAGGAACGGCCCCAAACTGAGCTACGTCATTTACAACATTAGCAGCGGACGTGTGGAACAAGATAACCAATTTCCTAGCGAAACTGCCGCTTTCATGGGACTTTATCCTTCTTACATCAATCTTACTTGCGCTGGAGAAGTAAGTAATGGACCATTTATCGTTTTTTTCCGTTTTAGGTTTTTTTACCTCACTCTTGTTCTTTTAGTGTTCTTTTATCTTCTTTTTTCTGCCTAGTATTTTTTATATGAGTTGACTGTACGGTTTGTATGAGGTGTTGCAATTAACTAACTCGACTGGTGCACTTACCGGCAAACAACGAGGATGATTCGAACATATATGTACCCATTGATGCTTTTGCTCCACTTTGAGCTCGATGGTCAGGTTTAGTCTGTACTCGGAGCACATTTTTGAAGAGGCAAGATATTGATGAAGGCATCTCAATAAATAGGGTCGGGCTTAATAACCTGCGGTATGCAGATGATACAATAGTGTTTTTCAATACCATAGAAACACAAAAATATACATGAACTTAAGAGATAAGAAAACTAAGATCCATTATTGACTACATTATCATGAACCACAAAAGCTCCATCAAAGTGAAAGACACCAGAGTGAAAAGAGGGGCAGAGTGTGGAACAGATCACAAACTTGTGGTGGCATGGATGGAATTCCCCTATACCTGGACAAAACAAAAACATACATCGATTGTTACAACGGGAACGACAATAAACGAAAAGAGGCTCAAATTACATCTATTACAGGAAGAATCAATAAAAGATCTATACAAAAGAAGACTAGACCAAAAACTAGAAGAATTCAGATATGACACGTTAGATGAAATGCATGAACACATAAAAACCTTCCTGATTTCTGCGGCCTTAGAAGCTCTTGGAGAAGACGACCAAAGGAACACCCATCAGAATATCAAATTAAGGGAAGACACATTGAAATGTATAAAAGAAAAAAAAACTACACATAAAATACCTAAACACCAAAAAACAGGAAGACTTAGACTTATATAGAGCAAAAAACAGAGAGGTAAAGAAAAGAGTAACAAATGAAAAGAACGAACGATGGGAACAAGCATGCACAGAGATAGAACTATATATCAGAGGAACGAGAAATTCAGAATCATGGCGAATATTAAAAGCACTCCAACGAAATAAGACAGAGAAAACCCAGATCGACAAAATTAGTGAAAACGAGTGGCAAGAATACTACGTAGAACTACTTACAGAAAACTGTCCCCAATTTCAGGAAGAGAATACAGAACATGCAGGAAATGGGACATACGACCAGATAGAAATAAGTCTGACAGAAGTCAAGAGAGCAATCAAGACATTGAAGAACAAAAAAGCCAAAGGATCCGGAGGGATACCAAACGAACTAATTAAAAACGGAACGGAAAAGTTATTCCGCATGCTACACAGAATGTTCGAAAGAGGACTAAATGGAGAGGAAATACCTGTGGAATGGACACATCCATACATAAGAAAAGAAAACAGGAAAAAATGTGAAAACTACAGAGGAATTAGTATAATATCGTCGGTAGGTAGACTTTACGGGAAATAAAGCCTACAATCCATTTAAGACGACAAAAGGACTTCTACAAGGCTGTGCTACGTCGCCTACTCTGTTTAAAATATTCTTGGAAAAGACACTCAAACCATGGAGGAGAAAGTGCGAAGGAATGGGCATACCAGTAAGATACGAATACCTATACATCTTAAGTTTTGCCGACGATCAAGTAGTCATCGCACAAGATGAAGAAGATCTCAGCTTTATGCTCAGAAAACTAGAAGATGAATATAAAAACAACGGAATGGAAATAAACTTAGAGAAAACCGAATACCTAACAACAGAAAACAAAGATATGAGAAACCTAGAGATAGACGAGGGAAGACAAGTAAATGGAACAGATAAATTCAAGTATTTAGGAACCATAATATCGAACCAGGGAACAATAGACTAAGACAAACAAGAAATACAACTAAATTCAGTGCTGTGGGATAAGAACATTACGATAAAGACAAAAATATATATATAATACCCTGACAAGAAGTATCCTGACATATGAGTCCGAAAACTGGACAAAATTTTTCACTCGGATTTTGGACGAAAATTGGTGTAAAACTTGACTTCTATAGCCGAAGAAAATTCCTATGGGTCATTGTAGACGTCAATAATGTTGTGAGTCACAGATCCTTGATTGCGACCATCTGCGTTTTATAGAAATTCCAGAATCTCTTCGTCGCTGAAGTCCGATAAAAAAATGACGTTTGAGAATTTCGGATCTTTCCGATGGTTCGACGTCCCTCAGCCCAGCTGTTTCAAGAGAATTCGTTCTCATTATATAAGCGGCAAGGGCGGATTCTGGAATTATTATTGACGATTCTACGCATCAGTACGAATTCTTCTAAACGATGTAATCGAACTCACAAAACAACGTCACAATAAAATATTTTGTAATAACAGTCCGCTTATTTAATTGTCACACCTCGTGTACGACATCTTACAATAAAACAATTCCAGAGCGCAGAATCAATTCTCATTTTACGCGACGGCAACAACACGATCTATCCGCTGGCAAAAGATTGCGCGGACGCCATCAGAGACCCACAGTTTTTGGACTTGCCTCCTGTCAAATGTCTAACCACCGGGACTTTGGCTCTTTCCGGCACCGGTAACAATCTGAAGAACCAGGTAGCCATCGTCGTCTTTGCATTAGAGCAACAGTTGTTGATGCCGAAAATCTTGAGGTGTGATTTGGACGGTGTAAGACAAGTTTTGGCGCAACTGGACAGCGATTTCAGTAAGTGATTTTTTACTTTAATAGATAATTTTGAATATATAAGGTTCGATGGCGCGTTCGTTGCATATGACATTATATACGAATTACAATGGTGTTAAAAAGTCCTGCATCACCTTAACAAATACATGAAAATAGAAGTTTTAGGCATTTACCTTAAATATTTTTTAACCATTTACTATCTACATCAAACAAGCACTTATACACAATATTATAAAATGGAAACAGCAAAAATTTTGATTAATAAAAAAAATGTAGTTCGGAAAATTTTTTATTCAATATAACAAAAATTAGTCTATTCACATCAAGACGATATTGTACATCACATTGAAGTAATTTAAACTAATTTTAATATTTAATTGGCCAGCCATTGTTTTTAATAGCTAGTTCACATCTTTTGGGCATGGAATTTATTAATTTTTGCAGTTCCTCCATGGAAATACAGTGATGCCAAGCGTGGAATAGATGCCAATCCGGTATCAGATTTGCTCTATCTTGACGTATTTTGCGCGTTTCGGGTCACTTCCGGTGTCAGATTGCAACCGGACGTACATATTTAGATTCGTCTCGACGAGACCTTTCGATCCATATATACATTGTGGGGTCTAAAACTTAAAGTAAATTTTAACTTCCGGTCATCTCAAAACCGGAAGTGAATTTTTGTACCAAAAGTATATCTTGACAATCTCATACGTAATACTAATAATATTCCGAAAAAATATTTTAATTATCTAATATGGTTTTTGAGTAAAGTGGTGGACAAGAAAAGGGCTTAGCGTTTTAGTATATAAGATATACAAAAAGCTTGTGTTAAACATCAAAAACTATAAGGCGCTTAGGTGATGCAGGACTTTTTAACACCGCTATATTTGTTGAAATTAAACTAAAACCGTAAAATTAAGTTTCTTATTCGACGGTGATTGGTACTGAAAATTTCGAGTTTTGACAATATAAAAATGGTAGCGTTTTTGTTTATTATAACTATGTATAGTGAAATTTGCGAGAAATGCAATCAAATGTCAAATTTCTGTAACCTTGTTATGCTAGAGCCGATTAAGTCGATTTAGAGCCGTTGACACATAAAATATGTCACACAGAACATTTAGTAGTCACTCGTTTTGCTGCATCTTGTGTTTCTGTTTGACGCAGATGGTCCTTCGACCGACAAAATTTGATCTGTATCGATCTGTCCCAAAAATCTTGATTTTGTAGCTGATGGTTTAAGCAAATATGTCTTGACTGTTCTGTTGTGGTGTAAAGACTTGTTTTTTTTTGCTGACAATGCTTTAATTCTGCGTCAAGTTGTCTTTCTTCCCGGAAACTGTGACATAATTCGTGCAGTTTACGCATTTTCAAAAGGATTCTCTTCCAATCTCCAAAAGCGTACGATCTTCATAAGCGGTAGATATTTTTGGTCTTCCAGAACCTTGTTTCTTTCAAGAGTTTCTTGTTGTCTCCATCTTTTGTTAATATTAAAAACTGTTGTTCTGCTTACGTTAAAATGGTTCACTACGGCTGATAGTGACCGCTTTTAGAGTCTATCAGTTTTTTTTTTAGGAACCAGCTGTACATTGATGAATGGACGTTAACCGATCAGAAAATCGGTTTTAAAAGATTTTTAGCCGCTCAGATCAATGTATTTTTGGTTTTCATCAATTTTTTCTCTTGTGCAATAATGTTTGAGGATTTAAGACTAGGTTATAGAATTTACAGTGAATTCAACTTCAAGCTACGGACGATGGAAACAAATGCACGCTGGAAACACGCGTTTGTCCAGGGCCGGACTAGTAAATTAAAGCTGCAATACAAAACCTTATATAATTTGTAGACGTCTGACAGGTACAGATTATAGTACACCAATTTTTTAACTATAAAAATGATTTACAAAGTCGAGAGTTATTAACAACAAAATAAAGTATACAAAAAACGTTTATAAAATTACCGTATTTTATCTTAACTTTCAGAATCTGATGTACTGTTGTCATCATTAAAGTTGATAATGATAGGCTCAATTTGTGCATCCATTAAATTGTCCAACTCCCACATTTTTGGCTCCACTTCTTCTTTTACATGTTTGACGCAGTTTTTCCATTTTTCCATGGTTACAGCAGACACAGCTTCATGAAATAAATTTTTAATGTCAGCAAATTTAAATGTTGTGTTATGCCATGCTACATAATTCTTGACTTCCGCCCATACAAGCTCGATTGGATTGAACTCGCAGTGATACGATGGCAACCTTAAAACTATTCTATTTGTGCTTCTTACCAGTTCATCTACTATGTACTTATTATATTCGCCTTTATGTTGTTTAACGATTTCTAAAAGTTGCACCTTTAACATCGTTTCTTCAAAGGCTCAAAATGTCTTTTGAGCGAAGCCAATTTTGAATATCTGCCTTTTTTGTAGCCATAATGGGAATTTTTTCCAATTTTCTGGAATGGTAAGGGGCATTGTCCATTACAATTATATCATTTTTTTCCAGTGTTTGGAACGCTAAGTAGGATTATCTTGTAATTCACATTTGTATGTATTAACCATTATTTTTTTGATTCTTATATCTACGTAATTTTTCTTAGCTCTTTTCCTAGGAGGACTTAGCGTTAACAGTTCCTCATTTTCATTTGCCGACTCCATATCAGACATATTAAATAAATGGATTTATTATACTTTTCTTAACTAAAATAACAAAATGGGTATTTTCAAATTTACTTTTATAGTAGAGGATCCGATATAAGGTTTACCTACACCGCTTTGGTAAATGTAATCTATCGTTCTTCGTCTGTCAATTCTTTTTCGTCTGTCAATTCTTGTTCGCCTGTCAATTCTTCCTTGTCTTCCAGTTTTAAATTATTTATAACTCGAACACGATCAACTTAAGAAAAATTACAAAATAAATTTTTGTTAGAATGATCCAAAAAATCTAAAAAAATATCTGCCCGGGTTGATTTTTTTTTAAATATATAAAAAAGGTATTTTTTGACCTTTTTCGGCACATCGGATTGGAATTTGAACCACCAAATTTTTGCTACATGTTGTACAGTAGTCCACAAAATGAATCACTTATTAATCTATTTTTATTAAGTTACACCTACGCAAGTGGTTTGTATTACTTATTCCTTCTGTCCCTATTAAGTGTTATCTTTAATTGGTAAAATTCCCATGGTATAGTTATTGGCCAAACGCGAATGGTTATCAGTTGTTTCTTGAAAAGTGAGGTCATTTTACTTTTTACGTGTGCAATTGAATCTTTCTATGCCCCAAGGGTCCAGTGTAGAAAATTTATAAAATCTCGTGCCGCAAAGAGTTTATATTAATTATAGTCAGGACAAAATTATATCGGACACCTCTTGTTTTTCATAATTTTTAACATACTAAATAATTTTTATCCATTAAACATATCAGTGCAGGTCGATATTATATATTATCTTATGGCTATTATAAATGCTTTATTGTACTTACAGGAACTATTTTAAAGTGGGGAAAAAGTTTGTATCGACTATAATTAAATGTTCTTAAAAATGCTTTGCACTATCCACACACGAGCTAACAATTAACAAATAAACAAACCATCAAACAGCTTTGCACAAAAATTACTGGGCCATTTCGCATTCGACAGAGGACGGAGCGGAAAAACGAAGTCCGCACCTGTGGGCTAACTGCCTGACTAACGATCGTTCGACAATTTGGCCAATAGCAAGGCGTTCGTCACGTGTAGACTCGAATATTACGTGGTGACTTGTGTTGATTCTGTCCGTAACTTGAAGTTGAATTTACTGTAGTATGTATATTCGAGAGCGGCCCTGTCTTTTGTAGGTGCGGAACAATGCTCGAGCAGTTGTTAAATGATAACCTAGCCTCTCAGAATACTAAATACTAAAGTCTTAGTGTGAATTTTATTGTAGTTGTAGTTTTTATTAATTTTTGTGCATTGACGTTATATTTTTTTTTCAAACATTATACATATCCAGTAATCAGTCTAATTTTCACGTCGATGTAAGGGTCTTTAATTTGATCCGTACAAATTGAATAATGTCGCATGTGCAAAGACTCGCCGGATCATGTGTAACAAACTGACCACAATTTATTTGCACATTTCTTTTAGAATCGCATAATATCACAACCAAATCGTTTTTGAACGAAAGATGTGACGGCAACAGAAACATTTTCCACGCTGTCGTCAACATGTGCACTCCTACTTCTAATAAAGACCCCGAAACAGGTAATAACATTTAAATGTATGTTTACACATCCGATTTTACTAAAGACAAACGCGACATTTCAGAGCAACCAACTTTTGTCCAAGAAGAACAGATTCCTGGGCCTACTTGGCCTCCAGAGTCGTTCGATGTGACTTCGGGAGACGAGGATAGTATAATGAGTTTGGGTAGCAGCGCCGCTAACAAAGGAACTAACAATCCCAATCCACCGTCGAACAATATGGTCATAGATCCCGTCGAGAGAAGATCGAATGCCATGCAGATCCTGCACGCTCTTCTTTACGATTCTTCCGTTATGGAACCACATTTAATCGAAATGCTATGCGCCAAGTAAGTATCATCAATATTTTTTTACTGATTTCTATTAGTATTACAAACTCGTAATCTTCTAATATATTTAGGGATGCCCAAGGACAGACACCTTTCATGTTAGCCGTATCGTCCAGAAGTTATCCAGCAGCTTTAGAACTATTCGAAAAGATCATTAAATTGGGCACGGCTCAAGAACGTGAAGAAATGATATTTCCCAAAGGCTCAAATCCCGATCAGTCTCCCCTTCATGTGCTCTGTTGCAACGACACTTGCAGTTTCACATGGACAGGTCAGTTTCTACTATCACTTTTGTGAGCATATGTTATCAACGATACTTTTAGGTGCCGAACACATCAACCAGGACATTTTTGAATGCAGAACTTGCGGTCTGACCGGTACACTTTGCTGCTGTACGGAATGCGCCAGAGTTTGCCACAAAGGACACGATTGTAAGCTGAAGAGAACTTCCCCTACGGCTTATTGCGATTGCTGGGAGAAGTGTAAGTGTAAAGCTTTGATAATGGGCAACCAGACGGTGAGATACGAGCTGCTGACGAGACTTGTTAAAGAGACGAACTTGGTGTGCTTGCCCAATTCGAGGTATGACGATTTATGATGTGATTGTGGCGTGTATTTATTTTATTCTTTCGCAGGGGTGAGAGTATTCTTCTGTTTTTGGTGCAAACGGTAGGAAGACAAAACCAGGAGCAGAGGCAGTTTAGGAATTCGCGATCGAGAACTGCATCGTCCAATTCTAGAAACAAAACGCCATCGTCAGACAGTAAGTGCTTTTATAAATTATTTAAAAAAATTAATACTATTATTTTGAGTTTATTTACGACAGCTGTTCCATATCGACGAATCCTTCACTTCACATTGCAAATACTGCACTAAATTACAGATGCGCTGAGGAAGAAACTCAAGGAATATCGGCTTTTGTTTTCAACTGCAACGGCAACTTATCAAGAAATATAGGCTATTTCAGGTCCATGTATTCTACTGATACATTGTTTTCCGATCTTATAGGAGCCCCTTACCATACCAGTTGGTCCAACGTTAGATTGATAAGAAAATTAAATTTTATAGAACAAAAATAAAAGCGCAGCTTAAATTTTAGAAGTTTTAATACATCGAAAAGAAGTTTTCTCAAAGCTTTATTCATTTCGCGCCACAGGACAAGTCGGAACTGTTGGAAACCCAATCGAGAAGTGGTATGCCATGGTCTTCAATCCACTTCAAACTCCTTTTTGATGTATAACAACCTCGCCGTCCTGTTGGAAGACAAAATCTTCCGCTGATGTTAAACGGTGTTCAACAATTGGTAAAAGAGATTCTTCTAAAATATTCAAATATTTGTCATTGTTTTCAATCCCATCGGTAAAATGAAATTTTCCCACACCTGTAGACAACATGCTGCCCCAGATCACGACACATGCAGGAAATTTGACTTCTCTTCAGACAGTCTCCAACATACACTTCAAATCTGGACTCACCACTCCATTATATTGTATCCCATTGCGACTGAGTCCAATCTTTATGCTCTTTTGGCCATCTTAGTCTATTTTTCTTTTGTTGTAATATTAAAAGGGGCTTTTCCGAAGCCCAAACTATAATGAAATGTATTAAAAACAATTCGTACTAATTTTTTCAACTATAAAACCTTTGTAAGTACCAAATCCTAATTTGTGGGCCTCTCGGTGACATGTTGATCTAGAAACGTGTCTTCCAATAACGTCACTCCATAAAACGCTTAACTCCATATAATTTGCTCGTCGATTTTTCACTATAATGCGTCGTGATGCCCTTCGATCTGCTTCGGTTATTTTACTTTTTCGTACATTTCTAGGTTTTGTGACGACCGAACCTCTAGTTTTTATCAACTGACTATATTTCTTACACTATAGCGTGACGGAGAAGAAACAGATCACATAAAAATACTACGTGGAGTTAGACAGGGATGTATCCTATCGCCGTTGATATTTAATATGTACTCAGAGAAAATTTTTAACGAGGCTCTTTACGGAATAGACGAAGGCATCCTTCTAAATGGTGAAAGAGTAAACAATGTTAGATATGCCGACGACACCATGGTGGTAGCAGATAGTTTAGAGGGACTTCAGAGGCTAATGGACAGAATAAACGAGTACAGTCAACAGTACGGACTAAACATTAATATCCACAAAACGAAACAAATGATTATCAGTAAGGAGAATATAAACGGGGCTCATCTATATATTAATGGGACTCAGATAGAGCGAGTAAAAGAGTATTGTTACCTGGGAACTATTATTAACGAACAGTGGAGCAATTTACAGGAAATAAAGTGCCGCATAGGAAAGGCAAGAACGGTCTTTAACAAAATGAGCGCCATATTCAAAAGTCACAACATATCCCTTGATACAAAAATGAGACATTTGAGATGCTATGTTTTCTCTGTGTTGTTGTACGGGGCGGAGGCATGGACGCTTACAGACGCCACTATTAAAAAACTTGAAGCATTTGAGATGTGGCTTTATAGAAGAATGCTGAGAATATCATGGACAGCAAGGATCACGAACAAGGAAGTTCTAGGAAAAATGAAGAAGGAACCAGAGATTGTGTTTACGATCAAACGCATAAAATTGCAATATCTGGGACACGTTATGAGAAATCAGCACCGTTACTCCTGCTACAGTCTATATTGCAAGGTAAAGTCAAAGGTAAGCGAGGACCCGGTAGAAGGAGAATATCATGGCTGCGGAATTTAAGAACATGGTTTAAGAAAACCTCAACGGAGCTGTTTCGAGCCGCAGCGAGCAAAGTTATGATTGCCAATATGATTTCCAACATCCGAAACGGATAGGAACCAGAAAAAGAAAATAGCGTGACATTTGTTTATGATAATCGACTTAAACTGCAAATTCCATAGGTGGGCCAACTGATATGGGAAGGAACTCGTACACCTTGATCTGGAATTGTTTCATCCTACGTTTTGTCTTATTTTCACACCAGATTTGGTTAACAGGATTGGGGAGAAATAATTCTAGACTATGGTCTATAATACAAGAAAACAGTGCATCACCATGAAAAAACAACTTCAAATCGAGGAATATCTGTGGTTCACAAAATGTCTATTGCGTTGATGCCAAAATGAGTTCATTTTGCAAATGAGCACATTAATGCCGAATTTTTGTACCTGTTTACTGGCTTATCCACCACCTCGTTTATTTGTCATTCAGTATGAGCATGGACGTAATTAGCTGGACTTTGGCCATCGTAGATTCAGTGTCATAAGCCTTTCCATACCATTTTGAGCTTAATGTCCAGACTATATAGACAGTTCAACTGGCGATATTACGAGAATTTAGTATCTTGAATTTCATCATGATTAACCTCTATTCATCTTCCAATATTTTAGCGTTATTTTCGGTGATTTCTTCAGACTCACGTGAGTGGTTGTTAACTCCCTTATTCTTGTAGATTGATTCATATACTGGTGTCGCATTCAGATTGTATGGATTACTCACTGACTTCGATTTCATAACTCTTTCTAAAATTTGTTGCAGCTGGAGTCTTCTGGAGTTATAGTGCCTCTGTGGAGTCTTTGGGTAAATATATATTTTAAGACTTGCGATCATCGTTTATCTATATACCTCGATATGTTTAAAACTATCCAGTGATACCCTGTTTACTTTTCAGTTGAATCTGACATGCCCGAACACGACCTGGAACCCCCGCGTTTCAGCCGCAGAGCTCTGGAGTGTCTCTTGGGAGACTGGAAAGCCGTTAAGAGCATGATAATGTCAGGAGCCAATGAAAACAAAGAGGGGCAGTACGAGGATCAACCGTACGTCACGGGCCAAACAGGAACTACGCTATTAGACAAATTCACTCACTGCTTCTTCGTGAAGTGCCAAATGGTTTTAGACGTGCTACTAGAAACCATCATCAAAGAAATGAAGAATCCCGATCCAAAGTTGAAGGAAACTGCGCACTTGGTGGCTAGAAGATTCGTGAGATCCGTCGTTAGGATTTTCGTCATATTCAGCATTGAAATGGCTCCGAGCACCAACAAACGGCTGCGCATCGGACAAAACTTGCCGAACAAATGCAAAAGAGTTTTTAGTTCTTTGTCGAAGTTGTCCATTGAAGAATTGTGCGAAACTGCCGATTCCTTGATCGCTCCGGTGAGGCTGGGAGTCGCCAGACCTACAGCTCCGTTTCCTTTGGCCACTTCACCCAACGATATATTAAATGTAAGGCGATGCACATCGTAACACAGTACAAATTCTCAAAAAGCAACTTCGTTTTTTTGGTTTTTTACTTTGCTGCAGCGGAAGCATGTTCATTTGAGAATTTGGACTGTAAATACGAGCAATTTTCACTGTTTTTACACCATCTAATACTTATTTTCCTGCTTTCTAGTGTTCCGAAGAATTGTTCCTAGTGGATCCTTTGGCTCCATCGGCGGCAAACAGTGGCTCCAGATCCATCAGTAATTCTCAGTCTGCAGATAACTTCCCTTTCTTAGCGGAAGCCGTCAGGAGGGCTGTAGCCAGCAGAAATGACCTATTGAATGATATCAATGACGGAGAAAGTAAGTACAGATGATATATAGATACAATTTTTTAACCCTTTAAAATATTTTGTTTTCAAAATGAAAATTATGCCCATAAAAAGATTAAGTAACCAACTACTTCAAATCCCGAAAAAAATACCGCAGAGTCATCTAGGTTTCTAGTCAAACGATAACCTAACCTCTTTCTTGTCAAACCATAACCTAAAACTACTGCACTTAAAGCTATTATCGACTGATTTGTTTTGATTTATTTGATTTAATATCGATTGACTAGTTTTTTTATCGTTTTTTACAGAGCGAAAAATTATTCCTACCAAAAATAGTATATCTTATATTTTTGTATGCAGAACTGTCATGCTTTCTTGCTTTATTTTCTACACGATAGCTACTCACAAGTCAAATAAGTAGACTTGAACGGAACACTCATTTATAGTTCCGGCAACCACTGAAACAGTCTAGGGACTACCGTTTTTTAATAAGGTTTCCTTGGTTATAGGCTTATTTGGATTTTTTGTTTTCTTGCGTTTTTCGTCACAATTTCGATGTTACACCAAAATATATTCAACCATAGATAACAAGTATTCAAATTTGATGTATTTTGTTTGTCGTACAGGTATGGCTATCGATAACGACGAAGATAACGCATCGGAACACGACGACACGCCGGCCGACCGAGAACTACCGATTGCCGTTCGGCAATCTTCGCTAAACGAAAACGAATCGCAGGAGGCGGCTGCCGACCAACAGGAAAATCGCCTGCAAGGCGAAGAGAGCGATCCAGAGCTCGATCTATTGGCTGAGACCGAATCAGACAGCGATGACAACCACAGCAACCAAGATGCCGCTTCGGCGCAGCGATCTGTTCAAACTGGAGCCACCGCTGGCTCTGATACTGGTAAGAACCACAAGAATACTAATTTTTTTATTAATAAACACTATATACTATAAAATGTATAATCATCATCATCTTGGTGCTACAGCCCTTAGAGGGCTTCGACCTTCTCAAGCTTTCTACGCCATTCTGTTCTGTCCGTTGCTTGCATTTTCCATTTGCCGACTCCGATCTTCTTGGCATCTTGTGTTACCCCGTCCATTCTCCTCAGCTTTGCTCTACCCGGTCTTCTCATTCACACGGGTTGCGAGAATTAAATTCCCCTCTTTAATCTTCTTAAAACCAAACTTCCCACAATAATAACGGTCTTTATGTTGCTAAGTAATAAATCAGGATAATTCAGGTAAACTACAAGTCGTTCCTCCGAATCCGGTTTACAGTCTAACATAAGACGTTCTAGAATGTTCGAGTGCAGTCAAGAGGTATCTCCCGTGTTCAATGTAATATCAGTCACGCTGAAATTGTAATTACTAGTAGAAGATTATGTAGTTTTACCTATTTTTTTTATTGTGAACCTTTCATTTTCGTCTGTGGAACTGTAAAGACCGATGTGAAAAATTTCGATAAGTTTATTTGATTTTTACTATTTTTTCAGTTGTTACTTCAAGTTTTTTCTACGAATGTTTCTGTACAATCTTCCTGATGTTATTTAATGTCATCATTTACCTCTTTTCATATTAATCGAGTAAGTTCTGTAAATTCTGTGGTTTTTCTGATATTCTGGCCCAAGTGCTCTTTTTGATTCTTTATACAGTCGAATCGACACCAGGTGGTGTAGGGGTCCTTAGATTGTCGGTATCACACCCAACTTTATTTACAATATACAGTACGTCAAATTTTAGATTAGATATTACAAACTACATAACTACATAAAGCGCTAAAATCGGCAACATTGCCTCGTACCAGGCAACTCCATTTAGTAGCAACATAAGGCAGGGATATGCATCTCCGTCCGTCCATTTTTGTTGTGCTTACAGTCGATTCATTTCTTATAATATAAACTCGATAAAAATTCACTTACCATTATAAAGCGGTGCATTTGTATCGGTTCTTAATGTGAACAATTTTTTGTGGTTGAATTAAAAATAAAAGCTCATTTCCTTAAAAAAAATGAAACAAAAATGTTCTCGTATTGAAAATAAAAAGTAATTCCTAATAAAATAAGAAATAATTCTTTATGCCCCACAGAAATGATTCAAATATTTGACTACGCCTGAATAGTATCCCAATCTGTCATAAATACTTCTGCGGACAGATGTAAGACTTTCTGTTGTAACAGAATTGTAAGAGAGGTCTCTTATTCGGTTTCTTAATTCATCCAAATTGTAGGCTCTCGCCTCAGGATGATACTAACGAAATAGGAGATTCATCAGTAAATAAAATTGGATTCATTATTAGTCTTCGTTATTAGAGTTTCGCAAAACTCCATTCTTCGAAAGTAGTTGTCTGGATAAAACTGCTGCATTTTCGAGTATTTAAAATTCTTGTAAGCGTGCTCTTTCCATACTTTCGTTACAGTAACATTGCTAATATCTAACTCTAGCAATGTTTCTACTTGAACGTGTTGAATCGATTGTAACTCGATTGTTGTACAAGTTTGTGTATTCCGGTATTCTCTTTCCTCAACTTTTTCTGGTGACACTTCTTGAGCGTGACATTTTCTGCAATTTTTGAGGCAATAAAAACTCTCAACTCACTGTGCGCAAGAAATAGGTCTCCCCTCAGAAAACACAGAAAATAAATCTACACACTGTTGTCCAGAATTACCACCATAAAACCATTTTATTATTGCAACCTTTTCTGCGGGCGTATAAACACACATGTTGTTTACAAAAATAAATTAAAAATATACGCTCTTATTGCTTTAAAAAATCACTGTATGACAAATTATTGGCGCGCAATGTTGCCATTTATAGTGTGTATATCTAATTTAAAACCTAACGTGCTCTACCAAGTACACATAATACATTGAAAATGAGTCTATTAACGATAATAATTGACGGCATTTGCTTTAAATTTGATAATTATCGGTTTTGGATGTGTTACGAGTTTGGATCTATATTACTTATTGTAGAGTTTGTTTGGTCGTAATTTCTGAACGTTTATTTAGGTGGTATGCTGTTATTCCCCGAAGATGAAAGTGGCGAATCTTCGCAGCAAGAAGAAGAGGAAAGCGAGGCTGGTGAAACCGGCGAACAAGATACTGAAGATTATACGCTAACAGACGAACAGTTAGAAAGACGCAGGTAAACATTAGTTACTTATTCTTTATCGTTTTATATCCTTTATCTAATATAGTTCATTAATATTGCTTGCATAACCAAAAGAAATGACACATTTTAGTACTTTTTTTTACACATTTGTCAATCAATTTTTTCATTTTCATTTTTTGACTGATCCCAGTTTTTGATGCCAGATTGGAAACTTGACAACAACGGAAATGGGACGACAGTGTAACTTGGTTTACAATTACGAGAGTTGTGTGATAAATACCGTGCTTAACAGTTATTTAGCGAATATATCTAGTATATTCGCCAATAATTTGGTTTTGAACTAGTGCCCAATTCCCTTTACACTACCGATTGAGTGAAATATGTCTAATTCCGAGGTTACTGCTGCTACAAATTGTTGTTTCTAGCTAACCTATTGCCAACAATGAAGGAAGCGTTACATATTTGGAATATTGTTGGAATAAGGGGCTTCAGCGAATAGGAGATTACATAACTGTGCACATTTTATAACCTAACGTGTTTTTATATAGGGTTACACGTTTCTTCACATCTTTCGGATATTTACTAGCCTTGAAACCATGTCTGCATTAAAGTATATATAGCTTTTACAAAAATACCACAGATTTTTACTGATTTCTGTATCCTTTCAAGGCGCCATCTGCTTTTTTCCTTCCAATATTTCATCTTAACTTTTTTTAGTTCATTTTGCAATCTATATTCTATAGCTTTTCTATATTTTTGCGGTTTCATTATGTGTTCTATCGGCTAGAAGAATCCGGTACCTTGATAAGAAAACCAGCCCCAAAACATCTTCAAGTGATGTTGAAATTTTTGATCATATTGAGCTGGCATCAGTTTTTGGTTGGTACTTCTTACTATACCAAAACGAAATCGCTGTGCTTGTAAGAAAAACTGGCTTTTATATCATAACAACATTTTTCTGCAATCTTTAACAGTTCTATTTCTATATTTTTGGCCCAATGATGTCAATAACTGTTTTTTTTTTCTTTTTGGTTGCTTTGTTCCACCCTCTATAAGCAGTTGAAGTGTTGTTGAAGTTCCTGCCTTGTTTACCTACGGTTTAATTTACTTTCTCTTTCACATTTGCTTTCTCAGTCCACCTCAATTATCTCAGTATCTTCTTTTGTTTTAACATTTTTCTTTACAGCTCTCAAACTTACATCAAAGTCATTGATGTATGGTCATTCAAACTAACGATCTTATTGAGTATTTTGGAGGTAATATCCATCTTGAGAAATAAACAAATAAAGCTTTAGTTTAGCTTACCTCAATAAAAACACAATTATTCTTAAACAAATAATAATAATAAGAATGTATTATGTCTGTAGCCTTGTATGTGTCATTACTCTGTCAAAACTTGTCACAATTTTGACATTAACGTATTGCCAACTGCTCAAAAAATAAAATTACTCAAATATCTGTTCATATAAGTTCTCGCAGTACTATAATATTGTACGATGAATTTTTGATTGAAAACCAAAAATTCATTGCTTTTTGCAACGTCTGCTTTTTTTCGCTAGGTCACATATTTATCGAAAACCTCTCGTAATATAAAAATATTTGTTTATATAAATGTAAACTTGAAGCATGCTAACATGATTGGCCATTTATGTAAAATAAAACCAATATTTTATTCAGTAATGCTGCTGGTCATGGTCAGCGAACGAATCTCGCTCCTCAAAACATGCAGTGGGCCATTCGGTCCAGGGAGGCCGGCAGATCGCAGGGCGTTCGTTTACCAAACGGTTCTAATTTGGTATTTATCGATCCTAGTTCCCTTAGGAGATCGACGACGGGAAGCACCACGGTAGCGGCCAGCTCCGAACCCATTACGATGGCAACCACGGCCAGTTGTCTCGCCAGAGCTTTCGGTAAGTCAGAAAAATAATTATTTATGTGCGAAATGAATATGCGATGTTGCCAATACATGAAATTTTTCGGGGTTTTTAAGATTTTTATTTTACCATTGCAATTATTAGATATTATTAATAACATTTCTATTTTGTTGTGTTTAGGCATTGTTGTAAGGCAAATATCATATTTGTCCTACCTTATACAATATTTGAACCAGATGCCTGCATCGCCAACCGATATGGAAGTGACACAAGACGATATTTACAATCTACAGGTAAGTGTGTAGTAATTATTTTGTCTTTCATTGAACAATGTATTTTGATTGCTCGACTTGCTGACCTCTATTCGATTTGACTCATTTCTATTCGGTTTGTAGTTACAGAATAGGGCTGATTGTCTTTTGCGCAAATAGTGCTAGCCATTATAATTTATACTAGAGATGTCATCAGGGACCTTTAATGCAGTGGTTTCTCGTTGCCTTCTGCTTTCTGATGCCGTTGACCACTTTCTTGGTTCTTCCGCTTTCGAGACCAATGGATGGATGTCAATAATTCGTGTCTTATTTTCTTCGTTAAGACGTATACTAATAACCAATGGAAAAAAAGTTAAACAAAATTACGGCCATCTACACCCTGCACCCACAGAATGGACATTTTTTATGAACAAGTTATTCGGTTTGCTGTTTACTCTTATATGATATTCTTTCACTTATGGGTTTAAATTCCATAACTTTATGTCTTATTTCTCCTATCACCATAAAAGTCGTGCATTTAGTAATACAAAGAGCATAATTTAAATAAACAATTGTTGATCTTGACGAATTTTTTTCAGATCTACTTGGAATTCCGTCTGAAACCAACTTGGGACTGGTTGTTGACCGTCATGGACGCCACGGAAGCCCAACTGAAGTTCGGAGCTTCCTTGACTAACTCTTTGGATCTGAACAGTCCCGGACATCCCTTGAACACTGGATCCAGTAGTTCAGGAGGTGGGCGTCGTAATATGCCTGCTACATCTTTAGCTTCATTAGGTGTTTTGGCTATTTGGTTATTTTCTTTGCGGATTTTAATAAGTTTCATGCCTCCTAATTATCTGACGATATATACATTCGGAAAATTGTTATAATAAAACGATAAAAAATATTTAAATACCTTAAAATGCATGTTTTCTCAACGGACTAACTTTCTATTTAAAATAGGAGAGTCCTCTACTTTATATTAGTAAACCAATATCTTTTTCAAAAACTGTTAATATGATTTTGAAATTTTTTACAAAGAAAAAATGTTTTGCAAAACAATTAATGATAGGAAAATATTTTTTCGGAACAAGACGCTTTTTTAATTGAACCGAAAGTAAACGCAAGGCTAACTATTAAAATCCGTCCTATAGCTTTTTCTTTACATTTATTTTGGGTTCCTACTGAAAATATCTATCCAATTATCAGTTTTATAAAATAGTTTATAATATATATATTTTTTTAAATATATATATTTTTTTATATATTTTTTTCAATTAATCTAATTAAGAAAGGTATTTTTTAACATTGAAGTAATTTTTCTTTTCAAATTACGATAGAACTTTTCTCCGGGAAATCCCTATTAAATCATTCGACTTTTCGTTTGTTTTAAACGACATTTTACATATTTTTAGTCGCCTCTAGTTCTACAAGCAGCATTAGAACGCACAGAACGCACACCGTAACAGGTAGCTCGACGAATCCATCCGGTAGTAGACTTGTTGGTTTCACCGCCAACGTAGAAAGTGGCAGAACTAGAAGCGATAGAGAGAGTAAGTAGATTTGAATTCTAGTAGAATTGACACTGACTGCGCCAATTATATATGACATTTTTCAATCTTGTGAATATTGCTGGCGATAAAATCAATAAGAGAACGAGTAAAATTGTGCAAATACAATTAATATGAACTTATACCTGTTCTGTTCGACATTTTTACAAAAATATCTTCAAACAGCGATCGATTTTTATAAAATTCTTGATAATATCGTCGAACAATGTTTCTTTCAGGTGGAGATGCACACGCAGCTAGAAGAGAATTTTTACTGTATTGTTTGTCTCTAATGAGAGCCCACAATAACGAACATCTAGATTCGCTACCCGTTCTAGACGTTTCTGCCCTAAAACACGTCGCTTACGTTTTCGATGCTCTGATCTATTATATGAAATCGGGATATTCTGATCTGAACGATCCCGACGCCAGGAGAGAAGGATTGGCACTGCCTGCATGGAATGAACAAGTAAGGACTCTTGTAAAAATGTATAAAAGCGACGTTTTATTGTATTTTGTTTGTTAAAGGATGAAACTGAAAATGAAGAAGCTGAGGAAGATATTGCCGTTGCTATGGATACTGAATCGCTAGATGACCAAGATGTATCCAATTTGGCCAACAATATATCAAATACTCTCAATACTACTGCTGTCCAAAGTGGCTCTGGAAAAGGAAGGAAACACTCGTTCTTCCAGGTTAGTTAAATGCTTACTTTCGAGTGTTCAGTGTATGAATGTTTTGCTTCCACAGAGATCCGAATCTACGTTATGTCTCGGCTGTCCACCACCGGATCCCTTCGACACGCCGCTTGCCGAGGCTCTACCGCTCGCGGACCAACCCCACTTGTTGCAGCCCAACGCTAGACGAGAAGAACTGTTCGGCATTCCCAAACAGCCCGTCACTTTAACCTCGTGCGGTACTAACGCGGCAAATCCTTTGGAAAATCTACCTACGAAATTGAGCCTGTCCACCAGGACCACAGAGTTCGCGATGAGTCAACCCGCCAAAGCGAACCATCCGATTTCGATCGTTATGGGACCTAACCCGTTGGTGTATCCACAGAACTATCAAGTCGACGACGAGAACAGATTGGTTCACAAGGAAACTAGTACTGTCGATGCCTCAACGAGTACTGCTGTACCTATACCGAAGCCACACGAAGGTAAGTCCATATATTTTTATTATTTATTTCCACAGATGTCCATTACACAATTAGGCATCGCATGAAAGATATTAGATAAAGATTGAAGTTTTCATATCTTTGTTCTCACAACAATTACTATTTGAAAAGGTTTTTCACTGATAACAAAGTAGTTCAACGTAATTTTGTAAAATCCAGCAAAAGCGATGTTATAACTCCCAAACTGTATCAAAAAATATCCCTTATACTACTGTAAGGGCTACATAGTCCCTTATTTATGAATTAAAAGAGTACTAATCTCAACATGGTGGATTCGTGCCCCACGTTGAGCTCCAATTTATACATACCCCATACAAACATCTAATTCTTGTTTTCTTCTGTTCTACCAGAACTTCCTCAAGATTTGTCGAGATGCAGAGATAATCCCCCAGTAGATATGTTTTCCTCGAGCAGCGCAGAAAATCAGACGACTTTATCTAGACCTCAGATAATTGTTTCTCCTAGAAAATCTGAAAACTCATCGACTATTTCCAGCCACGAATCGGTAAGTCAAACAATTACGATGTTCATTCAGAAATAAAAATATATGTATTACTCTTAGCAAAAAACTTTATTTTACCCTCGTAAAACGTCTTTTGTATTTATTCGCAGACTTCTGGTTTACCTTCTGCCGAATGCAGCCAAGAATTGTGCTCCCAAAGTAACGTCAACGAGGAGGTATCTGATCAGGCTATGACTTCTAGAAGCCCTAGCAAAAGCGTCATCGTTAGGGCACGATCTTCGACTGTAAGTACAGCAATTTGTCGTTATATAACAAAAATACTATATCTGATAGAAATGTTTCTAGTTGTTATTCAAAGTACTAAAAGTAACTATAAACGAAACCTACATAAGCAAAGTAACAAAGGATCCTTTAGATTTCATTTCGGAGCAATATTTCAACACCGCTGTTGCCATATTTTATTATTTTTTGAAATTTTTGTATCTCGCAAACAAAATATGGAATATAACTGAGCATTTATGTCACATATGGCACCACAATTGTCATATTTCAACATCTTTTAGCAGTTTTTATTTGTTGAGAACAAAATCTGCAAAAAAGTTGAACATTGTTGTCATATTTCATTATTTTTTAGCAGGTTTTGCAACTTGCAGACAAAGTATGGAATAAAACTGAACATTTATGCACATAACAGCGTTGTTGTAAAATTTCAACACTTTTTAGCTGTTTTGGTATATAGCGTACAAAATATGGAATAAAATTGAGCATTTGTGTCACATATGACACCGTCGTTGTCATATTTCATTATTTTTTAGCAGGTCTTGTAACTCACAGACAAGATATGGAATAAAACTGACCATTTATTGGGCAATTGAGCATATGACACCGTTGTTGTCATATTTCAACACTTTTAAGCAGTTTTGGTATCTGGTGGACAAAATATGGAATAAAATTGAGCATTTATGTCACATATGACACCGTTGTCATATTTCAACATTTTTGAGCAGTTTTGGTATCTGGCAGACAAAATATGGAATAAAATTGAGCATTTCTGTCACATATGGCACCGTTGTTATCATATCTCAACACTTTCGTTATCTGGCTGACAAAATATGGAATAGAATTGAGCCTTATGTCACGTATGACACCGGCGTTGGCATATTTCAACACTTTCAGGCAGTTTTGGTATCTAGCAGTCAAAATATGGAATAAAATTGAGCATTTATGTCACATATGACACCGTTGTCATATTTCAACATTTTTTAACAGTTTTGGTATCTGGCGGACAAGATAAGGAATAAAATTGAGTATTTCTGTCACATATGACGCCGTTGTTGTCATATTTCAACATTTTTGCGCAGTTTTTTATTTGGCGGGGTAAATATAGAATAAAATTGAGCTTTTATGTCACAAATGACACCGTAGTTGTCATATTTTAACATATTTTGTATCTTGCTGATAAAATATGCAGAAAAGGTGAGCATGTATGTCACATATAACACCTTTTTGTCATATTTCATTATTTTTTATAAGGTTTTGCAACCCACAGAGAAAGAATGGAATAAAATTGGGCATTTATTTCACATAAGACACTGTTGTTGTCATATTTCAACATTATTTAGCAATTTTTGAATCTCGCGAATAAAACATGGAATAAAGCTGAGCATATGTCTAAATAGGACACCATTGTTGTGATATTCCATTTTTAGCCGTTTTTGTATCTTATAAACAAATTTAACGATTTTTTTCCATTAGTATTTGTAGGCTTTTTTTTATGAAATGGAAGTTTCATACGTGTATAAAATATCACACTATGTTTTATACATCACTGTACTTCCTAGATAATACAGGTTCTCTGATGACCTCAGTTGGATGAAGTTTTGGACGGAGGACAGATACGGAACCGACAATTTACTTATCTCTCCAATATATTGATCATTTATTCTTGTAAGATGTGTCAATTCATAAATTTTTTTTTCTTAGACCCAAAAACTCGAAGAAACTGAAATATTGATGTCCTCTATGGACATCTCCCAACCAGAGACTCTAGAAAACCAAGAAATATCCGCGAACGTTACTGTCGTGACGACACCAGTGAATGCCGAAGTTCCAAGACCAACTTTCGGCCAATCAGTATCACACGATCTACTTTTGGGCAGGTGGCGGCTTTCCCTGGACCTTTTCGGCCGAGTATTCATGGAAGACGTCGGTCTAGAACCTGGATCGATCGTTTCCGAATTGGGGGGATTCCCAGTCAAAGAAGCCAAATTCAGGAGAGACATGGAAAAGCTGAGGAACAATCAACAGAGGGATCTGACGTTGTCTAAGGTAAGAATATTAAATGTTTTTTTGTGTTATTCAAAATCAACTAGATTTCTTTACATTTAAAATAGTAAATGGGCTTTTTTGTATGCAAATTATTTTAGGTCGAACGAGACAGAACTCAACTGTTGATTCAAACTTTCAAAGAACTAAACACCCAGTACAACAGTTACAACAGACGCACTTCGTCGTCTTCACCCCCGTTGGCAGTCAACAGGGTAAAGGTGACGTTCAAAGATGAACCCGGAGAGGGCAGTGGCGTAGCCAGAAGTTTCTATACTGCCATCGCAGAAGCAATTTTGTTAAATGAAAATTTACCGAATTTGGAAAGTGCGCAAGTCGATAATAAATATTCGCAGTACAGTGTCTTGCAGAGGTTAAGGAGGGACAGAGATGTGTTGAAAAGGAGTGTACCGCCAAGAAATTGGAATAAAACTAGGTAAGAAAAACAAATCGTTTGTTTAACATTAAAGATTGTCATAAATGTTCATTCTTTTACTTCTCAATCAATTTGGGGGAGTTTGCTAATGATTTTTTGTACCAAAAACTAATTTTTTACGTACATAGACTTGCATTTTCTATATTTAGGGATCATCATCGTCGGACGATGAGCGCCGAGGCTCGGCCGTTCACCCCTATGGACAACGTCCACCATTCCGATGCCCCTTCGATGCCGGATATTTCTTCGGCAGCTAATAACCAACAAAGCGCCGCCAACGTTAACCAACCTCCACCTCCGACGACCAGAAACGACCATCTCACGACGCAACAACAACATCTCGGAGAAAGACTGTATCCTAAAGTGCATAATTTGCATCCTACTTTCGCTGCGAGAATTACAGGTATTGTATAGTTAATTTATGGTTGTTTTTCAATAAGAATAAATTTAAAAATTCCTATACAACTTAAATTTGAAAAATAGTGTAACTAATTTGCACTGTATATTTTTTTGCAGGTATGCTTTTGGAATTGTCACCTGCGCAGCTTTTATTATTGCTAGCTTCTGACGAAACATTAAGAAGCAAAGTAGAAGAAGCTGTAGAGATGATCTTGGCCCACACACATTCCCAGTCAGAGTTAACTACTGACGCTATTCTCGGTAAGTCAGTTTTTTCTATTATAGGTTCCCATTCTTCGACTGAATCTTTTTTGACGATTGAGATGTTTGAGACCCAGTTGAACTCGTTCAAATTCATCTGGTACCACAATAAGTTTTTCCTTGATATATTTCATGACATTCTTTCATTCTTTGGTTCTAATTGTTCAATTAAAGCTTGTTTTTGATCACTAAAAGTTTTACACTTATTTGGGCTATTCTAAATTCATCTGGTACCACCAGAGGAATACCATGAATTGTTTTAAAATACTTTTATTACATCTTCTAAATGTTTTCATGACGTTATTTAACTATTAACCATTATTAAATTAAAAGTTCTTGTGCAGGTTGAAGAGTTTGAGACGCATCAAAATTCATCTGTTACCACAATAAGTTTCTCCTTGATTGTATTTCGTGTCATTTTTTGACTATATAGGCCTTCATTGTCCAATTAAAGATTCTTTTTGATCACTAAAAGTTTGAAACTCATTTAAACTATTCCAAATTCATCTGGTACCACCAAAAGGATACCAATAATTATTTTAAAATACTTTTTTTACGTCTTCTAGATGATTTCATGCCCTTATTTAACTGTATTGCTTCTCATGTTTCAATTAAAAGTTCTTTGAAGGTTAAAGAGATTTTGACCCATCCAAATCATCTGGTACCACATGAATTTTCTCCTTAATAGATTTCATGACATTTTTTTACTATATAGGTTTTTATTTGTTCAATTAAAGTTTCCATTTGATCACTAAAAGTTTGAAACTCATTTAAACTATTCCAAATTCATCTGGTACCACCAGAAGAAAACCAAGAATTATTTTAAAATACTTTAATTACGTCTTCTAGATGTTTTCATGCCCTTATTTAACTGTATTGCTCCTCATGATTCAATTAAAAGTTCTTTGAAGGTTAAAGAGATTTTGACGCATCCAAATCATCTGGTACCACATGAATTTTCTCCTTGATGTATTTCCTGACATTTTTTTACTGTATTGGTTTATATTTGTTCAATTAAAGCTTCTTTTTGATTACTAAAAGTTTGAAACTGATTTAAACTATTCC
Source organism: Diabrotica balteata (assembly GCA_918026665.1). Lineage (NCBI taxonomy): Eukaryota > Metazoa > Arthropoda > Insecta > Coleoptera > Chrysomelidae > Diabrotica > Diabrotica balteata. The sequence continues at coordinate 2,325,330 of OU898280.1, forward strand.
AAATTCATCTGGTACCACCAGAAGAATAGCCAGAAATATTTTAAAATACTTTTATTAGGTCTTCAAGATGTTTTCATGTCCTTATTTAACTGTATTGCTTCTCATTATTCAATTAAAAGTTCTTTTGAAGGTTTAAGAGTTTGAGACGCATCCAAATTCATCTGGTACCACAAAAGTTTCTCCTTAATGGATTTCATGGCATTTTTTTACTATATAGGTTTTTATTTGTTCAATTAAAGCTTCCCTTTGATCACTAAAAGTTTGAAACTCATTTAAACTATTCCAAATTCATCTGGTACCACCAGAAGAAAACCAAGAACTATTTATTTTAAAATACTTTAATTACGTCTTCTAGATGTTTTCATGCCCTTATGTAACTGTATGGCTTTTCATTATTCAATTAAAAGTTCTTTTGGAGGTTATAGAGATTTTGACGCTTCCAAATCATCTGGTACCATAAGAAGTTTCTGCTTGATCTATTTTATGATATTCTTTTACTATATAGGTTCTAATTCTTCAATTAAAGCTTGTCTTTAAACACCAAGACTCATTTGGATTATTCCAAATTAATCTGATACCACCAGAGAATACCAAGAATTATATTAAAATACTAGAAGAAATAATAAAACCTCTTCTAGATGTTTCCATAACTATCTTTAACTATATAGATTCTCATTCTTCAATTAAAAGTTCTTTTGGAGTTTGAGATTCATTCAAATCCATCTGGTACCACAAGACAAATTCCTAGAACGACCGTAATATTTCGATTAATTCTGCATTGTGTATTTCGTGACATCCTTTGACTCTATAGGTTCTAATTCTTCAATTAAAGCTTGTCTGTAATCACTAAGAAGTTGGCACTCACTTGGACTGTTCCAAATTCATCTGGTACCGCCAGAAGGAATTATCTTAAAGCTTTTCTTATTTCCCCTAGATGAATTTCATGAGATTATCTCAGTATTAGCTTCTTAGGCTTTAATGAAAGATTCTTTTGAGGGTTCTTGAGTTTGACTTCATCCGGTACCACCAGAAGAACACCAAAAAAATATCTTAATACCTTTTTTAACTATTCTTTTGGGTAGTTTTTTCTTTTTTTTACACATACAAATGTATCTGACACTACGAGAAAAATACCAAGTAGTACATTATTGACATACAATAATATTTTGATTGCAGAAGAAACCCTTCAAGACGAAGAGGACCTAGCTCCGTTATTCTATTGTCCAGGAAAACGAGGCTTTTACGCTCCTAGGCAAGGAAAAGCGACATTCGAAAGGCTGAACGCTTTCAGAAACGTAGGCAGATTGTTGGGACTGTGCCTGTTACAAAACGAACTCTGTCCTATTTTCCTTACTAGACACGTACTCAAATCCATATTAGGTAGACCAGTCAAATTCCACGATTTAGCTTTCTTCGACTCCGTAGTGTACGAGTCTTTGAGGCAGTTGGTGGTCGACGCCGAAACAAAAGACAGTAACAGTCTTTTCTCGGCTCTAGATCTTAACTTCACGTAAGTACATCAACTACTTTATAAGATAGAACATTCAGTGCATTTTTATTGATAAACTGTTCAATTTTATGCTGTGACTTAATTATAATTATGTCAACATTGCCTTTTTATATTGTAGTATCGATCTGTGCCCAGAAGAAGGAGGCGGTACCGTAGAATTAATTCCAGGCGGTAAAGAAATCGAAGTAACTTCAAGTAATGTTTATGATTATGTTAGGAAATATGCCAATTATAGAATGATAAAAGTACAAGAAAAAGCTATAGAGGTAAGTTATACTTATATATCGAGGTATAGCTGAGTTATTTGTTGGTTTGTTTGGTTTCAGAATATAAAAACTGGCGTTTTCGACGTCCTTCCGGAAGGTTCTTTGGACGGACTGACAGCCGAAGACTTACGACTACTCCTAAACGGAGTAGGAGATATCAACGTAGCCGTTCTTATATCGTATACTTCGTTTAATGACGAATCTGGCGAAAACAGCGACCGGCTCGTGAAATTTAAGAGATGGCTGTGGTCTATCGTCGAGAAGATGACTCACATTGAACGACAGGATTTGGTAAGTTACGTTTTTTTACGTAGAATAGTTTGTAAATACTGATAAAAGCTATGTAATAGGCCCAAATTAGGTAAATCAGTGAAGTCTTTACTTCACTGATTCATTATCAGTGAAGGATAATATTTGACTGAAGAGATAGAATAAGGGAATACTAGGGAGACTACTAAGAGAGAGCTAAGAGGAGTGGGAGTGTACGAGAAACAATAAAGAGGTCGAGAAGAAATAGTGCAAGCGAGCTGGAGTAGAAGATATTGATAAATAATAGAAAAGAGAGCGACCGAATAGTGAAGAGCGCTAACAAGGTAGAATAATTGGTGGAAGATAATTCAAGAGAAAGAGGAAAATAATAGTAAAGAGAGATCCATAGATAATAGGGAGCAGGTTACGGGAACAATGGATAGAGATTGACACAGATAAAACAATGTAGGGCGAGCGAGGCCGAGCAGAAAGACTATAGTAAAGGGGAGAACGAGAATAGTGGAGAGAACTAGAGATAATAGTAGAGAGAGAAAGAGAGCGAAGGGAATAGGAAAAAGAGCTAAAGACAATGTAATGAGCGAGGTTGAATACTGAAGGAGGTTAAATAGAGAGATAGGGAGAGAATGGTGCAAAGTGCGAGCGAGAGAGCAAACTACAGGACGTGAAAGACAGAATAGTGGAGCGAGCGAGAAAGAATAATGGAGAACTAGACATAATAGTAGGGAGAGTGAATGATGGAGAGCACTAGAGAGAGCGAGATATGATAGTAGATAGGGCAACATCGAATAGTAGACAGAACGAGAGGAGCAGTAAGACGAAGAGAATAATAGATAGAAGCAGAAATTAGTGGAGAGATATAGAGAATATTGGAAAGATAGGGAGGACAGTGGAATTATATAGAGAATAGTGGAGATAGGGAAACTAGCAGAATTAAAGGAAAGAGCTACACAGAATAATAAGATAGGGCGGGAGAGAATAGTAGAAAGAGAACGGGAGAAAGTAGTATATAGAGCGAAATACTAGAAAGGCAAAATAGTAGAGAGAGCGCGAAACAATGATTTATAGGGCGAGAGAGAATATTAAAAAGAGCGAGTAAAACAGAATATTGGAGACGGCAAGCGAAAGATAATAGTAGAGAGAGTGCGATGAAAAAATAATAGCGTATGGAGCAAGCCAGAGGAAAATAAATATGGGAGAGAGAGCGATGGAGAATAGTAGAAAGGGAGCGAAGAGAATAGTAAAAAGAATAAAAGAGAGATAATAGAGGGAGCAACAGGGAATAGCAAGCACAGAGAAAACAGTTGAGGGCATGCGAGAATAGCGAAGAGAGAGAAAGAGAGCGAAAGAGTATAGTTCACAATACGAGTGAGTTACGGTCTCTCGTTCAGTAGAATATAAGTGGGAGAGAGAGAGAGAGAGAGCGATTAAATAGATAGATGGAGAATATTGCAAAGAGCGAGCGAGAGGGCAAGCGACAGAAAACTGCGCAGTGCGTACGGTATCGAATAGTGGAAAGAGAGAGAGAGAGAGAAGACTTATAAAAAGAACGAAAGGGAATTGAAGAGGGAGTGAACGAGATAAAATAATGAGAGAGAGAAATAGTGTGAGAATAGGAAAGGATAGTGTTGTAAGGAGAAAGTGAGATAGAATAATAGTGGAGAAAAGCGAGATATAATAACAGCAACGGCAAGCCAGAGGGAACAGTTTTGGGTATGCGAGAAAAAATAGTGAAGAGATAGTGCAAAAAAGAAGATTCTTTTTTCCACTATCTATTACGCATGTAACAGGAGAGAGAATCATTCTCTCTCCCGTTACCGCCAAAGAATGTAGAGCGTAGAACTATTTTAATTAATTTTAAACTGTTTGTCCTTATTTTAGTGTAGTGTTTGTACAATTTTATGTTAACATTCTTGTTTATTACATTCTACGCTTGCTGGATAGCCCATATTTGACGAAATGCCCCTGAAGATGCTATATTAAGCGAAAGTACTTGGGCAAGATTTGATTAAACTTGTGCTCGATATAATTGCCATAATTTTCAAAGTTCATTTATTCGAGCATTCAACCTCATATCAATTATGTTCTATAATTGTAGACACATTTTTAAACTACTTATAATATACTAGCAACCTAAATGATCAGATATTACAGGATCGTAGACACCTGTATTTAAATTGAGTTCATTAATATTAGTTAATATATTATCAAGGCAAGAGCTTGAAGTAAGTGAAACTCTTGTTGTTGCTTTTATGAAATGTTTTAAACCGTACATGGTTAAGAAATTTAGTATTTCACAAACATGCTCTGAATAGATAGATAATAGTATAGAGGGGACAACAGAAAATAGTAAAGAAAGCAAATAGAGAAGAACGGATTAAGACAGAAGATAATGGGGAAATAAAAATAGTGTCAAATATTCGTAAAACATTGTCGGCATTAAATAGAGAAAAACAATTGATAATTAAAGAGTTTTTTTTTAATTGCAGGTATATTTCTGGACCGGTTCTCCGGCCTTACCAGCGAGCGAAGACGGCTTCCAGCCGATGCCTTCAGTGACCATTCGCCCGGCCGACGATGCCCATTTGCCCACGGCCAACACTTGTATATCTCGACTATATATCCCGTTATACAGCAGTAGAACAGTCCTAAGGCAGAAATTGCTGCTCGCCATCAAAACCAAGAATTTCGGATTCGTGTAAATTTGGCAACATTGTGAAACTAGAAACGCGACGAAAAAATAATAGTTTATTATGTTTTGGCAATTTCGAATCGGCGACAATTCGATGTGTCTCAATATTATTATATTTGGAATTTGTGATTGATTCTTATTTCAAATTGTTTATTTTAAGGTTTTGTATATAGGTCGAATACAGTGGCACAATGTATATTTGGTTATTTGATTTCTTATATTTTCCTTTCCTTAAAATTCCTAGTTGTTCTGTCTTCCACCGAAAGAAGATTACATGGTCCGTATATGGGACGTAATATTGTCAAAACAAGATGAATATTTTGAAAAATCTGACTTCAGAAACCGATTTAAGTCATTAGAAAAACTTTGTAATAGATGTATTGATCCGAAGAATAATAATTCTATAATATTTGTGTAAAATCAAGTAATTTTAATCTTATCCTTGTAAATTCAATGATAGAGGTGGGCCCTAACTCATAGAGTGTAACTGTTACACCTGTGTCACAAGCACAGACTACAGATTTTAAAAATAAATCTTAAATTGGCGGTTTTTATATAGTAAAGCATATATTTTGTGGAAATTTAACAAAAAATGCAAACATAATTGTGTTTTATTACGAATTTAAAAATATTAACAATGGAACAAGTGAGCAAATTCTACATTAGCGTCGGCAAGAAAACGAGAAATGAAGGGTCTGTATTACCGCTCAACTGGCCAGAGAAAATAATGCAGATATGTTAAAATTCTGAAGAGTACATACGGGCTGGAATATTCAAGATTTGGATAATGTTCTTCTCACAGATAAGTCTGGCTTTTACTTAGAATACATGTTTAAATAATGCATTTACTTGATTTATTTCCTTCTCTTTAAAATTCCTGATTGCCCATAATATGTATTATATTTCCTTTTTTTCTTAAAGTAAACAACGTCGAAGAACATACCAAGAACAAGAAGATTAAAAAAAATACTGGTTTGGTGACGAATGTAGAACAGAGTTAAAAAAGATCAGATTTGAGATTAAAAAGTTATGCCGAACAACGAAAAAAGTAAAGAAAGTCCCAAGGGTGTGAAAAAGAAAGTATATGGATGAGAAAGTAAAGCGTATTGAAGAAAATTACACCAAAAACTAACAAAAAATGTTTACAGATGTAAAATACATTAAACACATATTGGCTATCAGGGAAGAACGATGAATGTAAAAGATAAGCAAGGAAACCTGATAGTGGACGAAGACCAAATATGTGAAAGGTGGAAAGAATTAATGTTCCTAAACCTCAAATAGTAACAGAAGAAATACCACAAGATAAGAAATTGAAGAAATAATAAAAGATATGAAAAATCAAAAAACCCCCAGGGAGAGTGGTATTGTGGCAGAGAATTTAAAATATGCAGGAGAGGCTTCAATAAACTAACATAGTGAGCTAATACTAGAAGTGTGGGATGCCGAAGAAATGCCTAAAGAAATGGAATAAGTGTATTATAATTCCTATACACAAAGAGGGAAATAGAACTGAATTCGTAAACTATAGAGGAATATCCATGTTAGAGGTAATATACAAAGTGCTCGCCATACTAATTAAAAAAAGATTAGAAATATATGTAGAGAAGAATCTAGAATACCAAGGAGGATTTCGCAAGAGAAGATCAACAACCGATAAAATTTTTATGCTAAAACAAATCCTGATGAATTGCTATGAATACAACAATTCTGCACAATTACTTTTCATTGATGACAAAGCCGCCTACGATACAATAGACAGAAACAAATTAATAGGAACGCTAAAAGAATTTCAAGTGCAAGAAAAAATGACAATAAGACAAACCATTTGTGCTGTGAAATACAACGGTACAGCCTCAGGAAAAAAAATCAACGGGAGATCCGTTATCTATTCAATATAGTTCTAGAAAAAATTATAAGGGTTAGTCGGATAAATAGGTCCAATACTATTTTATACAAAGAGTATCAATGCTTAGCATACACTGATGATGTGGTTCTCAATGCAAGAAATGGAAAAGAACTAGCAAGTATAGTAAAAAGACTGATTCAGGAAAGCTCTAAAATGGGACTGAAAGTTAATATTATTAAATCCAAGTACATGGAAATCTCGAGCAAAAAAGGAATAAACACCATGGGCTTTTTTAAATTGGAGGTAGAGGATGGATCAGTTGTAGAATTAGAAAAAGTGGATGAATATATATATATACTTAGGTACTCTTATTGATCAGACATGTAAGGAAGAAACTGAAATCAATCTGAGACTGACCAAGAGCAACATAACACAGCAAAATAATTAAGGCCAAAGATATATCTCGTAATACAAAAATAAGAGTATACAACACGATTTAGACCCTCAATGCTATAAGCTCCCGAGAAATGGACTCTGAACAAATCCATATAAAACAGATTGGAAGCATGGGAAAGAAAGATACTTTACAGAACTTTTGGTGGAAAAGTAGTAGAGGGAGAAGACGAATTAATGCAGAAGTATACCAATTTTATGCTAACCCTACAATAACAAAAGTGGCGAAAAAACGTAGCCTAGAATGGCTCGGAATTAACCAAGGGTTACATGAAGCCCAACAACTAGCCCATAACAGAGAAGGATGGAGGGAAATCGTGAAAAAACTGTAAAGCCCTGATGGTGTCACCACATCCCAAAAGGTATTAGGACTGAGGAGGAGGAGAAGAATGGCTCGGACATCTAGAAAGAATGAAAGGTAATAGACTAGTCAAGAATATTGTTTGGAGAGTACCAGGGACAAAAAATGAGAGAAAGAAATGGGGAGCTGTAGTGATGGGAATCAGAGATTGGAAGCTGACAGCTAAGAACAGAAAACGATGGAAATTATCCATTCAGCAACGGACCTAAAATGCTTGAAGAAATTAAATTTTGTTTTCTTATTTAAATATTTCCCAGAAAATGTAGGTGCATTCAGCGTAGAACGATTCCACCAAGACTTAAGCAGAAAGAGCTTAATTTTCAAGGTCGTTGCTATGTACGAATGATGGCAGATTACTGTTGGTATATAAAAACAGGTTCTTGTTATTTACCTATACCCATTTGAAACAGAAAGACTTTTATTTTAAGGTGTTATGCGTATTATTTTAGAAAAGAAAAAATTAACGGGTCTACATAACATCGAAAGTGACCTAAAACCATACACTGATCGTTGCGATACTATCCCATTCCTCCAATAAAAACTGACGCACCACGTGACTTAAATGGCCAATGAGAAGGTCATGCGGTTGATAAACCCATCCCATTAAAAAGAAATGCGAAATGTTCTATGGTAGCATTAAGTTTATTTGTATTATATGTCAAAATATGCCAAAAACCGCTATTTTTGCACTTGTAGGTTAGGATATCTCGGAAACCAATTTGTCAATTTGGAGCTCAGATTCGTTGCAACACACCAAAAACCTTCGGAAAAGTATAATCTATTTTCTTGGACTCAGGCTTGTGTAACTTTTTTTTTTAAATAAAGTGTCTTGGCAACTATGGGCCATTGACACTGGTACAAAGTTTAATTCAATATGTTTATGTTTACATACATACATATACAATCTGTTTATATACTTAAGGATACATTGTAAAGGTGACATTGTTTTCAGAAGACCTCAGATATCCATGAGTAAGACGAGTGTGACCTATTCTGAGCCTTCTGATAATGATATTGTCTTTTCTGCTCATTTGAGTCATGGTGAAGGAGGTAACAGTTGGTTGAATTGTGCGGAGTTTTGTATTTTGCACGTTCAAGTGTGTTTGCCAAGTGTTTAGTACGTTGTTGTTGATACTGGCCTTTAGGTTTTGGTGAAGTTGTATGTTTTCCATATTTTCTAAGGAGCATGGGATGGTATCCAGAGGATAGTTACTGAAACACCATTATTTGACTGCTGTTGGCAGATATTGTGGATGCTCTGTACAGTGGGATGTATGGAGTATATATTTCTGATTGAGTCAATTGCGGAGAGAGAATCGGTGCATATTGTTAATGATTTCTCATTAGCAATGGGTGAGTCTAATGCCTTGATTATTCCGTACAGTTCGGCTGTGTGTATACTGGGAGATACTGTATCTGGGAGAAAGCCGATATGATGCTACTATTGTATTTGAGGTACTGACGGCACTGAAGAAAAAAAAAATTAAAGGCAATGAAATTTATAATCACAACTCGATATTAGTAAATGATACAGCAGGTAATCATTGTAGAAAATCGTGAAAAAAAAAAATAAAAATAAATACAAAAAAAAATTGACAAACATTCTTCTAGTAGTTTGTTTTTCATTTATTTTAGTTTCCTTATTCTGTAGTTACCACTCTGGAATATTTAATATGCTTACAAAGTACAGAGTTAACGTCAATATTGATATTGTAATTGTGTTTCCAGAAACAAAGGTTAATAAATACAAACACACTTAGAAAAACATTTATTCCTACAATGTTACGATTATAAAGATATCTTAAAATTATACTATCAAATTTACAAATTGTACATTTATGTTTCACACTCTTATTTAATCCCTTTTATACCTGTCATTGGCCATCGTAATCCTAAGAGTGCTCGGTTTTAGAGTACCCGCATTATAATCAAAACCCGGTCTTGCAATTTTCCGCGTTTGTGGCGTATCTTCCGCTTCGGACGACGAAGATCCGCTATCGGATTCCTCGGACTCCGATTCGCTAAAAAACAAAATATTACCATTAATATATTATAAAATATAATAATAATAAACATTTCGGCAGATCTACAGAAAAATGAAGAAGTTTTTGATGTTTCAAGCAATCACAGCAGCGTATTTGGGTCACGTGACTAGATATTTCACCAGATCTGGGGAAAATGGCAGAAACCGAAAAATAGTTTTAACATTTCAGTTCCGATAATTATCTTGTGAAGGATCATTTATACTACAAGCTCTTATATCTAATGTGCAAGAATTAAAGACTTTATTATTGGCATTTATTATTGTTGTAATGTTACATCTTAAGGGGATTTTTGATTAAAGAGAAAAGTATGTCGTAGATAACTTATTTATTTTTTCGTTATTTAATTATGAAAAAATGATAATATCGGTTTAGAACAGTTAATTTAATATTGAGTGTCCCACCTCTAATAATAAAATATTAATGAACGTTGGGCAAGTTACGGCCACACAATACTAAATAAATAAATAATTAGAGATAATTACATTAATAATTACAAAATAAATAGAGGAACATTTCAATTAAGATAAACTTTTTGTTAGATAACTTTTGCTACATAACTTTTGTAAATTTGTATTTTCAAAAATAAAATAATTTTTAAAAACTCGTTTTCGAAACACAAAGTTATAATTGGCGCAGTCAGTAGGATACGTGCGGATCGGAAAAGCACATTTTAAGCATCAAGTGATAGAACTTTTTCGATTTTTGGTGTTTCAACATCGTAGTGCGTATCCAAATCGAACCTCTACCCTACAGTGGTATTAACGAGAACAAGCAGAGTTCCAGAGGAAGCAAAAGTTCGGAGAAGAGAAGCAAGTGCTCCAGATAACTGTTCAACAAAATGAAGACAATAATCGCCTTGACCCTGATGCAGATGATATACCAGACGTCCAACCAGGTTAGAGATGGCATCGATATTAGTATAAGACATAATAGAATTACAAGAAGATTCCAAAAACCAGCCAAATTGGATTGTATCAGCCAAATGTGCACTTAAAGTTGTAGCATTTTATATTTAATATAGTTTCTGTTTAAATTTTTGTAGTACGCCCCTGGTTGTTTATACCAAGAGATTCTTAAATGCGTAATAACGCTGGAAATATTTTTTTTTGTCTCTGTTACATTGTCAGGTTAAAATTAGGGACGCTAGAATAATCAATAACTACGTGTTATTTTTACCCAATTTAAAAGTAAATATACATGAGTCCCCTAATATTCTGGTTGAAAAAAAGTTTTTTTGTTCGTTTCGAGTTTGTTAAGAACGAATATCAAGGGGGATATTGTTTATTTTAAATTGGTAGGCAAAACAAGCTGCAAGAGGAGAAAGGGGAATGATTTGTGGCGTCGCATTTGTAGAATGTAACGCAGGAGGAGTCGGAGAAAAGATTTGAAACTAGGTAGACGTTTCTGCGGACTAAAAGTCAAACCAGATCAACCGAAAGATGTAGAATGTTGGGGCAATTTTGAATCAAAAAGTCAAAAAAGGAAAAATGTATTAATTTTTCCAAGTAAAATGGACATTGTTAATAATTGCTTTCATTAAAATAAAAGAATTTGTAATAATTAAAGTTTTATATTATGTTATGAATCGTAGCTAAAAATGTTATATTTTATTCTGATTTAAAATGTTATGTTGACATATGACATTTGGTATAATCCATTGTTGTTTGTAAAACAATTTCAATTTGATTATTATATATAAAAGATATTTCATATATAAGGTTAAATTCTACATTATTTTCATAAAAAGGATATCCATAAGTTTTTTGATAATCTAATTTGGCCATATTATAACCTAGGAACCATTTCAAAAAATTTTTGTAGCAATCTCTTTTGTAAACGAATAACACGTAAGTTTTTGTTAATTTGTATTATGTTATAAATATAGTATGTTTCTTGTGTAATCTGTATTTTTGGTAACTGTTTGTTTGAGGCAAAAATAAATAAAAATGAGGTTTGATTTGTTTCTCTGGTCCATTTTGTGTTTTAATTTAGAAAAGTCTCGTAATCCTTGTATGTATTTTGGATTGTAGAGAAGAAGAATTTTTTCTTTCTTCCAGCAGGAAGTTTTCTTCAATGCGGCGTCCAAATATAAATACCTAGAGGTAAATTTGTCTGCCATATCTTGTTCGTTTTTGACCCAGAAGATTTATGTAAGTATCCCTTTGTTTTCATTTAGTAGATACCCCAATCCGACCCAAATTTATTTCAACTCTCCAATCCATGACCCAGCTCTCCAACAACCCTCTGAGTGCCGTACGCACTAGTTTCGATTATTTTGTTTGCCCAATCTTCTCCCCCATGTTCTTACCCTGAGGTAAGCAAAATAGTTTGTTACAAAGTGGTACTTTATTGCAATTTTAATTAAAAAAGAATAGCCATAGTATAAATTATTGTAAATTGTTATTGGAAAATAACGTTAGAGCTTAGGATACATAAAACCTCAAGAAGGAGTATTTGCTTTTCAAAGTATTGTTGATTTTCTTCGAGAAATAATAAGGACATACAACTTTTTGCCGCTCTCTAGTGGGACACTGAAAAAACTCTGCGAGAAGAAGTAAGCAACTTACCTTTCTTCACTGGAACTAGCACTTTCCGACTCAGAATTCGAACTCTCCTCCTCGGAGCTGGAACTTTCCTCGCTCTCGCTCTCTTGTGCTTTGGACCAGATCGTAGACGCCACCGTCGGCTGTTTTTGTTTCTTTATCACGACCGCCACCTTACTTCTGGGTTTCGCCTCGGCGTCCTCTTGATCCGAGTGGTCGTACTCCTGATATTTAGAATATCTGTTGTATCTGACGGTACGTTCGGGCGTTGCGTGTCTTCGGTGTAATGGCGAACGTCGCCGAACGGGGGATTCGTCTCTGCGCAGGGGGCTTCTGGCTCGGTGTCTAACAACATAGAAATGGATCAAATACTAAACTAGTAAAACGATAGTATTTATAAAAGAAATCATTTTTATTACGTTTTTGTAGAGATTATAAATTAATCACTCATTTAAGAAACAACATGAGTCAGAAATTATAGTTTTGAGTAAATCACAAAAAACTGTTTTAAAGCGCTGTAAGAAAAACTGCTTTAAAAATAATTGTTGCAATAATATTTCACTATGCTGTACAACTGTACATTATGCATTACTTTTGGTAAAAATTATTTATTCTTAAGTCATATTATGGTTTTAAAAAAGTGACATGTTTCGGAACAGAAATAAAAAAAAATATTTTTTTTAGAAATTGTATTGTCTGTCAAACAAATTATAAGCATTAATCATCATTAATTGCATCAGTAGTAGGCCACTGTATAATCTTTTCAAAAAAGATCTTACTTAATCTGGTATGTAGTCCATGAGTTTGCGTATATCTTCAAGAACTGTTGGTAAAAATGGAATTCTAGCACTTATTTTAAGTTTAAAGTTATTAGTGATAAAACCATTAATATATTCCGATACTGTTACAGTCCCTGGTTGGTTTGAAGAATAAAAAAGAATGGTAGTAGTTTCAAATCTGGAAAGTGATTGTTTTATCCTTTTCTTTTCTACCAATTGAGTCGCTAAACCAACACGTTTTTTTTTTGTAATGTTTAGGGTACCACTTTTTAAATTCAAAAATATTCGATGTTTCCACCATTTTAATAAAAAACTTTTTGTGTCGTGTATAATTTACTATCATTTTTATATATTCTTTTGGGTAGTATACAGAGTCAAAGTTTTTTATGACTCTTTTATTGCTACAAAGTTTCTATCGACGATTACCACAGGCGAAAAGAGAGGAAGCTGAAACGATTGTTCAGGGAATGAAGAAAGACCTTCTACGAGCCCATGGGTCTCTCCGGTGGTCCTGGTTAAGAAGAAAGACGGAACGACGAGGTTCTGTGTGGATTACCGTTTGCTGAACAACGTTACCGAGAAACATAGTTATCCTCTGCCTCAGATCGACGACATATTGGACACATTGGCTGGAAGTAAATTGTTTTCTACTTTAGATTTGAAGTCTGGATACTGGCATGTAGAAATGGACCCAGTAGATAAAGAGAAGACAGCCCTCACCACAGGATCTGGATTGTGGTAATTCAACGTTAAGCCATTTGGACTCTGTAATGCTCCTGCGACATTTGAAAGGCTTATGGAAAATGTGTTGAGAGGGTTATCTTGGAAAACATACCTGATTTATCTAGATGACATAATTGCCTTGGAGGAGACATTTGAAGATCATCTGAAGAATTTAGAAAACGTTTTTAATCGACTTAAAGCTGAACAATTGATATTAACCCCCAAGAAGTGCCAGCTATTTCAAGGTAAATTATCTGGGTCCTATAGTCGGTAAAGAAGGAGTGACCGTGGATAAAAGAAAAATCGATTCCATTAAGGAATGGCCAGAACCAACTGACAAAAAACAAGTGAGAAGTTTTCTTGGACTATGTACTTACTACCGGAGGTTTATTAAGAAATTTGCAGATGTCGCTAAGCCATTAACGCGACTTACAAAGGAAGCAAGAAATTACCGCTGGGATACAGACTGCCAAAATGCCTTTAGACCTTGAAAAAGCATTTAATCACAGCACCAATTTTAGGGTATCCACTGCCAGAAGGAGAGTTCATCTTAGATACAGATTCAAGTAATGTGGGAATTGAAGGAGTGCTATCTCAGATTCAAGAAGGACAGGAACAAGTCCTTAGATATTTTAGTAAAGTTCTTTCAAAACCTGAGCGGAATTATTGCGCCACGAGAAGAGAACTTCTACAAGTACTGAAATCAGTAGAGCACTTCTATCAATACCTCTATGGAAGGAAGTTTTTTAATCCGAACCGACCATGCCGCCCTTAAGTGGTTAATGCAGTTGAAGAATCCAGAGAGTCAGTTAGCCAGATAGATCGAACGAGTCCAAGAATACGATTTCAAGAATGAACACCGGGCCGTTCAGTTAGTCACAGAAACTCTGATTCTCTTTCCAGAAGACCATGTTCGGCAGAATGTTCCCACTGCAACAAAACAGAATCCAAGGAAGCAGCAGTGCTAAGAACAACGATGGTCTACTAAGATAAGGAAAAACAAGAGAGAGAGCCAGTTGTACAGAAAATGGAAAGAGGAAAACCGTCGACCACCTTGGCAAGAAATATCAAACCTATGCTCAGTAGTTAAAATGTATTGGGCCCAGTGGGACTCATTTATCATGGAAGATAACTTGCTCAAACTAGTACTGGAAAATGAAGACGGCTCAGAGAAGAGAAAACAGTTGGTGATCACAAAGAGCAGAATAGCAGTAGTAGTTCGTCAGTTACAAAACAGTCCATCAGGAAAGCATTTCGGTGTAAAGAAAACCCTTCGGCGAATCCGGGAACGGTTTTATTGGATGAACAGTTCCGACGACGTAAGGACTGTCTAAGAAATGTCCTATCAGTGCTACGAGTAACGGACCTTACCGAAAAAGAAGTGCTGCTATGAGACAATATAATGTTGGAAGCCCGCTTGAAAGAATAGCTTTGGACATTGCTGGGTCATTTCCAGAAAGTGAAAATGGAGGCAAGTACATGTTGGTAGTAATTGATTACTTCACTAAGTGGGTCGAGATTTACGCACTTCCAAACCAGAAGGCCGATACCATTGCAGATAAGTTGTTCAAAGAATATATCAGCCGATTTATTTGACAAAGATGATGTCCGATCATCAGCAAGGCTGGGACCAATATCTTCCGTTCTTCGCAATGGCCTAGAGATTTGCTGTTAACGAATCAACAGGCCAGACACCAGCGAAAGTCATATTCGGACGCGACATGCGACTACCTTGTGATCTGGAGTTTGGGTGTCGACCTGAAGAAGATGTAGCAGATGAAGATTATGTGATAGAATTACGAAGAAGAATGGACGATGTATATAAAGACCGAATGGACCGAATAAAGAAACGGTACGGTACGCAAGCCAAAAAGGGGTGCTTTAAGAAGAACGACAAAGTCTGGCTCTATAATCCCAACAAGCGAAAAGGTTGTTCTCTCAAGATGTAGCAGTACTGGTAAGGTCCATATCTCATTATGGAGAAGATCAACGATGTCATCTACCAAGAAAGAAAATTCCGAGAGGAAAGCCGATGATAGTACACCATAACTGGCTGGCGTCTTTCGAAGATTGAACACCATAACCGGTTGAACGACATAGTTGAAGAAATGGAAGTAAACCAAGTCCAAGATGTGTCTGACCTAACGTTTGAGGAATTCATGGGGGCCTATGGAGGTACCGGTAAAGCAAGATATGGTGTTACCACTGAAGAAAAGCAAGATCTACTCGCGCTTTCCGATGACTACTCACTGGCCCTTACCATCCCGGCCATTATCAAAGACGCACCAGGGTTGGCATCCGTCTTTCGAAGGAACTTCAATGCCAAGTGTCAGCTCCCGGGAAAGCCTTCAAACTCCAAGATGCATCACGTTACCTTTTCCACCTGGTAACAAAAGACACTGCCTGTGACCTACCGAGATGTATGGGAAGCCTTACTTCAATTGAGAGAGCACGTACTAGAGTCCGACGTGCAAAAGTTAGCCATGCCAAAGTTGGAGTGCCGCCAATTAGATTGGAGGGTTATTTGAAGTATGGTGGAGCAGATCTTTAAAGACACCGAAGTCCAGGTGTTAGTCTGTTGCAATCCGCATAGTTACTGGTGCGGAGAGAAAACCGTCCCTTGTCATTTTTATAAAACTGGAAGTTGTAAAAGAGGGTTCAGTTGCCGATACCAGCATACCGCTCCAGTTCCAGTCCCGACAAGGTTCCAGGAGGAACCATCTTTTAAGAGGGGGGCAATGTTACGATAAATATGACTTATACCTAAACTGTAAACATATTTTTCTAAATTATTTTTTTAGTAGGGTCCCCTCCGCTAAAACCTGTTTCATGGCGTTCGAGAACGTTCAGCAAGGGTCACCGGCAGAATTCTAGGGAACTCCAGAATAACGGTTATTAAATATATATAGAGGAATTGTTATCGAAAATTGTCAGTCTGAAAAGAATAATTGTATCAAGTCGAGTTTGAATTGTAACGCGGGAAATAAATGTTGTAAATAAAGTATATAAATTAGAATAGTGTCAGTTTTGTAAGATTATATATAAATTAAATAAAGACTCATAAATTAGATTTATAAAAATAGTTCAATATACCTTCAGGACCTTAATAAGACGGGTTTTGATATAATATGGCTGAAACGTGGACCTTATCTCAAAATGATGAAAGACTTCTTCGTAATTTTGACAGAAAACTTCTTAAAAAGATTTTTGGGGCCGTAAATGAAAATGGGCTATGGCGTCGAAGATACAACTTTGAACTATATCAGTTATACACCGATCCAGATATTGTGAAATCCTTTACAGTGCAGAGACTTAGATGGGCTGGACACATTGCTAGGATGTCAGATCACGAATACGCGAAGAAATTAACATTTTCAAAACCAGAGGGTACAAGAAGCAGAGGACTACCACGAAGGAGATGGATTGGTGATGTGGAAGAAGACCTACAGATTCTAAGGGTCAGAAGATTGAGGGAAGTTGACAGGAATCTACAAGAGTGACGACTTCTTTTTGAGCAAGGACAAGATCCACAACGGATTGTCGAGCCACATTATGATGATGAATGTCAGGACAAGGTTATTGATTGTTAATTTGTTATTTCATGGTGACACAATAAATTCATTGGTGGCATTAAGAGAAAAAACACGCTATGTATTATATATTGTATATTATTTAAGTGCTACGATAAAACACCTTATATGGAGGCTATTTAAATAGAGAAACATCCCTATTAATTCAATAAACACATGATGTACTGTAAAATATTATTTAAATACAAACCTCTGCGAATGTTCACCCCTCCTGTGTTCATACGGCGATCTAGATCGAGCTCTTCTCCTATTTAACACCGAACGCACGTCAGACTTGATGTTTTCTTTTCGGTCACGTCGCAGCTCCGCAGGATCCCTATCGATGGAGAAGACGATCTGCCGCGACCTGAAAAAGACCGTTTTGATGATAAACTTTTTTATCTTATGCCTCCGTATTGTGAATAACTGCCTGTGGTAATAAAACATGCTTTTCGAGTTTAAAATTTGACCGCGGAGTTGTTCTTTATTGCCGCTAATGAGTGTATGAAAAAATCGATCGTGTAGCCATAGGAACTTTTGTTGACTATGTGACTGTTTTATCTCTAATTGTCCGTAATGCCTTTATTGTACGTATGTCAAGGTTTTGTGTACTTTAATAAATGGATTGGATATTTATTATAATAATGTAATTATTATAGCGCAGTCAACACGCGAGATATTATATATTTATATACCAAAAAAGCGCGATTATTAGTACACAACGAAAAGGGATTTTGGTTCAAAAGTTACTTAAAATTATATTTTATTATTAACATTTACGAGGATTTTTTAATGACATCTTCGCGTGCCATATCAGAATTATTCGACGTTGGCGATCCACCATTGCAAAGGCTTCTCGATCTTCTGCATTTGATATCTGAGTCCATTCACGAATGTTTTTTAACCAAGAAACTTGTTTTCTTCCGACACCTCTACTTCTTCATTAGTTTTCCTTGCTGTCAAAGGTATCTTCAGCATTCGTCTATGAACCCATATTTCCAATACTTCAATGTTGTTCATGATCGATACGTTTAGCGTCCACATTTCTGCACTATACAAAACTACGGCCAACGAGGAATTTGAAATCAATAATCGATTACTGTATAGGCAAAGAAAATTCCACAATAAAGGTTAATAACGTTAGAGTCCATCGAGGAGCAAAATGTGGATCTGATCACCATTTGCTTAAAGCGTCACTACTATTTACCTTTAAAGGAAACCAACGACAAAAAGAAAACGAAAGTTCAATGATACTGCAAGACATTTCAACAAAGAGATATAATCTACAAGGTTTTGAAAATGAGTCTACCCAGTTTTTGTATCGAATGAGGTTAAATCTGAAATTGCACGATGTTTGTTACTCCTCACCAATTAATACGTACAACGAAATTATGAAAGCTCTTGACGAAGCTGTAATGAAAGCTATTGGAGAGGTGGATAGCATAAAAAATAGAAATGTATGGTGGAATAAAGAAATAGAAGATCTTGTGGGGAAGAAGAAGAATATGTATAACAAATGGCTAGCAACAAAGGACCCTTACTATCGACAACTGTGCAACAGCTTAAACAAAGAAGTAAAAAAAGAGGTAAGTAAAGCCAAAAATGAGATGTGGAATAAAGCCTGCGATAACGTAGAAAATTTTATGGGTACAACAAGAAGTAAAGAAGCCTGGAAAACATTTAGAGGTAGTAGAACAGATAGAAAAGAATGCAGTAGGTTAACTCTAATAGCCCCAGAATTATGGGTCGAATATTATGAACAAATGCTGACAGAAGATCGAACAGAATTCCAAGATATTGGCTACCAAAAATATGATATTTCCTACCGCGAAGAAACTGAAATAACACAAGAAGAAATTAAAAAACACGCCAACGCTATGAAAAATGTAAAGCCTCCAGGACCGGGGGGAGTACCCATTGAACTGATTAAATATGGCCCTGACAAACTATTTCGTTATTCGTTATTCGCTATATACATCGCTATTCTACGTTTTATTTCTATGTCTGGATCAGTTGGTCGGTTATCACAGTTCCCAAATATGTCATTTTGTAAAATTTCTCATCTTGGACTCCGTTTAATTGAAGCTTTGCATCGGGATGTGGTTCACGACTAAACACTAAAAATTTGGTTTTGTTTGAGTTTATTTTAATGCCCATTTCCTCTCCTACCTTGTGAGTACGATCAAGCAGAATTTGAAGACCTTCAATATTATCTGATAGAATTACTGTATCGTCTGCATATCTAATCACATTAAGTAGTTCCCCGTTGATTTTGATTCCATATGGTTGTCTCTCAAGTGCCTTTTTAAATAACTGGTCCGAGTAAACAAAGAACAATGTTGGCGATAAAATGCAACCCTGTCTGACTCCTCGTTATATAGAGATTTCATTGGTGTAGTTATCTCCAATTTTTACGATAGCAGTTCGATTCCAGTACAAATTTTTAATGACACGAATATCATCTACTCGTCGACATTATCAATGTCATATATTCCGATATTTTTCAGTATTTAAGTTAAGGTGTTCGTAGAAGAGTTCCCTAGTGGTGGTATCTCTGTTGTTCTCTGGTGCATACATTGCTATTACATTCAGAGCTTTGACATCCAGTTTAACTTTTACACTTACTATTCTTTCAGACGTATATTTACATTCTTGTACTTGGTGTAACAATTTTCTGTGTACTAACAAGGCGACTCCTCCTTTGGCTCTGGTTTCTTTCGCAAACTCACTGTAAATCATCAGATAGTCATATAACAAAAGAATTGAAGTAAAATTTCTATTATAAAAATGGTTTCTAACTTCGAAGCTTAAAAGCCAAATAAAAGTTTGTTTGTCAAATAAAAACAGTTGGATTCTTCTTTAAATTGCTCAAATATTGTTAAGCACTGAGTTTCTAGACTATGAAAGAGAGTTATGACAGTTTTTGGCACGTCCCATTTGATGATATCTGGCGCAATCGCGAAAGAAACATCATAAAGGAATAAATCCAGAATGTGGCCTATAAACCTGTAGAATAATGTATTATTACATTGCTAAGCAAGTCGATTCCACGTTTTTTCTGATATTTTGGTAGGAAATATAAAATTCTTCATGTAAAAGGTCATGTCCTTTTCTCTATCGATGTTTACAGCTTTTATTTCTTCTTCAGAATAAAATATATTTTTTTAAATATGGAAATAAACATTTAACTTAAGTATAATTACACTTTCTAAAGAAAACCACTTACCTATTCTTAAGTTTCCTGCCCAGATCATCTTCCACCAAGTCGATCACTTCGATGGGTTCTCTGTAGTTGTTTATGCTTAAAATGGTTCTTAAATCTTTGGGTTCCTTTTTCAATTTCTCAGTTTGATTTTTCAGCTTTTGGATGGCTTTCCTTATTTTTATCCTTTCTTCCTCTTCGTCTGCGTACATACGCATTCGCATCGACCTACCTATAATAGTAAAATTCTCTGAAGTAATCGAAATGAAGAAACATCCCAATTGTCATAATAGGCGAAGTTACAAATGAAACAAATAAAATATTGGCCTTACTAAACTTTAAATGTCACGGCATTCATTATGGCGACACTTCTACTGCCAACCTGTATAGAATAATGGATTCCATGGCCTCTTTAAATCACTGATTTTTTCAATAATATATATTTTTAATAGTATGAAAACAAGATATCCCTAATATATTATTATAAAAACAATCAAAAAGTTAATGCAGCCCCATTAATAAATTTTACCACCAAAAATTTCAGTTTTCATACATAACTTAAATAAAAGGTACTTTTACGTTGTTGTTTGACTTAACTGCAACATTTTATGACTTAATGAATAATATATTATCTTACCTTTTGGTTTCTTGACTGTGGTTTCTTCTTCAACTATCTCCACTTCATTTTCTGAATCTGTGCGAGGTTTCACTCCTAATCTTGTAGCTAGACTGGAATTCTTTATTTCTACAGTTTCTCCTATAAAAAAATAATATATTCCAATGGAATTAGCCTTATTGATTGTAATTAACTGATATATTATTCAAAAAATTTAGTAAACGGAGAAGAAAAGAAAATGAAAATGTAACTAAACAAAAGTGAAAATTAGGAAAGAAATTCAGTTTGTAAATATACAATGAGAAATCATTGTCAAATAAATTAGTTAGCCAGCATTACAGAAATAACTACAATGTGTCATCCTGATAACCCACTTCATAACCCACCAAATAGGACACTTTACAATAAAACGAATAGAGCCTATAAATGAGAGACTCAATAATTTGTTTAAATCTTTTTTTTATTTTTTGGGGCTCAAAGAGGCTTTTCCATTCTTAGTATTGCCTCAATTGTAAATAAATTCAATAATAAAGTCTCAACTGCAATGCAAATTGAAGTCAGTGCCAGTAAAATGACACAAATTTTTCAAAGATCTGTGGAATTACTCGGCTTATTATGAATATTACCTTAGTGATGGTGACACTAAAACTTGTAAACAATGGCAAGATGGTGAGCTCTTTGGAAACACTGTTATGTTGGGATAAAAGATTGTGTTCTGATCCCTTGTGTCTACCACGGCCGTGCAGTGTATGGAAGCATTGCTTCCATAGGTTTCCATAGTAATAACTAGGTAGCTTACTAGCTGAGTAACTGAGAATATTTAACAAAAAATAATTTAAACCAACACCAACCTACATTTACCTAGGCTTTAGAAACGGCACGGGAACCAGGGAAGCATTGTTCAGTATAAATGTGCTCATGCAAAGAAATCTGGATATGAACCAAGACATGTATACATGTTTTATTGATTTTGAAAAAGCATTTGACAAGGTACAGCACAATAAACTAATTAATATTTTAAAAATGAAAAACATCGATAGCCGCGACATCAGAGTAATCTCGAACCTCTACTGGAACCAGAAAGTCAAAATAAGAATTGAAAATCAAATGTCGGAAGAAATAGAAATTCTTCGGGGTGTGAGACAGGGCTGTGTATTGTCACCACTGCTGTTTAATATATATAGCGAAGCCATTTTCCAAGAAGCGTTAGGAGAGTGTAACGATGGAATGATAATAAATGGTGAAATTATTAATAATATAAGACATGCCGATGATACTGTCATATTCACTTCAACTCTGCAAAGTCTAACAAACATACTGGAACGGCTGAATGAAAAGTGTACCATATATGGTATTAAAATGAACTTAAAGAAAACAAAATTCATGGTCATTACAAAACATCCAAAAGACAACGAGACACTCCATATTAATAATATCCAGATAGAAAGGGTAGATAAATACAAATATCTAGGAACATTGGTTAGTCAAAACGCAGAACAAACGCAAGAGATTAAAAGCCGTATAGAAATAGCAAGGGCAAAATTTGTAAAAATGAAACATCTATTGTGTAGTAGAGACCTAAGAATGGATCTAAGGATAAGGTTATTGCGCTGCTACATTTTTACAACTTTGCTCTACGGATCTGAGGCATGGACATTGAAACAACTGGAGATTAAGAAATTGGAAGCTTTTGAGCGTTGGTGTTATCGAAGGATGCTACGAATAGCATGGGTAGGCAAAATTACCAATATTGAAGTCCTTGATAGGGTTAATAAGAGGGAAGAAATTGTACAGACAATTAAGAGGCGGAAACTTAAATATTTCGGTCATATATTAAGAGGTCCTCGTTATGGGCTACTACGTTTGATTATAGAGGGCAAAATAAAAGGTAAAAGAGATGTAGGAAGAAGACGAACCTCCTGGGTACGAAATCTAAGGGAATGGTAAAAATGGTAGAAGAATTGAACTACATTATAAATAGGTAAATAATACAACTTCCTACAACTTATAATGGAAGGGAAAGTGGAAGTAAGAAGAGGTCCAGGAAGAAGAAAATGCTCCGGGTTGAAGAACAAAGTTACACCTTAACAACAATAAATTATTAAAATAACAAACCCCTCAGAATAATACAAACATATAAGAATAATACATATGTACAACTAACTTATTGTAAGATATTTTTTAGTTGTTTTTTAAACAAACTAATTTTGGAGTTAAAAATATCTATTTGTCTTGGCAAGCTATTAGCACTCTGGACCAATCGTGTAGTTGGTTCATTGATACCATAATTAGTGTGGTGAAATGGCACCGAAAAGATTTTTGACTGTATGTTGCTTCTACTAGGAACTTTAAGACTAACAAGCGATAAGAGTTGAGGACAATCTATAAAAGCATTGATAACTGGCCCTTAAATATTTATATTGCCATAATATGTAAAAAGACAAGAAGTAAAAAATATACTTTCGTATGTAACAACAGCTCTTTAAAACCAGACTGCCCCTTAAGCTCATTTATTAAGTTACATTACATAATCATTCACACAGATAAATTCTGGCTATACAATGAAAAATTTAGTAACAATCTTAAAAAAACTATAAATATCGTACCTGATGTGGGTGTAGTTTCCCTAAATTTGGCATCTTTATCCCAATTCCTGGCCAAATTCCCCCATGGATTCTTACCCCTTGGCAGATCTTTATTTCTGTCAAAGATACTCCCACGCTCGCGTTTTGTATCTGACAGATTTTTAGTAGTGCCCATCCTTTTGTAGTATTTGGCTAGGTATTCAATCTTGTACGGTTTTTTGTCAGTCTTCAATGCATATCTCAACAACAAGCATTTGGCTTTTGGATGTTTGTCACCCAGTCTCCAGTAACCAGGTGGAATAGGTATTGTTATTTCTTAAAAAAATGTTTATTTAGCTATGCTTACCTCTAATCAATGTTAAATACTCACCTGTAATATCAACTGCATTTTTAAACTTATCCTTAGCAGTATTTGGCACAATAATGCCATCTACCGAGAGTTCCACTTGTCTATTTTTAAGCAAAATACTCTGACCATGCTCCTCTTCAGGTTCTTCTCCATCTAGAAAGTCTTTAACCAACACTTGCTCCCTAACAGGCATTCCCTTTACTGCTTTAGATGTATAAAACATAGCCCTAGCTGCAGTTATATTTTCGATCCATTTTATGTTACAACTTTGTTCATCAACACACTCTATTTCGGTTGGTGCATATTTGGCAAAGTAGTCCAATATGTCTTCTATTAACATATCTTTCGTACCCAACAAATGCACTGTATCGAACCTGATTAAGTTTTCATTATCATCTGTAATTCCCAAACTATCTCTGAGCTCTTCATGATCAGCATCTGTAAAACAGTGAATTTCTTCTGGTTTTAATGCAAATCTCTTAGCTCTTTCTAGTCGCTTTCTATGTTCTTCTTCATCGAAAATATTTATACCTGTAGTAAATACTGATGCAGGGAGACTTTGTTGTACCTAAAAAAAAGTACATACATATTATATCTATACACTTACCATTATGTTGACAAATAATCAGACAATTTAATAATTTTCTAAACAGTGACACAACAAATATACATTAAATATTCTAACAATTCTTCAAACCACTCCTACAAGTAGAGAAGTACTTACTTGTATTTCTTGTGGTTCGTCATCAACAATTTCTCCGTCCTCATTCTCAGATTCATCAACTTCCATTTGTTGATTCGGGATTTCAATTCTAATATTTGGACGCTCATTTTCGGTTTCCATCTCGTATCATTCAACAATCAGCAAACATTCAGCAAAGAGCTAATTTTTGATGTAAACTATATACACATAACCTACAAAAAGCTCATAAAGCTGACGTTTGACAAAATCGCTTCTAAAGCTGTGTATAGAGATGGGAAGTACAGTAAGTACAGATACAGATAGGGAACAAAACTATTAGAACATGTCCATGATTAGAACAGTTTAGGTTTCAAAAAACTTATGATATTGGGATTACAGTGCTAAAAAAATAAAAGTCATGAATATTTAATTATCTTTCTATTTACCTTTTTCTATGCGAAGTCGACTTCCCTGATTGCATTTCTCTCTGATTCTATTTTGGGTATTAAAATCGCTTTTTAGAAATGAAGAAGTCTTCATTATTGACCTCAATTTTTCACATTTTTGTATTAACTGTAGCAGTTTGTTAATTCTAAAGTACTGATTAGAAATATGAAATACAAGCACCAAACAACAGTTTGAATACAATATCATATAGAAAAAACTGAATGTATCATTTTTACATTTTTACAATTTTTACATTTTTTTATATTTTAT
This sequence comes from Diabrotica balteata, assembly GCA_918026665.1. Lineage (NCBI taxonomy): Eukaryota > Metazoa > Arthropoda > Insecta > Coleoptera > Chrysomelidae > Diabrotica > Diabrotica balteata. The sequence continues at coordinate 2,350,538 of OU898280.1, forward strand.
CTATAATATAAAAATTAATCGCAAAATGTGTTGGTAAACGCATAACTCAACAACGCATGGACCAATCTTAACAATCCTTTTTTTAAATTGTTTCTTGAAGTCTAAGGATTGTTTTTACGGCGAGAAAAATTCGAATATCTTCCGGGAAAACCCTAAAACAGCCGTTTTCTTTTTTCCATACAAATATTTTATAACTAAATAGAGTCAATTTGAACTTTATTGCTATTCAATAAAGTTTATATTTAATAAAACTGTATGATCTCAACACTTTGAAAGAATTAATTCAAACAAATCTTCCACTATTGACTGAACAACAGAAGTATGTATTTGATACACTTATGAGAGTAACAAATGATAAAACAGGAGGAAGGGAAGGAGGAGTACAGGAAAAACTTTTTTAATTTCATTGATACTAGCAACAATTCGCTCACAAAATAAAATTGCACTTGCACTCGCTTCGTCGGGAATCGCAGCAACTTTGCTTGAAGGTGGTCGAACAACTCGAACAGCCCATTTAACACTAAAATTGCCATTAAACATGCAAAGCAATTCGAAGAACTCTGCAATGGCAAAGGTTTTGCAGGAATGTGAATTGATTGTTTGAGATGAATGCACGATGGCTCATAAAAAATCTTTGGAGGCTTTAGATAGAACCTTACAAGATCTATGGGCAATCATAACCCATTTGGTGGTGCAATGATTTTATTAGCAGGATTGTATATATTAGATTATTTTTCAATCAGGTTTGAACCGTAAATTACCCTCTTAGTTTGAAGCCCTCTGGCACATTTTTAGTGGGTCCAAGAGGCTGGCCAAAGTTTGTCGAGGTGAAGATACTTAGGTCACCCGAGCTGACCCTCACATACTGCCCTATCGTCATGGTGACAGTTCTGTTCAGGAGAATTAAAGGAATATACTGCCACATTCCAAATATATTTGACAGAATGAAGTCTGCTTGGTCCACTAGTTTATTTTAAATATAAAAAAAACTAAAGGATAAAATTTTTATTAAATTTTCATATAAAATAACATGTGTCATTCAATGTGTAAGAAAAAGTGCAATATTATAACTTATTATTATACAGCATATCACACTGAAATAACAAAACAATCAACAACATAGCATATCACATAGATTCACTCTCTATGTTAATATTAGCTGTTGGATCAGGTCCCAAATATGGCGCAGTATCAGTCCAATACCAAGGAGGGTTTCTTGTCTCTTGTAGTCGAAAAATGTTTGGCAAGATGCTGGTAACAATACTGTAATAGGAACAATACCTGGGGCCCACGCCAGGTATAAGAGTGTTGTACGGAGGCGCCAAGATGTCTATAAAAGCAGCTGGACCATCCACGCTGTAGATTTCATGAATGTTTCTTTTGTTTGGATCTAATATACAAGGTTTACTGTCCACTCCAACAATATCATTACTAACCAATTCTGCTGTTACAAAACGTTTCCTTTTACCTTTATCCGGACTTAACATAATATTTGAGCCAGAACCTGTTTGATTGTCTTTGTAACTTCTGGTATCAACTTCTACAGTGGTTGGTGTATTTATAGAGTAACTTATCACCCTTATTTTCCCAGCTAAAACTTTTATAAGCCCGTACATCTCCGGGTGATTGTGTAGAGGGAGCTTTTTATCTTTTTGTAGAACAAAAATGCCCATTGTTAAAGATGAATCCTCGTAGACGTCAATGTAGGTAACAGGAGCTTCCTCTTCAGATTTAGTGGCTGCAGTTATATCAAAATTTACGTCTTCTGCTGTTGTTTTATCTAATATTGATGCCAAGCTATCAAGATTTGCTATAAAGTGAACAGGTGTACTATTTGTGAACGTTAGAAGTGCTTGTTTTAACACCTTTTGTATTTGACTAGCCATGTTTGTTTCACTGGTTATATATTTCTCAAATGGTTTTCTACGACAATAACTCTTTTAGTTCCTTTATATTATAACTATTCTGACAGGTAGTTAATTCATAAAACATTTGTATATTGTTTTTACCTAATAATTCTCATTAATTTACAAGTTCGAACTCCCCACCCCCTAGCGTAATCAAAACACAAATCAACAAATGACATTAATGACGGATGCAAATAAAAGAGGAATACATTTAGATTTTAGCAGCCACATAAAATAATTTTCACATTAATGTTATAAATACAAGTTATTTAAAATTTACAAATTCTCACGTTCCTGACAAGAAATCAATTAATCGTTTTATAAAGCCATGACTGTCTTTTGCTACTGTATATCTCACTAGACTAGGCCATTATCCTAGAAGAACTTTCTGTCATCTCCACAGTATATACCAGATATAGTTGTGTAAATGAAATAGGACAACTGAGGAGAGTGAATTGCATGGGTCCAGCCGTTCATAATGGCGACACTACAGTAAAATTCACTAGGTACATTTGCTGTGATTGGTGCCTTAATTTAAAATTTGGCGGGTTTAACATTTATTGAATTGGGTAGAAAGAGGAAAATATTCGTATTTTAGGATTAAGCAGACTTATTACAGTTTTATTTGAAATGTCTTTAATTTTCCTACACTGAAACTAACAAGGTACATTTGCTGTGATTGATCAGTAGGTGTATTATATTAATTTAAAATTTGGCAGATTTCACGTTTATTATAGTAAAATGAAACTTGGGTATTACTTCTACATATTTTAGGAGTAAGCTGACTATATGATATCCTATTGCTGTTTTTTTTAATATGTAGGTGTAGGTAGGTATATGTAGGCATATGCCATCTCAAGTTTAATACAAATTATGTAGTCTTTCCTTCACTTTAAATTTTTCCATTAGATGTTTTATAATAAAAATTGCTATTGTCAACTTACCTTATATATATCCAAATTGACCTTTATTTCTAGAAAGTTGAACTAAATTGTGTTAGATTTCACCATGAGGTGAAAAATTTTCTGAACAAGCAAATGTTTACTGGATAACTATTGCAAATCAAATAAAACACTAAATAGCTATGTTTAAAATTTATTCTTTGAGGGGGGCCTCGCCTAGGCTTAAGCATGCATGCATATTTTTTTTATGAAATTTTACTATCATTAATCAAGTAAACATATAATGTTACATTAACTAACTTTCTTGTAAATAAAAATACATGAGCTACAAGAATTGTTCAAATTTAATTTTTAATCAGCTTCTTTTTTTATTGGAAGGAAAATATGGTTGCTTTTCCATTTTTCGCTTCTTTGTAATATCCTTAGTGGCTTCCTGAAATTTTTCCTTCGATTTACGCAATGCTTCTTCAACCACTCTTATAACTTTGTCTTGTGCTTGTGTATAACTTTCATCATCTAAGTCAACTAAGCTGTCCATGACATTTTTTAAGTGTTGTAAGTCTTGAAGACGTTGTTGGATGGTGTTTTCTTGGATCACATTTCTGTGTTCCAGCTTATTTCCGATAAATTCAATTATTTCCTCCTCATGACTTGATTTGATAATTGAATTTTCTCCCAAACACCTTGCATCATCATCTGTAATGCATGTAAAAAAGCCATAAAATATTCATTCAAAAATTATTAGGCATGGAGGAAAAACAAGGAAGTGAATGGTTTAAAGAAAAATAACCGAAAGAAAAAAACAGAGCATATAAAGCAGCAGTGACACATTACCAGGTAAGTAAAAGCAAAAAAAACAGCTATGAAAGGAAGAGAAACAAGTTCATAAAAAAGGAGGGAAGTATAGATAGACAACAACTTCAAGAGTTACAAAATCTAAGTAAAAGAGCGGTGGCAAAAAAGTCCTACATGAAAATAAGCAAATGAAGAACAGAATTTAAACCTAGGGCCATGATGTACTGAGATCACAAGCATTACATTGACAAAACAACACGAAATAAAAATATGGACAGAACATTATAAGGAAAACATTGAAGAAAGCAGAGATGTGAACCATATCAATAACATTTGACCAATTAGAAACAGAGTAAAAATCTACTAAAAAAAAAACAAACAAAGTATAACAAGAACAAAATTTAAGAATCCCAATATACATATATACAGCAAGAGATCTTTTTAATTGAGTTAAAGTTATATTGAAAATATCAAAATCACGATCATTTAATAGTATCTATCCAATGGGTTGTGAATACCATAGCTTCTTCTGTGGAAAGGAATATTGAAAACATTGTGGTACCATAGAGCTTGATGTGGAACATTAAAGTTAATCTGGCTTAACAGGTTTGGACAATCAATAAATCCATGTATGATCTTATATATAAATATAGCTCCTGACATAGCACGATGGTTCTTGAGTAAGGGTAAAGATAATTCAATATAAGGTTGAATGTTCGAATAAATGAACTTTGATGGTACACAAGGCAAATATCGAACACAGTAGTTAATCAAATCTTGCCCAAGTACTTTCGATCACAAGATCATCCTCAGGGGCATTTCGTCAGTTGTGGCATATCCAGCAGTAATAGAATGTTATAAATGTAAATAGGGACATAACAAATACACTAAACAAAGACAAACAAACACTTTAAAATTTAAGAAATGGAGAAGCTACATTTTATTCTGTCTCCGGCCTCTATATAAAATGTAGCTTCTCCATTTCTTAAATTTTAAAGTGTTTGTTTGTCTTTGTTTAGTGTATTTGTTATGTCCCAATTTACATTTATAACATTCTATTACTGCTGGATATGCCACAACTGACGAAATGCCTCTGAGGATGATCTTGTGATCGAAAGTACTTGGGCAAGATTTGATTAACTACTGTGTTCGATATTTGCCTTGTGTACCATCAAAGTAAAGATAATTGTTGTTCGATATGGAAATAATCATGATTTTCAATAGTAGTGTGGATGTGGTAAGCACAATATCTCAAAAATTTATGCTGTACTCTTTCTATGGTATCAATATTGTTGGAAAATAGGGTGACCAAATAACTGAACAGTATTCCAAAATTGTTCTAACTAAGCAACAATACACCAATCTTGTTGAATTAATGGAGAAATACTTGCAATTCCTAGTAACGAAACCAAGAAGTTTAGATGCCTTTATTGAAATAGAGTTTATGTGGTCACATAAAGTAAGCTTCTTTTTGAAAATAACATACAAATCCGGAATAGAAGAAGCATAATTCAGTGGCTGATTATTAATAGTACAACTTGTTCCAATTATATTGACTTTATGAGAAAAACTTATAAAACAACATTTTATTACATTTAAGTGGAGTTTGTTCTGATTGCACCAATTTTGTAGTCTAAGTCATCTTGTAGCAAGGCTTGATCTTTTAAACTGTCTATAACTTTCCAAAATTTAAAGTCATCCGCAACATTAGACATTTGCTATTTAGGAAACAAGGAAGTGATGTCGTTAAAGAAGATATTAAAAAGAAGTTGAGAAGTGTGGCCTCCTTGAGGAACTCCATATTTTACTGTGATACTGTCAGATAGATAACAACCTATCTTGACTCTTTGACTTTTCGCAGATGTAGAGTTTTTAATCCATTCAACAAATCTGACATCAAAGGCTACATTAATTAATTTGCCCAAAAGTATTTGATGAATATATCAGATTGATAGCAAACCAAATTTTTTGCAGTGGATTTTTTGCTATGAAAACCATGTTGAGATTGAGATATTAAGCCTTTACATAACCAAGAAATTTGCTTTGCTATAAGACTGTCGAAGAGCTTAGGGATTGCAGATTGTATACAAATGCTACGATAATTTTCAATATTGTCTTTCTGACCATTTTTAAATATAGGAACAACATAACTTTCTTTCCATGAAAAAGGAAACAGAGATTTCCAGAGATATATTAAACAATATAACAAATGGTATTACAAGGGTACCGACACACTTTTTTAATAAAAAATTGAACAGCAATAGATAAAGTAAAACCTAATAAAGCAGCATCATCAGACTATAAATAAACAGACTTATAAATATCATTTGATGATACTGAAAACAAACCACATATTATTGAAAAACTAACAATTATCTGATAAATGGAATACTGCACCATTACAAAAAGGAGAGACTAGTTGAAATACAGAAACTATCACAGAATTATGACAACATCAACATAATTTATGAGATCATATGCAGAAAGTTTTAAGCAAGTACAAATGTGATTTCTGACGGCAAAAATCAATAATAGATCAGATATTTTTTTCTACAGTAAATTCTCAATACCTTTAAATACAATATCAACAAACACAATTTTATCATAGATGTTAAAAGTGAATATGATATCATAAATGGAGGGTATCTAATCCAAGCAATGACTCAAGGAAAAAATCTTGAACCACACATATAAGTGAGTAAAAGAAAATTGTATACCAGGATCTGGATATCATAACATTCATACAAATAGGACAGCTTCAGTAGAAGGGACGTGTAGAAAGGATGGAAGATGAAATATCTTCAAAAATAAATATCAGCTGGACATAAAACAAGAGGAAGACTGAAATGTATATATAAGGAACAAATAAAACATTACATAGCACTTTTAAAAATCAAAAATTTGACGAACATACTATAAAATACAGAACAGAATTGGGAAGTATTCTTAAACAGACCAAGAACCAAAAAAGTTGTATTAATGATGATGATAAAAAGAAAGTAACTTAAAACACTATGGTTAGTTAAGGGGTGAAAGTTGTTGATTTTGACAAGTGAGATTTATTACATGAGGGAGACAAAGGTAACAAAGCAGTAAATTTGACCCATAAACTATCACCACCTCCACAATAAAATGAGCTATGTAAAAGGCCAGTAACTACAAACTTACCAGTTATATTATTTAAAAATGTTTATTGGTTGTATAAAAAGGATTGTTACATGAGCAGCAATAAACGTCCATACCAGAAGAGGGACAAATGCAGATTCTGATCATTACCTGGTCGAAAGTAGGGTACAGGCTAACACATGAAAACCTAAATAAAGAGTGGGAAGAATGCAGAGACATCATAAAAGAGGCAGCTAAAGAAGTATTACGCATAGAAGGCAGAGAAAGAAGAACAAGAACGAATGACGTTTGATGAAGAATGTCAAATTATAACAGACAGAAAAAACAGAGCATATTTACTGATGCAACAGGGGCACAGAAGACAACAAGCAGAGGAAGAATATAAACAACTACGCAAAGAAGAAAAGAGAACTCACTGAAAAAAAAGAAAGATTATATGAACAAAGAACTACAAGAACTAAGTAAATCAACAGAGACAAGAAAATTTTATCAGAAACTGAACAAAAGCAGAAAAGACTTCAAACCGAGGACAAAGATGTGTAAAGATAAGGAAGGTAATATATTGACAGAACATCAAGAGATACTAAGTAGATGGACAGAAAATTTTACGGAAACACTTAAAGGAGATCAGAGAGACACGAACCCTGATATACCATTAGACCAAGCAGACTACAGAGAAAAGACTCCACCAACAATAGCCGAGATCAGAACAGCAGTAGACAAATTAAAAAACAATAAAGCACTGGGATCGGATCAAATAGCATCGGAGTTACTGAAGGAAGGAGGAGACACACTACAAAAACAATACATGAATTGATAACAAAGATATGGTCAAATAAACTGCTACCAGCGGATATTATACTGGATATTATAACATTCATGAAAACAGGACAGCTGTGTTGGATAGGACATGTAGAAAGAATAAAAGAAGGCGAAATACCAAATAAAATATTTAAACAGATGCCAGTAGGAAAAAGAACAAGAGGAAGACTGAAGCTGAGATACTTAGAACAAATAGAAAATGATATAAAAACCTTAAAAACAAAAAACTGGAGGAAAAAAGCACTAAACAGATCAGAATGGAGATCCTGGAACAGGCCAAGATCCAAAAAGGGTTGCCGAGCCAGTGATAATAATAACATGAACAGCCATACAAGATTAATTATTATAAATGTGATAGGTATTAAAATTTTTTTGGTGTTTACCTTCTTTCTTCAATAAGAAAGCATAATTCTTGTTGTTAGCATTACATTCCTTTAAGGCTGTTGCTACCTGATCATTTTGATCCTGTTTTTTGTGTATATTATACTTTCTGCACAAATTTGTGATATCTTGACTTGTTAATAGGGCAAGTCTTCCTAGTTTTGGTGTTTCCAATTTTCTTGAATCATCTAAAATTCTACTGGGTGACACCCCAGACATTAACTTCTCTACAATCCATTTTTCTTGTTCTTTTGAGAGACGCATGGTTCTTAATTCTTCTTTATGTCCCGCATGTGTTCTACAACAACTGACAGAAACTTGTCCTTGATCTCTTAGTCTACATACCAGCCTGGAAGGGCACACTCCTTTAATTTTAATTGATCCACCAGATTTCTCTGTCTTAATTTTATAGTTGGGCTTATATCCTAAAAATAGACAAGTATAAGCTTTAATTATTACAAGTAACAAAGTATTGCATCTACCGTTGATATTACTTCTGTTACACTCATAGTATAATATCTTATAATCATTTCCCTTAGTCACTCTACTCTTTGTATATCTTGTCTCAATTTTCTGCATATCTTTCCATGTCTCATATTCTTGTTTACTAGAAAATTCAAAAGTTATTAGTTCAATACTCACCTTGTGGTGGTCCTTGAGATGTTTTCGTAACTTCTCATGACTTTCACAATTAGTTTCTTGCTCACATAACGGACAAACTATATGATTAATTTTCTTCTTGCATACATCTATTTTATGCATTCTTTTGATATGACGATTTCGTAATTTTACATTTTTAAACGTTTTGCTGCAAAGGTGGCAGGCCCCTGAGGAAATTTCAGAGCTTATTGAAGTAGATGAAGTACAGGAATCCATAATTTCTTGCTAAAATAAAGACTCGGATAATTAAATATGGTGTTCTAACGAACAGGTTCTTCAAACAATTGAAATGAAAAAGTTTTAAATTGAAATTATTTATGTTAAGCTTGGAGTTGGAATAAAACCGGCGCCAAACAGAAAAAGATTTTAAAATACAGAGATTACACATAACCTCACAAATCATATGTCGATAACGACCAATCACAGCAAATGTACCTAGTGAATTTTACTGTAGTCTATATACTATATTTTTTAGAGAGAGAATTAACATTTTTAGCATAGAATAAGTTTTTATTTCTTATTTTATGGCTATATTTATTTTCCATTAAAATACTTTTTGAATTTTGCTGCCAAAAATTCAGAGGTTATTTTTTGAATTTGTCGCCAAATAAAATTAGTTTCGGCCCGTCCGCATTTGGCGCTAGAAACTCTCCCAAATTTTTCTATTGGACTTACTTTACTAGAGGGCTATGTACTGTGGTCATCTCAAGAGCTGTGAAGTTGTTTCATTTTCGTTTCATTTCATCATTTGTTGTAATTCTTGTAAAGCGCATTCTAAAAAATCTGTTTTAAAACCATGGCTGATGAAGAATTCGACGAAAATGATGTAGCAGACGATTTCGATGACGACGTAGAGGATGATAACATCGAGGAACTCGAACAACCCGAGGAAGATGGAGATAACATTGATATCCTTGCTCCAGGCCAAGCTGGTGGTGGTGTACCAAAAAACAAGAGAATAACAACTAAGTATATGACCAAATATGAGAGAGCCAGAGTATTAGGTACGTGCATCAATTAGTGATTTTCGCTTTCTTGTTATTCTGTACAGAATTGTAATGTACTGTAAATTTATTCCAGGTACTAGAGCCTTGCAAATAGCTATGTGTGCTCCTGTTATGGTTGAATTAGATGGTGAAACTGATCCATTGCAAATTGCTATGAAAGAATTAAAACAGAGAAAGATTCCTATTATTATTAGAAGATATTTACCTGACCATTCCTATGAAGATTGGGGAATAGATGAGCTGATTATCATAGATCACTAGATTGTAGAATTTTTATGTGAATATATTTAATAAATAGGTTTTTATATTACAGATATCTTTTCAATAATAGTTTAAAGTGTATTCTGCAGTATTTTCTAGCAATAATATAGTATGTGCATAGATGAGGAGTTGGAAAAGCATCATTTATAGGAAAATAGGGTGAATAACTAACAGTATTTCAAAATATTTCAACCCACACAACAATTCACTAATTTTGTTGAGCTATGGAGAAATACTTACAATTCCTAGTAACCAAACCAAGAAGTTTAGCTGCATTTATTGAAATAGAGTTTTAGAGAAAAATGACCAAAATGCTGAATAGAAGAAACATAATTCAGTAGCTTATTATTAATAGCATAGCTTATGTCAATTCTATTACCTTTATGAGAAAAACAACATTTTTTACATTTAAGTGGAGTTTGTTCTGATTGCACCAATTTTATAGTCTGTCTAAGTCATCTTGCAATAACGCTTGATCTTTTAAGCTATCTACAACTTTCCAAAACTTCAAGTCATCCACCAACATTAGACATTTGCTGTTTAGGAAACAGGAAGTGATATTGTTAATAAAGATATTAAAAAGAAGTGTGGTTTCCTTGAGGAACTCCAGATATTATGGAGATACTGTCAGACATATGACAACCTATCTTGACTCTGACTAGAGGTGTGCTTATTAGTTCTTTTGTACGAACTAGTTCAAGAGAACTAGTTTAGTGATCTCGTTTGCGAAAGAACTATTCACTGGTTGCCAGATGTCTCGTCTTTTCTTCAGTTTTCAGTTGGTCTTTCATTACAGTATGGAGTACAAGTAGTTTGGATTCGTAACCATTTCTTTCGATCATATGTTTAGGTTTCAATGTTTTAAATTATTATATGATTTCTTAGTTGTTCTTTATAATAATTTATTTTCTTAATCAATCCCTACAGATGAATAACAGACAAAATAGAAGTTTTTTATGGGATAATTTCGAGAAAAATGATAAAAATCAAAAATCTGCAAAATGTAATTACTGTTCATGTGATGTTAGTATTGCAAGTGGTTCATTGGGAAATTTATCAAGACATTTAAAAATGAAACACCCTGCCAGCAATCTCAAATATCATAATGTTGAAAGATACATAGAAAAAGGACACGAAAAATCAGAAAATACATTTAAAAGGTGGAACCTTTGATCTAGGTGATTAAACACTTTCTTACCAGTGTAAATAAATGATTTTTTAATTAATACAAAAGAGGGAATTGGAATAACATACTTTAGTGTCCGAATATCTTCTTTGTTTTTTTAAAATTAAGCACGCTAATTCAAGGATATACATGCAAGGAAGTGTCAAAATACCATGTTTTTGGAACAGAGGCCTGCATGATGTATCAAACATGACCTTGCATAAATATCTGAGTGCTCATCGTATCTCAAATTAGATTCAATCAGGGCCACATAAACACTTTTTGCAATCTTGAAATCTAAATGATGAGCAACTGATTTGACCGCAAGGCAACCCAATGATATCTTTTTGCTTAAAAACATACAGTGTGTTGCTCAAATTTAAGTTTATTATCAATATAGAGACCTAAAAATTTGTTTACAGTATCAGAACAAATGCCTTCATTGCCAGAATAATGTTGTTTAGATCATTCTTAAAAGAAATTAATTTGGTTTTTGAAAAATTAAGTATCAAATGATTAGCTTTGCACCACTCTAAGATTTTTAGCATATCACTACTAATAATCTTGTTCAGTACCTTAGAGTCCTTATTTTGCCAGAAAATTGTGGTGTCATCTACAAATATAGTAAACTGGCCATTAATGTCGAGGTTAGTTATGCTGTAAAATACTAATAAACTTCTAATTCCTTTAGTAAACCATGTTTTCTTACTTTTCGATTTAAGAATTCTTTTTTGAAATGCTAAATTGAATATTTTAAGAGTATAATGAAATTGATGAAGCAAATCTGGAGAGCAAAAACTATTATTCCAATCTTCCTGATTACATAATTTGATAAACCTGTCAAAATTACTTTTGCTGAAAATCCTACCCCATCTGGCTGTATAAGGTGGTTTCTTAAAGGGAAATTCACATAAAATGGATCATGATTTGATGAAAAATAGGGAATCACTCTGCACAGTCAGATCTGGATGTAGATTAGTACAAATATTATCCAATATGCTGTTATCTCTGTTTGGATTGGTAATCAGCATTCTCATATTAAAGCTATTAAGTAAATTTGTAATGGTAATAACATGGCTGTGTGATGAATCCAGATAATCAATATTAAAGTCGCCTGTCAATAAAAGCATTTTGTCAAATTGGCTTGTAAAAACTTCTATGGAAAAGCAAACAATGTGATGAAGGGGTAAAAATAATTGTGGGTAGCAAACTTAAAAAATATTTTATTAAATAACAATGTGGTCAATGTTTCCTTTTCTTTTTCCTGTCTATTTCATTTAACTCACTCTGTTGTTGTGCTGCATCCGAATAAATCCTTTTAACTTTATCTCTCCTTTCCATATCACTGAAAAAACATTAAAATGTAAGTTGTAAAAATCAAGGATTTCACACGAAGAAAAATATTTCTCCAATGAATATTACAAACCTCTGTATTTGTCTATTGACTTTAACTCTTCCCAAAAATGCAGTGTCCCTTCTAATTTCTCTAAGGGCACCTTTCTTCTCCCGTTTTACTTTGTGCATCAATTTATTAAACTGGGCTTTTTCCTTTGACTGGTTTTTATGTTGTTTTCCATCATACCTACAAAAAAATTGTATATAAAAATGATGCATTGAATCATCTAGACCAAAATACTTACACTGGTTGTATTCTGGGTTCATACAGCCTCAATGCTTTGGGCCTTGAAATTTCCATCACCAGATATTCCAAATTTCTTTCTTCCTTTGACCTTTTCAGGGAATCTACCAGCTGCTTTAGACTATTTTGTACAATTGTAGGATAGCTGGAAAAAGGTATCAACTCCAGATACTGCAAAACCTTTTCAAATATCTCCACATGACTGGAAAGTAGCTTATAATGATCCAAGAATTGTTCTAAAAGCTTTCCAATGTTATATAGAGCTCTGACTTGATATTCTGCTGTTATCTCTTGTTCACAAAAGTCTGTTGCATCTAGTTTCATACATGGCAACTGTTCTAAACTGAAATTTTCTATCAAGACTAAATGTGTAGCAGTTGATTTGAAAGGTGGTGGAATTTTCAGCAACCTTACACCTGCTTTTGGCACTGCCATGTGCAAAAGACCAGAAAGGAAGTTGATCACAGCTGGGAGGTACCTCTTTGATAAGGCAGAGTACTGAAAGAAGTAAGCCATAGTTAAAAATATGTTCAGTACATAACACAATTAACAATTTATAACATTATGATTTAAATCAAAACTATTTCACTGTAGGTTTCTGTGTTTTGGATTTGAAATTAATGTATTGAAAAAAAAAAACACTAATATTAATCGCATTACCTCTAATACTAAGGATGAAAGAAATAAACCATACGCAATGTCCTTTCTTTGCTTGACTCTGCATTTTGTCAACATCTGTTCCATAAATATATAACAAGGAGTAACTATTTGATGTCTAAAATCAGAAGTAGGAAATAATACACTGACTAGCTTGAGAAAAACTAAAACTTCTATACCAGGAAACACTTTGGGCCTCTTCTTGAATTCCTCAAACTTTTCTTTGATCACTTCTAGAACAGACGTATGAGAACTTTCTGGAATCAGTTTAACAAGATCATATATTTCAGGAACGAGACGTTTAAAGATATTAAAATTGTTTTTCATAGTTTTGGAGTCCTTGTTTTCTGAAAATAAGTCGTTAATGTATTGAAGGATGTAAGCAAATAAAAGGCCTAAACTTTCTTTGTTTTTATCTGACATACTAGGATGGTTACATTTCACCATTCGCTGTATGATGATTTCTTCATGACCAACATATTGTTCTAAAGTTTCAAGTAAACTTTCATAAGCGTTTGGTAGTTTAAATGTGAAAGGAATGTTGGGTGTGTCTTCATCTAAAGATTTATTAGCTTTTTTGTTAGATCTTTCTAAATTTACAGTATTCTTCACATCATTTACTGCAGTACCTGATAATTTTACACTGTCCTCTTCAAAACATTTTTGACTTATTGCACTATCCCTCACATTTTCATCAACATTCTCTTCTACATCATCCTCTTCTTGATCATTATCTTCATTCTGTACATTATTATCTATTTTATCTTCTTCAGCTTCACTTTCACTATCATCTTCCTTCAAATCTGAGAGATTATCTTCTGAATCAGTTTCCAATTCTTCATTTGAACCCTCATCCTCTTCATCTTGGTCTTCTTCAACTTCTGAATTGCCTTCTTCCTGGTTTTTAGTGGCTTTTAGTATAGTTCCATTTACATTTGCTTCAATTTGAACATTTGATTGACCTAAAAAAATAAATTAAATCAAGTATGGACTTCTGTATTCATATTGATTCTGTATTCATTGTAAAAGTATTCATACTGATTCATAAATAGTAGAGTAAATAGACTGGCAAAAGGCTTCTAGAATAGATTTTGGTGGGCACTTTGTTGCTAAAATGTAAAACCTATTTTTTTTCGTTTCTAATATCTTTCTAATGCAAAATCACTTGGTCGTCCAAAAATCGTAGCGGGAGAAGAGTGGTGGGGAGCCTTACAAAAAAGAAGTGCTAATTTTTTTTCGCCATTTTTCGGATCTACGATAACCGAAAATTCATTCCTCAAATTTTCATGTTGATCTGGACATTAGAAATATTTTTATTTTATTTATAAAAATACGTCAAACCATTGTTGTATATGGAGCGCCTTCATACAAAATCACTTGTTCTGAAAACCCATATTTTTAAAATTTTTTACCTCGCTCTACCTCGAAAAATATTGGGTTTAGCAAAAAATTACTTTCCATAAACATTATAGACCAAAAATCAGAGAACACGTGGGTTTTTTTAGAATTTCGATTGGATACTTAGTTTAAGAAAGAATTAAATTAATCGAACGGCATGTCACGACGGATAGCGCTGAACGCAGAGATGCGAGGAAGGGCGAGATTTCTAATCTGAAGTCAAAGCAAATCGACTCTAGTGATGGCGATGTTGTTAGGGTCGATTTTACATTGAAACGCTATTATGTTGTATATTCTATTGCGAAAGTGCATCATTGTGCAATATTTTTTACTAATAGCGCGAAATCCACTGAGCTGAGATTTTTAATATTAAAAGTTTTAAATTATTAAAAGTTATTAATTAGCTTATTGCTATAATAAAAATATTAAATATCTACTTAATATTAAAGTAAATATTTTTTTCATCTAGAAACGGATTTAACGAAAAGCAGCAGGTCTGACAGTGAACTTGAGTCAAAAATCAGATTAAGGCATGTTTTTTTCCATAAAGTCCATTTCCTTTTCAGTTTGTTGAAGGACGCGGAAACTGGAGAATACATTTTTGTTCTAGTTTTCGAAAAATGCATCCTTACTTCTTTGCATTTGGCCATGTGAACTATTCTTTTTTGGGGAACATTATATTTGTTGGACATGTACAAATTTGCTGATAAGTATCCAGAATTTCATGAAGACTTTATTAGAGGAAATTTTGTTGTGAAAAGTTTGAACAGAAAGAAACTTTTACCAACTATTTGTAGATATAGCTTTAAACACATAAATACAAACTCAAAAGATGCAGGAGGAATCGTGTGATTTACTAAAACCAGCACAAAACTAGACGAATGGTTTTTAAGCTACAATATGATTGGCATGATGGTAGATGAATTTCGTGCATCATGAGACCTAAGCAACCACTCAAGTCAAAACGTAGAAAGTAGAAAAAACGGATGAAAATTGATGAATATTCTGTACAAAAACTACATGATCAAATTTTTACGATTTAATGTATTTTTAAAAAGCGTAGATCGTCTTCTCGTAATTTCAGCTAATGAGATTGCATCGCCAAATGTTCAAACATCCTTACTAAATAATAAACAAAAAAAAAAATGAAAAAGAGAGCCTAGCAAAATTTATTGTTACTGTTGGAACTCCCAATTTTTATCAGCACAGAAAAGAGAATAATCTTCCAACACTTCGTCGCGCAGATACCTATAAAACTGTCTCTGAAAAGAAGAAAATAATTCAAGCTGAGCAAGAATTTTTACAAAAAATACTAGCAACCAAGGCAATTGAAAGAGACATAAATATTATGAGGATATTTTCAAATAGGAATTGACAGCATATCCAATGTCACTTGTACCAGCAGGAGTTTTATCGATACCATAAAATAAAACTGCCTTAGGTTCTATAATAGAACAGTTTACAGTTGTTACAAAATCACAAAACGTGTCACATTTTTGATGGTATGGGATTGATTCAAGCCGTTGGCAAACCATCAAATGCCAAAACATTTGACGACTATGCAAGAATTTTGAAATCAATAGTGTTCAAGAACCCCTACAGCGTTAAAAGGATCGATTTTGTTTTGGATCACTACAAGGAATCTTCCATAAAAAACTGCACAAGACAAAAGAGAGGCGCCGAAATTGAATTCAGCTAGTTAAATATTCCTTAACAAATTGTACCGCTCACTTCGTATCCACCAGAGGATTTTGCGACGTTTTACATTACAAAACAAATTTTGGTTTGAATTCTGAAATATTAGTCTCATCACATAAAGAGGCCGATACCAGAATAATATTACACATTCTGTCAGCAAAAATGGAGGCATATACAAAATGTATAGTCGACTGTTAAGTTACCGATGTGCCCATTTTAAAGACCTTTCAACTCCAGAAGTTTAGATGAGGGTTGGAACAAAGGACAACGAAAGATTTATAGGTATCCACGAACTCTATGGATTACTCCCTAAGGAAATGTTGACCAGCCTTTCATATTGGAAGGTATTTCTATTAAATTATAGTCTCCTATCTAGAGTGGGAAGTGAAGAATATTTGAGCAAAGATGTTTTCGATGATATGATATTGTTAAATCTGTTATTCTTCTTTATACACCTAACGACAATATTAAGTGTATTAATACTCTAAGAGGTATTTTGGCCACTATGAAACCTATTCATAAACTGCCTCCTACTTTAGACAGTCTGAGGCAACACTGCCTTCGTATACACTTCCAGACAAACATATGGCTATGTAGTACGACACCAAGACCATGTCTGCCAAATCCATTGCTAAGTGGCTGGAGTAAACAAAATGGAGAGCTGGTACCAGTTTTAAGCACGGAACCCATGTTGACGAAAGATACATATATTCTGAATAGTTGTAAATGTAAAAAAGGTGAGTCAACTTTTGCCTTTTTATGTGAAGAATAATTATATTAGCTTTTTTTTTATAATTTTCAGACTGTACAGGGCCCCAATGTCGTGTAAAAGCAAACAGATCAAATGCATTGGTTCTTGTAAATGTGTGGTCCAGGCGAAATGTGGCAATAAAGGTAATATACGTGAAACAATTTTAACCGTAGAAGATGTTAGTTCTTCTGAGAATACTGAAGAGTCTGACTTAGAATAAGATAACTAACATAAGATATCTAGTGAGTAAGAAATAGGTAAGTACATAGATTTAATTGTTTTTATTACTATCCTTTGTTCTTGAATCAGAAATGTATTGCCAAGGAAAACCGATGCCATTAGTCCTTAGTAAGCTTTATAATAATAACAATAATCTGTACGAAAATTTTTGGGGATACGGGATACCTCTACATACTAAATCACCTAGGGCTCGATAACACAGAAAGAGTCCCACCAGAGCTCAATCCTTTTGATATCGTAAGTATCTGAGATAAGTGAATTTTTCCCTTTGAGGGAGTGCAAGCCGTATGGCTAAATCTGGATAATATTAATAATTTAATAATAGTAATAATAAGTATCCAACCTTAAAGATATACAACAGTACCTATTATGATAACATAAATACTACTATATATTTTATCACTTAACACATACAGTATTCTAAAAGTGTTCTGACAACAAAACGAGCCAAAGAAGTCACTATTTACGCTAGAAGTATTCATCCTCCTTATAATCAGCATCACAATGAAAAAACGACCATAACAACATCGTCATCAATAGTTTGCGGTCGATTTGCGGATGACTTTGGCACAGGAATCTCGCCCTTCCTCGCATCTTTGCGTTCAGCACTGTCAGTCGTGACATGCCATTCGATTTATTTAATTTTTTCTTAAACTAATTATCCAATCGAAATTCTAAAAACCCACGTGTTCTCTGATTTTTGGTCTATAATGTTTATAGAAAGTAATTTTTTGCTAAACCCAATATTTTTCGAGGTAGAGCAAGGTAAAAGATTTTAAAAATATGGGTTTTCAGAACAAGTGATTTTGTATGAAGGCGCTCCGTATACAACAATGGTTTGACGTATTTTTATAAATAAAATAAAAATATTTCTAATGTCCAGATGGGTATGCAAATTTGATGAATGAATGTTCAGATATTGTACATCCGAAAAACGATGAAAAAAAATAATTGCATTTTTTTTTGTAAGGCTCCCCACCACCCCCTCCCACTACGATTTTTGGACGACCAAGTGATTTTGCCTTACAAAGATATTAAAAACCAAAAAAAATGGGTTTTACATTTTAGCAATAAAGTTCCCACGGGATAACACAATAGGATCCTGTTTAAACTATACTAAAATGACTTTAAATGATAAACACTAATTTTCCAATCTCACTAGTTGACTCCTATACTAACCTTCAGTATTATAGCTCAAAGTATTGTCTTCTTGATCATCTACATCATCAAAAACAAATCCATCATCCAAATCATCTGCACTTCTATGATACTGCTTGGGCTTTTCGTCCTCATTATTATTCATCCTTCTTAGCCTCTCTTGCTCCAACTGTTCTAAATTTTCTTTCTCTTCTTTGGCTATTTCATCTTCAGTTTTTAATCTGTCTGAAACTGTCCCCCTTTTCTCAAACATTAACTCCCTCATTACTTTGTCATAGTCATCAATTGGTGGTTTTTTAACTTCTTCCTTATTTCGAGAATTTTGACTAACTAATGGAATGAGATCTTTCCATTCTGTGTCTAGTTTTTCTGTTAGTTCGAGAGTGGCTTCTTTCAGCTTCTGTTTTTCTGCTTTTCTTTTCTTGGACTCGACAATAAGTTGGTTTATTAAATCTTTGTGGGTCATAGCTCCTAAAAATCAAAATATATCTTAATAAAACTGTATAAAATGTACAATAAATCTACTAACCTTCTTTTCCTGTGTTTGTAAATAGCCCTCCGCCAAAATGAGCTTCTTTTACAAAATTTGACTCCAAATTTCCAGTCTTTTTTTCGCTATCGGACAAGTCTTCATCATCTGATCTAGGATCGTCAAATTTTTCAATTTCGTTAAGTGTCTGTCCTTTATGAGTTAAAATTTCATCGTCGGCAAGATTAAAAATACTCTTTCTATTATGGGCTTTGACTTTCAGTGCCGTAAACCTCGCCAAAGCTTTTTCTTCACTGTCCATGTGAGCTTTCTCGCCAATTCGTCTGTCGAGAAATTTATTGTTTTTATTTTGAACCTTGTATTCTTCCAGTAAGGTAGTTTTTCGTTTATGGATGGCTTTAGCTCTGGAGACACCTGGAAGACCTCTATCATTCTTTTGCTTCTTGCCTATAACTTGTAGCTTTTCCCTATTTACATGAACCTCGAAGGGATTCGTCTTTTTCGGTTCTTTTTTAACATGAACACGCTCAGCTGATACTCCCTTTTTGTTTTTTACTTTCACCATTGTTACTAAATGTAAAAATGTTCAAGATAAATATCAGTTAATTTTTTAAATAAAAATAAATATTAGTTTACTTTTAACATGAGCACATTATTGAACCTAACCTTAAATAAATAATGTGTCAAATTATTTCTACTTCTGTTCTAGTATAGGCAATACTACATGCATTAAATTATTAAGAAAATTGCCTATCTGTAGTACTCTCTTTTATATTAAACTTTGAAACATAATTTATAATACTGTGATCAGTTTAAAAATATTTACAGTTTTCATTATGTAACAATTCTCATTTACACCAAGTATTTCCTGATATGTATCAATATATATCGTATGTATATATATGTATATCGACGTCTATGTAAATAAACTTATGTTGCTTACTGGCAATTCATTAGTGCAGTGTTTCCCAAATGTCTCAAAATTGCGGACCCCCAAAATTAGACAATAGGATCATGGGGACCCCAGAAACAGTTTCGTTAGAAAAATAAAAAAACAACTATTGCGTTTTTTAAATATGTTATTTAATTAATAATTAATAAAAGAAAATAGAAATAAAATACAATGATTACATTATAAAACTTATAAATTTTCAGCAGTTTTAAATTTTAATGAAAAGAATGGAACACTGATTTTTCCTTCATAATTTTTTGTAAATCAGGTCTAATATTTGAAATTTTTAACCTTAGATCTGAAACAACATCCAGTCGATTTCTTTGTTTTGATTTTAAAATAACGTATACAGAGAAAGCCTGTTCACATAAATACGTCGTACAAAATGGAATCAAATGTTTCATAGCCTTTTCGGAGAGATCGTTGTAATCAGAATTAATTTTAATCCAAAACTGAATTAAATCGTTGTCGTTAAAAATATCTTTTTTAGAACTGCTACAAG
The DNA here is from genome assembly GCA_918026665.1 of Diabrotica balteata. Lineage (NCBI taxonomy): Eukaryota > Metazoa > Arthropoda > Insecta > Coleoptera > Chrysomelidae > Diabrotica > Diabrotica balteata. The sequence goes on from OU898280.1 coordinate 2,371,049, forward strand.
ACAAGTCCACGAGCTGATCTTGTTGTTTTTTTGTAAGACTAGCATTTTCTTCAATTCTTGATGTAACAAACGGGTTTCTAATCCAGCTGTTTTCATCATTTGGTGCAGGAAAATATTCACGAAAACTTATAACTACATTCCGCAAATGCTCGCAAATTATAAGTTGAATCTCTTGTGGCAAAGTTTCTTCCTCGGATTTCAGAAACGAATCTAAAGTCGGAAATGAACTTGATCAAATGAAAGAAAAAGAAATTGGAAATAAATTAAGCACAAATGGGCAAGGGCTTGACACATAAAAATAGAGACAAGATACAGAATTCAACTTTAATGAACTTAGTAAAGGGAAAAAAGACAAATTAATGATAAAAGTGTACAAAATAAAAGCGAAGAGAGAGAAAAAGAAGGAAAAATATATACATAATGGATAAAATTAAATGGGTACTGTAAAATTTCTCAGATAATATAAACTATGCAAAATACAGGTTAAAGTAGTGTTAAATCCAATGAAGAAGACCTGCAACGACTTATAAACGTGGAACCGAAGCATGTGATGAATATGGGCTAAAACTTAATATTTCTAAGACAAAACTTACGGTCGTCAGCAAAACGGAGTTACAGCCAACGAACATTAGAGCGTATGGAACAGAGTAAGAAAAAGTCCACAATATTACCTATTTGGGCGCAAACGTTAACGATAATTGGGATATAAATAAAGAAATAAGAATAAGCATTGAAAAAGGCAGAGCCGCCTTCCATAAATTAAAGAAAATTCTAATTAAAATAGATTTTACGTTAAACCTTAAATTCAGATTAGTACGCTGCTACATATTCTTCACATTGCTGTATGGTATGGAGAGCTAGACCTTTACATGAGACATTAATGAAAAAATTTAAGATCTTTGAGATGTGGATTTATCGACGAGTATTGCGGATAAGTTGGGTTTATCAAATAAGAAATGAAATACATAGTTTTACATTGAATGAAAAAGAGCACAGAAATAACAAAAACGATAAAAATTAGAAACTTACAATATTTCGGTCATGTAATGAGATATCCAGAGAGGTATAACCTTCTACACCTCATAATTCTAATACTGATAATAATGATACATGGCTAAAACATCGAGGCTATGGGCGAAAATGACATGTATAAATATCTAGGAGTAAAGCAAGCGCGGAAAATTGACCATAAACAAATGAAAATCGAATTAACATCAGAGTTCATACGAAGGGTAAAACAGCTACTCCGCTCATATCTTAGTAGTAAAAATTTGTTTAAGGCATTAAACACCTACGAATTTTCCGCGCTTAGCTACTCATTTGGGATTATTAAGTGGACTAAAACGGATATAGAAACTCTTCAGCGAAAAGTACGAACACATCTCACAAAGGCACAAAAACACCATCCTCGAAGTGCAGTAGAAAAAACGACATTACCGCGGAATTTAGGAGGACGAGGACTTATGGATATCAGCGAACAATTAGAAAATCAGATTACTAATTTAAGAACTTATTTTCAGGTGCAGGCGGAGACATCTACTCTTCATCGCGCGATTTGTGCAATAGATGACACACAATCTATCAAACTGAGGGAACAAGAAATGCTCATAAACCATTTTAACTAAAACAAAAAAATGCGCATCTGGATGGGTAAACCTCTGCACGGGCGACATCCAAATGAAGTCAGCCAAGACTATGTCGACAATATAGCGTCGAACTATTGGTTGACATCAGGAAAGATGTTCCCTGAAACAGAAGGTTCATTGTTTGCCATTCAGGATCAGGTTATACCAACCAAAAATTACCTGAAATATATTGTCAAAGACCCTCAGGTCCAAAACGACCAATGCCGATATGGATGTCAAGCCCAAGAAACCATCCAACATCTTACCGGGGGCTGCCAGGCATTTGATACAACTGAATATAAGGAACGGCATGACTCAGTAGGGAAGATCCTCCATCAAGAGATAGCTTTTAAATTGGGACTTCTACAAACAAACCATCTCCCATATTATCAATACGTTACTGAGAGTATGCTTGAGATTGACAAATAAAAGCTATACTGGGATCGCACTGTGCTCACAGACCAAACTTAAGCACATAATAGACCATATCTCGTGCTAGTTAATAAACTAACGAGACAAACAACATTAATCGATGTGGCGATACCTAACAACAATAATTTGCGTACAGAGATCTGGAAACACAAATAAGGAGACAATGGAGAATGGAAAGTACCCAGACTATACCTATTACTCTTTCTACCACTAGAGTCATTCCGAAGAACCTCGTAGACTGGGTCTAAATGAAAATCTATATAAGATCATGCAGAAAGCTGTGCTACTTTCGACGTCCAGATGCGTGCGAAAATTTTTGGGAGATAAACCGACGTACCAAGTCACCTAGAACTCGATAACATGGAAAGAGTCCCACTAGAGCTCAATCCTTTTGATACCGTAGGTATCTGGGATGAGTGAATTTTCCCTTTAGAGGGAGTGTGAGCCGTACGGCTAAATCTGGATAATACTAATAATAAGATCGCCGGAAGGAGGGGCCCAGGCTGATGAAGAACATCCTGGCTCGGAAATCTCCGAGATTGGTATCAAGAGACCACTGCTAATTTATTAAGAGCCGCCGAAAACAAAGTTATTATTGCCAATATGATCTCCAACGTTCGATAATCGGAAAGAAGAAAAAGATCACAAATTGGGGGAAAAGGAGAACTACGTTGTAAGAAATAAGGGTAAAGTGTGAGAGCTGTGAGAAATAAATACAAACAGAGAAAAAAATCGGACAACGCAGTATATTTAATATTAAACTGTTTTATATTTTGGATTTTTGGCTCAATCTAAGAAAAAAATCGTTTTCATCCTCTTATCAATTTTTGTACCGTATCAAGCGACAAGAAACTTTCAGCACGTCCATGTGGTTCGTAATCTGCGACTAGAAATAACAAAGTTAAGAAATTATCGTCTGAAATTCAATAGAGCCATTTAAGTCAATCAGGCCAGGATGAATAGGGGGTAGACGATCGCTGAATGTTGAAAATGCTAAGTAAATAGACTGCGACCATATTTTATGTTTCGGTTTTTTAACACGTGTATTATTTTGGCTCGTGTGTTTTAACTGCCGTGTCGTGTAGGTTTTTATTATAGCTCTTCATACGGTGAATGGGATAGTTATTCTGTCACGTTGTTATTGGTACGAAAAAATGACACAAAGTAAGAGAAGTGAAGTAAAAATAATACTATACTCGATTTAGAAATGCATGATAGCCCAGTTTTTATGATCTTGGGTGGCCCAAATTCTAAGTCTTGTTCATTTGTATTTTATGTTGTATTTTATTGTCAACAAAGATGTTTGGACAAACGGTACAGTGGTATCAAAGTTTTTTGTAAAGGGGATGATGCCAATGTGACTAGATCCTCTTTAAACATATTCCGTGATTTTGTTAATTTTTTCCATACTTTCTAGTGTAACTTTTGAATGGGTCACCCCAAAAATGATTTGCTTAGGTATAAAAATGATCTTCCCAATCCCACTGCAGTACACTTGGAAGCCACTGCTTCTTTGAATGTCCAACACTCAGTAACTATCCTTTGTTCAGCCACAGTCTAACCAAAAGACAGTAGGCCTACATCTTCTACAGCACTCAAACCAAATGCGAGTCCTGTTATAGCCACTGGTAATCACGAAGACTACAATTATTCAAATGTAAGGCAACAAGCATCCCATACTTCTTCAGATACGGTAGAATCAGATGTCTCGAAGGCTTTAATCCTAACAGAATAGCCAGAAACCTCTGTCTCTACCTTTGCAATAGAACAGAAGCTAGTTCTGCAAACAAAGTTCAAGTAGAAAAGAAAAGCTCTGTCTCGCCAATGGCAGCTAATCTGGAAAGCTCAACGTAGATGGCGCTAGCCTAGTTGGAGGTCATGTCAACTGTCCAAATCTGTATATTTTTAAGTAAATATTGCATTTATTTCGCTGTGTAGATTAAATTTGGGATGATAAGATGCCTCAGTGTTGTGCTGTTCATTTGTGTTCATCGAGAATATCAGAACACAGGTTTCTCAAAGATAATCTGATGAGAAAAAAGTGGATTGTGGCAATAAGAAGAGATAAATGTGTGCGACAGAAATGCATTTTTACTCGTATCTACAATAAACTAAATATTATAAATAAAGGATAATATTTGTATGCTTTATGTTAGCATATTTTCGTAGCAACATAATAGATAAAAATTAATAAAGTTAACATAAATACTATTTTTTTGTCTTTTATTTTGTTATACAGATTAAGATTATCTGTACTTCAGTAAGAAATAGTATTTTTTCAGCTAATTCTATAACCATATACTACTCAAAAAATTCTTTGGCTTGAGGGATTGTTTCATTCTGAATTAAATCATTTTTTCTACCTATAGAAATACAGAAATACATCTCACATCTTTTTTTGTCCAAGTGAAAAAATCAGAGAACTCACGACCAGTGACTAACATCTGAGTTTGCACTTGATTATAATAATTTGCATTTAATTTCAAACGTAATTAGGGATAGTTAACTTCCAACACAGTTAGTTATTCCACAAGTCCAGCAGGAAAAGCAGCTAAATAAGGATGGTACACTATCAGTAAAATTAGGCATATTTCTGTATTGTTGTGGTCTTGGATTATAACAGAAGTTTGTCTTTTGCTTTTTTTGCACATTGCATACAGGAACTATAAAATTTATTTATTCGGCTTTCTTTGGCGATACTTCCAGTCTGCTCTTTTTTTGGCATATGCCAAACTTGCTTTCATTTAGTGCAGGTATCTTTTATGTATCATTTACCACGATCTTTCAGGTTTAGTAAAGCATCGTAATAGCAACATGTTTTCACACTGCTCGATCTGTATCGCTTGCCAACAATACATTAATATAATGCTTCAGTAATACTTTCATCGATGGAGAGGACCAGTTTTACACTGTATGTAAGTGCTTTGGTCATTTCACTGTTGACTTGCACTCGGTAAACATGATATTCATCTGTTTTTGATTGACCAAAAGCTAACAAAAGATTATTTTGCATCATACTGTAGTTTTTTCTGTGGACTGCGATACACATGCTCATTCCTTCTGCTAACTTATAAATACATAGAAAATAGTTATTTGTGTCGACGAAATCTATTAGAGAAATTTCTGAAGAGTAGTGAAATTCATATTAGTGACATATAATGTCATGTCGCAAAATTATTATTTCGATTATATGCAGCCCAACCTATAATATAATATAGAATACCTAATCAGTTTCTGGAGAGGCAAAGCAATGAACTTCTGGCAACGACACAAGTATCTTTCATACATATATCAAAAGTGATGATTCATAATGTGTTTTGTTTTAAGGCAGCACAAAACTGTATTCAATGTATGGTAAGCTAAAATTACTATATTTTAGTTACATGACAATATTAGATCAAATCCAAATACATCACTATAATACTCAGACCAATATAAAACTTTTTATTATGGTCTAAGATGAATCAATGAAGACGATGATTTATGTACTTTAATGTCTTCTTTTTTTTCCAGTAATGCTCTCATTTTTTCTCAATTCTTTTATCAAGTCGCAAATAGACCAAGATCCGTATTTTTCTGTCATAATTTAATAAATCGCAATAAATATAACAAAAATACCATACAAACCCAAAGAATTGTCAAAATGTGTTGACCTCCAACTACACTATCGCCAACAAGAGGGAGCAACGGTGTACATAGCTGCCATTGGACCTTCTTTACAAACACGTAAATAATTCGAGTAATTGTTGTTAGAAATGATGAAAAAAGATAGAAGACCACAGTGTTCACGGAAGAAACGAAAAAGACTGGTCACCGACTGTGAAATTATCACTGGCAAAGATTAACAAATAAAAAAAGGACAAGAGGAGAAAGAAAAAATGAAGAAATTGAAAAAAAAAAACGAAACGAAGCTAAACGAAGTAGGTCTACACTAAGCTTTTAAAAACATAAGAAAAAGAACAGTTTTGGTTGTGTAATGAAATGCAAAACCTTTATAAACTAGGTTTTAATATACAAGAAATTAGCATTGTTTTGTTTGAATGAATAACATGACAATTACATATGACATTAACTAAAACTAAGATGACAAATGACAAACACAGTTCACAGACCACAGGACATTCACCCCAACTTTATTTTTGAACAAAGTCTTTAAGGTAAGCAGGAGTGTTTCTTTCCCTGGTACCTCTTCTAATAAGACTGTGTTTATTTTCTTCTTCTAAAACACTTTCAATATGACCTTGATCTTCCAGAATGTTAACAGGAGAAATATTTGGATTTTCCTCACATATACTCAATCTAGGGCTTGGTGGATCTTTAATAAACTGTTCATTAGAAACCGCAGATTCCGATCCACTAACACAGTCCAGAGATGCATCTCCTCGTGGTGCAAGTTGTCTTAAGGCTACTGTTGTTTCTTTACCATCTTCACGTCTAACAACAGCATAGTTTGGATTTGCTTCAATTAGCTGTACTTCTTCAACGAGGGGTTCATATTTGGACTGCCTCACATTTTTTTTCATAAATACTTTTCCGGGGGTTATCAACCATGAAGGAAGTGCAGCTCCATTTATAGCTTTTCTGGAATGATGAAACATTCGCTCATGAGGGGTACTGTTTGTAGATGTACACAAAAGAGAACGAATTGAATGAAGAGCTATCTCAACTACTTCTTCCCACTGTTCAGTTTTTAAATGTTTAGATTTTAATGCAAGAGAAATAGTTTTCCATATAATTCCATTATATCTTTCTGTCTGGCCATTTCCTTCAGGATTGTAAGATGTTGTTCGGCTTGTTGGTATTCCTTGTGAATGGAGAAATGTTTTGACTTCTTGAGACATAAATGCCCCCCCTTGGTCTGAATGGATATAACTAGGCATTCCAAATAAAGAGAATAAGTTTGTAAGACACTTCACAACAGTTTTCGCTGAAACATCTTGACATGGATATACAAAGGGGAATCGAGAATATTCATCAACAATTGTTAGGATATATTTGTTATGAGATCTAGATGGAAGCGGTCCTTTAAAATCCAGAGACAATCTTTCAAAAGGCGAAGTAGCTTTAATTAATCTCCCTTGAGTTTTCAAAAACTTTGGTTTTATTTCTGCACAGATAGGACAGCGATTGGTCATTTCACGGACTTCATCAATAGTATATGGTAAGTTGCGTGTCTTTATCCAATGGACCATTCTGGTGATTCCTGGATGACACAAGGATTGATGTAGTTCAAATAGACTTGGTCGAGGATTTATTGAACAGCTCACTCGTGAGAAAGTATCTGGCACTACATTCTCAACTCCTGGTCGGTACTGAATATCGAAACTGTAGCATGATAATTCAAGGCGCCATCTGATAATCTTCTCATTTTTTATCTTACTAGTGTGGCGCATATTGAACATAAAAGAGACAGACTTTTGATCAGTTATAAGTCGAAAATGTTTACCTATCAAGAAATGTCTCCATTTTCTAAGAGCTTCCACTATTGCATAAGCCTCTTTTTCCACTGATGAATGATTTCTTTCACTTTTTGATAAGGTTCTTGAAAAGAAAGCAACAGGTCTTCCTCCTTGGCTAAGAGAAGCAGCAATACAAAAATCTGAAGCATCAGATTCAACGATAAAAGGAATCTTGTCATCAATTGTAGTAACAGCTGAAGAAATAATTTCAGATTTAAGAATTTGGAAAGCTTCAGCTGCTTGTTCTGTTAAAGGAAAAGTATTGCATGTGACTAGTTTTTGTATCTTTTCTGAAAATTGTGGGATAAATTTGGAATAATGTGCAAACATTCCGACAGCTCTCTTTAGTGATTGTGAATCGTTTGGTAAGGGTAACTTCTTTAATGGTTCAAGTCTTTCAGGATCAGGTTTTAAGGTCTGATTTTCTATTTGATAACCCAAAAGTTTGATTGAATTTAGTGTATAAGAACTTTTATTTTGATTTATTGTTAGATTGTATTTCTTCGCTACTTCCATAAATTTATTAAGATTTTCATTATGTTGTTGTTGATTTAATCCACAAACCGTAATGTCATCAAGATATGCATACACACCTTTTAAATGTTCGGATTTAATAATACCATCGATAACCCTTTGAAAACAAGCCACTCCGTTGGTTACCCCAAAAGGAATCCGGCAAAATTGGTATAGTTGGCCGTTGGCTTCAAAAGCAGTGTATATTTTCTCTTCATTTTTAATTGGAATTTGATGGTATGCATTTTTAAGATCAATAGTACTGAAGACAGAATATCTTGCTACTTTTCTAACAATATCTTCAACATCTGGGAGAGGATAGGCATCTAAGTAAGTAAATTTATTAATTGTTTGTGAATAATCTACCACCATTCGCTTTTTGTGTGTTTCACTTTTTGTAATAAGTACTTGTGCACGCCAAGGAGAGTTGCTTTCTTCTATGATTCCATTCGATAGCAGATACTGTATCTCGTCAGATATGAATTTTCTATCTTCAGTTGAAAATTTTCTTGATTTAGTTGCCCTCGGTTTGCAATCATTTGATAGATTGGAGAATAATTTGGGTGGCTCTATATTTAAGTATGCCAAACTACAAATGTTATCTATATGATCAATAACTAAAGGCATTTTTGAGCCAGCAAAAGTGATTTCTAGAGAAGAATGTTGTTTAAGCAAGTCATGACCTATAACTACATCAGCACATAAATCTTGAATTATTGATAATTTGACATTTTTATATGAATGTTCGTTTATTTCTAAATTAACAAAGCAGTGTCCTGAGATAGTCGTTCTGAGTGCTGTTGAAGCCATTATTATGCTTGCATGACTTCTAAATGTTTTCACGTTTATAGACAATGCATAATTCTTACTGATATATGACTCAGAACTACCTGTGTCTATTAAACTTTCAGCTGTATTTCCATTCACCTTTATCTCAGTAACACTTTTAGATAAGCATTGAGGGGCAGCAGCAAGATTTCTAACATTCGAACTAGATGTAGTAGTAGCTAAAACAGCAGCTGATACTGAATTGGGCATCTGAAGCCTACATACCTTGGAAAAATGTCCAACTTTCGAGCATTTCTTACAAACTTTGTCTCTAGCAGGGCATAGGCTACGAGGATGCCTTTCAGTTGATCCACAAAAGTAACATTTCCAACTTTTCACAGCAGCAGAAGTATAATTAGTGTGCTCTCTGGTTTCAGAAGAAATTGCATTAATAATTTGTACAGGAGTTGTATAAGCCTCAGAGTGTTTTGAAGCTGACTCCAGAGACTGGGCTTTTACTATGGCATCTTGCAGAGTAATAGTGTTGTTTTCTAGTAAACGTTGTCTTATGTCATTAGAAAGAATGCCATTAATAAAAGAGTCTCTTATATAATCTTCTCTATTTTGGTCTGCAGAAACGGCTAGAAAATTACAGTCTTTGGAAAGCACTTTAAGATGTTGAACGTATTGACCTATATTTTCACCAGTTTGTTGTTTTTTTGTCATTAGGATATGTCTGGCAAAAATTTCATTTTTGGGTTTAACAAAAGCTGCTTCAAGAATACTTTTGGCTTCAGAATACTTTCTACAATCAGAGATGAGTTCATAGATATTGTTGCTCACGTAATTTACCAGTAGTTTGAATTTCTCCTCCTCTGAAACATCAATCACAGAGGAAATAAAGTTTTCAAAGGTAGCTTTCCAATGCATCCATTCTTGAGACGATCTAGGAGAGTTAGGATCAGCATCGAATCTGTCTGGTCGTAGTAGCTTATCCATATTTGATATTTCTTGTATATTAAATTGTAATGAAATGCAAAACCTTTATAAACTAGGTTTTAATATACAAGAAATTAGCATTGTTTTGTTTGAATGAATAACATGACAATTACATATGACATTAACTAAAACTAAGATGACAAATGACAAACACAGTTCACAGACCACAGGACAGGTTGTATATCAGAAAGTGGTGATGTTGATTTGCAAGATATTGTACAAGAAAATGAAAGATATTTAGATAGCGAGAAGAAATTTGAAATGTTATGTAATAATATTGATGGATTTCCACACCTGTGGAAATTTTCTGCAACTAGGCCTTAATAACATGGTCAAAAAAGTTGTAATATTTCAATAAAAGTTAAAAGAAAAATATTTTCCAGTAAAAATCTTAAACTTTACAGATGACCAGGTTGAAATTTCATTGATGCAGAAATCTTTGAAGTCTTGGAAGTGGCCAGATAAAACAGATATTGGAAAATACGATTGGGATGACGTTATTGGTGCAATTAAAGAACCACAAATTATTTCTAAAAGAGGGTTTTTTCATGTGAAAGAATTGCAGCATTTGTGGGACATTATATGAGATTATAAAAGATTCTTCACTAATCTTATTTTTCAATTTGCAGTTTCTGTTTCATGAAGAATTTTGTTTAGGAATATATTAAGATATTAGTTTTGATTTGTTCAGTTTTAATAAACTCCCTAAATGTAAGTTAACAAACTCTTTTAATGTTATGGCCTTAAATACAAGTTGTTAGCTGCAAACTGTGTATAATTTGTTCATAAACCTTATCTGCTCTACGAGACGATACCTTTACATTGAGTCCGCTCAATTTAAATTATTTTTTGAGGTCTCCTTGAAAAGTGTAAAGATATGCAATTAGGCCCAGATAGCGCACAATGATTTTTACCAGGTCTGATGAAATTTGCTGGCCGCTGACTGGCTTGGCTGGCAGCTCCAATTACCCCTGTTAATTGAGGTAATTGAAACCACCGTACGTACAATTTTATGATTTATTTTATTATTACTGGAATACTTTCAATTAAATTAAGGTTTCATACATTTAAACAGTATTAAATAAACGTCATGTTTTTATACCAATAGTTTAAAATTTACTTAAACTTTGATCATTGTCTAACTAAAAATCTGAGCCGAACGCAGATTTGTTGTAAAATTATGATCCAATTACCCAACTTACTCTATATCTCGTTACATATAAGCTATCTACGGTTCACACAGTATTTGAATAATTTTAGTTCTCTAGTTAGACTCTTAATGACGTAAATGTTTAGCCTAATATTGGATCTGTCTCTGACGACACACACAACCCATTTGTGTATTGTCACGAAGTCATATAAATTTTTTATCATTAAGAATTGTATTATTTCGAATTGTTTGCGTCATCGATACATGAAACTAAATCCGGTGAATTGCAGGAATACGATCCGGGTCATATCTGCTTCGGACAGTTTATTGATGCTATTTTGTTTCATAATTTCACTAGGGAGGTTTATAGACATCGAGGGGAGAGCATCGCTGACATATACTAAACGATTTTTCTCGGGGTGGTAACAGATTTGATAATACAAGTTTTTTATTCGCATCTTTTAATGTGTCCATTATGGGCACCTGTTAGGATCTTATTATAGGAAATATTTTCATGATCATCAAAATTTTTAACCAATACTGTAGCGAAAAGGCTGAAAAAAGTAGTTAATAAAAAGCTTCTCGTTCACCATTACTTGATGAGCCCATCTTGCTCAGTTTGGGAGCTTCATTGGGGGTGGGTAAGGATATAAATGATAGAAAAGTACAAATTATGGACAAATAGATAAATGATAGATAATAATTAGATAATAAAATATAACGGTTTGGCAAAGAAAAACACGAAACACAGAATACAGCTTACAAAGCCATCTTCGGAGCTATGCTACAAGAGATAAATGAGGTAAATAACTAATTTTAATTTAACAATGATTCACTTACGTCAAATATTAAGTGTCCTAGTAGGATAAATCATGCGATAAGCAGAAAAATGCTGGTTCTACTTTCTATTTTTTCTTTTCTTTCTTTAATCAATGAAAAAACACAAAGGATTGTACCAGGTGGTCCAATAAGCCGATATCTCGGCTATATATCAGAAACTATTCATGTTATAACTTTAGGAGAAAAAATTTCTTAGTAAAAGTGGCCAAGAGAAATCGCTGGAAATAACTTTTAAGTTTCTGGGTTAACCGCTAGGGGGCGTAACCTGTGAAGAAAACTTTGAAAACCAGTTTTTTTAGAAATATGCCCAATTGTACCAAGTGTTAAATAAGTAAACTAGAAATAGGCCTTAATTCTTTACAAAGTTGTTCAAGTACTTTTTTTTATTTTTTCAAATAAAGGGTGGGGGAGAGTGGGGAAGTATTTGTGGATAAATACCTATAACTTTGGATTGGATTAACCGATTGTAACGAAATTAGTGTCATTAGAAAGAGTGTGGATAAAATAATTTACATCTACTATAAAATAATTGCATTTTGTTTTAATTGTCATAGGTAGAGGGTACTTTTGAATAGAAAAAAATAAAATTTGTTTTTCTTCAAAATGTTTAATGGAAACACCTATTTATTGTATACTATAATGGAACTGGATTAAATCCGTAACAAAATGGCGCAAACCGCATGTTAATAGCTTTTGTCGAACTCGAGATATGAATAAAAACGCATAAACATAAGTAAGTATAGTATTGACTCACCCTGTATTATAAATTAAATTAAAAAGTCAGTAGGTACTTTCAAATTTTTTTATAGTAAAGGAATCTTAATGTTGATACCTATTTTGACCTTGTTATTTTATATGATTAAAAATAGTTTTTTCGAAAGTGTTATAATCCAAATTGAAGATTGCACTTTTTTCAATAGATATTAATATTGGTAATATTAGTAATTAATTATGAGTACTAATAATCCGTGATGAGTATATCAAATGCAGAATTGTATGATATGATTGGAGTTTATTTCGAATGTCACCAAAATGCCGCTATTGGCTCACGTATATATTCTGTAAGATATCCTGATAGGAGACATTTTAAGCGATGTAGTAGAGGTATGACTGAAGATAATTCAATCAATGTTCTTGCTTTAATTCAACAGAATCCACATATAAGTAGTCGGCAAATCTCTATAGAATTAAACATACCCAAACCTACTGTTCTAAGGATTTTAAAACATCACAGGTTGGTTTTTCATATTATAAAGTAAACGTTTATCTTGTGAAGCAATTGTAGATTTTTCAAGCTTTTTGAGTTTTAGTAAATATAGTGGTTTCTTTTTCACCAATATTTGTTATTTTGTTTTTTAAGACTGCATCCTTATCATGTAGTTCTCCACCAAACTTTATATGAGAGAGATTTTGATGCAAGGCTGGATTACTGCAATTGGATGTTAGGTCTGCTAGAAGAACAATCGCGTATCATGTCAAAGATTTTTTGAACAGACAAGGCTACGTTTAATAGTGCGGGTGGTGTTAATCCGCATAATATGCATTATTGGGCTAAAGAAAATCTGCATTGGATACATGAGGTGCAGGTTCAAGGTAGATGGAGTCTTAATGTTTGGTGTGGTATAGTTGAAGGAAAGATCGTAGGTCCATATAAAAATGATATAACTTTAAATGACGAAAAATATTTGGATTTTCTGGAAAATCAGTTGCTTGTTTTATTGGAAGATATTTCCTTACAAACAAGAAGAGATATGATATTACAACATGACGGGTGTCCTGCGCACTTTTCCAGATGAGTTCGAGATTATTTGTATGCAAGTTATCAAAATAAATGGATTGGAAGGGGAATCTCCAGACTTAACATATCTGGACTTTTATCTGTGGGGAAGATTGAAGAACTTAGTGTACCAAACTTGACCAACCACGCGAGTCGAGATGACACATCGCATTATAAACACAATAAATAGTATATCAACAGCTGAGATTGAAGTAGCTGTTATGTCTACGCGCCGAAAGATTACATCTTTGCGTGGACAATGATGGAAAACAATTTGAACATTTAATTAGACATTAAGTTTTATTGATCGAGATGTTTGTATGATCTTTCACATATTTAATTCTCAGTTATAATAAAGGGTGAGTCAATACTATACTTGTTTATGTTTATACGTTTTTATTCATATCTCGAGTTTTACAAAAGCTATCAACATACGGTTTGCGCCGTTTTGTTACGATTTTAATACAGTTCCATTATAATTTACAATAAGTAGGTGTTTCCATTAAACATTTTGAAGAAAAATAAATTTTATTTTTTTTCTATTCAAAGGTAACCTCTACCCATAACAATTAAAACTAAATTCAATTGTCTTATAGCAAATATAAATTAAATCATCTATACTCTTTCTAATGACACTAATTTCGTTAAAATAGGTTGATACAAACCAAAGTTATAGGTATCTATCCACAAATACTTTCCCACTCTCCCCCACCCTTTATTTGAAAAAATAAAAAAAAAGTACTTGAACAATTTTGTGCGGAATTCAAGTCTCTTTCTAGATTACTTATTTAACACTTGGTATAATTGAGCATATTTCACAAAAAACTGGTTTTCAAATTTTTATTCAAAGTTTACGCCCCCTAGCGGTTAACGCAGAAACTTGAAAGTTATTTCCAGCGATTTCTCTTTACCACCTTTACTAAAGAATTTTTTTCTTTTAAAGTTATAACATGAATAGTTTCTGATATATAGCCGAGCGATCGGCTTATTGGACCACCCGGTACATTGGAGTCGACAAAAAACTCATTAAAAAATTTGTTTCAAATTTGTTTGTATTCAATATTTTCTACCCGACAGACACTTCAGGATTCGTGTTGTGAAAGCCCACTTACTAGATAAGCCAGTCAAGAGTGGAGTCCCACAAGAATCAGTATTTATGTCGCAACTTTTTTGTATCTACACTAGTGATCTTCCGCTCGTTGTATCCAGTAAGATTTCCATTTACGTTGATGATACGAAATTGTATGTGAATCCCACTAGTCGCACAATTTTCAATTAAAGGTGACTAATCTACAAATTGAACTAAAAGGTAGCGGCAACCATGAAAAATTTCATTAGTAAATTCTTACCGGGGTCATTTTTATTGTGTATGCTTCGCCCATGTAAATATGTAAATTTGTAACCCATCTAAGATAAATTTGCCCCCGTAACAATATAAATTGGTGCGATTCACGAGTGTATAGTGAGACAAGTTCATAGAATAGTTTGGAACATCGGTAAAATTATCAATATTTTGCTGGTCTATATATATTTACGTTTTTAGAAAGAATGTTAATTAGAGAAATATGAGTTCTTAGTTTATTGAAGTTTATGAAATATGATATCTTCCAGATTTTATACATATGTGCATAGGCGTAGTGTATTATTGGGAATATATTTATTAAATATACTTTATTATTAACTTTAAAATAGTTTTGAGGTAAGTAAAGTAAATTTGAGGTCAGTTTATTCTTTATATAGTATTAAACCCTTAACGGCCGCTTAATATACAAAGAGAAATTTGACAATTAATTTATTAGATTGGATTAAAAACACAAATTAGGAATAAATTACAACCAAAAAGATTTTTTTCCTCATTTTTAAGGAAAACAGTACAATTTTTAATAAAGGAACATATTGTATCTTAAACGTAAATTAAATTTTAAGGTAAACATTTTCGAAATATTCGGGGTGTAGATGCATTCTACACTTTTTACATAAATAGATAGTATTACTTTTGTACATCCTACATTTTTGCACTATCGTCTCTTTTTATAATGTGGCCAATATTGTCGAATCTGGTTTCATCTGGTAAAGCAAATTTAGATTGACGCCCATGTACTGACACTGATGTAGCGGTTTCTTCACTATTATAAATTAAAATTATAAATCTATGTCGGCTCATGCTTTCTCTTATAATATGCACTTCTTTATCCTCATCCTTTGACCAATGCATATCAACTTGAAGCAGAGTGTAAACCAGATAATATACATATGCTAATATTTTTTTTAAATCTATGTTATTCATTTCAAAATTGTGACCGTTATTCTCAATTACTTTTTTATCAAAAAGAGTGAAAAAACTTCAATATATGACTTGCCTACATGGTTGGCTTTTATATTATCTAAATATCAATCAGACTGATGTTGAATTACTACTGAGCACGAAAGAATATCCGTTATTACAACTTGAGATAAATTTGGATTTACTATTTTTGCCTGTTTTTTTCTTTGGACGTTTTATCTGTGGTTCAGAGATCAGAATCGTTAGAATTCCCAATCACTTGTATTTCATATGTACCTGCAATATCCGATTTTATCGATTCTTCACAAATAATATTATCAACAACTCTTCAAGGAATACAATAATATACCAGCAAACGAATGGGAAAGATACCTGACAGAACTGTTTAAAGCAAAGGAAAATAATAATCAAACCAATAACGTACCTGAACTAAGAGACGAAATAGAAATCAATTTTCACGAAGTAGATATAGTCATAAATTCACTCAAAAATAGAAAGTCACCAGGACCAGACAGAATAACCAACGAGCTTCTAAAATACGGATGAGAAAGTTTAACCCTAGAGATGACAAAACTTATACAAAAACTAATATTGCACTGCAAGATACCAGACGCATGAAGAAACAGCATAATGATACCAATGGTCAAGAAAGGAAATAAAGAAGACCCCAACAATTAGAGAGGTATAAATCTACTGAACACCGCACTTAAGCTTACCACAAAAGTCCTAACCAACAAAATCAATAAATATATATATGTATATATATATATAATGTAGGGAACTTATCATAACATACATAGATTGCCTACCTGTACTTGAGAAAAGACTCCATTTCCCTGCTGATAGTGTTTCCTGGGGCTCTTTCTTTCCATATCCATGAGGTTCTAACGTGAAAATTATAACCTCGTTGCATATGACACCCGGATATTGACAGAAGTCAGAAATATGTCATCAAAAAAGAAGAATAATTCTTCTTTTCTACCTTTAACATGAAGTTGCAGTTGTTGTGTAGGTTATAATTTTTAGATTTTTGTTGTGTTTGTATTTTAAATAATACCCTGTTGTGTTGTAATGTTTTTATTCAAAATTTTAAATGTAATTTTTAATATTTTTAACATGTTTGTGACAGTGTTCTTCAACTCTAGGACCAACTGAACATTTTCAATGTAGGTTTTATATGTTAACTTCCACCACTTGTACTAAAATAGGTTTTCCATTTAGGTGCTGATGAAGGTGACAACATATCACCGAAAATTCCACATATAGAATAAAGTTCTACACCAAACTGGCTTATACCATCTCTAGCTGATCCTTGTTTTGACGCTTTCCCGAAAGTTATCCTCCAAAGAATTGTATTCTTAGCGTCGTTATACAAACTCTATATATATATATATATATATATATATATATATATATATATATATAATATATAAATAACAACTTTATCAGATGAACAACAAGGATTCAGATCTGGATGATCCTGCGTAGACGCCGTATTTGTACTAAGACAAATCACAGAAAAGGCCATCATATCTATGTTTTATAGACCTGACAAAGGCTTTCGATCGCATCCAAGTCGAAGACGTCTTACACCTACTGTGTAAAAGGTACATACCAATCAATATTATACAAACCATCGAAAGCATATACCTCCATAATCGAATACAGGCAAAGATAAATGGAAAACTAACACAGTGTATACCAGTACAAAGCGGAGTCAGACAGGGTGACTCGTTAAGCCCACTTCTCTTTAATATATTAATGGACGAAATAATACAAGCAGTACGTAAAAGTCATGGCTACAGAATTGGGAACAAAGAAATCCAAATATTATGTTATGCAGACGACTCCGCATTAATCGCCGAGACAGAAGACGAGCTCTAAAGATTAATGTATCTTCAATACAACAGCTAAGAAATACAATATGATAATATCAACGGAAAAATACAAATGTATGACATTTAAATACCCACTACGGTGTAAAATCGAAATTGATGGGAAAATTATAAAGCCGGAAGCAAGGGTTAGATATCTGGGAATAGATATAACTAGTTAGTTAGTTGAAGAAGAAGTACGACAGCAAAGCTTAAAAGCAAGTAAAGCGGCGGGTTCTCTTAATGACACAATATGGAAGAACAAACACCTAAGACAAGACACAAAAACAAGAGTCTATAAAGCAGGAATTAGACCTATATTAACATACACGGCTGAGACAAGACCTGACACATCTAAAACGAGACGACTGCTAGAAACAACAGAGATGAAAATACTCCGACGAATATCAAGGAGAAGTCTGTTAGATAGGGAGAGAAGCAAAAACACAAGAAAAGCATGCAATATAGAAGACATAAATGGATGGGTGACAAAATGAAAACAAAAGTGGAACAAACACATCAGTAGAATGGCGAAGGATAGAATAGTACGAATAGCACGAGATAAGTCACCAAATGGACAAAGAAGTATTGGCAGACCAAGAAAAAGATGGTGCGACAATTTAAACAATTTAGGAAGCTAATATTGAAGAAGAAACAGGCTTTAAATCCTACAAACTAGAAGGAAGAAGAAGAAGAAGATCAATGTCTTCTACATCAGAAACTTTCTAATCTAATCTCGGCGGCAAGTAAACCACATTAAGTGAGTCAGCATTTTCACAATCTGAGTCTTTTGCTAACAGAGCTATTAACTTTTTAGTAGTTAGTGCCATCTTCATTTCATATTTCCAGAATTTACTGAAATAAACAAATGCACTGCTATATAAACGCATTCATATGATAATAGTTTAGCTTACTTCATTTTAATTTATATGAACTTCATAATATATTTTCATATTTATATAAACAAATAAACACAAGCAAACTTTCAAATTGAGTTAAAAAAAAACAAATATAACGTTTACAGCACACAGCAATTCTATAAATAGAAAATGATGTGTAATGATGTGTAATTAAAATTGCAGATTGTTTTTAGTCTAATGAAAAAAAAAAAAAATTATTTTCCAAAGTTTTCTGTTTTTGAAGTTCTGTATTAGATACTCTCTAATAAGAATAAAATTTTATTTTATTTTGTTAGACAACTATAAGATACCTGTTAAAAGAGACATGATAATTTAATAATTAAATCGGTCTTAGATTTAATTTTTACGTAATTACTTATGTGTTTAAATAAATAATTAAAATATTTTTGGTACGCCTCTGCAAAATTGATAATTTCAATACGATTTCGTTGAAAAGTTATCGTTAAGGGCTTCGTTAAGTACGATGTTGCCAAGTAATCACCTTCAATTAAACATTGTTTTAGATTATTAACCAACATGTTCTTCAACACGATCTTGATTCTTCTTCTAGTTCCATGACCGTTCTCGATCGTTGGATATCATGTTGGCTACCATATTCGCTATCGTGACTTTATTGACAGCAGCTCTAAATAACGATGTAGTTGATTTTCCATATCATTGCCTTAGATTTTTCAGCCATGATGTTCTTCTTCTACCAGGACCACGATTACCTTGGATCTTTCCCTGAATGATCAGATGTAAAAGATCATATTGACCAGTTGTGTTGTTTGGTTCAGCCGTCTAAGGACCTCCTCATTTCTAACTCTGTCGACCCAGCTTATTTTCAGTAGTCGTCTGTATACCCACATCTCAAAGGTTGTCAAGCGTTTAAGCATAGCCTCAGTTAGGGTCCACGCTTCTACTCCATACAGCAGGACAGGAAAGATGTAGCAAGATATCATACGAACTCTAAGGTCAATGCTAAGATCGTGACTGCAAAGTACGTTTCTCATTTTTACAAAGGCAGCTCGGGCTTGTTCTATTCGGCTTTTAATTTCTGCGGTTGGATCCCAGCTCTCATTGATATTACTGCCGGGATACACGAGTTTCTCTACTCTGTCCAGTGTGGCATTTCCGACTTTTATACCGTCATCATGTATATAATTTTGTTTGCTAACTATCATATATTTAGTTTTCTTAACGTTGAGTTTTAATCCATACTGATCACATACGATGCAATATTCGAATGGTCCTCAGAATGGTTACTTCCACTTAATCTATCAGTACACTAACTATTGAAAATAGACCCCATATAAATATGATTTCTCTTTGAATGACCTTGTTTATGAATTTTAATATATTGCTGATAAAATAGTTTCCTAAAATAAGTGATTTCCATAAAATCACTGTCATAAAAGTTTAAATAAAGCAACCAATTGTAGGCAAGTTAGATTATATTTCAAATATCTTATTTGGGAGTAATTACCTATCCTAAAGAAGGAAAGGTTATTCCAACTACGATTTTTTGTTTCGACGACTCAGTATATTTTGTTCGAAAAAAACTTGTGAGAGCTGTGCATTTGTTGAAGATTCCTCGTATATCTATCGATTTCAGTGTGATTTACGTTTCAATAACAATCTAATATTTTGCGTCTCAATAATATTTTCCATATTTCTAAAAGAATTCATAAACAAGAAAAACTTTTGATTGATTTAAATCAACGTTTCCTGGCTTATGTTATTGTTCGGCGGAAAACTAATTTGGGAATTTTAAAAGAGGTTTTTGTTCTGGAAAGTAAGTATCAAACAAATCGTATTGTGTTTGACTGGAAAAATGTGCGATTGGTTCTATATTTTCACACTTCTTGTGAATCAGTGGGATTCCCTATATCGTGTATCGTGATTTTTCAGAGTCAGCAAATTCGATTTTAAGTTATTAATTTTCACGTTTGTACTTTCTTATATTTGAGCAGTCCTTGTGATTTTGCCATAAAATTTTTGGTCAATATTAATATTTACACCATAAACTTCGAGATTAGGATTGAAATTGTTAACGAATGAAATGGGCTCATAAATAATGTTAATTGCTTCAATTATGGCAACTCCTCCATATCCCTTACTTCTACTTTTATTAACTACATTGAAATTATTGAAGCAAACAGATAGATGGTTTGGACAGAGTTTCTAATAAAAGAGCTATGTCAAAACGTTCTTCAAAAAGTAAATGATTTATAAAATATTTGTTCGCATTTAGCGATATTCCATTGAATAATTTTAATACTTTTGGAAGCCATTAGAGTTATGTAAAATATCTGTAGCTATAATATCTTTAATTTTATTTTCTAATTCAATTTCGTAAACTTTAAGATTAGATTATACATTTTAGGCAGAATTACAATGGTCCTGGATACTTTGTTGGATCAAATGTTTGAGTGAAGCACTGAGATGACTGATAAACTTATTGAATTCGTTAAAAGATTCTGGGTTTCCAAACTGAAATATTGATCCCGAAGAGAAGGTGGTCTGGTATTCTCTACGAATAGGAGGAAAATTAGAAGTTGTATCACATTTTTATTTTGGGAGGACTAACTGTAGGGGAGGATATGTGCTTGTGAATATTATTATTTTTGTATGTAGTGCTAGAATTCGAAGGTTTAAAAAAAGAGCTTTTTAGGGTAGGGAAGTCGGTGTCAAAGGTAGTTAAAGGTGCAAATTTTTTTTTAACTAAACTGGAATAACTTGGATTTTAATAGCTTTTTCGGCCTCTTGAAACGAAATATTTAAGTATATATCGGGGCATTCTTTAAAAAATGACTCGTGGTTATTATTTTTACAATAGACGCAAAATGTAATACATTTATCAGAACAACATTGCATAACCGCACTAACATATATTTCAACCGAGCATCTAACTTTATTGAAGTAAATATACTGGGGAATCAATTCACCCTCAAAGATAGATAGATAGATAGATGGTTTATTGGTAATAAATTAATACATAAGTATTTTTTACAAGTCAAATAAAATAAAGTAAATGTCAATATAGTTAATATGCACACATAAATATAAACACAAAACATAGATACATAGTTTTAAATTATACTGTTAACAATTACAACAAATTAAAATTGGAAGTAAAATACTCCTCATATGTAAAAAAAGCATTCACTATAAGGTAACTCTTAATTTTTACCTTAAACTGATGAAAATTAAGAGCCTTTATTCTAGCTGGCACTAAGTTGTAGAATTTTATGGCTAAATACCTTGAACCATTTCTGGATCTCTCAAGACGGCTAAATTCTGGTATAAGATTATTGTTAAATCTGGTGGGATAATTATGAAAATCTACATGCGCATTGTATTGGCTAAGATTTTGTTTAATGTGCAACAGACACTGCATAATGTATACACAAGGTAAATTTAAAATTTTTAAAATTTTAAAGGAGTTTCTACAGTCTGCTCTATAAGAGAGCCCAGAGATAATACGGACACACTTTCTTTGTTGTGCAAACACTTTATCGATATGACAAGAGTGGCCCCAGGAGAGAATAGCATATGTCAGATGAGAATGAAAATTACTATGATAAGCTGTTAAAATAGTTTCCCTGGAAGTCACTTGTACAAGGTTCCTGAAGAGAAAAAGTTGTCGGGAAAGCTTCTTCGATAGATTAACTATATGTTGTTCCCAGGTTAATCCTGCATCCAAATATATCCCCAGAAACTTCGCTCCGGTTTCACACTGTGGTAGAGCAACGTTTTCGACACAAGTGTTATTTCTTAGAGTAAAGTTAACACTTTGTGATTTAGAGTTGTTCAAAGAGAGACGGTTAGTTAAAAACCAATTGAATAAGTTTTTTTCAGATGTTTGGTAATCAAGGGTGCCGAATTCAGAAGGATGATAGCTTGCATAGAAAGTAGTGTCATCAGCAAATAAAACAGTGTTGACTATTTCATTTTGAGAGTACACTAGATCATTAATATAGATAAGAAATAATACTGGACCCAAAACCGAGCCTTGAGGGACACCAAACAACAAAGATTGTTTTTGAGAATCATACTGGTTGAAGTGAACATATTGATCGCGATTTGATAGATATGAATCAATTAGTTGAATAGCATAACTATGAAAATTATAATAAGAAAGTTTTCTAAGCAGAATACTATGTGTGACATAATCGAAAGCCTTAGTAAGATCTAAAAACGATGCAAGAGTATCAAGATATTTCTCAAACCCTTCCAAAACATTGCTAGTGAAATTATCAATAGCTAAAGTTGTTGTTTTATTTTTTCGGAATCCGTACTGGTTTATGGCAAACAGTTTATTAGATTCAAAATGTAAATTAATTTAATTTTTTAAAATTCGTTCATAAACTTTTGATAAGATGGGCAGCAAAGAAATGGGTCGATAATTGTTATAATCATCAATAGAGCCTTTATTCTTAAACAGAGGTACTACCTTTGTAGTTTTGAAAACTTGAGGATAAGTATTACAAAATATTAATTGATTTATTAAAGTTGTTAGAGGTTGAGCAATTATATCTTTAATTGTTTTAATAATTTTTATGTTAAACCCATCAGGATCTTTTATTTCTGTAATAGCTAAGTCAACTTCACTAAAGTTCACTGGCTGAAAACTAAAACATGGAATATTTTTTTGTGGTATATACGTTAAATAGTCATCAAGAGTTAGCTGAGGAACCTCAAGCTCATTTATTACTCTCTCAGCAGTTGAGCAGAAGTGGCTATTAAAACTATCTGCATTGAGTTTAGAATTATCAGTGAAGAAAACATTTTAATGTTTGTTACCATTAATAAGTTTCCACATAGCTTGTTGAGAGTTGCCAGAATTTTCTATAAACCTATCATTTCCATTAATTTTTGCAAGCTTGATGGCTTCCCTGTACTCTTTTCTAAGTTAGATAATGGTACTTCTAGGTGCAGCAATGGGATCGTTTCTATTTATTGCTATAATAAATTGAAGTCTCTCATGCATTTTTCTCAAAGTGTCATTGAACCAGTTTTCTTTTTTACCTGGATTATTTTTATTTAGCAATTTAGATTTTTCTGGAAAAGAGATATTTATGGAATTTAATAACACATCAATTAGCATTTTAAATTTTAAATTAATATCCAAACTATCATTGTATACAAAATTAAAGTTGCAATTTAGCAAAATCTGGTTCATATTAAAGAGTCCTTCATCTGTGATAGGTCTATAACAAACTCTGGTTGCACAATTTGTGGATGAGTAAGCTATCTGAAAGGAAATTACTCTGTGGTCAGATGTGTGAGCGAGATCCACAGGTTTTGTGGTACCATCAATATTTGCGAAAACATTATCAAGACATATATTACCTCGAGTATTAATTTTAACTATTTTTGTAATATTGTAAGATCTAAAAAAATTACAGAGTTTTAGAGCTCCGATATCTATTTCATTAAAATTTACATTAAAGTCACCCGTAATTATAACAGGTTTATGAACATTAATTTTTTTAAGAGCTTTAGCCATAATGGTAAAGAATTTGTCTAAATCACCATCTGGAGTACGATATACAGTAATAAGCTGCACATTAGATTTATTTAATAAAATACCTGTAATCTCACAATGCTGTTCAGAAGAGAGATTTCCAATATTCAAATGATTAAAACTTACGTTATTCCTAGTATATATACCTACACCTCCATGGGACTTGACCGTCCTGCAAAATCCAGAAACCATATGATAGCCTTTAATATTGACAGTATGTAGCTCATCAGGTAAAAGCCAGTGCTCATTAAGACACAAACAATCAGCTGAAATATCATTAAGCAGAACTTCAAAATCTAAAAAAGAGTTACATAAAGATTGAGCATTATAGTGAATGACATTTAAACATTTTTTAAATTTAACAATACTTTTTACTCAAAGCCAACAATTACCATTTGTCTAAGGACTCTTTCAGATATACCGTTATTTTGAACTAATCTAGTCATTCTATGAACTTTTTTAATATGAATATTAGATTTAATAGTATTGAGCAGTGCATTTTCGCTTAAAGTAGATTCGCAAGTTTCATTGGATGCTAACGACCTATATTTAAATCGATATGTTGAAGATATATAAAAAAGGACCATTATCATTAGAAATAAATCGATTAGATGAATTAAATTCCCGACTTTTTTAAATATTTGTTTAAGCTGAAGTCAATGGCAAGTTTTTGGTATCAATTCTGTTTTTAATATCATTTGAGTAGTCAATCTGAGAATAATTATGCAAAGCATTTGTAGGTATAATAATGTCATCCCCATCTGTAAATTCAATGTCCTCTACACCAGGATCTGGTGGATCCTTCTCAGAAATACCATTTTTGCCTGCGGACATACCGGGGCACGGCGTCCAACAAAAAGTATATAAAAAATTTCTACTTAGAGTACCGTTGACAGAATAACAGAGCTTTAAATATAAAGCAAAACAAACAAAATCGTCTAAACACTCTGTATTATATCTTGAAACACACTTCTGCATTTCACAACAGATCGGAATCATATAAAAAGACTTTAAACGAAAAAATGTACAATAGTTTCGAAAAAACTAAATTCAGTCCCATAGTCAATAAATGAACTCAGTCAAAATGATTGTTGTCAAGCTCTGTTACATTTCTGACAAAAATATTGTCTGGTTACTTCGTCACGTTTAAAATATTTATGATGTAGGTATGCACGTCACTGCGTAAATTTTAGAGGATTCACTCAATATAGGATTATAAATACACACGTCACAGAAAGTATTTGCTAACGGTGAATTTTCATCGAACAATTTTGAAATACGACAAAACAAAAATGATGCAGATTGAAGTTTTGTAAATTCTCGGCATTTTTCTACAAATTGCTGGCTCGTTGACTTTCCCACATCGGGAAGCCGTTGCACTTGAGGATGTTAATTTAAATCAGTGGTCCTTAACCAGGAAGTGCTCTCTGTGAGTTCGAAAATCTAACGGTGAAGGGATTCTGATTAGTGAAAATTCAGAAATGGTATTAGCACTGATGACCAACTGCATAATATATTAAGAATACAGAATAATGAATTTCATATAGATATATCTCCCATTTGCACAATTATACCTGTCCATAGGGAGGATTCAAAGGATACAGCCACAGATGCCCTAAACGCAAACTAAAGTCAAAATTTCATAAATATACAATCATTAAATATAAAAAATGGCGTTCATTTAATCGTTTAATTACCTCAATTTAACACAAAAGATAATTCTGAAAATAACCGTTTAGCATCCAAGCCCTTTCTCCTCTGATTACTTTCTCAAGACGACCTTCTCCGCAGGACACCAACAAGTACCACCAAATACCATCAGTGACCAACGACAGAACCAGTGCTGCCACCCAAAAACGTACACCACGTCCTGAAGCGGAGACAAAGTCGCCTAAACAGGAGTCCCAGAACATCTAACAATGAAAAACACTCAACCATCACAAATTAAGAGACAATGATCTATAAATCAATTCTTCTTGAACTTCGAAAAGAAGTATAATTAATATTACTCTCAGTTGCCCTTTACCCTTTCAACTCAAGATTCACCTTTAATTTAATCCAATGGAACTGCGATGAGTTCTTTCCCGTATTGAAAGAATCCAACAACTAGTGACAGAAAAACAACCTGATATCATATGTCTACAACAAACAAAATCTAAAATATCTAAGCTTCCCACACTAAAAAAGTTCGAAGGATACCATTATATCAGAACTAATTGCAACAGAGCCAGTGGTGGGACATCTATTTTTCTTTCCAGTGAAATAGATTCATCCCATTTCCTCATCACCACGGATCTCGAAGCTATCGCCGTAACTACTTGGTGTCCAAATAAACAATATGCAGTGTATACATTCCTCCTAACTACAACCTTAAAGAAATTGAAATTCTAAATCTTATCTATCAGCTCCCCGGTCCATATATTCTAGTAGGTGACTTCAATGCTCATAACTTTATGTGGGGGTCAAACCACATTAATGGCAAAGGTAAAGCTATAGAAAACGTTATCAATTGCACAAGCTGCTGTCTACTAAATACAGGCTCCAATAGGCATTTGAACTTTTCCTCTGGCACATTTTCGGCTATAGATCTTAGTTTTAGCGACCCAAAAACATTATACTTCACTAACTTGGAAAACTTCCGATGATCTATATGACAGCAACCACTTTCCAATATTTGTATCATCTGATATCTCCAACCATGAACAAACTATAACCAGAAATTTCTGGCGGGTAAAAAATGCCGACTGGAAAGACTATACTTCACAAACAGATAACACTTTACCTTCTCTATCCCTCTCCGACAATATTAACATTAATAATCGACTGACGTCTAGTGATTTAACTGTCAAAATTTAATTCGCGAAAATTGCCAGGCAAGAAATTTTAATACAAATCGAAAATATTGCCGGCAAAATTTTCTCTCTTATGATATTATAATTATATACGATAATATAGCTATCAACACTCTTAATATCCAAATTTTTAAACAAATAACTTGTATGACACGGGATTTACTTTTTGGTTATCGAAAAAAATCTATTTCCGAATGCTTGCTACTTCGTAAACATCTATTAATTGGTTGTGGATTACTGAACAGGTTAAGAACCACTGGCGATTGCTCACTGCTTTTAAAACGCGCAAAAATGATTTATTTAAAATTTATTTTGATTGAATGGCGTGCTAATGCGTTTTGTTGCTCTCTTCGTTTGGATATTGTACAGGCACGTGGAAATGCGCCAAATATATGGGTCATACCGAATGTCTGTGCATAATAAAACGGATAAAAGACTGCTCGATTTTATTAGTTCTGCAGAGCTAAATAAAAACAATGTTATGTACCCACAATGTATGACGGCTTTATAAATACGTAACAATGGATGGAAAAGTGGTGAAAAAGAACTGTGACCCGATGACATATTTGCAATATTATTATTAAATACAAGAGTGAGCATACAATTTAATCTAAAAGGTAAAATAAACGGCGATATTCGAATATTGGGGGTAAATAGGAAGATGACAGTTCAACTAGTAGTAGTCACTTAATTTTTGAATAGTTCTGGCATTCAGTTAAAGTTATTATCAAATATTGAAATATTGTTTGCTGTTTTTAATAAAAGTGATTATAAAGAAGTAGAACTTTATAACTTTTAATGTAGAACCAACCTAACATCTTTTCCTTGTATGAAGCAACCCGTTCGTCTATTCGGATGGTGATCAGCGGAAGAGAAATGAAGTTTCCTGAATATCTTATGTTTGGAAGATTGCCATGGTATGATCGTCCAAGTTCAGCTCATGGTGGCATCCCAATTCGTTCTACAAATAATGATTTCTCTCCTATAACTAAATATGACTTTCTGTTGATGGATGAAGCCTTTTTTGAGTTTTCATTGCTTTATAACAAGAATCTTAATTTATATATTCTTTGCATTTATAGATCACCAGATTCTTCCACGGAACTATTTTTTCAGAACCTGTTAAATTTGTTAGACGACCTGCCCAATAAAAGCAGAAAGATTCTATGCGGTGACTTGAATATTGATAACGCTGTTGCTTGTGCTACCCAAGTATCCTTGGTCAATATATTCGAATCATGTAGTTTCACAATGCACGTTCATTCTCCTACAAAAATTAATAAAACAATATCTACAATAATTGGTTATATTGTCTCAGATTTTTCACCCCTTGATGTACTCTCTACAATTATTAATGCAGGACTATCTGATCATGAATATACCAAGTTTAATAACCTTCTTCTTTGAGTACCGTGCCCAAGTTTTAGGAGTGGGTAACTTCCATGACGATTTGCCGATATCTTTCTCGATCTTGTGCGGCATGTAATAATTAATCTGCTGATAAGCCAGTCTATTGACGAAGGTTTCGGAGCCATGAGTATTTCTTCCTACCAATTCCTCTTTTTCCGTCGATCTTTCCGTTGAGTATCAACTGCATTATCCTGTATATGCTTCCTCTCATTATATGCCCCAGATATTCGAGTTTTCTCTTTTTTATCATCTTTATTAAGTCACCTTCACCTTGATCTACTCTGTTCAAGACTTCTCTGTTTGAAATGTGTTGAACCCATGATATTCTGAGCATTCTACGATATAATCACATCTCGAAGGCTTGTAATTTGTTCATTATGTTAACCTTCACCTCAGCTATAAGTTCAGCTGAGAATTGCTCAGAATAGATCTAAGTTTCATAAATGCTCCTCTTGAAATTTCTATACGAGTTTTGTAGCATGTTGAAATTACTTAAAATATCGATATACAAGTATAAAATTTTTCTAATAACTTCTGGGCTGGATATAAATGTGTTTTCTTTATTTACATTCAAATCCCCCAAAGAAAAAATCGAGTTCCAAAGTTAACATAATCAATATAATACGTGTTATTTCTACAAATTTAAAAGTAGTTTGTTTCAAGGTCGCTTTGCGACATAGTTGAGGCCTGTTCAAAAACAAGAATTTTAGGTTGGTTTCATGGTGTGACGGTGGAGAGGTAAGGGAACGGTAGCCCTTGCCGGTATTAGATCGAGGTCGAGGGGGAATTTAGGTTAGGTTGGAAGATTTGGTCAGCCGCAACGGTCAATATGTAGCTTTGCAGAAATACCGGCAAATTTGTCGAAGAATAAGTGATGTACCCCAAAGTAATATGTCAACTCTGATAGGAGTAATCACAGTAAATCTCTACATGTTCCATTGTCTAGTTCCTTAAGAAGCCGTTCCCAAGGTATGCAATGTCCTAATTTCAACTTCAAATAGTCAGAATACTTTTCCAGTGGAGATGAATTTGTTCGTGTGGCAAGGAGTTTAAATGCCAGTTCCACCCCAGAAGTTTTTAGTGTGTTTAATAAAATCCAGGTAATGTTTTTGTTGAACTTTTAAAGTAAAGATAGACATTAGCCATAAATAATTGCTTTGTAACAATTTTTTGTAGCATCTCCCACTTGCAAACAAGAGTTTGTAAAACATATAGGATATGCAAGTGTTTTTTCTTTATTGTTTTGATTTAAACCTCTGTAACTATTTATATCGTAATTATTTTTTTGGGCCATCTATATTTTGTAACTGTTTGTTGAGACAAAAATAAATGTTTAATTTATTTCTCTGGATCATTTTTGTTTATTTATTTTAGAAAAGTCTCCTAAGCCCTTTTGTGTTTACTTTTTTAGGAAGGAAGAGCCTTTTTTTCTTCATCCAATAAGATTTGGATTCTTCGAAGCGGCCTTATTTCAAATAGCTAGAAGTCTTTCTTGTTGCTTCTATTTGCCCATTTGTCCAGGAGATTTATGTAAGTACCCTCTTTTATTTCATTTTTGTAGCTGCCCCAGTCCTAGCCCTTGTCATTTAACTTATCCACGACCCCAGCTCAAGCTCTGAATGTCGTCTGCATAAGTTTCGTTTATTTTGCTTGCCCTATCTCTAGACCAATAGTTTCTGTCCCCAATTTTCAACCTCCATAATCATACCCTATGTGGTAGGCAAAATATATACGTTACAGTTTTAATTTCTTCATCCGGATTTAGTGTCTCGTTTATCCAACATCTTAGGTATTTAAAATGGTTAACTTTTGTTATCGGTTTAACACACTTAACAAACATGAAAACCCAACGTTTAGGTAGGATTTTTTCCGCTCATAATTTTCGTAAATTCCAAAATTTGTGCTTGACTTCTGTGTGGCACTTTCTTTCTGTGGACGTGGACTATAATTTCGGTGATTTTTTAGATAGGCTTGTCTGTATTTTCAATAAGACATTTCCTTTAATTATAATTAAGTCAAAAGTTCACAAACCCTGGACTACCAAAGGTATCCGAAGATCATCCAAGAATATGTGTTCACTACTATAAATCAAGAAATTTACCACCAACGTCTTTTTCACTAAAAATATATTTCCAAGTACAGAGGAACCTATCTAAAACTTATCAAAACAGCTAAAAAATGTACTACTTATCAGAATAGTCTGGGAAGCTCTAAAATTGTTGCAAGAGAAACTTGGTCCATAATAAATATTCTACGAAATAAAACTAATACAGCTCAAACATTTTCTCTTCCAAACCCTGAAAATATAAAAAAAAACTAAAAAAATTAAACATCATTTTTATTTATAGTAATATTAAAAGTACAATCAGTTAATGCGGCATTTTCAAAATTAAAACCGTGCAAAAATGTTCCCGACTCTTGATACGCATTGGTGATTGTTGATGATACTGATGGTCGAGAACAACTTTCAGCAATTATTCCCGATGTTGGCGAATCATGAGGGTTTAAACTTTTTTGAGCATTATCGTTCTTATTTCTTATTGAATCCTCTATATATCCTTAGGCAACCGTGCTTGATTTCCAGCCCCAATGTCGTTTGAGGCATTCTAGATTTCCGCCTCCATCAATTAAAAGTGTTGCTGAAGTTCGTCGTAAAGAGTGACCCGTGTATGCGCTTGCATCGTTTAAATTTAAATAACTAGCTACTTTTTGGGCTACTGCGCTGATCGAATATATTCCCATGACGCTTCGGTAACACTTTCCATTTTGGTACTTGATAAAAAATCGGTTTTCTGTGAAATTTTCAGGCCGCAGTGATGCATACTTTTTATACAGTTTAATGTAGTTTTGACCAATTATCGTAATGATCCAATTTGTCGTGTTTTACTGTCTGGGATTTTGATAATTATTACATTTTCTTTATTCTCAATGTCCACAGTCTTCATTTTTACCATTTCGTCGCATCGACAGGCGCCGGTAACCCGAATTAACAAAACAATCTGAAATATTTTTATAATTTAGTAGAGTATACTACATGCTTTGCAATATAATTTTTTTACCTTTAATCCTAAATACAACTTATCTGGCGTTCCAAACAAAAATTTATCAAACTCGTCTTTAGTGAAAACTTTATACTTCTTTGCAGTATATCCTTCGCTTGTTTTTTTTTCAGAAAGGCACGTAACTTTAAAAATTTGCTTATATCCACATTTTTTCTAATAACCAACTCGGATTTTATCATAGAGTATCGTGACCACATTGTAGAAGATTTCCATTTATTTTCATTTTCCATTATATTAAAATATGCCAGTAAAACTTCTTCGGTAACTTGCCGTACTCCTCTTGTATCGCACCACTCTTGGAAGTGCGTGTACGCTAACCGATACTTTATTCCGGACTTGGAGGGCCCCAAACGTGCTACTGCATCATTAGCCGCGGACTCAATTTCGTTTAGGTTTTCCATTTTCGCAATAAATTTGCGCTTGCGGTTGCAACAACAATAAGCTGTCTTTAATAATTGCAAACCAAACAACTGTCAAACAACTGTAACCAGGGAGACGCAAATCCCACCGACGACTTAATTATTTTAATTTCTAACATCTAGACGACTTTGATAGTTGTCACAGTTAATTTCGAGTAAAAATAGCGTATGAATTGTACTATTATTTTATGGTTGAAAATTGCTACGTTTGAAGAAAAAATAGTATACTTTATTCGGCAAAGAAGCGACTTTTCCTGACTTGCCCTCTATTACGCGCCTCACTTCGTTCAGCGCGTAATATCGGGCGCGTCAAGAAAAGTCATGCTTCTCCGCCTCATAAAGTAATATACTAGTGTCATAACAAGATCCTATTTCCTATCTCTTTAGTTTTAGAAAGGTTTCGAATTCATTTTTTATAAGACCAGTTGATAAATCTGAACTGATACAAACAATCAGTAGTATCATAAGCAAATTAATCTTCCTGTAGTACTGATGGACTATTTATAAAAATTATCTTAAGTCTCCCAAAAAATATTTTGGAAGTTCTGGTCTCACTTATTAACGATTCCTTAAAAAAAAGGAATATTTTCAGAGTGCCTAAAGACAGCCATTATCATTCCTCTTGATAAGGGTGGTAAAAAATTGAATGTTTGCAAGTATAGACCTAGAGTTCTATATATCGGACTAGAAAGATATATAGGTTCTATATATCGGCAAGAAATCTATATTATATTCGGCAAAAAAATTATACCTACAACCATCTCCCTTAGCAACTTAAATCTACAACTTCTTTTCTTAATTATAGTTTTTTCTTCTTAATTATAGGATTTTCTTTTCTTAAGTTCCGTAAATTGACAAAAGCCCATCTATCTGAAAGACCATATTATTCATTTAGAGAGTTTCTTAACGAATAACTAAGAAATTACAGTACGTCAAAGTAAAGCAACTAAAGTATTTTTATATATATTTGACAATTTATGTAATTTTAGTAAATTTTAATTGTTATTGATATTTTTTTGTAAGCTTTGTCCATAAAATTGTATCAGCATGAAGCATAAAGCATATTTCTATTCTATTCTATTCTATAACTATAAAGGGAGAAGAAGTCTTACCTCAATTCTGTAAGATTTATTCCATATAGAAAAAGTCCCTTGGCAAAAAATAAGGAATATTAAAAATCTAAAATGGTATGCCCAATATCCCAATTATATGAAAAATATATATCAAACCCAGTAATGATTTACGAGAAAAAGAATTTTTTGTTTATTTTACATAATTTTCTCATTTTCTTTAATTTCAATTGTTGTGGAGCTATTTTCTTGTCTCATCTTTTACAACAATTACTATTTTTATTGAGAATATGCCATAATTAAAGTTTAAAATAAGTTTATTGACCTTTCAATTTCCACTTCGGAAATCGTTCTTAAAATACAAAAAAATTATAAATAATCAATTTACGTAAGTCCTATATGACAATATAAATAGATTTGTTGAAATCGTTTCACATTGTCCTCGTATTATATTCTGAGGAAGAAAATAATGTAAAGGCGTATACAAAACCACTTAACTTACTTCCTGGGTTAATAACTGATCCACAGTTATGTTAGATTAGGTTAGGTTCTCGGTTTCTAATTCGCAATAAAAAAAATTTCGTATTTTTTTTCTTCGT
The DNA here is from genome assembly GCA_918026665.1 of Diabrotica balteata. NCBI lineage: Eukaryota > Metazoa > Arthropoda > Insecta > Coleoptera > Chrysomelidae > Diabrotica > Diabrotica balteata. The sequence goes on from OU898280.1 coordinate 2,404,611, forward strand.
ATTCGCCTCGTTATTTTAACCACACAAATCAGCATTAGCGATCTCCCTTTTGTCGAATCCGCAACAACTCCATTAAAAAATACGTTTCACTTTCACAAAGCCAAAAGCCGAAACCGAAAGCCAGCTCAACCCTTTGCAATTTATTCAGTAGTTGTTTTCATCTCCGTTGGCGTTTTTCCCTTTCTATTTGTACTCCCAATAAAGGAAAATCTGAAAGAGCTTTTTTCCTTCATTTGTTTGTACATGTAATTTTCAGGGTTCGTGAACCCTTAAAAGAGTTTTCAAGTTCATTTAACCCTGACCGAATGAATATCTATTTCAGGTTACGATGATTATCAAACAGGTACACAAAAATGGGATGTTTTTTTCGGAATAATTGGGGTTGACGACTTATTCAAAAGGAGGCAGGTCTATCAAAAATGTAAACATGTATGTGACGTATTGGAATACCGAATCTGTATAATTTGGTGATTGTGGAACGGTTCGCGCAACTACAGGGTGAGGTATAATTGACTTGCCTCTAAAAAATCCATGTATTGCATCTTTAATGATAAAGTGACAGTCAAAATAAAAAAATATGAAAAAGAGAAATCAAACGATTTCTACCTGGCGAAATCGAATTCAAACCTTGACCACCGTGCTTTCTAAAACTTGCAAAGCAAACAGCTTGATAAGTAACTCGACAAAGGAATCTAATATTGCATTTCAAATTGGTGACAACTTACTGAAGTCACTGGACTCAACAAGACTTAATAAATGGAAGTCTACCGTAGAACATATTGATTTCTCACGTTCCGGTCGAAAGGCATTGTGGCTGATCCGCAATATGGGCGAAGCAAGCAGAGCGCAACACTTAAACAAATCAACAATTGAGCCAAATAAAATGGCCAATAGAATAATTGAGAACTCCCGAGCTCCATCTGAGAAACCTCATACATCTACCGTAAAAAGAGCTCTTAAACAACTTAAAGCAAATACTCCCGCAACATCAGAATACTCACATGCCTTCGCATTGGATGAAATAAACGAAACGCTTAACCAAACTAAAACAGGAAAAGCAGCAGGCTTTGATGGAATGTATCCTGAGTTTATAGTCCACACCGGTACAAAAATACGACAGTGGCTCAAACAATTATTTAGCAACATTGTGAATACAGCTGTGCTACCGCCAGAATTCAAAAGAACAAAAATTATCACAATCCAGAAGCCTGGCAAAGACAACAAGCTGCCTGAAAGTTACCGGCCTATTGCCTTACTCAGTTGCTGTTATAAATTATTAGAACGACTTTTATATAACCGAATATGTAACACCATTGAGGATGCTGTACCAATTGAACAAGCTGGATTTAGAAGAGGACGAAGTTGCTGTGACCAAGTGCTGTCCTTAACTACATTTATTGAAGCTGGCTTTGCAAGACGCGAAAAATCTGCCATAACATTTATAAATCTCACGGCTGGCTATGACACTATGTGGAGAGAGGATCTTATTTATAAGCTGATGAAAATCATACCTTGCCTCAAAACTTGTCAGCTGATAAACAATCTACTGACTAACAGACTGTTTCAGGTATATATGAATGATGCACAGAGTTACGTTAGAAAACTTAACAACGGCTTACCTCAAGGCTCAGCTAGCTCCTTTATTATTTAACCTTTATACAGCAGATATATCTGAAACAAAATCGAGAAAATTTGCTTATGCTGACGACCTGGCCATTGGCTTCCAAGATAATAGTAATGAAGCAGGAGAACGAGCTCTAAACGAGGACTTAACTACACTAAGTAACTATTTTAAGAACTGGCGCTTACGTTCTAACACAAGCAAAACTGCAACCTGTCTCTTTCACCTGTCGAATCAACTTGCGGGCTATACTCTCAATGTAACTCTAAATGATACAGCTATCAAACATAACACCAACCCCAAATATCTAGGCGTCACACTTGATAGAACACTCACCTACAAAAGTCATCTTACAAACGCAGCCGGTAAACTAAGAACAAGAAATAACTTAATATCAAAACTTGCTGGAACAACTTGGGGTGCTTCTGCAGATACTCTTCGGACCTCTGCTCTAGCTTTGGTTTTTTTCAGTGGCAGAATACTGTGCACCAGTATGGCTAAATAGTGTACATACAAGCAAAATCGATGTCCAACTTAACCAAACGACGAGAATAATCACTGGAACAATAAAACCAACGACAGTGAGATGGCTGCCTACTCTGAGCAATATTGCTCCACCAGATCTACGCCGTAGAGCAGCATTAGCGAGAGAGTACCAGAAAATTGTAGCCAACGTACAATTACCAATACATCAAGATATCCCAGACATCTCAAAAGAGCACCAGCGACTGAGATCTAGAAATCCTCCAATACGATCTGCCCGAAAAATTGGTAATTTCTATGATATACATAGGCAATGGACAACAAGATGGATGCCAACAATAGAATCGGACTATATTAAGATATCCACCCCAACTCAGGGTTTCATCGGATCAAATCGACCTCGGTCCACTTGGGCAAGGCTTAATCGTATACGTACCGGACATGGTAAATGTGCTGATTCGCTGTTCAGGTGGGGTCGTGTAGAAAGTCCACAGTGCGATTGCAGACAATCTAGACAGACCATAAGCCATTGTGTTTCAGACTGCTTGAATCGTGCCTAACGTGGAAACCTCCAGGACTTTGCGGAATGTTCCCCAGAAGCAATTGAATGGCTATGTAAATTGGACATTAATATTTAGTTCCATTCATTCTATCTTTAGTGTTGGAATAATATATTTAATAAATATGTATATCAATATAAGGTTGAATGTTCGAATAATTAAACTTTGATAGTATACAAGGCAACTATCGAACACAGTGATTAATTAAATCTTGCCCAAGTACTTTCGATCAATAGATCATCTTCAGGGGCATTTCGTCAGTTGTGGCCTATCCGACATGAGTAGAATGTCACACATGTAAATTTGGACATAACAATACAATACACAAAGACAAACAAACACTTTAAAATTTTTAAAAGGAGAAGCTACATGTTATATAGAAGCCGGAGACAGAATGGCAGATTCTGTCTAGTAAACGGAGAGGTAATCAATAATATTAGATATGCTGATGACACAGTTATTATCGCAAATGACTGCAACGAGCTTCAAAGACTCATGCAAAGCATACACACAGCAAGTCAAGAATATGGTTTAGAACTCAATACAACCAAAACTAAATGCATGCTCATCATTATCATCAGCAGAACACAACAATCTCCGATGCAATTGACATTAAACAACCGAAAAATAGAACAAGTGGAGACATACACATACACATACCTTGGAACCACAGTCAACACAAAATGGGACCAGTCAACAGAAATAAGATTACGAATTGAAAAAGCGCGAAACGCGTTCAACAATATGAAAAAGTGGTTCACAAGCAAAATCTCAATGGAACTAAAATTAAGACTGGTCAAGTATTATGTCTTCTCGGTCTTGTTCTATGGAGCAGAGGCATGGACCACAACGGAAGCCACCCTCAAGAAACTAGAATCCTTTGAGCTGTGGATATATCGCCGTATTCTTCGGATATCCTGGACAGACCACATCACTAATGTGGAAGTAATGCAGGGAATAGGCAAAAGCAAAAAAATAATCTTCACCGTAAAGAAACGGAAGATTGAGTACTTCGCACATGTCATGAGGCATACTAAGTACCGGCTGCTACAGTTAATAGTCCAAGGAAGAATCGACAGTAGGAGGGGACCGGGAAGAAGACGACACTCATGGATGCATAACCTGCGACAATGGTTCGGATTAACATCGACCGAACTGTTCAGAGGTGCCGTAAACAAAGTCAAAATAGCCTTGTTAATAGCCAACGTCCGAAACGGATAGGGCAAAGGAAGAAGAAGAAGAATATCTAAGAATAAACAGACTTTAAAGCCTACATACAAGAAGGAAGAACAAGATCTTTCTTGAAACAAGTAAAGTATTTTCATATTTTTTTCACTTATTAAAGTATCATTCTGACAAGTAATACGGAATTAACGACACACTAAATTTTACTTTTGGATTTTTTTTTTATTTCTGCAAAATTATTATTTTGCATTTTAACTAATTAAAACCCCAATACAAAATTTTCATTTGCGTGATAACTGGTCAACTATTATCGCAGTGCAAACAAGCTTTAAATACTTGTTTAACTTTCGAAAGCGTTTTTTTTTTCCAACTGCTGAGTAAAAAATATTAAATAAGGCTACTGTTGAAGAGAAAAATAAACATCCTTTAAATTGATGCGCCCTTCTTTTTAAAATCAAAATGATAACATTTACTCTTGAATCCTCTGGGCTTAGGATATTCACCTTAGAGCATTTCTGTCAAGCCCCAGCACCACTGATTGTACCATTGTACGTTGCTTGTATATATTGTGAAACATTGTTCAATATCATCATATATACATATAACACGTGATTTTAGAATGAACGTGAGACAGGTAAATTAATTTAAATGGTCGGAGAATGAAGACCGATTTCCCCGAAATCACGTTTTCAATTCCGTAACAATAATTAGAGGATATTATTTAATGATCTGCTATAACGTGTCTAGCCGAATGTGTGTACTTGTCTACCTATATATGAATAATACAATCGAAATGAACTAAAAACAATTTGAAACGTTCGATAAAACATAATACGTTTTATTCAATAGCTTAGTCCATCATTCAATATTTATTTTAAATCGATAATGACTTCAGTATTTGTTTATTTGTTTAATTATGGATCAAAAAGGATGTACTGTTTAGGAGTCTAGAAGCCAAGGAGTACAAGTGACTAAATATTTATAATGAGAAAAAGGTTTAAATTTAACTGTTTTTTAAAATTATATGTTATTGTTTTATACACATGAAACACTTTTTAAAATAATTTAGAAGTGTTACATAAGCTGTAGAATAACTTTTAGATCTTGTCCTTTTGCCCTTATTTTACAATCCTCGATAAAGTGATAACAGTGATCACTTGTACCCCTTGGTTACCAAAAAAAAGAACCAGGTATTGACTGAACCATTTGGGTGTGTTTTGTATATGAACATTTGGATTGAGTAAAAAATACAACTGTGGTGAAAATAATGTAATTTAACACAAAATCATTAACAGAACGAGTTACAAAATTGTTTAAATCAGTTTAACACTACAATTCCTGAAGTATAACTAATCAGTTTCTAACTCGCTATCAAAAATGTTTCCTGACTCTTCGGCATCTGGGGGAACAATAGCATTCTGGTTAACATAACATAACATAACAATAACATAACAATATCTTTATTTTTAGAAAACAATATACATTCAGTGAACATAAAATTATTTAAAAAAAACAGTGTCACAAACGAAAATATTATTTACTTATTCCTAACCGTTACATATGCAAATAGTCCTCCACAGAATATGGCTCAAGAGCTACCAGTAATTTAAATATTTGATGTTTATACACACTTAATCTTTCCTCCCTTTTAATAGGTTCAGGCAGTTTATTAAACAATTTGATGCAGCAATAAAGAGGGTTTTTTTCTGTTATACTTAACCTGTGTATTGGAATTTTATAATTATATAACCTGGTATTTACTATACTATTGGGCTCAAAGTTCCTAAATAGTATTTTATTTTTATATAGAAACAGTAAGCATTCTTGAATAAATACAGCATAAACTGTTAAAATATTATTACTCCTAAAATGCCCTCTACATGATTCCCTACTTTTTAAGTCAAACATAACTCTGATTATTTTTTTCTGAACCAGAAATACATTATTTATGTCCCTACTGTGTCCAAAATTTATTAGACCATATCTAAATTTTGCTTCAAAATTAGCATGATACACTGTTTTTAATGAGTTACTATTCATGTATTTTTTTAGAACTCTAAAGCTGTAAATCACTTTACTCAAAGACATACATAACTGGTCAACATGTTTATCCCAACATAAAAAACTATCAATATATAATCCTAAAAATTTGGTACTGCTGCTAATATTTAAAGTGTCATTATTTACAATAATACTGTTTGGCATATCTGAATGTGCATAATTTGTCTTAAACAAAAGAAGATCTGTTTTATTTTGATTTAAAACCAACCTATTCATAGAAAACAATCTTTAGCTTTCTGGAACTCTAAACTAGCATTAACGCTTAGAACAGACATGTCTTTACCACTGACTAAAATGTTAGTATCATCTGCATAATTTGTTATGCTGGAAGTAGTATTAGCCACTAGACCATGAAGATCATTGATATAGATCACAAACAGTAAAGGACCAATCACACTTCCTTGTGGTACTCCAATATTGATAGTGCTTTCAGATGAGATGCCGATTTCAGTGTTTTTATGTATTTTTACTAAATGTCTCCTATTTGCCAAGTAGGACTTAAACCAGTTCAATGCTGGTCCACGTATACCATATTTCTCCAATTTATCAAATAATATGTCATGCACTAAACAGTCATATGCCTTTGATAGGTCCAAAAAGAGACCCAAAGCCATATGACCAATCTCAGTACATTTCAAAATATCCCAGACAAATTGAAAAATCGCAGTCTGAGTTGATTTTCCCTGTTGATAACCATGCTGATTTGCACTAATAATATGACATTTTGTTAAAAATTCTGTTATCCGCCTATACATAGTCATTTCTAAGATTTTTGAAAAGGAACATAGAAGGCTAATTGGTCTATAGTTATTAATTAATTTAGGATCACCCTTTTTGTAAACAGGTGTTACTATGGCAGTTTTCAGGCATTCAGGAAATACACCAGATTTTAGTGAATTATTAATGATTGTAGTGAGAGGATTCACTATCTCCTTTATACAAAGTTTAAGGATTTTAGTGGGTATTTCATCAATTCCACAACTCATTTTGTTTTTTAAATTTTTAGTTATATCCATAATTTCAGTTTCTGTCACAGGTGCGACCAACACTGAATTTATGTTGCTTGCTATGTTGTCTTTATATTCAGTGTATTGTAATTGAGATAAAGTGTTATTTAAAGAAGTATTTAAGTGTATCATGTATTTATCAGCAATCTCTTGAGGACTACCCTCTACTTTTATTGAATTTACACTTTTTAATCGACCATTAATTTCACTAACAATTTGCCACATGCATTTATTTTTATTGGCAGCTTCAGATATCCTGTTTTCATATAGCTTTGATCGTTTTGTTATTAGTTTCTTATTATATTCTTTTTTTACCTGTCTATAGGAATCATAAAATTTATGGTTAACTCTGCTCATAGATGTCTAAACGAGTCTTACATTCTATTATCTCTGGATCATCTCTTTTATTAAGGCCTTTTTTACGTTGCCTAGAATCTAACTTTTTAAAAGGAAAGCACTGATTGAATATATACAGAAACTGATTTAAGAAAGTATTCCATTGATCATTTACACATTTGTAACTTAAATTAATCCAGTCATGATTATGTAATTTACTTATAAAGGTTTCAATATTATGTGTACTAAAATGTCTGTTCATTTCAAGAGTATTCATTTCTGCTTCCTCTACCTGAAAAGTTAATTTTTGGGCAGAATGATCAGAGATTCCAGCGTGCAAGACTTCTACTGACACATATGATTGCATATTTGTTAGTATGTTATCTATACAAGTTTTAGATGTGGCAGTTACTCTAGTGTAGTCTTCAATTACATGACAAATATTATATGAGTTAATTAACATACAAAATTTTACTTTATCTAATGTGTTATTCTTAAGATCGATATTGAAATCTCCCCCTATAATTATAATTGTGTTTTCTATCATAATTCTTCCCAGTATAATATCAAATTTGTTTAAAAAAACTGCCAGATCGCTACCTGATGGTCTGTAAACTGATGCTATAATGAGTTTGTTATTACCTATATTAGCTTCGCATACAGCACACTCTATTACCCTATCTACTGATAACTCTTGTATATCCTTTCTTTCCTGGCCAATGATGTCTTTACTAAGATATATAGCTGTTCCTCCATGTTCATTTACATTATTTCTACAATGACTAGCTGTCAGCACAAAATTGTTAATTCCATATTCACTTAATTCTTCTTTAGTTTTCCAATGTTCTGTTGTGCACAATATTTTACAGTCACTGTTGTTTGTTAGAAGTTCTTCTATTTCATCAATACAATTTCCTATGGATTGGAGGTTCTGGTGGATGATACTTATATTCTTTGCTCGTGTGACTGTGTTTTGTATTTCAATTTCCTTGTGTTGATGTGTCTTGTGCTCTCTATTTTCTCCTATGAAAAATTTCCACCTCTGTTATCTAGAAAATCCTTATGACGATGCATCTGGAACCTTTTTATGCCAACACCATTAGGCCAAAACTCTGGTTTATACATGTCATCCTTATATTCAAAGGGAGCCGATACAACAAATCTCTTCAACATATTTTCTTGACTTGGCAATTCCTTTACCATAATAGACTCTTGTTGCATTTTCCTCTTTTCTATTAGAAATTTACATATCTCCTCTTGTTTTGTTGTTCTCTTCACTCTATACAAGTATAGCCACACTTTTTTCTTTTCCCCTGCAAAACCACTTGTGCTATCGTCATCGCTTACTGCCGTTCCTATATTTTTTTTAGTTATGTACCGATGTCTCCTGTGTATAACTTTTTGGAACCCATCTGAGTCACTATCGCTGTTTTCCTCAGTTATTTTATGTTTTTTTATTTGCTCATTAACCTCAGTTGTTTGTTTATTTTTGAGGTTGACATTAATGTTGTCACTTGTCTTCTGTTCAGAGGAACTACTTAAACTTTTTGACGTTTGAGCTACTACTTCTGTGAATGATCTATTTTGTGTCCGAGGTGGTACTGACCTTGAGAATTTTTTATCAACAGAGTGATCCATTATCTGATCTTGTTTATTTACACTTTCGTATTCAGTTTTTTTTGCGGTTTTTTGTTCTAGATAACTTACTTTTTGGCGCAATAAATTATTGTTTTCTTTTAATACAACATTTTTGTCTTCCATTTCCATAATTAGTCTTTTTAAGAGGTCATTTTCTAATCTCAGTTTGGATAATTCTTCTGTAGTTGACATCTCGTTTGTTTCGGTATCACCGCCTTTTTTGTCACAGCATATTATGATATTTCTCTCACATGTTTCAAATCCACATCTTTTTGCACAGCTAGAGTGAAAAACACTATAACAATATTTACACACAACTATTTTACACTCTTTTTTAGTGCAGCATTTAAAATTTATTTCCAAGTTTTCACCATCAATTGGCCGTACGTCTTCGACAGCGGCCATCTTGAATACTACTACTAACTTCGACAGGAACATTGTTAGGCCCATTAGCGTATTGTAAGGTGTTGAAGAAGTTGTGGTAGATATGGGGAACGTATGGCAAAAGTCACTGTAAGTTCTCAAATTTAAGTTTCTTGATTTTTGGCTTGTCTCCTGTTGCTGCTAATAACGGGAGTTCGTTGAGTGGTCGACCTGCTCTTGAGGACTTCATGTTCAGCTGGTAAAAGGTAGGAAGGTTGACGCTTTCTGTGTAAAACAGTGTGTATGGATATGCTTTCTCAAAATGCATGCGCTGCATTTTACTGATACCTGGTACATTTTTCCTAAAGTAAGGTTCTAGTGAATCCAAGAACACAAAGTCACCATCCTCTATTTGCGTCACCATGAACTTCCTACTAGGTTTTAGTAGATTCCTAATAGATTTTACTATGATGTCGGCACACATACTTGGTACATAAACCTGATGATGGTTTCTGTTTTTCGCTTTTTAGATAATCCGGAAATCTTGATCACATTCCATGAATGAATGTCCCACTACCAGAAACCTGTGGTCAACAGTAACAATTTGTATCTTTTGGACTACATAGTGTCAGAACTTTCCAATATAATCACTTTTGTTTTGGCCATCACAGTTGCGACTATACAGAATTATGCGCTTAATGGTTGGTGGCAGCGTCTGGATGTATTTCCAAAGGCATGATTCTGGTTTACGTAGTTCAGGTTCTACTTCGGATTCACTGTCACTGACACTAGATTGAGGCTGGTATGTAGAATCTACATCTGAGTCATTTGAAAAAATAAGACATGCGCTAGTTTTATCTGATAATAATCTGATTCATAGCCTTTATAAACACAAACTAGAGGCTTTACAGAATTTTCACTTTCCGCTAAAGAGGTTATGTTGAGACTCCTTTTCTTCATCTACAATACTGGCGATGTCCATTTCGATTAAGGCAGCAACACTTTGGTTACTTAACTCTTAAAGTTGCCAACTATCGTAGAATAATATGGCTAAAGTCTGAATTAAAAGATACGATAGCAACAGTGTCGACAAACGTGCACAACATTCAACAACAAACAACTCTGATGACAGTCAGTTGGAGGCCAAGGGGTACAAGTGATTGAAAGCAATTCAAAGGAAATAATAAAAATACAAAATTTAAGAGATAACTCCATAAAATCATTATATCGAAAAAAGCCAAGAACAGAAAATACAAATGGAGAATATCGAAAATGAAAGCAATGTAGAGACTAGCTGGAGAAAACTTAAGAAAAATATTCTGGATGCTGCCCGAGAAGCCCTTGGAACGAAAATAATAAACAAAAAGTGGTCAACGAAAACACCATGGTTTACACTAGAGGTTAAACAAAAATGTCACCAAAAAAAAAAAAGAAAGCTTTACTAAAATATGTCAGAAAAACGAATGAATCATATGAAGAATATAAAAGAATAAAAACTGAAACTCATCAATTGGTAAGATAAACAAAAACACATTATTGAGAAAGATTCACAAAAGAACTAGAGATGGATTTCTATGGACAACAGAAACAAGTATGGCGCTTCATAAGACAACAAAGAAGCGAAATGAAAGAACTAGTTGAAATAGAACACATATGTTCAAGAGGATACATGGGTGGCCTTCCTGACAGAAATGTTTAAAAACCAAACGATGAACCTTTAACAGAAGCGCCAAATATAATAACTGAGGAAAAGACCAAAATCTCCAAAATGATGTGAAAGAAGGAATAAACAAATTAAAAAACAGAAAGTCAGCAGGTGAAGATCAAATACCAAATGAACTCTTAAAATATGGAGGTGATTACCTTGTACAACAACTGCAACTTCTTATTAATAAAATAATCACCGCGAACAGAATACCAGATACATGGAGGAGAGCGATCAAAAAAGGAGATGAGGAAGACCAGAATAATTATCAAGCAATAAATCTTTTAAATACAACACTCAAATTGACAACAAGAATAATAGCGACAAAAATAAAACAAACGAATATCTTTGCAAGAGGAACAGCAAGGATTTCGGACAGGAAGATCATGCACGGATGCAGTTTTTGTAATAAGACAAATAAAAGAAAAGTCGCTGGAATACAACAAACCAGCATATGTGTCTGGTAGATTTGAAGAAAGCGTTTGATAGAGTGAGAATTCGGGACGCTATACATTTATTATATGAAAAGGATTTGATAAAAACCATTGAGAATATATATAAAGATAACATACCTATGGTAAGATGTAAGGGAGAACTATCGCAACCTATCAAATATGAAACTGGCATCAGATTAAATATTAATGGGCATGAGCCCATTAATATTTAATCTGATAATGGATGAAATCATAAAGAAAGTTAAAAAAAGAAGAGGATATAGAATGGAAGAAAAGGAAATAAGGATAATATGCTACGCCGATGACGCCATAACAACTGCCAAAAATGGAGATGACCTACAAAGATTAATTAAAGAATTTGAAGATACGGCGCTCATATACAACATGGTGATCTCAACAGAGAAAACTAAAGCGATAGTGATATCAGCGGAACCGAGAATATGTAAACTAGTCGTAAATAACAAAATAATAGAACAAGTGATGGAAACCTATTACTTGGGAAAAAAACTGTTAAGCTACGGAAAAGTGGAAGAAGAAGTACAAAAACAAGTGGCAAGACAACATGGGAAACAGAGCAGCAGGATGTCTCAACAACACAATCTGGAGAAACAAATACCTCACAACGGAGACGAAAACCAGGATATATAAATGAACAATAAGACCGATAATGATGTACACAGCGGAAACAAGAGCAGATACGGCGAAAACACAAAGACTACTGGACAGAACAGAAATGAGAGTCTTAGGAAAAATAACAAACCAAACTCTAAGAAACAGAGTAAGAAGTGAGGAAATACGAGCGAGATGTGGTATAGAGGAAATAAACGCTTGGACCAAAAATAGAAAAGTGGAATGGAACCAACACATCGAAAAAATAGAATAGTACGAATAGCAAGAGACAAATCACCAAATGGAAGATCATTGGGACGACCGAGCAAAATATGGTCAGACAACGTCAATTGAGGCTAAAAACCGAAGTAGAACAGGCATTAAGCCTATTTATAAAGTAGGAAGAAGAAGAAGACCTTTCTATTTATTGAAGTACTTTAGCAACTTATTCGTTTAATTTTATCATATTATATAATACATATCATTTAATACATTTTATCCTTTAGAGCGCCCAATCCAAAACCGAACAAAACATTATATTTTATTGACAGTTGTTATTACAAAGTTCTACGGTATTAAAATGAGTTTTTCATATCTTTTTATTGTTCAGCTTTTATCTCTTGAATAAAAGTTGTGATTTGTTGTATTCAATTCAAGCTTCTTTTGTTCTATTACTTAAAAGTTCCCGTTCTACCATAAAGAAACTTGTCGCTTTTATATTGAATTAAATCGTATCCAGCGAGAACAAAGCTTAACACTTAAAGTACATAAAACTATTTTCTGCAAATTTGATTTCTGCACGCGCCTTCCGCCGATCGCGAGAATTTTCTTGTCTAGAGCTTTCCACAACAGGACGATCCATAATTGTATTATCAAACGCACGTGCAAGCAAAAGGCAAACTAAGGACTAGAGAATTACTTTGTTATAGATCTCGTTGAAAGTTAACTACTAGTATTAGGAAATGTAGAAAACTGAGAAAACGGGCGGTTGTGTCGATAAAGGGTATTAAAATCTGAAATGCCCACGTGTTGTCGATCATATTGTAGTAAAAGGGAAATGTTGTAAGAAAGCATTGTTTGTAACAGAGGAATATAGTTGCAGGTTGGAAATAAGAGTGATTTAAAAAAATTAAAAGGGAAAATTCCAGTGTTGGCTGTATACCGTAGTTTAAAAAAACTTACAATGAAGTAAAAACTATTGTATAATGATCTATATTTATTAAAATTTATTATTATTATTATCATCAGTGACACCATCTTTAAAAATAATTAAAACTAGTCACATCTTCTTCTTCTTAGGGTGCCTATGCGTTCCGGATGTTGGCGATCAACATGACTATCCTAACTTTGCTTGCTGCTATTCTGAATAGTCCTGTTGTCGATGTATTAAACCACTTTCTCAGGTTTTGAAGCCAAGATATTCTTCTTCTCTCTGGTCCTCTCTTTCCAAATACCTTGCCCTAAAGAATGAGTTGCAACAAGCCGTATCTCTGTTCATTCCTCATAACATGGCCAAGATATTCTAGTTTGCGCTCTTTGATGGTGTTAATAATCTCGCATTCCTTGCCTATTCTACGTAGGACCTCAACATTAGTCACACGATCCACCCATGGAATTCTTAAAATACGTCTGTAACACCACATCTCGAATGCCTCGAGTTTTTTTAAAGAAGCTTCGGAAAGTGTCCAGGCCTCTACTCCGTATAATAACGTAGAAAATACATAGCATCTAATGAGAGAGATTTTGGTAGCAAGGGGTAAATCGTGACTTCTGAAAAGAGACTTCATCATTAGGAACGCTGATCTCGCTTTTCCTATGCGTTGTTTTATTTCACTGGAGTGATCCCATTGGCTGTTAATGTTGGTACCAAGGTATGTCTAGCTGTCCACTCTGTCAATTAGATGTTGGTTAACCAAAAGCTGTGTATTTAATATTTCGCGCTTACTGACTACCATGTAGGTACTTTGTTTTCTTCGTATTAAGATCAAGTCCGTTTTCTCTACTTATATCTGATATATACGACATTATTCTTTGCAAACCGTCCAGACTATCTGCAAAAACTACTTCGTCGTCGACATATCTAATGTTGTTTAGACGCATTCCGTTGATTAATATGAGTTCTTGTAGTTCTCCCAGCGCTTGCTCGAAGATATATTCAAAGATTAAATAACACCGGGGACAGAATGCATCCTTACCTCACTCCTCTATCTATGGAGACTGCTTCTGTCAATTGGTCATCCACTTTAATATTGGCTGTTTAGTTTTAATATAAATTATAGATGATTCTCAAGTTCCTATTATCTAACCCCACTTGTTTCAAGATGTTTATAAGTTTATCATGCTTTACTCCATCAAATGCCTTTTTGTGGTCGATAAAACAAATATACACATCACAGTTAATATCCCTGCATCTTTGCATAAGCACTTCGACAGCGAATAGAGCCTCTCGGGTGCCTAAGGAATCGCGGAATCCAAACTGCGTCCATGATACTTGTTCTTCGCATTTTTTATATAATCTGCCGTGTATCACTTTCAAGAACGTTCTAAGTAAGTGGCTCATTAGGCTAATTGTTCTGTAGTCTTCGCATGTGTTGGCATTTACTTTTTTTGGTATGGTCACGAAGGTCGACTTTAACCAGCTTTGGGGTATTTTTCCAGTTACGTATATGTTGTTGAATACAGTTGTTATCCATTTTATTCCCAGTTCATCCATAAGTTTTAGGAATTCTGCACAAAACTCGTCAGGCCCTACCGCTTTACCATCTTAGCTGACGTGACTTCTTAAATGGTAATCGGGGGTCCTGTTTGGCATTCAGTGTCTTCTAGGTTTGTATAAGTAATAAATAGTATTCTGCCTTTCATCTGCAAAAGTTACTTCCACATAATTCTTCCAAGTGTCTAGTTTTTTTTCCACAGTTAACAGCTGTTTGCCTTGGTTATCTGCCAAACATCCAACTCTTCTAGGTTTGTATAAGAATGCGACTTCTTTAATTTTTTTGTGCATATTAAATGAAACATGTTTATGTTGCAATTGCTATATTTCCGCACACTGTTTTCTTAGATGTGTATCCTTAGCTATTCTAGTAGCTTTTTTGATCTTTTTATCGATTCTTTTGTACAATGACATGTTTTGATCTTTGAACTTTCGCCTCTCTTCCATCATATCTAGAATCTCATTTGTCATCCACGATTTCTTCTTTATTTTTGGTGGTTTGAGAAATTTCTCTCGTATGTCTTTTGAAACGGAATGTAACTTTTCTAGCTCCTAAACCTTCTAACCTAGTCTAACCTTCTTTAGCCTGAGCCTAATTTTGCCAATCAGTGGGTTATGGTCTGATTTGATATCAGCTCCTGGGTATGTCTTGACTGATGTTATGCTGTTCCGGAATCTTTTATTAATCAGAATGTAATCTATTTGATTTCTCACTATGCGGCCTGGAGTATCTTGAGGTGATTTCCATGTATATAATCTCCTGTGTGGGAGTGTGAAGTAAGTGTTAGTAATCACAAACTCTTCTTCTGCTACAAATTCACCCAGTCGGTCTCCTCGCTCATTTCTTTCTCCAAGTCCAAATTGTCCTATGAATTCTCCCGATTGTCCTCTATCAATTTTGGCATTTAGATCACCCATAATCAAAGTTAAATCCTTTCTGGGGAGGCGTTGTAAGGTGTTCGATAGTTTGTTATAAAAGCTTAACTTATTTCGTCCGGTTTGTCAGCTGTAGGGGCATATACCTGGATAATGTTAGATGTAATTGGGTAGGTATTAAATTGAAGGAGGAGAATTCTTTCCGATATAGGTACAAAGTTTTTAACATGTCTGGCAGTTTCTTGATTTAAGAT
The DNA here is from genome assembly GCA_918026665.1 of Diabrotica balteata. NCBI lineage: Eukaryota > Metazoa > Arthropoda > Insecta > Coleoptera > Chrysomelidae > Diabrotica > Diabrotica balteata. The sequence continues at coordinate 2,420,477 of OU898280.1, forward strand.
TATACCTACCCCATTTTCGTGTCTTCCATTAGGGTTAAGTGAATAATATATATGATGATCATCAATTTTACATTTCCCAGAGTTCGTCCATCTCATCACTTATTCCCCTTATGTCTATTGATAGTCTATCCATCTCCTTGATTGCATTATGAGTCTTGCCTGCCTCATATAATGTTTTAACATTCCATGTGCAGATCGTGAGGTTTATCTTTTCACTTTAAAAACATCTACCAACATCTTTAAGAGTAATTGAAACTAGTCACATAGAAAGTTCGCATAACCCTTAGATTACACGAAAAATCCTATCCTCAGTACTCAGTTTCTCTGTTGTACCGCGTCAGATATTTTTTACGTTGAGCTTTCATCTGCTTCTCTTAATAATAAATAATAACCTAATAGATTCTATTTTGAATTCTTCGATTGGTTTAACCTAAGTAATAACGCGGACGATGTGTACAAGGAACTTTGTAAAAATTTCGCGTTGTTCGTTTGAAATGTTATCTCTGACATATCGAAAATTGAATGATTCATTTACTCCCATATCTTCTGGGCTCCCATATCTGTTAGAATCAGCAGGAACTCCAAATTTTCCTGCTGTTCCAAACGTCTAATCCTTTATTAACCTTGTAGCCTCACAGAAAGCCACAAGTCTCTTTAGGAAAAACTCCTTTATTTGGCTCGATTGCAAAGGTCGAACCTAGGATCTGAAATATCTGATAGGCCAGTGCCAGGTACTTCCAAAGGAGATGTGAGGAGCACCAGATAGCACCTTTTACGCTTTACAAGAAGATTTTAGGGCATAAGACTTTTGGATGACCCCACTATGTGGAGTAACCTGTCTCAAACCTCAACCAATAGTCTAGGAGTCCTGGAATCTCTTTGAAACTACTTTGACCAGTACTAAAGGATATTCCAATCACAGGTTTGGGTTCTATAGGCAGAGTGAATAAGCCCATATGGCGTCAGCCTGTTGCTACCCTTCCACACCTGTGTGTTTCGGTACCTTATTGATTAACGCAATAGCAGCCATTGCTCTTTTTACCCCTTAGCGCTGGTTGATATCAAAGCAGATAGAGATAGTCCTGCTTAAGAAAATCCCATCTATTATCTTCCAAGCACATACCAATTAGGATTCTCGGCCTGAAACACTGATGCATGTGAGCCGAGAGTCTGGTTAGACTAAAATCCGATTCCGCTACCATGTATTCCAGAGCCTGTCCGCTCGTCTATTCTAGATCCATCTGTGAACCAGGTGAGCCCATTCTGAAGAATCAGTGTAGGTTCTCGTTCTATTCACTCATCCCAGTCAGGAAATTGAACCAAGCAGGAGGATAAGAACTTTGAGAAGAATTGAGGGGTCATGCTGTCTTGTAGCATATAGAGCTCATGACAACACTCGATGGCCTGTTTCCAAAGGTCACAAAGTACGATCATGCAGTCTATAATTGATTTTCATCCTTGAGCATTGCGTGTGTGTAGTATGATTTTTTGAAATTATTGTTATTTACCCAAAAATGAATTAAAAGTGAGTAGAAAACAGATTTTTGTAGATGTTCTTGATGCTGTTTTTTTTTGAGGACCTACTCTATTTTTAAGGTATTCGTATGAATTATATACTAATACGTATACCACTCATATATGGATTTAGAAAGAAACCTGAAAGTATCACAGTGACCACTGAAGTGATTTGGGTTTCCAAGTCCTTACTGATTTTTGATTTTTATGTATTATTGCTGTATTACATTTAGAATAAATTGTTGGGATCAATTTTAAGTTTTTTTTCTGTCAACAAAAAATTCAATAGCAAAAAACTCTGGCCTTAATCTCGAGCAATAAGACAAAGAAAAATAATATTTTATCACGTAGAAACATAAATACCATTTTTTTCCAAGCAAAACATTGGATATCGATGGAAGCTAATCTGTGTCTCTTTGCTTTAGCCACGAGCCATCGGGTGCGAATGTGACAGGGGAATAATACTCTCCATGTTTTTTTCCACTTTTCACTCTGGTCGATGATTCGTTTTTTCCATAAGGAGTTCGATGGCCGACTGATCACTATTGCATCTCGCCACATACATTTTAATGATTCTGTGTATGTATGATCATAGGCGTGCCGTGTTTTGTTTTATATTTATGAAAAAAAGAACGATTTAGTAACAAATGACTTTTTTATATAATTTAATAAAAATAATTTTGGTTTTTAGAAAAAAATATTATATTGATTCTATTGAGTAGTTGTTTCCTCTCTTTGTAATTAGAATTGGACCAAGAACATCCACTGCAAATAATTCAAAAGGCTCTCTGAAAAGATATTGTGCCATTTTGCTACGTTTTCTTGTTTTAGAGTCCTTTTACCTTACATAAATCGCTTTTCTTACACCAATCTTTTACATCTTTAAAACAAATGATCCTGTAAAATCTTTCTCAAACTCTGGCAAGTGTTCCTTTGACTCCAAAATGTCTCCCAGAAAGGTTGCCATAAAGTTCTTGCATCACACTTTTGTTGTGTAATTTTGACAATACCAATTGTTGAAATTGTACTTACTCCTTTGGAACTTTCCCACTTCCGATATAATAGACCATTGGAAAGATTTTTATTGAACCCAGTACCCCCTTATAGTTCCACTATGTTTTGTTATTTCCTGCCAAATAGTCCCACTCCATTTTTAATCCATTTTCGTATGACTATTGAGTTATTACCTGTCTTTCGACTTTTTTCAAGATTTTACAGTAAAGTCTGATCATTATATTTATTCTTTCTGTTTAACAGTGGTCATTTGCAAACTTAGTAATTCTTTCAAAGCATCTTTTTATACTTGTAATTGTTTGAATGTATTATTTAACACATTTGTTTAACTTTTCTATTCGCTAGTAGCTAATTTTTACTAATCGCTAGCTGCTCATTCAGATGTGCTACTTCAGATTCCAGAATATCTCTTTCCTTTCTGTGGTCAGCTATGAGAAATCGATTTATTTAGGGAAAGCGGAAAGGGCATATACGAGGGCGATAAACCACACCAAACCGTGGTTTTGTCAATAGGTAAAAGAACTCTCTGAAATAAAACGCAAATGCTACCTGATATATAAAAGCACACAATCGGAAGAAGTTCTCGCAGAATATATCCAAGTAAGAAACGAAGTAAACGCAAGAATAAAATCAAGCAAAAGAGAACTTTGGGCTAAATTCACCAGCCACATGGACTACGACCTACATGGTGCCCAAAACAAAGTATGGAAAATGATTCGGAACAGGAAAAAACCAGTTAACGAGTTCGTGCACACCAAGGGAGTACCTATAGAGACATGGCAATAGCATTTTAAAAGCTATATGGTGCTGAAGAAAGGCTGAATATAAATGAATAAGAAGCAGATATAAGTGTTACAGTCAATGATGAAGAGGTAAAAGCAAAGATCAAGATAAAAACAGAAAGTCACCTGGAACAGATGGTATACCCAATGAACTTTTAAAATATGAAGACCCTGAACTTGCATGTAAACTGTCATAACTATCTACAAAATCTCAAACGACACAGAAACACCAGAGGAATGGCATAAGAGCTTCACAATCCACATATTTAAAAAGGGACAAAAAACTTACCCACAAAACTGCAATTATCATAATAAAACAAATAAAAGAAAAAAGAGTTCAACAACAACAAAGGCGTTTGATAGGGTTTGCCTGGGAGACATTCTAAATATAATATTAGAAAATAAAACACCGACCAACATAACAAAGATAGTTCATAACCAAAATAACAACAATGTAACCAAAGTTATATTGAGTTGTTGAAGTTAAAAGAGGAGTGCGACAGGGGTATGTATTGTCACCACTACTATTTAATGCATACTCTGAAGAAATTATGAAAAGAGCTCTTGAGGGAGAAACAGCAGCAATCAAGGTCAATGAAACACCAATTAACAACATTAGATATGTGGACGATACTATCATAATAGCAGACAACCTACAAGACCTCCAAAATCGAATGAACAAGATAGTTGAGTATGGAGAAGAATATGGATTATCAATAAACACCAAGAAAACCAAATTCATGAGGATATCAAAAACCCAAAATAATGGTAAAAGCCTGACAATTAACGGTAGTGCTTTAGAACAAGTTGAAAACTACCACTATATTGGCACAATAATTAATCACACAAACGATTACTCCAAAGAAATCAAAGTTCGAATAGAGAAAGCACGTACAAACTTCAATAAAATTAGAAAGGTACTTTGTGCAAGAGAACTAAAATTGGACTTGAGAGTTAGGCTGGCAAGGTGTTATATTTCTCGACTCTGCTTTATGGGATGGAAGCATGGACACTGAACGCGTCGACTGCTAAAAAGTTGGAAGCATTTGAAATGTGGGTATATAGAAGAATCCTGAAGATATCATGGACATGTAACAAACAACGAAGTCATGAGAAGAATCAACAAAAGAATGGAAGTATTGGAAACCATCAAGACACGAAAGCTGCAATACCTGGGGCATGTTATGCCCCAGAGAAGGAAGAAACCTTAAGAAGAAGAATCTCATGGTTGCGTAACCTGAGAGAATGGTACGGATGCACATCAGTTGAACTATTCAGAGCAGCAGCATCTAAGATCAGAATAGCTATGATGATTGCCAACCTCCGTCGCGGTGATGGCACGTGAAGAAGAAGAACCAAAGTTAGAGCAGGGGACCAATTCACTGAAAATATTTAAACACCGGGGGGAATTAGACAAGGCGACAGTTTAAGCTCCTTCTTGTTTAACCTGCTCATGGGCAAAATTATAAACAAAGCAACATCTCTCAATCTCGGATACACAATGGGCAAGAAAAGAATTGGTATGGTGTGTTACGCAGATGATACAGCAATTATTGTCGAATTAGAAGATGATCTTCAGAGACAGCTCTTTCAGTTCTTTCAAATAAGCCACCAACTAAATGTGACCATTTCTAGCAACAAAACTAAATGTATGACAATAGTAAAAGATCCGCTCAGGTGTAAGTTAGTGGTTGAGAACAACACTATAGAACAGGTGATGCAATTCAGATATCTGGGCATAGATATATCAAGCACACATGACCCAGTAAAGGACCTAAGGAGTCAAATCAACAAAACATCCAAAACAACAAAAAACAAGAAGTAAAAGAAGAAGAAGAAGAATAAAGTATTAAGAAACATCGTGAATACTCCTTGATTCGTGAGGAACAGCGACCTTTATGAAGACTGTGTATTATTATTGTCAATTTCCTGCATTTATATACATTTTCTGACGTCCTAGCTCTTAAGAGACATTTCGGGATTTTTCGATGACCGACCTAGAACATTCTAGATTCTTCTTTTTCGCCAAGGGGCTTTTCTATATGGAATAAATCTTATTGGATGGTTTTTGGTAAAACCACATTTTTTTATTGCAAAAAATAGTTATACAGCGAAAACATTAGGAAAAGCTTGAAAAATACTATGCAGATGGTCTCCCTGGACGCTGTCAATGATCCGAGACTCAATAAGCCAATTTGATCGACATCGCCAATCGTTCTTGGAAATATTGTCGACGCGCGTGTCGTAGTAATTTGTTGGGACAAACAAAAAACAGAAAATAACGAGAGGAAAAATTCGTACGCAATATGCCGATGCATAAACAAAATGGAGATTTTTTATTTTCTAGTAGTTTTATAGTAGACAAACGCAAAACAAAAAAGCAAAATATAAGAGAATATATGATTCTTATTGATTACTTTGTGAAAAGTCTCGTATAGAGGAATATTTTTCATATCAAGATTCATAATACTCAGAACATTTCTTCTTAAAAATATTTCAATTTGGTTTAAAATTACACACGTTTTTCTAAAAGCATTTAAGACACACCCGTCACTCAATTTCCACATGTTTGTGCACTTTTAAACAACTTACTTATGTCACAATTTTTTAACAGCCATCAACACACTTCGAATGTGCTAACAAAACGATATGATGTACTTCTGACAATGTTTTCGTTTTGATAAAAAATTGTTATGCGGTTTTTTACGGCGTGCACTTTTCGGGAAACGGGATTGCTGCAAAAAACAGTAAATATTTTCGCGGCTCTCATTTGGGAATTACAAATGTCAACAAGCTAGTTATTTTCTTGGCCTAGTTACAATGTTGTAATAATGGATTTATCTGTGGAACGCTTTCGTTTTTTAGCGAAACTGAAAAAAAAAAATGTATCCGCGATATATCATCAACAAATAATTTAAAGATACTGACGAGAATGCAGAACCAAATTTTTATATAAATATATCATCTATTGTTGATTTATTTTGTAGAAAGCCTTCTTGCTTTTCGCTCAATGCATACGAGTAAGTATTTTTATTATTGTTGATTTATTTTGTAGAAAGCCTTGTTGCTTTTCGCTCAATACATACAGGTATGTATTTTTAAACAGGGTTATAAAAACAAATTTTAGACTTACTCACTTCTTCTTGCAAAAGATCGCCAGTGTTATTTATGCCCGTCCAGTTCTTTATGTTCCGTAGCCATGACATTTGTTTGCGACCTTCTTCTCTCTTGATTTCATTCTTTCAAATTCAGTAGTTCTCTCTCAGTATTTGCCTCTCTCAAGACTTCCGCGTTTCTCACCCTATCTGTCCTTCTTCTTAACATGCCATACACCAAAGTGCGTAGGCGACTATCTCATTAGTAGAATTCTGTTCTTGGCGGCGTGACACAGCTCACCTGTATTGTGTATTCCTGTCCATTCTTTAATATTCCTTAACCAGGACAATTGTTTGCGGCCGGCTCCTCTCCTACCTTCGATCTTCCCTTGTAGGATTAACTGTGGTATTTCATATTTTGCTCCTCTCAATATGTGCCCAAGGTAACCAATCTTGCGTTTTTTAATTAATTCAAAGAGTTCTCTTTCCACGCCGGCTCTATTAAGGACGTCATCGTTTCGAACTCTATCCACCCAAGGTATGCGCATCATTCTTCTCAATGACCACATTTCAAATGCTTCAAGTTTGTTGATAGATGTTTTTTTCAAAGTCCACGTTTCCATGCCATAAAGCAAGATGGACCATATGTAGCACTTGACCATTCTGTAGCGTATTTCGAAGTTTAGGTGTTGATTACATAGGAGCGGTCTGAATTTCACAAAAGCTTGTCTTGCCATTTGTATTCGGGTTTTTATCTCGTGTTGTGGATCTGATTGGTCATTGATTGTGGTGCCAAGGTATTTAAAAGTTTTCACGCGATTTATACGATTGTCACCTATGCATAATATCGGATTTTCTGGAGGGTTTCTGCTAATGACCATATATTTCGTTTTCAAAATGTTGATTTTGAGGCCATATTTTTTACCTATGCTATTCACCCTATCAAGTAATAACTGCTGATCTTCCAAATTATTAGTTATAATCACTGTGTCGTCCGCATAGCGTAGGTTGCTAATTGGTATGCCATTCACCTTAATGCCTAATTCCGTATCTTCTAATGCTTCCGCAAATATATTTTCAACATATAAATTAAAAAGCATCGGAGAGAGTATGCAGCCTTGGCGGACACCTTTCCGGATTTCAAATTCATCCGTATATTGGTCTTGATCAATCCTCACCTTTGCCATTTGGTTCCAGTATAGATTCTGAATAATTCTGATCTCCTTTTGGTCAATGTTGGCCCTATGTAGTAGTTCCATCATGATATCATGTTTAACATTGTCAAATGCCTTCTCGTAGTCGATGAAGGTGAGGTAGACATCTTTTCGTTGATCTAAGCAGTTTTGTATTAAGGTGTTCAAACATAAAATTGCCTCTCTTGTTCCTAGTCCTCCCTTAAAACCGAATTGTGTTGACCCGCTAAGTTCTTCTAGTATCTTATACATTCTTGAGTGTAATATCCTAAGGAAGAGTTTCAACAAGAACCTAACCTAACATATCTGTCCATGGTATGCGAAACATTCTTCGCAACGTCCACATTTCAAAGGCCTCCAACTTATTATTGGAAGGTACTCATAACGTCTATCTGTCTATGCCCAATAACAATATGGACCATACATCTCACAAAAACATAACTGTTAATGAAGTTGAGCTCTAAGCAAATCAATCAATCTGCATTGATACCAATCACGTAGATTCTTTAACCATGAGTTCTGCCTTCGGCTAACAGATCTTCTTCCTTGCATCTTTCCCTGTATTATGAGTAGACTTCGGCAAATATGCAAATAAAAATGTAGAAAATATGCGCATAAATATGCACGTGTTTACCCGAAAATATGCAAATATTTTACAAAATATGCATACAAATAAATAAAAAAATCGTAAAATAGTAACAATTTTATTTAAAGAAAAAGTGTACATAACTAAATATTTCCTACTATCCATTAAGATTTACATTTCTTTTAAATAACTACATCATTTTTAAGTATGAATAAACTTATTTAGAATTATGGTAACAATAAATGACCAAGTGGTGTTCAAAATTTTCTAACAAAATCTTGTGGCTTCTGTCTGAGTACATATATTTATATATGGAAAAACTTCGTTCAACATCAACTGATGTAACGGGAGCATTTTTCAAACTAACCAAAACATTTGGTTCTAAATTAATTGTTTCCGAAATATTTCCAGCTAGAATACTGACTACTTCAGAAAGAATATGGTAACCTTTATTTTTTTCCATAGTAGCTTCAAATTTTTTTAAAATATCTTTTCCAATATTACCTCTAACGTTCCGACAACATGACGCAAATTCTTTTATTAATGCTGTACTTTCGAACAATGACAGTTTTGGTAATTCTAACTGAGTAATTGTTTTTTGAACAAAACTAAAATTTGATTTTATAAATAAAAGTTCTTGTTGAAGCAAGTTACTCTGAAAAGTTTGTTTAGAATCCAAAAGAGATTGGGAACTTTCATCTGTTAACGTATCAATTATGTTCTTTATTTTAACAAAATGATCTGCATAAAAATTAGCTGCTTCTAACTATGTTCCCCATCGCGTTAAAATAGGTTGTGGTGGAAGAGGAATGTTAGGTATCATTTCTTTATAAAGTTGAATTCTTATAGGAGATTTAAGAAATACTTTTTTGACACTGGATATCATGGTATTTACAAGAGGAAACTTTTTTCGTATTTCCTCTGCAACTCTGTTTAATCCATGCGCTACACAAGTAACATGTATTAAATCTGGGAAAAATATTTTTAAATTTTGTCCTGCTTTCACCATATAAGGAGCAGCATCCGATAAAATAAGCAGTAATTTATTAGAAGGAATAGTTGTCGGAAGAAAAAAAGTTGCTAATGTTTCTTGTATAAAACGCGAAATTGTTAAAGCATTTGTTTTTTCAAGTTGCTGGCATGAAATAAGATGAGATTTTGGTAAGGTATCTTCTTTAAGAACACCAATCAATAAATGAGCAATATACTTTCCTGAGGAATCAGTGGTTTCGTCTACAGATATGTAAAAATAATTATCTGCAATTTCTTCCTTAATATTAATTAACACCGACGAGTATAGCCCGTTCACATTATTTCTTCTTAGGGACCGATCACTTGGAATATTAAGTTTGTAATATTTTTTTAGAAACGAACTAAAATTTACATTTGCTAATTTTGAAAGTGGTATGTTTGTAGACACTAATGCGCGACACAAGTCTTCATTAAAAGTTTCTTGCTCATCTAATTTTTTTGAAGTAGATTGGAAACATTTAGCCATTGAAGTTTGATGTTTACCTTCTATTTTTCCTTTTTTTGCAATGCGTGAAGCAGTTCTCACATGTTGGTCTATCTGTTCTAAGTGTTTTAAATGCAGTATTAATCCACAAATTAGTTTTTGTTACTAACAATTAGTACATCATATAACTTATTTTAAAATTCAACAAAAGTTTTCTTTTTGTTAATTCAATTACAATAAAAATAATTGTGTTTTAGAATAGCTGACTTCATAAAAAAAAGTAAAGGTGAAAATTTTTTCTAAATACACACCATTGTATTGTACCATGGACAATTTTTTCTCACTAAAGGAAGCTATTTTCATTTAAAAACAACCTACGAGTACTAAATTTCAAGTAAATACGTTCATTGGTTTTAAAGTTATTGTTGTTATTAACTAAAAGAATTTAATTTTTTTTAATTTTAACACCCTGTATCTCGAAAAGTAAATAAGTTTGACCCCTCATTAATTATATCGTTTTGTTCAATTTTTCGAGAAGTATCTACAGTCAAACGTTGTAAGTGTCATTTGGAAACACCTTGAATGTATGAAATATTAGATATTTAATAGAAAATATTAGATACTTACAATTTTGCTACAGACTGAACAGTAGATTTTTCCCATATCCATAGACAGCTCTTTATAAGGTTTAATCCAAGTTGAAGCACTGGTTGTTTTAGGCATTATAAAATCAAAATCTTCCTTTTTGTTACGCACAACGAGTGTTTACGCTTTGAATATCAAAACAAAAATGATTTACAAATCTGAGCATCAAATTAGAAATGTTTAGGTACCTAATTCAATAAACTGGGAGATTTTGAAAAATCCCTAAATTAGGAACAAAACTATTAGCCGTTTACCTGCTGTTAAGATACAATAAATTGTAGATAGATTTGGGGATTAGATCATAAAATGCAAATGAGCGAACCCTTAGCGATTATCCAATAACTGAATGCCTCAGTGACCGAGACTTTCTAAGAATGTTGAGGGCTACTTAAATTGATCTTCTTTGAAATTGTAAATGTTTTGTACCTGTAGAGATTACGTACTTGGATCATTTCTTGATTAAAATGACTACAAAATTTTATACAAGAATTGAAATAAATTGGTATGTTTAAAAATTTTCAAATACAGTATAAAAATCTGAACTTTTATGCACTTTATGCAAACTTTTATACAAATATGCCAAAATATGAAATATTTGCATAAAATTAGTCTAATTATGAGTCTCAAAATTTCATATTTTGGTCCCGTCATCACGTGGCCTAGGTATTCCAGTTTTCTGGTTTACCGTTACTGTAGAACCTCTTTCTGGTATGTTTGTGTCTTGGTACAAGAATTATATATTTTGAAAATTTTGAATATTTTAAAAATTATTCCCGACATGTGAAAATTAAACCATTAATAATAAAATATTTGTTTTACACTTTGTGGCTTTTTGCACGAACTATTAAAAAAAATATCTTTAGATCAAACTGCTGACACTGAACTTGCAGTAATAACGTGCAAATATCAAATTTTAATGGGACTGTAAAATTACCAGGCCGCGAAAACGGGGGTAGAGCCTTCACCTAATAACATTCACGCGAATATTTCGATAGTGAGTTGCAATTGATCCCGCTAGTCAAGAATTATTTAATATCTGGTTCAAGAGCAGCGTTTATTTGCACTCTGCAGTAGGTTTATGCAAACGATGACCCTGGAAACACTGAATCAAATTTTTTGTCGGATTGTCCTCGTCAGGGCCGTTTTTTATTAGAAAATGAAACTAGGAAAGGAATCAATGGAACAAATGGTGATTGAAATAATTGTAAACAGTTTATCATTATATGATAATGATTAGCACAGTTTTTATGGCACAATATCATAAACCATTATCGAAAAATTTAAAAATGATTTGAAGTTTTGTTATTGCTAATTATTGGAAGAGCGATATTTAAGAGAAATTCAAAAGCTGCAAAGAGAAGACACTAATATTTTGTATCTGGTTAATCTAGTTCTTATCAAGCTGGAGGTTCTTAAGCTCCAGAATATTTCATATAGAAATCCACGAGCTACAGACTGGAAACTCTTTCGAAAGGAGCTTAGCCATAACCTCGTGGGTCTTCCCCCGCTTCGAGGCGGAGCTGAGGAGATAAAGATCTCTTTGGATGACTTATATTGAGCCCTGCCCTCAGTATATAAAACTAACTGCCCTCTTGAATGAAAGACTGCTGGTGCTGCTATTCCCTGGTGGGTACCTCAGGTAAAAAGACAGTGCAAGCTGAGTCGACGTTGCTTTGCGTCTCTTTATCAAAGTAAAGAAAACTGGTTGTTCTACCCACTGAGACTCCTTTAAGGAAGTTCAGAGGGAATACAATTTTCTGATTAAGAGGTCAAAGAGGAGCTCTTGAAAAGCCTGCTTTGACAGCGTGAAATACATGTCCAGCTAGCTAAGCTTCAAACTACAACCTTTGCAAAGATCCACCTCCGGGTGTGGGTCAGGTAACTCCTCCCAGTAAAAGTCTATCTTCCACTGACGAGGGGTTCCTAAGGATTCTCTTGGACGCTCAGGTCCCAGAGGGCAAGGGTGATGAAACTGCACAAGCTATAATTAGGCTCTCGCCAATAGGTGACTTTCAGTGAAGAAGGTAGTATCGTCTACGATGGTGTGCTGGGCTGTTAGGGGTTTCGCCTCTTAAGTCACCAGGTAAGGACGGCATTATGTCGGCTCTGCTTCAGCAGGGTCTGAATCTTATTATTGCCCCCACACTGCAAAGGATATTTAGGACCTGTCTTGCAATAGGCTGTACCTAGCCAAGGCTGAACCGGGTAAAACCGATTAACCCTTGCTAAATCGTTCCGACCAACCAGTCTCTCATCCTTCCTTCAAAGGGCTTTAGAGAGACTGGTGGACCAGTTCATACATGATGGAACACTTAGGAACTGTCCTTTACATTCACTTCAATTCGCCTACCAGGCTAAGAAGCCTTAAGTGACGGTCCTTCATCACCCTGTTTACAGGGTGGAATGGCTGCTAGATCGGAAGCAATTCAGCCTGAGTATCTTTATGAATATTGAGGGCGTCTTTAGTTGCACTACTTTTGATTCCATGTATGATGCTGCGGAAAGGTGTGAGTTTCGCTGCAGCTTGGTCAGGTGGATCTGTGTCCTGCTTTCTTAGAGGCAGATAGCGGATCATGAAAACGGTTGTTGTGATTGATTGTCGGTATCTCGTGGTTGCCCTCAGGGAGGAGTATTGTCTCCGCTGCTAAGACGTCTGGTGGTTGACGGCCTTCTTCAGCGAATATCACAAAAACCTATATTTGCGCAAGCCTATGCCAATGACTTAGTTACACTGGTTGAAGGGCTTCTCCCGGGAACGGTGCACGAGGTCTTTTATGTGAGCCACGGGCTCGTTGGTGACTGGTGCTGCGGTTCCACTCCCTCAGAGAAAGGCCATAGGACCTCTCCGAGAGCTAATTTCTTATGGTAAAACTTTATCGGTTTCCAAGTCAGTGAAGTTCCTAGGAGTGATTCTGGATTCTATACCTTCATAGAAGAAACATGTCGATGCCAAGGTGAAGAAGGTCGCTGCAGTTTTCTGGGCGTGCAGAAGAGCTTTTAGAACCAAATGGGGTCTGCAGCTGAAAATTTTACATTGGATGTACCAATCCATGATAAAGCTTATACTGACATATGCGGCTATTATTTGGTAGCTCTTGGCTAGACTGGTTTCAAAGCCCCAGTTGACTCACGTCCAGCGTTTGGCAAGCGTTGGAATCTCAGGAGCCATGAGGATCACTCCCACAGTAGCTCTTGAGGCTTTGCTGGATTTACATTCCCTATGTCTTATTTTAGAGCACGAAGCCATAATGGTGGCCTATCGTCTCATCTGCTCTAGATACTGGTTGGGAATGAATGGGCGGATGGGCTATTGTGACATTTGGAGAAAGATCCTCGATTACCGTCTCGTGTTCTATATGGTATAGAACAGCATGGTCCCCCAATTTTAGTTCTTATCCTTCTTTTTGGTTCAATTTCCTGTCCAGGATGTGTGGATGGAATGACAGCTTGCACTGAACCGTCCATGGAGGGTCACCTGGTTCATGGATGCGTCCAGAATGAACGAGCAAGAAGGTATTTGAGTATATAGTAGTATCGGATTTGAATCTGACCAGGCTCTCGGTTTCTATGCCATATCTTTCACTCCGAGATCTTTGCGATCCCAGTATGCTTACAGGCCACTGTAGACTCAGGCGACACCTTTATTTGCTTGGATTGGCGATGCCGTCCGTGTGTAATAAGGAGGTGTAATAAGAGTCTCACATGTCCTCTGTGATTTCCCAACACTGGCCTATCAAAAGTGACAGATCCTGGGTTTGGCCTTGCAACCGAGTCAAATGATGCGAATTACCCTTAAAAAGACTTGTGGCTTTTTGTGAGACCATAAGGTTAATAAAAGAATTAGATACTCGGAACAGCCAAATTTGGAGCCCCTGAAGACTAGGCCTTATATGACCAGTCCGTGTGATAGGGGTATAATGCATACGCCCTAGGAGGTTTATGTATCTGAAGGGCTCACAAATGGCTCCTGCCCCGATCTACCATAATCATATCTGGGTAAAACATGGATTAATGAAGGATTTCGTAAGAAAAATTTTGCAAGATTAACAGTATCTTCTTCTTCTTCTTCTTCAGCCTTCATTTATCCAATGTTGGACATAGGCCTCCTCCAATTGCTTCCACGCTTCCCTATCTTTTGCAATTCTCATCCACTGCTTTCCAGCTACAGCAGTTATATCGTCTGTCCATCTCTTTTTAGGTCTTCCCACGCTTCTTTTTGTTTCTCGAGGTCTCCAGAATGTCACTTTATGAGACCATCTGTTGGTGTCTTGTCTTGCTACATGTGCTACCCATTGCCATCTCAATGTCGCTATTTTTCCCATGATGTCGGTTACTTTAGTTCTTCGAACTAAGAACTAACAGTATCTACAAAGGAAAAAATTCTTAACACTCGATATGATATTAGAAGAAACAATAGGGACAATAATAATTTCATTTCTTATGGAAAATATATTTCTAATTTCTATGTCACTAAAGTAAAGTTATTTCATGTTTTCGGTCACTGAGGCTTTGCATTTTATTATATATTATTTTTTCTCTTCTACATTTTTCTGCTTTAAGCAGTCTTGTATAAAAACCGTCATAATTTTTTGCCGTGATAAAACCTGTACTATCATGTTTTTTCAAATCCAGTATAGTTGAAAACAACTTTGTAATTCTATACTTATGCCTATACGACTGTTAAATCTTTATAAACAATGGAAATCTACACGTTGAGGCATGTTCCTGTATCAAATCTTTCCAGATCTTATTTATTCAGAAAACGTGGATATTTAATGACAAACACTCTTAATTACCCGAGGTCCCCAAAACACGCGTTCAAAACCTTCTCCTCGTGTCGTCCCATTTGTTTTCTGGCTCACGTTTTCTTTTTTCTACTCTGATAAAACTAAAACATTACTCCACAAAAAGTTCAAAATTTCCAGATCGATTTCCTCGGTTTTGTTTCTATATAAAATCAACACATTCCTGGAGAAATATGGATAATAGATTTTGCAAACATCCGCGAGAATGAACGTCTCAAAAATGCTTTCCGCATCTTGATAAAAATATAGGCAAATTATGTTGAATTATGCAAAACAAAACATACTTTTCTTTCAATTTTTCGAGCGGGTAATTCGCTGAATAATATTAGAAAGATTTGATATGATCATACATACAGGACCGGATTGACACATCAAAAACTATTTTTTCTACCAATATATTTAAATCTATAATTCAAATATTATCGTTAAAGATGTTTTGGAAATTGAAGTGTAAAAAATTAAGAAAAAATCTTCAGAACACAAGGAAATTTATTCACACAATAAAAGAACTCAAAAAGGCAGAGCTATATAAATCTACCAATTTATGGCAGTTGTATGGATCTCAATGAAATTGTTGGGTTCGATTCGTAAGAACGTTAGGAAATTTTTTGAACTATCGTGGTGATATCGAAATCAAAATTGCATTAGAACAAAGAAAATGCATTTTCCAAAGTACACTTCGACGTGATGAAACGTAATAAATTTGTAATTCGGGAATAATTGACGGAAATGAGTTCAATATTACTACTCGTGCAATTTTTGGGGTCGCTTAATACGAATATCATAACGGCGATAGTCTTTGACCCACCTGGTGTCCAGGACAGGCTTCGTCTCCTGGATTTTTGTAAAAATTCGATATAAAGTCAGTGCAAACTCGTTACTCAGTGTTTAGGATCGCTGAACACGAATTTCATGTCAGGGATGATCTCCGAGGGACCTGATGCCCAGGAAGAACATCGTTTCCTGGAGTTGTGTAAAAATTCATTACAAAATCACTGCAGTCATTACTTGGAGTTTTTGAAGTCGCTGAAACAAATATGTCGGAAATGATCTCCCAACCACCTGGTGCTCAGGAGGGCACTTGTCTCCTAGAGTTTATATTCATGGCCTGTGTAAGGTTAGTTCACGGCATTTATGTAGGTGTAATCTAGTCTGTGATTTTTCATTGTCGTAATTGTCAAAATTTGAAAGCTGTGAAATATAAGGATGATATAAATTTGTATCAATATAAAAAGAATAGAACTTTGGAAAATGTTAACAACATTAAAAAAGAAGCTAGATTTATGGTCAGGCCATATCTTCTAGCTTCTAAAAAAGAAGCTAGAAGATATGGCCTGACCACAAATCAAGAAAAAACCAAGTATATGAAAATAAGCCTAAAAAGTGAAGAAGGAAATAAACGGATCACTCTAAGAACAAATGAGACAGAGTGTTTTGAGAAGTTAACAGAATTTGAGTACGTTGGAGTAACAGTTATAAATAGAGGAGATGAATAAATAGAAAGAAATAAACGATTGATGAAAGGTAGCAAAGCAGTAATATCGCTTAACGCACTATTAAAGGCAAAAAGTGTGTCAAGGGCAAGATTCAAACGATAGATCAAAAAGAAGAAACTCAGAGATCAGGGCAAAAAGAGTTAGATGGTTTTAACATGTTTTACGAATCCACAAAACACAAAAACGTCCTCAGAATTCTGCTAGCAAGAGAACAAGGGAAAAATACAAGAGGGAGGGAAGAAAGTGGTTTGAAGCCGTCCGGACCTACATAAAAGAAAGAGAAATAAGAAACTAGGAAACACCAGTAAAGGGCCGTAAAAAGTGAAAAAAACTAGTTAAAACTATCGAAATCAAGTATTGCTGTTGCTTATATACTACATATATGGATTCGGTTATTTCGTTGTATTTATTGTATAGGTCGTCGAAAGAATAGAGGACTCTGTAGTAGTAGGAGAAATGATTCATGAAATAAGAGATAATATGAAGGGAGAAGATATAGTTAGACTTGTTAAAGTACAGAGACTAAAATGGCTGGGACACATAGAGAGATGGAAACACTACCTACTGATTAAGAAGATCACCAAATGAAAGCCAGAAACTGAAAAATCAAGAGAAAGACCTAAAGAGATATGGGAGGTCCAGGTCATGGAAGACGCATCAGGAGAGATGTTTTGCCTTAACCAGCCCTTCCATCTTGATGTCTGGAGTGACAGACCAGAGGTTTATAGTTGGACACAAACCGTATCGAATTGGTGATGGACGAAGTGTTAAAGGTCTAATTTCCTCGGGCATCTCGTTCTGGCACAACTTCGTTAGGGTATTAGGAACTCAACCACTACCTGGGTAAGTCAGTATAAGCAGGTCATGGGAGATATCAAAATTCAAAAGTCAGAAACAACAGGGACTGTATCCTCTACAATGATATTGTAGAGGATACAGTCACAGCTGCCCTCACGCGAAACACGATTCAATACATTTGTTATTGATCAAATTGTTTACATATAATTCACATATTCATAAAATATTTTTTAGCAAACAAAAAATTCTGAAAAGGACCGTTTACTCACAACCTTTTTACCTCTGATTGTCCAGGAAACTCCTTCGCCGAAAAGTCACGAATCTACCACCAGTGGAACCACACAGCCAGAAAGCCAATCAACCAAAAACAGACCACGTCCTGAAGAGGTGTAAAATCTATAACAAGACTCTAAAACACAAAACAAAGAAAGCCAACTAACAAGAAAGAACACCGAGATAATGCAGTATACAACAATCTTTGAAAATACACAAGAAGAATGGGGACTGATTCACCCCAATAAGCGAATCAAAGAGCTCTAATTAAGAGTGGCAATTATTTCATAAACGAAATACCTTGGTGATGAGGATAATGATGATCTTAAAGAAATATGTGTTTGTGTAAGTTTGAACACTATTGGCTTTGGAGTAAATGTCCATTCGCAATCGTACCTTTATAGAATTATTTTATATTTTTTTATGCGGAAGCTCTAAATGCTCCTTGCTTTTTTCTCGTTTGTTTCGGGAGGTATGAAATCATAATCCTGCTCTAATTTTCCAAAGAATTATTTTCTGTTTATTTAATTTTAGAATGGATTCTATTTCTCCCGCAACATATGCGTCCTATTTTGAATTTTTCCCTTTTTTATATTTTTTCATTTTTTTTTGTCATCTTTTTTTACCATAATTTGGAATATTAAACTAGGATACAATTTAATAAAAGAAATATAAAATATGTTGTAAAATTGCCGTAGCGTATACGAAATTTCATCGTTTAACAATAAAACCTTAATTTACATCAGAATTAAATTTCCAGCTGCACGCTATTATCACGTTGATGTCCGATATATTGATCTTTATTTACCTTGCTGAATACTAGGTCATGTTCGATAACATGCTTTATGCTAATAATTACGAGAAATGCTATATTTACTTATTAAATTAACGTGATATTCCACAACGGAACAAATCAATCATTTGCATTACTATGGTTTTGTTTGAACATGTGACTGTGAATTTGGATCGGTTAGTTATCCATGTCCTTCGCAAACTCAACATTAAGTGCGACAAAAGATGGTCAGTTTATATCATAGAGGGACAATTTTTTTTTGAAAATATATTCACACAATCTGTCTACATTGACAATAAGTATTTTTAACAGTTTACCTAATTTATTAGTTTACTTAATTTATAAACAAAATAAACCTGTAATGTTTCAAAGGAGGCTAGCACAGAAGATACAGCTGAAACAAATAGACTACATCGAAGATATAAACGTGATCTGGGAGAAAATTAAAAACAACATTGAAGAAGCTTCTTCTTCTTCTTGGAGCACTACAACCCGGGATGGGTATTGGCTGACTGCACAACTTGCTTTCATTTTGAACGGTCGTCCATAATAGTTGGGTCAGTGGGTAGCCCCATTGTTCTTAGATCTAACCACATATTATTTCTCCATCGTATTTTTAGACGTCCTAAGGGTCTTTTTCCTGTGGGGTTAACTTTCATATTAACTTGGCAAGGCGGTTATAAGGGAGTCTATGGACATGGTCAGCCCATCTAAGACGTTGTGATTTAATATCTTGGACTATGTCGCTCGCTCTATACATCTGCTTGACCTCAGCGTTTGTTCTCATTCGGTATTGGTTGCTATTAATGTCGTGATAAGGCCCCAAGATTCTTCTGAGGATTTTCCTCTTAAAACATCTAAGTTTTTTTTCAGTTTCTTTGATGACTGTGTTTCCCACAATGTCAATGTCATCTGCATAGGATTGTAGTAATTTTGGTCCATTTACCGTCAGTAATTCTGTTTTAAGTTGTGCTGCTCTTACTACTTTCTCCAGGATGATATTAAAAAGCAGAGGTGACAGTGCATCTCCTTGTTTTAGGCCACTGCTTATGTCGAATGATTATGAGAGTTTGTTACTTATCCGTACTCTGACTGAAACTGCCATTGCATTCCACATCTGATCCCTTTTAATGCTGTCGTATGCTTGCCGGAAATCTATGAAAAGATTATGGATGGTTCTATTGAATTCCCATCCTTTTTCAAGTAGCTGTCTTAGAGTAAAAATCTGATCTAGGGTCGATCTATGTTTTCTGGAATACCAAGGCTGAATACCGGCTGGAATACCAAGCCGGCTTGGTATTCCCCCATGAAATTTCCTACAAACGGTATCAGCCTACTTAATTGGATGTTCGTAAGATTTTTTATGCCGTATTAAGTAGGCAGATGCCTATATAATTAGAGCACTTGGTTTCATCTCCCTTTTTATGGATGGGGATAATTACACTTTCTTGCCATTTAGTTGGTATTTTCTCTTTGTTCCATATAAGTGTTATTACTTTTTGTATTTGTCTATGTAGAGTTTCTCCTCCATACTTAAGGAATTCAGCCAGTATATTGTCAGAGCCTGGAGCTTTTCCGTTCGACAATTTGTTAATTGCTTGCAATATTTCATCTGTTTTGAGGTCCTCTACCGGTAGGTCCACCCCAAAATATATATTTTCTCCGTGTTCCTCCTCTTGGTGTATGCTTAGTAAAGTCTTGAAATATTCTTGCTATGTTTGGAGCAGTTCTTTTTCATTTATTATTAATGAATCCTTTTTTCTAAGTACAGACACACATCTAAGTCTGTAGCTTTTTTTTTCGTTTGTCACTGATTTGTAAAATGTTCGACTATTTTACTGTTGCCCATTCCTTTCCATTTCTTCATATTTTTATTGTTTGTACTTCCTTTTTTCTCTCTAATTAATTTTCTTTTTTCTCGGCGTAAAATTGTATAGTTTTCTTTACTTTCTGCTGTTCATTGTTGAAGCATAATGTTTCAGGAAGAAAACAATAACATACCAGCAAACGAATAGGAAAGATACCTGACGGAACTGTTTAAAGCAGAGTTTCCCAAAACTTATCTAAACCGCGACCCCTTTTTGCTAAACAATTTTGTTCGCCACCCCCCAATTTCCCCCAATCATTTATTCAATATTATTTGACAGAAATAGCGTGACTAATTTATAATTATCTGATAGTTTCTCAAATTTAATTTTACTTTACTGTTTAAGTTTAAATCAAAAACCATTATTTTATTTTAATACAATTATTTTAATGATTGCGATCTGTTCCACTAGTAATTAGTAGTAGGTACTTCTGCCAGAATAGCTTTACAATAAAAATAAATAATAAGAAGTCGACTCTAATAATTTGTGGACAAGTCTTGTCAAAAGAAAGCATGAAGCCATCAAAGTTACATCGACATTTAAGTAGCAAACATCCAGATAAAAAAGACAAGCCCGTAGAATTCTTTGAAAGAAAGCTGAACGTCCTTCATAAACAGCAAGACAGTTTTCCCTTGGCAACCACAACTAATGAAAAAGCATTATTAGCAAGTTATAAAGTTGCTTATCGTGTTGCCAAAACTAGTAATCCGCACACAATTGCTGAAAATCAAATTTTTCCATCAGCTGTTGAAATGGTACATATAATGTGTGAGGAAAGAGAACCTGCAGAATTAAATACAATACCTCTGTCAAATAATACTATCCAAAGAAGAATTAGTGATATGGCAGAAGATATTCAAGCGCAAGTTGTGAAAAATCTTAATAAATGCACGTACTTCTCTCTTCAAATGGATGAATCCACAGATATATCTAACTGTGCCCAATTCATTACGTTTGTAAGATATGATACAAATAATGGCATTCAAGAAGATATTTTATTTTGTTCCCCATTGGAGACCAATACCACTGGAAAATGTTTACTCGACACTTTTGTGAAACTTACAAGTAAATATGATATTGACTGGGGTAAATGTATTGCTATATGCACATATGGCGCTAAAACTATGACAGGACCGGAAATTACAAGAAATAATGCCCGATGCCAAATGGAGACATTGTTTTTACATCGAGAAGCTCTTGCGTCCAAAGCTTTACTTCCTGAAATGGACTGTGTTCTGAAAACCATCATTAAAGATGTAAATTCCATTAAAGGAAAAGCTTTGCAGATCCGTATTTTTAGAAAAATTTGCGAAGACATGGGTGCTTTATTTAAAAAACTTCTCTATCACACCGAAGTAAGGTGGCTTTCAAGGGGCAACGTCTTAAAAAGAGTATTTCACTTAGGAGCAGAGCTTTTAATGTGTTTGAAAGATGAAGATCCCCATATGAAAATCAATTTTCCGATCCTATTTGGCTTCTGAAACTAGGTTTCCTTGCTGATATTTTTGAGCAATTAAATATTTTGAACAGTAATTTACAAGGCGCGACATTAATATAATTACAGCCACAGATAAAATTAAGGCGTTTCTAAGAAAAATCGATTTATGGCCGACCTCACTTGGCAAAAAATAACTCGATTCATTCCAGTGCCTTCAGGAAATTATGGAAAATGTATCCAATTACAGTGCTACAAATTTTGAACAAGTTTTGCTGACATGCATGTTATTTTCTCAATTTAAAACAACAGCTCTGTGATTATTTCCTCGAAGAAATTCAAAACAGTTACGACAGTTGCAGATGGATACTAAATCCGTTTTTAGCCGATTCCTTTCAGCATGTTGAAATATCAATAAACATGAAAGAAAAACTTATTGAAATATCAAGTGATGGAATGTTGAAGCTCCAATTTTTTTCTCAGAACTCGGACCAATTTTGGACCGAAAAGATGCAGGAATACCCCCAGTTGGCGAGTGAAGCTGTAAAATGTTTGGTTCCATTTGTAACATTATATTTGTGTGAGTTAAGTTTCTCGTCTATGACTGCCATTAAAACAAGAGTTAGAAATCGTCTATTACTCGAAAATGATATAATTTTGTGTGTCTCAAATACACAGCCTAGATTTGAAAGATCAGTTTCACAGAAACAGGCGCATAGCTCTCATTAAGATTATGATATTTGACTTTGTTTTACTCTTTTATTTATACGGACTATAATATTTAGTTTTATATTTCGTCTGATAATTAATTGTTAATTTCTATTTACAACGTTGTTAAAATAAAAATATATGATCTAACAAAGTGGTGCTTTTGTCTTATTTTGGAAAAGTAGAGATAGCCATAAATTCACTCAAAAATTGAAAGTCACCAGGAACAGACGGAATAACCAACGAGCATCTAAAACACGGATGAGAAAGTATAATCCTATAGATAACAAAACTTATACAAAAACTAATATTGCACTGCAAGATACCAGATGCATGTTAAAACAGAATAATGATACCAATGTTCAAGAAAGGAGATAAAAAAGACCCCAACAACAACTATTACTATCTAAGTATACTTACTAGTTATTAGATCACAACGAGGGTTTCTCTTAGAGTCTATTTATTTTATTAGAGAATAACTATATGTAATCTTAATACTCCTAAGCGGTAAGTTCATTTGACAAGGTGCTTGAATATAGTCAGATATTTTCTGTTGATGTTCCATAGGTGTGTTCGATTGATAGGGTTTAAATATTTCAGTGAGATCATCTGCAAATATTTCCGCTTTTTCGGTGTCAGTTCTTTTGTAAATCCACTGCAAGGTTTTTGAATAGGTGGGCTACGCTGTTGAGGACTTTTGATTTTTTTGGCTTTTCACAAGGAATAATAGGTATTTTATGTAGCTCTCAGTTCACTCAAATATTTATTTATAGATTAATTTTCTATGTCTAGTAGCAATTTCTGTAGTTCCTTTGAAAGCTTTGTTGAATTTTTTTTGCCTGTTTTCACCTTGGTTATTTGCCATCTTTTTCTTAATTTACGTTTTTGTTGCGATTTGTTGTTTAAAAATTAATGGTGTACCCTTTTCCTAAATTTTTTTTAACGTAGTCCCAATTTGTATTTTTGTGTATAATCTAGGCTCCTGTGGCATCTGCAGTATATCAGAAAACATTTATAATTACTGGAGAATGTTTGAACGAGAGATTTAAGTTGGACTTGGTTTTAAATTTTTAGGAAAAAAATAGATATATACAGAATACTCTGAAGATTTTTCTCTTGTGTCTTAGATACAATAAATATTAAATATAAATATCTAAAAGCGTATGTAAACAATAAAAATGTAACAAATGAAAAAAGGTGGTTTTCTGGAATAGTAAAGAACTTAGCAGGTACTTTTCAAATGTCAAGTAGTGTCTATTATCATCGGAACTTTCCAGTCTCAGTTTCCGACCGTATTGCTACTCTTAACAACATACTTGACGCAGGCTTTAACATACCACTAATCTCCAGACAGACCATCAGGACAATAGATCTTCTTTATTCCAGTGTTTCGACTTTTTTCATCGTCTTTGTTATTTTTTCAACGGGCTTTTGTCAATTCCATATGAAGTTTGTTCTTGTATTATTTTTTTCAATTTCCATGTAATGTATTGGCCGAAGGTAGAAGAAAAAGTTTTAAAAAATCTCTATACGAATGTCTAGTTAAGTTCTTTATTGTATTTTTCGTTAATATTATGAAACATCGCAAATTCTCGTACAAAAGACACATGTCTATCAGAAAACTGACGTAATATGAGCTGAAACAATTTTCGGACTTATTTGGCAAAGAAAAGGTTACATAATCTCTATGAGATTGTTACTTTATTGGAGAATAAGTTGCTAAACATAAATCCGCGTGTGGATTTCATAGCTCGTGCACAAAGGTTAAAGAAAGTTCGTTGAGAAATTTCGAAAAAGATTAACAGAAGTTTATATACGTAAAATACCATATTTTATATTTATTACCGCATTTTATATTGCGTAGAGATATGGTTCATAAATATCGGGTGTAAATTAGACTGCTTGCATTGTTGGTTTTTATAGCGGTGCTAAAAATATTATCGACTAAGAGCACATGACATACAGATATGTTCAACAAAGGGACAGTAATATTATCTAAAATCGTGACAATTTTAGATTTTTTGCACCTTTAATACAGGCTGTTTCAAAAAGGTATGTCATAAATTAAATTACGCATTCCGGAGACAAAAATAAATTGATTGAATACAACTTACCTTAGTACAAAAGTGTACACAAAAAAGTTACAACTCTTTGAAGTTACAAAACAAAAATTGTTTTTTTGCATTATCTCCTAAACTACTTGACATATTTATGGACATGTCACTTTCTTGTTCTGAAAGTATTTTTCATACAAAAAAAAACAAAATCTAAGCGCACAGACAAATTTTAAGGGGGTGTGCAGCCCTAAATCCCCCCAAACTTTTGAGTACGTTCAAATCAAATGCATCATTAGTTTAACACATTATTTTTAAAATTTTTGGCCGCATATAATTTTTTTTTGAAAAACTAGTTTTTTCCTAGTTGGCCATAAAATTACAATTAGTTTCTACGGATAAATAATTACAAACAGTTCCATCAATAATTCCATCAATAATAGTCAGTAATTTGAAGCTCTCTTGCTTGAAGCAAGAGAACAAGCGGGATTTAGAAAGGGTTTTAGTACTAGCGACCATCTGCTAACAGTAAAAATACTTATTGAAAAGTCGAATGAGTATCAAATCCCATTATACATGGCATTCATAGACTTCCGAAAGGCGTTTGACAGCATAGAACATTGGGCCATCAAAAACTCACTACAGAACGGCAGAATTGATTACAGGTACACGGACCTAATAACAAACATATACAAAAATGCGAGTACCACAATAAAATTGACGAACGAACACGCTACAGAACCAATAAAATTCGAAAGAAGAATCAGGCAGGGAGACACAATATCGCCAAAATTGTTCAATCGGGTTATGGAAGACATATTTAAAAAATTAGAATGGGATACATACGGAATAAGAATAAATGGAGAGCTCTTGAACCACTAGAGATATGCAGACGATTTAGTCCTGATAACAGATAAGAAGGAAGAGTTACAGAAGATGGTCGAGGAACTAGATAGAAAAGCGACAGAGGTAGGTCTAGGGATGAACTACAGTAAAACCAAGACTATGACAAACCAAGAAGACCAATTAGAAATAGTAGTCAAACAGAATAAATTAGAGCAGGTGGCAGAATACATATACCTAGGACAGATAATAAAGCTGAACAGGGATAATCAAACAGAAGAAATAAAAAGAAGAACTAGACTAGCATGGGCCTCATTTGATAAACTATCATATATTCTAAAAAATAAAAAGTTCCTTCGATATATGTGAACGAAAGTATTCAACCAGTGCATTTTATCAGTTATCACATATGGCTCACAAACATGGTCTTTCACAAAGGAGAACATCGACAGGATATCCAAAACACAAAGAGCAATGGGAAGACAGATGCTGGGTATCGGTCTTAAAGATAGGAAAAGAAACACATGGATTAGAGAAAAAACAAAGGTGAACGATGTATCAAGACAGGTTGCAAAACTTAAATAGAACTTCGCCGGTCACACTCTCCGACAAAAAGATGAAAGATGGAATAAGCGAATTATACACTGGAGACCATGGCAAAAGAAAAGAAAAAGAGGAAGACCACAGCTGAGATGGACTGACGATCTTAAGAGAACGGCAGGAAAGGACTGGATGCAGATCGCCCAAAATAGAGACCAATGGAGATTAACAGGGGAGGCCTATGAACAAGAGTGGGCAGTTAAGGCTGATTAGATAGAGATAGATAGAATTTCAAGCTATCATTTATTGTGTGAATAAGATTAATATTAAAAATTTTGATATTACAATGGCCTACACATTTTAGGAAATGGCAGATCTGCATTTAACTTTGGGTAAGTTGGAACCTGATCCAACAGAACCTGATCTCCTCGGAACGACAAGAACTGGAATTAATGCTGAATGAACTTCATGAAAAATCACTGCAAAAAGGCCTAAAAATTAACTTCAACAAAACAAAAGTAATGACAAACAAGGAAGACCAAGAGGCAATAAAAATAAAAACAGAAAAAATAGATCAAGTAAATGAGTATATATATCTAGGTCAAGCAATCAGAGCTAACAGAGAAAATCAAACAGCCGAAATATCGAGACGAGTAAGAATGGGATGGGCAGCGTTCGGCAAACTTTCTTACGTTCTAAAAAATCAAACAATCCCTCTATACTTACGAAGCAAGGTATATAACTCCTGTATAATACCGGTGCTCACCTACGGAGCACAGACATGGACATTTACACAGGCCAATTTGGATAGGATAAGGAAGGCACAAAGAGCGATGGAGAGACAAATGTTGGGTGTATAACTTAGAGATAGAAAACGTAACCACTGGATCAAAACCAGAACAAAGACAGTAGACGCGATAGAACAAGCAGCAAAACTAAAATGGAAATGCGATGGACACAATGAACGTCTCCAAGACCGACGATGGAACAATGCCATCGGAGAGTGGCGTCCATACAATGCAAAGAGATCAAGAGGCAGACCACAGATGAGGTGGAAAGATGACATCAGGAAACAAGGAGGTCCCACATGGCAGAGAACAGCTCAAGATAGGGAAAGATGGAGAGTACTAGGGGAGACCTATATCCAACAATGAAGGATAGAGAATAGGTTCAAAAAAAAGTTGGATCAGATTAAATGATCATATGATTTCAATAAACTATCGGGAATATCGTAGGTGAATGTCAAGGAAATAGTGCAGCAGCCGTAAGGCATTATGCAGTAAAATACTACAATCGAAATACATCCGATAGACGATTATTTCTGACCACTGATCGTCGTTTAAAGGAAACGGGTACATTACAACCGCAAGTTGCTGGCAATAGTGGTCATTGATAATGGATGCAACTGATGAAGACATTCTAAAAATCATTGAAGAAGTCCCTGGAACAAGTACAAGGGTAATAGAAGCTCAACTAAATGTTCCTCACTTAAGGGTTTGGAGGCGTTTGAAGGATCAGCTGCTAAACCCTATCACTTAACAACGGTTCGAGAGTTATTGGTTGAAGATTATCCTTTGATTGGTTGAAGGATTGGATTTTGCGATTGGTTGTTAATGGAAAACACTCGAAATGATAATTTTATTAAAAATATTTTGTTTACCGACGAGGCTACCTTCAGTAGAAATGGAATAACAAACCATTATAACGAACACATTTGGGCCGACGAAAATTCTTACGCCAAAAAAACGACTCATCACCAAAGGACTTTCAAAGTTAATGTTTGGGTAGAAATTGTGGATAACAATCTAATAGGCCCAGTATTTCTTCCCAACAATGTGTTTTTTTGTTTCTCGTCGAATTGTTTTTTGCCAGCGAAAATAATTTAAGACACGGGTCGCTGCTCTTCCCTTGTTTATTCTTTCCTTGATTTCATCTGCGCTATTTCTCTTCTTGTTGAAAATGACCCCAAAATATTTGCAGGATTGCACGCCTTTGATTTTGTCGTCTTCCAAGACTAGGTCACATATTTCATCTATTCCTACTGAGAGATATTTACATTTTGTCATATTCATGTTTAGACCAGCCAGCTGATATTCTTCTTGCAGTTTTCTTGTCATATAGCTAAGATCGTAGCTGTCTTCCGCAATTACTACCTGGTCATCCGCAAAGAAAAGTGTATATAGCGTATTTTCTTCCACCGGTATTCCCATGTTTTTTTATATTTTTTACTCATTTCACTAAGGATCTGTCCAAATAGATTTTAAATAAGGTGGATGCCAGACAGCTTTGATTGATTTTTATCTTGATTTTTCATTTCACTAAATAATTTATTTTTTCCAATACAGTCAAAGGCTTGTCTGAAAACTACTAAGATTTTGTTGAGTTCTATGTTGTGTTCGTGGCATTTTTCGACTGTTTGTATAACTATGTGAATCGCATCTGTAATGGATTTGCCTTCTTTGAATCCTTGCTGGTAGTCCCCAATTTTTTTCTCTGTGAATTGAGTGAGTTTTTGTTTGATGAGGGTTGTTAGAATTTTATATGTTGTGCTCAGTAGAGACATTGTTACATTTTGTTACTTCTCATTTAATTCAGTAAATTTGTACTGTAAATTGATACTAGTAGGAAAGTTTTGGGGAAGTTCTGATTTTTTCATTCCATATGTGTTTTGGGGTGCTAAATCTGAATCTGAGGTTTGCGGACAAAATTTCGTGACGCAACATTTAAAAACCAGAAGAAATCTTTTTTTTTGTTTTTTTCCGGTTTTTTGCTTAAAACTCGAAAACTGTTAACTTTTAGTAAATGGTCTGTTTACAAAAATTAAAGTACTTAAAGTTCTGTACACCTACTGAACAGACTGAGTTTAACGATACAAAATATGTCATCGACGGGGTTTTTTGTTACACCGGGTAAAATGGCGCCAAGGTCAGACATATGCAGACATATGCAGCAGTTACGTATCATATAACAAATCAAACTACAAATCAAGTGCTATTGTCATTTTTGATGGCTACCCTGACGAGGCTTGTGGTAGCACCAAGCGTTTAGAACGATTGAGAAGAGCACAAAGAAAACAATCTGCTGCAATATCATTAACAGAAATGATGGTGCCCGCTGTGTCGCAGGATAGTTTTCTTGCAAACCCAAAAAACAAGAGCCGGTTTATATCTATGTTAATGGAGAAACTCTCCCAGAAGACAGCTCTGACATAGACGTAGAAGAAACTGAAGAAAGAGGGAGAGGTATGTTGGATCTGACAAGTTATTTTGTAGTCATTCATCTCTCCTTGATATATGATATGTGTCTCTCCTGTTTTTATTTTCCAGGAGAACGACTCCCGACGCGGACGATGGAGCAATCAGATCCTAAGCCAGGACCCGATGCCATCGAAGAACCTCACTACGATGCGAAAGGTATGTTTAGTCTCACAATCTATTTTGCAATCTTCATCTCTTCTTGATAAATGACTTAACTTTAAAACTTTTATTTTCCAGAACAAGCAGAACCAGGACTCATCGTTATCGAAGAACCTCAGCCAGGGCCTTCCAAAAGACAACGGCTCATATAAATTTTGCATATTATAATTTATAATCATAATAATATATGATCATAAGTAACGAGATTTTAAGTTTTATTTTGTTACGAGTTCTACCTACATACTGAATTTGCATAATTTTTTCCTTTTTTTCTTTTTAATTACTTGTGTGGAAAACTAGGTGACATTTATCAAATGACAGCATCCATAAAAATTAAATATTAAAATGTAAAAAGTGGGTTTTGCATAAAATGCTAAAAATTTACAATTTTCAACTCGCACTAGAAACCGAACGATTCGTCTGAAAAAAAACTAAATACTGGTATTTGTAGAAAATTTCAAGTACTTTAGTTTTTGTTAACAGACCATTTGCCAAAAGTTGATAGTTTTCGAGTTTTAAGCAAAAAACCCAAAAAAAAGAAGAAAAAAAACGGTTTATTCTGTTTTTTTTTAATGTTGCGTCACGAAATTTTGTCCGCAAACCCCAGATTCGGATTAAGCACCCCAAAAAACATATGGAATGAAAAAAATCAGAACTACCCCAAAACTTTCCTAGCAAAAGTACAATTTAACTGAATTAATTTCTTAAATATTGGTATACTTCTGCTTTCTTTCCAATCATCGGACATTTCTTCTGCTTCCCATATTGTAACTATTAGGTTATATATGCTTGTTAATAACTTTTCCCCTCCGTTTTTAATTAGCTCATTGGGAATTTTATCTGGGCCAGATGTTTTTTTCTGTTTTATTTTTTTAAAGATGTCTAAATATTCGTCATATGTTGGTATCCCTATTTCATTATCTCTAATGTCTTCCATTGCGCCTACTTCCTCTTCCGGGTTTTCTTTGCATCTATATAGTTCTGTGAAGTGTATTTCCCATAATCTATTGTCAATTTTAACTACTGGTCTGCCTTTTCTTTGTTGAGTTTTTAGATATCCAAATAGTTTGGCGTTGTCTTTACTATTCTTTTCTAGGTCCTCCATCCACAGTTTTTTTTTGTAAAAAAAATTGTAAAATGGAAAGTTGTAATTTTTGATGTACCTCCTGTTAAAACTTTTAGTAGTTGATGCAAAGTTATTTCTGTTTAAATAAAAATAGCCTACACCAAAATACATTATATTGTAGAATTTCACATAATTAACAATGAATCGAGTTCATATTCGGTAATCACAAAAATAGAGCCATACTAAAAATTGGTTATATTAAAAACCGTTCATATAACTCTTCCATTGTATCTTGAAACGATACAAATGCCTGTTGCTAATCAAAAACCCAAACAAACCTTTTTAAATACCCACATCGATCCATATTTGCTAGTTACCTAAGTCTTCCAGAGGCCGTGTTCGCGTAACGCTGGAATATTTTTCGGTTACATGATCTTTATCTGAATAATAAATGAGCCCTGCGTACTGGGAGGCTTTTATATAACTATAATTTCCATATTTTCTCGAGTCGCATTAAATTGTTGTCAGATACGTTTCATAGAGAATTTTACTGTATAATATAATCTTCTATTCGTATTACATTATCAGATATCTTTCAGGTTATGTGATTACAAGAAGTTTTTAAGACATATATTATGTAAATAAGCTGTGGTTTGACTTTTCTAGGGTTTTTCTTCATCTTTTGATTTTCTGAGTGTTATCAGTTTAGATATATTAAAGATGCATTTACATACAACTCAAATTTAATATTTTCAGAATAAGAAAAAAATAAACAATTCAATAATTAGTCGTAATCAGTTCAACTGAAAAAAAAATTGTACATATGAAATACAACACGAAGCATACTAGTTCATTTCTGAGGTCAAAAACCCTTTTAACAGGTTAAGTACCACTATATTGAAAAGTATAATGTCTTCATTGACCAATCATTTTGATTTAAAGTATTTCTATTACTTTCTTAAACTTTTAAATCAAAATCTAACACCCTAAAATGCGAATTTTGGTTAAAATTTTATTTTCCACGTTGGAGTTTCGCGGCCATCAGTTTTTATTACAAAATGTCTGTCGCCGTGGATTGCGTTTTTCTTGTCAGTAGTTAGATTAAAGCAGTACAATGCAGTCGTACGAGAAAGAGCAACAAAAACTTGAAAAATATCGGTAAGAAATTCTATCTGATGAGTTTTACGACACGTGTCTTTCGGACGAGTACCAACCAACTGATTTTACTGACAATGAAAATGAATCGAGTATTCCGGAACAGAATAAAAAAAGAAAGCGCGTGGTAAAGAATAAGAATAAGGGAGGGTGGGCCACTATGACACCAAATTCACTTTTTAATTTTTTTATTTTTTGTTCGTGAACAGATTCCTTTCAAATATAGTATTCTAGAATCGTTGACTTTTTCTGTAAGTTTTACATTGAAATTGATTATCTGTGATTGATTTCAATCAGTTTCATAAAGCTTTTTAAAAATCATTGCAAGTGTCTCATTGTGACCCAAGCATGGGCCACAACGAGACACCTTATGGCCACACTGAGACATGGTATGTCCAGCGAAATTCCACTTAAGTTTTGCTATCTGCGTTGATACATGCGTCACTTTTGTTTTTCATTTGTAGTCCTATTTTTGTTGATTCGCTATTTAATTCATCCATTATATTTTGTAATTCTTCCCTTTTATCTAATACAATGTCGTCTGCATATCTCAAGTGATTCAAGTATTGGCCATTTATGTTAAAACTCCGTTTTTCCCATTGTAATTTCCTCATAACGTCTTCCAAAGCTTGATTGAATAGTTTGGGTGGTATAGTGTCACCCTGTTTGACTCCTCGCCATTAATAGGCTCCGTTTGTTTAACTATTTTAATAGATATTGTTGCTTGATCATATAT
The DNA here is from genome assembly GCA_918026665.1 of Diabrotica balteata. Taxonomy (NCBI): domain Eukaryota; kingdom Metazoa; phylum Arthropoda; class Insecta; order Coleoptera; family Chrysomelidae; genus Diabrotica; species Diabrotica balteata. The sequence continues at coordinate 2,452,749 of OU898280.1, forward strand.
ATTAGAAATTAAGTCCGTATATCTATAGTCCATTCTCCCACTTTGTAAAGAGTTCTTTACTGCCCAATGTTTCACCTGATCGAATACTTTTTCAAAGTCTACAAATGCCATTTACATTGGGATTTAATATACTTTGGCCTTCTCAATTAATATATTTATTGTAAGCAGATGGTCGCTTGTACTGAATCCTTTTTAAAACCGACTTGCTCTCTTGACTGGTAATTATCTAACTTGTTGTCAATCTGTTTGTTAGTAGTTTAGTTAACAGTTTGTACATTACATTAAGTCTTATGGGCCTATAGTTTTTCAGATCTTTTCTATCGCATTTCTTAAATAGTAATATTATTATTAACTCCGCCGTTGCCTGGTCCCAAGTCCAGGATGAGAAAGGAGGAGGGTTAAGCAAGGGACTAACTATTCCTTCTTGTAAAAAAACATAGTTATGAAAACGAAGCACATGCCTCGGATAAGGACGGATCTTTTAAGACAACAAAAGCGACGACAAAGGACAATGAATATAGGAACCTGGAACGTACTAAGCCTATATCGGCCTGGAGCCCTAACTCAGGTGGTCAAAGAATCCAGAAACATGGACATAACTGCTTTACAAGAGATTAGATGGACTGGAGAAGGTACACTAACAACTAATAAATCAGTAGTATTTTTCAGCGGAAGCGAACGAGAACATCAATTCGGAACTGGTTTTATAGTCAGGGAAAGTCTTGTGGGGTCAGTTTTAACTTTCAAACCCGTTAATGAAAGACTTTGTTATATCAGAATCAAAGGACAACTACATAACTATTCCCTAGTTGCTGCCCATGCACCGACAGAGGAAAAGGAAGAACATGTAAAAGATAACTTCTACGAGAAACTAGAGGAACTGATAAATAATTTACCTAAACAGGACATGCATATTATCTTAGGAGATTTCAATGCAAAGATTGGGAAGGAAGCAGCGTACAAACCAACAATAGGTAACCATAGTCTTCACGATGTTAGCAACGATAATGGAACAAGGCTAATAGACTTTGCAGCATCCCACAATCTACTAATAAAATCGACAATGTTTGAACACAAGAATATACACAAACAAACATGGGTCTCCAACGACGGCGTCACAAGAAATCAGATTGATCATGTTCTAGTAGATGCCAGGAGGGGTAGTAACTGTCTAGACGTAAGAAGCCTAAGAGGAGCTGATGGAAACACGGATCATTTTCTTGTAAAAGTGAAGATAAGGACAAGAATAGCGTCCAAAAAAACACACAAGAATACACCAACACAATTATGGAATACCGAAGTTCTACGTAATAAGGAGACAGAACAGAAATTTCAAAAGGCTATAAAAATCGCTTTAGCACAGACAGAAGACTATAACAACATAGACTCAGCTTGGAAAAATATCAAAGTAGCTCTGACAAGCGTATCAGTTGAAATACTAGGACACAAAAAGAAAACACCAGAAAAATGGTTCGATGATGATTGCCTGAACACCATATTAGCAAGAAATATGGCTAGAAGGAACATGCTACAAAACCCCTCGCACAACAACAATGAAATGTATAGATAAAGAAGAACAGAGACAAGAAACCTAATGAAAAGGAAGAAGAGAGAGTATCAGGAACAAATAATCAGAGATATAGAAGAAAAAAGAAAGAACAAACAAGCGAGGCAGTTCTTTAAAGGAGTTTCAGATATCAAGACCGGTTTCCAAGCAAGTACAGGAAACTTTCTTCAAAACGACAGTGGACAGCTTATCACTGATGACAAGGAAATCTTAAAAACCTGAAAGGAATACTTCTATCAACTATTGAATGACCAATCTAGCAGAAGTACATCAAACATAGAGGTACATACAGCTGAAATAGAAGACCAATACCCGACATACGAAGAAGTAATACAGGCATTTAAAAAACTCAAAAATAATAAGACACCAGGTAGCGATGGTATACCCGCAGAGTGCTTAAAACATGGAGGAGAAGCGTTGAACAGTTCGATATACAAGCTAATTCAAGACATTTGGCAAGAAGAAACAATGCCAGATGAATGGAAAGAAGGGGTTATTGTACCAATACACAAAAAAGTAAACATAAAACAAAGTATTAACTACAGGGGAATAACACTCCTAAACACCACCTACAAAATCCTTGCAAACATCCTGCTAGAAAGAACCAAAACATACACAGAAGAAATCGTTGGAGATTATCAATGCGGATTTAGACCGGGCCGCTCTACAATTGACCAGATATTCACAATAAAACAGATAATGGAAAAATGCTGGGAGTTTGATCGTGAGCTTCATCAAATGTTCATAGATTTTAAACAAGCATTTGATAGAGTATGTAGGGACAGACTGTGGACAGCGATGCAGGAACTTGGCTTTCCAAAAAAACTAGTCCGGTTGATACAGATGTGTATGGAACGGTTACGATGTAAGGTGAGAGTTGGACAACAATACTCGAAGACATTTGAAATAAACAATGGACTAAAACAGGGAGATGTACTTTCACCACAACTCTTCAACTTAGCTCTGGAGCACATAATCAGAAGTGCAAGAATCGAAAAACCGAATACAGTATTTCATCGAGAAGGACCAAACTTACTACTGGCATTTGCAGACGATATAGATCTAATAGGAAACACGCGATTAAGGATGAAGGAGACTTTCGTAAGGTTTGAGAAGGAAGCAGAGAAGATGGGGCTCCAAATCAACGAAAACAAGACGAAATATATGTATATGAGCCGCAATAACCAAAGCAGAGACAGAATCAGTCAGAACATTACCATCGATGACTTTAACTTTGAGCGCGTTAGAGAATTCAAGTATCTTGGAACAACAATAACTGAAGACAATAACGGATCACAAGAAATAAACAACAGGATTCAGGCCGGCAACAGATGTATTTTTGCCCTCCAAAACCTTATAAAATCAAAACAACTAACACGACGTACGAAGATACAGGTCTATAAAACAATCATACGACCCGTTGTGATGTATGGAAGCGAAACGTGGACGATAACAAAGGCAAATAAAGAGAGACTTCGTGTTTGGGAAAGAAAAATCCTAAGGAAAATCTTTGGTCCGGTACTTGATGAAGCATCAGAACAATATAGGATAAGAACTAATAAAGAGCTTGAAGAACTTTACCCAGACGCCAACATCATAAAAGAAATAAAGTCCAGAAGACTCCAATGGGCAGGATACCTCAGAAAACATTCTGACGAACGAACAGTAAGACTGGTGTGGGAGGAAGTCCCACCTGGAAGGAGACCACGCGGACGCCCTCGTCTCTGGTGGCGAGATAATATAGCAGGAGACCTAAGCACTATGGGCGTGGAGAATTGGATGGAGGTTGCTCAAGACAGAAAACAGTGGAGGCATGTTGCCGAGTCAGCTAAAACCCACGAAGGGTTGTAACGCCACGGAGTAAGTAAGTAAGTAAATATTATTATTGCCTTGTTCCATGTAGTGGATATTTGTTTATATTTGTTTTGTGTTCAATATTTTATTCATTAGTACATAAAGGACTTCCACTGTAGTTCCCCCCACCATTTTTTAGCATTTCCACAGTTATTCCATCTTTCCCAGGAGATTTGTTATTCTTTATTTCATTGAGTGCCTTTTTTATTTCATTTTTACTGATTTTTGGTTGTAGGTCAGAGTTAACGTTCTTTATTTTCAGTTGTAACTGATTACGGATTTTTTGGGTTAGTTTTTGTTCTGTTTTATAGAGATTTGAATAATATTCGTGCGTTATCTCTAAAATTTCTTTTATATTGTTGGTCTCTACTCCTTCTTTGTTCTTTATGCTTATAATTTGTATGTTTCCCAGGTTCTGCTTTAAGTACTTAAGGTTTCTATTTTTTTCAATTGTTTTCTTTATCTTTTCTTCCTGGACTCTCCGTTTACACTCCTTGATATTTTTCTGATAGTTCTCCTTATTTCTTTTTATTCCATTTTATTTCTGTCCCCCTGTTCTAGTAATGTTCTTCTTGTGTTCATAAGAATCTTTGTTTCCTGGGATATGAAACTTTCTTTTTTTGTTGTTTTCTGTGCTATTTCTTTACCCACTTTCATTAGAGTCTTAGTAAATATCATGTTTATTTCATCGATATGTTTGTGTTCTATATCTTCCTTGGTCGGCAATATTTCCTTTACTCTTTTTTCGTATGTCTGTTTTTCTTGTTTTAGTTGTTCCATGTCTAATTTCTGATTATTTTCCATTTTCTTCCATCTTTCTTGTTTCAAATCTACTATCAATGATCAGCTTGGCTCGGACTAGTCTATGGTCGCTACCAGTTGAGAAGCGAATTAGGGCTGTTACGTCTTTAACAATGGATTTTTGTGTTGAAAGAATATAATCAATTTTGTTTTTAGTTTCACCATTGGGACTAATCCATGTCAATTTTCTTTGGGGTTTTTTCTTAAAGAATGTATTCATTGCATATAGTTGCTTCTCCTCCAAGTAATTCATCAATGTGTGTCCTCTATCATTTCTTTTGCCGTATCCATGGTGTCCTACTTTGTCTTCTTCTTTATATAGTTCTTCTCCTATGTTGGCATTGAAGTTTCCGATTATTAGCGTTAATTTTAATTTCTTTTCTTCCATAGCTGTTATGTCTTCGTAGAAATTTTCAATATCTTAATCGCTTAGGTACTTGTTGGAGCGTACACCTGCATGATTTTTAAAGTCGTTATTTTTAATTTAAGCGTTGTGTATGCTGCTCTATCTGATATCTTGATGTTATAAACTCAAAATCTCCAAAATGTGACTTTTTGGTTGTTTGTTAAATAAGCTATTCAAATGTATTAAAACAGTACACAAAAAAAATGTATCAATGAGATGCTTCATAACAATTAAATAGTTAAATTTTTAAATAATATTAATTAGAATTATTATGATGGTCAATGATTAAGTGCTATTCTTAATTTCTTATGTGAATCTCATTGAACGATAATGAAATTCCCCGCTATTTCACCGATACACATAAAGAAACATCGCCTCATTCCACAAGTGTAACATTTCCTCGTTCTCTCCAATTCTTGTTTGGGTTTCGAGTATTTTGTTGTTATTTTTTAGGGCCGATGTTTTCCTACACGTGCCCTTTTATAGTTTACTGAACTTCGATACTTCGCAGAACATTGTACGCTCCAGAGTGAAATTCTGAATTTCTGAAGGCACTTATGTGGCTTTCTTTATTTGAGTCGCATGATATTTTTCAAGGTTCAACTCCCACTAACACAGTCATTAATAACGTTTATTATTCATAAGTCTGCAATTTTCTTCTGAAAGAAAGTCGGTAGTAAATTGTTCTATTTTGAGAATTTAAAATAAAAATATTTTAAGGGATGAATAGCAGCGTGCCGGTTTTATTTGCAAGAGAAAATTTATTTCTTTTAGATAACACAAGTTCTCTAGAAATATTTAATAAACATTACGCACATATTTAGTGAGTATCATCATCATCATCATCATCCAGCCTTTATTTATCACGTCCACTGCTGGACATAGGGCTTCCTTTAACTCCTCCATTCTTTACGATTTGGTGGGTGGTCTTTCTCTACTATGTTTGTCTGCTCTTGGCCTCTAATTTGTAATTTTGCTTGTCCATCGTCATGCAAAGTCCAATTCATTTAACATGAATTGGACTTTGCATGATAAGGACAATGTCATCTGCAAAATGGAGATGGTAAAGTTTTTCGCCGTCTATTGTTACTCCTCTGTGGTCCCTATTGACCATCTTAAAGGCATACTCTAATGCCGTTATGAATAATTTCAGTGATGTCTTGATGTCACTACCCTAGTGAAGAGCTTGTACATATGGTTCAACAGGCTAATAGGTCTATAATTTTCTCTTACCGTTCTATCTCCATTTTTATGCAAAAGGGTGGTTATAGCATCGTTCCATTCTTTTGGCACGTCTCTTTGCTACAAACATAGATTAAACAATTTGTTTAATTTATTTAATAGCACATTTCCTCCATTTACAATAGCTTCTATTACAATTCCATCCTCTCCAGGAGCTTTGTTATTCTTCATTTTTCTTTATGCTTGTCGAATCTCATCTCCCTTTATCTCTGGCATTAGTTCGGAACCTTGATTCATGATCTTCTTTAAAAAAAGGCTGTTTGCATTCCTGTTTGATCTTCTCGTCTATTTCCATATGATTCCTCCTAAAACTCTTCGACGACCTATGTTAACTTGTCTCTAGTGATATTATTTCATTTTGCTTGTTTCTTAATTCATGAATTTCGAATTTCTGCATTCTTATCGCTTCTCATTCGTCTTCTTTGATCCGGCAGCAGCGTTTCAGTATATGGACTTATTTAACTATCTGATTTTCTTTTAGGACAGTGCACTCGGTGACTTTCTTGTAAGGCGTTTATAATGCAATTATTCAAGTCGTTAAAATCGTTGTCGGAGGTTTCATGCAGTAGTAGCTTATTATTGATATGTGCCTGATATTGATATTGATAGGGGTGTTCAGATACCGTAAGATTTATTTTGAATCATTATGTTTCTTTTTCTTTTTATGTTCATTTGGACATTCTGTGGTCAATGTTTGTGGTGAACTTGTTGAGTATTGTTACATCTTTAATTATTGGTTTTTTGTCACGTATGATGACTTTTCCAGGTCCATCTTCAGTGCAGCTTTTTGTAAAAGAAGCTATTCATGTTGAATATATTATTTTTGAGTAGGAATCCTAGTAGCGTTTCTCAATTCTTCCTAGGAAACCTAATTTTCTCAAGGATGTTTCTAGCTCTGTTTCTTTTACATCTATTTTTGCGTTGAAATCGCCACATAAAATTGTAAATTGAGTACGAAAGTCATTAAATGCAGTAGATATATCGTCATAAAATATTTCGATTTCGTTGTCTGTATGATCTGTTGTTGGAGCGTATACTTGGATAATTTTGAGTTGATCTTGTGTGTGTGGTTTTTATGGATAAAGAAACCGATGCCTTCAACTGGCATCATTTCAAGTTTCTCTTGAGAACCTCACGATATCGCAGAATATTTGACTCAAAGTTTTGAAGACTTTGGAAGAGCTAGGACTATTTTAAGGTTAAGCTGAATATAAAACGTTTGTTTAAATTTTTCCTCACTGTTCAAAAATGTTTCAAAACCCTGCGGAGAAGGGCATTCTATAGTACATTGTTTACCGGGTAGGAAAAGCTTAACATTCCTGGACGACTGTGAAGATTGCTAAGTCGAGGCGCAAGCCGAGACTTAGCAACACAGAGTCCAGGAATGTGGCTTTTCCTACGAGGTAAACATACTATTTTTCCGCAAATCGTTTAAAATTCGACAGATATTGATTGATTTAAAAAAAACGCGATAATTTTATTCCCAAATAAATGGTGCTTTGAAATTACTAATAAAATTACTTGGGTTACTATGGAAACGTATTGAGATTGAATTGTCAAACTTGACGCTTATAAATTTAATTGCTGGTTAACACTAACAACTGTACGGAAATATCATTTCCTTACAGTAAGGAAATGACATTTCCTTACAGTAAGGAAGTCCTGACTTTTTCTTCAAGAAATTTTGACAGGAATGTCAAAATTTCCTGGCGATTTGCGGAAAAAATATTTTATAATACTCTGAACTTTTAAAGGTCTTTGAAAAATTTTAAGAAATTCATTTTAAAATTGCCCTGAAGTTTTTAGAGGTTTTTAAAAGACTTGAATTAGCAGTAACTTTAAATTAACAAGACTTTCTTAAATTAATTACTATTTAACTGGGAATAAGCCACAATTAAAGATAAAAATACGTTTATTGACGTTTCAATTTCCACTTCGGAAATCGTTCTCAAAATACAAACAGTAAATTTACAATGCCACAAGAAAATAGCTTCAGAACAATATTAAGACTTTCTTAGTTTCGTTGCTTTGAAAAGAACAATATTAATAATTTAAGAATTTCTTTTTTCTTATTTTAATGTTTGCAATTATTTGGTATTCATCTATTAAGTAAATCTTATACCCGTATTTGTTTTATTTCCAAATATTCACCCGTTCAGAGATGAATAACTGCAACTGTATAGTAGATCTGTAATGTAAATGTTTTTATGGCATGACTACATCGAATAGGAAACAGGTGTGTAGATCTAAAAATATCGAGGATGTTTTAGTGGATCTGATGTGTGGGTGAAACACAAAACAAAAGATTCCTTCGAGTCAAAATGAAGGGGAGTGGATTATTAAGTGTATTTAAGGAAAGAATTTCCAGTTTTATGACTTTTATTTTGAATTTTTGGTAATTCTTTTACGACCCAATGGCAAAAATTCATATATTGCTCGGAGGACAAAAGAACACGACATTACTAAGTTTATTGCTATATTTCCTTATTAGATCCTCGTATTTTTATTAAAAAGCTTCCCGTTGACAGTCACTTGTTGTGTTTAAAAATCTAAGGGAGGAAAATCAAATCTAGAAAAACTAATATTAGAAAAAGAAACTACTAACACTAGATAAAAAGATTCTTAATATTCACATGATGTAAAAATATCTGTGATGTAAAAGTATCTATACATTATATCTAGACCTGAGTATCACCACAAAAGTTAAAATATTCAAAACTTTCAATATAAAAAGGCCAATCTTCTTGTATGAATGGTTGCCGATTTCGTAATCTTAATTTCGGGCTTATCTCCACATCAGTTTAAATTAAAACGGCCAACGTGCACATAGAACTTCTCACTCTACTTAACTAAAGGACCAATATCCAGAGAAACATAACCTTAAAACAATTAAAGAGCGCGACAACAAAGCAATGCGGGTGTGTCAAAAGTTTTTTCTTGCTGCACTGAGTACGTCCAAAAAAAGAGTTAACACTGTTGCGAAAGTTCTCTTTGCAGGTGGTGTTCCGAAGGAAAATAGGGGCGGTGATAATAATTCTAAAAAAAGTGAAGATAAAAAAGAATGCGTTCGACATTTTCTCAAGAGACTAAAAGGGCGCGAAAGTCATTATAATAGGAAAAAGTCAAAGAGAATATACTTATCTGTAAGTCTGTCAGTTGCCAAGTTATGGAGAATGTTTAATAAGGAATACCCACAAAATCGGGTGTCATATTTTATGTTCCGAAAGGTTTTTATACACCATTTTAACATGGGTTTTCATCGCCCGCTTTGGATGTGTGTAGTAAATGTACGCGTATAAAACAACAGTACAAATTTGAGCCAAAAGCTGAAATTATAAATCAGCTGCTACTAGAATACCGCGTACATACAAAATGTGCTGCTACCTTTTATGAGTTAGTCAAAGAAACTCCCGAAAATAGTTTAAGTTTCTGCTTTGACCTTTGGCAGGTACAGCCTTTACCTCGGACTGCTATTGGCGATGCCTTCATCAGCATCAGATAAGTCTCTACGCTTTTTGTTGTGTCGCGCTGTCTTCGCGTTATCCAACTTTCTACATGTGGACTAAAGATTATGCTGGTGCGGCTCAACAGAAGTTGCTTCAGCGCTTCTTCATCATCTATTCTTCATCATCATGGAATTAAGAAAATTCGACTTTTCTGTAATGGGTGTACAAGTCAAAATAAAAATTCCTACATATTTCATGCACTTATGTTTTGGCTTAAAAATATGTAATTTCAATCACTTTTCCAGTCCGCAGACAAAGTTTTATGGCTGCTGATGGTTGTTTTGAGAGTAAAGAGGAAGTACGTCAAATTTTATTCAAAATGTGGTCAAGGAAAACTTTAAGGAAACGACTGGAAACTTTTTAATATAAAGGAACTAGATAAAGTGTACAATAAGGTAAAGGGCATTGCTGAAACTAAAAGAATTTTTATTATAAAAGACATTTAAAACCAACAAAAGATTGAAGTAAATATACACCTATATTATCGGTTGGCATCAATATGGAAATAAATCGCATCAGATTATGCTAAAAAAAGGAAAAGACGATGGAAACCTGCTTCTAAACATTATAGAGCCCAGAAACTCGTTACCAGATAAGAAGAAACCCAGTCTTACGAAGCTTCCAAATGAGCTGTTTAGTGAAAATTAGATGTTGCGAGCAGATCTAGAATGGTATAAGTATTTACTTGTTTCCGCTAATGCAGACACGGAAACTACTGACAAAGAAGTAGATGAGAGCGAGGAATGTGACTGTTTGGATGAAGAACTTGCTCTTGACATATAAATATTTTTTGTTTCTCTTGGTTCCTTTTGACTGTTGTGTTCCAATTTTATAATAAAAATGTGTTTTCTGGCGTTTTAATTAATTCTTTTTGAGAATTTTTAAAATTTTGCAATCAAAACTATCCATATCCAGATTAATAATCAATTCTTTTCAAAAAATGCACAAAAAACAAAAAACAACTTTACAAATAAACTTTGTAAATCTTGTTATTCCCAAGTACTAAGGCCAACCGATAAGAAGTTTTTTTCGTTTCCTGGACATTTTCTCCAAATGGATATAACCCCTTTTGAACGCAAGCTCCTCAATTGTTGTTGTAATGACCGGTGAAGCTCGTCTGTGTTTTATTTTAAATGAGTTCACTGCAAGTAAACCAAAAAATGTATTTAAGCTGAACTAAAAGGCTCTTGTCTTTAATTAAAGACTCCGGACAAGTTGGTGATATAAATAGAAACGAAAATGAAGTATTAATATAAAATAGGTATGCAAATTATTGTGTTATTTTATTAATATAAAAAATGGGTTCAGGTCGTTCTACTGAAGAATCCATATTAACTTCTTTTACCCAGCCTGGTTGTAGTAATGCTGCTGTTATTATGGAAATGATCCAACAATATGTAGACATGAAATTTCAGGAATCTGTAATCTGGCATAATTGTAATCTTTAATACCTACGTGTTTAATAATAAAGTGATAAGTTTTATAACCTTGCTGTTGTATATTTTGTACCTATGTATAACGCTTAGGTGGTTATAGTTTTAAAATGTCGATTCAGTTCTTTTAGAATATTCCGCCGTTAAATTCAATGAGTTTGCTTGAAGAACAACTTAGTGAAACACGTGAAACCAATCAACAAAATGAAAATAAAAAAAGCATGAACTTACTTTAAACATAAATGTTTCCAACATACTAATTTGTGTCTTTAACATTCTTAAAATCTTAAAAAACGTTTTCTTCCACTTACATTGTTTAGGAATCAAAAAGTAGCGAGGACGTTTCTGATGATCAAGATCTTAATGATAGTCCAGATGAAAGAATACTAAATGTCCTAAAATATTTCAATGGGATCTGGCGAATTTCGATAAAGCCATAGATATTTCAAAGTCCTAAAAAAATCTTCCGATGAACTCATGGAGTCCGTCGGGCTATTTGGAATATTTCAGAAGTTTTCCAGGGACATCTGGAGGACTTCTGAAAAATTATAAATATTTCAAAGCTATCTTATAATATTTGAGAGCGGCGTTGAGATATTTATGACTGTTTTTTGCAGCATTTCAGGGCTGTCGTGGATTCTGAAAGATTTTAGATTACTTTAGTTTTATTCACAACTTTAGTGCCTTCTAGAGTTTTTGTAGTGGACTAGGTGGTACTAAGATATATTAATTTTACAAAATAAAACGACATTTAGAAAAATAAAAAGAATAGGAAACAATATTTAAAACACAGTTAAAACTTCCACGGTTGAATTCAGTTTGTAGGATATGATGGGGTGTCTCATCTGTTTTATTTAATTTCTGTTTAATTTCTGCGAATTTTCATATTTTCTTCTGTAAAAATATAAATACGATTCGTAAAAGTTGATCTAGAATTTTATTATGGCACATAAATATTGCATGAACTTAAACACTTGTACACTAGCGCCAACAATTCAATGTCAACTTTCTGGAATAAATACTTTTCGGAAAATATCGATACTTCCTTCCATCCATTCATTTTTTAAACATCCGATATCAGTAACTCACCTTTAGTCGAGCTTTGAGTTTTTCGCATTTTTGGCACCCTAAACAACAACATCAAAACAGCAGGCGAATCGCTCGAGGTGGTTTATACACGTTATACGATATAAAATCGTAATTTTCAAGAATTACACTTGTACAACAAAATCCAAAAATCGCCAACGAATACTCCAAGCCTCGCTCATCGTCACTTGCTGACTATTTCTCTAAAATTAGCTAGTAAACACATTTTTCGTGGGTGCTAAATATTCACAATATCAGCGAGAAGCTCCGCAGTGGTGTAGATTATCAAAAACAGAGGTTAACTAAATTGTACATGTACAAAGATTATGTAGAAGTTGATAATAATCATTTACATATTTACAAAGAAAAGTCAGGTTTATCAAAGCTGATACATTATATTAGAAGCCTGTTTGTTTTTACACGATCACTTGATAGATCTCCAAATGAAAATAAGTACTCAATTTAAGTTTTGCAAGAGATGAGATCAACTGGCTTACGAAATCTGAATATCAGAATTAAATCTACCAGGCGTAAATCCACTTTCTTCTTCTTCTTTGAGTACCGTGCCCAAGTTTTAGGCGTGGGTAGCTTACATGACGATTTGCCGATATCGTTCTCGATCTTGCTCGGCATGTAATAATTCATCAGCTTCATAAGCCATTCCAGTGACGAAGGTTTCGAAGCCATGAGTATTTTTTTACCAATTCCACTTCTTCCGTCGATCTTTCCGTTGAGTATCAACTGCATTATCCTGTATCTGCTTTCTCTCATTATATGCCACAGATATTCGATTTTTCTCTTTTTTATCATCTTATTAAGTCACCTTCACCTTGACCTACTCTGTTCAAGACTTCTCTGTTTGACGCTTTGATCCACTTTGATCTTCGTTAATTAGATGTCCTACATTATCTTGTATTTTTCCATTTAATATTTTTCCAAGCAATCTCCCGAAACCAGGTAGGATATTTAATCCTCTGTAGCCATTAGGATCTTTTCGATTACCCTTTTCAAATATGGACACTTGTTGAGCGGTTTTCCATTCAGACGGTATTTTAATTTGTTGGCAGTATTGATTTATTAAAAAGTTATTCGTTCTATTAGGAGTGGACCTGCTGCTAGTAGTATTAATGTTACTATTTGTTTGTCTCTCCATACTTTATTCCTCTCCCATATATTCCAATCTGGACTCTTTTCCTTCAATGGATTTCTCTTTTCCTGGACTCGAATATAATTTTTTATAGCGATTTTCCCGCTTTTCTATAGGAATTAAGTTGCTTAAAGAGTTATTTAGTGATAGTTCTGCATCCTTCCGTAGTCTAACAACCACCAATTAAATTTTCAACTTGTATACATTTTTGTCTCCAGAAATTGTTTTTTGATTCTTTTAATTGATTGCGTACTTCTCCGTTTTTCCTTTGATATGTTAGTCTATTGCTAGATGTTTTATTTGTTAGCCATTTTTTATATGTTTTGTTTTTTCTTGTATCATTTCTTTTAGGTTTTTTGTCATTCATGGTGGTTCGTGGTGTTTTTTGTCGTTGTTCCGATTATCGTTTTGAGGTTGTTGTATTCTTGTTCTAGATTTATTTCCATCTCATTAGTTCTTTTTCTAATCTAGATTAAAAAATATGTTTAATACTTGGTTTGAATAGAAGGTGCAATTTATATCTCTCTGTTTTGTACTGTGTAGTATTGTTTCTCTTACTTTCAGTGTTCTGTTTGTAGTATTGTTTACAGGGACACAAAAGATTAGCTAAAAGAAAGTAGTGATCTGTCCCACAGTTAGATCCTCTTTTTACTCTGCAGTTTTGGCATTTCAATTTTGATTTCTGTCTCATTATTATATAGTCTATGATCGAATTCTTTTGGAGTAAAGGTCGTTTCCAAGTGTATTTATTATTATATTTATGTTGGAATTAGGTGTTCATTATTTTTAAACCAAAAAATTGACAGAACTCAATTAAGTTGTCCCCTGAACCATTTTTAACTATTTCTTCGTGCCGTCCCACCACGTCGTCGTCTATTTGAGAATCTACTCTGGCATTTAGGTCTCCAAACAGTATTATTTCTTGATGACTTTTTATTTTATCACAAATGTTTGATAACTCTTCATAAAAGCAATCTTTAACTTGTTGATTTGAATCGTTTGTTGGCGCATATACGCATATACAGATGATTTTATGTTGTTACGAATCGAATTTTAATACCAATTTTTTTTTTGTCTGTTTTTTTTTACTATCTTTTATTGACAGATATACTTTTAATTTTTGACTTTTAATTTAATGTCTGTATTTTGTTAGTTATTTTTTATGTAGTTTTTATTTAAACCTGCTTAAAGTAAATATATGATGACTAGAAACGAATTGGTCGAGAGTAGTGAATAGATGTGAAGACTCACTATTCTATGACGCTACTCGTGACGACGCCATATTGTGGCGCTAATTCCGTGACGCTCTCCTTAGCTTTTCATTATAGAGAAACAAGTGAGATACAACAAAAGTAAAGAGACTTCGCTTCAAAAAACATTTCAACGATCATCTCAATTTAGATTATGTTGAAGAAGGCGACAGATATAATTACAAACAATAAGCAATATCTATAATTTATGTACAATAACATAGTGGGAAGCCGCCCAGTGGCAAGCACCCAGGTAAGACATAATATAAATATAATATATCATATAACAATTAATTTAAACTTCAACTTAAGAAACAAAGTTTAATACAGATAAACATCACTGAGACACATATGAGTATTACAAGACTAAAAAAAATGAAAAAAAAATCAAGAAAAGATTTAAAAAACACCAGAATAAAAACTTTTATTTCACCGCACTGTGACACTATTCTCTGTTTCTCCATATTTACTAGAGGGTCTGGTCGTAGCTTCTTTCGTGTGAAATGTTGAGCAGATCCGTGGCTAGCGAATTTGGATGGCAAGATAGGGTGGTCTTGTATACAGAGTTTACAGCAGATATTGCTTTGTTAACTGTTGGTAACTGTAAATCGTGGTGTAATCTGTGGTTTGTAATGTACCAAGGGTATTACAGATCTGGCGCAGTTCTTTCGATTGGAATCGTTGAAGTTTTTGTATGTTGGTAATACTTGCTGTACCCCAGATTTGTGCTGCATATTGCCATATTGGTTTTAAAATACATTTATATATCAGAAGTTTGTTCTCCAGACTTAGATTTGATTTTCGACTCATGTACCATTACATTTTTCTGTAGATTAAGCTGAGTTGAAGACGTTTCTTCCAGATGTGGATACCCCAATTAAGTTTGCTATCCAAATGAATTCCTAAGTATTTAACCACGGTATTAATTGGTAGTGGAGTGTTGTTTATAGAAACTGGTGGCGCGATATCTTTTTTTAAAGTAAACGTTATTTGTGTTGATTTTAAACTATTAACTTGGACTCGCCACAGTTTAAGCCAGCTCTCTAGTTTAAGTAGGTGGTTTTGTAATACCTGGGATGCTTCAGTTACTCTAGAATTTGAAGCTATGATAACTATCATTGGCATATGTACCGATTGTTGTATTGGTCGTCATTGGGAGATCTGATGTGTATATTAAGTAGAAGGTGGATCCTAGTATGCTTCCTTGTGGAACTCCTGAACAAATTGGAAACATAAGTGATTTCCTCATCTCTTTGGACTTGAAAAAATCGATGTGTCAGATAGGATCTTAAAAGTAAGCTTATGGGATGAGGAAATATGGATTTAATTTTAGAGATAAGACTTACATGCCAGACTTTGTCGAATGCTTGAGAGATAACTAGAAATCCAGCAGTACAGTAATTTTTTTGTTTGATCGAATTTCTGATAGTCTTTCAGATAGAACTATGTATTTAGGTAAGAATTTTTTACGGTACCCCACTGTGAACTATAATTCAATATATCGTAACGATTTGTTTTTTAGTATGAAATATTTTTATCAAACTGAATGTTTAGCACTCTTAATTTTATGTTTTTCGTCGAAAGCTTGAATTTATGTCCAGTAATAAAGTTAATAGGAAATGGCCTAGTTGGATCGTGAACTACATTATTCGAATTTTGGAAGATTTACGAAGACATTGAAACGTGCGAATTGATTTGGATTTTTTCGTGTATCGAACGCCTTGTTTTCTTTATTTTTATTATCGATTATTTTATTTTATTACTATAGCTGACACATTTTTGATATATAGTAAAGAAAGTAGGTTTATAGGTTCGTTGATAAAATCCATCAAAAGCATAATAAATACAATAGTAAAAATAAAAGTGTGTAACTGTAGTATTTAGTGGTTAAGCGTTTGTAGTTTTGATTTTTTTGGCAAAGTCGTTTTAGTAGACGGTTGGAATCTACTGGACACTCTTCTTTTCATACTTTTAGTATGAAAAGAAGAGTGCGGTATTGATTGATTCCTCTTGTTGCCTCTGTTTTTCAACGTTTACTCCGAAAACATTTTCAGAAATTGACTTTCTGAAAAACAAGTAATAGAGATAAAGAAGCAGGTCTGGATTTGAATAAACGAAAAACCATAACACTTGTTAAAAGTACACATCAATATATGTATGTAGTTCCAAACTTGAGCAAGCTGATCAAATTGTTTACCTTGAATATCAGTTAAACTGTAAAGAGTCACGAGCAAAGAGTCACGATGTTGGGATGTCGAATCTTGGACTTTGAATAAAAGTGATCTACGAATAAATTGCCTTGTGGCTTTAGAAATGTGGTGCTATAGAAGAATTTTAAAAGCTTTTTAAATGGAGAAGAACTGCACAAGAACGTCTCAGCAATACTAGTGATATTATAAAAAACACCAAGAAGAGAAAGCTGAAGTAATTCGGACATGTAATAAGAGGTTATAACTTTTTTTGAGTTTTCATTGATTTATAACAAGAATCTTAATCTATACATTCTTTGCATTTATAGATAACTTAATTCGTTTACGGAACTATATTTTTCCGAACCTGATAAAGTTGTTAGACGACCTGGCCAATAAAAGTAGAAAGATTCTCTGAAAGGTATTAATGACTCTGTTGCTTGTGATACCCAATTATCCTTGGTCAATATATTCGAATCGTATGGTTTCACAATGCAAGTTAATTCTCATATTAGAATTACTAAAACAATATCTACCATAATTAATTATATTGTCTCAGATTTCTCACTTCTTGATGTACGCTCTACAATTATTAATGAAGGACTATCTGATCATGAAGCAGTATATACCAAGTTTAACACTCTTAACAAACCATTCTCGAAAACCCAACGTTTAGGTAGGATTTTTTCTGCTTGAGTTGTGGGTGACACTTTCCATCTATAGACGTGGATTATAATTTCAGTGGTTTTTTATATAGGCTTGTTTGTATTCTCAATAGGGCATTTTCTTTAATTACAATTAAGTTAAAACTTCACAAACCCTGGACTACCAAAGTACCAATATGCATCCGCATATCAGTCAAGAATATGCGTTCACTACTGTTTCTACATCAAGAAATTTACTACCAACTCTAAAGTTATATAAGTTGAAAAATGTGGTAGATGAAAACGTATATAGAGCAATCTGTGGAAAATAATGCTACGAAATATTTTGATATTAGACTGATATAAAAGCGTAAATTTTGTATACTTTTTAATTTTGTTCATTAGACAAAAAATACATGTTTGTAATATGCTAAGGATGTTATCTTTGGTCATTTTCTTATCAACAATCCATTTTACACAGAACCATTTGTGGTCTGTATAATTGGTCGTAAGTAAAAAGTACTTCTTGTAGTAAGTAAAACGACGTAATATAGCATCAATTCACAGCTAATAATGAACCCTTGAAAATAGTCGACAAAATTACATATCTTGGATGCAACCCAAATAAGGAATGGGACCACCCACAGGAAATAAGATGTCGTATAGAAAAGGCGAGAACTATCTTCAATCGCATTAGGAAGATTTTGTGTAATATAAGAATACGAGTCTTGAGATGCTATGTATTTTCTACCCTTTTATATGAAGTCGAAGTCTGGACCTTGACAAAGGCAACATCCAAACGATTAGTGTGGTGCGATGTGAAACGATGTGGTGTCACCGCCGCATGCTCACGATTTCCTATGTCCATTATGTTACAAACAACACCGTGATCCAACGTATGAATCTGGAAATTACGCGTATCGTGAAAATCAGAAAAATTACATACTTAGGGCATGTGATACGCAATGATAAGTATCAAAACTAATTTTACAAGGCAAGATAGAAGGCAAAAGATCTCAACGGCGCAGAAGGACATAGTGGTTGAAGAACATTAGACAGTGGGTAGGACTACCATACATCTATTTAGAGCAGCTGTCAACAAAGTAATATGGACCAACGTGATTGCCAACATTCACAGAGTTGCACTATTTTTACATTTCATTTACGTTTTCGTTGCATAGAAAGGACAATAAAGATGAACGGATCAGATTGTTTTAAGTAAGGGTCTCTCTCTGACGAAGATTCTCCTAATTTATTAGCAAATATGTAAATATATGTAATATTTTTAACAATTACATCAACCTATTGCGTTAAAACTCGTACTCATCTATAAAACCGCTTATGTTTTATTTCCTATTTTAAAAATAAATCGATCCGCCAATTTCCCGGCGTAATTTTCAATAAAAAATATTAGTTTTGGCTGTTGTTGCATCTGCTTAGCTAATATTCTTGGCTAAGGTTAGTGGTGGCGATAAATCTGGAAGGATGATTGCGTTGACAGGGTCACCGACAAATTCGCAATGTCCAGATGTAATTCTTCAAGGAAGTCCGGATAAAAAATTGTCGTGACGCTTGGGTGAATAACTTATTTATTGTGGCAACAGTTGGACAAATCTAGTGACAAATTATTTTTTCAGCTCGTGTTTAAATTATCACCAAAGTTTTTGCGGTTTCGGCGTAAAACGTCGAAAAATCTAACGAAAATATCTTAGAGTTGGGCGTAAAAAACGTGAAATACTAATACACTATATAGTCAGAAGAGTTTTCGAGCAGTTTCCTTATGTTTTTTCCATAAAAAAGGTTTAGATGAATCTGGAGGAATATTCAGGAGACTCTTTAGAATATCAGAAGTTCTAAAGTGTTTAACAATTTTACCCTAGAATGTTTGAGCAGCATAAGGAGGACTTTGAAGTGGCCTGGTATATTCAAGATCTATAAAAAAATCTTTTCTGGAGCCTCCAAAAGAGTTCAAAAAAGTAATAAGTGTTTGATAAAAACCTGTAATATTTCAAATTCCTCTGTAAAACTCAGGCACTCTTGAGTATTGTGTAGTAACCATAAAGGTTTTAGAAAACTTTGAAGGTTTGGATCTTATTTCAGAGTCTACGTATCTTGAGGATGATCTGGACTGTTTAGAGTAACCTAAAAGGTTTTAGAGGCTTCTGGGAAACTTAAAAAAATCTGCAGTACTTCAAAACTTTAATGGAGTCTTCCGAGAATATTTCAGGGACATCTGAAATACTTTAGAGAAACTTACCATATTTGAGAGAAGTGTAAAAATTTTGAAAGAGCCTTTGGAGCACTTTAGATCAACCTGAAGTGATTCAGAATAAGGTGTCAGTTCTTTTAATGTGTCAGTAGTAAAAGGAAGTCTCAAACTACGAATTAAACTGTGTGTTTTTTTTAAGTTTGCATCACCCTGTGGAATATTCTAGCATTTATAAAATATTGAAATTTTTGCAAATCTGTTTCCGTGTTAATAATAATTCTTGAACAATTTGTAATTAAAATTAAATTTGTAATTAAAATTAACAATTAAAATTGTATCATTGCGAGCGAATATTGTTTAAGTTGAACTTTTAGTGCTTATTTATTGTTTGTGATTTTAAAAATGCTACTCGTTCCAACTGATGCTGCTAGGGCAGTGACTTTATTGACAGTATTGAGAAATCGCCTTTACATCGCTCCTGAAGCTCGTAGGTCTCTTCTTAAGGTGAGAAACGTTAGTGTAAGTAGACAAACGATTAGAAGAAGACTGTTAGAAATAAACTAGAGGGCTTTTCGTCCAGCTCGCGCACCACAACTGCTCCCACAACACCGTAGGGCTAGACTTCATTTTGCGCGAGAATATGCTAACTGGACAATGGCGGAATGGAAGAATATATTGTTCTCAGATGAGAGCAGAATAGTCCTAAAAGGTCCAGATGGACGCCAACGTGTCTACAGGCGTCAAAATGAAAGGTTTGCTGCATGCACTATAACCGAAATAGTGGCTTATCGAGGAGGGTCAATAATGATTTGGGGAGGTGTTTCTTACAAAGCGCGTACTGATATTGTTGTGTTCGGCAGAGGCAGTGCGAATGCCCAAGTATACGTGCAAGAAGTTTTCCAAGATCATGTCATGCCTTTTGCACCATTCATTGGTGATAACTTAAGACTAATGCATGACAATGTACGTTGCCATACAGCAAGATTGTCCCGTGAGTACTTTAATGAGGTCGGGATTCAAGTTTTACCATGGCCAGCATGCAGTCCCGATCTTAACCCAATTAAGCATATCTGGGACAATCTCAAAAGACGGGTAAGAGCAAGAGTACTAGCCCCTCCATCCCTTGAAGAGCTGAAGACAGCTGCGGTAGAGGAATGGCACAATATCCCCCAATCTGATATCCAGGATATCATGAATGGATTGCCAAACCGGCTCCAAGAAGTCGTAAGGGCTAGAGGCGGCAACACCCATTATTGTTACCCAATTTTTTTTCAATTAGACTTTGATTTTCAAAATATTGTTAATTTGAATTTTCTTCGAAGATTTTATTTATTGGATTTTTACTGTAACAAATGAGTTTTTTTTTAAAGATTATTTTTTCTCTTCCGCGGAGATAAAAATTGATAAAAAACATGTCTAGTTGTTAAAGCACCTGACTTTTGAATTATCCAACATAAGCGAATCGATTAAAAAACAAAATGTTGAGAAAACATGATCCTATAATTACGATTTAATTTCAGTATTCTACAAAGGCTAGAATATTCCACAAACTTTAAGAATAAAATACAGTTTGATTCGTACACCAGGTATACAATGAAAATTTACCTATTTAACGATATTGTCAAGGAATAAAGCTATATTAACAACATATTAAAAAAATAACTTAAATCGGACAGGTTTAGGAGATATAAGACATCAAAAATTACCTATTTTTAAGGTGGCCGGGTAATTTTGGCCAGAGTGTATAATGGACTCTTTCTATCTTAAAGTAAAAGGAAAACTTTAAGGCAGTCTTAAAGCTGTAAGAACCTAGAATGTTTCATGGATGTCTGACATATTTCATGTGAGCCATGTGAGACCTATTTCAAAGGTGTCCTAGAGTTGTTGAAGGTGATTTTAGATCAACTTGGAGCATTGAATGATGTTTCCCAACTGTAGAGAAATTTTTCAGAGACGGTAAATTTCAGAAATATCTCTAAAGTCTAGGTGTATAATAATAGCTTATATTTCTTTAGCCTCCGAAAGACTTCAGGAAGCATTTAATGTTTCGGGAGCGATACCAAAGAAAGAATAGACAATTAAAAGGTTCTGAAGAAGTATTTGTCGAAAACATTATGTGTATCTGCTTAAGAAATTAGTGTAATAAAAAATTAACTTTGATGTAGATGAAAGGCAGATATCGAGCATTGTTTTATTAATTAAATAAGTACCTTCGCTTCCTAGAGCGTCTTCAGAGACATCTGAAATAAGCCACGAAAGGTTTTTTTTTAAATGAAGAAATTGATTAACTTCGATAAAAAACTCAAAGTTAATGGACGATAAAAGTTTTTTTGTGATTAACGTTTTAGACTTACTTCATCCAATTTTGGGCTATCCAACAATGGCAGAATGTTGTAAACTTAAAATTAAACATGAAATTGAACATAACACTACAGTAAATAAGGACAAACAGTTTAAAATTATTTAAAAAATAGTGGAAGCTACATACTGGTCAGCAACAGGAGAGAGAATGTCTCCCAGTATTAACGGAAATATTAAGGTGACATGTGACATATGACAGCTTGGATGGTCAATCACAATCATAGAGATGTGATCTGTACATTTCAAAATTCTATGTAACTAAGTATTAACACTACTATAGGAAATCAACTGACGAAATATGAAATATAGAATATTTTAACTAGATTGTATAATCCAGATCTCGCACTTAGTGTCGTTACATACTATAAGAAAAACACCCGGCCCGGGTCTTTAACGGTCCGAGTGTTTTTCGTATAAATCGTACCAGGGCATTTAAACATATTAGTCTTTTCACATTATACAAGAAACGGAGTAACGCCCGGGCCGAGACCGAATACCTCTCGGATCCCTGCTGCTTCGTCCGAGTCTCGGACCGGGCATTTCACCGTACCGAGACTTAGTGGGGCATTGGCGTAAATATATCACTACACACTGTTCCTGTAGTACTCGGACGCAGTGATCCGAGAGCATCTGGGTTGTACTGGTGTTGTGTGTGCGATCACTACTACTATGACGTCCGAACGGGAAATTGACATAGACGTGCTAATAAGTTTGGTAGAAGATTATCCTGTAATTTGGAACAAAAGTTCGGAGGAATATAAAGACAGGAATAAAACAAGAGATGCTTGGAGAGAGATCTGCATCAAACTGGATGAAAACTTCGACCAAGTAGATGCCGTGGAGCGCAAACAATTTGGTGAGTACATTTGGCTATATTATATTATTATTTTGTTTTATATGTCCACTACAAGTTATTGAAGCTCATATAAGATTTATAAATTTTATTATTATTGTGAAATAAGTATCTATAGTAACAATTATGCAATTTATTAATCTAAATTTTTGAGTTTTGCCACGGCACAGAGCCTTCATCTGTTACAAAATAGTCAGCTAAAACGTTTCGTATGCCAGTCCCAGCTTTTTGACCATGACTGATTTGATGTGTAGGTATATCATCAAAACCATCGGTTGAAACGGTGTCCTCAAAGTTATAACCGTCCTTTTCCCTTACAAAATTGTGAAGGACGACACATGCTTTAACAATATTAACCGCTAAGTCTGTATGGACATTAAGAGGACGATGAAAAATTCTCCACTTATTTGCCAGTATTCCGAATGTGCATTCTACATACCTTCTTGCTCGACAGAGGCGGTAGTTAAAAATTTTTTTTTTATAATTGAAGTCTTTCCCTGCAAATGGTCTAAGTAAATGAGTACTCAAGGCGAAACCTTCATCTCCGATAAAAAAGTAAGGTATGTCTGGATTTAATGAACCATAGAGGGGCCTAGGATTTGGTAACTGTAGTTTTTGAGTCTGAATGTTTTTCCACAAAGAACTTTCTTTAAAAACCGTTGAGTCACATTCACTTCCGTATGCACCAACGTCAACGTAAATAAATCGATAGTTGCTATCAGCAACAGCCATCAGCACTACCGAAAAATAGCTTTTATAATTAAAGAACATGGATCCACTACCAATTGGTTTAATTATTCGGATATGCTTGCCGTCAACGGCTCCTATACAATGTGGAAAATTTGCTCTTTCTTCAAAACCTTCGGCTACATTTTGTAATAGTTCGCTATTAAGTTTAGGCAAAAAGTCGTCGGTTAACTTTAACCAAATAATATTACAAACTTCTCGCACAATGTTCGCTATTGTAGATATTCCCATTCGATAACTGTAATGTAGATCTGTGAAATAACATCCACTACCGAGGTACCTGAAAAAGAAAGTAGGTAACTGTAATTGATCATAGTTTTAGTAGGAAAATGGCCCTTGGTGAAATTTTCTAAATTATTGATATGTTCACACACACACGATATGCGAATTTTTCCGGAGTTGGTTCATACAAACAAAACAAGCTTTGCGCTTTTTATCTCCGGTTCCACAACCCCTGAGGTCAAGGGATATTCGCGGCCGTTTCTGAAGCTCCAACAACTACTATCCGGGCAGACGCCCCGCCGATTATTGGATTACAGAACTCCAGAAGCATGACGACAATAGAATAGGCCGAAATTGTTTTGATATGTTATATTTCTCATCATCCTGATCAAAAGTCTCCGGGCCCAACTCAATCCTATGACTAGTTTTTGAGATACAGGGTGTTAAACTTTAAAATGGATTGAATTTATGTTACACAAAAACGTTTACTACAAGTTTAAGTAGTAGTAAAATGAAACCATTTTAAACTGTAACACCCTCTATCTCGAAAACTACTCATAGGATTGAGTTGGGTCCATGGTTGATGATAATTACAACATATCAAAAATGTAGAAAATTTCATCAAGGGTCATTTTCCTACTAAAAAGCGCGGGGTCCTTTGACTTGTTCACTATGTTCACCTTGAAGTCACACAAATTTTACACGATTCTCTTATTGCAGGTACATTGGTTTTGAAACGTTGGACAAATATTCGAGACCAATGGATGAAGTGGAAAAAGAGGGTTAACGACGTAAAAAAATCAGGAGCAGGAGCATCAAAAATAAGAAAGTATATTTATGCTGAACAATTAAAGTTTCTGGAGAAAATTCCGACCCACAGACCAACAGAATCTAATATTCCAAATGAAGGCGAAGAACAACACGAAAGTGAAAACGATTCACAACAAAATAAGGACCAAGCTACTGGCACCCCTGTAACAGAAGTAGCACCAGAAAAAACAACTACCAAACGTCGTGATGGTGCTCACAAAGTAACCCAAGGTGCAAACAAAAAGCGTAGAATGGACGAGTTTGAATTGCGAATGCTGAAAAGCTTGGAGTCGGATGAGCCGCAAGACCGGCACTTACTGTTTTTTAAAGGCGTCCTACCTTCTATTCAAGGTTTTAATGACTCCCAAACTATTGAGTTTCAGATGGGAATTTTACAGTTGGTAAAAAACATTAAATCGGGAAATCCTCATCTGCCGGCTGTCAACCAACAAACGCCTCTCTACTATTCTACGCTACACAATCCATATCCTCCAGCGCACCCTCGACCTCAGCAACATTTTGTACCTGGGACACAAGACAACAGTCAAGCTACGGCTTTTAATAATACACAGACACAGTCCAATATGTTAACTGCAGCAACAACACATTACCAAGAAGAGTATACTCGTCAAACATCAACACCTCTTTCAACAGAAGCAGGGACACCCTCCTCACTTTCTTCATTCTTGTCAGATATGGATTTTTAATACAGTTGTTGTTATTAACTCAATAATAAAGCTTATTTTTTAGTAATAATTAATTAAACTTCCCAACTTACCTTAATGTTACTGCCAACATTTCTATAGGTGGAATACAATTTCTTAAGTGGGTATTTTCTTTCTGGATATGAGGTTGTAGGTACTTTAGTAGTTCATCAAAAGTAGAAATAGACATTCGAAAGTAATTGAAAAATTTCACATTATCTTCCCTTAGCTGGGAAAATAGTGTCTGAAATGTACCAACAATATACCGTTGTGCAACTATTGGATGAACCCAAACAGTTCTCAATTTTTTTGTTTTGCGACGATGTCTTAATAAAGAAATAATAATCATTTTCTTACGTCTGTCCATAATGAAAGAACACTGAATACTGCACTGATACTGAAAATGATGTGAGGTCTCCGGATCGAGAGAAATCGGATAAACAGGTATGCGCTGTGTAAAATTCATACGAAAAACACTCGGACCGTTAAAGACCCGGGTCGGGTGTTTTTCTTATAGTATGTAACGACACTTAGGGTGTTAGTTTGAGAGCAACTGAATTGGACATAAAGTATGAATGCAAGAAATAGACTAAATAATCTATTAGACAGTGGGTAGTTGACTAAAATAAAAGGGTCTACCAGGCACTATCAATACTGTAGAAAAGAACGCGCTCACTAACCTTGAGCTTGATGATTTGTATAATAAAAAAGCATATGCAATACAAGAATAGAATAATAAATTGATATTCACAGCGTAAACAAAAGGTAAACATGAAATAACGTTTCCTAAGCGCTGATATTTATCTCTCAAGATGATTTGCACTTTTCTAATTTGCGTCTCAACTTGTGAAATTTGTGTATAAATGATTATGTGTTAGAATGGTCAGTGAAATCAGTTTTATACAACACTATTTTACGTTATTTTAAAAGTTTCGTTTCCGCCTACACCTAATTAATTTCCTATTTTTAGCTTAAGTAAACTTTACACAAAATAACTTAATCGTTTAAAATGCAAGTAGCTTGATGATAGTAGAAATGTATAAAGTGAATACAAGTTTAATTGAAAGTAAATGATTAAATTGAGAATAATATTTTGCAAATATCTTACATTTGTACAAACAAAAGTAGCTGAAGAAGTGATTTTGCAGCTACCACCGGAGAAGTGGAAATAGCAGGACATATTTTTGTATATGAGTTTGTACTTACCCGACTGTCTAAAGACGTTTAGTATATAGAAATAACGTTATAACAGTCTATTAATACCAATTTATACACGAACAGCTTGACGAATTGGGCTCCATTCGCCGTTTGTTAATTTATATTCGGTGTCTTAATTCATCAAGACTTTATCGAAGAAGTCGAAGAAGAAATAATACATCACCAAGAGAAATAAGTGAGCTGGTCAGATAAATTTCACCTGGTCTAGTAGAAATCACTAACATAGCTCTAAAGTATCTTCCTTCGAAAGCAATTGTAGATCTGACAAACATAACAAACGCTATATTAAGATAAAAGCTCTTTCCAAACAGATGGACGAAAACCCACGTAATCATGATACCAAAGCTAGGAAAGAACCACATATTTCCGCAAAATTACAGGCCGATTAGCTTACTTCCAGCAATTAATAAGATAATATAGCGAGTCATCAAAACCAGACTCCAATCAGAAACAGACAGGCTAAGGATAATCCCAGAAGCACAATTCTACAAGTACTCTCTAAACTACAAGTACTCATACTCACAGAATACATAGCAGCTGGATTCAACGACAAGCAATATACAGGAGAAGCCTTCCTGGATGCAAGCAAAGCCTTCGACAGTGTGTGGATGTTCCAAGAATACCAGAAATACTAATCAGACGACACTGCAATCGCTGCAAAACATAGGAACCTGGATATGGCCTTAAGAAATCTACAGACGGCACTGGATACGATTGAATAATGGAGCATCCAATGAAAAGTAGTAATAAATCCAGAAAAGACCCAAGCTGTTATCGATTATCTATTCAAAAAGAGAAGAGATAACCCAGAGGAACAGCTAATAGTGCAATACAGACCCATCGAATAGAAAAATGAAGCTAAATACCGAGGAATTACAACGGACCAAGGTTTAACATTGACACCACATGTTAACGCGGCTGTCTAGAAAACAGCAATAGCCAGAGCTACAAAAAGAAAACTCACAGGAAGACGAAGGAAATTAGCTATGAAAATAAAATAAGAGTGATAAACAGGATAATATTACATATGTATCTCTTGCATGGGGAGACATAAGTATCAGCAACAAACAGAAGATTCAAGCAGCACACAGCTGCCATAGAAAAGCTGTAAACGTGCCCAGATACGTCGTTAAAAGGTTAACGGTCCCTATGCAGACACTTAAAACAAATAAGGGTACTGGATATAATAAACCATCAGCAAAGCACTTTGCTGATGAAAGCCTCTATAGCGCATCAGAGCGCTATCGGGAAGAAGTGGAGTGGGCTGATTAGAGCTGATTAGGCCGATTAGAGCTCTTAAAAACGTATTTAAAGATGGCAACGTACCGATTAATCTGAAGCGGAAAGTCTTTGATTAGTGTGTTTGGAAGGTAATAATCTATGGTGCGAAAACACTGTCCGTAACAAAAACATTGCTTCAAAACTAAAAATAGCACAAAGAACAATGCCAAATTCCATGATAGAAGTAACAATAAAGGCCAAGATCACGAACAAAGAACTGAGAACCAGTGTTAAAGATGTTGAGGAGAGATCTTGCAGATTTAAATGGAAACGGGCTGACCACATGTTAAAAATAAAGGATGGAAGATGAATATGTGGAGTCCAAGAAGAGATAAATGAAACAGAGGAAGACCACCCACACAATGGTAAGATGATTTGCAAAAAATAAAAAATTGGATCAATACTGCACAAAACCGTTCAATCTGGATACAAACAAGGGAGACCATGTCCTGCAGTGGACTTAAAATGAGCTGACGATTATTATAATTCTTTAAGTATTGTTATCTATTGATGAATATATTATTATTTTATACCAACTTTCTTGTTACTGTATTATACAACTTTTTATAATACAGTAACAAGAGTTAGTAATAGCATCGTTGATAGTTACTAGGTTTGTTTCACTATTTTTCCTGTTTTCATTTTTTTTTTTCGAATCTATGTAGAGCAGAGTTAAAGCATTCTTACACTTAAAACTGTTGATTCTTCACAATTTACATTTTTTTACTAATAATAGATCCTTTTGACTTTTATAAATTGAATAACTCATTTAAAACGATCTTCCGCGTAGACATTTACACGCATTTTCGTTAAATCTTAATGCACAACTCCGATTTTATAGACATAGTTGCGGAATTTTTAACAGCTCAATTAAAAATTTCGTGTCAAACTTGTCAACGGTCGAATAAAAATGTTATCTAACTCGTCGTGGCCTACAATTCTTTTTGGTAAATCGCCAGAGATCTGGATTTCAGGCACGCTTCCGGATTCTCCGCAATCTAATACTTTTTCCCGAACAAAGTTTAATAGGATCGGGATTATTAGTTTCGGGAAGTTCTTCGAAACAATGGCCTAGTGCGGAGGTGTTTAGGTGTCAGACTAATAAACTTTTATAGAAAGAAATGTACACAATATTTGCACCACAACGGTACGAAAAATGTTCGGGGTTGGTGAAACTTTCGCAGAGAATTTTGTTTTTCAGGAAAGAATAGAAAAGTCTTTACAAATTTATATTATAGCAAGAAACACCAAAATCGTTACCGGACAACCGTTAACCGGTACAATCTCTTTTTATGACCAGATTTAATATAATTTACCGAGTAAATAGAGTTTATCAAAATTACAGATTCCATCAGTCCGCTAAATGTTGCAATAAGTATGTACGAACTAAACGAAGCACTGCAAGGACTTAAAAACTCTAGCCCTGGACCAGATGAAATTCCAAATTGTTTTTTTATCTTATCCTTTACCTGCTAAGTATCTACTCTTAGATCTATTAAATTTTTTATTTTCGACTAAACAATTTCGCAAATCCTGGAGTACCGCTACAATAATTCCTATTTTGAAACTTAACAAAAACAAGTCAGACCCGGAATCTTAACATCTTCCTTATGTAAATTAGTGAAATTTTTTTTAAATAGACGGTTACTATTCTTTTTAGAATAAAAAAATCTAATAATTAATCAGCAAAGCGGCTTTAGGAAAAATAGAAGCACAACTGACAATTTAGTGTCGCTAGAATCGGCAGTTAGTGAGGCATTTGCAACTAATCGACAAAATATAGCTGTCTTCTTTGATATAATTTAAGCTTATGATACTATATGCAAATATAACGTTATTGTTAAATTACAGCATTGGGGCATAGATGAAAATTTTTTAGCATTCCTCAAAAAATTTCTAGATGACAGAAATTTCTGAGTTAAATCAAATCAGAAACTTTCTGAATACAATACACAAGAAAATGGCATACCCCAAAGGATCTACACTAAGCGCAACACTCTTTTTAGTTACAATTAACGATATCGAGAACAGTATCCGAAACTTTGTTAAAGCAATTATATATGCAGATGACCTCGACACCTATTCAACTTTCTATTAATTTCCTACAAGAACGGTCTAAAACAACAGGACTGAAATTTTCTACAGTTAAAACCAAAGTAATGTGCTTTTCTCGATAACATCAAATTGTAGCAAATCTTTCAAAATTAACACTGTATGATCAAGTTTTAGAAAACGTTGAGGAACTTAGATTCCTAGGTATGATTTTTGATTCAAAACTTACTTTGAACAAACACATCCAATTACTTAAAATATCATGTTTACAGAACCTAAATATTCTTAAAGTACTAGCAAATCATAACTGGGACGCAGACACAATACAGCTACTAAATATTTACAAATCCTTAAAGAGACGAGAGGAAAAACAAACACACAAACAGAATAAGCGGCAACAAATCAATAAAGAGTTCGAAGAAATGGAAAACCTTAATAGAGAACACGAATACAGAAAATTTTACAAACAGGTTAACACAAAAAGAAAAGTTTTAAGCCACAAGCGAACCAAGTCAAGGCCCTTAACGGAATTCTTTTAAACGAGAGAGTGGAAGTACTAGAAAGATGGCAGGAACATTTTAGTACGCTACGTAATGGAGAAAGTAGAGCTGAAGGTAGATATGATATAGAAATAGAACAGGAGGATACTGAACTACCAACTTTTTAAGAAATAAACAAAGCAATTCAGTCTCTAGCCAGAAACAAGTCACCCGGAGCAGACAACCTACCCGCAGAAATATTTAAATGTGGCGGTCAAACATTTGTTACCCTCCTTCACAAACTACTAATACAGGTATGGCAAG
This sequence comes from Diabrotica balteata, assembly GCA_918026665.1. Lineage (NCBI taxonomy): Eukaryota > Metazoa > Arthropoda > Insecta > Coleoptera > Chrysomelidae > Diabrotica > Diabrotica balteata. The sequence goes on from OU898280.1 coordinate 2,483,134, forward strand.
AACGCGCGTTACCAGAAGATTGGAATACTGGAATTATATGCCCCATACACAAAAAAGGAAACGTTCTTGAATGTTCCAACTTTAGAGGGATTTCCCTTCTTAATACAGCATACAAAATTGTGTTCCTGATACTTAACGAACGCCTGGCACGGTATACTGACAATATAATAGGGTCCTACCAAAAAAGCTTCTTGAAAAACAAATCTACCATTGATAACATATCATCCATCAGACAAATATTAGAAAAAACGACGGAGTACGACATAGACTGCCATTACATCTTCATAGACCTTAAGGCAGCGTACGATACTATTAACAGCTCCCAATTATATTCGGCGATGATCGAATTAGGAATACCAAAAGGTTTGGTAGAATTAATTAAACTGACAATGATGAAAGTCGAATGTAAAGTGCGCGTACAAGGTGATGTTACAAAACCATTTAAAACCAACAGAGGACTGCGCCAGGGAGATGCGCTATCGTGCACGCTGTTCAACCTAGCGTTAGAAAAAGTTATGAGAGATTCGGGAATAAACTTTAAAGGTACGATATATACCCGTAGTATACAAATAATGGCATACGCTGATGATATCGTCATAATTGGAAGAACCCAAAATGAAGCAGTGGAGGCTTTCACACGTATCAAAAATGCCGTAGAAAACATCGGACTTCTGATTAACATCCAGAAAACTAAATAATTCAACAAAATAATTTAGAGGTGCAACCCGAAACGATAGAAATGGTAGAAGAATATTAAGGATCACTGGTAGACTACAAAAAAAAACATCCAACGAGATAAAAAAAAGAATATGCGAGGCTAACCGCTGTTATTTTGGTCTGCGTCCTCAACTAAGAGCGAGAAGTATGTCAATAGCAACAAAGTGCAAACTTTATAAAACAATAATACGCCCAGTGCTCAAATACGGATCGGAAACATGGGCAATGACGACCCGAGATAAAGAGTTACTACGAGTCTTCGAAAGAAAAGTATTGAGGACCATATATAGCGGAGTAAACGAACAGGGTCTGTGGAGAAGGCGATATAACTTTGAACTCTATAGACTTTTTGGTGATGCAGATATTGTGAAGACCATCAAAATAAACCACCTAAGGTGGGTGGGCCACGTTATGTGGATGGATGAGAGTGATCCCACTAAAATAACTATACTAAACAGGCCAGTCGACCTGTAAACCTAAACTCAGATATCTGGACGATGTACAGGAAGATCTGAGGGAGATTGGAGTGAGGGGCTGGAGAAGACAGACACTCGATAGGGAAGGATGGAAGAATGTTTTGAAGCAGGCCAAGGCTCACGAAGAGCTGTAGCGCCAACTGATGATGACTAGCAAATCATAAGACTAGCTCTAGGAGCCTACAGAATCAGTCAAGTTGAAAGTCTTTATGTCAAAGCAAATGAATCTCCTCTTTCTATTAAAAGATTACCCTTAGTTTACAATACGCAAGCAAACTATCAACTAATCCAAACAATTCAGCCTACCCCTATACTTTCTCCACACATTACCGTTCTAATTACAATCAAAATCCTAATCTTCGACCATAATTTAGCAAAAGAATTAGCAACTTCACATTTCCGGGTGTTATGCATACTAATATTGATTATGTTTCCCCTCGGACTATACAAATTCCATAATATAACACAGATCTGTCAACTTATACTAATTACAATACCCCTTCATCTCTTTTTCTCCAATACTTCTACAATATTAAAAATAAATATTCATCCTGTCAACTAGTTTATACCGATGCATCAATAACATCCGAATTGGAAACAGTAGGATCCGCCATTGTCACAGAGGATTTTGTGCTCAAGTTTCCACTACCTAAGGACTGCTCAATATATTCTGCTGAACTTTTTGCGATATCCAAGGCAATACAACAAACTCTTAATCGACCTGAAGACATGAAAGTACTGTTCACAGATCCCTGAAGTGCACTCCCGAAAATTCAGAAAATATATCCGAATCATCCAAATTTAAAACAGATTGAAAAAGACCTTGGAATTCTACAAAATAATCCTAAACAACTACATATTGTGTGGATACCACCTCATGTGGGGATACCAGGAAATGAGACAGCTGATCAAATGGCCAAAGAAGCTTGTAAAATAGAAAGATCCGATGATAGAACTAACCAAATTCCTCACTATATGAAAAAAATGCATCAATGAGTACACAAAAAACTTATGGTTACGAAGATGGCAACTCTTACCAAATAATAAATTGGGGCAAGCAAACCCAGATCTATCAGCGAAAACACCAATTTCATTAAAGCGAAGGGACCAGCTTGTACTACATCGTATCCGAATGGGACATACCAGACTGACACACGAACACCTACTAAGGAAGTAACCTCCTAGAATATGCTACGCCTGTGACACCAAAATAACTGTAGGCCACATTGTTATAGACTGTCCATGATAGTGACAAAATTATTAGGCTTTGTCTTAAGGAAAGAAAACTTAAACTAAACCTTAACCAATGTTCATTTAGACTAAAGTACACCCAGTTTCATAATACCTACAGCTCTTCTTATTATTAAAAGTAAACTTAGGTGTTTAAATTAGTAGATTGGTAATTTTGTTTCTATTAATTTTGCTTAACTTTTTTTCGTCACTAAAAGAAATAAAAAAAAAACAAATTCATGGAATTTTCCACGCTCTACATAGCGAAGAACATCAGATCACTCTTGTTCGCTGTAATGACAATAATAAAGTTACTATGGCAATTAATATTTCAACTCCAGAAATATTTACTATAGTAAACTGTAGAAGATGATCCAGAAAAGACAGAAAAATTATAATGGTCCTTCAACCAAACGTTGTGCAAATGTACGAGTATAACAAGGGAATGGGTGGTGTAGACTCATTCGATAAGCTAAGAGGTTTCTATAGGATTCGAATTCGACCTAAAAAATGATTTTGGGCGATATTTAGATTTTGCTTGAATAGGGCAATAGTCAACATCTGGCTTCTTTACCGCAATATTAAGGTAACTTCTTTATTCGAATTTTACAGGCGAATTGTGGAGGCCCTGCTGACAGCTCCATATATTCCAACGCCACGTGGAGTACATCCAAAATCTTCAAAACATATTCAAAAACAATAAAAACAACGAAAGTGCGGCAAATGTGGCAAGTGTACCAAATATCGATGCATTAAATGTAATGTAGGACTTCATCCCGAACAATGTTTTGTCAAATATCACAAGTTCAACACGAAATCAAGTTTTGATTTCGATTTGATAATAATTTAATTTTGGGCATTAAGGGTTAACTGTTAGTATCTACTAGGAAAATTAATAAGTAAACTATATAAGAGATAATAATAATTTTATTAAACAAATATCACTGTCAACTATCAGTTTTTAAATAAATTTTTTTCACATAATTACCTGTGTAACTTATAACTTTTTCAGTGTGCACTCTTGTTTTTTTTTTGTTTCTAATTTCATAGCATTTATCAAACCAAAAAATAACGCAGAGTCAATATCTTTAATATATTTTTATGATAGATTTTTTTTTTTTTCCCTAAGTTAATGGCACTGGCAAAGCCAAAAGGCCAGTCATGTTTTCTCATAGTTTTATCATCCATTTCCATTGTCTACATTATATACATATTAATATTATATACAAGTTAAATTAAGATAGAATATTTTTAGTGTGTTAGTACATGCCTAAATATTTTCGTTACTTATTTTTATTTTTATTGTTTTTTTTTTATCGTTCTATATACCATTGTAACGTTTCTTTTATTTATATTATTTATTTCTTTTTATTAGTATTATTTTTTATTGTTTAATATTATTTATTTATTGGTTTGCTTTTTTTTTTTTTTTTTTCACATTGTTTTTTTTTTTTTTGTTTTTTTTTGGTTTTTTTTTTGTTTTTTGTTTTTTTTTTTGTTTTTTTTTTTTTTTTTTTTTTTTCGTTTTAGGCTTACAAATATATTCATATTTCGCAATACTGCTTACAAAGTAATATTAGTAGATTTTACATACTGATATATGATGTTGTATATACTATTATCCTCTAATGTCAATAGATTTGAAACATTTATAGGAAATTTCATTTTGTACAATATTAAATTTTGGTAAAACTCATCAATTTCTATTTTTTTTAAAGGACATTCTAAAAGAATATGTTGTAAATCGGCAATTTCATCACATAGACATTTATTATTATCTAACAAACCTATTTTATGTTTATACGCTGGAAATAGTGCATGATTGCAGCGCATTCGACTTATTAGAGGAGAAGGTGGTAATATGGACCCCCATTTTGATTTTTTATTGTAAAATTGATATTATTAATAAAAAACAGAGATTGTTAGCTTAGTTACGATATGGTGTTAGTTACCGAACACATTGTAATAGTTAAAGCGGTTTAAGACTTCATTTTACATTTTTTTAAATAATTTTTTAAAAGTTGGCACATTCATCAGAAAACGGGATATGCAGTTAATATGGCCCCCATGGTGTTTGTAATATGGACCCCCTTATTAATTTAAGGAAATATTGGCAAATTCTGAAAATTATAACTGCATTGAACAAAAAACCTTTTTATTATAGATAAGTAGATAGAGTGTATATAAGTAGATACAGCATAATATGTATGTATAGGTAGATATAGTCTAGTCTACAAAATTAAAATGTCCTACAGGGTAATAATGGACGAACAACGACAGAAATCGCAGAAGTACTCATCCTTCTCTGCCCCTGCACATTCGTTATGTGCCCACAGTGAACATATGAGACACTGAACCCATAGTTCCCCTCGCACGCTGTTGGTGAACTTTTCATCACAAAAAATACATGATGCGTCATCTTGGTTTGGTTGAGGCTCTCCAACTGATAGATCAAAAGGTGATTCACCGGAGCAAGTGGAGAGCTGCATCCCGTCATCATCATCATCATCATCGTCGTCGTCACTGCTGTCAGCTGGACGTTTGTGTTTAGGGTTGTTCTTCTTTGATTTTCCAGCGTTGGCACGTGGGGTACAGTCAGACTTGGCTGCTTTTCCTTTAGGGCTAGCTTGAGGCCCAGAACAAGACGGTATGGGGTTCTCAAACGTCACAGCGCTAGTTTGAGGTCCGGGAAAAGATGGTATGGGGTTAACAAATGTCAAACTTCGAGTGACACTTGTTGAAGCACCTCTTCCTGTGCCTTTCCCATTGCCACGGCCATTGCCACGGCCACGACCACGACGACTTGCAGCAGCTTCTTTTTTGCCAGAAAATCTTCTAGCTCTCTTTTATAAGGAGAACTAGTAATGACGTTTGCGATGCAGGGTTTTCGTCCACGGTTTGATTTTTTCTTTTTTTCTGGAACGGGGTGAATGTCTTTAGGAGACACAGCGAAGGTTGTTGGTGGATGAGGATTGACTTCAACTGCAGGAGTGTCATGCAGTCGGTTATCAGTGTTCTCAGCCTGATTTTCGTTTGGTGCCTCCTCCTCCCCTGCAATGAATTCATGGTCTTGAAAAATATTTCTTTCCAGGGGGTAAATACCTGTGACCCAGAATCCATTTACAGCGTTTCCTCCTGTGGTACATCGGAGGTAAGCCTTTCCCAAAAAGGACGCAATATCGTAAGGCCCAACAGGTCTACTTTCATGAAACATCCACTGTCGGATATTTTCACTGTAGTGAGTCTTTAAAGCTCCCATAAAAGTGCGGTCTAGTGGTTGCAATTTATGTGTTGTGTGGGATGGTAAGGACAATATCGTGATGTAATTTTTCCTTGCCAAATCGATCACATCAATGTTTCTTGTGTGCGAAAAGTGACCGTCAAGGATAAGTAGTATGGGCGAGGTCTCTGTTGGATTTGTTTTTTCAATAAAATGAGCTAACCAGTCTCTAAACAGATTTGATTGAACCCACCCAGACGGGTGAGCTCTTCCAATTGACCCAGGAGGAGCTCCTTTCATAAGGAGATCAGACATGTTTATCCTTGGGAAAATCAACATCGGAGGGACATAAGATCCTCCTGCACTCATTGAACATATGACTGTGACCAAAGATCCACGTTCTGCCGCAGTTAGAGAACATATTTGGCGTTTACCTTTACTGGCAATAACTTGTGGTATTTTTACTACACTCAGGCCCGTTTCATCCACATTCCAAATACGGTCACCTGGGTATTTGTGTTTTGAATATTCGGACTCCAGCAAGTCATAAAAGGCATTAACTCTTTCACGAGTAAAACCTTTTGCACGAGCATATGATGTTCCAATTGGCTTTCGGATTGACAACTTGTCTTTGTGTCGTCTAAGGAAATGGTCCAACCAAGCCTTGCCAGCAATTTCGTTTCTAAAGTTGGTTTGAATCCCATTTCTAATTGCTAGTTGGTAAGCCATTCGACGAACATCCAAGCGAGTGAACCCGTAAAATTTTGCCTCCATATACTTCAGGTACTCCACTAGTTCATTTTCCAGTTCTTCAGGTATAGCTGGTTTCCTACCTAGCTTTTTTGTGTGAACTTCAGTGGCTTCAGATGTACTTGCCTCTTTAACATATCTTCTTAAAGTGGTCTTAGGCACATCAAAATGTTTAGAAGCCTTTTTGACACCCATTTTCTTTTCAGTGACAGCTGCTACTGATTCTTTCATTTTGTCCTTATCCCAAATTTGCATTTTTCTGGCTGGTTTAGGTGTTAAGCTGATTCTAGGTATCTGAAAAATAAAAAAACCACAAATATTGAAACTGCTTGTAATATGGACCCCGGAGTCCATATTACCATTACCTAGGGGGGCCATAATACACACATCTCCAAGTTTAAAACACGTGGTTACAAGATAAAATGTAAAAGACTTAGAACATTCTAGTCTGTGTTAAACTGTAGGTAATAACCTCTAATTCATATGCACGATACTTAGAACTAAGTTATTATTAGTTATGGTAAGTTAAAATCAAGAAATTTACATACCTTTCAAAGTTTTGAAGATTGACCAAAACACAAACTACTGCACAATTACTGAGTGACTGCACTTAATAGCTCAGAGCGCTCCTACCGGCCAGTTGGTATACTAGTGACCTAGTTCCAGCGTTCTCCACTAGATTTCAGCACTTTGTTATTAAAATACGGAGGGGGGCCATAAAATATGCAGGGGCCATATTACCACCTTCTCCTCTATCCGAATAATTGAACGATTATGTGTATTCTCAAACCATGGTTTGTCCCTTATTTTTGGTTGTATATTCTTAAAAAACTGTCCTTTATCTCCACATTTATATTTTATCTGCCACTTTTCCTTAAGTTCCTTTCGAAAAATTGGAATAAAATCAGATTCTGGTATTTTTAATCTAAGTAGTCTTCCATTTTTCGCACCATCTTTTGCTAAATGGTCCACTTCTTCATTTTCTTCTATACCGGAATGGGCTTTTATCCATGATATATAAATTTGTTTTCCTCTACTTGATACCTTTTGATACAATTCTAAAATATCAAGAAGAATATAATTTAAATTAGGATTCAAAAACAGATTATTAAGTTTTTCTACCGAACTTTTAGAGTCTGTAAATATGACAAATCTATCCTCTTCTTGTTCTAAACACAGATTAATTGCTAATTTTATGGCAATAAGCTCAGCACTGAAAATTGACATCATATCTGACAGTTTGTATATTAGTTTGTTTATGATAGATCTCTTGCCAAAGGGAGTGAAAAAGTGCGCCCATGCACAACTCATTGCCTCCAAATCCCCAAAGCAGGAAGTCCTCAAAAACGTCGATCTGTTGACACTGCTCGAAGTGAACATGACCCAATATAACAAACGCGATGACATTCTATACACTCTCTATAAGAAAGAGTATAAAACTCGAGGCAACGACCTCGCCTTCCTGGAAACTTTCTGACCAAATAAAAGAGGATTCCAATAAAAATCCGGAAGAGATGTCCAGAGAGTTGGATTAAACAAGATACACGGCCGCCACTCGGCACATCCGGTTAGGATGTCAGGGTTGGGAAGTCGGGGCTCTTCTGAGGTCGACGAATTTGTCACGCTACGCCGGAGGCCGTTTGTCACCGAACACAGCCCACGAACATTGAAAAAAATCTTTTCTATTAGTTAGAACGATATATTTACTTGTTGGGGATGATCTATAAAGTGCTTGTTTTGTTGCAGATTACATACATAGAGCTCAGTTATATTTAGCTGTTGTCTATGTACGATGAAAATGTAGGAATGTTTTTGAGGAGACCGTAAGGATAACAACTAGGAAAAAGAGAAAAACTATTGTTGTGTAATATTACTATTTACATTATAGGTACAGGATTAAGATTGCAGTATTTTATTATTTGTAAATGACGTGGTCATTTGCTAGGCCAGCAAAAATCAAAAACAATTAATTAGAGTTATGAAATACGGGTCAGGCAGACAAAAAATTTCTTTTCGTTAAAAAAAGTTTAACAACAATATAGTATGCACATTTTTTCTAAAAATGACGAAGGGTTTTTTATTTAGTTACAAAAAGTTGATAATCCACGGGGACAGAATAAAGCTCGTGGACGCTATTAGGTTTTTCACATAAAATAAAACACGTAAAATATCCCGAAAGAAATTAGCAAATAACATAAACGGTTTCACGTGTTGCTGTAACCTATGTTCTCGACCCCGCGGCTCAGAGTGGCAGAATAAATAATGCCATGGGTGGAGTTAAAAGGAAATAAATAAAGGATATTGAGGCAATAAATAAATATATATGTACATATGAGCAATATTTTTGCTCATGTGTACATATAAAAATGTACATGTAAAATTGGACAAACTACAAAAAAATGGACTGAAAATAAACCTAGAAAAGACCGAATATTTAACAAAAGAGCAAGAACCAGTAAGAAACTTGAAAATAGACGATAATAGGGAAATTACCGGCACTGAAAAATTTAAATATTTAGTATTCATACTCTCAAAAAATGGAACCACCGAGCAAGAGATAACCAGCAGATTAGCACAGACAAGGACATGTAAAAATCTTATATTTTCATAAAAAATCTCCCCTTATATCTAAACTTGGACTAGTCCCAAAAACCAGTCCATTCTCGGTCCTGAACTGTTAGCAAGACAAACAAGTTTCTAAAAACCAAGTAGTGGCCAAGCAACCGTCTTAAGAAAAGGTCTGACAAGCAAGAGCTTGCGACCCGTCAAATTCATTTCTTCATTTATTCATTATTTCCTTATTTTCCAATTATCTAGTTTTTGTGGCCAGTATTGTTGACAGTGAGTGCATGGTAACAAGAGTTAGATGCAGTGCCTTATTGTAAGTAGAAAACTTATATTTAATCTCAACTTTGCAATTGTTCCAAGTCGCGGTGTTGCCATATCGTGCCGCGAGTGCACAAACGATTTGCGATCCAACAATTTTAACATTTTAACAACGGTTTTAATTTACATGTTATACAAGTTAAACATTTACTTTTATCCATAAACTATTAAATGCTATTTTCTACAGTAATGTAGGCTATTTTTCTTCTTGCAATAAAGATACATTTTAAGGCTTTACATATTTACTATTTACACCTATCCCTTGTCAAGGGAACAACCTTTCTGGTGCTGGATTATCCAGCTGGTTCTTTGAAGCTAAGGAATATCTCAGAAGCTTTGTGCGATAAGAAAAATCTTTCTCCGAACCAGCAAAGTTCGCTAAGGCGAGCTCCTTATTCGCACAGAGAATTTATAATACCTTGCTACGCAGTATAATGAGCTATGGAGCAGAGAATTAGGTAATAAATAAACGAAACAGGTCCAAAATCACAGCAACTGAAATGGAGTTCATGAGAAGAAGCTGCAGAGTGACAAAAAAGAATAGCAGTAGAACAAGACATACTCAGCTACATCGAAGGAAAACGTTTAATTTGGTATAGACATGTGAGAAGAACAGATCATACAAGGTGGATAGCAAAGATTTCGGATTAGAGCCCAGTAGGAAGGAGGAAAAGAGGTAGAGCCCAAAGATCATGGAGGGATGAAGTGGACGAGGTCATGGTAAAACGAGACCTTAGAGATGGAGAATGGCAGAACAGAGAGGACTGGAGAAGTTGGCTGAAAGAAAGAAGGCAGCGACTGCTGTAAAAATCCTTATATAGATATAGAGAAAAAGTAATTCGAGAGTGCCATATTAATACAAATGGCACCATCTTTAATAAATCTGTACAAGTGGTCGGATAAGCAGATGACATAGACATTATTACTAGGTCCACAGAATCTCTGATCGAAGCATTTCGATCATTAAAGGCGTCTGCACTGAGAGTGGGATTAAAATAAACGCACAGAAAACCAAGTATATGTATTGTACTAGATCAGGCAATCAGATACCTAGACTATTAATTGATGATCTGGAACTGGAAGGTGTGAACACCTTCGTCAACCTGGGCTCGCTGCTGACCAAAGACAACAATGTCAGCGAAGAAATTAAAAGAAGAATAGTGCTTGTCAATATGTATTACACACACTGGCGGTTACAGAAATTTTTTTGAGGAGGTCATGGATCTTGAGAGTGATTACTTTTCTGTGATGCAAGGTCACTTTTAGTCTTACCGCCAATAGGATAAGTGGGCTTTCAAATATTTTTAAGGGGGTGGGGTCATGACCCCATAACCCTGTGATCCCTCCCTCTGGATCCGCCACGGATTACACATAGCTATATGTGTAATTTGCTGGCTTAGCCTACCCAAAATTTTACCACACCAGCCGCCACTGCTAATAAGGAAAGTGTTAACATACGGGTCAGAAAAGTGGTCACTTAGACAGAATGACCAAGAACTGCTTAAACGTTTCGAGAGAACAATTCTAAAGAAAATATATGGAAAAGTCCAAGAACAGGCGTTGTGGCGAGACAACTTTGAATTATACAGAAGTTTTAGGGAACCTGACGTTTTAAAATGTATTAAATAAGCACGATTTCGATTTGTTTGACTGTCTACAAATTGTGCGTCAGTCCTTTTTACCCTATTTTTGAAGAGCTATATCTCTAAGCACAGTGGAGCGATTTTAACTTACAGTAAGTATCTCATTGTTTTTTGTTATAACATCAAATTTTTGATCAAATAATTTTACAAAACCGCAAGAGATAAATTTTATTTTATAGGTCAAGAAGAACGAAAATGAAACAAAATTTTATGATTTTCAATTAATTGTCAAAATTTAACCAAATGAGGAAAAAAATGTAAAAACAGGCAAATTAAATAATTTTCAAATAAGCTTTGGTGAATTAAAATTTATTCAGCAGATTCAAAGTTATAGCGGTTTAAAATAGTTTTTCGAAAATCGTATTGCAAATTTGTAAACTAATAGTAAGTATGCTTCATTCACAATTATAAGAACTGTATCTTCTTCAAGTGCCGTCTTCGTTCCGAAGTTTGGCTATCATCAAAGCTATGCGTATTTTTGATGCTGCAGATCTAAACAGTTGGTAATTGGTGCAATTGTACCATTCTCTCAAGTTTTTCAACCATGAATGCCTTCTTCTTCCTATAGATCTCTTTCCCATTATCTTTCCCTGTATAATCAATTGCAGCAACTGGTATTTATCTCCCCTCATAACATGTCCCAAATATTGTAGTTTGCGCTTTTTAACAGTAAGTATCAGCTCTTTCTCTTTCCGCACTCTCCGCAAAACCTCCACATTTGTTACTTTCTCTGTCCAGGGTATTTTTAATATTCTACGATACATCCACAACTCAAATGCTTCTATCTTTTTGGTATCGATCTTTTTCAATGTCCATGTTTCCATCCCGTAGAGGAGAACTGACATAACGTAACATCTCAAAAGGCGAATTTTAAGTTTTAGACTTAGATCTCTTCCGCAGAACACCTTTTTCAATTTAGTAAATGTGGCTCTAGCTTTCTCTATTCTGGTTCTGATTTCTTCAGAGCAGTCATTATTTTCGTTGATAACAGTTCCCAGGTAATTATATCTTCTTACACGTTCGATTCTTTGATCATGCACGGTTATGTCAGGGAAGTTTTGTGGTGATTTAGATATTAGCATTATTTTTGTTTTGCTTATGTTAAGTGATAATCCGTGTTCTTCAATGCATTCTACTATTTTGTTAATTAGTATTTGAAGTTTGAAGTTATTTGAATCATCTTACACTAGTAATTGGAGATTTCAATGCCAAACTGGGTAAAAAACTAAACAAAGAAGAAACTAAAATAGGAGATTTCGGGTATGGCCAGAGAAATGATAGAGGTGATACTTTGATGAACTACCTAGAAGAAAAGCATCTATATGCAATGAACTCCTTTTACAAAAAGAAGCCCCAACGAAAGTGGACCTGGATCAGCCCTAAGGGATCAACAAAAAATGAGATCGACTACATACTGTCCACGGAACGATATATCATTAAAGATGTCACAGTTCTTAACAGATTCACAACAGGTAGCGATCACAGGATGGTCAGAGCAAAAATTAGTATTGACAGTAACTATGAGATGAAAAGAAAAATAAGTAGAAACTGGAATCTAGTAGATAGAAACAAACTAGGTCAATATAAAGAGATATACAAAGACCTATTAAAAGAACAACTTACCCAAAGATTAGACAGTGACGATAAAGATATAGACGAAATAGACAACATACTTACAGCAACAATGATTACATCAGGAAAAGAAATAGCAAAGAAGGATCTAAAAAAGAACAACTATATATCAACAGAAACAAAGAAGCTTATGGATAAAAGAAGGAAGCTGAACGAAGAAGGCAAAAGGAAATCTATAGAATATGTAGAAATTAATAAAACAATAAGCAGAATGATAAAAGAAAGTAAGAGAAAAGAACAAGAAATAAAAATAGAAGAAGTAATACAAAACAACAAAAATATGAAATGCTTAAGGCCGAAATTAGGTAAGTTTGAAATAAACAAAATAAAAGACGTAAATGGAATAGAAACAAACGTTAAAGATGACATCATAAATATAATCCACCATTTCTACTCAGAATTATATAAAACAAAAAAGGAACCACCAGAAGAAATTAAAAACCAACTTAAGGTCAAAATAAAAAATGTCAACTCAGAGCTGCAGCCCGAAATAAGCAAATCAGAAATAAAGAAGGCATTGAAAGAAATGAAAAACAACAAATCGCCTGGAAAAGATGGAGTAACTACAGAGATGCTGAAATATGGTGGAAAAGTGGTAATTAATACTCTACATTCCCTTTTTAACAGGATATTAAAAGAAAAAAGAATCCCAAACAACTGGAAGGAATCAGTAACCATTATCCTACACAAGAAAGGGGATAAAGCAGATATAAAAAATTACCGTCCTATAACACTCCTCAACGTAATGTATAAACTCCTAACAAAAATTTTAACCAATAGATTGACGACAAAATTCGATGGATACCAGTCGAAAGAACAAGCTGGTTTTAGAAAGGGATTCAGCACAAGTGACCATTTACTAAGTATGAAAATACTTATAGAACGAGCAAATGAATACCACATTCCTCTATATATGGCGTTCATAGATTTCGAAAAGGCTTTCGACAGTATCGAACATTGGGCAGTGAAAAGTTCTTTGATTAACAGCCGAATTGACCACAGATATACGGAACTAATAACCAATATATATATAGGGAAGCCAAAACAAAAATTAAAGTATATGAAGGAACAAAATCATTACAAATAAGTAGAGGCGTGAGACAGGGTGATACAATATCACCAAAACTTTTCAATCAGGCTCTTGAAGATACTTTTAAAAGATTAGAATGGAAAAAAAAAGGTATAAAAATTTGTGGACAACGCTTGAACCATCTAAGGTACGCTGATGACATCGTATTGATAACCGATAAAAAAGATGAATTATTTGAAATGATGAAAGAACTGGACGTAGAAGCTGGAAAGATAGGCCTTAATATGAATTACAGCAAGACCAAAACTATAACAAATACAGATGAAGACATCACAATGAGAATCGGACAAGATGAAATAGAACAAGTTAAGGATTATATATATCTTGGTCAAACTATAAAACTTAACAAAGAGAACCAAACAGCAGAGATCAAGAGACGAGTTAGACTGGCATGGGCGGCATTTGGCAAACTAAGCTACATTCTTAAAAACAAAAGATATCCACAGCATCTTAAGACCAAAGTATATAATCAATGCGTACTCCCTGTTCTTACGTATGGCTCCCAAACGTGGACATTTACAAAAGCAAACATGGACAAAATCATAAAAACCCAAAGAGCAATGGAAAGACAAATGTTGCACATAAGACTAATGGATAAGAAGAGAAACGAGTGGATAAGGGAGAAAACAAAAGTGAGGGATGTTAGACAAGAAGTTGCAAAATTGAAATGGAGATTTGCCGGACACAATATAAGACAAAAAGAAGACCGATGGAACAAAATTCTTATAAGTTGGAGACCGTGGGAATATAAACGAAGCAGAGGAAGGCCCCAAATGAGATGGGCAGATGATATCAAGAAGCACGTGGGCTCTAGATGGATGACTGTTGCGACAGACAGAGAAGAATGGAAAAGGATTGGGGAGGCCTATGTCCAAAGATGGACCGAAGAAGGCTAATTAGATAGAGATAGATAGTATTTGAAGATCTTCCCAAGTTTCTGCGATTAGTACCGTGTCATCGGCATATCTCAAGTTGTTTATTCGGATGCCATTTATCTTAATACCTATATTTTGATCCGAAAGTGCTGTGTTTATAATGTCTTCGGAGTATAGATTGAATAAGGTCGGTGAGAGTATACAACCCTGTCTTACGCCTTTCTTGATCTCGATTTCCTCCGTTGTCTGTATAAGAACTGTATAATTGTTTGTAATACACACAATCAAATCGTAGATTCATATATTTCTTTAATTATTTTACAAATTACTTATTAATTTTTAAACCACGTTTTCACAGAAAGTAAACTAGTTATGACTTCTTAGTGTAAGATATGGCATTGAGGTATACTTACCGTTAACAGTTTAAGTTTCGAAGTTGTTCATTACAGTAATGGAACAACGTTGCCATATGATGCATCGTTAAAATATGATACATACAAGTCCCCTGGCTTTGTCTCGCTATGACGTCATGCGAAAATTCGATTAAAATTAGAACTGCAAGTGAGCATATCTTGTTTGTTATAATATCATGACGTTTGTGCTTATTGTCGGCCATAAGTACGACTATTATGTCCGATTCCGAAGCTCCCAAGACATCGCGTCTTCCTCCAGATATTTTGTGTACTGCAAAGAATGTAACCGAAGGATTGTGGCCTACCAAGTCCACTGCAGTTTACGAAGCTTTTGAACTTATAACTTTTAAACTTTTGTGTCTAGGTGTAAAAGTAACAATTTTTATAATGTTAATCACGTCACAAAAACTAATATTTTTATGGCGTTTGAAAAAAATCTTTTCTGGGTTTATGTGCCATTTTTTATAACCAACCAACATCTGTTTTCATCCTAATCATATCTTTTAAGTTAAAAACATCCCCATACATTAACACGCATATGTAATTTTTGTGACCTCAACCGCGGTTTTATTTCTTTGATCACCAAAATGTCGTTTAGTCTAAATGAAACTGTGCATATCGAAATATACGTAAGACAAATCCCTAGGGAATCAAACTACGGTTATGCTTTAACCCTTACATCACTTACAAAGTGCACGTGTCGGTAACGTCGGGTGTGTTAATTCGGGGATCAATTGCCGTCACGAACAAAACGTTAAAGGAACGTTGAATAGTCTGCTTCAACAAATAAGTAGTTAATCACAAAACGGGGAAATACAGATGCGAGCGATGAGCTATTTTATGAATTCGTATAATAATAATTAAAATCCGGATTATAAGCGCTTCCCTTTTTTGTTTATTTATAATTAAAATTTTTTAGGAAAATTGTTTATTTTACATTTTGTGCTTATTGCACTTAGTTTAATGAACAAGTTAAATCTTTTTCGGCTGATGTACGATTTCAGGTAATACCATTCGTTTAAGAGCCGTTAAGAATTTGAATTCTTCAACAGACAAAACGAGAAAACACACCACATTATCACCATACTGTTTATTAAGAATTTACCCTGTTCTAACACTCTAATAAAAGAACAAACTGGAAAGACATAGAGAAGAAATAAAAACAACCATTAACCTAAACTTGCCTCTTAAAAGTGATAGCGACGTAGAAAATGCAGTTGATCATCTAACTACAGTTATTCAGCAAGCTGCTTGGACGTCTATCCCAGAATTTACTCACAAACACAACTCTGAGTCCTATCCTGCTCACATAAATTCACTCATTTTGGAAAAAAGAAAACTGCGAAAGAAGTGGCAGCTCACTAGAGATCCAGAAGATAAAGCAAATCTTAATAGAGCTTGCAGACTACTCAAAAGAAAACTGATCCAACATAAAGACAATGGAATCAATAAATATTTAAAAAACCTCTCACCTGCAGATGATACAAACTATTCGCTGTGGAAATTAACAAAAAACTTAAACACAACGATCAAATGAATATGCCAATCAGGAAATAAAATGGCACTTGGGCTAAAACTGACATAGATGAAGCATATATTTTTGCAAATCATCTATGCGAGGTATTTCAACCGCATCAGAGCGAAGTTTCAGTTGAAGAAAAGCAGGCTATTCATGAAGTCGCAAATGCACCATATAAAATGGCTCCACCTATTAAATTTATTAGGAAATCTGGGATTAAAGAAATAATTAATAATCTGGAAAATAAAAAGTCACCTGGATATGACTTAATATCTAGTTCAGTACTAAAAAATCTACCCAACGATGGCGTAAGTTTAATTACTTACATATTTAATTCAATATTAAAAACAGGTTATTTTCCACTCCAGCGGAAAGTTGCTCAAATTATTCTTATTCCAAAACCTAATAAAGATCACACGGAAGTATCTTCATATCGCCCAATTAGCTTGTTGCCTATTATATCCAAAGTATTTGAAAGGCTTTTTCTGAGAAGACTGGAGATTATTTTATATGACAGTAATGTTTTATCGAATTATCAATTTGGGTTTAGGAAACAACATGGTACTATCGAGCAAATTCATAGAGTGGTAAAGACTATCAGAAATTCGCTCGAACAAAAAATTACTGTACTGCTGCATTTCTAGATGTCTCTCAAGCATTCGACAAAGTTTGGCATCTAGGTCTTATCTCTAAAATTAAATCCATATTTCCTCATTCCATAAGCTCACTTGTAAGATCCTACCTGACAAATCGATTCTTTCAGGTCAAAAGAGGTGGGGAAATCACTAACCTGTTTCCAATTTGTTCCGGAGTTCCACAAGGAAGCATACTAGGACCCACCCTCTACTTAATATACACATCAGATCTTCCAACGACTGAAATATATATCGAAAACAAAGGTTAAAATTGTTCTACGAATTAAACGTATTCCAAAATTTTGCAAAAATATAATACATTTTTCAGGCCACCCCTTAAAGTCTGGCCAAACGCTGTGCCAGAATGTGTATGACATGTTGCGTTTGGTCATATTGATGTTTCTGATATTTGAGAATACATATTTGAATTGTCAAAATTTTTATTTCGTGATTTATTGTTTAAGAAACAATAAAGTTGATTAAAAATGTATTCAGTTGAGGAGAAAGTAGCAATAATAAAAATGTTTCATTCAGGCAGTAGTGCGCGAATTGTCAGTTCTTTAGCGTAAAATATCCCAATAAACCAATTTTAAGTCATTCAACAATTCAAAGGATTTTAGAGAATTTTGGAAATATTGGGACCATGATTTATAATTTTACCTGTACAAACAGTATTGCTGAGGTACCAAGAAATTTATAAAATTAAAATAAATAAATGTATTAACAGCAGTTGTAGAAAAACCTAAAATAAGTTCTCGGACCATTGCAGACCAGTTCATAATTCCACGATCTTAAAAATTTTAAACATGAATAATTTCCGTTCATATAAATTTCAATGTCATCAAGAACTAAGAAAAGGAGATATTGAGTGACGAGCGGAATTTTGTTATGAAGTTTTGGAGAGCGGTAATGCACAAAGAGAATTAAAAAAACATTTTGTTTAATAATGAATGTACATTTACATTAAATAATGAACCAAATGTTCAAAACTATAGGATTTGGATATGGAAAGCCATACCCAATATCGTCGAAAAATAAATGTCTGGTTAGGAATATTTGAACACAATAATAAAGGACCATTTTTCTACGAGGAACATTTAAATTCAAAAAAGTTTTTAGACTTGCTACAAGAAGAGATTTTACCCATTCTTGCAGAAATAGCTCCAAATGAAGATAAAATTGGGTTTCAAATGGATGGATGCCTGCGCAAAATAACTGGGTGGTTAGGGAATTCCTTAAAAAAGCTTTAATAATAATTGGTCCTGACTGTAACATTAAGTGGCACCCGAGATCGGGAGATCTAGCTCCAAACAATTATTTTATCTGGGAACATGTAAAATCAAAACCAAAAATTCTGACCAAAAATTTACAGATATAGAAGCACTAAAATTAAAAATGCGAATTATTGAAAATTGTGCAAAAATAACGCCACGTGTTCTGGCTAATGTTAGACGAGAATTTTACAATCGATTGGAATACTGCTTAGTACAAAATGGCGTATTGTTTGAACATTTGTTATAGTTTTATGTTTAGAAATTATCATAAATTATCTTTAGGAAGGATCACAGTAAAACTATATTGAATTTCTTTGAATTGTTGTATAACCTGAAATTGAATTGAAGTGTATTATAATATATATATATATATATATATATATATATATATATATATATATATATATATACATATATAAGATTCTTGAACTCCTAAGTGGAGCATAGAGCTTCAGTGAAAACGCGCCATCGGGTTCTATTTTGCGCTAAGGCCTTCACCTCATTCCAATACTTTTCTTGGCCTCTTATCTCGTACATGATGGATATTCTCCAAGTTTGTACTGAGCGACCTCTTTTTCTGTTCCCTTGGGGATTCCACTCTATGGCAGTCTTTACGATACTGGAACTATTTTTTCGCAGTATGTGACCGATCCAACCCCACTTTCTGGACTTAATTTTGTTTGGTCAGGTGTAGCAGATCTTCGTTTCTGATGGTGTTAGGCCAGAATATACGGACAATTCTTCTTAGACATTTGTTAACAAAGACCTGCAGTTTGTCTGTGAGGGTGTTTGTCACTTTACAGGTTTCACATCCGTAGAGTAGAACAGACATGACATTTGATCGGGATATTCCAATCTTTGTCCTTGTAGTATACGCGCCAGATCTCCAAACAGGGTTAAGCGTGCTGAAAGCTTGTTGGGCTTTTCGTATCCTGATATGAATATCGTCTTCTGTATCTCCGTTTTCTGTTATGACACTTCCAAGATACGTAAAGTTTTCCACATTTTTAATCTACATATTGTCGATAGTAAATAGTGTGTTGTTCCTTGCATTTATTCTCATGGACTTGGTTTTGCTAATATTGATTTTCAAACCTATTTTATTGGCTTCAGTAGAAAGTGTTCCCAATTGGTAAGCCAGATCTTGGAACATCTGATCTAATAGGCAGATATCGTCCGCGTATTCTAGATCGCTTAGGCGTGTGGTTAACGTCCATTGTATCCCTCTTGTATTGGAGTCTAGTTTGGAGAGAACATAGTCTATAGCTATGTTAAAAAAAAAACGGAGAAAGCACGCATCCCTGTCTAACTCCAGTAAGTACGTCGAATTCGTCACTGTTCATCCCATTGTGTGTCACGCTGCATTTCGCTTCAGTATATAGTGACTTTATAATATCTAGTTTACTATCTAAAAGTATTATAATATCTTACATTAGATAAATATCTGGCAGTGCTCGCACTATTGCCTGAATATAACATTATCGCGATTTTTCGTGAACTTGGTAGATATCATCAACTTTATTGCTTTGTAAACAATATAATTTATTGCTTACAAAATACAAATTTATTGTTAACTAGTAGTAGTACTATTTGCGTAAATTTCTTGTTTATAATTTAATCATAAATTAACAATATTGACAATTCAAAATTCATCAATGTCAAATATCAATTGTCAAATATCAGAAACATCAATATGATCAAACGCAACATGTCATACACATTCTTGTACCACCTGTAGCCTAACTTTAAGGGGTGGCCTAAAATACATTATAATTTTGCAAAATTTTGCCAAAATTCGTAGAACAATTTTAACACTTGTTTTTAATACAGATTTCACTCCTCTATAAAAAGTTTCTTTTAAATTTTGATGTAAAATAATTAGGGAAGCAGAAATTCAACTATTTGGAATTTCTCATTGAGTTTCCTATGGCCCGTTTGGCGATTCACCATCCGGTATATTCCCTACATGGCTCATTGTATGATATGCCATTCTTTTTCTATTTTCTGCTGTACTGGATTCTCTAGCCTTTTATTTATTTCTTCCTCTAGTCTGGTTGCTACCTCTTTTTTTAAAGCTGCTCAAACCGGCAATTTAATCTATCTCTAACAGGTTTTAGAATTGTATGATTACTGTTGGTATCTGCCCCTCTATAACTCCTACAATCTTCTCATTCTCTATGTCTTTCTCTTCGTCCCCCTGTTATCCGTCTATAGACAGATGAAAACCTCCTGCTTATATTTGAACGAAGAATCCGGAGAAGAATATTCGGTGGCGTCTGTGAAGGTGGTGTTTGGAGAAGGGGGTACAACTAGATATAAACATATATTTTGTGGTAAAGACGTAGTATCTCTTATAAAAATAGGAAGACTAAGATGGGAAGGACATCTGGCAAGGTCACAGCAGAACAACCCTCCTAGAAGAATCCTTTTGTCACAACCTGTGGGAAGTAGAAGTAGGGGTAGGCTAAAACTCAGATGGAGGGATGATATAGATAAGGATGGTAGAAAAATAGGCGCAGCAAACTGGCAACAGTTAGCAATGGATATAACTGATTTGCGTAATAGACTTGGGAAGGTCGAGGCTCTTTCATAGGGCTGTAGCACCATTGATGATGATGATGATCAACTAATAAAATACTTTTAATATGGCTGCCATAAAACTTTATTTTTAGTTTTATTCTAATTTCCACATTCTTTTACGTATTATAAATAAAAATAGATGAATCGATATATCAAATTTATTTTCATTGTGTTTAATTTAAACTCAATTTCAGCTACCTAATTAAGGCTTCGCGATACTTACACAATCTTTTTAACTCTATTATTTCCGTTCAGTTTTGATTTTTGGTTATACAAAATTTTAATCACTTCGAAACTTCTGCTGAATACTAATGTTACGTGTCCGAACATGTGCTGATTTAATTGGATTCAGTCACAATAGGTAGGAGTGAGTGTATTACTTTGTCTTATTATAACCTATAATTAGATATGTTTTTAAATATGTTCTGTTAAGTTTTTTTTATTAACAAACATTGTCACATCAACCTCCGAGGTTATTAGCGACACAAGATAATTTACCAAAAAATATCTATTAAATTTTGTAACGTATATTAATGTCTTTAAGGAATTTTACCAATTGTTCAATTTTACATTTTTCTCTACAAAATTTCACTTGTTGATCCGATGAAGGGGTTGGTCTGTATCTCCAACTGGTATCTTGGACACTCTACAAGGACATGCTTAGCACTGAGTGGAACTTTACAATTGTCACATAAAGTAGGATTAGTGTGGCCGATTATAGGCCCATGTATAAATCGGGTATGTCCTAGATGAAGTCAAGTAAGAACGACTTGATGAGATCTGTTGGAAATTTGATCTTTCCACAGTTTTACATATGTTTCACACTACTAAAGAAAAAATTATCTTCAAAATGTATGGAAAAATAAATATCGAGTCCTTAGACAAAACAACTCGATGGCTATATTAAAGACGATTAAAAGAAAAAATTGAAGAAAACGGTATATTAGAAGAAATTGCTGTAGATCAAAGATGAGAAACAATAACAAAGAACATAATAACCGCTACTAAAGAATGCATGGGAACACGGAAGGTTACTGTAAATGCTAAAAAGAAGATCAAACCAGGGTTCACCAATAAAAATTAGGACTTTAGGAATCCATTTTGAATAATGGGCAAACATACCTAATACCCTCCCGAGAGATACAGTGTCATTCGGTGGAGGCATTTTTAATAAGAGTTGTAGTCTGCTACCATTGGGCTTTATGACATGGTTTGGTCCTATAGTATAACCAAATAAGTTTATTACTGTTTGATTGAATTTGCTCTTGGTTTTGTTTAGTGTAAAGCCATATTTGTCTGTAGCCTTCAAAAAGTTCTCAGGATTTTTATGTTCTACCTTCGTCATACTATAAACAGTTATGTCATCAAGGTAGGCATATATCCCTTCAAGGATTTCTGTGCGTATAAGCCGGTCGATTGTTCTTTGGCAACTCGGTGGAAATTGGAAAATTGGTACAGTTTCCCAGCGGCTTTAAAAGCTGTGTACATCTTTTCATGTGAAAGTATTGAAACCTGATGGTATACACTTTGGAAATCTACTGCACCAAAGACAGTGAATTGTGATACATTGGACATCATTTCCTCGATATTTGACAGTGAATAGGCATCACGTTAAGCCGCTTCTTGTGAGTTTCCTTTTTGGTGATAAGCACTTGCGCTCTCGAAGAGGACTGACTTTCTTTAATAATGCCATCGTTTAAAAGCTTCTTTACCTCATTTTTAATAAAAATCTGCTCTTCAGCACTATGCCTGCGTGATTTTCCTGCGATAGGTTTACAATTTGAAGTTTCGTTACAAAATAAAGGAACTGCACGTACTGAGGCTTCAACTACACTACATACCTTGAATACTTCTTTAGGTCCTCCAAAATCAAACTCTAGACTTAAGTGGTTAGAGAGATCATGACCAATTATAATATCAGCACAGAGATTTTTATCTATAAGTAAATTAATATTGTCGTACAAGTGGTAACCAATTTTAATATTTTGAGTAGTCAGATCTTTAATTTCAGAGCTGTGTGATAATGAGCCACAGAAACAGACTAAGTACAAGGCTGTCCAAAACTGACACAGCTACCAGTATCTATAAGTTCATCAGCACGAAGGCCTTTTATAGATGAAAATAGTTTTTCAGATGGATTCCCCAGCAGGACAGTTCTTCCTTGAATGTATTGGCCCACCACAGAAAAACATTTGTGTCCTCACCTATAAAAGTTAGTAGAGTTGGTGGCAGCTATCACAGCGATACATTCAGAATTTGTTGGGGAGCTCTATGATTGATGACAGATGAACATCTACGGGTGGTACAGCAGCACCATCAACAGAAACAGCGGGAATAACAACATTTTTTTTCCTAAAGACACCGAAGTATACTTACATTAAAATCTGGTCAGTAAGACCAATTATCAATTTGTTTCTAACTTAAATTACTAATGAAAACTTAAAATTAGGTGTCTAGTCACTAGTATCTTTCCTATTATTACTAATAACTAGCATTGAATTTAGTATGCATACTCACACAACACTTTGCTCTGCTTTTTACTCACTCACTATACCAGTTCAAAGGGCTTTGTCCTTTTGAGCCTTCTCTCTAGGTTCGTATTGTCGAGGAGCTGGATAGCCTCGACGTTTACATGATGATGGAGTCGTTGTTCAAGGCTCCCTGCAAATTTCTTGATTATCTGATTGACGTGTTCCATCTTGAGGTCCCGGTGAAGATCGTTGTTCCTAACGTACCAAGGCGCATCTACGATGTTCCTCAGCACTTTATTCAGGAATATCTGGATTAAGTAATGGGAGTAACAACATGGGCAGCTACAAAGTTCATAAAAGTTCTCTTCCAATGGTCCCACTCCTTTGCTGTTGATGTTACAGATGGATACCCGTCGAACCTCTCAGGTTTTAGATACTTCTCAATTTATTTTGATTAAATAGAAATGATAAAGCAAAACCTAAGGATATAAGGTTTTACTCAACATAAATGGTACACCTAATGTTAACAAAAACAATACAAATTAATATGGCAGTGGCAGTGACTTCTGTCAAACACTGACAGCATAAAGTTTCCTACAATATTCAAAGTCTACAGCCAAAGCAATACCAAGGAGGTTAATATCACATCAACAAACAAGACAGTAAATGGTCTCGGGTGTGGTGTCCGGTAGAGGAATCATTGTGTTGAAGTGGTAGTCCTATTATCCAGACATACAAAATAAAAAGCTTGCAATAAGAAACAAATCACGGAAGGATGATGTTATCATTTAAAGATGTCGTACTAATAATATCATGATGCTACTGCCTATGTAAAAATGTTCTTTATTTCAAATTTAGCAATATTAAACAATTTAGAAACACCGTCATCACAGTCACGATTATGATACTTGCACTACAAATGGAACATAACTAATCTTTTATATAAAAAGTATTAAAGTATTCTGTGAAAAATATTATTCTTAATTTTGATCGACAAATACAGGCTGTACACCGTTATTTCTACTGAAAGTATAAACAAACAACAAACAGTATTTTCTGTATCTGTCAGCAATGTAAGTGCCAATAGATCATATTGTTTTTGCAAACATTGTGAATATCTAAATAATATTTTTTTAAATGGCAAAAATTGTTTTCAAAACTTATAAAATGCGAAATATATTTAAAGGAGAATATTTTCAAACAAAGTATATAAATATAATTCGTCTTTTTTAAGTGTCACTTACATTATTTAGTGGTAATGGGCATTCGTTTTCCCATCTATCCTATCAAATATAGGACAAATATACATTTGTGTTTTGCTTGTAAATGTCTTGTCATTTTTCCGTAATCTTAATTCTACTAATGATCGACAACTATAAGAAGCTGGACTGTAACATGAGCATTAAACTTGACTTTATTCACTCACATCTTGACTACTTCCCGGCAAACCTTGGTGATGTCAATGAAGAACAGGGAGATTTCACCACGACATCAAAGAAATTTAAAGAAGGTACCAAGGAAGATGGAACGTGAGCATAATAGCAGACTACTGCTGGATGATGAAAAGATACGATCCTTATTGAGTTTACAGCCGGAAAAACAGCAAAAGAATCTTTTACAGAAAGCAAAAGCGTTATTATAAGGACATAAGGTTAAAGAGAAATGCAAGTGTACTGAAAATGTAGTTCAGAATATGTATAATAAAGAAACTTAATTTTATAACGTTGCAAGAAGTTGAAAATTTCCAACATTTTGTTGTTATACCCAAACATACTTTGTGGGAAAACCTGACATAATACACAGAAGTGGTTTGCATTTCTGAAATCAACGCTGTTGTCATTTTTTTAACTTTGTAACATAAAATTCAGAAAAAATCTAACATTAATGACCATTTTCCCAAAAATAACAAAAATATATTGCATGATTGCATGGCAGGATTATGCGATGTGAGGTAATCCACAACAATCTTAAAAGAAAACAAACACATTTTTATATTAAATCTATGTTTATGACAACCTGTATGGACAATGACACAATAATTACATATATCAGGCTCAAGCTTGTACCTATTTTTTGTTTTGAACACAAAAAATTTCTCGTAATATTGGGTCAGATAATATTCTCAATAGGATGAATTCAAGCGAGGAGAATGTGTCGTGGGAGGTAATCAATAACAGTCTTAAATATTAAATAAGACTATTTTTTATATAGAAAAAATGAAGATATATTGGAGCGAGTAGGTCTAAAGTTCAAAGCTTATTAATGTTAAACTTACAGGATAGATCAAGAAAATTGTCTGGAAACCATGGTATGTTAGATTTCAAGTATATTCTTATTTTTGTGGAACTTTATATCCATTTGTAGATATACGATGTTTCTTGGCTGGATCTTGTCTAATAAGTAAGATTGTTATGATTTTTCGCTGATTCCTGCTTGTTTTCCGCGTTTCTTTGCATTTTGAGAGTGCATTTTGGCACACCTATAGCGACGAGTTTGGACTGAAATATTTTGTAGCTGATTTTCTTTTAAGAAACTCATCAGCTCTTTTATTTCCGTGCTTTACACTCTGGCGATAATCTGCTATCTATACCACTGTGCCTAGAGGCTTCTATTAGCTCTATAGTGGCTTGATTATCTGTGATCCGTTTAAATTCAAAAGCGCCTCTGTTAATTCTCATTGCATAATATATTTACTTATTTATAAAACTCAACAAGCTTTCAAGGCCTAAGTCTGAAAAGTCTACCTTTTCAATTACCACAACTATTTACATTTTATTTCATATATATATATATATATATATATATATATATATATATATATATATATATATATATATATATTTATATATAACAAGCGAGTCTTCTACAGCTGGCGCCGCTTCTCGTATCCTAATTTCCAGCGTTTTCTGTCGAAGCAATCTTCAGGTGTTAGATCTCTGGCGGTCATTCCATCGTCGACATTGTCTTTCCAGGATCGTCTTGGTCTACCTCGTTTTCTTCTAGTTGGCGGAGTCCATTCTTCTATTTTTTTTTGGCCATCTATTTTCCAGCATTTTATTTCAATTATATAAAATACATTTAATATTTCTTATAGTCTTTCCATACATTTCTCTACTACCTCTTTCCATTGATTTTTGTCCAATAACTTTTTTCTAATTCTCAATATTACTTTTTTATTAGTCTTTGTTTACGCTGACCTTTCATTACTTTTTTGGTCTACCTATTCTTTTTTTCTTTATTGGCTTTCGTGTGTCTATCATTTTCGGCATTCTTTCTATCCCTATTCTGTCAATTTGTTTCATCAGTTTTTCTTTATTTTTATATAATTCTTTTATAAAACGAAGATGTAAGGTCGACAAAAAACAGTATTATCAAAGTATATGCAAAGAAATTATTAGACATGGTCAGAATAATCAGCCGAGAGATCTATTTAGAAAAATACGCTACGTGACAAGAGACTTCAGAGCCAGAACTTGGGCCATTAAAGATAACACTGGAACTCTGAGAACAAACAGAGAAGACATAGCAGAGACATGGATATCGTATTACAGGGACCTATATAAAGATGATCAACGCCAAGAGCTTGTTAGCCAAATCTCTGACGAGGTGGAAGAAGAACCTGATATACTCGAAAATGAAGTAAGACAGGCTATCAACAAGCTCAAATATAACAAAGCACCAGGTCCAGATATGATAACAGCAGAAATGCTTAAAGCCACAGAAGAAACCGGCGTAAAGTTACTTCATCTACTCTGTAACCAAATATGGCATTCCAAACAATGGCCTGAAGACTGGACAAAATCTACAATAACGACCATACATAAAAAAGGCAGCTTCCATAAATGCGACAATTATAGAACTATCTCTCTTATATCCCATGCCAGCAAGATAATGCTACATATAATCAATGAGAGACTGAAAACATTCCTTCAAAGAGGAATTCCAAAAGAGCAAACTGGATTTACCAAAGGTAGAGGCACTCGAGAACACCTGCTGAATATAAGACAGATAATCGAGAAATCTAGAGAATTCAACATCCCACTATACATCTGTTTTATAGATTACCGTAAAGCGTTCGACAGGGTCAAGTGGAGACACTTATGGCGAATACTAAAAGAAGTAGGCGTACCACAACATCTAATTACGCTTATAACTGAACTATATGAACACACTACTGGATCAGTTAGAGTACTTGACACACTTTCGAACGAGTTTCATCCAGAACGGGGTGTCAGACAAGGATGTATACTATCTCCACAATTATTCAACATATATGGGGAGTATATTATGTGAAGAGCACTTGAAGGATGGGAAAAGGGCATCTCAATAAATGGTCATAAACTAAACAACCTACGTTTCGCAGATGACACAGTCCTTCTTGCAAATAGTCAAGCAGAGCTGATGGAACTTATATGACTGATCGAAAACGAAAGTCAAATATTTGGTCTGCAATTAAACATATCAAAGACAAAGATCATGATAGTGGATAGACTACACAACAATCATCCACACATAACCACAATTGACTGGTTCGAGGTTGTGAGCTCATACTTATCTCTAGGATCATTAATCACAAACACAGGGTCATTAAAAGAAGAGATTAAACGTAGATGTGATCTAGCATAAGTTGTCACAGCAAAAATGACCAAAATATGGAAGGACTGTCAAATTTCAAGAGCGATAAAGATGAGGTTGATCAACTGCTTAATATTCCCAATACTGACCTACGGATGTGAATCTTGGACTCTGAGACAATCGGAGAGAAGAAAGATAGACGTCACTGAAATGTTCTGTTGGAGACAAATGTTACGAATTCCTTGGACCGACCGTAGAACAAATAATTCAATTTTAAGACAGCTAAAAATTAGCCAACGACTCTCTAGTAAAGTCCATCTCCAACAATTAAAATATGTTGGGCATGTTATGAGAGCAAACACAGAAAACATGGAAAGACTCATAATACAAGGAAAGGTAGAAGGCCGAAGATCACGAGGAAGATCCCCAACAAGATGGATAGATCAAATTACAGGAATATGCCAAATACCTATGCATGAATTAATAGAAATGACCAGAGACAGAGATCTCTGGAGACGGACAATACACGACATCACGTCGACCACTACACTCCCTCTGGGGGTCAGGATTGAAGAGAGAGAGATATAATTCTTTTATTAATTCCATATTGCTATACGGAGTGAAAACATGGACTCTCGGAATTACAAGTATGAGACGTGTAGAAGCCTTTGAGATGTGGGTTTTTCGAAGGATGCTGAATATCTCTTGATGGTACTGAGGTACTGAGAAGAATGAGTATTGAGAGAGAACTCCTAAATATTGAAAAAACCAGAAAAATGAGTTATCTAGGACATATTTACAGAAAAGAAAAATACAATCCGACTGATAATGGAAGGGAAAGTGGAAGAAAGAAGAGGTCCAGGAAGAAGAAAATGCTCCTGGCTGAAAAATGTAAGAGACTGCATAGGCATGGACACACATTCGATACTAAGAACAACTAAAGATAGAAAGCAATTTGCTGTAGTTATAGCCAAGCTTCAGTAATGGAGAAGGTACCTTAAGAAGAAGAAGATATAATTCTTTAAGTTTTTTTTATTGTTTCTTCGCACATCCATATATTGCTGTTGTATTTTTCTCTTAGATCTATTTAAAAGGTCTATTTCTGATGTATTAAGCACCCCTGTTTCGCATGCATATGTAGATGTAGGCCAAATTACTGTTTTGTAAATTTTAATTTTTGTTTTTCTTTTTTGGACAAGATTTTGTAAATTACTTCTAGTAACGTAATGCCTCTTCAGGTTTTACATCTCATTTTGTCATTTTTTGTGTATTGTATCTGTTTATGTCCCTTTTTCCCTCCTGCTTTTTCATTTCAGATATTTCTGTTATTCCTGGGTTTTTCATATAGAATTTTTGTTTCAGACTTAACAACAGATCCAATAACAAGTAGTGCCCTCCACATAGATGACACGACAATCTATGTAACAAAAAAAGATGGCAGAAGAATAGTCCAAAACATAAATAATCACCTTCAAGGGAAGAATCACAGAATTCTTGGAAAAATGGAAAATCAAGATCAACACCCAAAAGTCGCATTTTATTATGTTCACACAGGAGAGAAATTCACCAGTAGTAGAAATCACAATGGGAGGAAACAAGATCCAATCAGAAGATTCACTTAAGCACCTAGGAGCCCATCTCAACAGGAAACTCAACTTCACGAAGAAGACGCAACAAATCAAGGTAAAAGCAAATATTGCAAAGAAACTAATACTTCCTTATATTTTTAGGTCCAGTCCACTAACGAAAGCCAAGAAGATCCAGTTATATCAGGCCTAATTTAGATCGGTAATTTTATACACTGTCCCAGTATCGAGCTCCACATTGGTAACCAACTGGAAGAAACTAGAAGCTAAAGAAACATCATGCTACATGATCATCGATAGATCAACATGAGAAGAAAGAATAAGAAATGCAACTGTCAAAGAAAGGCTCCAATATAAACCACTGAGGGAGGTGGATGAGAATAGGACAAGATACTTCTTCCATCAAGTCACAAGAAGAATCGGATTCAGAGGATGTTCGGATCAAAACATAGATTGATGACCACATGATCGGGGTCTAGCTGGGTGATTGCCGAAGACAGCCAATCAGGAAAGTACCTGCCAAAAACAAGTACCTACATAAAAAGAAGCCAAGGAGTCCAGGATAAAAAAAATTAAGATTCGAGAGGAAGAAGTACAACCAATAGACGGTGCGGTAGTGAAACGTCAATAAAGAAGACTACGATATCGAAAGTTGAAATGCTTAGGTATGAAATGTTAATTATAATAAAGGCAATAAACGTTTTTGTTTTTTAATTTTTATTATTATTAGGAGAGCACCAGTAAGAAGCATTACTGCCTAACTTGACAATGGCAAGTGCGAGCTTGCCGAAACGTCGTCAAAATAATGGTTTTTCTAAAAAACCAAAATTATTCAATGCGAAGTCAAACCTTGAAAACTACTGAATGGTTATTATAATTCCCACGAAAATTTATAAATAAAAAATTCGCTTTTACTGTTGCTCCACAACATTTTATCAGTGCCTTTGGTGCAACATCTTTACCTGCAGCTTTTCCTGGATGTTTATTTGTTCTGGTTTGACATATTAATTTATCATTAAATCGCTTCAATAATTTATAGATATTTGGAACACCCCGTACAATTGATTATTATGTTTTTTTTTAAGACAAAAAAGTTGTGAATGTGGGCAACTGTTACACTCAATATTTAAGGGAAGATCGTATCAAAACAAAGATAAAAAATTATTTTCTTACGTTGTTTGTGTATTATGTGTAAATACGATATTTCTAATGAAATTGAAAAAAAGAAATGGAGGAACAAATATTCACAACGGTTTCTCTCTGCCTACAATTGATAAATATCATGGAAGATGTGTAATTAAAAAAATTAGATCACAAATAAAAAGGAAAAACATTTAAACAGTTTGTTAGAATGATTACAAATGGTAAAGTTCAAGGCTTCTTCTAATACCTGAATATTGCGTAGACTAGAATCTAGCCGCTTAATATTTTTTTAAGTTAAGGGACATAATATATTATACAGTGTATTTCAACGAAAATTTGATCCCCCAGAAACTTAGAATCCAAGAGTTTCTTCAAAATTTAATGTAACCCCGTACTGCCCCACATCAACCCCCAGTTTTTTTCAAATAGTAAGTGTGGTCGAGTGGCACATTATTTGAAAGG
The DNA here is from genome assembly GCA_918026665.1 of Diabrotica balteata. Classification (NCBI taxonomy): domain Eukaryota; kingdom Metazoa; phylum Arthropoda; class Insecta; order Coleoptera; family Chrysomelidae; genus Diabrotica; species Diabrotica balteata. The sequence continues at coordinate 2,514,311 of OU898280.1, forward strand.
GATTTTTTTCTCTACACGACACTCTATATATTTTTTTTTTTGAATAACTTTGAAGATAATTTTGGATTTAACTAATTTATTGGGTGAACACAGTAATAGCACAAAACATAAAATTTCATCAGATTAACCAATTAAATGTTCGAAATGACCTCCATACAACAAAATATTTTCAAAGCCTCTTTGTACATTTGCAAATACCTCCGATGTCAATAATCGGCATGCTGTCACAATTCTTTGTCGCATTTCAGCAAGATCTGTAGGCGGAGTAGCGTATATTTATGATATTAGGTATCTCCACAAAAAAAATCCAAAGGCGAAAAATCCGGTGATCTGGTCGGCTACCCTTCTACCAATCCAACGCCGTGGAAAACGTTGATTCAAAAATTGTCTTACGCATATATCACAATATGGAAGTGTCTCGTTCTGTTGGAAAGTCAGTTCATCCTCAAAAGAATATTATCAGATTCCAATGTGTCAGTAATAAGCGGATCAATAATGTCTTCTAACAAATTTAAATAAGTTGTTTCGTTGAGATTTCCTTATAAATCTAATTGATTTATATTAATTGTATACTTCCTTAATAAGTAAATGTTCCCTTTTTGTGAAATTAACAGAACTACTTCTTTTTAATACAGACATAATTAATAACAAGTAACAATTTTACACACAAAATTAACAATCAACAACAAAAATAAGGTTATTTCGACAAAAATAAGGCGAAATTGGTAGAAACACAATTACCTATAAACTATTTTAAACACCTAAGTTTACCTTTAATAGAGACAAGAGCTCTAGGTATTATGAAAATGGGTGTGACACTAATGTGTACTTTAATCTAAAGGATTGAGGTCTTGCAACTTCGCTGGCCATTCAATATGTCCGCGTCTTCCAATCCACCAGAAAAATTTCGTTTAGATATCTTCTACAGTATAATGCAGAGGCGCACCATCCTGTTGCAACCATAAACTTTCATCAAAACCTCCAGCATTAATTAAACTAGGGAATAAATTAACTAAAGTAGGTACGAGATACCCTCTTAAAAACTGAAGGTATGCTGGCCCGTTTAAATTACCTTCGAAAAAGTAGAGTCCGATGATTCTGTTTCTTACAATGCCAGCCCATAGGTTTACCTTTTGTATGATGTTTCCGCATTCAATTGGGGTTTTCCTTTCACCAGTATCTACAATTCTGACAGTTGACCTCGCCATTTAATGTGAATGTAGCCTCATCAGAAAAAATAATATTTTGAACCAAGAGAGGATTTCGGTGGCAGATATTCATCATTGTTTCGCAAAATTGTATTCGTTTATCTGGATCATCCTCGTTTAATTCTTAAGTGTGCATCTAAAGGGGTGCCATTTTTTTAGTTTTATTACTTTGTGTACCGTTGTTTTGCAAACATCGACTAACTTTACGAACAGAAGTGTGCGCATCTTCTTCAAAAGCAAGTAGAACATCTAATGTTGTATCATAATTTACAGAGGGACGACCTGATTTGCATTTTCAACCGTACCAGTTTCTCTAAATTTCTTTTCAATCTTACTTACTGTTGACTGCGTGATGGGTCTTTCTGGATATTTGTCAATAAATAAATTACACACTTCCATCTGAGTTCGCGATTTGTCTCCATACCCAATCATCATGAGTATTTCAATTCTTTGCTTGACACTCCAATTTATTTCTACTTCAAATTAATTCTAAGCAATTCTAAGAATTAACACAATTATTGTACTACTTAATTGTTATTAAACGTTATTAATAGTATATTACATAACGAGAGTTGTAAGAAGCTTATTACATGCGAGTAAAAAAGTTGCGAGCGAGCCGCGTTGCGGCGAGCGCAGTAATTTTACAAGCATGTAATAAGCCTACAACTCAAGTTGTGTACTATACTTTTTTACAATTATTTTCGTCTATAAAAATAAAAATAAAATTACCACTATATTTACACTGACAGATTAATAATTTTTAATCTGTCAAAATAACGTATGTTAATTGGTTTCCACGGTAACGCGACAAACTGACTTACAAGGCTTATGTGATATTACACATTTTTATAAAACTGAAGCGTAATTTTTTTTATTACGTGCTAGTCATTACGTGTCAGTATCTGTTATGATGCATTTACTTAGCATCCAAATAGTAGGTAATATACAATTTACTAGTAAGAGAGTAGAAAAAAATAATTACATTTCACTAATTTTTATCTATATAAAATTTCATACAATATAAGGGGTTACTTTTAAAAAAAGAGCCGATCACGTCATCATCCTAATGTGTATCATCTTTTATAATGAAATTTTGTTGTAGAATGTAGAACATTAAACTTAAAAATCGACGTGTTTTAGATTTTTTTAAAAAGACTTTTCAGTTAGGAAATATCGAATTTATTCCATACTTTACGGACACACTGTATACACTTCTCATTTTAAAATTATTTCATATAAATATAATGTCGGTTTTTACAATTATCTGTTCAAAAATTGTATTGGAGTGTGACAAAAAGAGATATTAGTAAAATATATAAAATATAATATGTGCCACATCGCACAGAACAATTCAAAAATTCATTTACGTATCAAATATCAAAAGTATATAACGGATTAGCTAAAGAATTAAAATTAAAATCGATTATATCTTTTAAGAAATCTCTTAAATCCAGATTGCTAAGTGAATAAAACATGTGCAACTATTTGATGAAATGTTATGAAATATGTATAAACTGTGTGATAGTTCTTGGACAATATTTAATTGCTAAATATTTCTATTAGTTATGGTTTTTATTTGATTGTTACAGAACATGTAAAAAAATATTATATTTTTTTTTCTCTTGCTTAAGATGAAAAGCAGAGGTACTGATTTCTTGAAATTAGCACCACCTAATCTTCGCCATTTTTTCTTTCTTACTATATTATATTATGCATGTATAATTTTATATATTTTGTGTATTGTATGGATTTGAAGAAAAGATAAAGACCTTTATTATTATTATCCCAGATTTAGCTATACGGCTCACACTCCCTCTAAGGGGAAAATTCACTCATCCTTGGTATATTGGAGTATCTCCCAAAAATTTTCGTACACATCTGGATGTCGCGAGGAGTACAGCTTTCTGCATGGCCTTGTGAAGATGTTCATTTAGACCCAGCTGTTTTATGTTCACTAAGAGGTTTTTGGGTATAACACCAGTAGTAGATAGAACAATAGGTACTGTCTGGGCACTTTCCATTCTCCGTTGTCTCTTGATTTGTATTTCCAGATCTCTATACTTGGCGATCTTTTCGTTGTATTTAACACGCAAATTGTTAGTGTTAGGTATCGCCACATCAATAAGTGTTATTTACCTGGTAATTTTATTCACTAGTATGAGATCCGGTCTAGTATGGGCCACTGGTTGGTCTGTGAGCACAGTGCGGTCCCAGTATAGCTTGTAGTTGTCATTTTCAAGCAGGGACATATTGATAATAAGGAAGATGGTTGGTTTAGAGAAGTCCCAGTTTGTCAGCTAGTTCTTGGTGGATAATCTTTTATACTGAGTCATGGCGTTCTTTATAATCGGTACCGACAAATGCCTGGCAGCCACCGGTAAGATGTTGGATGGTTTCTTGGGCTTGGCATCCATATCGGCATTATTAGTATTATTATTATTATATTTTAAGTTGAACTTACTAATTTATACTTTGAAAGAGATTTCTAAATCAGCACATATTGAGTAAATCTGGCTTTTTACGAAATAGTAGTGACAGTAAACAATTGGAAGAATCTATTTACGTGACGAGGGGTGACCGTTATGCAACATGTACATTTTTTCATTTTTATTAAAATCTATAAAAATAGTTAATAAATAATAAAATTACTTTTTTCAATCTTAAATACATTATTTAAATTTAAAAAATAGAGAAACGTGCTATGGAGCTTGCCGCTGGTCTTCAATATAGTCTACTGTACCACTTTTTTTTAATTCAATATATGTAATTAATAAAAATTCGATAATTTGTTTGTTGTCTAAATTTTTTTAAATAAATCGTTTTTGGAAGCACTTATTTATTTTTATCCCAATCACTTCCACTCTTCTATTAAGAATATTATTAGAGGTCGATGTTTTTGGAAAAAATTGTTTTCTGTAGTGTCACGCACGATCACCAGAATAAATAATAGCATATTCTTATTAAAAAACTCAATGATATTAACTTATTAGTTTCGGGAAAAGATGAATTGGATTATTGGCAAATAAATTTGAATGCCAACTTGTGGCGCCGCCGGCGCAAAGCTTCAACGCTATTATAAGATCGAAGTTAAAATTATTCGCAACATAATAGATAAAGAAATATTGTTTCGAATACGCCACATAAGGTACTATAATGTATAACATCGTATGTTGTACATACACTTGTGTAGAAGCTTTAATTTAATAATTATTTTTATTTAATCAAAATTTATTCATCTAATGAATAAAAACAAAGTATTGCGAGGTGTAATGTTGTTTTTTTAAATTCTTTTTCCATGCTGCGCTCTATTGTACCAAATATCTGATCTTGCTTCATTCTATTTCTCGTTTTTCTTCCTTTTGTCTAATCTGCTTATCATTGTTTTTTGTGTCCTGGCTTCGTCTTGTTATACTTCTTTATAAATCTTTTCATTAAAAACATCAAACAAATATTACAAAACTTGTTAAAAAGTTGAACTTAACGACAGAACAAGATCAGTGAATATTTATATACATTGTTACAATGTTCCAAATCTTAAGATACATTTCGCGATATTTCGATGACATCTAGATGACAACATTCTAAATATTGAATACTTTGTCTTTTGCTTTCTATGGAAGTTTCTCGATGTACACGTAAAATCGCTTGATATTTATTTTATTTATTTAGCGTATGGCTACATCACAGGTTCATATATATATACACATAATATAAATTGTATAAATTACAAACAACAGTAAATACAAAAATATTATTCTACAAACAAACATCTAGATTATAAATATATTCGATTGACTCTATTGTAGCAGCCAGGAAACCTGAAGGGTAGCCGTTATAGGATCTAATCGGGCATTCCTCTACCATGTGTTTTACTGTTTGCCTTTCGGCGCTGCAGTCGCAATTTGGTGATTGTATTTTTCCCCATCTAAAAAGTGAGTCGGAACATCTGCCACAGTTCGTCCTTATTCTAGTGAGTGTGGTCCAAATTCGTCTCGGTTGGTTGAAGCCCTCAGGTTTGCTTGTAATACATGGCATGTTCCAGTTAGCTGGTGCAGCGTTATTCTCCCATTGTTCTCTATACCGTTCAGTTACATTAAAGTTTTGATCTACTAGCCTTTTTGCTGTTTTTAAAGGCGGGTGTCTTGAACGGAGCCTATTTATGTCTCTGGCGGAAGTTCCGACATGGGAGCGGAGCTCAGGATCAGTATTGATTTTTGTAAATTCTCTGACAAGGGCATGTTCCCGGCGGATGGGTGGTGGAGCTATATGACTCAAAGCTGGTAACCAATAAGTGGGCGTGGCCTTGATTGTGCCCGATTTAGTTCGCATGGCTTGGTTGAGTTGGACATCAACACGGTGAGTATGTGGACTGTTTATCCATACTGGTGCACAGTATTCCGCTACGGGGTATACCAGTCCTAATGCTCTCGATCTAAGTGTGGGTGCTGAGGAGCCCCATGTAGTGCCGCAGAGCTTTTGCAGGATGTTGTTACGAGTTCTGAGTTTTGAGTTTGTTTGAAATCTTCTGCGACTCATGTGAGGATAAAATAAAAATTACACCAGGTTTCGTTTTTTTTGCACTATATTGTCCACAATACAGGTAGACTTTATTATGTTACTTTCCCTATTCGTGGGCATTCCTACATAAAAATCGGATAAAAATATGAGCTTAAACAAACTCCAAACAACGAGCTGAGATTCCTTTAGATTGGGTTAAAATGGTAGTTGTATTAAACATGGTAGATTAATGTATTACCTGGAGTCCTACAATGGAGCTTGGAAATCAGCAATAGTGAAGGGAAAAGAAAGTAAACGAAAAGGACCTGTGCTACTACAAAATGAATTTGTACTTTTAAGTTTAATTTCTTGTGTGTGTCTTATTAATTAACCAAATAACTGGTCTAATCAACAGAGTTTATAATAGCCATCAATAATTTATCAATAACTGGTTTTAAAATGTAAACTTTGCTTTGTACGAAATAAACATTTATTGACTTAGCTCTTTATTATTCCAATAATAAACCTAGAGACTGCTGGAAAATAGTAAATTTCGAAAGAAACTACACTAAATCCAGTTCGGTACAACCTGATCTACCTCCAGACGAAATGAATCAATTTTTTAGTACAATTGCAGAGAATATAATTACATCTCTTCCCACTATTAACGTCGATGTCCTCGTCAATTATAGAAATTATCCTTCTCCGAGCAAGTCATTTTTTTTCGGCCCGTTCTGGAAGAAGAGGTATCTCAAATAATAAAGTCGCTTAGTAATTCTAATTGTAGGGACGTTCACGAGATTAATAGCAAAATTTAAAAAAAAACTTACCTAATAGTTTTAACAACTTTTACTCATCTTATTAATTTAATTCTATCCACCGGAGTATTTCCAGAAGTACTAAAATACTCAAAAGTACTACCAATCTACAAAAAAGGTGATTCCTCAAAAACTGACAATTACAGACCCATAAGCATTGTTTCTACTTTTGGGAAAGTGATTGAAAAGGTTATCAAACAACAATTTTATTCCTATTTTGAGTCAAATAATTACTTTAGTAACTCACAATATGGATTTAGAAGTGCTCGTTCTACTACGAACGCAGTATTTAATGTTGTGAGCGAGGTGATTGATGGGCTTGAACGCGGCAATCGCATAGCAATTTCTCTTTGTGACTTATCAAAGGCTTTTGACTGCGTTTCACACGACATTTTGCTCCACAAATTAAATTACTATGGAATTAGAGGTATCCCTCTTAAGCTTATAACTTCTTATCTATGTGGCAGACACCAGGCGGTAGTGTCTAAAGGTCATCTCTCTGATTTTCTATCCGTAAAACATGGAGTCACACAAGGTTCGGTCTTGGGACCTCTTTTGTTTATTATTTATGTCAACGATCTGCCTAAATTCATATCTCCGTACAAAACCATACAATTCGCAGATGACACGACATACGTTATATCAGGACAAAATAATGATGATTTAAAAATGTCTCATGAGGAAGTTTCTACTAAATCTAACTCATGGTTTGCTGCAAACAAACTAAAACTTAACTCTGATAAAACGCAAAATATGGTTATATCTGCAAGTAATTTACACAATGATCTAGTTAACAAAGAGACTATTAAACTATTGGGAATAACCATAGATAATTGACTCAACTGGTCTGCTCATATCTCACACCTTAAGAAACAGCTATCAAGTTCATTATTTGTTATTCGCCAAATAGCAAGGGTTGTGAACTTTGAAACATTAAAAATGACATATTTTTCTTTATTCCACTCTCACCTTAACTATGGTTTAATTATATGGGGCAATTCAACAAATGCACTTCAAATTTTTAGAATACAAAAGAAAGCTGTAGGGGAGAAGGGGGTTACTGTGGACCATTTTTACTTATTAGCAAATTAAAAAATATGTATAAGATTCTTATTGCTGAACTTACCTCACATATTTACTGTAAACATCAACTCAACTTTCAATGTGAATATTTTATTTGTATCTTTCTTAATAGAACAAATATTTTGATTCAAATCGGAATCAATAATTTGTCCACAATGACCCCGTGGTGGGGTTAAAGTGGACAGAGTATGGGGTTATAGTGGACGCATAGTAAAACATATACAGGAATACTGAAAACTTTATGTTAACAAAAAGAAACTACGATACATTATAAGAACTGAAATTAATATTAAATGAAAATAATCTTCCTTGCCTTTTCGTGCCAGTGTCTATTGGGTGCTCCAAAATTCCGACAATATCGTTCTTGTCGACAACTGAGACATCTTCAACTTCGGGAAATACGAAATTATTCACTTTTTTCCTTAAAAAATTAATTTGTACCTCCACATCTCGAATATCTACGATTTGGCCAACATAGTGTGTTACCGATTTTTTACCCATAAATTTTACAAGTACGAAATCATTTTTCTCCATTTGTTTGTCCATAAAAATATCGTTGTCCTGACCATCATCTTCCATCCAGCCTTCATCCTCTGATTCAAGTATTACTTCTGTAGAAGAATTGGAAGAGGAAGATTCTTTCCTACTCCTTTTTGGTTCATAGGAAAGAGATTTCTTCACTCTATTCTTTTCTCGCATTTCAGCTCTTTCTTGCGCACGTCTTTCCTTCAAATCTTTAGCCTCTTTTTCAGCTTCCAACTGATCTTTCACTGGTGTGCTCGTGTAAATAGTCGACTTTTTATTTTTTCTTGCTTTGGAGTTTGATGAGCGATCTGCTTTTAGAAAAGGGCGGCAGCTCTCAGGAATAATTACAGCTGTTGATGTAGTTGCTACTGATGGTGAAAGCGTAATGGGAGCTACAGGTAGCAGTCTTGTGGAGATTGAAGCACTTTTAATATTCGCTCAGGATCTTCAGGATTTCTTGGGTTCATTGCTGTTGGTGGTTCTTGATTCCTATCTGTTGTTTCGGTAGCTTCATAATCCTCATCGGTGAATACAAGACGATTTATTGGCCATAAACCAGCAGATCTGAATCCAGATGTTATATTCTTCATTGTAAATGCCACAGGAAAAGCAGTACCACACAGTTGAGCAACATCATATATTTGTATAGGTCTGCCTGGATGATTTTGAAGCCAGTCTCCCATTGCAACCCGTAATGCAGCTTTATAAGGACCATATACTGCAACATCTAGCGGCTGTAGTTTGTGGCTACAATGTGGCGGAAACGATAAAAGAGTAATTCCAGATTCTCTAGCTAAGTTTATAGCTTCCAAACTTATATGACTTGAATGATTATCCATTAATATCAGTAGAGGGTTTTCTTTAGAAGCACTTAAGTGCATTTTTATGTGCTTTAGTACTTCTAAAAATAATTCAGCAGTCATATAGCCAGACTGATGAGCCAGACCAATGCTCCCTATTGGTGCACCATCTAAGAACCGGTCTTTCATATTCTTCCTGGGGAATATGAAAACTGGAGGTATTGCTTGTCCAGTGGCTGTTATAATTCCGCACATTGTAACATTTTCACCGCGTTCTTGAGAGGCCACAGCTCCTATTTGTTTTTTTTTCTTTTCAGCTATACGTTTGGGTGGTGGTAAGACCGTGGGTATACCTGTCTCATCTAAATTTATTATCCTTTCTGGCCTTCCTTTAAATTTATCTAAAACTCCAATGTAATTATCAAAAAATAAATCCACGTTGGATTTGTTAAAGGCTGCATCTCGTGCTATGCTTGTATTTTCAAGTTTTCTAAGAGATAAATAACCATGTCGTTTCATAAATGAATATATCCAGTCCTTTCCTGCTATCTTATTTTTAGTCCAATTCGAAGGAATTTCTATTTGTAGAGCACTACCATACTCAAAAGCTAGGGTACAAGCCTGCTTGTAAGTCAAGCCATAATGTAATCGATACGCCTTCTTAAGATAATTGACAATGTGTTGTTCTTGTTCATCAGAAAATATTTGGCGACCTCGAAATTTATTGACGACAGAAACATTCAAGCTAACAATTTCTAACTCATCTTCGTTACCTGAATCATCACCAGAGGGTAAATTAGCATCTTGAAGGTTCCTCTTAGCCGAAATGACTCTTTTGTGAAGCATACTTTTTTTCAATTCATATTTCTCTGCAATATTTCTCAAGCTTCCTTTTTTTCTTAGGATATCCTTTATTGCACGCTCTACAACTTTTTCATCAATATCAGCTCTCGCCGTTTTTCTACTGTAAGTTCTCATCTGAAACAAAAAAGCGATTTTTATCACATGATTTTTGGAAATATAATCATTTGTGGGGTTAGTGTGGACAGCTGATGATTTGTCCACACTAACCCCGAACGCCATGTTTGACAGTAACAATGGAATGACGTTTCGAAAAATGATAATTTTATCACATTCCATATCAAATGTAGTAATTAAATATTCCAGAAGCCATACACTAACTTAGGTATACAATTAGTTCAATAACTTCAATTTTAGTATAATTTTACTTACCGTGTGAAATAAATGGATACAACACACAAAATCACTTTCTGTCACTGGCGGCCATATTATAGAAAATATTTCAACCAACTTTTACGTGGTGTTCGGTGGCGTTAATAGTCACTTCCTGAACAGACTGGGCTGAGATTTAAATGCGAGTTTTTAAATAATTACCTATGTCCACACTAACCCCATGTCCACACTAACCCCCCTCTCCCCTAAGGATTTTAGCAGGGGTTAGTTATCTAGAACACTGCCGACCTTTCTTTATCAAATTCAAAATTATGCCTCTACCTACTCTGTTGATATTTCAAGTTTTAACTCAAATTCATAGAAAACGTGCCCATTTAATAAAACAGTCTGATGTCCATGTTCACAATACACGAAACTGTCACTACCTACGAACAAATCGCTGTAGATTAAGTCTTTCAGAAAAAAATAGTCTTAATTATAACTATTACAATATTTTACCAAAAAGTATAAAAGAGCTAAGCTGTAATAGTTTCGATAAAGTTATAAAAAATATCTTTTAAAACATTGTCTTTACTGCTCAGAAGAATATATGACTCATTGCAGAACATCCACTGAACTGCTTACCGTAACTTTGCCATAAATATTTTTCTGTTTAATATGTTTTCATGTTTGTATTAGTTAATGTTTTATTATTTAATACTATGTATGTTTTTTTTGACTTGCTACAAACAATATTTGTATATGTTATGTAGTTAAATAAATACTCTACTCTACTCTACTTTATAGACCTATACAATTTATTTGTCAACGTTTTCTTTGTAATATTCCATCTAACTAGATTTGTCCTCACCACGCTTTCCTAGAGCACTCATTTCATCCATCCCATCCTAATTCTATGCGTACAAAGAACTTGTGTGCATCCCTGATGGTTGAATAATATCGTTAAATAATATATTTAAATGATATATTATCTTGATATGTTACCTAATTTGTTCAGCCCTTCAAATAGCAACCAACAAAGGCGATTCAAAAGAATGCAATTGCCTAACAACCCCGCATTTTTTTAATTGGTTCATTAAAATGGAAAAATAAACAGTACTCCTGCTGGCTACATCTGTTAAACTTCCAGAATTACTATTTTTACGCCAAGTAACGTCCTCGAATGGCCAGCCAGACATCATAATTAAAAATACGCTTTTTATTCCACACTACAAGAATTTCTCAAATTTGGAGAGAGTCCTTGTTGTCGCTAGATGATTATTTTCTTTGCTAACGAGAATTTTATAAATTGCTCATCGATCGGGAAGTTTGAGTTGTTCCTAATAAATGCCAAGGCGATGGTGATGCATAACGAGATGCAAGGCCGCGGCACCTGTTTCTGACACTCAAAATGAACAATTTTGTTTGATCAGCGTTTTAATCGCTCGTAATGAAGCGTTAGTTCCGATTGCGTTGCGATATGGGTCGGGGAAGTTTTTTCAGGGGGACGAATTACCATTTGGAATTCTTTCTAATAGAAAAGTGTAATAAGTAAGAAAAAACAATGAATGATTGATTACAAACATTCTATATATTAAAGAAAAGTTAGACAAAGATATACAAAGTGAAGTGAGAACAATCCATCCTGTTAGATAGATAGATAGATAGATGAATTAATTAAAATTAAATTAAATCCTTTTTTTTTTGACAAACATAGTTTGTATAGAATTAGTCATAAATATACATTGCTACAAACTAAACACTAAACTAGACTAAACAAGACATGAAATGAATTTAAAAGCTAAACGAAATACAGCTAATATCTAAGATCTAAAGAATTCTTCGATTGTATAAAACACTTTTTCACATAAAAATTGCTTAAGATTCCTCTTAAATACATTTATTGAACTGGTGGACTTTACAACTGTGGGCAAATGATTAAACACCTGTAGCCCGTATACCCTGGGCGATTTAAGTTTAATGTTACCTTTTGAAAATGGTATATAAAGTTTATTACAATATCTAGTATTTAAATTATGCATATCACCACTCGTTTTAAACTGATGTAAGTTATTAAAAATAAAAACACATAATTCAAAAATGTATATAATAGACACGACAATGTTAAAATTTTATATTTTTTAAAATATTCTCTACAACTAGTTAGTCGGGAGACACCAGCGACACAACGCAATATTTTCTTTTGTATGACGAAAATACCATTTGCATAACCAGACATACCCCAAAAACATATCCCGTATCTTAGCCTGGACTCTACGAGTGCATAATAAATCATAATTAGCTGATTTTCCGTCAGAACATATTTTAAATTTCTAATTAGATAGTTAATAGAACTCAACTTCGAAACAACCGCTCCACAATGCAACTTCCAATCCAAACTTTCGTCAATCGTTATTCCCAAAAACTTGCCTGACGACACGGTACCTATTTGCATGTTGTTAAAAGTAAGCTGAAGATTTTCCAAGTATTTTTGTTTATTGTGAAAATGTATAACTTGCGTTTTTTCTGCATTTAGATGCAACGAGTTATCGCAAAACCAAGAATATAAAGATGAAAGAAAATTATTACATTGATGTTGTAGGATTACGTTGGATTTGTTAGATAGAATAATTGACGTATCATCCGCATATATAGTGAAATTTACCGCTCTGTCCACTTGTACGATGTCGTTAATGTAGACTACAAAGAGAATTGGTCCTATTATAGATCCTTGGGGAACACCCATGTTTGTAGTAACAAGACTAGATCTACAACTGGTCACACAATCCTCGATCCTTGTGTGCAGGCTCACATATTGTTGTCTATTGTTTAAAAATGACATAATCCACTTTAAAGAGTTTCCTGTAATACCTATCTGTTTTAGTTTTTTAAATAATATTTCATGGTTCACACAGTCAAATGCCCTACTAAGATCACAAAATATTCCAATAGGACATTCGCCTGCATCAATCAGACTGGTTAAATGAGCATAAAATGCATGGACTTCCGTATTAGTAGATTTATTTTCTTGAAATCCATGTTGATTTATAGTTATGATATTATTGTTTTTTAGATAACCATTTAATCTCTTTAAATATCCATACTCAAATACCTTTGAAAATATACTGGGAATTGTTATAGGCCTATAATTGCTGACCAGTTTTGGATCTCCTTTTTTAAAAATGGGAACTACTTTGCCTGTCTTTAAGTAATTAGGAAAATCCCCATTGCAAAAAGACAAATTGGTTAGATAAGTTAAAGGATTGATTATAAAAGGTAAAACTTTTTTCACCAAAAATGCAGGTATCTCGTCAAAACCACTAGAGGATTTGTTTTTAAGTTTACTCTAGAGGAGTTCGATCAGTTCCTGCCCAGTAAATGGGTACAAATGAAAGAAATTTTCATGATCTGTAATAATTGACTGACTGTCTTTGTTTACTGTATTACCTGGAATTTTCGACACGATGTCAATGGGTGCATTTTTAAAAAATGTGTTAAAAGTACATGCTACCTCTTGGGGATCTGTTATTATATTATTGTCATCACACATTAAAAAAGTATTAGTATTGTTATTAGCACTTTTTGAGAAATCATTGACAACTTTCCACGTGATTTTATTGGGATTATCAGACGAAGTAATGATTTTCTGGTAATAATCTTTTCTTGTTTTAGTCAAAAGTTTTCGATGTTTTTTCCTTTGTTGTTGATAAAAATCTCTTAAAGATAGGTTTATTGATTAAAAAAAAAGATAGGTTTATTGATATTTTTAACATAGTAAACACTACATGTCATGTCACAATAAAAATAAGTCACTTTTGTATACTAAGAACTAAGAAATAATACAAGAACACATAATAAAATATATACAGTGAAAATTAGATATATAAAATTGTCAAAAAAAAAAACAATTCAGTAAGGCGTAATATAGTTTTCATAAAAACGACCACACTAGGAGCTCAAACAAACAAATTCCTGTATACTGTAGCAACAGTGTTCCAGCAGGAAGTGTTTTGCTAGTTTATAAAATTGTTTAGAATTCATTGCCAATATCAATATCAATATTTTTGTTTAGGTTTAAATAACAATTATACAGATTATAATCTATTGTATTAAGTTGTGTAAAACATAATCTGGAATATGGTATATGAGTATGACTTTTATTTCTTGTATTGTACTGATGTTGATCAGCATGTGTTTTTATATCTTGTATATTATTATGAACAGTTAACAAAGTTTTAAATATATATATTGAAGGTAAAGGAAGAATGCCATACTTTTTAAACAAGGGTTTACAACTGGCGCGATATTCTGCCGAGTTAATAATTCGGATTGCTGCTTTTTGAAAAGTGAAAACTTTATATGCATAGGACGAGTTTCCCCAAAGAAATATGCAATATGTCAGGATACTATGAACCATTCCAAAATAAACTGACCTAAGAATATCTCGACTCACAGAAGTAGCCAATCTGCGCATAGCAAAAATCTGTGAGGCGAGCTTCCTACACAATAGTTCAATATAGTAACTTTACTGGTTCAGATGGTGTAACTCATCTATCAGAACTAAATACTATTGTCTGGGTTTTCTGCTCGTTTAACTTAAGTTTGTTACAGTTAAACCAGAATTTAGATTTTTCTAATATTTCCTGACTGTAATCAGTTTTACATTTACATTCTGCCAAGAAAATGACTTCGCCATTACAAATACCTGGTTTCAACTTCCAGAAAGGCGTCTTTACACCCCTCCAGTGGAAATCCCCTCAAGATGGACATCAAGGCAGAATAGTACGGAATCAAATAGACTACATCCTAATAAACCACCGATTTCGAAACAATATTAAAGATGTAAAAACTTACCCCGGCGCTGACATAAACTCAAATCACAATTTACTTTGCTCCAAAATACAAATTAAATTGAAGAAATTAACAAAGCCAACTAAGCCTTGTAAGATATATCTCGACCCCCTGAAAAACCCTCAAACGCGCGAACACATATCACAGCAAATAAATAGTAAAATACACAGAATATCAAATATACCAAACGAAAACAGAACCATTAACGAATGCTGGTATGCCATTCAAAACTCGATTTTAGAGAACGTACAATAGTCTTTGAAAACACCTACCATGTTGGCAAAAAATGAGTGGATGACACAAGAAATTCTAGATCTGATGGAAGTTCGACGGCAACACAAAAAGAGAAATATTATCGAATATCGTGAAATTAATAAACGCATAAAAAGAAAAATTAAGCAAGCCAAAGAATCCTAGCTTGAGAATTTATGTAAAGAAATAGAAGACCTCCAAAAAAAGGATGACACCTTCAACCTGCATAAGAAACTTAAATATACTGCCGGAATTAGAAAACAGAAAAATGCTCACATACTTAAAAGGGCGGACGGAAAAATTTGTGATCATGAACAAGAGTGCAAAGAATGGGAGAGATACATCACTGACCTTTTTGACGATGCTTCTAGAGAAAATGCTCCAAATACTGCCTGTGACAACCAGTTGGACAGAGGTCCCAATATACTGAATTCGGAAGTCGAAAAGGCAATACAGCAAGCCTAAAACAATAAAGCACCTGGACCAGATCAAATCCCTGCCGAACTACTTAAACTTTTGGATGAGGAAAGCATTGCCTGCTTAACCACTTTCTTCAACAAAATTTACAACGAAGGAAAAATACCAGATGATTGGTTAGAGTAACTGTTTATAACATTACCAAAGAAAAGCAGGCCCACCAAATGCAGCGATTTTAGACTAATCAGTTTAATGAGTCACACACTGAAGATACTCTTACGAATTATACAAAACCGAGTATTCCTTCTATGCGAAAGTAAGATGGGTGATAAGCAATTTGGATTTAGAAACGGTCTAGGAACTAGAGAGGCACTATTCTGTATGCGCGTTGTATTACAAAAAAGTTGTGAATTCCGAAAGAATGTTTATGTTTGTTACATCGACTTCGAGAAGGCGTTCGACAGAGTCCAACACAATACACTTTTCGACTGCCTACGGGTAGCAGAACTTGACCACTATGATATAAGACTGCTGAAATACTTATATTACAATCAAGTAGCCTCTATCCAAATTGGAGACAATTCTGCAATTCTTGCAGAAAGTTTACAAGATCTCCAAACATTACTAAATCTAGTCAGTTAAGCAAGTTATCGGAGAGGCCTAAAAATCAACATTTCAAAGACAAAGTGGATGGCAGTTGGAAAGATCCATATAGATCAAGGTCTGCTTTCTCTTAATGGAGACGAGATAGAAAGGGTAAATCATTTCAAATACCTTGGCAGCTGGTTAAATGTAAATTGTGACTCTGATGAAGAGATAATATCCAGGATCGAAATATCACGTAAGGCTTTTATGACCTGGAAACCAGTTTTATGCAACAGAAACCTGTCAATGAATATTCGTAAGAAGGTCCTGAAATGTTATGCGTGGTCGATCCTATTGTATGGTTGTGAGACATGGACGTTAAAAACCACAATGCTAAACAAGTTAGAAGCATTCGAATTGTGGTGCTATAGACGAATCCTAAAGATATCGTGGGTTTCGCACACTTCCAATGATGTTCTTCAAATGATCAATTCAGAACGTCTGCTCATAAACACCATAAAGAGGAGAAAAACAGAATACTTCGGCCATATAATTAGAGGACCTAAATACTATTTACTTTGCCTTATAATACAAGGAAAAGTGGAAGGAAAGAGATGGATTGGTCGAAAGAAACTTTCATGGCTGCGTAATATTAGACAATGGTGTGGTTTCACAGTAGAAAAATTATTTCGCGCAGCAGCCGACAGAGAAAGGTTTCAGGAAATTGTAAACATGATGACGGCCAACGTCTGAATACGGACACGGCACCCAAAGAAGAAGAATCAGTTTTACCTCTACATAATAAGGTTGTGTCAACTGCAAAAAGAACACAGTTGGTGTTATCCAATGCACTTGGTAAATTGAAGTGGCTATATGTTGCACTTCACTATTCCATTACATTCCTTAAACAACTATACTTGTTCAAACAGTGACTCTAACTAAACTAATATAGACTATATAGAAGTATTGGAAAATACTTCTACACGTTTATCAAAACGCGAATATAATTTTGAGCAAGTTACTTCACCCGGTATATCACAATTCATTGTGTTTCTCCGCCGCAATGGCCTTTCCTCTTGTTTCCACATCATCGCGTGTCTGTACGTGCTAATTGGCGGGTTTCCTTTTTGGGGTCGGTCGATTCGTCACCGTGTCAAACACTAAACATCCTTGCTACGATTATGTCAAATCAAGTAACTAATTGGAAGATTTCAGATGAAGGAAACTCGATGCGTCGATAGGGAATTATCGTCATGGAGATCTCTTCCGCAGCTAATAAACGAAATCGTGACCTACTTCACGTTTCATGTTCAATTATATTGTAATCCTAATAATCTATGTGTACTCAAAGGTCGCTGTAGCTCCACAAAAGAGCGGAAAAGATTTTATGGGTGTGTTTTATGAGGCGAGTTAATAGGAAAGTTATTTTTTAATCGGAAAGATTTACTTTTATTTTAACATCTAATATATAGAATATGAAATCTCTTCTACTGTATCTTTTGAGATAAAGATCTGTATTTTGTTTTTAGATAACTTTGTAAAACGTAAAACATAGCACGATGTATCTAAATGGAATGATGGATGATTAATAGAAGCTTTTTTATTATTTACTTTTATTTTAACATCTAATATATAGAATATGAAATCTCTTCTACTGTATCTTTTGAGATAAAGATCTGTATTTTGTTTTTAGATAACTTTGTAAAACGTAAAACATAGCACGATGTATCTAAATGGAATGATGGATGATTAATAGAAGCTTTTTTATTTCACAGTGAAAGATTATCAAAAACAATATTTATCATAGAAGAGCTTCTTTCTTCTCCCACTGATCTATGTACGTCTGATACAATTATCCATTCAGCATATTTCGATCGCCATTTATCTCCTTTGAGGTTTTGATTTTTCTTTTATTATTCTCTAAATCTCCAAAATAAAAGTCCTAAAAGAAGCAATGGAGAGGGCTATAAGGGGAGGTAAATGATGGACCAAGAATATTGCAGCTAAACCTGAAGGATGGTAAAGCAGCAGTCAAAACTAATGGATAACCAATCATTAGCAATAATCACAAAGATAATCAACAACATATACAAATCTGGAGAAGTACTAACAGAATGGCTGAATCTTGAGTTTATTGCACTTTGAAAAAATCAGTAGCCAAGAGATTAGAAGAATACAAAACAAACAAAATTTGAAAAAAAATTAAAATCTTTATTAAAATCAGACCGCAAATCTCGGAATTAAACGCGAACACACCTAACATGAAAAAACATGGGTGGAGTGAGGCAAGGCTATATTTTGTCTACTCCAATACACCACTTCTTCTTCTTCTAGTGCCGTCTCCACTAATGAAGGTTGGCTATAATAATTGCAAATTTGTCTCTATCTTCTGATTATTTTAAGAGCGTCTTAAAAGCAGACGGCGCCATGAGAAGAAGAGATAAGTTTAATCAGTTCGTTATGAACTTCATCTGGCCCAGGGGCTCTACCAGATTTTGAGTTATTTATAGGATGTTGGACTTCAGATTTTAATATTATTGGAACTTCCTTGTTATCAAATTGTGTTGGTTCCGTTCTTGTGTCCATAAAAAGATCTTCAATATATTTAGTCCATACTTGTTAGATTTCAATTGTGTTATTAATAGGTTTATTGTTTTTGTCAATTAATTGGTTAGGTGAATTTTTCGTGATTTTCCAGATAATTCTTTGAATTTTTTATGTAAATTAAAATGATCATGTTTTTTCTGCAGTTCTTCCACTTCGATGTATGTTTCCATTATCCACTTTTCCTTAGCCTCTTTTATTTTGTTTCTTATTAATTTATAATTTTCTTTGTACTTATTTGGTTTTTTGTTTCTATATTTTCTTCTTTGTTCCATGATTTCCATTATTTTTTGAGTCATATAAGCTTTTCGGCTTTCTGTTTTCTTTTGTAGAGCTTCTTTCTGTGTTTTTATAACAGAATCTTTGATTTTGCTCCACATAATGTACTTATTCTCGGTGTTTTTCATTTCTGATGTCAATTTCTTAATTTCTTGATTATTACAAGTTGAAGCCTCAGCACGGATTTCATTTATCTTGAGTAACTGAGTATTCACCTTGGAACTTTTGGATTTTATTATCTTTTTTAGCCTCAGTTTCATTTTTGAGATAAGGGGGTTATGGTCTGAGGGGACATCTACTCCCGAAAAAGTTTTAACGCTTATAAGGAATTTCTAAATCTTAGATTGCTTAGAATAAAGTCGATTTTATTTCTAATGCAATTTTGTTCATTATCCTGTGGTGACCTCCAGATATACAGTCTATGGGGTGGTAATTAAAACCATGTGTTCATAATTGCCAGGATTTCTTCTTGACAAAATTGAGCAAATCTGTTGCTTCTAAACCATAATCACCTATTATATTGTCGACTTGGCCTTTTCCTATCTTTGCATTTAAATCGCCCATTAATATAGTAATTTCTTCCTTTTTGTGTATTGTAGAAGTTGTTTAGTTGTTCATAAAAATGTTCTAGTTCAGCTTCTGATTTATCTGCAGTTGAAGCATACACTTGTATTACTTTAATGTTCACTTGCTTATCCTGTATTTGTAATTTACAACGGCTGCTTGAATTTTCCTGGAGATAATTATTCCAACTCCATACAGATGATTTCGGGTGTCATTTTCGAAGTAGTATATCGTTTTATCCATGACTAATGTTTAAGCAGAACCAGGCCATCGCTTATGCCTAATATTTCTAGGTTCAGCCTGTTCATTTCCTGAATCGTGTTGTGTGTCTTTTCTTGTTTGAACAAACTGCTCACATGCTATGTCCCAAAATTTAAAAAGGATTTGTTCTCTATATATAGTTAGTTGTCACATTCGGGTGGCTCCTCCTCGCGGAGATTCCTAGCCTCGACCATTGTAACCGTTTCAAAAGTTTTAGGAAATTCATTATAAATTCGATTTTTTTTTAAATAAAACTGCTAACCCCATCTATCTGCCGGGTACTTGTAGCCGACTCAAAGTTTCTACTGTAATTCTAAACCTATCCGGTAGATGAGAACGATTATTAACTTGTCAATCACGCCCCAATTCAAACCGGTAAGTTATAGCGTCTGTCTCTTTTCTCTTACAAACATCCAACTGTTAGGACTTGTTTTGTGAAGTGGGTCTCTATATAGAGGTAAGCCAAAGAAAAAAGGCGTTTTTTGTCTATATTTTCAGATAAATAATTATTTTTAGACCTTTACTGGGGAGGATAAAGATCATTGGTTATGTTTATTTGGCTCGAAGTTAACTGAGAAGTCATATGCTGTCGTAAACGCAGCCCAATATTTCATTATGATCTAAATGGACCCCTAGTAAATAATTTAATGAAATGCTTGGAGGGTGAGGAGAAACAGAGCATATCCTTTTTGTATGGTTACCAGCTATTGGATGATTAAGGTTGTACCATTCTTTTTTATTATATCCTATCGAGAAAGCGAGAAATAATTATGGACTCTGAGAAAGGAAATATAGCAGTGTTTTAATTTTGTTTAAAGATTTAACTTTTCTATTATGCCTAGTTAATAAATAACTACTCTAGTATTTTAAATGTAAACAAATTTCGAAATTTGGAAATAATATATAAATTCATTTGTTTTTAATAACCAATTCTTGATTTAATACGATATAAAGTTGTTTTGTTTATAGTAATGTAATTATGAAATGGTATTTTAGTATCCTTTGGGAATAACATAACTTTTAATGTTTCTTTTTATTACTAAGAAATAATAAAGTGTAATTTCGCTGTAAACTTTCTATAAATCTTATTTTTTTCTCTCGTCCCCTTCGAGAATAAACAGGGGGTGGCGTCCAATAATAAATTATAATTTCAGATTATCTAATTGTGTTTGGATTTTTGAGATACTACGTAGTTTCTATACATTTGACCGTACCCCGCAATTTCTCTCCGACATTGAGCGATTCTGGCCTTGAATTTAATTTGTGTGCTACGCTACAGCATTAAAGGTCTGCCGCGGACTAGGGGCCATGTGATTGACCGAACGTTGCATGGTTATTGTTCTAGGGAAATCTGACGATCTTGAATGTAGTAGTTTCCCGTTACCTTCTACATCCTTATGCCGTTGACCACTAATAGGTTCATCCGCCTTTGGAGCCTATTTCTTAATCTTAGGACAAAAAAGTTCCCTACCACTTACTAACTCATCCGCCCGAAGCCGTTGATCAGTTAGTGGAGGATTGCTTATACCGGCAATCACTCGGCGAATGAGAATGTAGGAGAAAGAAATATAGTGACCCGTCTGCATTCGGAAACCTAATAGCCATTCGAGGTCGAAAGAGACAAGAGTTAGCCAAGAGAGGCTGATAGGAAAGATTAAAGACATTTTACTCAAGACAAGTTGAAAAAAAAAATAAAATGTGAAGCCTCTTATGATGCGCCAGGTGCGTATCATAAGCGTATACACTTTGTGTTTTCGCTCATACCTCGGAGTGTTGACTGTTGACTAAAGACTGTATATCTCGTCCTGTATGCCATAGCATGGAGGGTAGGGTGCACGAGACACCCAACTCCATGTTCTGATCTGACCAATCAATCCACCACGGCGGCTAATATTTGCAAATTTTCGACAGGCCAGAGGAGAGAAAACAATTATATATTTAATTGGGGAATATTTAAATTAAATTAATTAAAAAAAAAGGAATATTTTCGCTATAAAAGAAGAGTTACCATTGTAAGTAGATGAAAAGAATAGAGAGTTTTTAAGCCCCTTATTTCAGTAACGTTAAACGTTATACGTTATTCTGCTCATGCGCATTAACAGAAAAATAACGGATTACTTTATTAGTGGATAAGATATTCCCGTATTTAGGTAAAGATAAGATTAACATTATTAAGAGATTACGTGTTTGTAATGTTGTCAAATGACAGATATCTAAATAATAAAAAACAAAACAAAAGTCATATGAGCAGCTCCCTTTCCTTGTCTAAGAGCAGAACCAAAGATAACTAGAATAAAAAATATAGAAAATTTAGTTCAGCATCTTTCTCTTCAATTGTTTCCAACACAAAATGTAGTCTTGGTGCAACAGATATTACAGGATCAAAAATATTGTGAATAATTAAGCCTCTTATCAAATTGTAATCTATTACTTCTCTGTGTTTTCGTCGTCTATTTTCTTAGATTATAGCAAATTATTCAAATAAAATAGGTTATAGAGTATAACGTGGTATAACTGCTGTTTTATAGGTTACGTTCGTCAAATGTCAATTAACGTTAATCTGTCATACAGTAGCTTAATTTCTGAAAGGTTCAAAAACTATTTTAAGTATAAACGTTATCTCTTATTTATTATTCAAGGCGAATGACAAGTATAACGTTTTACGTTTAACGTTCATCGAAAAGTAAAGTACCTAAAAACTCTCTAATATCTACATGAACAAACAAATAAATCCTAAGAATACAAAAGATATAGCTGAAGTTCAAACAGCTAAAAGAGAAATAGATAGACTTTCTGATAGTGGAATTATAAATAAACTATGTTCGCTAAAAATTCGTACTGATACACTAACACCGAAATTAATGAAAGATGCGGAACCATCAGCACTAGTACTATAAGTGAGGATGACACCCTAAAAAAGGTTGGTTAAAAAGCGTGAACAATGATTTGAAAATTAAGGGAACTAGGGTTTAGAGAAGCAACATTTGAAACAAAGCAAAACAGTTTTCACGGCCAACTTATCACCAATCAGGGCATTCTATGTAAAGAACAACACGGTTTTCGAAATGGTAGGGCTACTATAATCGATTTGGAAATACGTGATATAATTTTTTTCTGAAAGAATATTACAACGATCTTTATACTGCAAAAGATCTTTTTTGAGTATTCTCAATTGTTAGATATCCCTGTGTAGCTTTGATTTGAATGAGCTAAACTGTCCTAATAATTAACTTATCTTAATACTGTCTTAAAACATAATTTAATAAAAAATGTTTGAGATAGTGCAGCTACTGAACTATTCTTTAATCTTTGAGAACTTATAGAACCATCTTTACAAAATCCACAAGAAAACTAAGTTCCTGTAACTGGGTGTATACCATGTATCACAAAAAATTTATTTAAAAATTCCTTTATTAAAGGTATATTATAATATGAGGTCTCCCAATAAGAACGTCCTGATGTTTTTTTTTAACGAAAACGGTAAAAATTGCAGTAAATAATAAAAAAAGAATTTTATTGCAAAATATAATAGATAACAATTATGTTACGAATAACACATCATTCAAATGTCCACCGCAACTACGTTTGCAGGAACGAATCAGATGAACCCAATTTTCGGTCACTTTATGCAAAATATCCGCATTAATCTCACGAACGGTGTGCTCTATGTACCTTTTCAAGTCTTCGATAGATTATGGTTTGTTCACATAGACCAATGACTTAACATAGCCCCGTAAAAAATAATCCAACGGTGTTTAATCGCAGATTTTGGCCGAGCATCTGGTCGAAGTTGCTGAATTCTCCTGGGATCTCTGGCATCAAGAGAAATCAATGTTTCCGGGAACTTTTCCTACAATAAATCAATGGTTGAGACAGTAGTGTGACATGTGGTATTATCCTGTTGGAAAAACATGCCGTCCAAATCCATTTCATCCAACTAAGGCAACAAAAAATCCATTATCATCGTTCGATACCTTTCACCGTTGACTGTTACACCATGTTCGAAAAAATAAGGTCAGATGATGCCACCATGCCATAAACCGCACCAGACAGTGACTTTTTCTAGATGCAAAGGCTTGTCAAGAATCTCATGTGGATTATTTTCACTCCAAAAAC
Organism: Diabrotica balteata; assembly: GCA_918026665.1. Taxonomy (NCBI): domain Eukaryota; kingdom Metazoa; phylum Arthropoda; class Insecta; order Coleoptera; family Chrysomelidae; genus Diabrotica; species Diabrotica balteata. The sequence goes on from OU898280.1 coordinate 2,538,344, forward strand.
CACAATTTTGGTTATTCACAAAGCCGTTTAACCAAAAATGAGCTACATCAGAAAAGATTATTTTTTTGAAAAAATCGCCATCATTTTCGAGTTTGTCTAGAGCCCAATCAGCGAACAGACGACGCTTATGATGGTCAAGTGGCTTCAGTTCTTGAGTCAGAACAATCTTGTAAGGGTGTAGACCTAAATTTTTTCTCAGAACTCGCCAAGTTGTCATTCTGGTGAGTCCAAGTTCTTGAGAACGACGATTTACGGACACATTTGCATTCTCCGCTACACTGGCTCTTACAGCAACAATATTGTCCTGAGTTCTTGCATTTCGACGTCTAGTTGGTGGTTTCGTATCGTGCAGAGTAAATTCACGTTCAAACTTTTTCATGATTCGACGACTTACACGCACATCAGGACGATGATTTGGTCGTAATGCTTGATAGGTATTCACAAAAAGAATGATTATTAGCATACAATTTTAGGATAATTTCCAAACGTTGTTCAAGCGTATATCTTGCCATGGTAATTTGTTAGAGTATATTAAATACAAACGTCAACAAGTGACAGTTCTACCATTTTCAAAATGGCCGCTATGATATTTCAAAAACATGACGTCCCTCTATTGGGAAACCCTTTAGATACCTTTTATAAAGGAATTTTTAAATACCTTTTTTTCATTTTAAAAAAGTGTCGAATATTTAAGATTCTTTCCAAACAACCATAATCAAGTGATCAATTGAGTAATTTAAAAAGAGAAGAACATGTTTAATGCGTCAAAAACATTTACATTACATACCTACGTTCAATGCTTTAATGTTTACTATTTTACAAGTTATTAACCCAACAATTTGCAATATCCCCGAACTTTTAACGACCAATATAAATCGCATTTCCGCTTTTCAAAACAATTTCATTTCCATTTTGAAAAAAAATTACTACTTGTTCCTATATTTAAAATTTCGAAGGACACTTACATTCGTCTTAAAAATACACCTATAAAGCCTGAAATAATTTTATGACAGATTAAATTTAACTCCAGAAATCTATAATTAATAAAGTCGATGCATCTGTGCAAACTTACACTTCGCGAAAATACCTCCATCAGTCAGTATTTACTTTCAAAATATTTTTAACTGCCAGTTGATTGTTTGTGGAATAATTTTGCAGCGATGGACTTGTTTTAAAATAAACAAATGGTTTTATGGTATTATTAATAAGCATCAGAAACTTTGCCTTCACTAGTTATATTTCTTCGTATGTTTTCAGCATAGATGTGTTTTAATGGTAATGATTTGGTGCTGAGTATTTATGTCATCTTTCCCGACATTTGTTGTTACGGCGTCATACATATCTTACTAACTTTTCGCACAATCTCCTAAAATTTCTGTCTTATATAGCGCTCATTATTAACCCTCTATAAACAAAACATTCAATAAAACCTAAAAAGAAGAAGTAAATTTGATTTTAGGTGACTTCAACTCGAAGGTAGGGAAAAGAAGAGATTTATTATTTATTTATTAACGGGATACCACCCAATTTAATATATACACAAAGTATTACAAGTATTATCTAGTGATACAATAATAATTATAAAGATATAGTAAATATGTATGAAAAGAATTGGCGATGCAGCTATATAGAAAAAAAAACAAATATTAAAATTATATAAAGCACATAAAATTACAAATTTCTTTTTTTTTTAACACATTCTACAGACATTTTCCGAAGCGCACAGCAACAAATCAAAGTCTATTCTATTTCCATTTAGAATGATTCTACTCAGTGGATGGTACTCTACCAAAGTTAGAGCGATGAAATTTAATTGCAAAATTTTGAGATGTTCTAGTAACTCTAGAGGAAACATTAAAGTCAATTAGAGACAGTAGATCATTGCAATTAATATTTGAATTCAGTAGTTTATGAAGAAACAAAACATCAGCATACATCCGTCTGGAAGATAGCCTAGGAAGGTTTAATGTATTTCGAATTTCTGAGTAGGAATGGTCGCTTAAAGGTTTGTGTAATTTATAACTTAAGTACCTAATGAATTAATTTTGGACTTTTTCAAGTTTGGTTATATGGACTTCATAAGTGGGTGACCAAACGACTGAGCAATACTCTAGAACAGATCTAACTAGGGAAATGTAAATCAGTCTGATGGAATTAATGTTATGCAAACATCTAGAGGTTCTAATAATGAAGTCTAACATTTTAAATGCCTGATTATTCACATAATCAAAATGAGCGCAAAAATTTAGTTTGGAATCTAATTGAACACCTAGATCTCTTACAGTTGAGACAGCCTTCAGTGGTTCTTCAGCTAATTTGTAATTATAAGAGAGGTTATTAATTCTTCTACAGAAACTAATAAAGTGACATGTTCCAACATCAATGCTCATTTGGTTTCAATTGCACCATGCCATAATTTTGTTAATATCAATTTGGAGTTTATCACAATCTGAGACGTCTTCGATAATTCTATAGATTTTTAAATCATCAGCAAATAGCAAAAATTTAGAGTTAATTTGAGATTTAATGTCAATAACAAATATATTAAAAAGGAAAGGCCCTAAGTGGCTTCCTTGTGGAACACCAGATGTTAAGGAGATCTCACTAGATTGAAAGTGTTTAATTTTAACAAGTTGTATTCTGCTAGTTAGGTAACTACATAACCAGTTATACAGATTGCCTGTAAATCCAATAGTTTTAAGCTTGTTACACAACAATTTATGATTCACAGTGTCAAATGCTTTGGAGAAATCTGTATAAATAGCATCCACCTGTAGTCTCCTTTCCAAAGCATCAGATATGTATTGCGTGAAAAGTAAAAGATTTGTCGAAGTTGATCTACCTGAAAGAAAACCATGTTGCTCTTCAATTAGTACATTGCATAAAGGTGTTTTAATAGAGTCACATATTAGGTATACTCTCTAGTATTTTAGGAATAGAAGAAAGAATGCTTATTGTTCTGTAGTTAGCTATGTTACTCCTGTCACCTTATTTATGAATAGGAACCATTCCTAGATTGTGGAAACTAGATTTCCACAAACTTGGACAAATACCTGAATCAAGTGAATGAGAAAACAGAAAATATAAGGGATGAGTTAGAGTACATCTACATTTTTTTAATAGTATGGGTGGAATTCCATCTGGCCCAGAGCCCTTATAAATGTCTAAATTGGCTAATTTTTCAAATATGATTTCAATAGATACATTACAAGAATTTAAACTCACTGTTTTCTCATACTTTAAGATGGGCTGTATTAAATCATCATCATTTGCTCTGTAAATATTTTGAAAGCATTGCGCAAAGCTATTAACGATATCCGCACCATTATTAAACATTGTGTTTCCAAAAAACATTGTGTTTGGTAGACCATTATTTTTGCGTTTGCTGTTAACAAAATTCCAAAAGTGCTTTACGTTTGAACTAATTCTAGATTGTTTGACTTATATAAATTTTATGACATGACCTGCTTAGTTCTTTGCATTTGGTTCTCAAGGAAGAGAAAAGTAGATAATCGTCCCAAGAATTTGTTTGTTTATATATCTTATGAGCAATTGACACCAAACTGCAATATGGAGTAGAACAGTTCCGTGGCTTCGTTAATATCTCTGAAAATACCTAAAACGTTCTCCCAGGAGATACTAGCAAGATACATATTAAGAGCAACATAGTCTCCTCTCCTAAAATTGAAGGCAAAAATATTATATTGAAGCTCGGGCATATTATCTTTTATAGCTAAAGAAATTGATAACGCAGGATGATAACGATCACAAGGCAATAAATAATCATTAGCAATTTCAACTGTTACATTTTCATTATAATTTGCAAAAACTAGGTCAAGTAAAACTCCGTTGCAATTTGTGATTTGATTGAGCTGAAATAGGTTATGAAATGCAAAAGTATCAACTAAAGTATCAGTAGCAGTGTTACTATTATTACTAAAGACACCTCTTTCCTCATGGCACCATTCGCTGTTTGGCAAATTGTAGTCTCCTGTTAGAATAAACTTGTGTTCAGGAAAATTGTTACAGACAGATTCTATACTAATACAATGATTCTCATAGCACATTAAGGCTGAATTAGGCGGAAGATAAACTGTACCAAATATATAGCATTGATTCAGAGTGCAAACTTCGACAAACAGTTCCTCCAAGTGAACAAGTGATTATAGAATAGACCTCGATGAGTAACATTTTTTAACTGCAATAAAGACACCCCCTCCAATTACTTTAACACTAGTTAATGGAGAGCGGTCCTTTCGATATATATTAAAATATAAAAGTCCCAATTCGTCACAACTGATACCATCACACAACCACGACTCAGCACCAAGCTTAGTTCTAATTCCTCTAATTCCTCTAAGAGATGGAGAAAGTAGTAGGAGAACACGGACTGAGAACACGTAATGAAAGAGTTTCACCTCTTGACTAGTTCAATTTTGCAAAGATAACTAACTCATTATCAAAAACACGTGGTATAATCTCCCAAATCGAAGAATATATACATGGAAAGCACCTAGAGATGACGGTGAAATTATAATAAGAAACCAAATATATTACGTAATAATAAATCAAATATTCCGAAATGCCATAATATCGACTGAAATATATCCAGGAGCAGATATAACAAGTGACCACAATCTACTTCTATACTCTGTTTTTTAACCAGGAGGAGTAAACTAAAAAGACAGATTCACACCCAAGAAAGTTAATAGAAAAGTCACCAAATACATCTTCTTTTTTTGTTGTATATCTCGGCCTTGCGGTAATCGAGTAATCAATATCGGACAACCTTACACGTCAATTCTAACCTAACTGTATGTTTGAATAATATTTTTTTTTTAATTCACTTCCAATATATATTACAATTATTACAATAAAAAAGGACGTTTTTCACATTTGGTCCCATGTATATATATTTAAATATCGGGTGATTCAGTTTTATAGATCTTTTGAGTCGATGGTCCTTAATTTAGAGAATATTTTGATCCAAAGAGTCAATAATGTTACAGATGTAAGTATAGTTTTTCTCAGAAATTTGTCTTTTAATTTGCAAATAGATCTTATATGCAACAAAGCTATGCAAATGCATGTATCAAAAAGTTAGAGAGAGTTCAAAGATTTCTGAAATACTGTTCTTTTAAACTGCGTAGACCATATTCTTATTCTGGTGTGATTAATTTCTTGAATCTAGGTTTTTTTCTTACCAGAAAAATTAACTTTGACTTTAATCATTATTTTTAAGCTTAATAATCCAAACTTCTGAATTGCTTCAGCCAGTTTGTTTTATATATTCCTTCCCATTCACTGCTTTAGAATTGACTTTTTCATGTTTCACATCACAGAATAAATTATGGTTCAAATATAGGTGTGGTCCTACTTTTCATGCATGGTAATCAGTTACCTCATTAGATAGATTTAACTTATGTATCAATATCTTAAGGATCTATTTGAAGCACTAAAATGCAAAACAATAAATTTGTATAAATAAGTGTGTACTTGCAATTTCTTTAATGCTGGATTCTTGTTTAATTTTGACAATGAGTTTGTCCAATTTGTTATCAATAAATAAAATTTACTAAAAAATACTGGATTTCTGTGAGATAATCAACTAATTTAATCTATTATGTTACATTCTAGTATAATTTTGTAGTATTCTTGTGATGATCTACAACAGGAAGAACAAAACCAACTGTATCAATACAATCAAAGTAAAACAAAACATTACTAATGTTCTTTTATTGTGATGAAAACAAAATGAAAATGCTTCTTAACAAGTATACACAAATTTAAAAGATAGTTTTTCTTATTATAATTAGATATAAATATCATACATTTATAAATTTATAAACACTGTAAACTCTATTTATTATATATATATATATATATATATATATATATATATATATATATATATATATATATATATATATATATATATATATATATATATCAGCTAGAAAAATATCACATTAAATACTATTATCGCATATCACCAAGTCCAAGTTATTACAAAAACAACTTAAAGAGTCAGAAATCGATTTATATACTATTTTGTGCATAATATATATTCGGAATGAATGTAAAAATAAAAATTTAATAATTTTATTAGTCTTCCAAAATCTCCCCATTTATGTGTTGGTGAGATTAATGAACAACTACACCATTTTGAATTTCTTGATTTATTTTTTCAGCAAAAACTGAATCTATTTCAGATATTTGAGCAAGAAAGTTTTGTTTTTGGTCAGCAGCCTAATGTATAAACTATTCTTTGAATAATTTCCCCTAAAAAATAACTATGGTAAGACATTCATAATATAGACAATAAATCAATCATCCTATAAACAGTAAGATAAACAATCTATAGTTGTGCTATGTAATATTTGCTGCATTGAATCTGCATATGTAAAGTAAAAATATCCTTTTTTTCCTTTTTTCCCCTTTCCATGTTCTTATATCTGTTAAACCAAAATACTTGACAACATTCCAGTAGAGTATACAAATAAAAACTTAAAACTTAATATTTAATAGTAACAATAATATACCTGATTATAAAAATGAAATCTATAAAATTTTTTCGTTAATTTTACTATATAATTGTAGCTAACCCATATTTACATACCGATATTTGTACTTACTTCAAATTGATTTGCTTAAAGAATTTATGTAATAATAAACGACACATATTTTGGAAGATCTAAACGGTTGTTAATTTCACTTAAAATTTTACTTAAAGTGAGCATTTCATTATTGAAAAAGAAGCTGTGTACTATCTGTCGTATAGATGTTTTAACTCTTTCATTCTATGTTGCAAGAATATAAGGTCGACCTTCAATATTTTTATAGGGCATATATTATAGGACATTTTACTGCTCCAGTCTGCTTATACCTATTATTTAATTGTTCTAAATTCTATTGTTGTAAATAGTTGAATTCGCAACACCTAAAATTAGCACATTACTTTAGTAAGTCTTGATTTTAATAATAACTATTCTGTAAAACTAACCTGCTGCCTGTTTTATTTTTACTACCGTGGCTGTTATTTTTATTCCAGAATTATTAATTTTCATGTTTGTACATGTTTATAGTACATTATTTCTCATTTGATGATAAATGATCCAAATCTACTCGGCGTTTTTAAGGTGGAGAAGAATAATTGCCACTAGTACTTGGCATTGAATCCATATTGTTATCTTAATAACACTAATATGTCGCTAAATAGTTCTGAAAAGAACTGTTTTTTATATAAATGCAAACGAAAAATCTAAAGATGTAAGAAATAACACAGAAAATACAGAAAATTGTCGATATAAATTTTGAATTTTAAAATTTCACAAATGTCATTAGTGTCAATATGTCATAATTTAGTGGAGTAAACTTGCCTGCGCTTCGACCAATTACAAACAAGCATTATGGCGCGGAAAATTTGAATTACTCCTCCTGGTTTAAAAACAGACCATAGCAAACATGAAACTCAATTAAAAACAACTGCCAAAACACCGAGAATCAATCTGAGAAAACCAAAAGAAACTGATATATACCAACAAATCAAAGAACAAGTGGAGAAAGAAGTTCAGGAAGTAGAAAGGCAATAGCAATTGACAGAAACAGATAAATGGAGGAAAGTAAAGGAGATCTTAGGAAATATTACAAAACAAAAACTTTAAGAAGACACATCAAAAATTAAACAATAGATCACACAAGAGATAAAATAACTGATGGCGGAAAAAGGGGCACACAAGATAGATGCAGTCACGCATTCTACAAGAGACGTGAGAAAGGTTTTTTCTCAGCTCGAGGAGGTAACAGGTAGTCTGGATCTCCAAATTAATGAAGAAAAGACGAAATACATTGTAGTAACCAAAAATCCACGGCCAAGAATTAGGCAAAACATCAGAATTAATGATCACAACTTTGAAGTACTAAAGGAGTTTAAATACCTGGGAGCGATAATCACAGCTGATAACCACATAGAAAAAGAGATCTCAGCAAGGATAGCTGCAGGAAATAGAGCATTATAATCCCTTTCAACATTATTAAGATCGAAGCTGCTAAAAATAAAATCTAAATTAACACTGTACAAGTAGATTATTCGCCCAAGTATTACATATGGCAGTGTAACATGGACTTTCAATCAGCGGGAAATCTATAAGCTTCTAGTATTTGAAAGAAAAGTTCTCAGAATAATATTTGGCCCCCAAAGAAATGAATTTACAGGGGATTGGAGAGGACGCCACAATGCTGAATTGGTGACTATGTACGGAACTGAAAACATAGTTAGACATATCAAGGCAAAACGAATAAGATGGGCAGGACAGTAATTTTTGAAAAACCAGATGATAGAAGATCAGTAGGCCGACCAAGAAAAAGATGGAAGGATGATGTTGAAGCCGATTTATCTAGAATTGGGGTACAACAATGGGAAATGGAAGAGCAAGATCGTAGAGGATGGAGGTCGGTAATGGATGAGGCGAAGACTCACCCCGAGTTGCAAAGCCAGTGAAGAAGAAGTTTTATTATGCTATTTGCGATTTAGTTAAATTTTGCAATGGATTGTATATTTTATTTATCTTTTTCTTTTTCTATCTTTGTGATATTGACGATTTATGCAATTTTAGTAAATTTTAAATTTGTATATTGTTATTTTTTTTTTGACTTTTTGTAAGCTTTGTCCATAAAATTGTACAATTTTTAGTGACCAAAGATAAAGACTTCGAAATCGAAAAATAATATTTACTGAACGCTATCACTGATAAGGATAATGCCAAAGAAAATAATGATGAATAAAATGAATTTTTGAAAAAATTTCCTAAAAAGTCACTTGTGAAAGCCACACCTGAATCAAAATCCTATAAAATATCTTCTAATTTTATGAATTTTTAACTTTCTGGCGTAGAGGAATTTTCCGGTCTTTAAATAGACGTTATTTAGCCAATAAATAGGAATTAATGTGTTGGGAAATTAAAACAGCACCTGAATTATCGGTAACTTGAACTTCCTCAATGTATTTCCAGTCAAGGCACACGTTTAGGCTAAATGTATTTGCTAGTGATTAAAAATACCTTTTTGTACTGTTTTTAAATTTATAAGGCGGTTTTTTAAACATAATCATATCATTACAAATATAAATACAATTTATTTAACAAAGGTGTATAGAAAATTGAAAAACCTACCACCAAATTCTTATTAGTCCCTTACAACAATTCCTCCGCCACAATTCATCCACCATTTATACTTGATTTAGCATCAAATTAATTATTTTTAGTCCCTTTTACGAAAAATCAATATTGGGATCGTTTTTCAACACTATAAGAAGCCTTTTATGTTTTTAAAACACTTCTTTACAATTCATTACCTTATTTAGTGTGGTAAAAAATCGATTTCCAATGATAAGTTGTTTATTTCTAATATATAAACAAATTATATTGCTTATAATACAAGAATTGATTATATTCACAAATTTGCATTAAGCTTAAACTATTTTCCAAAAATTATATTTGAAAGATGCTCAATGACGAGCATTAATAAAGAGATTTAAGGATTTTATGGATTATTCTGAAAGCGCCAGATGATTTACTGGTGTCTGTTATAAAATATTGGTAGATAATCAAACTAAACACACTTTGGGGTCATCTTAAATAAGAAGTGGCACAGAAAATGTTTACTAACAGAAAAATTGATAGAGATCACAAGGACTTTATAATTTTGGTCTTTGTTCTTATATTACAAGATATATTTATAGAAGGGATATATAAAATTAAATTAGAAAAAGAAATTAGACACTTATGAAAGGGATTATTAAGTGATGTGGAAATACTGAACAGATGAAAAGAATACTTCGAGCAGCGTCTAACTGAAATACCCACAACAGAATATGAGGAAAAAGAAGAACTAAAGAAAATATAGTTGAAGAACAAACAAAGGAAAGACGGCCTAATGAAAAAGAAATAGTAGAGAAACTTAAGAAAAATAAGAACTCAGGAAAGGATGAAGTAACAGCTGAAATGTTCAAATATGGAGGACCAGTACTAATTAAGCATTTGAAAAAGTTGCTAAAAGAAAAATATGGAAACAAGAACGCATACGCATGGATAAGATATCACAAAAAATAGTAAACGACATAGGGGAATCTTCTTCTTCTTCTTGAAGTCCCTATCCGTTTTAAATGTTGGCGACCATCATTGCAATCTGTATTTTGCAAATTGCTGCTCTGAAAAGATTTGTGGTTGTTGTGTTGAACCACATACGTAGATTTTTCAGCCAGGAAATCATTCGCCTTCCTGGTCTCCGTTTTCCTTCTACTTTTGCTTGTAAAATTAATTGCAGCAACCCATAACTTTCACTGATTCTCATGATGTTACCGAAGTATTCAGTTTTTGCTGTTTTTATTGCGGTTAACAACTCTTTTCCTTCTTGCATTCTTAAAAAACGTTCTGGTTAGTAACATGGTCAGCATAGAATATCTTTCATCATCATCATCATCATTCAGTCCATACTCGTCTACTGCTTAACATAGGCCTCCCGTAGTTCACCCCACAAATTTCTGTCCTGAGCCGTTGCATCCAATTTTGATGTGTCCGTTTCAGGTCATCCGTCCATCTTGTTGGTGGTCGTCCTCTATTCCTAAAGGCATCTTGTCTGGGTCTCCACTCAAGAATGCGTTTTGTCCATCTGCCGTCCTTCGTTCTCGCGACGTGCCCTGCCCAGTTCCATTTTAAGGTTGATATTCTTTTGATTGCGTCGGTTACTCCCGATCTACGGCGCAATTCTGTGTTGGGTATTCGGTCTCTCAGGGTTAATCCCAACATGGACCGTTCCATTGCCCTCTGTGTTGTTCGAATAATGTTTGCGGACGTCTTAGTAAGTGTTAGCGTCTCCGCACCATAGGTTAGAACCGGCAGCATACATTGATCGAAGACTTTTCTCTTCAAGCAGATGGGAAGAGCTGATTGGAAAACATCTCTTAGCTTTCCATAAGCTGCCCATGTCAACCCTATTCTACGTATTAGTTCATTGGTCTGGTTATCTCTACTTAAGCGAATTTTGTGTCCCAGATATTTGTATTCTGATGTTTGTTCTATACTTGTTCCAGATATGTTGATGTTCTCACTCAGAACAAGGTTTGTCATCACTTGTGTTTTTGAGTTATTGATCTTTAAACCCACTTGTGTAGAGGCATGGTAGAGTCTTTCGCACCTTTCGATGGCATGATCTATGCGGTCTGTTATCAGGACTATATCGTCCGCGAACCTGAGGTGACTAAGCTGCTCTCCATTTATGTTTATGCCCTTTTCGTCTAGGTTTGCATGCTTACACATGTATTCCAATAATGTTGTAAACAGTTTTGATGAAATGGTGTCGCCCTGGCGAACTCCACGATGAATGTTGAACTTGTGTGTATCTTCATGGAGTCTGACGCATGCCGTGGCATTATCATAGATATTTTTGATGACAGTGGTGTAGCGGTGATCTATTCGGCACTCTTTTAAAGCTTCTAGCATTTTCTGGTGGTTTACTGTGTCTTTACTGTGTTTTTCTAGGATATCTTTATTATTGATATATTCTCCAATAATTCGAATTCCGGCTTTAACATCTTCTACTGCTTGAAAGATTGGAGATTTCATTGCCGAACTGGGTAGAAAACTAAACAAAGAAGAAACTAAAATAGGAGATTTCGGGTATGTTCAGAAAAATGATAGAGGTGCTACTTTGATTGATGATGAATAAATAAATAAATGATGAAATATCTAGAAGAAAAGTATCTATACGTAATGAACTCCTTTTACAAAAGGAAGCCCCAACGAAAATGGACATAGATCAGCCCTAATGGATCCACAAAAAATGGGATCGACTAGATCCTGTCCACGGAACGATATATCATTAAAGATGTAACAGTTCTTAACAGATTCACAACAGGTAGCGATTGAAGGATGGTCCGAGCAAAAATTAGTATTGAGAGATTAAACCTTCTTCTTCTTCTTACAGTGCCTATCCGTTCCGGATGTTGGCGATCAACATGGCTATCCTAACTTTGCTTGCTTCTATTCTGAATAGCCCGGTTGTCGATGTATTAAACCACTTTCTCAGGTTTTGAAGCCAAGATATTCTTCTTCTCCCTGGTCCTCCCTTTCCAAATACCTTGCCCTGAAGAACGAGTTGCAACAAGCCGTATCTCTGTTCATTCCTCGTAACATGTCCAAGATATTCTAGTTTGCTCTCTTTGATGGTGTTAATAATCTCGCATTCCTTGCCTATCTACGTAGGATATCAACATTAGTCACACGATCCACCCATGAAATTCTTAAAATACGTCTGTAACACCACATCTCGAATGCTTCGAGTATTCTTAAAGAAGCTTCGGAAAGTGTCCAGACCTCTACTCCGTATAATAACGTAGAAAATACATAGCATCTAATGAGAGAGATTTTGGTAGCAAGTGGTAAATCGTGACTTCTGAAAAGAGACTTCATCATTATGAACGCTGATCTCGCTTTTCCTATGCGTTGTTTTATTTCACTGGAGTGATCCCATTGGCTGTTAATGTTGGAACCAAGGTATGTGTAGCTGCCCACTCTGTCAATTGGATGTTGGTTAACCAAAAGCTGTGTATTTAATATTTCGCGAAATAAGATATGTGTACATCCTACTCCCAATGTAGACAAAAAAAAAAGATAATTCTAGATGCAAATTGCAGAGGTGCAAAAATAAGACTCATAAATTTTGCTCCAAATGTGAAGTTCATCTGTGTTTGATGAAGAGTTCTATCGTAAATAAAGTTTTGTATTATTTTGATTCACCAAGACAAAAAACTACTAAAGATTATGAAAATGGCACTTTTACGAATAATATTAGAATTATGACAAATAAAGCGAGTAAAGTAAATAATAAAATTTTTTTCTCAACAAATGACGGATGTATTGGCGACGTGCAAGTACTTGGAGGGGATACGAGAAACGATCGTGCGCGAGTAGCGGAGAAATCTTGCATTTTTTCAGATTTCATAAATTCATATTGTCAATTGTCATATGTCATATTCGTTTGTTTATTTACACCTTCTGTCACTGAAGACAATGGGATTTAGGAAATGCTGTGTTATAAATTGTAAAAATACAACAAAAAATTATCAATTTAAGTTTTATTCGTTTCCAACTTCGAAGCACAAATTAGTACAAAGAGAAAAGTGGATTTATATCATAAAAAAGCATAACCTAAATTATGCATTATTCTTGCGCCTGATTTTAAAGTCAGTTTGAAATAAATAATAAATAAAAGTTCACTTTTAAGTGTAAATTTTAGTTTCATAACACTCACTTAGAGTTCATTTTAACCCAAAAATCAAGTTTAATGCCTAAATTTTATTTTTTTGTTTATGTTTCTGTCCAAAAATTTACAGGGAAAGAATTAATTGTTCAAACCAATATGATGATATATCATGGGCTTAACCTGCTAATTTATGCATTTATGCATTAGCATTATTTATGGTAATTTATTTTTCTTAATTCTTCCACATAATTCTTCCATTCTTTTTTGACATTTGCCACTACTAAAGCTTTTCCATTTGACTCAGTGCTTGGTTGAAAAGTTATTTGGTGATTTACTTTCTCAAATCCAGTTTTTATTATTGCATCCATATTAACAGTAATGCTGTAATTTAATAATATATTTATTTGTATTTACACTACATACAACGTTTACCTTTTAATAACATACCGACATAACCTCAATCTTACTTTTTCTTCTTATTCTTTTTTGGGGCTACGTCCTTGACAGTTATCCGGTAACCTCGATCTAACATGAAAACGCAGTAAATTTTGCTGATTTACGACACCAGGTGTCGCTGTTCCGAACTTGCACGGTTCCAATACTTCAGGGCTACTTATCGTAATGTCTCTCTGGAGGGACAAATTTATTGAAACGGTTAATAATAAAAACTATTGTTCTGATTACGTTAAAATGATAAAACTATGTTGAACAGAAAAGCAGTGACCGTGACAGTATGTAAATCATCAGTATTTATCCTTCAGAATATAGTGCTCAATTTTCGACAAAATACGCTTTAAGAATCGCATCAGTTTTCTTAGGAAACAACTGTACCTAAAAACTGATGCAAGCATCTTAAAAGTCAGAATACAAATAAAAAAGTTATGAATTGTCAAACTTAATCAAACATTTTTAGTGGAGGAATTTTGTACCTGCGTCTGTATGAATTCCTAGGCCAAAATCAGCCACTACACGATAAAATTATATTTATTTTATTACGAAGATATTTAATAAAACCTAGTTCTTTAGTACGAATATCTGGCTTATGAAACAGTTAAATGATATATTGTTAATGACATTACTGGAAGATGTAGATAATTATAAGTCGTAATTTCTGTTCTGTATTATTTTTATTGCCAGTTTTCCTCTGTTCTCCCCGTGCATTGGTGGATCGAAAACTTAAATAGAGAAGTCCTTGATAGTTGTAGTAAAGGTTACCAACTAAATTAAATTAAAAATATATTATTAGAACAAATAGTGTTCGCATCCTGGTATAAATAAGAGAATCACGTGATCGATGCTAGAGATCACGAAAAAATTCAAACAAATGGTCAATCACTCGTCTGATCAATGATTGATGCCGCGATCGCTAGCGGTGAATAACAACGACGAATAATCGCTGAATCAATTTTGTATTCTTAGGTTTATTTAGGTGTAATGGTATTGCTTCCTTTTTATTTACAAATGAGTGGGATGTTTTCGTTATTTGGTTCATTATAGTAATCATTTATGTTGAAACTGTATAATTTATTTATTGTCTCTAATAAGCAGTTTAAAAATAATCATTTAAAAGATTAAGAGTTCAAGATTAAAAATTCAAAACGATTTCTTTAAAAATAAGCCATCTATGATGCGCCTAATACAGGGTGTTTCAAAAAGGTATATCATAATTTAAACCACGCATTCCGGGGACAAAAATAAATTGATTAAATCCAACTTACTTTAGTACAAAAGTGTACACAAAAAAGTTACAGCCCTTTGAAGTTACAAAATAAAAATCAAATCAAATGAATTTTGTGGCGTCATTAGTTTAACACATTATTTTTAAAAATTTTTTGGCTCTTATCATTTTAAAAAAAAAAAGTTTTTATTGAGTTACAGCTCTTTTCATTAACCTTTAAAAAATTACGTGCAACTAAATAAATGGCTTAAATGAATTAACAAGCACAAAAAATGTCTGTAGCTTCTATAAATATGATATTACAATAAATGTTCAAAACGACCCCATTTTCTTCAATACACATTCGGTATCGTTTTAATAAGGAAAACCGAATGCGCTGAAAAATCATATTTTTCTGACAAAATTGAATTGGAGCTTCAATTATTCTAACCCTCAATTGTTGTTCGTCCTCTATTGTTACAGAATACACTTTCTCTTTCATAAACTCCCAAAAGAAAAATTCCATGGGGTTAAGACCTGGACTTCTGGGTGGCCAAGAAATAGGTGCATCACCACCCTTTCCAATCCACTGACCAGGATACTGTCTGCAAAGGTATTCTCAAACTTCTTTACTGTAATGCGGTGAAGCACCATCTTGTAGAAACCACATATTTTACCTTATTGCAATAATCACTTCTTCCAAATACTCTTGTAAATCGTTTGCCAAGAACTGCAAATAATTATCACCATTTAAATTGTTGGGAAGAAATACTGGGCCTATTAGATTAGTATCCACAACATTTACTTTGAAAGTCCTTTGGTGATTAGTCGTTTTTTGGAGTGAGGATTTTCGTAGGCCCAAATGTGTTCGTTATGATGGTTTGTTATTCCATTTCTACTGAAGGTAGCCTTCTAACTCAATCTTTTGTGAAAATTTGAAAAAAATTAAAGAGGATGGTTTTAAGATATGAATTTTTCAAAAAACCGCCTTGTTTCGCATTTTGTGGCTTTACATGACGTCATATGACAATTCTGACACCGAGATCGTATTCAGCGGGAAATTTTACATTGAAAAACATATAGTGGATATTTGTTTATGCATATAGAGCTCGCTGTACTAAAAATATCGGCGAAACACGAAAAAAAATTGATAAAAAGCGTGAAACTTCAATAGCGCACCACGGCCGCCATTTTGATTATTAAGGTCTGAAAATTTGACAATCTTGTTTTTTTGTCTAGTACAACATGTGTGTAAAATTTCAGCTAAATCGGAGTGGGTGACCCCACCGACTTGCGACGATTATTGCTGGAATTACCCGAAGGGTAAACTCGAAAAAAAAAAAAATGGGTCCTGGTAGACGACAAATATCCTGGTTGAAAAATATTCTCCACTTGATCGGGTTAAACACACAGACGCTTTTAAGAAAAGCAGAAAATAGAGACGAATTTGCAATGGTTATAGCCAACCTTCATTAGTGGAGACGGCACTAGAAGAAGATCTCTTTATCTATCTATACTGACAGAAAATGAAAACAAAAAGAAAATAACTGATGTAAGAGTAAGACGTGGACCCGAAATAAACAGCGACCATTATCTGCCGATAGCAATAATAAAATATTAAATAAAAACAACAAAGTAAGACGATAAAATCATACCGATTGAAAACTAAAGTATAATTTACCAAAAAGTCAAACACTTGAGCTAAAACGCTGAACTGGACGCATAGTAATGAACCAAACGAAAACTCCAAGGCTATCGGCACAATCCCGGCATTTTCCGCGTAAAAATCTGACTTTTCCCTAAAGTCGCACCGATTCCCCCTTACCTTACCTTGACACATGGAGAGACGCCGTTTCCACGGCGACGAAAACTCATAAAAGCTCCAACGCCGCGACGTCCCATTCATTCAGTCGATCACATCCGAAGTTCTCGCTCCCAGTCTTACCGAAGTTTCTCACCCCAGCCACAGGTTGGTGCATCCGCGACGATTTTGTCTGTGCATTTAAAGTTTCAAAACTGTTGAAAACCCTGTTTTGTGCAGTGCCCAGAGGGTACATCGCCCAGATTGTGGACGTGA
Source organism: Diabrotica balteata (assembly GCA_918026665.1). Classification (NCBI taxonomy): domain Eukaryota; kingdom Metazoa; phylum Arthropoda; class Insecta; order Coleoptera; family Chrysomelidae; genus Diabrotica; species Diabrotica balteata. Next base: position 2,555,338 of record OU898280.1, read on the forward strand.
GTACTCGTGTGTTAGTGTTTTTATCAATTTACTTTCTGTGACGACAAATTTGGTAGGGCCAGATCAAAGAGAGCAACTTTTCTTGGTTAAAAATTGTGTGCCATCACTTTCACTATAAAAAAACATATAATTAAAGGTCCGACGGTAAAATGAAGAGTGTTAATTTATTAAAACTTTTTTAACGAATAGTTAAAATGTCAAATTAATTGTTAATCTGTTATTTAATTTATAAAGAAACTATATCATGTCAAAATTTAACAAATTATATTCAATAATTTTATTTATTCATTCATTCATTGTCCTGTCGTTTATTTTGGATCAATATTATACAATTATTTCATCATTAATTAAAAAAAATTATCTTTATTTATAGAAATATAAAAAATTGTTATTCAAAATTTAACTATGGACAAAAAAATTAAAAACACTTACTACTCAAGTCTGTTTATAGCATTATATGCCAAATATTTAACACATTCTATAAAATATAACAAGTCAAAAGTGGGACAAATCCAGAAAAGTTGCATCTCTAGAGACTACCAACATAAATACTGTAATACTGGATGAATTTCAAGTTTCTCTAAATATTTTTGTCAATTTTTTAATTAATTTTCTAATGTTTCATAGAGGACATAACTATTTATTGTTTTTTTTAATATCTAGGTTTTTTTTCCTTGTGAATTGTTTGGGTATATTTCAAAATATTTTAATATTATAACACTCTACGTTTTGTAAGACTTACATCATTTTTCACGATAATAGTTTTTGACAGACACATCAATATAAATAAACTTCACATTCAATATAATTACAAATATATTACAAATGTACGATAACAAAATGGAGAAGATATACAATGTTTTTGTCCTCTTTACTACATCTTTACTTCTAAATTGTTTAAATTGTCGCACCATCTTTTTCTTGGTCTGCCAATACTTATTCGTCCATTTGGTGACTTGTGCTATTCCTACTATCCCATCATCCACCATTCTACTAAAGTGTTTATTCCACTCCTGTTTCCTTTTTGTCATCCATCCATTTATGTCTTCTATATTGCATGCTTTTCTTATGTTTTCGCTCGTTTTAGATGTGTCAGGTCTTGTCTTCGCTGTGTATGAATATAGGTCTAATTGCTGCTTTATAGATTCTTGTTTTTGTGTCTTGTCTTAGGTGTTTGTTCTTCCATATTGTGTCATTAAGAGATCTCGCCGCTTTACTTGCTTTTAAGCTTGGTTGTCGTACTTCTTCTTCAACATCTCCGTAACTAGTTATATCTATTCCCAGATATCTAAACCTTGCTTCCTGCTTTATTATTTTCCCATCAATTTAGATTTTACATTGTAGTGGGTATTTAGATGTTGTTATACATTTGGCTTTTTCTACTGATAGTATCATATTGTATTTCTTGGCTGTGGTATTTAAGATAGGTATGTGTTAATGTTTGGAGCTCGTCTTCTGTCTCGGCAATTAATGCGGCGTCGTCTGCATCACATAGTATTTGGATTTCTTTATTTCCCATTCTGTAACCATGACCTTTACCTACTGCCTGTATTATTTCGTCCGTTATTATATTAAGGAGAAGTCATCTTAACGTGTCACCCTCTCCGACTCCACTTTGTGCTAGTATACCCTGTGTTTTCCATTTATCTTTGCCTGTATTCGATTATGTAAGTAGATTTTTTCGATGGTTTGTATAATATTGATTGGTATGTTTCTTTTATACAGTAGGTGTAAGACGTCCTCGACTTGGATACAACATACACTACAACTACAACATATTTCACCTTCCACTTATACAAATATACCTTTTATACAAAATAAATTAAAAATTCAAATAAGGCAATAAAATTTTTTATTCTATTTAGGTCTTCCAATTGTATGTAACTATTATGAACAAAAATTTCTTTTTTTTTTGTTCTTTTTGTTTAAGAAAAGTATGTGAAAGTCACTTTCCTGTCAAAAATCAGCGTCATTTGAGACCAAATAAGTTAATTATAGGTAGCAAATATGTTAAACAAACATTTGAAAATATGCTTCGGTCTCCATAACAACACATTAATCACAGTTTTTAAATTCCCACATTTTTATTTCAAAAATTATTAATATCTGTCATAATGTCGCCAGTCAGTGGCGTCGTCAGACAGGGATCAAATTCATTACGAAATTATCTGTTTAATTTTTTTAATTTCATTGATTTATCTTAGCATTCTCGTAATATTCTTTTGGTGTTTTTTCTTATTTTAAACTGTTTAACATTCAGCTCCATACATAATAGATAGTCTTGTGATAGTTTATAAAATATTTCTTTCAGTTTTATTTTAATTTTTCTTTCACACAACATATCACTTGCCTCCTTTCATTTCATCTATTCCACGTTAACTCTACTGCATGCATTTCCGTCTAATCATATAGTACTGAATGAATATGCCTTCTTTCTTTTCACTTCTGTTCGAAGTTTTTTCATTGCCAATTCAATTGTTAACTCTTTCAGACCAAAATTTTCTAGAATTGCAATAACTGTTTCGAAGAATGGTGGCATAGAGAGTATCAAGTTATATACTACATCTTCGTCCCTGATTTCCACTCCCGTTGCTTTCAATTGTCTTGTTACATCATCGAACTTACTAAAAAACTGCTCCAGATCATCGACCTCTTTTAATTTCGTAGATTTTAATTTCTTTCTCAAAATCATTTGTCCAAGTAGTCCTCTTTTTTCATATCGCTCTTGCAAAGCATACCACATGATATAAGCTGTTGATTTATTTCGAATAACCTTTAATTGATTGTCATCTATATATTGAACAATTATTAATCTACAAGCTCTTTCTGTTTCGCTACTAACTTTTGTGACTCATCTGTACAATTATTCTCATTGAACTCCACAGTAATCCGTTGTTCAACTTCTTTTCTTCCAAAATAACTTTAATTCTATATTTCCATGCAGAATAATTGACCTTATTCAAAAATTCAATATTAAATGTATTCTTTATTGTATTTGCTATATTTTATTTCTACAGAGTTTTCTGGGCCTATAACCTGTCATATTGCAGATTAAAACTCTCAAACTCTTTGTTCCTTAGTTTTATTTTATACTCAAGATCAATACATACTACTTAGACATTACATATTTCTATAACATGTTCTTCAGCACCATAGCCTATACTTCTTAACCTCCATTTCTAACCATCTGCCATTCTGATTCACTCAATGACACAAAATCACAAACAGGATTAAGCAAAAAATATTACACTTTACAAGAGAAACTGAAAGTAAAACATGAGAACATGTATTCTTCGAATAAGACTAAACGACAAGTAGTAAAACAAAATTTAGAAACACTTAAGCAAAAGTGAAGACGAAAGACGATCAAAGAGAAAACCCAGAACCAGCAAACAGAAAGATGAAGGGATATTATAAAAGCGGGCATCATTAATTTGATACATAGAACGTTAGAGAGCAATTTAAAACAATTAAAATGAATTTGGTGTTGCATATACATAAGAATACAAGTTTACTAAATCCTTTTTTTTTACATGTTTTTCTTTGTATAAGGAAAAAGTGTTCGAATCATCAATTAATGCATAATTTTTTGGATTACGTATCCCGCTGAAGAGCTATATGCGTACGCCAATGATCTTTGTTTAATGACCCATCAGCGGCCAGGTCCATCTTTCCAAAAATTATTTCGAGAGCGTTTGGCACCCACTTGCGCTGGCAGCAAATAAAAATCAGGCGCCACGGATTCTTTTGTCGCTTTTTTGGACTTTTTTTAGACCTCATCATGTGCGAGTTTCGACGGCAACAGCTTTAGGCCATCGCGTAAGATTTGTTTTCCTTAAACGCCGGGGAATTCGGGAGATTTGTCATCTAGAAGAATGTCAACAAATGTTCTGCTGGTCGTGTTTGTTTTGAAGTTCTTCCGGTGTACCGGTCGTCTTTTGTGGGTGATTTTGAAGTCATCGGGATCGTTGAGTGAGCTTTTGACGTTTTGTTCTAAAATTGTCAACCTCTTTATCCATTCACGTTAGATTTATGTCATTTATTCACAAGAGTATTATTTCTGTGCAATATCACAAACATTCATGCACTATGCAACAAAAATTTAGATATAGAATCGATTGTAGAGATGTTACGAAATAAAATATGATATACAAAAGTCTACTGACAGTATAAATATATAAAAATTGCTTAAAAGTCTTGAGTATATGACACAAAATCCAGCAAAAATCAAAAATTCAAACTTGGATTTAAATAAAAGTAAAATACAATCTACAGATTTGGTTCAAATATCTACATCATCCTAATTATTATTCCTCCTTCCAAAACTAACACAATGAACCTAATTTCGAGGAACAATTTAAAAATCTCAATGGTTTACTAACAGCGGTCATTAAGTTTTTATATCAGCATTCCTACTGGATGACTAACACCCAAATACACTCCAGAAAAACAGAATTATTGATTTTAAAATAGTTCGCAAAGCATACCAGTTTGGTAACTCCCACGTTGTTCTTTCATTGATAAATTTGCTTTGAAACTGGCAGTCATAAAGAAATTTAGTTTTTTGAAATTACATTTACAAATAAATGTTGTAATTAAAATTATATATTTAGGAATGGTTAAGAAACTTAACCTTCAGATTACGAATATAATTTTACCTACAGTACATTTAACCAACTTATACCTCTAAACGATTAGCGGAATTCCTGCCACTTTCACTAAAACAAAGTCATTTTCAGATAAGTCATATTTTTTTGGACATTTAATAATTCTTCTTCTCTAGTTACCAAGTCCTCAAATGTACCTCCATCACTTGAACTTGATTCACTATCATACTTAGCAACTCTCTTTGGTACATTTTGTATATCTTTTGTCGCTATTTGCTTTGTTACTGCCTGCACTTTCTCAAATGATACCTTCTATTGAGTCTTTCCCTTTTTGAGCGCAGCTATATTATCTTTCTCTGGAGTGTCGTTAAGTATTCGTGACTTTCCTCTTGCTATTCCTAACTTTCTTTTTGCGAACAGGTGCCTTTAGATAGAGTCGCAACATTTCAGGTGTAATAGAAAATAGAACTTCCTGAAGTTCCTGCTTGACGAATATTTGAGGTAGAAAGAGTAGAAACTTCCATTTCATTAACTGTAGTTTTAGTTTGTTCCCCGTCCTGTCCAATATTGACTTGCTCGCGACTGTCAGTAAGCTGGTTTAAACGACGATCAGTTACATACGAAGACAGAAACTCATTATCTTCAAAAATATTTTCATTGCCGGTATAGAGACCGCATACCTCAAATTCCTTCTGAATATTAGATGTAGTAAATTCTTTTGGAAATGCCTTACCTGCAAGTTCAGCTATATCGTAAATCGCACTCGCTACAGGCGGTATTATAGTAGGTTTTCATCGGTCCAAAAATTGTTCGATCGCGCGGTTGCATTTTGTGGCTGGTGTGGGGATGAAACATTATTGGTAGGATGCCATTCTTCTTGCATAAATTAATGGCACTTACATTCACCTGGCTATCGGGATTATCCAAAAATAATATAACTGGATTTTCAACTTTTGGTTTTACATGATTTTTAAAGTGTTGCAGGTATTCCAAAAACAATGTTTCGTTTGGGCAGCCTGACGGATTTGTACCTCCTATAGTTCCACCCGGACAACCTTTTAGCATATAAGGCTTAAAATTAACCCTCGGAAATATCATCCTTGGCGGAATCCGATTGCATTTATTGAGGCTATCAAGGTTACATTTCGACTCCACTTGTCATTTGACCTAATTGTTTTATTCCCTTAGGTCCTTATAAATCAAACAAAAGTCTGCAGTGGGCAAGAAAGAAAGTCAACTGATCCGAGGTACAAACCGGAATGTTTTGTTTGTAATTTGAGTAAATTGAGTTTTAAAATCTCGCTTTTGAAAAAAAGTCCATGTAAAAATTGTAATTGGCACAATTACTTGAAGTCACTGTGTAATAAAATAAAGTTAATCAACTAATTTACATAAATGATAAAAAAAGCACAAATTTTAATATTAAAGCAAATAAAAAACGAATAAATTAAAGGCATTAACAATTATGTAACGTTTAGAACGCAGTTTTTTAGAAGAGAACTCACTTAAGTTTAAAAACTTTTTACGTCTAAAAAACTCTTCCATACCAAACCTAATTGATATTAAATCTCCTTTCTCTTTCATCGGTTTTCCATTGAAAAGTAATTGGTATTGTCATTAAAAAGTCTCAAAGGGAGCCTTCATAAATCAACCCTCGACCTGCTCCAACAGAAACACATTTGAACCTTCCATGAATTATAACAAATTTATTAATTTTCGCGGAATTCTTTCATATAGCTTCATGGTAATTAGGCTGATTGATAAGTGGAGCACAGAAAACAGGTGCAATTAATAAAGCGATATCATATTACGCAATAAAACAGATATATTTTCCGAGAAGGGAATGTTTATCGCTAAGGTCAAATTTAGATAATTCCAGGAAGTTACGTGGTGCTAAAAAAGTACAGATTTTATTAGTAATTAATTAGCCTGCTGTTTTAATTAGATTAATCTGTTTAATCTGACTGGTTTGGAAGTGTGGTCTTATGAAGTGTAATGTGTCATCTGAGGTCGTAAATGATAGCTGGTATTATAGAATTTATGTTTTGGAATCTGAGGATGAGAAATTTTAAAAGACACAATTTGATTCTTTTGTAATGGAATTTTTATTCACTTAAAATTTGCAACGAACCAAAATATTAGTGGGAACAGCTAATCTAACTATTGCAACTTGACCACACCTTCTCCACTCTTGCAGTGTTTTTATCAGACGATCAGATTCCTGTACCTCTTAAAAGGGATACCTCTGATTCCATAATAATTTTATTTTTTGGAGCAAACTCTCATGTGAAACGCAATCAAATACCTTAGCGCGGCCAATAAAATTAAAATAACGATGATCATTTCCAACCTCTGATAGGAGAAGGAACCTGAAGAAGAAGAAGTACTTTTTTGAGTATTTTACTACTTCTGGAAATATTCCAGTTGATAGAATTAAGTTAATAAGATGAGTGAATGAAAACTATTTGGTAAGTTTCTTTTAAAATTTTGCTATTAATTTCGTGAATAGGTTTATTATTGGAATTACTAATAAAACAGTAAGCTGACATTTTAGCAATTCAATTGGCGATTATATTCAAATTTTGTTCTGCTGATTGTGCTTTGCTATCTGTTTGTTAAAGGTTCCATCACATGTGGTGACTATTAAAAGTGATTAAATAAAATAAGAAAAATATTGGACGCAAAATTAGCGAAAATTTTATTTCAAAATTATTTGTACATTTCTGTATTACTTTTATCTCTATATTACTTTTATCTATCATCAAAATAATTAATTATAAACATGTAACGGTTGTCGAAACACAACTAAAAAATAATAAACCGTATCGGAAGCAGAATTATCTCTTTATCAGTCCTGTATCACGTGCAATTCAAGTGTCTAATATCTACTTTAATGAAAGCTCTGAACAAAGGGCACAGCACTATAGTTCAGTGGACATTTTTGATCCCTGCTTCACATTGATTGTTTGTAAATGGATAATAAACCGCATCACGTTCCCACCACGTGACGGAATAATGAATGGGGGTTTACCAAATGTTTACAGGAATAATTTTAGATGTTGTTTTTGGATGTAAGTAAAAAACAAATAGAATGGCCGTGCGGTTATCGGTGGTCTCAGGTGTTAGTGTTGTTAAATCATAATTGTTTAATTCAAAAACACGAACAGGTTATTTTTAGAACCGTCAGGTTATATTAATGACGTAGATGATATGATTTTTACGTTAAATATTTTGCAATTTTGAGATCAGATGAATGTACAATGAAATTCAAAGCTGACAGGTACTGGCCCTGTTAACTATGGCACTATATTATTAAAAATGGTACATAACACATTCCTAGAGATGTACTTTTGAATGAAAACGGTTTTTGTCATAAGAAAACCAACGAACAGATACAAATTAATGAAGAGCAAAATTATGAAGTTAAAAAAGACTGTAGAAGTATAAAAGAAGATACTCATCATCATAATCATCATCAACTAGCCTTTAACGTCCACTGCTGAACATAAGCCTTTCGCATGCTTGTATTTCTGTTAGCTTGTATTCGGGGTCTCCATTCCAAAATTCTTTTTGTCCACCGGTCATCAACTGATCTTGCTACATGACCTACCCAGTTTGACTTTGCCCAAAAGAAGGTAATAGTGATGATGAAATAGAAGAATATGAGAGTACAAGTAAACAAAACGGAGAAAATGTAATTTTAAGTGAAGATATGGCTTTTGATACCATGTCTTTTATAGAAAGGGTTCCAGAGACACTAGAAGAATTAGAAGGTACACAAGATAAGAATTTATTCATAAAAAATGGAGAGAGAAATAAAATCAATTGAGAAAAATAACACATGGACAGAAGTGGAGAAAATACCAGAAAAGATAGAGATTTTGAACACAAAGTGGGTATTTGCAAGTAAACCATTGGAAGACAAGGAAGAAAATAGGTATAAGGCAAGACTAGTTGTCAGATGTTTTGCACAAAGGGAGAGTTTTGATTATGAAGATTTGTACTTACCAGTGGCAAAAATAATTACAATTAGAATTAAAATTGACTTCTGACAGTTGGAAATCATTATAAATACCGTAAAATAGGGTTACTTTGAATCATAGTTTTTAGTTTCATTTGCTCAGAGCGGATATAACGTTACTCGAAAGAAGATCTGAACTTTTTATTTTAAATATCTATTCAACAGGTCGTAATATAGCTCTTATTATAACTGTTTTTTAGTTATATTGCATAATTAAGATATTATCATAATTTTATTAGTGGTGCAAAGTATACCCTAGAAGAGTCATACTTAGCACCACTTGATATTTTAATAATATTTGGCTACGAAATGCTTGCTGCTGCTTAGTAATCCATCTGATTTTAAATTTTGCACCATTTAAATGCAAAAAAATGTTGGTTGACCCAGGTTTTTAAATATAAACCTATCTACATTTATGAAAGAAGCCTAACGGGAAAGAACATTACTACATTTTAAATAAACAAACTTTATTATAAGTAAAATAGTGTATCCAATCCCACCACAATTTGTCGCATTCTGGAAATTTTCTTCTTAACGATTTTGACATGGCGTTGATCATCGCTTCATCATTTTCTATTGCTGTTATGACTCCAGGGTAAACATGATCTTCATAAACAAATAAAACGTACTCACCAATATTTTTTTAACATGATCTAATGCAGTTTTTAACTTTTTCGGCAATATTTGTTTCAAGAGAACCTGAGGCGAGTTTTTCATTAAATTCGCTTTCTCCTTCCATCTCTTGCAGCTCATTTATTTCATCATCTGATGAATCCCTACCTTGTGGAAAGTAGTCATCCAAAGCAATATCGTTCTCTGAATCATCTACGACTTTTGGCACAACAGTTTAATGAAGTGTGGAAGTGGAAGTAGATGATTCAGTTATATCTTCTAAACTAATTTCAGAATAGGCAATAATTTGTCCTCCTGGAACATTTATTTTCTTTTTCTTCCCACGTGTCTTAAACTGGAGGGCTTTCTTTCTTTTATCTTCTAAATATCGACTGAATGTGTTTTCGATATCTGACAAACTTGCTTTATTATTATTTATTATATGACTATCAGTTATCACACTATATTACTGAGTTGTTTTTAACCGCTCCAAAGCCAAAGCCTAACAATGAATGGGTTACCAAAGATCAGAGGCTGATTACTATCTGTACACAAAAGTTGTGGATGAAGAATGGACAGATTATGTATTTATTAATATATGTAGATGATATTGTAATAACAGGACCAGATTAGAACAGAATTGTGGTAAACAAGAAAATGTTAAGTAAAGAATTAGAAATTTAAGATAAAAGCATTAAAAATCTTTTTTGGATTGGGAATAGATTGTGATAAAGAAAATGGTATTTTAATTTTAAACCAAAGGAGATACTTAACAGGAATACTTCAAAATTCAATTTTGAAAATTGTACAGAATCTTTTGCACATAATTAAGGAAAGTATTAAGAGAGGGTGTAAAGTATAATACTTCTCTTAATCCTTTTTGTAATGTTCTGTGTCATTGAGTGAATCAGAATGATAGATAATTAGAAATAGAGGTGAAGATGTATAGGTTATGATGCTGAAGCACATGATAAAATATGCAATCTCTAAGTAGTATGTATTGATATTAAATATAAAATAAGCTAAAGAACAAAGAGTTTGGGAGTTTTAATTTACAATCAGACAACAAAAACATTCTAATTTTTCAATATTTTCAGGCAATGACTTGTCAATAAACAAATTAGGCTTTTTAGATGACCGACACCGAATATTATGTGTATTAAAATGTTCATAGACGTAAAACAACATTTTTAGATGAAATTTTTAGCTCTTCGAGACAAAAAAAACGTAACCTAGTCTACAGTTAAATTAGTGGAGGCACTTTGTCCAGATCGTTACTCTCTTTAAGCACTATGACCCTATTAATTAACGGAAAATTTTCCGCAATTATCTCGACTAGTAAATAACCAATCAATTCTGGCTCGAGTGCCTGAATCTATTAATGAGGATTTAATACACAGCAACAACAGAGAGGGAGAGACAAAAGAGCAACGCCATTAGGTAAAAATTTTCCGTGTTTTAACATTAAGTGATCGTAAATCTATCGAAAATCCTATAATCCGAAGAGAGTGAAACCGCGACGCTGTCGAATCGACGGCGCCGGGATGCCTGCCTATACGAAAATAGACGCTTCTGGTTTCGGGCTGGAATGGAATTCCTCTGGAAATGATTGCGACGTTGTCACACCATTTTTGAAATGAACAGTTAGTAACTGAAATATGCAGTTTTGTTTTTATGATGTAGAAAATCAGTATCTTAAATTTTTGGTACTATACTTTGTCTTTTATTAACTAGACCATCAAAGACAATTGATAATATGTACAGTTGATATGTACAATTTTGTTGTCAGGCCATGGAGTTGGGATGTCTACATTGTAAAATGGCGTGTACCCTATCCTTGATGCTATAACATGCTGGACGAAGTATACAGCCTGTAGTCAACATCCCGAAATATGAGTAGGAACACAAAGTTCAGCAATACTCATACTCTTCAGAAGGGCCTTCACATTTTACTTTTTCTGAACTAGTCTTGAGTGAAATGTCTTTAATCTTTTCTATCAGCCTCTCTTGGCTAACTCTTGTTTCTTTCGACCCCGAGTGGCTATTAGGTTTCCAAGGGCAGACGGGTCACTATATTTTTTTCTTCAACATACTCTCCTACAAACGAAGTGAGGGTAGCCAGACATGGCGATAGGTTGGACAGTGGCAGCTGGCTTTTCCAAAACTGATCACGCGGCGAAAATGATAGCCACAGAAACGGCACACATACATCGGTGCAGAACGCATTGGGAAACCACTGCAATATTTCCTCAAGAAAATTTCTTCCCATATCGATGACAATTTTAGTACCAGCTGCCAAGGTGTGACCAGGCACTTGGCAGAAATTGTGCGACTGAATCCAAATTTTTACTCAATTTAAGAAAATGATAAAATGATTGATACATGGAACGTATAGATAGGGCAAAAATGCACATTAAAACAAACATGTTCACCTAAATGCTCATTTTTAAAGAGTTTTTTTGGATTTTATCTGCTCTTTAGTAAGTAATAAATAATCAATAAGATGGAACTGGAACTTCAAATCCATGGAGTTAGTATTGAACAAGTGATGGAAATAAAGTACCTAGGGATTATTCTGTCCACTATGGAGACGTTGAAAAAGAAGTAAGCAATCAAAACAAACAAAAGTAAAATTGCTGGTTTTACAAAACACTTTTAATAATCAACTCTACAAAGTCTTTGTGTTGAATAAAACTTGGCAACTCTGTGAAAATTCTGAAATACGATGAAACAGAAAGTGCCATGTGCTCGGATTAACCTCCCAGTTGAATTAAATTAAATGCGGAAGTAAAACGATGTATTTCCTTATTTTTGTCCTTATTATAAGTGTCATTTACAATGACAGACTTTTCATTACCCTGTTGAGAGAAAACCGCTGAAGTTTTGACAAAATTCTGGAGATTTCCTTGTTCTTAAATAACGCAATATTACTTTTATCCGTCAGTGTCGTTGAAAAACAAATTGAAATTGTTTTGGTAATGCTTTCGAAGAAGCACTGGTATGAAAAACTAAAAAAATCAGAAGTATACAAGTGAATACTATAAATAGTTTGTTTTAAAATCAACATTTTTTACCAAACATCTGTGAATGACTTTAATGTGCTTATGTAAGACAAAAACAACCATTCAACCCATAAATTACGATTTGGTGTTCATTATTTTAGTCTGGACCAAGTGAAAAACAGCTCAATAAAAATGTTGTTCTAGTTTTTAACACACGACTATTGGAAATTAGCATTTGCAGCGTCTGTATTGAAGTTTATTTTATTTATGGCCGATATTAACCCTAATTTGAGTGACCAAATTCCAAAAATTTTTGGCAGGTATTGGAAAATATACTTCAAAAGAAAATTCGGTTTAATCATAAAAATTGCGAACATAAAATATGGTTTCATCAATTAATATGTTCAAATAATGGTTTTATTTGAATTACGATACAAAAGGTACTCCCTCGATCAACTAGGCAAGATGCCCTTACTCCCAGAATTAATTTTTAAATTTTTTTTACATTCTATGTGAATAAATATATCGCTCAGCACAATTTTAGCTTGTCAGCTTTCCCTTCAATCTCCTACCTCCAAAAATATCAATTTTTTGTTTTTATTTTGTTTTAAGTGGGGTAAAATCAATCATTTAAAAATTTCAAAAGATTCGCATATATCAGGATTTTAGCAGGGGTTAGTTATCTAGAACACGCCGCCCTTTCTTTATCAAATTCAATACTATGTCGCTACTTACTCTGTTAATATTTCAAGTTCTAACTGAAATTCACAGAAACCGTGCCCATTTAATAAAGTAGTGTGGTTTCCACGTTCAAAATACGTGAATCTGTCACTACCTACGAACAAATCGCTGTAGATTACGTCTTTCAGATAAAAATTGCCTTAGTTATACTTATTACAATATTTTACCAAAAAGTATTGAACAGCTAAGCTGTAATACTTTCGATCCAGTTATAAAAAAATATCTTCAAAAGCATTGTTTTTACTGCTCAGAAGAATATATGACTACTCTACTCTATACAAAAGGGCTTTCAATAATAATTAAAAAAACAGATTCTATGTACGCACTTTACATTATAGACCATAATGATTCTTTTAATGACCAATTTTAAATTCTCCATATCCAAAATATCTTTATTAGAATCTATGGAAATTCATCAATTAAAAAATAAATATATAATTCTGAATGTCAAATTTGAGACAAACAGGTATCCCTTTCTCAACTTATTCAGTTAAAGACTTTTAAGTGTCGTAGCATAGTAAAAATACATCACTTGAGAAAATCACTCCACCGGAACAACTGTAGTGAAAATAAATTATAATAAATTTTTGGAAAGTGCAGGAAATAAAAGTTTTTAGGAGTGTATTCTTAGATAAAACGAACTTCCATCAAGTAACAGTCGAATCCATTCACTTATAACAATATTAGCATAAATGTTTTTGTTTCCACTCCATTTATTGTTGTTATTATTTTCAGAAAATGAAGACAGACGACAAAAATACAACGCCAAAACTGCGGATTGCTGTCATCGGCAAATCTAACGTTGGAAAGTCAGGTAAGCAGTCAATAAGAATTTAAAATTATTAATTAAAGTAAATTGTCATTGATTGATTGTTGGCTCTCTCTAGAGAATTTTTTTTATGGAGAGACTTTAGAAAATTATTTTTGTCTCTAGAAAATTCTAGAGAGAACATTTGTATCTTTAGAGAAAGAATATATGAAGAGACAGAGGCAGAAAAAACTTACACATCCAGGTAATAAGGGTGGTAAACATTAAACACTATGATGTAAATGATTTCTCCAACTGGTTATTCAGAGTAAAATTATTACTAAAACAAGCTGATGTCTTAGTTGTACTATCATAAGATAAATCTGCAGATGATGCCGCTCTAGTAATTAGTATAGTATATTGTTAAATAAAGATGTAAACATCTACCAGAAGCACAAATCACAGCTGTTGGACGTAGTATGTTAACGCAGAGAAAAATGGGTCATTCTGCAAAGTATCCTGTATAACTGGTATTTGTGAAATCTGTGTAAATGGAAAATAATCATGTTTTAAAATGGCTTCTATATTGGATGTTACACATCATTTTATTGGAGATTGTTTGGAAAAAGAGCATTGCTTTAAAATATGTACCATTACATTTTTACATATTTTTTAGTTTCTTTCCCAAAAAGCATGTCTAGATATAGTCCTTTAGGAAAGCCTCAACATTGCATTTAGCAATAAACTCAAAAATTATCACCAAATTGAACCTACTTGGACAATAATTAGTTTTTTTAATGTACAAAATTCTCTACCAAAATGATAACTAGATAAGAAAATGTTAATGCTCAAGACAGAAAATAACTTTATTATTCAATTTTACACCTATCTTATTCATACAGAATGTAATTTTTTATACGATGTAATTGATGGTGTTGTTATTCATAGTTTATAAATAGGAACTTTTTCATTTATCAATTATCTGCTCCAGATAAGCATTATCAAACTTTTCACTACAATAACCGAAGCTAAACACATAATGAGATCATTTTCTGTAAAATGTACGATGATAACACCCACGCAAGCAGACATATCACTTGTTCGATTAGAAGAGTCGAGAAAAAAATTAAATTTCAAAGTTTTTAGACGGGTTTTTCGTTAAAAAACAAATAAAAAATCTATTGGATACGCTTTTAACGTTTGTTTTGACTGATTCAAGGCATCGTTTTGAGAAAACTAAGCTTATATATATTGTAATGTATTGTTTTAAAAAACGAGATAAATAAACACTTTTTGTGAACCAAACAGATGTTTTAAACTGCTCAAATAAGTTACTGTTGAATAATAAGGTCATATATCAGCGAATAAAGAAACAAACTATATTATTCAGTATAAAAACAAAAATTGCATTATAAATTGTTTTCAAGTTTAAAATAACAATTGCCTGGTATTTAGACGTACAGGGTGTTTCAAAAAGGTATCTTTTTCTTCTTCTTAGTCGTTAACCTGATGCAGGTATCGTGATATCATAAAGCTATTAGCTAAATTTCGCAATGTTCCTCCACGTTTTTCTATCTTCTGCCATTCTAGCACATTCTGACAATGGAGCGCCAATGGTAGCAACAATATGGCCCGTGTATCGTGTGGGAGATCTACCTCTATTTCTTTTGCCGTCTACTTTTCCCTGGATGGTAAGTTAGTAATCTAAATAGTTCACTTGTTGAATAAAAGCATTCTGTTTCTACATTTTACAATTTGAAGCAAGTATTGCCTTCACACACGTTCTGAATGCCATTTAATATCTGGGAAATCAGGAAGATCTTGTTCGCTCGGCCCAACATATTTGGTAGTAACATTATAGCCATCAATTACTAGACAATAGCTTTCTTCCTACTCAAGTAAAAGTAAAACAAACAGTTGATGACTTCATTTTGGACGAAGAAAGGCAATTTTTGAATCCTCCAATCAATTTAGTTTTATGCTTAAATACTTCACTCAAAGATTTTCTGCAAATGCCTTTGATTATTATTGTTTGATGGTAAAATTGAGGCTATTAAGTTGACCATGAAAAAATTGTAGTTTTTATCATGCTGCTGTCAAGTCACTAAATCTTCTATAAATATGATATTAAATGAAAAGCGAATGCGCTGAAAAATCAAATTTTCTGACGAAATTGATTTGCAGCTTCAATTATTCTAATCCTCAATTGTTGTTCGTTCTCTATTGTTACAAAATGCACTTTCTCTTTCATAAACCCCCAAAAGCAATAGTCCATGGGGTTAAGACCTGGACTTCTGGGTGGCCAAGAATGCGGTGGAGCGCCATCTTGTAAAACCCACATATTTTGAGCAACAAACTGCAAATAATTATCACCATTTAAATTGTTAGGAAGACATACTGGGCCTATTAGATTGTTATCCACAATTTCTTCCCAAAAATTAACTTTGAAAGTCCTTTGGTCATGAGTCGTTTTATTGACGTGAGGATTTTCGTCGGCCCAAATGTGCTCGTTATGATGGTTTGTTATTCCTTTCCTATTGAAGGTAATCTCGTCGGTAAAACAAAATATTTATTACTATTTATAACTGGGAATAAGCCACAATTAAAGATAAAAATACGTTTATTGACGTTTCAATTTCCAATTCGGGTATTTGAAACGTCAATAAACGTATTTTTATCTTTAATTTTGGCTTATTCCCAGTTATAAATAGTAATTAATTTACAATGCCACAAGAAAATAGCTTCAGAACAAAATATTTCTAATAAAATTAACATTTCGACTGTTTTTCATTAACAACCAATTGCAAAATCCAATCCTTTTTAGAATAATCTTCAACCAATAACTCTTGAACCGTTATTAAGTGATAGGGTTTAAGCAGCTGATCCTTCAAACGCCTCAAAACCCTTACGTGAGGAACATTTAGTTGAGCAGCTATTACCTTGGACTTGTGCCAGGGACTTCTTCAATGATTTCTAAAATGTCTTCATCAGTTGCATCCATTATTTGACGACCACTATTGCCAGCAACTTGCGGTTGGAATGTACCCGTTTCCCGTCAACGACGACAAAAGTTTGGGGGAATTTGGGCTGCACACCCCGCTTAGAATTTTTCTGTGCGCTTAGATTTTGTTGTTTTTTTTTTGTATGAAAACAGCTTTCAGAACAAGAAAGTAATTTTATTACAAAATGTCAAGTAGTGTAGGAGATAATGCAAAAAAACAATTTTATTTTGTAACTTCAAAGGGTTGTAACTTTTTTTATGTACACTTTTGTACTGAGGTAAGTTGGATTCAATCAATTCATTTTTATCCCGGAAAGCATGATTTAATTTATGACATACTTTTTTTAAACACCCTGTACATTATGTTCTTTAAAGTTTATTACATGTTATCATATTTGTACGTGGTCACATTACAACCAACTGTTAACGATTCCCTGTCAATAATTCTAAAATTTAATTAACAGTAAAATTTTTTGTAGTGTCAATTGTGTTTTGTTGAAAATTTAATTGCAAAAATTTTTTGTCTTCACAAAATTTTTCTAAATCTTTTTTGGTGGATTTGATAAAGTTGCTGTGCTACGCAATGCTCGTGCACATTCCAACACATTCCTTTTCCTTCAAAATAAACATTGAGATCACGGCTTTTGCAAGGTATGATCGAAACATTTTTTAAGTACTACTGAAATCACTTTTTACAAGCCTCATGATTTATGAAAAACAAACATAAGGTGCGAAAATCTCTGCTATGGCAATAGTAAAACATGTGGTTACTGTTACCCAAAATAACAGATGAATAATCAAGTAATGTTGGTGGTGCGAAGTTGATTTTGTAGAGTAAATACATAAAGTATTTATTTTTAGAGTCAAAATGTTAAAATTAGATAGGGAAGATAAGTAACTTATCTTAGAGAATGATTCTTGATAACTACAAGTACGAACATACGAAATAGACATTTTTACTTTAAACACATCTTTATAATTGTTATAAAGATCTTTACTTTTTGTTATATTAAATGCTAGTTTTAGATTTATTTATATTAAATTAAGTTTTTTAGAAAAAAATATCACAGCCCAAAACTCTAGCCATCGAATTTTTGTACAAATTATAGCAAATAATATATTTATTAGTAAGAAACAAAAATATTTTCTTAGACATTAGAATTTTTCCTTAATTTGTATTTTCTAGAGTATTACTTTGTTTATTTTTCCCGGCGAATCGAGTGATTTATCGTCGATTTGAAAGATTTAGGATAAAAATTGTCACCGGCCTTGATACATCGGCGCGCCTATCAATTCCAACATTGCAACGACCAACCACCAATAACAATTTGTTTGTCGTGGTTGTGGAGTACACGTAAAGTATCCGAGTCGACCCTAACCTCATTTCACTTTCACAAAATTGGGTCACCTGTATTCCAATCCACTTGAACCCGGTGGCGAATTAAAAACACACCGACGGACGACGACGGGCGACATTGTCCTTTGCACAAACCGTAAGGTATACATTCCAATTAGTCTGATTTTGTAAAGTAGGCTAATGACGAAACGTCCCTTTGAAAATAATTCGATTAGTTTCAGGTCACGGGTAAACGTCGCCTTGGTTTATGTACTAGCACACGTGATATTTAATGCGACAATATATTTCATGGTTGAAAACATTTGTCAAATTATATAAATGCAATGTGAAGCTGCCACGATAAAAATACGTATGCACTCTGATTTATTATCAAAAGCAATACAAAGACAAATAAGCCATCTTTTGAGCGATTAATGAGATATTAAAATAAATCACCAAAACCTTTAACATCTAGGATATGATAATAATGGAATTCTGTATATAGACAAATCGTTTCATGACATTATACGGCTCTTATAATATGGACTTCTGACAATTGGAAGCGGCTATATTTAGAAGCGGTTTATCTGTCAAATCAAACTACTAATACAGGTATGGCAAGAACGCGCGTTACCAGAAGATTGGAATACTGGAATTATATGCCCCATACACAAAAAAGGAAACGTTCTTGAATGTTCCAACTTTAGAGGGATTTCCCTTCTTAATATAGCATACAAAATTGTGTCCCTGATACTTAACGAACGACTGTCACGGTATACTGACAATATAATAGGATCCTACCAAAGAGGCTTCTTGAAAAACAAATCTATCATTGATCACATATTATCCATCAGACAAATATTAGAAAAAACGACGGAGTACGACATAGACTGCCATTACATCTTCGTAGACTTTAAGGCAACTCTATTTCTTTTTCACATTCTGTGTCCAAACATTGTTTCTTGTTTTTCCTTTTACTCTTTGTTCTGATCTGCTTTTTCGATTGGAAGATAAAACAGATTTTTTTCTTTTCTTTTTCGTATATTGTAAACTGTTTTCCTCGGCAATTTAAGTGCAGATGCTGCCTTCTAAAGCAAAATTAAACACAGGACAATATTAGTAAGAAAAGTTAAAATTCTGGTCAAAAAATATGTGTAAATGATTGAATACCACCATATAAGCCATCTGTTTGGAACAGCAGTCTCGAAAATATTGTATTGATGATTGCTAGTTTTTGAAAAAGAAAGAAGCCAATAATTAATGCCAAAAAAATAACTCCCTTTTTATTTCCTTCTGAAACTTCTGGTATTCCATTAATTATACAATTTAACTTGGTACTTTACAAGACAAAATTTTAACAAACATTTTTCTTTGCAGCTCTTACCGTTAGATACTTGACGAAAAGGTTCATTGGAGAATACAGGAGTAATACAGGTAATTAATTTATTTAAATAAACTAATCTGATATGTTATAGTTTGAGATTTTATTATTGCGATTAGTATCGATAAAAAGTTGGTCATAAAAATGAATGATTTTCTTTTAATATTTATTATATTATTCTTACTGTTATTGTCATTGCCATTGTCATTGTTATTGTCATTGTCATTGTCATTGTCATTGTCATTGTCATTGTCATTGTCATTGTCATTGTCATTGTCATTGTCATTGTCATTGTCATTGTCATTGTCATTGTTATTGTCTTTCTCATTGGTATTGACATTAAAATTGTCATATCATCATCAGCATTAATATTTTCCATCAAACTGTCTCGAACCGTTCTGTAAATATCCATAATTTTGATCGAATAAACTGTTTACCTTTTCAGGAATCTTTATACTTTTATGCTCTTTGATTTTCTTTAATTTCTTTCGACAATTTTAAACATTATTTCAGCACGTAAGCATAACTTTCAAATAAAGTGACTTTCTTATGCCAACAAAATTAATTCGAGTGTTAAAAGATACGCATTGATATTTTATCAACATTTAAAGTTTACCTGCCGAACGCTACCTGTCAAGAAGTTATTTAAGATAGTGCTGTATATTGTTGAAAATATTCCCAGCTGTAGTTTTCAGCTTTTAGTAAAGCTTAGACTGCAAAATGTCTAAAAATACCAGCGGATTATGGTTCGGTAATTTAATAAAGCGGTGTGGCACATGTATTGCGCATTCCGAAATTTTTGGCAACTGTAGTGAGTGTTATGTTAGTATAGTCTTTTGTTTCTTTTTGTAAAAATTGCAAAAAATCCTATATAACTTGATATTTTACTAATTTGTACTGTTTTCTGTTTGTAAAATTAATTAATGGACTATCCTAGATGAGATTTACTGCTATTAGCAGAAACTGCTCGTTGAAAGCCATAAATAGCATAAAACTTGATGTGTGACTTGATGTGTGAACCTTCTGTGTTGACTTATATGTCGGAATGTCCCCACTGTCTTGAATTGACGTTTCATATAATCTCCTGGTTTCTGTGTCCCACTTTAACGGACTCCAGGACTCTGTCATTATACCTAGTCCACTAATGGCTTCTAATAATTCGTGGTAAGTATCATATAATGTTTTCAGTGCCTTTGCTGCACTTCTTTTATCTCCGCAGCCAGAAGTATCCTGTCTTTTAATACAAATAGATTCATCCTTGGATTATCGTACCGATCTTGCAACATTTCCCAGGCAGCCCTGTAGTTTGCTTCTGTTGTGTTTAAATGTTGTATTATTCTACTTGCTTCTCCTCGGAGGTTTGTCTTCAGATACTGCATTTTTTCACATTTGATAAATGGTTATTCTCATGTATCAAGCGTTTAAAAATATCAGAGAATGTTACCTTTTCTCAAAACAGGGTAACTTTACTTGGGGTAATATTATTTTTTCTTTCTTGTGCTTTTCCGCCTCCAATCTCTTATTTTCTTTTATGATAGACCGCACCCTTCTTTTCATTATATAAAATCTTTCTATTTCTAGGTTCAAAACAATTTAATCTAGGCCGTAATTGCAACACTTAGGAAGTTCAGTTGGAAAATATCTTATTCGGCAATTTATTCAGTTGTAGGTAAATGGACTAATTATTAAAATATTACACGATATGTTTTAACAATGTTTCAATTATACACGGTGAACATATAAAATATTAAGACGTTACGAATAATGTGAGATTACAAATTAAGGGATTAATTTGTGATTGAATACCTAATTGTGGCAGAATCATAGTTGAAGCATTCCGAACATGCGACAGGCAAAACTATTAGTGAAAAGTGCATCAAAATGTTTTTAAATCTTAAGAAAATCGAAGAAGAGAAACTCATCAAATTAGTTAAATGAATATTTTACTAAATTCACTACAAAAATTACCATCTATATGAAAATGATTAATGCTCCACCTAAATTCTTTGTTTTTTTTAATAATATTAATGTATTATTCGCATATTTTGTTCACATTTCTTTCCCAGATTTTTCAAATAACATGAAAGAATCCAAAAATATGATTTTTCGCATTTTTTCCAAATTACTTACAAATTTTTACAAGTTTAAAATAAATTCGTAGAGTTGGCTAGCGATTTGCGGCTCCCGGCCAACTATCAGTATTTATTTTAGTTCTCTAATACAGAACCATTTGTAAATATGCGATATATTTTATACGGAGACGGACCCAACTATGATTTTAAATAAATAATGAATTATGTTAATCCCCTTTTTGACGTTAATGGCTTTATATTGGAGACGGTTGGTGCTCCAGACAAAATAGGTGTGATTTATTGGAATTTGTGATTATTTATATTATTATTTAGATTTTCTCGGTTTTAAAGTATTCCAAAGGGTTTTTTGGAGACAGTTAAACAACATTTACTACCTGTCATAAGTCATCACATCCACACTATTTGGAAAATATTCGTGTAAAAAATAAATTTTCAAAACGCACATTTTCAAAATAAAATTAAAACAACTATTTGGTGACATGTATTCCAAATACTATTTTACCTTGTTATCCATAATAAAGTAATTAAATGACATGTAGTACGTCATATAAATGATCAATGACGTCATAGTAATGTATTGTATTCATTTTTCATAGCAAAAAATACGTGTTGATAGGTACTTTTGTCCTCTTCAACGATAAGATGAAAACAAAATCTTTGTGATTTGAAATAGTTAGAATAAATAATGACAATTGTGACAGTTGAAAGTTATAAGTAAAGCTAACATAAATCGTGACGTCAACGTTGTCATATGAAACTTCACATACCAATAAAGTTAGATCAGTTAGCGTAAATATAATATATCTACAAATTTAACGAAAATTAATTTCAAAATTTTATTATTATGAATAAAACTATTTGGTTATACGCCAATGATGAAACAACTCGAAAACAAGCGTGTAAACAAAACAAGCGACTAATTTGAATCATGAATTCAAAATTATATATTACACTCAGGCTCATTTTGAACATAGGAATCCAGGAAGATGGTACCTGAATGTTTAAAATCCGAAATAGCTACAATGCTAAAAATCACATTGAAGGTTGCCATACTTTAGACGTGTTTCACGCAATATTACTCATTTGACAGTTCACTTATACCGCTCGAATAGTTCAGTGGCTTAATGTGTCCTTTGGCAGCTTTTTATTTTGTCAGGAAGTTTTCGCAGACTATCTATCTATATAAAAGGCTATAATGACAAGTCACACACTTTGTCCAGTAAACTTACGACGCCATTTGGAAAAGAATATAATTAATAATTAATTTTAATAATATGTTTAAGGTAGAATTTAATCATCGAGCAAAAAGACAATAGAGGGAATGTAAAGGTAGTCGGGGCAAACATATTGTTAGACAGGAAGTGCGATCTTTAGAGGCCACATTAAAACAAGGAAAGAGAGTCTCTCTCCTTGTTTGACATCAAATTTAGTTGGGTTATGTTATTGTTTGTCCCAAATGTCACATGAAATCTTATTTATATTGAAGTTTTTTAACAATTGTGGCGCATTTTAGAGTCTTATCATTATTAATTAATTAAAACTTTCTCGTCTAAGACACATTCTGAAAAATATTATATAGCTACTGTTGATAAGTATCGGAAAATTTAAATTTCGCGCATTCGCATTACCGGATATGTCCGCCATCAGAGGCCACTTTTTTTGTCTCCTTTTCATAAGGATTAGATTCCCTCTTTTGTCTTATTGCTCGATGAATTTAATACAACATAATTTGAAGCTTTAAGTTAGTTTATGTTTAAAATTCTAACGCCATCTGAACAAAGAAATCTGAACTACTGACATTTCAACCTATGAGTCATATCATATTTTGTTTTTGAAACGATACGTTTAATTTAATAATACAAAAAATGTTAATTACATATTATTATAATTATTAAGTAATATTATTAATATTTTTAAGGTACGATTTATTACAAAATAATTTATAGTTTTATGTTAGTTTAGATTTAAAATTCTAGCGTCACCTCGAAAGGAAATCTGAACAAATAAACTGACTGATACGATAAATTAAAATCATGTGACATATAAAATATAAAATATTTATTCGCAAAATAAAATACTGAATAAAAAGTTATCTGGGAAAATAAATTGTTTTTATTGTAGTTCGTTATTGTATTTTAGGTTATCGCAAAATCAAAAATATAACCTAAATATTTTTGTTTAGTGAAGGTTAGAGTCATGGATATCAAAAGATTTAATGAAATCGGAGAGTATGATCAGTATGATGTTTAATGTTTAAAAACTTAGTACGAGAATATTATATTTGACGCAGAATTAAACATTTTAATTTTTATAATGATAAAAACTCTTTTAAAGATTGAGATTAAGTAAACCGACAGTTATTCTGATTAAATATTTTAGTACTCGGTAATCCCAAAAAATTACAGGTTATGCAGGAGTAACTAATTTTGTTTTTTCAAAAAATGTGGCCACTGTACCAAACTAGATGGTACAGTGGCCACAAAGGTAAGGTCATTACTTGCAATTCTTATATTTTTATTTATAATATTCATAAAAAAAGAAAAGTAGTATTAATCTTTAACAAATATTATAATATGATAAATCCGCTTTAAAGTAAACAAATTTGCTTTTCGTTGTGTTGCTCCAGCACTTTTTGGTTGGGTTAAAATGAGTTCAACATCTTCTTTTGTAGTTGTAGCAGGATCTGTAACTGTAGTAAATTAAAACTGTATTCCCTGACGCCTTAGAAAATTTTACATTGTATTCTTAACCAGAAGAAAAAACTTCTGTAATTTGTGCAACATAAAATTTTAAAGTTTTGTTTGTTTGAAACCTCACGAGAAAAAATGAATTCACTTCTACAATTCGTGAGGATATGTCTTCGTTAGAAATTTCATCTACTTCTGAAAATAGATTAATATCGTCGGAATCCACAACATCAGACAATTCAATGTCACTGTTACTGTCATCACTGGGTATGCTTTTATTTTTTTTGCATTACTTCTATTCGACTTGTTTGAACTATCAATGTTTCTTTTTACTGTTGTCTTAGCTCTCTTTCCTTTACTTTGCCTTGATATTCTTCCTGTTGTTTCCGCTTCTGTTCTTTTAAACAACTTTGGCAGCCAGGTGAGTAATGTTTCTTCAGAGGAACAAAAACAGCTTTATCTAGTGGCTGAACGCGATGACTAGTATGTGGCGGCAAATTCAACAAGATTATATTATTTTCGTTTGCAAATTTAATAGATGCTAAAGAAACATGGCTCTCATGGTTGTCCATGACAGTAAAATGGGAGATTCCTTTGTAGAATTAGTCATCATCATCAATCAGCCAATCGAGTCCACTGCTGGACATAGGCCTCCCTCGGTTCTTTCCAGTGTTCTCTACACTGGGCCGCTTGTAGCCAGTTTCCCGCTACACGTTTTATATCATCGGTCCACCTAGTCGGTGGTCGTCCTTGGCTTCTTTTATAGTTTCTGGGCCTCCATTCCGTAATACGTCTTATCTACCGTTTATCTTGTGTTCTGGCTAAAGGCCCTGTCCATTTAACCGTCGTGGTTCTTTCGATGACGTCTTGAACTCCTGCTCTTTGCCTGATTTGTTGGTTTGTTATGTGGTCTCGAAGGCTCACGTTCAGCATTGCACGTTTCATGGCTCGTTGTGTAACTCGGAGTTTATTCGCAGATTTTTGTATGAGTGTTAGAGTCTCTGTATTATGTAAGTTATCTGCGATTAATACAACATCATCTGCAAAAATGTAGGATTTGTAGGATTTCGAAGGACCTTGTAGGATTAGTATGTTTGACAAAATGTATCATCCACTGTTCAAATAATTCTGCTGTCATCCATCCAGATGGCACAGCACACCTCTGGGAGCCTGGAGGTGCGTTTTGAACCATATAATCTTTAAAAAAATTCCTAGGGAACACTAAAAACGGCGGAATCGAATTACCTATAGCGTTTATTGCATTGAACATGGTTACCAAAGTGCCTCTTTCATTTGAAACTATATTTTTTACTTGTTTTCTGTCCCTTTTTGGCTATTACTTTTCCTGTATCTTGCATGGTTGTTAGTGATGTCTCGTCAACATTGTATACCTAACTAGGTGTTAATGCATACCTGGCGAACTTGCTTCTGCTGATCTTAATGACAATTTTAAATTTTGTTCCCTAAAACTTATAAACCAAAACTTGCTTGCCATCTTGCTTTCTTCACATGAACTTGGTATTGTTCTTCTTGTTAGAAATTGCTAAATCATAAGCTAGTTGTCTGGCACCTTTCCGATTGAGACCATGATGAAGCTTGGTCATCGTCTGTAAATAATTACTCAGTTTTTTTTCTTCGGTTGAAGAAAAAATTTGATTGATACCATAATTTGGGGTCAATCTTGAAGCTCCCTCAAGAACATCTGAAATACAATCTATATTATTTTCATTTTCATTGCACTTTTTAAAATATCTCCTAAAGGCAGTGCGTGGAATGTCGTATTTTAAAGCAGATAATCCACCTTCCCAAACATCATAAATCGCTTTTCTGCTTTTCTTATATTTTCATCTGTAGTTTTTCCAACACCGAGATTTTTTTGGTATTTTCCGTGGCATATTACTATCCGAAACAAAATTATTTTTGATATTTTTTGAAGAAAGAACAATGACCACTGCTTTTTACAAACATGTTTTTGTAAAATTAATTAGTAATGATACATAATAAATAAACTTTTCATTGTTGGATATTTGCATTGCCATGTGAGTTGATCAAAAGCCTATTACTTTATAAAACAGAGAAACTTTCGAAAACTATATACAAATAAAAGAATTCTGGAATGTACGCGTCCCAATTTCGTTTTAGTTTGTTTCTTTTAGTAGCTGAACCGAAATTCTAAATGATTGTTACGAAACGTGAAGTCCCAAACGGAAGCGTGTAAAAATAATGAGCCTCTTAAATTTCGTTTCAGAAACATTTCAAAAATTATGTATAGGAGATAAATAAAGTGGCGCTCAGAGTGTCGTTCGGTAGAAAACCTATTTATAAAACTATGGTATAAAAGGACGAGTTTTAGGTGTTACGAATGCCGAGAGCTAAAACAGGATGAAGAGCCAAGTGTCTGGAATCCATGCGTACTTGGAATTCTTTGTAAGGGGTTTTTGAATTAACAGCAACCATGTCTATTTATTGTATTAATATGATTTTTATATTACATATAGAATTTGTATTCCTATGAATTTACTTTTCAGTTAAATTGCATTTTTTCTGTCGCATAATATTGAAAATACTTTGATCACTAGGCTTAGGCCAATATGCACTTAAATTTTGCATATTTTAAGCAAATATCTAGAAATTTGGCATATAAAATTAAAAATCAAAAGAGTTTTGCATAAAATAAACAAACAGTCTCTACATTCACCAGATAAATATTTCTAAATATTTAACATGCCCAGGTATTTGGCACCTCTGCAATTTTTAATGACACTCATCCAAAAAAACCATGCAAAACAAATTATTAAACTTAATGGACCCCCTTAATCATACTAAACGCTCAAACACTTAGTTAGCTACTCAGTTTTATCGAAACAAACATTTTAAAATGTTCCTTTTTGCCAAAAAACTCGATCTCTTGAGTGGCTCGTCCAAATATTTGGGCGCTCACTCAGGTGATTCACTAGTCGATCCATCACAATATGCGGGATATTGTACATGCAGTCAATGATAAACAAAACTTGTACGAAATATATACACAGCCACCTAGATTTAAGCACCTATGGCTCTTAAAATAAATCGAGAGGTATATTTTATTGAGTTGTCTTAAATGCAAGATAATTTGTTTAATAAATGACTTGGATCTAAAAATATAACGACCCAATTCACGCAAACACTACTTCTTTCTTTCCAACGCATATTTCACATTCTTAAAGCAGTAATTTCAAGGTTTATTGAGTTTGTAAAAATATAATTTAAGATGGAATTCCAGTATTGGTTAGAAACGATTGAAGATATACGGAATATTGAAATTGGAAAAAACAAATGCAAGCTCCAAAAAAACGAAAATTGAAAAATATACATAAAACAAATGCAGTAAAGTAGTCGGGTTTTAGTTTTCTTTCTCCGGAAGAAGCTGATGTTTCAGCGAATCATGTCATATGTCAATTGGCCATATTCTGAACAAATTTAAAACTATGTTGTGATTTTATATTTTGTTTTATTATTGAACGTAGGCATTAAAGACTGTTAGCAATTCTATAACTTTATTTCAAGATTTAACTGCTTATGTGATATGTGTATATGACTGCAAAAATAAATAAGGTAAATTTTGTTGAATGTGATAAAAACACAAATGAATAATCTTATTGTAACAAAAATGAAGTTTGTTTCTGGTGAAACAATGTAACAGGAAATGTGAGAGTAGGGAAATGTAACAAAAATGAGGAATGTGTAGCAAAAATGTGCAGTGTAGCAATAGGGTAAACTCTAAAATGTACCGTGATACACCAACGAACTAATATGTGGAATAACAGAAGATGGAAGGGATTAAATAGAAATAAATTATGTGAAAGAAATAAATAAAGGGTAAATATGAATTTTAAAATATAATAAAATTAATGCTGGCTAACGACTATGCAGGAGAATGACCACTTGACACTCAAAGAGGGATTCGGCCAATTTGCATGCCCTACAGAGACCGTAAGATGTAAGAATTAATGACTAGAAACTACCAAGAAATAAACAGATGAAAGATAAAGTTGCTCTACTGAATGTTTGGGAGCCAGGAAGTTAAATGTTTTCTTCCGAGATATCTTGTATTGCTGAAATATAAAAAGTTGGGTACTAATTGAAATATTAAATTTTTAACCACAACTTTAATAATTACCAAAACTTATGTACAGACTATGTTAAATACATATCTATGACCCACCACCTCTTATGTACAATTAACTTATCTATATTTACAATAAAATTCCTGAATATAATTATAAAACAATTTCCCCCCTAATATACTTCTTAATTTTAAATGCTGACAAAGGTTATACTCAATAATTATATTTAGAATAGAAATATAAAATATACTACTCACTAATAATTTAGTTTTCGTTCAGTAAATGTTTAAATTTTCAAATGAAATGAAACTCTCCGGATATGTGTGCACACAATAACCTAACAAAGAGAAATTCAAGGGAGAGTTATGATCTCATCCCTTGGTAGACAATAAATGATTTAATTGATTAATAATGATTATTGTTTTAGAAAGTGAAGGTAATTATTATTAATGATATATAGATTGAAATTAAAGTGAACTAAAGATAAACCTTGAAGAGGATGTAGAATTATTTAAAATATTAGAATAGAAAATAAAAAAAATAAAAATCAGTTCTTCCTGCCGGTTTCTGTAGGTTTCCCTGGAGATGATCCGGTGAAGAACTAGGTGCAGGTGGGTATTACTCCAAACCTGGATTTCATATCAGGAGGTACGTTTAAGTTAAGTCCTTCAAATTCTTAACTCCCTAAACTTAAAAATTTTTCTTCCCCTTGTCCCAATAAATATTCCCCCATAAAACAAACTGAAAAGGTTTTTCTTCCCTGACTTGTCACTGGATTCCGGAAGTAGGCTAAAAAGAACAGTTGTGTTACTCCAAGTCTTTTGTTCATACAAAAAGGTAAGAAAAACCCAAGAAAGGTCAACAAATTGAAATAAAAACTGTTAATGGGTTTCACTAAATAACGACCTTGGGATAGTATGACAATGATATTATAGGATATTTTAAATAGATAGTTTTACGGAAGGCATGGTCTGTATATATTATAGAATAGAAAAAAAAGAAATATTAGCCGCTTTAAACGGTACGGAATTGAAATAGATAATTGTTTGCTTTCATCCTTGGAAAGAAATAAAATTTGAAATAATTATAAAATCTAATACTTGTAAGGTATTTAGGTATTAATGAAATAAAGTAAAATGGGACATATATAAGATGTGTGAAATATCTATCGAGAAAGGATTAAAATTGATTTGAATTTCACTAACAATAGCGGATGATCTGACATGTTTTTTCATATAATCTATTTATAAATTCATCTTACCGGCTGAGGCGGTCCAAAACTTAAAAGTATCTCCCAAAAACAACAAAGTAAACAAAATGGCTTCCTTCCAAAATAACAGCTTCTTCGTAAAAAAAAATAAAATAAACTTAAACCAGATTCATGAAAATGGCACCTCGAGCCGCACTACTTCACTCGACCAGATCCAGCGACGAAGTGCCTCATTGACGGTGCTACAGCTGTCAAGATGATGTACTTTCCGAATTTTACACAGAGGGCGGGATTTAATGCCAACTTTAGAAAATAAAATTTACTGGAGTTATTTAAATTTTTGGTTTAAGAATATTTCAAAGATGAATTTAATTTATAATTAAATTAAAAGATTCCAGTGACAAAAAGGTAAGTGGTTATTTAAGTAACGGACTCGTTACATTATAAACCAATATCCTTAACATCTTCCTATGTAAATGACTAAAAAAAATTTTTAATAGACTGTTAGAATTCCTTTTAGAATCAAAAAATCTAATAGGTAATCAGCAAAGTGACTTTAGGAAAAATAGAAGCACAACTGACAATTTATTGTCACTAGAATCAGCAGTTAATGAGTCATTTGCAACTAATCGACAAGTTGTAGTCTTCTTTAATATAATTAAAGCTTATGATACTATATGGAAATATGAAGTTATTGTTAAATTACAGCATTGGGGCATAGATGGAAATTTTCTAACATTCGTCAAAAATTTTCTAGATGAAAGAAATTTCCGAGTTAAATTTTTAGTTGCAATTAACGATATCGAGAATAGTGTCCGAAATCCTGTTAAAGCAATCCTATATGCAGATGACCTCGTAATCGATATTTCTCATAAGAATCTTAATATGGCATCAAACATTATTCAACTTTCTATTAATTTCCTACAAGAATAAAACACCCGAATTGGAAACAGTAGTATCCGCCATTGTCACAGAAGATTCTGTGCACAAGTTTCCACTTCCTAAGGACTACTTAATATATTCTGCTGATTTTTTTGCGATGTCCAAAGCAGATTCCTCAAGTGCAATCCAGGGAATTTAGAAAATATATCCGAATCATCCGATTTTAGAACAGATGAAAAAAGACCTGGTGATTCTACAAAATAATCATAAACAACTACATATGACCAAAGGACTTTGTAAAATGGAGAGATCCGATGATAGAACTAACCAAATTCCTACCTCAGACAAAAAAACTTATGGTTACGAAGATGGCAACTCTATTAGCAGATCTATCAGCGAAAACACCAATTTTAGTAAAGCGAAGGGACCAGGTTGTACTACATCGTATCCGAATAGGACATACCAGACTGACGAACAAACACCTATTAAGGAAGGAACCTCCTAGAATATACTACGCCTGTGACACAAATATAACTGTAGGCCACATTGTTATAGACTGTCCATTATATCAAATGGAAAGACAAGCTACTGGACTACCAAGTGATATAAAATGCGCTTTAGACAGTGCGGATTGTATCAAAATCATTAGGTTATTAAAGAAAACGAAATTGTATAATCAAATATAGCGATACTTTAAGAAAAATTCTAAATTATAATCTACTTTGTAAAAAGTTTATAGTTTATATTTGTTATTGTCTATATTGTACTACCTTCTATGGTTGATGCAGGTTATTCCCCAATAAAAAAATACTAATTTTCTTCTTTGTTAAACCTCTACGAACAGTGAAAATTCAATTCTTGTAGATAAGTTCTTTGGATAGAAATACTAATTACATATTGCTGAATTTTATAGAAAAAGGAAAATGCTGGATATGATATTATCATTCTGAGATAAGAATATTTATGATCTATTGGTTAGTTTTGTTGTAGCAAATTGTTACAAAATTGAGCTAATATCTTCGTACAAATACCTTGGAGCATTGATCACAAAAAAAACAGATCAAACAAAAGAAATAAGATGTCGCATTGAAGTTTTCATTGCGACATTCTTATCAATATAACGCTCTCGATAACAATGCTTCGATGTTACATTTTTTTCACCCTTTTGTAAGTAGTTGAGTCCTGAACACTGGACTGGACCTGGATCTGGACGTCGTAGAAAGACGTAAACTCTCGTGGCTACACAATCTTCGTAAGTCGTTTGGATTCAGTCCAATTAAAATTTTCAGGCATGTAAAAACAGAATTATAATTTCCAGAATGAGTTCCAATCTACAATAGGAGCGGAACTTGAAGAAGAAGGTTAATTTTTAATTTATGGTTAATTTGTGGTAAATGCAAAATGCAAAATTATTTCGTGAGATAAGCAAAAAAATTTAAAACGGTAGAGGATTTTTGATATTAACGTGATTTTTGCATATTTTTATATTATCGCAAAATAATGCAGAAGAATGTGTATATTTGTAGAAAAAGATCGTTTTCAAACAAAATTACGTAACTATTATTAGAACAAAGCCCACATATCACAAGACTGCGCTTCCAATACACAGTCCATTAATCAAAACCAAAATATTTATATAAAATCTTTTTAAATCGGCTACTTTTGGCAGCGCTACCCATTGTTTTAGTGTCGTAAACAGGATATTGCCGGTTTTCTAGATAGATATGCACCTGTCAAAGATATATATTTTAAATATATGTTTTCAATCCGAAATCTTGTCCACTGAAATCATCTCGTTTCCACGAACCGATAAAACTGAGCTAATTCCGTAGGTTTTCGCGAGAAAAATGTTTCTAAGATGAACAACAGCTTTTGAAAAGTTTTATTACTGGTGTTTACTTTTTCGTAAATGGCGCCGAATATTAGGAGATGTTTGTTATTTCTTAATAAAAGATAATATTTAGGTTTTGAGCAAAGTTGTTGGTACTATTTCGAGAAACCAAACACAAATATGGAAGTAGGCAGAAAATTAATTATATAATAACAAGAGAAGTAAAAAATTAAAGTAAAGGATAGATTGCTTAAACAAATACAACAGAGATGTTTGTAGTATTCTGGACACATTGCTAGGGAAAGATCTCCAAGTCGTTGGGTAGATCAAACAAAAATATTGATTAACCAAGGGTTACATTAAGCCGAACAACTAGCTCAGGACAGGGAAGGATGGAGGTAAATCGTGAAAAAAACTGTAAGGGCCTGATGGTGTCACCACATCCCAAAAGAGATTAGGACTGAGGAGGAAAATTGTTAGCTGATGTCAATTTATGACAGTTTTTATTCAAAGCTTTCTTCGATTTGTTCCATTAATGCGAGAACTTCGCCATTTCAAGACTTGTCGGATCTAAAACATACTTTCTTTACAAATAAAATGGAGATACCCAGTACAGTTTTTTATTAAATCTTGCCAAATTACTTTCGCTGTTAGATCATCTTCAGGAGCATTTAGATGAAAGGCTATGACGAATGATGCTCTGAAAGCGACAGCATTTGGGCAAGATTTCATTAAAAAATCTATGCTCGATATCTGCCTTTTATTTTTTGTAAAATTCATATATTTGAGCATTCAACCATATATTATTTTAAAACTTTTTCAAAAACAGAAAATGTCAAACAAAGCAGTTCCATTACAGACCCCAAATTTCCTCTCAAAAACTTTCAATTGCCCTTCTTCTCTTATGGTCGTTTTGTAAATTTTCATTTTTGTGTTTCGGCATATCTTCTTATTTCTAAACATTTTTTATTTGTATAAAACGCAGTATTTCCTGCTTTAATTCTTCTTTTTATACCTACACTTTTATTTCTTTTCTTTTCTTGCTTACTTTCATGCATTTTGTTTTATTTTCATTTATTTTTAGTCCCCTCAATTTGGCTTCGTTTTCTATTTCTTGGAAGGTTTTCTTTAATGCCTTTTTATCTGTTGCTACTATGGTTCTGTATGGTATTTTATCTATATTATGTAATCTATGGTCTCATTGTTTAAAAATTGTCACTATAATTACCATCTTACATTCTTCAGACCTTATTTCTTTGCTCCATATATTCTGTATTAGTTCGTAAATCTTTCTGTATTGGACCTCCCCACCATTCTACACATATTTCGTCTTCCCTTGCTGTTTTCCCGTGTTTACATTTGCATATTTTCTTCTTTCACTTCTGTATAGGTTAATTCTTCTTCTTCATCTTCTTTACCTTGTCACCGTGTTCGTAATTGTTCATCTTTCTTCTTCTCTATCAGTTTCTTAATATATTTCTTCGAAATACTTCTGCCATTTTTCTGCTTCTATAGCTATATTAGTTGTCCGTTTTCGGCTACCTAGTTTTAAGTATTGGTACAATGGTTTTGAGTTGTGTCTTTTACTTTCTGTTTCTGTTTTATTCATAATTTCTTGTACTTTTTGATTTTTTTCGATTAAAATAATTTCTTTGTCTTTTGCCTTTAATGTTTGTATTTTTCTCGCCTCTCTTCTTTGCTCGTGCTTAACAATTTTAATTTTGTTTTATTCTTTTCTTCCACTGCTAATCTGCACTTATCGTCACACAAAATTCATTCGATATGTGTCCATATGTGACAACTAGTATCTGTAAATAAAATCTTTGTCATTATTCTAATTAAAAACAAAATGCAAATATTATACACCATATTTTGAATATTATTTGGCAAGCAAAATCACCAAGAATGTGTCTTTTTATAAAAATAACTAAACCTGACGTTGAAAAGCGTCAGCCGCCGCTACATTCATGAATTTCTTGGCTTAGAAAGTGTGAAATAACTTCAGAAATAGTAAATATCAAAATCTGCGAGAGGTATTCATCGATATATTTTTAAATACGCGCAATAAAAACCAGGTGTACCTCCATTTATTAACCGAATGTTTTTGTAGTGATATTAAACGCAAAAAATGTTCAGCAAAATACATAAAATCGATTTGATTATAGCAGAAACTCGGTAAATTTGTATAGAAAATAAATAGAAAAATTTGTAGCTAATGAAACATTTGTTGTGTTGGGAGGCCTTCAAAATATTGAAGGTGCATCCACTTTTTTATATTGAAAGGAAATAATTTGATTAAGAGCATCAAAAAGAACATTAGAAAAAATTAAAGTGAAGAAATATAATGGTTTCCAAGAAAATAATTCATAAAAACTATGTTGAAAGCACTTATATTCACCACTGAATATTGAACAATATTCAATGCTTTACTGCTGTTTTCACATTGTTTTTAATTTTTATACACTACGTAGTTGTTAATTGCATAAAATCAGTAGACGTAGACTCATTTCTTATTGCTTTAGCCCAAAATATAACTCACTTTTGTTTTTATTTATTCCTAAGTATAATACTGATGTGATAAAAGTGTCAATACAACAATACTGACACCTTCTCACCGATAAACATTCTCACACTACTCCAACCGCTTCCTGTGACTGTCACATCTTTCCGTTTCTCGATGTGGTCGCCTTTGAATGTAACAGCGATGTCTGGCAAAGCGTTCTATTCATATTAAACAGAGACAAGAACATTATATAAGTCGAGAAACTCATCAGTGTGGTATTCTATCGAGTAAACATGGATAATAACTAAAATACCAGGCACGTGCAAGTTCTGGATGCACCTGACAACTCCGTCCTAGATTTTGTGTATCGTTTTCCAAAACATCCCGCACAGATAAATAGAGAGATATTAGCGGGTTATGTAGGTTATAGCATTGGTTTGTTATTTTTATTTGTTTGAGATATAAAGACTTTTTGATAGAGAATTCTCACAGCCAAATATTTTTGAGTTTGTACACTAAGAAATATACTGGGGTGCAAAATTAACAAGATACTCAAATTTTTTCTAAAAACTGGCGTTTAAAGAAGTTTAGGATGTTCCCAATTGAGTATTCACTAATAAACAACATTTAAAATTCAAATTTATTACAACTCAAGAATGTTACATAGAAAAAACAATAAAGTAAAACAAAAAATTTGAAAATTTACGAAGAAAACAATTTTTTTTTTTAAATATAAACCTTTTTTTATGGAAAACGATAACTAGTAGAGTGTATTACCCCCACGAACCCCAACTAGAGCTCCGATTCGATCAGAAATACTTCGGACTAAGGCAGCAAAGTCTGCTTGAAGGATTTGCTCCCATTCGTCACGAACTGCTTGCTCCAAATCATTCATAGTTTCAAATTTACCATGGTTAAGACAAATACGTCGTCCCAGAATATCCCATGCATGATCTTCTGGATTTAAGTCTTCATTCCTTGGGGGCCATGGTAATAAACAAATCCCAAGTTTATCCAAATAACCCCGTGTTATTTTTGCGATGTGCGGACGAGTATTATCTTGCATCAAACGAAGGTTTTCTTCAACAAATGTGAGACCACGCCAACCTTCATTAGTGAAGACGGCACTAGAAGAAGAAGAACAACAAATAGGGCAAATGGTACTAGATGATCTTCCAAATATTGCTGAATATACCGTTGAGCGTTCAAATTGTCCCCTTGAATTGTATCAAGTTCTGTATGAGCCTCTAGGGAAATGCCTGCCCACACCACTATTTATAACCACCTCCACCAAATTAAACTGTCAGACGTCAGAGTAAAACAACATTGTAGATAACGTTCACCAGCTCTTCTTCATATCTTAGGCCGCTCTTCTGATGAGTGATATATATTCTTGACCTTACTACATGTTCATTTAAGCGTTTTCGAACGATATAAACGAAAACTGTTTCTATGGACATTATTCAATCGTTGAAACAAGTACTAGTGCTAATAATGTACGATTAATTGAAATAATATATAACAGGTAATCGAAAAATTAAATTTTAACCAAAATTCGCATTTTAGAGTGTTAAATTTTAATTTAAAAATTAAAGAAAGTAATAGAAGTAATTAAAAAAAGTGATTGGCCAAAGACATTAAAATTTTCAATATGGTGGCACTTAACCTGTTAATGTGTGCGTGTATAGAGTTAGAGTATGAAATATATCAAATAATGCGTTTTCAAACCACCAAAATGAGCATAAATCTACATAATTTACTTTGTTTACCCACATCTATTTATAGTTGATATGTCAATGATGTGATACCACTGACATGGAACCGAAGTCCGGAAATAGACAACCAATCAAAATATGCTAATTTTTGGTGTTTCTGTTTTTTGACCCCAATATTATTAATTTTTGAAACGAAATCATTCAACAGATTTCCTATTTTTAGAACAGTACTTTGAATAGTACAGCAAATTAAATTTTTCTGAGCATCACTTCTAATTTATATAATAGCATATATTGAACATCTCATATTATCACGATATGTCACATTCGCAATTATTTAATAGACCTTTTTTATTGCAGATCTCCTTTACCGGCAAGTCATCACTTTAAACAAGTCTCCTTTGGAGGTAGAGATTGTTGACGTATGTAGCTGTGACATCCAAGCTTTCCCTGAGGAGGCGATATATTGGGCGGATGCGTGTGCCGTAGTTTACGACATTACTTGCAGAAATTCCTTCACACAAGCCACAGATATGCTGCAGAAAGTTTTACATCTGAGAAGTCACATTCCGACGATGCTTCTAGGGAATAAAGTTGATCTCGAACACCTACGACAAGTAAGTAGCTTTATCTTTGTTTGTTCTTCTTCTTATTTCTAGAGCTAGAACCCAGGGTATTTGCTGACTTAACAATCTTCCTCCACTTGCAATGGTCCATCATTAGGTCCTCTGCTTGTTCAATAATTAGAGTGCGTAAATCTGCTGCAATTTTATCTGTTCACGGTTTCTTTAGGCTCCCTAGACTAGCTTTACAACACGCTGATATTGTTTGTTGATATGGCCAGCCTCTTATTCCTAATATTTTTACTGTATATATCTGGTTCGTTATATAATTCTTCCAATTGTCGATTACTTTTCACTTTGTGTCATTCTTAACCGGTCCATATGTTCCTCTAAGAATTCTTCTTTCTGCGATTCTCAATCGGATTTTGATTTATTTACGTCCGTGTTCATGTTCACATGCATACATTATTGTAGGTCTTATTTTTTAGTGCAAAAACATTATATTCTGATGTTAACCTCTTGTGTAACTTTATTGCCAAAAGTGATCGTAGCTCCCAAATATTTAAACGAATGAACCCTTACAAAGTTACACTGGTTCATTGTCTTATTATAGCCATATATTTTGTGATATCTTTGTTGATTCGGAAGTCAATTTCTTGTGCGACATTTTTCAATTTAATGAACTCTTCCTTGACACTAGTTGTATTTCCCACAATGTACATATCATCAGCTAAAGCTGGTATATTTCGAGGACATTGATTTATAAAGAGAACAGTTTCTGTGTTTCTTTTTCGTACGATGCTCTTCAAAATAATGTTAAAGAGGAATGGTGATAGATAAATAGGTTTATCCCTATTTGAGGCTATTATTTATTGTATAAAAGATCGACAGTTTTCCTTCACGTCGAACTGCATTTCTAGATTACTTAATAAAAGCTTTTGTGAGAATAATTATTTCAGTATACTCCACTACCCCACACTCCACTCGTTGTTTATTGTATATGTAAAAAACATATTCAAATTCTTTTTTTTAGTACATAAAGAATTATTAATATATTTTTTTAAAAAAGGGCATTGGTTCGCCTTTTTAATGTGTTTTTAGATCACCAACAAGTAACAGCATGCCCTTTCTTTGTCTACATGTTAAGATGAGTATTAAAACGCGACAGGCAAATAAAATTCGACCGTTTTTTTGTTCTGATCACTGATAAAATCTTGGCATCTAAATCGTTAGATTTCGTCATATAGTATTGAACTTTACCTACTTTTGCAAGAGACAGATACACATATTAATTAAAATAGCACAGATAAGCTACCATTTATTACTATTTTTCAATGAAAACACTTGGAAAATTGTCAACGCTTTTATTAAAATTTTGGCGAATGCTACCGAGTTAAAAGTTTGGTGGATGCGCCACGGCTACACAGCGTATAAATTTGTAATATTGAAGACTAGAATGGTGTTTATCTAAAAAACTAGACCGCTCCGATCATCTAAAAGTGTGTCATTTCCATTCTCATGATATATGGACCATATTTTCCAAACAATCGCCAGACTGGGATCCAAAAATTGGGTTAACGTATTGAAATATTTCATCGTGAAATTTGTTTGGATTGTGGCAAATTGAGTATTTAATCTGATTTTCTTGTGCTGTAATGAAGATCGAAAAAGATTATTCAAAATATTGATAAACTCGGCTAAAAACTGTATGAGTATATTTGTTTTTTTACTCGTAAATTATGTACATCAATCTAGGACGACCACTGTGAAATTATTTCGTATAGTAACGGGAAGTTTGCATTTGTAAACATACAATTTTGAACACATATTGGCAGTTTATAATAGAAACTTTCATTTGGTAGTTGTTGGGAAGTTTGGAATTTAAAAGTCTATACAAAATTTGAAGTGGATTATTAACCACTTGTAGCCGATATTAAACTAAGGTTAAAACGAATTCAGCGACAAAAACCAAAAACCAATGTACTGTGCTTAGTAAAAAAAACCAATACAATGAACTACTTAATGTGATTAGATATGCAGACGATACAGTAGTCGTGACCCACATCACGATGCAAAGCATCAATTAAACGAAATCCAAGTTAAGAAAGTTCACAAAATAACATATTTGGGAACTGTGATAACGGACCAACTAGATCCAGACATATAAATAAATCGTAGAATAGCAATGACTAAAACTACTTTTATGAAAATGAAGTCTTCTCTTTGCAATAACTATCTCAGTTTAGAACTAAGAAAAAAATAGTTAAGTGCTATGGTTGGTCCGCACTTTTGTATAGTGCAGAAGTATGGACGTTAAAAGTATTGATCATGATCAAAATTGAAGCATTTGAAATGTGGGTTCATAGACGAATGCTGAAGATACCTTGGACAGCAAGGAAAACTAATGAAGAAGTATTAAGGAGCGTCAACAAAGATAGAGAACTGCTAAAGACTGTTAAACATTGAAAAATGTCTTATCTGGGACATATATTAAGGGGAAGTCGATATAAAATATTACAACTGATCCTTAAAGGCAAAATAGAGGGCCGTGGAGGTGTAGAAAGAAAACAAGTTTCTTGGTTAAAAACATTCATGAATGGACTATAATATCAAATGCAGGACAATTATTCTATAATGCAGAACTTCGTAAAGCCTTCGCAATGTCGATCGGATAATTCTGATATGACACGCGAAGAAGAAGAATACAAAATTTACATAATCGAAATTAATCAGGTCATCGCTTCTTATCATTTTTGTTATTGCCTAAGATTAAGATTATAATAATGAAGAAAGAAAAAGCACATTAATACTAAAGAAATAAACTAAATATTGATCTTCGTAGAAGCCAAATTGTCTAGGGAGTTCTGTAGTTATAGCACAGTATCTTCACATATAGATTCTCAGCTCTATATTTTAGCTCTAGATAACCATTTCCAGTCCTCTTGAAGCTACACATTAATGTCCAAAACTCATAAACATTTAACAATTAAAACCGATTATCTCTACGGGATTGATTGACATGTTGTAAAAACAAAAATCAATGAAACAAAGTTTGTTGATCTGTATTTTTTCTTTTGATATTCATACCAAACAATAAACTGTCAATGCTGGAACCTTCACACGCTTTTTCTTTTGGCTAATGGGTCTAACGATATTTGACATTGAAAATTCGATATAAATAAATCGTTTGGAACAAAAATTCATTCATGCTTTGATTATATTCAAACAGGAATTTATCGGTATAATTAAAAGATATTTTGTTAGGATTACTCGTTTTTTAAAGTTGATACAAATATACTGTTTATCTTAACATTCCTTAACCGTTAAATTTATTTTATTATATCTTCTATTAGAATCTCTTTTTTTATATACTGGGCAAGATTTTATGAAGACACCCCATTGCATTAAGTCGGAAGTTGCAACTTTCTAGGAATGCGATAAAAATAGCCCAACTCTTTGTCCTAAATCTTCTTAGGAACCGTTAACATACCAAAGTGAAATCAAACAGTGAATCGAACATCAATATTTTGTTTAGGGCAATAATATCATTACAAAATAGAGTAAAATGACGACGGAGATAATAAATTGGCGGGAAAAGATAAAATTAGTCGAGACTGGTTCGCTGCGCATAGCTGAAAATAGGTCTGGTCTGTTTGGCAATAAAAACATTACGAAATTTACAGTCGGGTGTGCCTCGGTCGTATCTGCGGACCGTGTCTTGTCTTATTGCAGGTATTTAAAATTATTCGGGTGCTTGGAATTCCACCAGGAATTCTGAATTGCTCAATAGGTAGCCAAGAACCGATCGAAACAAATTTAAATCGATAGGAAATATTATGAAATCTATACTTTTCTCTCAATCTTACTACTTAAAAACTCTCCAATGATTTATATAGTACCATTACTTTTTAATTGTTTCTAAATAATAATAATTACAATTGAGTCCATGGTCCTTTACCCGTGCATCGTAAATACCTGGCAAGATAAAACACATACTTCTTATCTAGCATCATTACCTTCCACACATGAAACTCAAAACAAACCATGTACCGCTTGTTATTCAGTAAAAACACATGTTATTTTAAAGAACTCTCCAGACTCAGTACATCGAAAAGAGATAGTTAAGTAAAAACACAAAGTTTTTCTCCGTAACTTGAATATTAATTACGCTGTTGCTTGTGCTACCCAAATATCCTTGTTCAATATATTCGAATTCGTATAGTTTCACAAAGTACGTTAATTCTTCCACAAGAATAACTAAAACAACATCTACCATCTTCTTCTTCCTATGCCGTCCCCATTAACGGAGGTTGACGACCACATTTCTAAAAGTTTATCTGTCTTTTGCAACGTGGAATAATTCGTCTATAGTCATGTTTGTCCAGTCTTGAATATTTCGCAGTCATGACTTCCTCTTTCTACCTATTCCCTTTTTGCCCTCGACTTTACCCTGCATGATGACCTGCAGAAGACTATATTTATCATTCCTCAGTATGTGTCCAAGGCATGCAGTCTTGCGTACTTTTATTGCTCTCAACAATTTTTTGTCTCGACCCATACTTCCCAGCACTTCCTCATTGATGACCCTGGCAGTCCATGGAATTCTCAACATTCTCCAGTATATCCAAAGTTCAAAGGCTTCAAGCTTCTTTACTATTTACGCTTTTAACGTCCATGTTTCTACCTTGTACAATGGTTGGGACCAGACGTAGCATTCAACAAACCTCAGTGTCAGTACAGTATTCAGATTTTTGTCACAAAATAATTGCTTGAATTTTAAGAACGCTGCCCTTGCCATTTCTATTCGTACCCCGATCTATTGTTCTGGATCTAATTCTGTGTTTATCTAAGCTCCCAGATATTTATATTTTGTCACTCTCATATATTTGATACTATCATAAATTTGGTCTTATCTTATTGTCTTATCTATTTGGCCTTATTGCATCTAGTAAAGTTTGTAGTTCTTCTATACTCTCAGCCATAATTATAGTGTCATCTGCAAATCTCATGGTGTTGCAAACAGTTTGCAGTTGCAGCAGTTGCAAATCTCTGCAACTGTTTTTTGTGACTATGCCAAAGCTTTTGATTGTGTAAATAACAATATTTTGATAAAAAACTAAAGTTCTACGGAATTCGAGGTATTTCTTTGAATTGGTTCTAATCTTACTTGAGGAATAGGAAACAATTATTAGTTAAAGCAAATGATACTGACTATAGTCACAAAAGTATTGTATGTGGAGTACCACAAGGTTCAATACTGGGTTCTCTAAATTTCCTTATCTTTATAAATGACATCACTAATTTAAAAAGCAATGAAAAACTTTTTTTTTCTGCTGATGATACCAGTATTAATATTGCAACTCTTCATGCAATTATAACTTCTACTCTACTTAAGATAAAAACCTGGTCCGACTCTAATTTACTCTCTTTTAACGTGGATAAGACAGTAGCATTATCCTACACGCAGCTCTTCAACCCTTGCTTCTTAATAACAGCCAGATCAGTATCGTTGATTCTGTAAAATTTCTTGGTATTTTTATAGACAGTAACCTTAAATGGTCAATTCATATTGATTTGTTAAGTAAGAAACTAGCCTCAGCCTGCTATAGCAGAATTCAATTTAGCATCTTCCAAAATAACATATTTTTCTTTGTTCGAGTCTCATCTTCGATATGGCCTTCCTTTTTGGGGTTCTAATAGAGCTGCCTAATCTAATGTTATTTTTAAATTACTAAAAAGAGCAATACAGTATGTTTTTGGCCTCAGTAGAATAACATATCGCAAAAGCTATTTCTTAAATCATGGGATTTTAACTCTTCCCTCTTTATATATTCTAGAAACTGTTTGCTTAATCTGTAAATACCTACATGTTTTTTGCAGCAAAACCTAATTATGACTACTTCACTTGAAATTGAAACTTTGATGTGTGTTTACCGATCTCGTCCACTGAGTTGATAAAGAACTTCTTTCCTGAAGTTTCGTAAATTGACAAAACGTTGCAACTTCTATCTGAAAATCCACAAGGAATCTACGTTCCTGTAGTTGGCTGTATACCATATATTAAAAAAAATTTTATTAAAAAACCTTTATAAAAGGTATATATTTAAAAACCGTAACGGGCTAAGTTAAACATACAAAACGTTTTCGGAATCCATATTCCATCATCAGAGTCTAGGAGTACATGAATGTAGCCACTAAATATATGGGTAAAAACCCGTTAACAAATAATTAATTACATTTGGTATACGATATTTCTTATAATATGTTATGATGTTGAAGTTACCGTTGGATAAGGTAACATGGCGACATATGACAAATACGTCAATAAGCAAATGAATAATATATCGTCCAGAGAAATTTATCGTCTTATCCACTACTTTATTATATATTAAAAGTTTCTTTTCTTTGTTACAGGTCGAGGAAGTGGAGGGTCGCACGTTAGCGATCCAAAGCAACTGTCAATTCTACGAAGTATCAGTCGCGGAAAACTCAGCGGAAATCTATTCAGCATTCGACACGATTCTAAACGAGTGTCGCTCAGCACTGAGGACTCAGAAAACGAGAAAGTTCTCCGTTACGAAAATGCTTGGAACCCTAATCGGCAATTGCAACAAGGCACCAGTCGCCAACCAGGGAGGAACCGTCGTCGTCTGCCACAAATCAGACCTTTATAAGGCACGAATACTCAGAAGGAGGCAGAACTTCACGGCGACGGTGTCCCTATGACCCACCGCTAACGAAGAGCTAGAATCTCGTTAATTTTTTTTTCTGAGGCTTGAAGACTTTGGTGGCTTCTTAGTTTTATAAGGAGCTCTGATATTATAGTATGTAAGAAGAATGAACTTTGGTGATAGCGCATATGCGAAATGTGGTATTTTTTTTAGGTTTTTGTATGTAAAAGAGCGCCGTTTGGGCTAAAAAATTAGATAGAATGGAATTTTGATCACAAAATGGACGTTTTACTGACTTAAAATGGCGCCCAATTTAGACATATTTTATTTTAATCATGAAATTATGTATACAGCAACATAGACATCATACCTAACTATCTTTCAAAGTAATTATAGATGAAATTAATTATAGATAAAATAATGTTTGAGTATGATTTGAGTAAAAGTAAGATAAAAATTATCAAAAAGGTTTTGCTTTTGTTACAAAATTCAGTGTTTATTTATTTTTGTAGAACTAAATGAGAATTTGTGACATCATTTCATTGATTAAATTAAAATAGTCTATGACTT
This sequence comes from Diabrotica balteata, assembly GCA_918026665.1. Taxonomy (NCBI): domain Eukaryota; kingdom Metazoa; phylum Arthropoda; class Insecta; order Coleoptera; family Chrysomelidae; genus Diabrotica; species Diabrotica balteata. The sequence continues at coordinate 2,599,618 of OU898280.1, forward strand.
TTTTGTATTATGAAAATAAAGGAGACAATTCGACTGATATTTACCAGTGTACACTGGAGAATACGGAACTGACACTAAAATTGGCAGAAATTTTTGATAGAAAGTTTGTAACTCTAAATAATGGAGGATTTCGGTCTCCTGAATTTTCTCTTTAAAACAGAGATGCGCTTGAAACTCCTTTTTGGTGCGTTTTTGTATTTAGATATCTAGAAAAGTTGCATCTCTGTTACTGTGAATAATAGTTGTGTAGTTTAAATACCGTTATCAAGGATTACGACCGTGCAAAAACTGTTTTGTTTATTTATTGTAACAACGAATCGTTGTAGGTGTTTTTGTATGGTACACTAGATTTTTAGGCACCAAGTGCCAACTGCAAAGTTTTATTCGCTGTTTACATATACATTTAAGACCAATTGTTCAACAATTATTATTAGAAAAACGCAAGAGATGTAAACTATATCAAAAGTATTCAATCTTAAATTTTACATTTGTACAATATGAGATGTTTGTACTATAAATTTAATAGTATACAAGAGAATTTGAGAATGTTTTTATAACATATAAAATAGATAAAAAAAATGACTTAATTTCAAGAACTTAACAAGAAAAAATTAATCTTATTGATACATAAAATAATAAGAAAATACTTTGAAATTATCAAAAAATGATAAAAATATATCCGGAATTACGTTTCTACTGAATTGTGGTAGCATTTTAAACTAGATGACATTTTTGGCGACCTTTTTTTTGGCACAATTCTGTAATACTGAATATTGTAGAAAAATATCCAGTAAAACGATTATTGATAAATCTGTTTGATGCTAGGAAAGCATATTTATATATTATAAATGCATTCTCGGGATCATTTAATATTTTTGCAATATCTGATCTCTTTAAATTAGATAAAAACTTTTATTTAAAGAAAGTTTTCGTCTTTTCTATTTGTATTTGTATAAAGGATGTTTGAAAATTCCTTTTGGGTGGCACGTTGCCATTGTTTTATAAGAAAATTTGTCAATTTGTTGGGTTTATTCACCCTGATTTGTATTTGTCAAGTTGTTTTTTGGAAAATTTGATTTTTATACATGTTGTGTTCATTCAGTTTATATTTTGAGCCTACGAGAGAAGAATTTGAGTTTTTACGGTAATAAATAAAGGAATGGGTAGATCTGGTAGTCAAAATTTGGATTATTGTTTTTAAATTATTTTTGAATTCGAGTTATTGATAGAAAAAGTTGAATGCTTCTCTGTGTTGTAGGTTATATATTTTTTTATACATTTCTGTGTGCTAAAAGAGGCTGTGATATAAAAATGTATGTTTTTTGTATTGTAAAAAATATGATAAGATTAGACCTATTTATGTTGAAAATAAATTTATATTATTTACTTATTTTGGGGTTTTATTTGTTACTTTTTGTTTACAAGCTGTTCGCTATATGAAAGAGAAGTTGGGTATCAAGAAATATATTAGATGTTATGCCCTCCTTCAAGATGATATAAGGACCTTAGAGGACAAGGGGTCTAAGTAACATTTTTGAAAAAAATGAGTTAGGTGCATGAATGAGTTGTGAAAATACTAATCTATTTGGTGGTGAATAGATCCAAGTGATTGTTTTGATAGGTGCTGACATCTAGCGTGGTACCCCTTAACCACTGAGTATTGATAAGTTCAAACTTAGAACGCTAGGGGCCCAAAAACACTTAGATCCCTTTACCACGAATCCATAAACCATCACAGTTTAGTTGTAGTTGACATAAGTGTTATTAAGAACAATTTTGATCATATTTTTTTGTAAATTAAACAATATAAGTTATTTTACAAGGACAACAAGAAAAAAAGGCTAAGACACGGGTCAAAAAAGTTACGTGAATATAATCAACGGTGTAGGTTTCATTGCAACGAAAAGATTCCTTACGAACAGAGGGAATCAATATTTTATAAATAGTGGGAGCTAGGTAAGTGGGAGCTTCAGACATCGTTTTTAAATGGTGCCTTAGAATTGCAGCCTGTCAAGAGGAAGAAAGATAATGTAACTATAACTTGGCTGGTCACAGAGTGAGTAACTCAAAGATAACTAAACCCAGGCTTGAATGTGTCAATTATGTGAAAACTGTACGAAAAATTTTGTAGAGGAGAAACAAATGTGGAACTTGAAAAAAAAAGTCTTTACAGATTTATATTCAAAACAAAATTCAATCTAAGATTCCACAGACTTCACACCGACACCAGTAATAATATTTCATTGCTGTTAATATATTTATTTAAACATACTTATTAACAAAGTCTCTAGGAATCAACAATGTCCAAAAACCTATGATCTAACAATCCTGACCAGTAGTGACAACTGACAACGAGTCTCCATACATTGTGCCTAGAGCCCCGTGACCGTAATCATAACCTACTGATATGACATCTTTCCCCTTACATTTGATAATCATTAAAACGCACTGGAGCCCTTTTGAGTCTAGCGCTAGTTCTATTTTCAGCATTCATTTGGGAGGTTGAAGGTTCCTCTACTCCACAACTCTGATTCCCAGATGAGGAGTTTTATCTGTTCCATTTATTGGAGTATTGCGATACTCCAGGAGTGCCATATCTAAGTCGTCACACTTTCTAAGCATGTTTTTTTGCAATTTGAACGGCTCGTTCTGCCTGCCCATTAGACCGTGGATAGCGGGGACTGGACGTTACAAACCGAAAATCCCAGTCTTTAGCAAATTGCTGACAATGCCACGAATTATAAGGCATGTTATCTGATATGACTTCGTAAGGTATTCCGTGTGTTGAAAAAATTTTCTTTAACTCCTTGATGACCACCTGAGAAGTTTTTGAATTAATTTTCACTATATCGAGCCATTTAGAAAAATAATCGATCAGAACTAGATACGACTGTCCACCATAATCTAATATATCACTTGCTACCTTTTCAAAAGGTGCTTGAGGCAACTCTCTACGGTCCGTCCCAAACCCTTTTTTCAGTGCGTCACTAAATGTGACGTCATATAGGATTTTAAGAATGTCGAAAATTATTGCTTGACATTTTAGTTAAATCTGACAGTTGCAGGATCACAATCGACTAAATGTGAAAAGGTTATTTTGTTAAATAGGTATGTAGTCTTTGTTCTTTCTCGGTATATCTCGGCATATTTAAAATATTTTTATGACAATAAATACAAAATTAAATTTTCACTGTAAAGTGTCTGAAAATACTAACCTGGAATGACAATTATCATTTTATCAGTTGACATTGTGAAAGTATTGTCATGATCAAGATAATCTGCGTCAAATTATATTTATGCGCATCATTGATTGGATATCTATTTAGCGTATGCTAAACTCCAACCAATTAAACATCCGTAAGTAGAATTCGCTTTAATATGCAAATACTCGTGAAAGATACATAATTTTCTATGTTCTATGTATAATAATCACAGACTCACGTCTTTTTCTGTCACTTCTAGCTTAATGCGTTAGAGAGAATTCGAACAACTATGACGCACTGAAAAAAGGGTTTGGGACGGACCGTAAGTAATAGTGGCTCTTTAGCATTGTGACTTTTAAATATCTCACACTTGCTACAATTTCTTACCCAGTCTTCTATACTTTTGTTCATTTGTGGCCAATGTAATATCTGTCTTGCTCTCTGTTGGGTTTTCTGAATGCCAAAATGACTAGAATGCAATAATCTTAGCATGCTCCCTCTCAATATTTTTGGGACTACAAACTCTGTCTTTGTAAAATATTAGTCCGTCAAGTAAATATAATTCATTTCTTATATAATAATAATACCTAATTGAATTGCTTACTCTTGACAGGGTTTTAGGCCACCCTTGTATACAATATTTCTTTACTAGTTTCAGATCCTCATCAGCATCCACTTCAGTCCTAAATTGCTCTCTCTTCTCATCAGTCATGTCAATAGTATGAACTATTTCTGTAATAAATTTATCATCATCCACTTCATCTTTTATAAAATTCCTTGATAATAAATCTGCCACATGCATGAACTTGCCTGGCTTAAATTTTACCTCTATGTCATATTTAGATAATCGACATTATGTCTGCAACGCCTTTATGCATTAATGCCTCCAAAGGCTTATGTTCAGAATCAATTTGCACTTTTCTTCCATAGATAAAATTGTGAAATTTATTGCATGCATATAGGATTGCCAAGAACTCCTTTTCAATTTGACTCATATTTGACTCTGCTGTCGTTAGTGCCCTAGATGCAAATGCTACTGGTCTGTTATTCTGTAAGAGACAGCACCCTAAGCCATTACTACTACTGTCAGTCTGTATCACAGTTGGTAACTTCTCATTGAAATTGGCAAGCACACTACTTGACATAATTACTTCTTTTCTACTGACTGCGCCAAGTAATAATATTTCATTGCTGTTAATATATTTATTTAAACATACTTATTAACAAAGTCTCTAGGAATCAACAATGTCCAAAAACCTATGATCTAACAATCCTGACCAGTAGTGACAACTGACAACGAGTCTCCATACATTGTGCCTAGAGCCCCGTGACCGTAATCATAACCTACTGATATGACAACACCTGTGTCACTGGTGACAAGTTACAAATGAAAATTATCCACGGCACGCCTGGTGCGAAGCAAACAGCTGACGTTGAAAAAGAACTTCATTTAAGGAAGGCAGAGGCAGCTAAAGAAGCTAAAAAGTAAAAGAAAGTGCAAATTATTAAAGAATGACAGTCAAGTTGCGATATGCTTTGATTTGCAAAAGATGATGCCGACATCTTATTTGACAAATTCAAAGGCCTACTATTTGCGCCAACTCTGGACGTACAATTTGAATATTCACAACCTAACAAGTGAAACCGTCCACATGTACATGTGTCACGAAGGACAGGCAGGTAGGGCCTGCCAGGAGACAGACCGACTGTGTAACATATGTCTGCGTTCAGTGACAACTGTGGAGGGTAAAACAAAAGTCACCTAATTGTCAGATTTTTGGCTTTATATTGTTAAGAATACTCAAATTGAAACTGTTAATCACCACTTTTTAGTCGCTGGACATTCTTACAATCAATGTGATCGAGATTTTGGAATCATAGAAATTAAAAAGAAGAAGAACCAACGTCATATCTGTGTACCAGAAGACTGGATAAATCGGGCTGCCTCAGCAAGTAAATGGATGCAGACTTTATTGATCTTCAATTACTAAATCAGTACTTCCAGAAAAATGTGCCAGGGATACGAGGAATGCAGATACTGCATTATGAAAAGGCAAACCCAGACACTCTTTTTTATAAGACAACATTAGCAGAGGGCATTATGCCTTACGAAAAATTGTCAATGAAGAAACAACGAGCAGGTATAATTCCCTATCAGCTTCTCATGTTTCAACCGGTAATTAAGAAGCCCAAGCTTAAATACAAAAAGTATGAAGATCTCATGAAACTCTTGCAATTCTTTTCACCGATATACCATGAATTTTACCCAAGCCTACCTCATGAAACAAATGACTGGAAAGCCTTTAGCTACAGGTACTTTTGTAGGCAATGAAAATGATGATAATCACTTTGGTAACAACGTTTATGACACAAATGACAGCAATTAGATAGTTTTGAAGTGCCAACATCTAATATTTTCTGATTTAATACTATCATGTAAAAATAACATACAAAATAGTTTTTGTAAATAATAATAAAACCACTTGTGTATTTTGTGCACATTGAGCATTTTTATTCTCACAAAATTAATGAGAGGTAAAGGGATCCATGTGCACACCTTCAATTTTTTTTATACATAAAACAATAACCGAATATTGTAATACTTTCTGCTATTAGCAATAACAACCCAAAGACCTTATTATCCTTCTTACATGGTCAAAATAATGCAGTTTTAAATTTCCCTCTTACAATAATCTTCCGATTTTGACTTGAGTTTTCTCAAAATGTTGATTTTGTTACTTAGACCCCTTGACTTCTAGGGGCCTCATATGCCCTCCCCACATAGCGAGTGGTTCCGCATTCCTTCACATTTCTTCATTGACTTTTCATTTAATAAGGAAATTCGGCCACCTGTTGTAAACATTAAATGGTCTATAAAATCTTCATATTCCAAACCAACGTCTTCATCTGAGTTACATATGAGTTTAAAGAACATCAGAAGTACCGTTAGCTTGGAAAATCCAATTACCATTTTAAGCAAAAACAAAAGTAAACTGAACAACACAAAAATAGTCACAGACAAGCAGTCCATCGAAACTTGCAGACCTAATAATGCTTTACATTCTCATATTAACTTCATTAAGAACGATATTTTGGAACCATCGATAAATCTGGATCCTTTGACCCCACCAAGAGTTAGATTAACCAATAACTCGAACAGTCGATATTTTCTAGCAAGATTGAGGGAACCGGATATCTTGATTATCTACCCGCGGATCAACTGAGGATATGACATTAGGCAGCAGTAATGTCATTACTGGATTAAGGCTGTGGGAAGTAAAAAACCTGTAGGCTTAATTCCAGATACTCACAGGCGTCACTCACATTATGAGTTAAGCGGCTGTAATACTGCGATGGGGAAGGCAATGGGAAACCACCCATTATGGTCCCTAGTAAAGTTATAATGGAATCAATGAGTGCAACGAATATTACTGATCATGGGCTGCGGAACTCAAGATCCGGCAGGGGAAGGAATACACAATAAGTGGAAGGAAAGAGATGGTTTCTCTTAGCATGGTTTTTACAACTTTAGCATGGTTCTAATTAACCCGCCGCCAGTGTGGTAGACTGAAATGTAAAAACCTGTGTGGTGGGGTATCAGACCCCAAATTTAAAAAAAAAATGAAATAAAAATAACACATTTTTATAAAATTTTTATTGTGATTTATATTTCAACATAATATAACCAACTCAAATCAAAAGAAACTAGTATTTAGAAACAAATTGCAAACTTAATACTTAAATATTTCAAAAAAGTCTCATTTTACAGCATAAAAAAACATTACACTCATTTTTTGTCGATTAAAAAAAAAAGATCAGAGAACTAGTAAAAATAAATGAATTTTTAAAAAAACCATAACATTCAGAATACATTTTAATTGTTTTTAGCTAAATAGCAAGAATCACAATGCACCACTGAATGCTCTAAACATATAGCTTTTTTACAAATCATACAATTATAATAGGTCTTTCTGTCATTTTTTCTCGGGCAAACATTACATCTTTTGGCTACTTTCATTCGTTTACCTGATTGCACTTCATCATTTGTTACAGTTCCTTCAGGATGGACTTGTAAATTTCGCGGAAGCCTTAAGTTGGTAGACCGAATTTGTTTGTATTCTGTTAGTAACTGTATTGCTAATAATTTCAAAAATTTCCTTCGTTTTGACTGAAAATCGCCAGTATTTTGTTGATAAATTACTCTAGCATTTATACCTGCACAGTTGAGTATCGTATAAAAAATTGTAATGGGCCACCTTTTGCTATTACGTGAAATATCGTATGAAGCGGACAATTCATCTACCACATCTACCCCACATTTTGTAGCGTTATAAAAAGAAATTATTTCTGGTTTCTTACTTTCGCCAGTATTATCGTCAATATCAGGAGTGTGATGTAAAGTTGACATTAGAAGAACTACTTTTCCTTTTTTTTGGTACATGTGAAACTAACGTTATGTTATACTCTCTTTAAATCCGAATTTTGAGGAATAATATATTGGCCTGTTCCTAGATGTTATAAAACTTTCAGGTATTTGCCTTTTGTTTTTTCTTACAGTTCCAGTAGACGTCAGTTGATGATCTTTTAAAAGCTTCAGCATCAGCTCATAACTTGTGAACCAATTATCGAATGTTACATTTCGTTTGGTTCCAGATATCGGAGTTACAAGTCGCAGAACTACGTCGCTAGGTTTATTGCTCAATTGGAAGGGTCCCTCTGGCTGCAATCCCACGTATAGTTCTAAATTCAAAACATAATATGATTTTGCATCAACTAGAGCGAATATCTTTAATCCGTATCGTGCAGGCTTTTTCGGCATATACTGGCGAAAACTACAGCGCCCTCTAAATGACTCCAGCTTTTCATCAATAGTAAGGTATTCGCTTGGCGTATAGACGTCTTGGCTATTTTGCACAAATTTTTCGAAAATCGCTCTAATTGCAGTCATTTTATCAAGTTTTTTTCTTTCTTCTCGATTTTCTATATTGTCAAAACGTAGACAAGACTGTAAAAAAATAAATCTTTGTAAAGACATCGTCTCTCTAAATAAGCTTATTCCGGTTCCATCGGTAGACCAAAGATCTTCTAAATTAAGCCGAGCAGACTTGAACATCCCAGCCAAGTACAAGAGTCCAAACAATGCTCTTAATTCAGTTACATTGGTTTCGCGAACTGTATACTGATGGTTTTCATCGTAGCAAGAGGCCTTCCTTCTTATTTTTATATTAGTATAACTTACGATATCATCCGTCATACTAGGTGTAAAAAGTAAATTAAAGCATTCTAAGGGAGTGTTCGCCATTTTTGCATTTCGTTTTACACCTGGTAAATGCGTAATGATATTTACTGAACGTGTTCTTACATTTATAGGAAAGCATGTTGAAGACCATTTAGTGCCGTCCTTACCTACATAATGTTTCTTTTCACTCTCCTGTCCTTGCCCCAAAAGTTTATTTTCGATTTCTGTATCAGCCACCGACTGTTCTAAATCAATAGCATCTTTCTCCCTGTCAGAGTTGTGGCTACTGTTGTCTTCATTGTCGGATTCGTTCTCGCTTGCAGATCCAATTACTACATCATCGTCTTGAGAATCGTCCCATAAAGCTTGAAGCCTCGCCTGCTCCCGTTCATATCGATAAGCCATAATCTAGAACAAAAACATAAATAATTTATGTATAAAATTTTACATTTTCATTAAAAATAAATAATTTCAACGGAAATTATATAAAAATGTGAATGCCCAACTCAAATATTACTACCATAAATATATTAACTTACCTGTGTGGTGGGGTATGTGATACCCCAACGACGTTTGAATCAAAACAGCGATGTGTGAGTTCACTTCTAAAGTAAATCAACAACTGCGGGACCTCCTTCAAGGTTTTAACGAAAAGGTACTGAAATGCCTGTCACGCTAATTTACCGATAAAAATATTGGCGCTAATTTTAAAATCACTGGGGTATGTTATACCCCACCACACTGGCGCCGGGTTAATATTCGTTCCATATGATATAAAACAAACGAATTATTTTTATTTCTAGAGAAATTAGGATTTCCCCCAATTGTTGCGCTTACTGAGTACTCGCTTGAAGCGCCGAGCCTTTTTTTTGTAGAAAAATATACCACAATCGCTAAATCTATTAGTTATTTTCTATATACACAAAACTTTTAAGCTCGAATAGACAACGTTCTTTCAGACTTCACAATAAAATTAAACGGCATTACTCAAGGGTCTTCTCTTAGTGTTGCACTTTTCTCTATTGCTATCAATGAGATCGCTGAATCATTCAGCCCATTGATCAAAGCCCATCTATTTGCTGATATTTGTGTTATATTATGTCGAGGAAAAAACATATTAACAATGACGACCCATATACAACAAGCCATTTACAAACTAGAGAATTGGTCGAAAATTATTGGCCAAAAATGTTCTCCCACTAGAACGAATGCAATCATCTTCAGTAAAACTCCAAACAAGCACATTAAAATATAACAAGAATTCACCAATAAATTATTCAGAATCGATTAACATTCGCCAACATTCGTAACGGATAGGCACATCAAGAAAAAGAAGAAAAAATTTATTAAATCAATTATATAATGTGCAATGCTAATGTACGTTTTTTATTCAAGTAAATTTTGAGCGACTACACACTTTGAAAGATTCAGTCGAAGATGATTAAAATCGAAATATCAAACACATGGCCCAAAAAAATATAAAAAGGCGATATTTATTGCAGAAAAATGTTTTGAAATTGGGTTAATAACACTTTTATAATTGTTTATATTACCTGTATTGGATATAATATAAACATAATAAAAAAGTTCAAAAGTATAGTTAAAAAAGAGAGACCGATTATTACCCTTGAATTTTATGGTAAACAGGATGCAGGAACGACGTGTGTCTTTGCATTTGATACATCGTCAATCAGCACAGTAACAGATAAAAATAACGTACCTGCCCCCACTTGTTTTATTTTAATCTCGCGAAAGAAAAAAATAAACAATGTAGTTTTTATGAGGAGACTGAAACGAAGTGTAAATAACCGCAGCACCAGATGCACTTTTCTGGTGGAAATAAACTGTTTCCATGGGAGTAAAATATTGACTATTAACAACACGAATCAAATGACAAACATCTTATTATCTTCAACTTTTATTGCTTATAAACGGATATTTCAAAAGGTTAATAAGTAAATTGTGTATATCTAACGCTGATGCTGGTATAAATTTTAATTTCTCATATAGATATTCATTTTTTCTTGTTGCAAGTGTTTCGTAGGTTCCCAAGGCACATGATTTTAAATGGCCTTTAATTTTCTCTGTAATGGTATAATTTTTGTAGCACTGAGATTAAAAACAGCGAATTACTCTTAATTCTTAACTTTTAGAAAAACCTTAATTTTTTCTAAGTTAAAAATTTTATTTTATTTTATTATTATTTAATTTTATAGTATTTTCACTTTTTTCATCATCATTTTATATTTTTCATCACATCACCAAATTATCGTCATTATCATTTATAAAAATGGGAAAACACCAGGAGAAGATAAAATTACTTTCGGAGATTCTAAAAATGGGAGGCACTGCATTAGAAGAGGCAATGCGAGCATTACTGAATAAATGCCTATTGGAAGGACAAATACCAAAGACATGGAAAAATGCAGAAGTCATTCTACTCCATAAAAAAGGGGACGCCGCAAATATAGTAATCTACCGACCAATAAGCTTATTGTCACACCTATACAAACTACTAACCCGAATAATAACAAATAGATTGACAGCTAAACTAGATGCATACCAACCAGTGGAGCAAGCAGGCTTTCGTAAGGGTTTTAGCACTATCGATCACTTGCAAACAATCCGGACAGTTATTGAAAAAACAATAGAGTACAACATACAACTACATCTGGCATTTGTCGATTATCACAAAGCATTTGACAGTATCGAGAAATGGGCTTTCTTAACAGCATAGACGACGCCAGAGTATATTCAAGATATGCTGCCCTCCTTAAGAATATATATGATTATGCTACTTTTCACGAAAAAATAGATGATGATCTGGAAACTATAAAAATAGACCTTGGTAAAGGTGTGAGACAGGGCGACACCATCTCACCCAAGTTATTTACTTTGGCATTAGAAAATGTTTTCAAAAACTAAATTGGGCCGAAAAGGGATTAAAAGTAGATGGAGTATATCTTAACCATTTGCGTTTCGCAAACGACATAGTACTAATAAGCACAGATATTAATGAACTGAAATCAATGCTACAAGATTTAAATTACAAATCGAATCAAATAGGATTAAAAATGAATCTCGACAAAACAAACATATTAAGCAACAGCCTAGAAAACATCACGATAGATAACATCAATATAGAAAAGGTAGACCAATATATATATATATATATATATATATTATATATATATTATATATATATATATATATATATATATATATATATATATATATATATCTAGGACATGCAATTAAAAACGAAAAGGAAAACCAAATCCTAGAAATTAAAAGAAGGACACAATTGTCAAGGGCTGCTTTTGGTAAGTTGAGCTTCATTTTAAAATACAAAAAAATCCCAATTCACTTAAAACGAAAAACCTATGACACTTGTATACTACCAGTTGCCACTTATGGGCTGGAAACTACGGCAATAACAAGAAAAATGGCAAAACAATTAAGAGTAACTCAACGGGCCATGGAGAGGGCCATGTTAAATATAAACCTCAGAGACAAAATTCCTAACACCGAAATACGTCGAAGAACTAAAGTAACTGACATCGTGGGAAAAAGGAAAAATAGCGACATTGAGATGGCAGTGGGTAGCACATGTAGCAAGACAAGACACCAACAGATGGTCTCATAAAGTGACATTCTGGAGACATCGAGAAACAAAAAGAAGCGTAGGAAGACCCAAAAAGAGATGGATAAACGATATAACAGCTGTAGCTGGAAAACAGTGGATGAGAATTGTAAAAGATAGGGAAGCGTGGAAGCAATTGGAGGAGGCCTATTTTCAACAATGGATAAATGAAGGCTGAAGAAGAAGACTAAAAAATAGTATGCCTACGTCGATAAGTAGACTAATAAGAGTAAGCGTTATATGTATGTATACTTTACTGTAAGCGTCTCGGTCACGTTTGAGATTGATTTGATCCCCTGCAAAAACTTCAATACGAAAAAGCTTCATACTTTGTCAAAAATTCTTTTCATTTCATAAAACTTCTTTAACAATATCCTATCTCACTGTCAGTTTCGACATTGTTTTACTCTTTTCAAACATTCTGGAAACTAAAAATACAGTATCCAGCGAGACCATTTTATCTTTCATTAAACATTGTATGTCCAACACTTATTTTTTCATCTTCCAAAATCGACTCTACAGACAAATAAATATTGCCCCAATGGGCTTCCCACTATGTTCAGTAATTGCCAATATCTTCATGGAAGACTTCGAGACCCGAGCACTACACACATCAATGTTCAAAGCCAGACGTTAAATACGATATGTTGACGATAAATTTGTCATTTGGCCCAACATCAGGGATGATTTAGTCTGATTGGTATACATCCTAGTATTCAGTTCACGATAGAAATGGAAACTGATTCATCCCTCCCCTTTCTTGACGTTCTTCTTCTAAAGCACAGATAAAAGTGGAAATCTGAATTGTGTTTCGAAACTATTTTACGGTTTTATTGTCAGATGTCGCTATTGCGTCCGTATTGAAGCCATTTTGGTGTTGCTTCTTAAAAGACAGAAAATATAGATCTTTCACGTTGAGAACACCTTTGAATAACTGTTCTGATGAGACCTATTAGGTCGAAATACGTATCAACAGATACAAAGGCGCTGTTTGCGTGAAATAAAATATTTGCTGTCTTTTTCACTTTTTTCGGATTTACTCTGTACGAGTACTAGAAACCAATTCGCTAAGGATTTCTGCTTAGTTGAAAAGATGTATCGTGGAATGCAAATTTTAGATTCCCCACGTCTCTTTTAACACCTTTATCAACGTCTGTTTTGCTTTGCAATTTTTAGAAAGCACAGATAAAAGCGGAAATCTGAATTGTGTTTCGAAACTATTTTACGGTTTTATTGTCAGATGTCGCTATTGCGTCCGTATTGAAGCTATTTTAGTGTTGCTTCTTAAAAGACAGAAAATATTGATCTTTCACGTTGAGAACACCTTTGAATAACTGTTCTGATGAGACCTATTAGGTCGAAATACGTATCAACAGATACAAAGGCGCTGTTTGCGTGAAATCAAATATTTGCTGTCTTTTTTCACCTTACTTCATTTACTTTGTTTATTAGTTGCTGTAAACTGTTTAAACTGTCTGCAAAAATAACGATGTCATCTGCCTAGCGGATTTTGTTTAGGCGTTCTCCATTTAAAAGGATTCCATGTTCGCAATTTTCCAAGGATTCACTAAATATTTTCTCTGAATATAGGTTAAATTATATAGAAGAAAGTATATATCCTTAACGATATTATAAAGAAAAACCAATCCCAAGGTTTTCATCACTCTAGTTTACCGAAAACCCACTTTCACCAATCGTTACTTGCTGCCAACTCTCATCATTTACCTTCACAAATTAATTCAGTCATTAATATCCTTATCTCCAGATAATAGACCCGCTGAGCTCTCTACTTTAAAACTCCTTAGACTCATCAATCCAAAGACTCATACCCTCATCATACGAAAGTTGTTTCGTTACATTAAAGATTCACTGACAAAATTCTTAGATCAAGAGAAATAAATAATACTAGGCACTCCGTAACAAAACCTTTCATCTCTTGTATGATCAATCAAAGACAACATTCCAAATGAACAACAAGGAGTTTATGAAATTCCTTGTGCAGACTGCCCCTGATCTTATATAAGACAAACAAATCTTAGAATCCAAAAGAAGGATTTATAAACATTCCATTTCTGTTTGCAATTTCGACTCAATTTCAGCTCTAGGTCACACCATCTTCATACAGGTCACAATATTGATTTTGAAAACTCCAGAACCACAGCCCCCATCTTCTTAACTGCGAGTTGGGTGGGTCTTCAGAAAATGACCAACAAAGTTTGAGTTTACTAATTTTTTGGGCCTATGATATAACTGATGTAGTTTGTGTATTGATATTTGTATCAGTTTGTAGCAACGTGACAGAAGTATAAGTATCTTATATAATGGTGTGTTTATAAACCCTTTTCCCAATTTTAAAGTTTTGCAACAAATTATATTTTATAACCATAATTACTAGCCAGCCCCAGCAGACTAGAGAACCTAATTGACTAGAGACACATTTGGAATTCTAACTTCATTGTTTATTTTGATAATTGAAATTTGGTAAATAAATGATTCAGGACATACATAACTTTATTGAATATAGAATTTGGTAATTAAGATTCTCTTTTTGTAAGCAAAATCTCATTGAAGTTGATCTCAACAAGTCTTCTTCTTCATATTCGAGAACAATACTTTACACTTTTTAGATTTCATATATTAGATCTTATATTATTTGTTTATCTGACTTCATTCTTCTTCTTCAGATGCAAATCCACTAATGGATGTTAGCGATCACATTTTCCATTAACTCTCTATTTCTTGCAATATGTATCAGAGATTGTATGTCGTTAATCCCTGTCCATTGCCTTATGTTTCGGAGCCAGGACATTTTCTTGCGTCCCATTCCTCTCTTGCCTTCAATTTTACCCTCGATTATAAGTTGAAGGAACTGGTATTTTTCATTTCGCATGATGTGACCTAGATACGCCGTTTTCCTTTTCTTGATGGTTTCGAAAAGTTGGCGTTCTTGGTTTATTCTTTTAAGGACATCTATATTTGTGATTTTCGCTGTCCATGGTATTTTTAGGATACGGCGATAAAGCCACATTTCGAAAGCTTCCAATCTGTTTATATCCCTCGTTTTGAGTGTCCAGCCCTCTACGCCTGGACTGACTGGCATCTGACTTCATACTTGAATACTTTCTTTAGTTTTAAAATCAGCAATTTATCTTTAGTATACTCTATTGCTTTTGCTTATCACAAAACATTTTCTGTTTTCATTTTCTTTGAATTCTATTTCAATTTTTACCAAAAAAGAACTTAGTTCACGACTAAGTCCCCTCCAAACTTTCAGCAATCTCTTTTTTGTGTCTCGCAGTCATTTACCTTCTCTATATTTCACTTATTTTTCTTATATGTCTTACGATTATTCACCACAGCTAATTTTTAGCTAAAAAGCATTCACACTTTTTATGGTTGCTCGTAGAAATAATTTTATCAGCTTTAACTACATTTTCAGTAGGAGGATAGAGTAGACAGAAAATTTTTTTAGGTGAACAGCTTCTACTATACTCCAGGATTGCTGAGGCTCCTATCCCTCACCAAGGATGTTTATCCATTATGTTCCACTGTTTCATGACTTCCACAAGGTCTAAGGGACCAGTTAAGGTCCCCAGAAATGTGAGGACAAATTTCAGGTCAAACCCAAGGTATTGCTTTATAAAATAGAAATATAGATAAATAGCAGTTTCTTCTAAATCATCTGTGATGGTATTTGTAGATTTAATTTCATTTTCATGTGAAGGGAACTGTTTCTCTTACCTGAGGCCTCTTTTTAAGAGAAAGGATGTAAAAAAGTTCTTTACATTCTTTTTTTGTCTTCCCAATCATCTATAAGTGATTAACTGTTTCTTTTATCTCACCTGTGGTCATATTTGTATATTTTATTAATTTTCTTGGAAAATGGTCAGTATTTCTTAGCTTGTGATCTCTTTTATTGGGAACTTTCACACTAGTACAAGTACAGTTGAATCAATATTAAACAATAGAAGCAATTTTCTAAAATAGCTTCATTTATTATTCAGACATTCATTTCATTTATAAATACCTAACCTAAGTAAAACTTAACACATATATACAATGATAGCAACAAAACAATGTCATAATAAAGTGATCGAAATTTATATCAATTATTAATATAAAAAAACACATGTATTTCTAAATCACAAAATAAATTCAGTACAGATAAACGCATTAAATGCTTTTTTTAATATCCATAACATATGTGCAAACTAGTAAATGTTGAAAATTTTGTGGTCCTATACAACCACTGAAGTTTCCTTGTGATGAAATGTGTTTGTGGAAGTATTTTTATATTTTAACATACACTAGTTTGCTTGTTTTTATAGATACAAAAAATATAAATATTTCCTTTTTAGAATATACAAAATTTTATTACAAGTTGATATTTGGTACTGATCACTCACTAAAAAACGAAAAATTAGAAAAGTTCTGGAAGAACTATGATTTCCCTTTGCTGGCTATAGCCATGCCTACACTGACGATGGCTCCTACAGCTACTACCACTCCTCCTGCCACTGCCATACCCACTAGACCTTCTTTTTCCATTTTCTTTTTTATTAGTTGTTCTAAACCTGCTACTTGTGTATTACCTAAAAAATACATCATTTTAACACTGATTTCATCATATGTAAAAGATAGAAGAATAGACAAAAGATGTGTATAAGTAAATAGATAAAATAAGCAAGAAAACTCTAAATTCCAAATCTAATAGGCTATATGAAGTGATCAAACAGTCAAATAAACTATATTTTTACCTGGCTCAACTGCCAAAAATGATCTAATATACTTTAAGGCTTTAGAGTATTCCTTCATCCTAGCATAGCCCACACATAAGAAATAAAGATAGTCCCTCTTTCCATCACTGTTATTTTTATATAGTTCTTCTAGTAGCATGATACCTTTTTGAATATCAGCGGAATATTTACTTCTAACTAAACACCAAGCATACTCAAACTGAACTTTTGGTGTCACTTCATTTTTATATAAATGCTGGTGATAAATTTTTTCGAATTTCTGGAACAAAACAATATACATTAGTTCTGGATAAACGACAATACATGTAACATATATAGGTTCTTATAAGCATACTACATAATGGGAAACCCACATGTGAATTTAGCCTGAAAGGTCCATTGTGACAATCAGTCAAAGAAATAAATAAGGTAGATCTTATCAGCAGTAATTTGTTAAAATTGTAAATTTATGCTCTCGTGTCATAGTGGTATTTATGCATAAGCTAAAAATGTAACATATTCACGAATTCGACTTCTAGAACGCATTTTATAGATAAATGAATGATTGCATGACTCATGTAAATACTGTGAAAGCCAATCTAAGGAGTAATGCTATGAATTTATAAACTGTCATATATTTTAAACACTAGAAAATATTCAAATTCATACCTTTAAATCCTCCGGTAAAACTGTATCATTTAATAAGTCTGCCATTGTTTTAAATTACTAGTTGATTTTAATTTTTCTCGGTAGTTCTACAAGATTAAATGTCAATGTCTAATAAAATATAACGTCAAAACAATCATCAAATTTAAAGAGCCCTCTGTGAATAAATTAGTGAACCAGTTTTATTTTCATCAGGAAATTTTTTTTATTATCAAAAATATTTTATAACAAATACATAATGTTGAATAAAATTGATCAATCATCGTATTGAATGAACTTAATATTCTAACGATTAAGATGATCTATCAAATGTCCTTATTTTATTACCAGATCAAGCAAACATTATTACTAGTAATAGTATTGGTGGTTGTCTAGATCTTGAAATGTTTAGTGTATTCTGTTTACAATAAAATCTTCCAATATCTTCCATCACACTAAACTTTTTTAAATAAGTATATTTTATCAATTGTTTCACTAATTTAAGTACTATAAGCTTATTGTTTTAACTGGCGATCTAATCAAATTATCGCTTTCATTTTACAACAAAATAAATCCACTTTCCATATAAACTTATATTTATGTCAAAATTAATATTTATTTTATAATAAATGTATGTAATGAATATTAAATATTTTCCACTATAATTTTATTTATTACTACTTTATAGTAATAACCTATTTTTCATACATATTTAGAAGTGGGGAGAAATATATTTGAAGCCCAATATTTTAAATATAGTGCCTGAGATGGCCGCTAGGGAAAGAAATAAGGGGGCAAAAACAATGTTTGAAATTCCACTTGTTTTCCATGATATTTACATGGAATGTTTAAAGTAAGATAATCTAATGGCTGAAAATAATCATTTTTACCAATACGAGTGTATTTTTAAATCGTAATTAGAAATACGTAGTGTTTGCAATATAAATTGGTGAATCTATGGGTTTGTGGTTTAAAATAATTGTATAAAAATGGTTGGTTCTTGAAGTGTATTTGGTTGAACTACAAAAAACTACAAGAATTTTAAGAAAGATCATGTATTTCGATGAGTATAAAAGCTTATTAATTGAAACATAGTTCTTGGTAACTGGTAATTTCAAAAATATATGCAATGTAGTTAATGGCATTTTTCTTTATGTAGTAGTTTCTTTGGGCAATGTTTTCTCTGTGTGTACTGACGTCAAAGTAATTAAATTAATTTAGTTTAATATCTCTGACTGAAGAAGTGGTAGTAGTAAACCTCAAAACAATTGTGATGCCAACATGCCAAATGTTCCCGAGTTTCTTATGTTTTAATATTTCTCGAAGGATCTATAGATTTATAAAGTAGGTAAACGGCCATATGATCTACGGATCATACCTATTTACTAATGCCACTAAAGTAAAAGCCGTGTAATTTTGTTCGTTTTTGTGTAATTCAAAATAAAACACATTCTTAATATATAAAAGTATCTTTACTGTAACAAAAATAATACAATATAGTAATGCATATACAATATGTTACTAAATTACAAAATATTCTAATGGTTAACATAAAACAAATTAACGGTATCTAATATCTCATGCGTTCACAGTTAAATCCCCATAGAATTGACTCTGTCTCTTTTTGGGGGCTCTCCTTAAGCTACCTAAAATATTAAGTAGTTCAGAAACTGCCTTTGGCTGCTCCTTCTGTTCTTGCTTCTCCTTCTCCTTTTTGGCTTTCCTCAACGTGAACTGGCCCGCTTTTATGGCATTAATAATGTCCTCGTTTACACCAGGAGCTGCAGCTTGCTTCTTATCTGATTGGGTATTTTCCTGAAACAACATCGTATCACGTAAGAAAGAATAATCAATAAGTTGCATCAATATTACAGTTTAAATGCTAACGAAAGCAACTTTTGGATGTTATTTGGAGGAATTGTTGCAAGAAACTCTTATAAATAAAATAATAAAGGAAGTAGAAAAACCTGTATAGATAAAAGGAGTAAGGTTTTAATTGAAAAAGCTTATTAAAATAATTTTCACCATAAGTTCACCAATAGTATTAGGAATTGTATTGGTGGTTGCCTATTACTTGTATGTGGTTATTTTGTTTTGTTTTCAACAAATTCTTGGAAGAAAGTAGAAAAACCTGTATAGATAAAAGGAGTAAGGTTTTAATTTAAAAAAGCTTCAAATAATTTTCACCATGAGTTCAACAAGAATATTAAGAATTGTATTGGATGTTGCCTATTACTTGTATGTGGGTATTTTGTTTTGTTTTCAACAAATTCTTAAATATTTGAATTTCTTAACACAATATTTTAAAAGCCATGAAAAGGCATACCTGTACACCTATGCTTTCCGCAAGATCCGAAAGCGCCACCTTACTTCTTCTTCTTCTCAAAGGTACCGCTGGTGGATCTGAAGAAGGAAGCGAAAGGGGCGGTAACATCGGTGGTAGTGGTGGTGGTGGAGGCGGTGGAGGAGCAGGAGGAGCTTTTAGTTTTTCTTCAGCTCTTTCAGCACGTTCTGTTGCAGTTTGAAGTTCGGATTCCACGAGTTTCAATCGTTCTTCTAAGACTTCTATCTGAGCGTTATTGTCCTGGTCTTCTAGACGTTCCTGCAAGTTGTAGAAGTTAAAAAGTATGAACATTCATTTATTGTTATTTAGAGAAGAATGTAGCATCAACCAAAACTTGTATATTATACAGGGTACAAGATATCCAACAAACTTATTTAGAAAAAATGTAGTCAATGACATTCTACATACTTGGAAAATATGTAAAATTCTACAGGGTGATTATAACTACGTGGTATAGCAAACATACAATTTTTAAACGGGACACCCTACATATTTTTTCATATTTATATTCCGCTCATAATTCTTGTTCTTATAGTATTGGATTTTGCATTACTACACACAGTATTAAGCAAGTTATGACCATTTTTATTTCGAAATCCCTATGAAATCAACACCATGTATATAAAGAAGTAATGCATAAACAGTTTGTTCGGGACATTAGACCATTGTCTTATGGGATTATTTCCTTTTCTCCCATTCTATATCCTCTTCTTTTTTTAACTTTCGTAAGCCGAAACTGACGCAGCGTTGTAAATAGGGTGGTCCTTAAGTAATGTACAAAAAGAAACCGCAGATTCTACACTTTAAAATATACGATTTTAAGCCAAATTGCTTTAATAAAATGTTGATATTAAGAAAGATACAGGGTGTTAAAGTGAACATTTAAAACATAATGGACGGTATTAGATTTTTATTTCTTTACTTCGTTTGGAGTACCAGAAATTGAATTCACTACGAATTTTGGCCATGATGAACGGCATTTGGAATGCAATCTTAGATTCCCTTCAAAGATCAAAACTCAACAGTTTCTGAGATAATCAATTCATGTTACAAATTAACAAGTATAGCAGGAGTTGTGTAACTTGATGAATAAGGGCGGAGGGGTAGTCGCGTCGTTTGTTGTTTACTCTACGCAGGATTCCCCGTTCCAATCTCAGCAGTCTTTGTGTAAGGTATTGGTGGATCGTAATATAGAGGTTAGATCTATATTATATATTATATATATTATATATCAAAGATTATATTCGAGGTGAATGTTTTGTAAATATGTATGAGTATGCGTGGGTGTGTTCTCCCAAACTTATGACAGAGAGCATTGAGTAGACCCACTCTGCTCCTAGGCTTGTTACAAGCTAGCCGCGTTGTAGTTTGTACTACGGAGGTCATATTTATATTTTCTACTCACCTCCCCTCCACTGGTTTTGACGTGAGGGGGCGTGTCGTCATTTATAGTTTTTCTTTTTTCGTGTTTTGCGGGGAGATGGTGGATTTTAATATCGGTATCCATGTTTTGTTAATTTTAATTTTAATTAAAATTTTAATCGGATAGAAGAACTAAGAATTAAGCCCTGTCTCTTAGATCTATATCAGACACATATCACCTAGTATCTCGAGAAAACTGAACACATATTAAATTATTAAATAAATTTTACCTGTAGAGTGATAATTTCTTCGTCGTGTTTGTTTCTCTCGTCTTCTAAAGTCCTTTTTAAGTCTTCGATCTCTTGTAGCAACATTAAACAATTATCCGAACCTTCGGATTCATTCAGTCCTTGTAAAATCAACGTACTTTGATGTTTTAGCACGTTCTTCTCTCTCTTATGGGCATCAGATTCTTTTCTAAAATAGTATATATGGTTTTATTAAGACAATAATGGGGTAAAAAAAATTATTAAATAATGTAAATAGATTAAACTTGATTTGGTATTAATATAAAGAGGAAAAAGTCACTAACAAATGGAAATTTCTTATGCTTACATATTTATAAGTGTACAACTTATTCTATTAACTCTTTATATGGACTATACAATTGCAAAGCTAAATAATAAACTTCCTATTTTAGGATACAACCATTTTGTAAGCATTGTGTAAATCAGTCATTTTCCCATGAAAATTTCCATAAGAAAATCGAAGGTCCATTCTGGTCATTTTTGGCGCTTTTTGTGGTGGGTGTAAAACGGCTCGTCGGACCGTGACATAAGAGGTATCATCGGAAAGGGGAGGGGGTAGCAAATACGTTAACACAAAAAACAAAGATGGCGGCGTATCGCCAAAAGGACACTAAGGTTGTAACGTCTAAACAGCTCAACGTACACCAACGTGCAAGGTATAAATAGAAAGGGGAGGTGGTAGCAAATATGTTAAAACAAAAATTAAACGTAAAGACTTTGCCAAAACGGTACTATATCGTATCTACATCGTTATTCGTTAAATTACTACGCGTAACACGTTAAATGAAAGAGGAGGGAATATTGAATACGTTAACACAAACGTTAACATGTTAAACGTAGTAATATTACGAATAACAACAGAGAAACGATATAGTGCCATTTTGGCACTAAACTTTTCTTTTTTTTTTGTTAGAACGCCGATACAAACGAAAATAAATGATAATTTTCAAATCTCACTTACTTTAAATTTGTGAGATTTGTCCTATGTTCTTCTTCTAGCATTTGCAATTCCTTCATTTCCTTTTTCATCATCTCCATAACCCTTAAGGTTTGTTCGTGCTCCTTTTTTAGCTCAAACAGTTCTAGTTCCAATTTTATGTTTTTCTGTCGTTCGGTTTCCAAGTCCTGAAGGAAAAAAAAAAGAAAATAAATTGCATAATAGAATAAAACTACCAAATAATACATATAACAAAATTATTCATATTGTTGGTAAGTATTTAATATAGCACATATTGCGAATGTATTTTATATTGGTAATGTAATATTCATAGAGATATTGCAAAAAACTTAATTAAATAAATTGTTAGTAATTATTACGATGAGTAATCACCCCAGGCGTCTTTGATATCGATAAATAAGTCAATTATGTTAATTTAACTCCTCGAGACTAAAAATAAAGATGTCGTTATGTTGTACTCAATACAATCAAATTATATTTGTTGACAAGAAGAATTTAGAGTATATTTTTAACGGTTTTAAACACATAAGGATTATAAGATGAAAAGCTCATGGCGTTTATTTTAACAAAGAATCCCAATGGTTCATAGCATTCTAAGGGTTGTGAAGGGAGCCAAGATATGTAAACTTTCACAGATTAGAAGTTTAAAACAGTAAAGAAATAAAATATGAAGAATATAAAAAAATTAGAACTAAATAAACAAAAACATACTTCCCGCTACAATCAGTAGCGGGTAGATACTCTTTACGTTCCCGGTGGAAATTAGGTCTACTTCAGGGATGCAACGATGCTAACGTGAGCCATATCTCCCAATTTCCTGGTACATGGAAAACATTACGTGCTAGACCCATTCTCCCACCTAACCACCAAAGTTTTCCTTCCCATATCCTACTCTGAGCAGCAACATCAATACCAAAATAGAGCGTAAAGGAAATGATCCTGGATCTGGGGCAACTGGAAAATACTCCTTAAAACCTTAAGACCGTAACTCAATAAAAGCTATTTTTTGAAAAAAAGACAAACAATTTTAAAAATAATGTGTTAAACTAATGATGCCACAAAATTCATTTGATTTGAATGTACTCAAAAGTTTGGGAGAATTTAGGGCTATACACAACGCTTAAATGTTTTTGTGCGCTTAGATTTTGTTGTTTCTTTTTTTATGAAAAATGCTTTAAGAACAAGAAAGTAACGTGTCCATTTTTATTACAAAATGTCACGTAGTTTAGGAAATAATGCAAAAAAACAATTTTTATTTTGTAACTTCAAATGGCTGTAACTTTTTTTTGTACACTTTCGTACTAAGGTAAGTTGGATTCAATCAATTTTTTTTGTCCCCGGGACGCGTGATTTAATTGATGGCATACCTTTTTGAAACACCCCGTATATGCAATTTTCAGAATTTTAGGAGCTGTGAGTAAAGCTAAAATAAATACAGTCTGATGAATCGAAATCAAGAAATAAGACAAAAACCCGTTTTTTTACCGAAAAGAAAATAATTATTAAAAAAAATTCGTTCCGATCAAAATTATACTATTTTTAAAACAGTTTAAATCAGATTTAACAAAGGAAATGTTTCATTGACGATCTGTTTTGCATATATATTTACTATAACCAAAATATTTCCCACGCCATTCGCCTCCTACGGAAAACAAATCTTAATCAATAACGCTATTTGCATGTTTACGGTTTTTTTTATTAGACATAAAAACGAATTAGTCACCTCTCGCCCTTGATCGATCTTTTCCTCATTGGTGATCTGAATGCGAAAACTGCTCCTGAACTTTTTATCACTTTCGCCAAAATCCAAACCGTCCAAAAACATTTTGATTCCCGAATAATAGTCACTGATACGCAAAATACTGCGACGCGAAGACACTTCACCACTTTCTAAATTCTTTCACACTGAATGACTCACGAGGACTTTTCGAAGCACTAAAGACTTTTTGATTTGATAATTAAGTGTACGTGCCTGATCCCTATCATTATTAAAGAATTTGCAGGTAGAGATAGTTAGTCGTTGGATACGCTTTGAGTGGGACAATGGTGTAAAATATTTCCGTAAAATGTCAAATAGGTTTCGAATTGAAAATATTAAAAATTGAAATAAAGGGTTATAGATTACAGAGTAAAGAAGAAAGTCAGTTGGAATTTACCGCGTCATTAAAAGACATTAATAATATGCTAGAAATGTATTTGTTTACTTATTTTTCTGGTTGTTTGCTTTGCATCAAGCTCAGTATTTTTTAGCATTTCAAAAAGCACAGTGATGTAAATTTTTAATCTTTTTGCTTACTTTACATCTTTCTTTTCTCTCGCTCTTTTTTTTATTTACAAAAAACCCGCTTCAACCTAATAAGGTTATTAGCGGAACGGTAACAGTTAATTACACTTTGGTTAGTAAATTAAAGCCTTTTAAAAACAAAAGTAGGTTATCGTTAGTGTTTTTTGAATTTAAAATGTCTTTAAAGATTGTTTGGTACATAATATTTAATTCTGTGACGATTGAACTTTTTGCACTTTTCCACTAGCACATGTTTTACGTAAGGGGTGAACCGCACTCATCGCAAATTGGGCGTTCTTCTTTCTTAAACATATGTTTATTAGAAAACTGGGTATGTCCAAGTCGTAAACGGGAAATAATTATTTGCTTTCGTCTGGATACTTCGAATGGCTGTCATGGTCTAATCTTATTTTTTATCTCCTGAAGCTTTTATGGTGTGGATTTCCATTTGTTGTTCCAATTTTCGAACAGATACTTTATGAAATGGCTTTTTAGATCCATACTTACAGATTAGAGTGATATTGGAATACTGTTGTCGTTTATAGCTTCTTTTGCATTTTTGTCTGCTGCTTAGTTACCTGCTATTCCAATATGTGATGGGACCTAGAGAAACTTGATGCTTGTATCTTCAGTATGCAATTTATTTAGTTCTTCCTTTATTAATAAAGCTAATGGATGCTGCTTGTATATTTTCCTCATTATTTGTAGTGATGACATAGAATCTGCCACAATTAATATTTTGTTCTTCTCTAAATCTTATTTGCATTCGCGTGTAGTATTACTTGGTAAATTGCATAGAGTTCTCCTGTTTAATATAGTTGCAGGAGTTGCAATATAGAATGGGAGTTAATTAGATCTCTGAAGCGTTATATGATAAGCTTAGGGTTGGTGTTATTTTTTTTGGAATTGTAATAGATTGCAATTGACAGAATTTTTATAATCCAAGGTGAACATGAAGATGTTCAGGAGAAGGAGTAGTTGATGATTACAGTAGAGTTGGTTTAATGGCATTATTGAGCTGAGAGAATCTGTAATAATTATATTTCTCTTTTTATTTTTGTTAACTATCAGAACTAGTGCTTTTAGTATCGCATACAGTTCAGCAGAGAACGTTGTTGTATATGAAGGTAATTTGTAAGCTTCTGTATAATCTGATAAGTAGATTGCTGCCCCAGTTGTCTTCGTTTTTGGTGACATCGGTGTAAACTTTGAAATAGCTTCCATATTTGTTTAATATGTTAAGAAATTCTTGATTAACTTGACTGGCTGGTGTTTCTGATTTGTTTAGGCACAATAAACTGGTGTCAGTAGAGGGAAGTCGAATTATTCAAGGAGGAGGGGTTTGAATTGAGGAGATATTGTAGGTTTCTGGAAATTGGATACCTATTGGTCACAAGTTAGTATGTAGGAGGTAATAGAAGGGGTGATCAGTTCGATTTAAAGTTTGGAAACAACTTTTGAAGCGGTCAGCGAATACGTTGTGTATAACTGGATGATCTTGATTAGACGATACTGCTGCGGCATAAGAAAGACTTAGATATTGTCTTCTAATCGCGAGTGGAAAGGAGATTGAACTTTAAAAAGTCGTTAGCTATGGATATGTCTTATTATTTAGTGGAATTCTTTTATTTAGAGTTTTGTAATTTAGGGTTAATAGCTGCATTAATGGAGTTTTTTTGTACGCTCCGTAGAGTATAATCCTTAGGGAGGTGTTATGTAACGTATCCAAAGGTTTCCAAACTTGTTGTGCTGGCAGATGCATATGCTTGCCTGAATATGTTTCGCAATGATTTTTATTATATCGTTTATTGCTAATAAAAATAGAGCAAGACTGATAATTGATCCTTGTGGGATTCCGTTTTGTTGTTCTCTAAGATAGGATATATGTAGCATCATTCGCTCGGATTTGAAATGTTCTTTGAATTAAAAAATTGTTTATGTAGGTCAAAATATTTCCTTAATATTCCATTTTTTTTAGAATATTCAATATACGGTGTTTCCATATTCTATCAAATGCTTTAGTAATGTCAAAGTTAATTGCCATACATTTTTGATTATTTTTAAAAGCTTCGTGAATAGCGTTTTCTAGATCCAGTTCCAGTATAAGCTGATTAAAGATCGTGAGTATGTCGTCAGTCGCCTGTGAAATTTTAATCTGTTTCATTCTCTCTGATATAATTGTTTCAAATTCAATCCAATTTGCCTTTTTTAGTTTCCAATTTTGACTTGGTATTGTATTTGAATTTAAATTAACTGTTATTTTATTGGGAAGTGGTCACTAATATATAAATCTTTTATTGCTGCCCAATCGAGTTGGCTGAGCAATGGGGGTTCGCGTATGAAGAGATCAATGGCAGAAGATATTGTCGTAGCAATATTAAATCTTGTTGGAGATCCGTCGTTGAGTAGGCATAGGTTCATAGTGTTAAAAATGTTTTCTAACATAGTTCCCCTCTGTGTTGTTTTATTTGATCTCCATGTAGTATTATAACCATTAAAATCTCCCGTAACTATTCGAGGTGAGGAAATTTGTTGGAGAAGATTAAGTAATTCAAGTTTCGTCGGGTGAAACATAAATGCTACAAATATTGAGGCCATTTGTCGCTCTTCTATTATTAATTTTCATATTTTTTTATAAAACGGTGGTAATATAATGTTTTTAAAATGTAATATTGATTATGTTACCTTTGAGTGATCGCTGTATAAAAGTATCCGATACTTTACTTACCTCGGTCAACCTAATGTTATCCTCTGATGTCTGGAATTCCGTCTGCTTTAAACTATCCACCTCGGTCTGCAACTCCGCTATTTCCGTACTTAATTGCTTGATAGTCTTGTTTAGATTTTCAATATCGGTTTCAGAGTTGGATTCTCCTTCTCCTGCGTCCACGCCTTCGTCGACAGTGTCTTTGTCCATTAGAAGAAGGGTTTTTCGTTTCAGTTCCTTGTTTTCCCGGTACCATTGCGAAGCGTCTTTCAAGGCTCTGTAAAAAACAATGTTTTGTTCGAAAATCATCATTTTTGATTTTTAATTTTCATTTGACATTTTTGACAAAGATACACTATAGACTTGATTATATATCAATTAATCAAAGTGGTATATTGAAGAAAGGCCAATTTTGTATTTTTTTAATATATTTTCCAAAATAGAAACTTGAGAATTTCATTCTGCTAAAAAGAAGGAAACGATGATGCTGATCAAAAGAAATCAGAACAAATATTCATGCAGAAGACATAATGTCATATTTCCTAATAAACCTTTTTTTAATATTAAAGGATTTTTTAAATTTAATTAAGAAATTACTTGTTTTGTATTTTTATTACTACAGCAATTTACTTTTATACTTCTTATGCTGTACTGTAGACTGTACTATTGGCTCTCAAGTATCTAGCAATAATTCAAAACAGTCACAAATTCTTGAAATATACTATAAGCTATTTTTTCAACAAAATTAACAATCAGTAACATTCTTATGTAGGTGCAGTATTTTTGCATGCTTTTTTAATGTTTCTTCAATGTGATGATGATGATAGTGTGTTTGGCACGGAAACTAGTCCTTTTGCCACATATTTTTAAATGATTTATGTTATGTTTATAAATTAAAATTTGATTGTACCAAATTTATATTATATATCCGGATGCATATACATAAGTGGTTACATATGAGTTCGTATATTGATTTCTGATTCAGTGACAGTAGGTGGGTTATGTTAACTGGAAGACGCATATTACTTTTAACCAGGTTTTCATAAAATGTAGATAAGAGTGCTTTATTTTTAATACATCCAAACAGGATGTGATTAACATCACACTGGAAAATATTATCGCATAAACACTTTTCTGATTCTATAACGTGTAATCTAGTCAGGTGAGGAGGAACAGCACTGTGATCAGCTTTTAATCTTGTGATAGTTGTTGCTGATCGTTTAGATATATTACAATGGATTATGTGTGGTAATTCTGTTAGGGATGGTAAAGTAGGATGAATCTTGTAATAATGATTATTTGATGTATTCGCCAATATTTTCCATCTCTTTTGCCAGTTAAAATTTATTTTTTTATTATAAAAATTGATTAGATCTGATACTGTTTAAATATGTTCTTGTATACCTGAATGAGTAGAATCCTTAGCGAGCTCGTCTACTGTTTCATTACCTTTTATCCCGGAGTGACTTTTTGCCCAAATAAATGATACTTCTTTGTTTCTCATTTTTTGTTTAATACCACCAGGTCACATGTCTTATGGTTTAACTCAGTATTATTAAGTTCACTAATATCTGACTTAGAGTCTAAGATGATCATAGCATCTTGCAAATTTGCGTGCTCTAGCCAATCCGGAACTTTCCTAATAGCTACCGCTTCTGCGGTGTAAATAGAGCAATATGGAGGAAACTTTATTTTAAGTGATTTGTTTTTGGAAGGAAGGTACACTGCAGACCTACATATTTCTTATATATTTCTTCAATGTAAGATTTCTTCTTTAATCACTCTTCTCTATCTTTTAACACACATTTTCCTCCTTTATTTTGCTTTGCGAAGATATTTGCTGCCAATATGCCATTTTAATTTCAAATTTTGAATAAAAGGATAAAAATATATTTGTTTCATACCTCCAGAGGAGTGCATCAGGGGAAAAAGTGGTCAAAAAGGTAAACAATGTCATCACGTATAAAAGTAGACCATATTTTCGATGATTATTCGAACCAACATAAAATTCCATTCGTAAAACGTTTGACTGTTTATTTTATATTCTTGTCAACATGACAATTGATTAAACATGACAATATTTCGGTGTTTTTTTGGATGTGGTTGTAATGGTTCTTTTATAAGAACACGTTTGTCCTTTTTAATATTCTTTTAGATTGTTAACTCCTTTACATAGTTGATTATCAAGATTTTTATTAATTTTGATGAGTTTTTTACCGCTCATAACCTCGTTTTTCATATGTGTATTCTTTTTATTTTTTTCTTCTCTGTGTTCCAAGGGAACACAGGTTATTGTGTATATCTCCAAAGTTATTGTTAGTTTTATTAATTAATAAATGAAATGAGGTTGAATGCTCGAATAAATGAACTTTGAAAATAAGGCTATTATCGAGTACAAGTTAATTAAATCTAGCCCAAGTACTTTCGCTTAAAATAGCATCTTCAGGGGCATATCGTCAAAATGTACACTATCCGGCAAGCGTAGAATGTGGAAACATTAAAAATAACATAAAATTGTACAAAACACTACACTAAAACGAGGACAAACAGTTTAAAATTACTTAAAGATTCTACGCTACATTCTCTGTCAGTATCTGGAGGGATAATAATTATATACAGTATGTTGTATTTAAAAAACCAAACTGAATAATTATATCAGAAAAATGGTAATTCTGGCAACATTGCAAGCATCAAATTTGAAATCTCTATATTGCAGATATATACAACATTATTTTTGTCTTCGTAATATTAACAATTTTAAAAAATTTACTCACCCGGTCATAGCCCTCGTCTCGGTTTCGTACTGGTTCTTCAACGTTTCATACTCCTTGTAAAGATTTTTGGAAGCCGTTGACAATTTGGTGAATTCTTCGTTCTTCTCGAACAACTCAGTTTCCAGTTGCTCATGTTTTATCTGCAAATTTAAATACTTTTTCTCAATGTCCGTCAAATTCCGAAGAGCTTTCTCCTTCTCGGTGAGCAAGGACTTTCTTCTTTCTTCGGCTTCTTCGAATTTCTGTTTCCATCGTACCGCTTGTCCCTCTGTGACGGGAATTTTTGAAGATATAGGGGATGATGGTTGTCTCTGCATAGTTCTTCTTAAAGGTATATTCGAGGTGCCATTTGTGTTTAATTTAGACGGTACTGGATGTTTATTGATAACAGACATTTCGTATCGTCACATGGATGATGAATTTCTAAGCTGAAATAAACAAAAATGGATTAATTACAATTTAAAATTTTATTATAAATCTGATTATTATCATGCTGTTGTCATTATTATAATAATCACTATGATCTTTATTATCAAAATTACCCTCTTGATCTTTGCATATGCATAGATAGTCAATCGGCTATGGGGGCACTTAAGAGCCGCAAGGTAGTCTGCAGGCTCATGTGAGAATGATAAGAGATTGATGAAGTCAGTGATGGCGGTGATGTTAATGAACTTGGCTTTAAAAGTATCAAAAAGCACTTTCTTAAAGTATCCACGACTGCATCAAACCCTGCGTCTGAACACAACGTAACTAAGTGAGAGCGCCCACCAAAGTGGCGTGGCAAGTGGCAAGTAGCACGCGTCTAGCATGTTATTTAAAATGTAACCAATCCAAACGAATGATTAGAATGAATGACGTCACTATCATCTTGGTGTGAACTGAATCATTCGTTTTCATTGGTTACATTTTAAGTAACATGCTAGACGCGTGCTACTTGCCACTTGCCACGCCACTTTGGTGGGCGCTCCCCTAACATTGGTCAAGCAAATGACAAAATGTTGATATTGGATATGCGCATGTGATAATACTACTGAATTACTGAGGAAAATCAGCTCATAACAGGAATCATAAGGAACTTTCCCGCTGGACTGCACCAGTCAAGGATTTCCTGCACATGTACGAACTACAACAAAATAACTTCAAAATTGATACAAAGTAACTCGTGGGGAAGAGGTAACCAGATCCAAAATAGAAGAAATAAAGTAGCGTACAAATAAAAAGATCATACAGTTTAAATGTAGAGGGTGATCCACGCAAGTCTGGCATAGTCCATAATCCTTATTTTTAATGAAACACCCTGTATATTTTTATGTTTTTAAAATACATTTAACAACCTAATTTCAATGAACTATATCATGTAGCGTCTATAATGAATAATACAAGGTGAAATTTTGAAATTAATAATTTATCACGTGTTGTGGTATTATTTTAAATTAGCTAAATACAGACAATAGACTTCTACTCGTAAGTGTCAGTACACTGTATATTGGGGAAAGATTCTGTTTAGTTACCGTGTTAACATTTTTTGTCGTGAATAGGTAAAAACTGTAGAGATAGTCTGCCAATTAAACTAAATCGGTAAATAATGCGGATTGTTATCAATCAGTTGACATGTTGTTGACATTTTACTTTAAAATAATAAATTCTTAATTAAAAACTAATTTCTTGCAGAAATAAAAATGAAATATTTAACTAAGGCCCACCGAATTGAGATTTTAATGATGATCGGTTACGGGGAGAATTGTAGAAGTCAAGTTTAAGTAGCAAACTTATTTAATCAGAGGTATCCTCAGTTACCTAATATTTCACAAGGTACTGTGTCTAAAATTTACGCACAATTCAGAGAACTTGGACATATCAAACCATTAAAAAGAAAATCGAACTTTATTGAAGATGAAGTGAAAGTGGATATTTTGTTAAGTGTCGCAGAGAATCCAACGTCAAATTCACGTCAAATTGCACGTCAAAATAATGTAAGTCACACAACTGTCCTAAGGTGTCTCCATGAAGAAAACTTCATCCATACAAATTGGCATTTGTGCAGGAGCTAACACAAGACGATCCGGATCGTAGAATGGATTTCTGCAAAAGAATGATGGATAAAATAAACAAATGAAATAGCTCTTGGCACAATTATTTTTTCTGATGAATCAACATTTATATTGAACGGAGAGGTAAACTGACAAAACTGTAGATATTGGTCAGCGGAGAATCCTCATTGGATGCGTGAGACACACACTCAGTATCCTCAAAAGTTGAGTGTTTGGGCAGGTATTATAGGAGATCATATTATTGGTCGTATATTTATAGATGATAATTTGACAGCGGAAAAATATTTAAGCACGCTAAGAGACGATGTTCTTCCTTAGTTGGCTAACTTATATTCCAATCCAATAGATCCGACCCTACCACTTGAAACTGTCTGGTTCCAGCAGGACGGTGCAACACACCATTATGCTTTAATGGTGAGAAATTACTTGAATGAAATCTTCAATAAGTGGATTTGATAAAGGGAACTATTGAGTGGCCAGATTTTTGGTGGGGTTATCTCAAGAATAAAGTATATGCAACACAATCAACTATCATTGAAGACCTCAAAAAGAAAGAATAACTACATAAATACGGAATATTTCACCTCAAACATTAAACAAAGTTCGGGACGAGTTTTATAGGAGACTGTGTTATTGCCAACAACAAGGTGGAGAACATGTTGAGCATTTATTTTAATGTAATCCAATCAATTACCTCGGGTATTCTATGAATTCATTGTCTTGAAAAAAATACCTAATTTGAAAATTTCACCTTGTATTATTCATAATAGACCCTACATGATATAGTTCGTTGAAATCAGGTTGTTAAGGAGCTTTTAAAAACATGAAAATATACAAGGTGTTTCATTTAAAATACAGATTATGCACTATGACAGACTTGCATTGATCACCCTGTACATTTAAATTTATGTCTAAAAAGCGTACATTTAAATTTAAAAGTTAAGGTATCTCAACGTTTTTTATTATTTTCTAAAATAAGGACACAAACAATTTTATTCCATAAGTGGTTTCCACACTGTATAATAAAATCATTCATCAGGAAAAGTAACAGAATCATTCCTCCGCAACAAAGAATCATCATTTCTTTGATAGATGTTTGTATTTACTTCATTATTACTAGGGATTTTTTCTAAGCATGTTCATGGCTTTTACTTTATAACCCCGTATAGGTGACTTCACTTGCAACAAATATTATTCACGTGTTTGGAATTTTCCAGTTAAAAATACACCAACATAAACATCAGTCGTAAAAATTCGAACGTGATAGAAAAATTAAACACTCGCAACTGCATACCCTCTTTAAAAAACGAACAATTTCTTTTTTACTTCATGATTCCACATTATCATTTCATAGACGTATCCAGCTAATATGGTACTCGATTTAATAACTGTAATAAAAATTTTATTGATGAAGTCCACGAAAGTAATATAGGAAAATAATATGTAATATATGTAGAGGATATTTGCTTTGAAAATGCAATTACGTAATTTTTTGACATTCATGTACATCAAACATAGGAGACAATATTATAATAGGCAATCTCTAGCAATTATAGCTAACGCCATGGAGTTCAAAATCCTATTCTTGGGTGAGGTGGGTT
Source organism: Diabrotica balteata (assembly GCA_918026665.1). Lineage (NCBI taxonomy): Eukaryota > Metazoa > Arthropoda > Insecta > Coleoptera > Chrysomelidae > Diabrotica > Diabrotica balteata. The sequence continues at coordinate 2,633,476 of OU898280.1, forward strand.
ATTCCTCTATCCCATTTTTTTTCGTCTTTATAGAGGGGGGGTCTGGAATCTTCAAAAGACATCTCAGTCCAGGGCGCCGCCTGACTAACCTTAGTGCAGGATTCATTCTTCGTACTCTCGTCGCTTTAAAATGCCCTCTCGTCGCCGAGTCTACGCCGAACGTCTACCTGCTAAACCAACCCTCCTCTGTCATCCAGCGATCCGGAAGTGGAATAACCGCTGTAAGACCCTTATCGCTCCTAGTTCGGCATCATTCCCAGACGGACATTTCCTCCTTCCCTACAGTCAGACTCACGCATTCTAACTCAACCAGTGTGACCCACTCTTCTAGCTTCACCTTTCAGCAACATTCACTCTTACCTTTGCCGTTGGTCCAATTGTCTTTCTTCTTCTTCCTTTTTCTTGATCACTGCACGAATATAGCTGTGTATGTGTTAATCCAACCTAATTTATTTTCAATCATTCTCTCAATCATTTCTCTCACTGTAACAAAATTCACACCTGTCTCTCTCTCTCCATTCTGCTCCTTTCCACTATCCATCTGCTGCAATCTAACATCGTATGTGTCACAGTGTCCGAGTATCCACAGTATAGGCATTCATCTGTATCAGCCTTTCCGATCCTATAGAGGTAGGCCCTAAAACACCCGTGTCCTGTGAGCACCTGCGTCAGAAAATAATCCAGTCGCCTGTGGCCACAGTACATCCAAGCTCTTATGTTCGGTATCAGCATTTTCGTCCACCGTGCCACATCCTCCGTGTTGTTCCATTCTTCTTGCCATCTTTCAACTGACCTTTCCCTTACCTGTCTTCTCTCAGCCACAATAAGGTTTGGCCCTCTTCTCTCATAAAGCTCTTTTCTTTCCACCGTCAAAACATGCAACGGAACACATCCAGTGATGGTCCACAAGACTGCCGCAGACACAGTCCTGTAGGAGAATGCTACTCGCAACAGACTATATCCTCTATCCCATTTATAATTTGCTGTATGTCTTTGCTGCTGTTGTGACTCTTTTCCATTTCTTCCTGTCCTTGCACTGAACTTTTTAGTCTTTAACATTCATTGTTCTTATATCTTCTAGATCATCCAGCCATCTTCTTCTAGGCCTTCTTCAACCTGGGCCATAGTGGTGTCCATTTAGTTATCATTCTCAGCCTATCTGAGTGTAGGCATTTCTGTATGGCATGTCCTATCCATTCCAAGCGAAGAGATTATATTGTCGACTATATTTTCCCGCTTTAATTCTTCTTCGATATTAGCATTTGTTTTCATTCTTCTTTCGCCCTCTCTGGTTAAATTGGAGCCCAATATTGTTCTCACTATTTTTCTTTCAAATTTCAGTAGGCTATCTTCCTTTTTCTTGTTAATCGTCGTTATTTCCATCCCAACAGGTCTTATTAAGGTCTTATAGGTTCATCTTTGTTATCTTACTCAGAGTCTTGCTTCTTAATAGGTTTCTATTGATTCCATGTGTTTTTTGCCTTTCAGAATTTTTTTTCTGTATTCTCTCTTGTTCCTATTGTTATTTCCAAGTAGCTTAAGGGTACAGTTTCAAATTTGTGGTTCTGTACTATTAGATATTTCTGAATTGTTGTATCGTCTTTCCCTATAATAGTTATGTATTTTGTTTCTTGCTGGTTTATCTCTGACCCTATTTTCTTTGCTTCCTGATCTTATTTTTTAATTGCTCTTATAAGTGCCATCTTTGTCTTTGCTATGATGACTAAATCACCTGAATATGCTATTACTTAAAGTTGATCCGGAATAATGTTTTTGTTTACGAAGTTTGTCCTCCTCATTATTGCTTCTAACGGAGAGATAAAGTCACTTCGTTTTACGCCTTTGCTTACTTTGATCTTAGAAGTTGTTCCGTTGAAACTTATCTTTGCTGTGATGTTCTTTAGAGTCACTGTTAGCATATGTCTTAATTTTTCTGCAGTATTCTCTCAATGTTTGAATTATTTGCTCTACTGTATGTATAGATTTAATGTTCGATCTAATTCGTTCTGATATTCTCCAAATATTCGTTCAGCGCATGATTTAACTTTCATGTTTTGTATGTTTGCTAGCATTTTGTATGCTTTATTTAATACAGTTATTGCTCTGTAGTTCTCACACTCCCCCCCAATCTCCTTTTTATAGATAGGTTCTATGACATCTCTGTTCCAATAATCTGGTGTGTTTTGTGTCCATATTTGTTGTATTAGCTTGTTTATATCTTTATGTAATTCCTCTGTATTTTATTAATTCTACTCCTATTTCATCTTCTCCTGCTACTTTTCCGTTTCGGGGGTTTTTAATTTCTATTTGTACTTCTGTGGGAATTTATGTTTCGTCGTTATCTTGTACTATTGGTATTACTCATTCAGCGCAGTGTGTTTTCTTAGTAGTTAGTAACATTTTTCCGTAATGTTCTTCTCATATTATGCTGATCTGTTTATCTTTAAATAAGGTTTCTTCTTTTTGATTGTTTAGGTCGCTTGTTTTAATGCTGGTCATATATTTTGTGATTCTAACTTTTTGTAAAATTGTTTTATTTTACAATTTTTTCTTTTTTTTTTTTTTTTTCAATTTCCTCTAGCTTTTTATTTAACCAGCCATTTTTCTTCTTTTTATTTGTTGCGTGGCTTTGTTTCTCGCTATTTTGTATTTTTTCCTGTTTCGCTCTGATGGATTGTTGATCTATGTTATTTTAGAGAAATTTTTTAGTGTTCTTTCTATTTCGCTGTCTTGATGGTACCAGTCTTTATATCATTTTGTTGTTTTGTTTTCTTTTCCTTTACTTCATTTGTTATTTCATTTATTTTGCTTTATAATTCTTGCCATCTTTCTTTTATGTTTGTGGGTTGAGTCACTATAACATTGGATATATTTTTATTCATCTGTTGTTTAATATTGTTTCTTATTTTAGTCTCTTCTAATTCTTCTAGGTTCCATTTATTGTTTTAGCTTGATATTTTTTTTTTCATTTGAGCCCGCTCATTTTTGTTATTAGCAGAAAGTGGTCTTTGTCCGCGTTTGCCAATATAAGCTCGTGTCCAGTGTTTTTATACTAACTCTTTGGTTGCTAGGAAGTGGTCGATTTGATTTTGACTGCCAGATGGATGTTTCCAGGTTGCTTCATGTTATCTTGGATGATCAAATTTTATCAATAGAAAAGTCATATATACTGTTGTGAGTTGACAGATTCTGTGGCCTTAGGCCTTCTGTGGATAGATTTTCTTTTCTGTTTCCGACTAGGTCTTTCAACTATACTTCTTTCCCCTGTTGTGCTTCTCCCAGTATTAATAGCATGTCTTTTTTTTTGGTATTTTGTCGCATGCTTTATTTAAATTTTCATAGTATTCATCTTTTTCTGTTGGATCTGACGTTACAACTGGAGTATATTATGTTTATTAATATTATGTAGTGTTTTCCCATTTTTAGTCCTGTGTGTAGTGGGATTTCTCCTGTTTTCCCATATTACTTCTTGTATCGCAGCGATGTTTATTGTTTATTGTTAAACTATCTTGCTACTTCTTAAATCTTTTCATTACTTAATAACGTCTTAATATTCAATGTTGCCATTTTTACTATATTGTTTTTGCTTCCTTTGTATTTTATCTTATTTGTTCCCTGATCTTTGGACGTTATGTTATCTGTTGTTGTTTTTTTCTTGCTGTCATCATCAAAATTAATCTTGTCCTTGTAATTTGCCAAATTCGTTGCAGTTGTCTGAGTCTATTTATGTTTTTGCTAGTTTTTTGAATTCATGTTCATCGGTATTTTGTCTTTTTCCATTTCAACAAGTTTATGATCTTTCTGATCTTGCCCTTGTATAATTTTTATCTGGATTTCGCTATCACTCTTATTCCATTCACCGTCGATATACGTTTGTTGATCTTTAATTTCTTTCAACCTATATTTGTTTTTAAGGATTTCAATTTTTTTTAAGCTTTCCATCTCTATAATTCCCTTATTTATTTAATTTTGTATTATTTTTAGAGGTCCAATCTCTGACAATTGAACTATATTTCAAAATACATTTTTCGTACTGAACAATTTAACAAGGATTTTAGAAAGCACCGAAAAAATGTTTATATGGGTATATGGTACCTACAGATAACATAATTTTTACTGTTGTCGATTGTGCGGGAAGGTGGATATTAAATCACTTTCCTACTTCTGTAACCGCTGAACGGTCCATTAGTCTCCTAATGACGGTGAATTTCCATACGAGTACCCGCATCGAGGACTCCGGCCCTGAAGCGCTTACTCTCACTTAAAATATCGCGTAAAAAAATGTCGGCGCGCCTTATTTGTTTCTTCCTACCTTTAAATCAGTTGTTAAAGGCAATTAGACGTCTCGATTTGGAAGATTAATTACCAAGAGACGCTTTTAGAAATCGAAAATACTTTCGACTTCTATAAATATATTGCATTTTTCAACGAGTCTGTCAGTGTTACCATGTCCTACCAATTACGTAAAGAGTAATAGTTGTAGATGGATGATCGAGTTGAAAGCAACGGAAAAATTATATAACTGCTCTTATAAAAGTGTACTAATAATACTGTCATAATAGTAGATTAAAACTTGATGAATTTAATATTTATATCTTTTCAGAGTTGATTCGCTGTTGATAGAGCGAATAAAAAAAAATAGATCTACAAATGAATTATAATAAAACGAAAATTATGACCAACCGACCAGAAAATTAATAATTACATTTGCACAAACAACTATAGAACATGTAAAAGAATATGTATACTTGGGACAACTAGTTAAATAAAGAAAATCAGACCGGAGAAATAAAGAGAAGGATACGGTTGGCTTGAGTATCCTTCGGAAAACTTTCCTATATACTAAAAAATAGAAAATACCCCCAATATTTTAAAGACAAGAGTCTTCAACCAATATATACTTCCTGTTCTTACCTACGGTTCTCAAACTTGGACGTTTACAAAGGAAAACATGGAAAAAATAGCAAAGACCCAAAGAGTCATGGAAAGGCAAATGCTTAACATCAGGCTATCAGACAAGAAAAGAAATACTTGGATCCGTAACAAAACAAAAGTGACCGATGTATCAACGCAGATAGCAAAACTTAAGTGGAAGTTCGCTGGACATACCATAAGACAGAAAGAAGACAGAAGGAATAAGATGATTATACACTGGAGACCATATAGTTATAAACGAAAAAGAGGAAGGCCACAAATGAGATGATCAGATGACTTGAAGAAACACGCAGGCCCGAAGTGGATACAAACTGCCTACAATAAAGAGACGTGGAAGAAGAAAGAGGAGGCCTATGTCCAAAATTGGACAGCAAGGGATGTATAGATAGATAGAGATAGATCTTTTCAGAGACTGTCATCTAAATATTATTCTTTGTCGTCTCCAGCTTCTATGCTGGTGCTTGTTTTTTAGTTTCTTTTATTTTATAATGCTTTCAAACAATTGTGTCACAAAATAGAAATCTTAACCGTAAAATATATAATATTGTAGCAGTTTATCTAGAAACTTAAAACATTTGAAAAATTTTATACTAGTCATTGATTCTTTGATGTTTAAAGTAATAATTTTTTTATTGAGGAATAATCCGCATTAACCATAGAAGGTTATTAGTGGTGGTACAATATGGACTATAATACCTATATTATGGATTAATATAAAATATAAAGTATAAAGTTTTTACAAAGTAGATTATAATTTAGAATTTTTCTTAAATAATTAGCTAATTTTTCTTAAAGTATCACTATATTTGATTATAGAAATTCGTTTTCTTTAATAACCTAAAGATTTTGTCACAATCAACACTGTCTAAAGCGCACTATATTACTTGGTAGTCTAGTAGCTTGTCTTTTCATTTGATATAATGGACAGTCTATAACAAAGTGGCCTACAGTTATATTGGTGTCACAGGCGTAGTATATTCAAGAGGTTCCTTCCTTAGTAGGTCTTCGTGCGTCAGTCTGTTATGTCCTATTCGGATACGATGTAGTACAACTTGGTCCCTACGCTTTGTTAAAATTGGTGTTTTTGCTGATAGATCTTTGTTTGCTTGCCGCAATTTATTATTTGTTAAGAGTTGCTATCTTCGTAACCATTAGCTTTTGTGTACTCATTGAAACATTTTTTCATATCTGAGTGAGGAATTTGGTTAGTTCTATCATCGGAACTCTCCATTTTACAAGCTTCTTTGGTCATTTGATTAGCTATCTCATTTCCTGGTATCCCCACATGAGATGGTATCCACACAATATGTAGTTTATAATTATTTTGTAGAATCACAAGGTCTTTTTTAATCTGTTCTAAAATCGGATGATCGGATATATTTTCTGAATTCCCTGGATTGCACGTAAGGAATCTGTGAATATTACTATCATGTCTTCAATTTAATTTAGAGTTTGTAGTACTGCCTTTGATATCGCAAAAAATTCAGCAGAATATATTGAGTAGTCCTTAGGTAGTGGAAATTTGAGCACAGAATCCTCTGTGACATTGGCGGATCCTACTGTTTCCAATTCGTGTGTTTTTGATGCATTGGTATAAACTAGATGACAGGATGAATATTTATTTTTAATATTGTAGAAGTATTGGAGAAAAAGAGATAAAGGGGTATTATCCTTAGTATAAATTGACAGATCTGTGTTACAATATGGAATTCGTATAGTCCAAGGGGGAGCATAATCAATATTGGTATGTATAATAATCGGAAATGTGAAGTTGCTAATTATTTTGCTAAATGATGGTCGAAGATTAGGATTTTGATTGTAATTAGAATGGTAATATGTGGAGAAAGCATAGGGGTAGGCCATTTTGTTTGCATTAGTTGATAGCTTGCTTGCGTATTATATACTCAGACGTAATCTTCTAATAGAAAGTGAAAATTCATTTGCTCCAACATTAAGACTTTCAACTGGACTGGTTCTGTAGGCTCCTAGAGCTAGTCTTAGTGCGGCATTTTTGTACAATATCTAATTGTTTTAATATTGAGTCGTTAGCTGAATTATATACAATTGATCCATAATCTAATTTACTGTGGATTAAGGATTTGTAAATGTTTAGTAGCTTGCTGTGTTATGTTTGCGCCCCAGTTATGATTTGCTAGTACTTTTGTGGCAGTGTATTTTGTGGCAGAAATAAATTATTACAAATGAAAAAAAATTTTTATATTGAACTATGCATAGAGGTTCACCTTTTTTTTTTAAACAAAACAAAACAAGATCTCAATTATGATTAGGTATGTATCAATTGTTAAGAAAATAAAGCTAGCTGTCAGATGTCAACATTGAATTTGAAATCTTTGAGAATAATTAAGGTCGATTCAGACACATCAGTCACGTCCCGTGATTGCGCCGAACCGAACAATCCGTCATACAAAATATTCTTTAATACAAATATGTTGCCGGCATTCACACTCATCAGTTGACAAACAGTTTCCCAGCTGTCAGATAGTTGATAGTTCTGTGACCAAACAGGACCGGTTCGGCGCCGAGACTGTGACGGGACTGATGTGTGTGAATCGACCTTTAATATGACAGCTTAGCCACTACCTAATATTTATTATTTCAATTAAAATTATTGATGGAAAATGTCTATTTTTACTTTAAGTTTTAAGTTTAACAAAAAAGTTACCTGGATTTCACTAAACGTTGTTTCTTTTCTTTAAAAATTCTTTAAAAATATAGCCTGGAATGACTTGGGGCAAACAAAATGACGATGGAAGCTGGGCACTGGGACGTAAAATTTGAAACTCGATTTCTTAAAAACTCAGATATAATGGAACCATGTGTGTATCCTTCTAAGTTGTTGGAGACGCCGTTTTACAAATCTCTCAGATGAGATGACACGAAACAAAACTAGTGACTACTCTTGCGAAAACTGATACATTACATACGAGTATAATTCACTTTTTCACAACAAATTTGCCGGTTCCTTCAAACTACCCACGCTGCGTCTGCTCTCTATAAAATCCTTTTCAAACCTTACTTAAACTGTAACTATTAACTGCTCAACAAACTACGTATTTTTCATAAGATAAGACGTCATTTACTGAAAATATTTCTGAAAATTATACACTCTAGAGTACATAGAAAACTGGAAATGGACATCAATAATACCCAGTTTGGATTCCGAAATGGAATCGGAACAAGAGAGGCGTTGTTTGCACTGAACGTTATGTCTCAAAGATGTCTTGATATAAATCAAGATGTATTCATGTGTTTCATAGATTACAACAAGGCCTTTGATAAAGTGCGGCATGATTACCTAATCAGACTCCTGACAGAAAAGAATTTAGATAACCGAGACATCCGACTAATAGCAAATATGTACTACAATCAGAAAGCAGTAGTGAGCGTAGAAAATAATACCATTGAAGAAATTGAAATAAAGCGAGGTGTGAGACAAGGGTGTATACTGTCACCAACCCTGTTTAATCTCTATTCCGAAGACGTAATGAATAGAACACTCTCTGAGCAATGCGTAGGTATTAAAATAAATGGTGTTAGATTAAACAATCTGAGATTTGCCGACGACACCGTTCTGATCGCAGAAACACTTGAAAAGCTACAGACATTGGTGAATAACATAGTAGACTGCAGCGAAGAATATGGACTATCTTTGAACATAAAGAAAACTAAATTTATGGTAATATCGAAATCAACACAAAATGTCCAAAATTTATATTTACACAATGAAATTATCTATCGAGTTAGCAAATACAAATATTTAGGCACTTTTATAAATTAAGACAACGATAGCTCAGCAGAAATCAAAATAAGAATAGAAAAAGCCAGATCCATATTCACTAAAATGAAGAGAGTGTTCTGCGGAAGAGATTTGAGCCTTGAAATGAAACTTCGCCTGATAAGATGTTACGCACTTTCTGTGCTGTTATACGGAATGGAGTCATGGACGTTGAAAAAGATTGATACAAAAAAATTAGAGGCATTTGAACTGTGGATGTATCGCAGAATCCTGAGAATATCATGGACCGAGAGAGTCACAAATATGTCGTGGTCTTGAGAAGAATGAATAAAGAAAAGGAAGTCATATTTACGATCAAAAAACGAAAACTGCAATACTTGGGACACATTACAATAGGAGAAAGATATGAACTGCTTCGAATAATTATGCAAAGAAAAATAGTAGGAAAAAGGTCCATAGGAAGAAGACGAAACTCCTGGCTAAAGAATCTACGCGAATGGTATAGCTGTAGCAACAACGAATTGTTTCGGTCAGCTATTTCGAAAATACGTATAGCGCTGATGATCGCCAACCTTCGGAACGAAGATGGCACTTGGAGAAGAAGTACTTTAAGAATGTTTATGTTCTGTAAATATGAATTTTTAAGTAATTGGATGTGTTTGTTCCAAGTAGGTTTTTAATCAAAAATCATACCTAGAAATCTAAATTCCTCAACGTTTTCTAAAACTTGATCATACAGTGTTAATTTTGGAGGATTTGCTACAATTGGATGTTTTCGTGAAAAGCACATTACTTTGGTTTTAACATAGAAAATTTTAGTCCTGTTGTTTTAGACCATTCTTGTAGGGAATTAGTAGAAAGTTAAATAATGTTATATTGATGACATATTAAGATTCTTATGAGAAATATAGATCACAAGGTCATCTGCATATAGGATTGCTTTAACAGGGTTTCGGATATTGTTCTCGATACCGTTAATTAGAACTAAAAAATGTGTTGCGCTTAGTGTATATCCTTGGGGTATGTCATTTTCTTGTTTGACAAAAATGTTTGACGATTGCTAGAAAATTTCCATATATGCCCCAATGCTGTAATTTAACAATAACGTCATATTTCCATATAGTATCATAAGCTTTAATTATATAAAAAAAGACAGCTATAACTTGTCGATTAGTTGCAAATGCCTCATTATCTGCCGATTCTAGCGACACTAAATTGTCAGTTGCGCTTCTATTTTTCCTAAAGCTGCTGTGCTGATTAACTATTAGATTTTTTGATTCTAAAAAGAATTGTAACCGTCTATTTAAATCTTTTTAAATAATTCTTTAATAATTATTATTAATAATTATTTTTCTGAATGATATATTTCTGTACAAATAGCTGCAGCTATACATCTTGAAAATCATAGAATGGTATAAAAGCTATTCAACTGGAGTAACGTTATTTCTAATAATTGGAATTTCTTTGTGTAATTCATAGTTTTATTGCTTGTTATTTCTGTGTTACGAGCTGTATAGCAGGTGGAGGTCCTCAATAAAATTTGGTTTGTAACTGACTTTGGTAACTATTATGGGTAAATTATTTTAAGTATTCCTCAATTTCTTTCGAGCTAAAATTTCTTTAGAAAAATACTTTTAACAGATATAAACTACTCTTAGATCCATCTTAGGTCCATCAATCAATCAACAAGAAACCTCTAAAACAATTTTATATTGCTTAATATAAAGAATAAATTTATTAAACGAAACGAAATATGCTCCCTATTGGTTATTTTTATTGAGCACTAAAAAACCCGAAGGAAACCGTATGAATGGAATTATTTATATCCCAACTATTAAATTTCTGGCACACTCGCGACATAAATATGCTCTGTGTAAAACATTTCTGATTTATAGTCGGGTCAGTCGCCGGTTTATAGACCTTATTCACACTTTCATCATCGATCCGGATCCTCACAATCAATCGAAAGGAGTGGACGTCCGTAAAAAAACGATATATACGGTCTACCAAGACGAGAAAACTTTCTTCTCTTCGCGAGGTCATTGACAAGAACAACTTAATAACTGCGATTTTTTTTCATATTAATTATGTACTGAAGATAGCACAACCGATCACTGAAATGGAAAAAAGATACTCGGTTGATAAACCTACCGTAATAAACTAATTAAACAATTAGTTAAATGCGGTGGACTATATAATACAAGAACAAAAAGACCAGACGACTTTTTTTGTAATTTTGCCTTTTCTTATGAAATCTTCACAGTTTACTATATTATGAACTTCTTTTTGTTTTTTATTTTAAAAACGGTTTTTCATTTGGAAGCTCAAACATCAAAAAATATCTCGCATGTTTTCTCAGGATGAATTCATCATCCTTTTTTATTGTGTATGTTTTTTTTTTAACCTTATAGTCCGTTGTAAATTTTTTGGTCAATTATTTTAGCCATTATTAATTCTGGTTCTGAATATTAACTCGATTTTCGTTGTTTTAAGTAATAAGCAATTTAAGTTTTGGAAAAAGTAAAATTTCAATTTCAAATTTAGGTAAAATAGGTTTTTGATTAATAATAACGAAATTTAGCCACAATAGAAAAGACTCGCGAAAATTCTACCAGAAGATAAACAGCCGCAGAAAAGAATTTAAACCCAGAATAACAGCATGTAAAGACAGAGAAGGAAACGAAAGACGGGAAATTAGGTGTAATACACCATCTTCACAAAAAGGGAGATATGATGGTGTGTGATAATTATAGAGGCATCACCTTACTTATCGTGGTATATAAAGTATTGTCCAACGTATTGTACAGAAGAATGATCCCCTATGCTGAACAAATAGTTGGGAACTACCAGTGCGGTTTCTGGCTCAATAAATCAACAACGGATCAAATATTCACAGTCAGGAAGATTCTTGAGAAAACGCTTGAGTTCGGAGTTGACACCCACCACATATTCGTGGATTTCAAAGCCGCATACGACTCAGTCAACAGACAAAAATTTCTACAGGCTATGGTGTAGTCAGAATACAAAACGACTTTTCAAGACCCTTCCATTGTAAAAATGGACTGAGACAGGAAAATGGACTGTCGTGTCTCTTATTTAACCTTACACTAGAAAAAGTAATTCGAGAGTGGCATATTAATACGAATGGCACCATCTTTAATAAATCTGTACAATTGGTCAGATATGCAGATGACATAGACATTTTTGCTAGATCCACAGAATCGCTGATCGAAGCAATTCGATCATTAAAGGCAATCTGTATTGAGAATGGGATTAAAAATAAACACACATAAAACGAAATATATGTATTATACTAAATCAGGAAACCAGATACCTAGATTATTAATAGATGATCTGGAACTGGAAGGTGTGGACACCTTCATGTACCTGGGCTCGCTGCTGACCAAAGACAACAATGTCAGCAATGAAATTAAAAGAACAATAGTGCTTGCCAATAAGTGCTATTATTTCTTGAGGAAATAGATGGCACCAAAACTACCCAGAAAAATTAAAGTTACCATATATAAAACACTAACAAGGCCAGTGTTAACACACGGGTCAGAAACGTGATCACTTAAACAGAACGATCAAGAATTGCGTTCGAGAGAAAAATTCTAAGGAAAATATATGGAGGAGTCCAAGAACAGGGTTTGTGGCGTAGGCGCTACAACTTTGAGTTATTGGGGAACCTGACGTTGTAAAATGTATTAAATTAGCACGCCTTCGATGGATAGGACATGTAATTAGGCGAGATGAAGATGCAACGACCAGAAAAATTTTCGACCAAAGAGGACCAGTGGGAAGACGAGTCAGAGGAACACCAAAACTTAGGTATCAAGATAACATAGAGGATGATTTAAAATCCATCGGAGTTAAAGCATGGAGAAGAGTTGCCAGAGACAGTGGCGAATGGAAGATTGTTCTGAAGAAGGCTTTGGCTTATGACGAGCTGTAATGCCACTGATGATTCTAGTAAATCATAACTCTTTAATTTTCCTTTAATGCTAAATATTTTGTTATATGAGAATAGTCGAAACAATACAAAATAAGGAACCATTGTATTGCATTAAGTTTGACCATACTGTATAAAGCTACAAATAAAATTTATTTGAATGAACTTAATTAATATACCAATTAATCAAAAATAAAACATTCTCGACGAGATTTACAACAAATTAAACCATTCTAATTTTATTTGAACGCTAATAGTAACTTTTTTCAAACTTCATAAAAAGTTGTATCTTTCCGTTGGCTTATTAATTTCACCTGCCGATCAAGCTTATCCAGGGATTTACATATATGAAAACTAAATTATATCTACATATATTATAATAAATTGGATAGAACTACATATTTTCAATTAAATCAAATTTCTAATATTTAAAAATGATGTTCAATTAGTATTTTAACCGACATCTTTTACATTAATCTGATTAGAAATAAATTATGATAAATTGTATATAAAGGAGTACGACCGTCAAACAATTATTCAATGAATAAGTTCCAAAAGAAATAAATCTTTTGGTCAACGAGGATATCGGTCAAAGGAGAAATAATAAAAGGAAATCACAGTTCCATTCCTATATTTAAAGACGTTTCGCTTATTGAATTTACAAGCTTCATCAGTTCAATCTAAAAAATTACAAAGGTGGTAGGCAATAATATAAAAACATGGAAAAAGAACTTACGAATGGTGAGTGAAGAATAATAAGGTGTAAACTAAACACACCATTCTCTTGGTAACCGTGGTCAAAATAATAAAATGTTGGTGTTTAAATAGTAGCTTGACTGTTTCTATGTAGTAGTATTCATGTATAACAATGCGAAAAAGATTTATTTAAAGGTGAAAGAATGAATAAAAACTACTACAAAGCTCTATAAAAACGTGCAATATGACAAGTTTTTATAGAGTTTTGTAGTAGTTTTATTCATTCTTTCACGTTTAAATAAATCTTTTTCGCATTGTTATACATGCGAGAATCTTATACATTCTACTATATCATTTAGCAGTTAATTTTGCATGCTGATCACGAATCCGGTGTCAGATTTGCTCTATCTTGACGTTTTATGTGCGTTTCGGGTCACTTCCGGTGTCGGATCGCAACCGGAAGTACATATTTAGATTCGTCTAGATGAGACCTTTCGATCCATATAAACATTGTTGGGTCTAAAACTTAAAGTAAATTTTAACTTCCGGTCATCTCAAAACCGGAAGTGAATTTTTGTACCAAAAGTATATCTTGACAATCTCATACGTAATACTAATAATATTCCGAAAAAATATTTTAATTATCTAATATGGTTTTTGAGTAAATTGATGGACAAGAAAAGGGCTTAGCGTTTTAGTATATAAGATTATACAACTAATAATAAGTTTTGCAGAAAAACACAATAGAGTTTTATTAATGAAACATATATAGTTTTGTCATTTAAAAGAGCTTTAAAATGGCGTATTTTAAGTTATAAAATTAATTTATAGCCCCGACAACTGCAAAAATTGCTAAATCTATTAATCTCTGGAATGAAGAAGAACAAAGAATACATACAGATCCAGATCAAAGACGCATCAAAGCTTCTTGGATCTTTTAAGTGGTTGAAATTTTCCAGAACAATAATATTGTCACTAGTGTAGGTCATAAAGTATAAAATGCAATATGGAATTTGTTTCTAAACTTTCAAATAAGAAACAATATGATCAACCGAAAAAAGTTGTTGCTAATGCCATTCAATTTATATAGCTTGAAGCAGAACGTAAAGAGCCAGTTATCGAGAAAGAACATAAACGTTCTTTCGGAACTCACAGTTTTTTTATGAGATCCTCACACAAAAAAACTCACATACAAAATAGTGCTTCCCTAGTTTCTAGACCATTTATAAACTCAAACTGCTTGTTCCCATTCTACTTTCGCCTGATCAAATATCGGTTTTGTATAATTCGTAAAAGTATCTTAAGTATATGGCTCATCAAACTAATTAGTATAACAATAAAACACTGAAAACTTTGTTTTCAAATTTATTAAAAACAACAAGAGCCAAAATAAAAAACAGTTACACAGTGGTGTGTACAAACTTAAATGTGGCGACTGTCCAATAACTCACATCGGTCAAACTGGTAGAAATTTTAATAAATGAATAGCAGAACATAAAAGGGCTTTCAATAATAGAAAAACAGATTCTACATACGCACTTCACCTTCTAGATCATAATCATTCTTGTAATGACGAATTAAAAATTCTTCACATTCAAAATAAAGCCTTAAGCTATCTTTGTTAGAATCTATGGAAATCAACAAATTAAAAAACATAGATATAATTCTGAATGACCAACTTGAGAGAAACAGTTCTCCCCTCCTCAACCTATTTCATTAGAGACTATAAAGTGTAACCGCATGCCAAAACTAGATTACTTGAGAAAGGCAAACAGCCGAAACAGCTGTAGTGATAAGCGTGTAAAATAAATTTTGTGGAAATTTGAAAACGAAGTTTTCAGTGTTTTATTCTTACATAAAATGAATTCCCATCAAGTAACGGTCGAATCCATCAATTAATTAGTATAAAATCACTGCATTTGGTGGGCCTGCTTTTCATTGCTAATATTATAAACAGTTACTCCAACCAATCATCTGGTATAATTTCTTCGTTGTAAATTTTATTAAAGAAGGTGGTTAAGTAGGTAATGTTTTATTCGTCCAAAAGTTTAAGTAGCTCAGCAGGGATCTGATCCAGGTCCTTTATTATTTTTGGTTTGCTGTATCGCTTTTCTGACTTCTGATTTTAGTATACTGAGACCTCTGTCTAACTGTTTGTTACAGGTAGTATGTGTATGTGTTTCATTTTTTTGAGAAACATCGTCAAGAAGTTATTAATGTATCTCTCCCATTCTTTTCAATCTTGTTCGTGATCCCAAATTGAATATGGATATTAAAAGATACTTTTCTGATATGAGGATATACAATTGAAAATGTTGGCAGCTGTATTGTCAAGTAGTATCCACTGGAAGCAAGGTTCCAACCGGTAAAGGATGATTCTTTATAAGTATATGAACAAATCACATAAATTATTGAAAATTTGTTATAAACATGAGATTCAATATAAAATAGTAAGCCTGGTAGATAAAGTAATAAACGGCGTACAACATCCTTAATGTATCAGAAAAATAAATATACTTTATATATTTAAATTCCCTGAGAAATAGACGTCTCTGTTTTTCATCACCAAGTTTAATTTCCTACGGAATTAGTTCTTCCAAAAACGATCCAATTGTATACAAATAATCTAATCATTGTTTCAGTTCCTTCACTCCGTTTTTTATATATTTCTGTGTTAAACTTCCGTTACTCGAGATAAACCACGAAAATTCTCTTGCTTCAGCGACCAGTCGACGCGAACACAATAACAAACATTGTTTTAAAGTCGTTATATTGAAATTGATGGTGGATGGGTGATAGTAGGTCTTTCGCAATCGAAAATAATGTGTCAATAAAAGCAGCTGACGCATTGGTCTCTCTCTGGTTTGGTCGTTGTTTCTTTTTATATCTTGGGCTCCTACAAAAGACGTAATTGTGGTTTAAAGACAGAAATAGGAAAGTAATGGTCGCGGTTATTTTTGTAGGCGATACAAAATCATTCGAAAAAGCTTCGTTAAAAACTATTTTAGTTAATGTTGATTATTTGTTACAATTTATAAGGAATTTTAACCATTACTCCAGTTGTCAGAGACGAAAATGCCACTGAACCTTTAAAAATCATACGAATAAGCTGAATTTTGCCGAGAAGGTAAATTGTAGGACGCCAAAAAAGATTCAAAAAAGTTCAATTTTACTATGGCGTGTTTTAATGGAAAGCCGCGGGGTAAATGTGGTAAACTTTTTTGCATCTTTTTTGGGGTCTGAAAATATTGACACTCTGCCAAATTCAGTTTGTATGATTTTTAGAGGTCAAATCTCTGATAACTGGACTAAATGGGGCAAATTCCGAACCAACTTGACATTAACAATAGATGAAATAGTAATAATCGCAAAATCTTATAGTGGATTTGCAAATGGATGATAGCTCTGTTCTTATGGTTTTTTCTGAAGACCAAAGAGAAGATAATCAAGATTAATCCTAGCAACAGGTAAGAAAAAAACAAAGCGAAAACTTTTATTTAGGCGAAACATCAAGAGCACTAAATATTAGAATTTATGAACATGAATCTTACACTAAAAACAAACTATAATAGATCTGAGATAGAAATATATAATCATAGATTATAAGGGGAATGAAAAGATTCATCAATTATTTTGAAAGAACTAGCAAGGAAGAAAACAAAAAATTAAAGGAGTTTAATTACACTAATTTTACAAAATAACATGACGTGAGACATTTATAATGAAAGTATCAGAAGAAATTTGTCCATGTGTTGAAAATGGTTTAAGATGTTAAAGTTACCGTTGGATTACTCACCATACTCAACCATACAGTCTTCGTAGACACACTGTCTCAAGACTAGCAACTTCAACGTGGAGTCATATGTCGCCATGTTACCAAATCTAACGATAACTTTAACATCTTAAACCATTATAGGAAAATTTGTAAACTAAATGTAATTAATTATTTGTTAACGAGTTTTTACCCATATATTTAGTGGCTACATTCATGTACTCTTAGACACTGATGATGGAATATGGATTCCGAAAACGTTTTGTCTTTTTAATTTATCCCGTTTGGGTTCTTAATATATACCTTTTACAAAGGATTTTTAATAAAATTTTTAATATATGGTATACAGCCAACTACAGGAACGCAGATTCCTTGTGGAGTTTTATATTTGTATTTCTCGATATAATTGTGGATTTAAGGAGATTGAGCCCAAAATAGGATCTGATCTTGATCTCCCAGGTATTTGCTTATAAGATCGGCAAACTTAAATTCATCAACATTTTACAGCAACATGTTGATTTTGCTAGCGAAACAGCATTATTTTTCAGTGATAAAGTCGAGTGATCTTTGCTCACCGTCGTTCGCGAACGTTTTTTGTCTCTTTGTATGGTGGAAATAAAGATGGTTTTTTTAACAGTATGAGAAACAAACGATTAGCCAAGACGGTGAACAAAAATACATTTAACTTATCATCGCTTCCGCCAACACAAGATGCAGTCCTTTTCAGTAACCGGGTTTATCACCAGGTTAAGTTATAGCTTGGCAAAAACTGTGGTGGTCCTGAAGATTGGGACTGAAAAGCATGGAAAAATTTGGATACCAATCCAGTATTCCAAAACTCCAGCACCCGCCGAACTAACGTTTTGTTGATGAATGAAAATTATTCGTTGAAAAAGCCTCTATAAAATTGCTCAAAGACGCTCAAAAGAAAATTTTTTTTAAAAAGTTTCAGTTATTTTTGTTTATAACTATTTTCATTTTTAATTATACGATAAAAAATAATAGAAATAAAGTTGTAGACAATTTAATTTGTTACAAATAATGTATAAAACTTTCTGTAACATTGCTAGTTTACGAGATACAGCGCGAGAACACTTTACAGCCTCTTTTCCCAAGATGGCGATGTACCCCCACAAACTTGAACTTAGGCTTATATTTGCCCTCACCTCTCCATATATTAAAATATATCTACTTCTTCTTCTTCTTGTAGCACTACAACCCGGGGTGGATCTTGGCTGACTGCACAACTTGCTTCCATATTGAACGGTCGTCCATAATAGTTGGGTCAGTGGGCAGCCCCATTGTTCTTAGATCTGACCATATATAAATCTCTCCATCGCATTCGTGGACGTAATAAAAGTCCATCTTCCTGTGTGGGCTTCCTCCCATATTAACTTAGCAAGGCGGTTATTAGAGAATCTATGGACATGGCCAGCCCATCTTATACGTTGAGATTTATTCTCTTGGACTATGTCGCTCGCTCTAGACATTTGCTTGACCTCAGCGTTTATTCTCATTCGGTATTGGTTGCTACTAATGTCGTGATAAGCCTAAAGATTCTTCTGAGGATTTTCCTCTCAAAATTAAAAAATATAGTGTGCAAATGTGCTATATATGTGCCTTAACACATAAAGTTGTGTCCTCTGAAAAATACACGCCTAAAAAATGTAACATTTAAAATGACTAATTAGGTTATGGTCATTTCTAAATATTTTTAAATAATCTTAAACATATTATGTATTCTTTACTTGATTTATGTGTACTTGTGCTGATGTAAATATAAATCTGCTTCTTAGTGTGACATCACTTCAGCTTTTTCGCATTTGATCTTTGACCCTATTTGGTTGACTCATAATTTAATGTGTAAAACCAAGTTTATCACTTTAATAATGAGTATTCACCAAAATTGACATACTTAAAGTTCGCTGATAAGCAAGAGAATAACCTTATCTACGGTATCAAGGTCGAGTCGGGATAATTTAAACAATTTATAATGTTTGCAGTAGGTGATATTTGAATCAGCAGATAACGTGTAGGCTGGATTTTTGGATCGTTCTCTCGTACTTTCATACCTGTTCTAATTCTTATAACAAACTTGATTTGAAATAATACAATAACTTTCCTTTTTTCGTTTTTTATAGTAGGTAAATTTTATCCCAGAGAAAATTAATCGCTTAGATCAGTATATATCCCTAAATGTTGATGGTGTGAGTTTAGGTATATATTTTTCTTATTTTCCTCTACTAAATTTGTATTTTATAGGTAGTTTCAATTATTGTGTTTTCCATTTACCTTCTGTTAGGTTTTTTTTTATTTCTTCCCAGCGTGTAAATCAATTCTCGTCTTTTCCAAACACCATAAGATCTTAAAAAGTTTATAAAACAAAACTAGACTCCCTCAATACATGCAAATATATCTCATATTTATAAACATGTAAGTAATTACGCAGAAAAAGAAATAGAAAGACAGCAATCAGCATAAAAAAGAAATACAGAAATATCACTATATTCCAATAAATATACTAAACATAAAATTAATAACAATAACAGAATCCTATTTTCCTCACAGAGAGAAATACAAATATACATTTCACAACATAAGAAGTCAAAACTAAGTGTACAGTACTTTTCACGCGAATTTGCGACTATTTTGGATTGGGAATGAAAGCTTTGGCTTAATCCGCGATCACTGACCTTTCCATGTCTAACAAGATCACTGACCTGTTAGATTTTATCTAACACATTGTTCATTGTAAAAGAAACCCAAAAATTAAGACGTGTTTTGTACACTGCAGTTACAGTAGATTTACTGCAAATTGGTTTAGTACTATCTTTGCAATCGCGTTCTAGCGATCGCAATAGCGATCGCTTTGCGATCTAGCGTACTGGACAGTATGCTAGATCTGCAATATATGCCCTTCGATTTGTCACATTTTCGGTACTACTTTTAAAAATAATCTGACTATTGATAGTTGCAATATTCAGAAGACTGCAAAATACTATAAACTCCTTTTGTAATATTATAGAATATTATGACTTCAAAATCTACAAGGAAAATAATTCCTGCAGCTGGCTGTATATCACGTATCACAAAAAAGAGGTTAGATCTTTGTAAATACCCTTAAAAGGGGTACATCAATTACACGAACGTTTTCGTAATAAAAATTCCATCATCAGGTTTAAAATGCACAGTAACATGCTTGAGCCACCAAAATATCAGGGTAAAAATCCTTTAAATTACATATGGTTACTAAAGATTGTACATAATGTTGTTAATCACATTTGATGTTTGATATTATTTTAAATTTGACTTCAGGTAACATACACCCATGTCTTAGGTGAGTTCCAGTGGCCGGAGAGTGAACCTCTTCAAACGGGCTCCAGCTGGCAACTCAGTTACTCAGTTACTCAGTACTCAGTTAGGTTAGGTTAGGTTAGTACAAAGCGAATGATAGAAAAAAAATTGTAGCAATAATTTCAGAAGATCTTACGTTCTAAAGCTACAACTAACACAGTCACAGAGGATTTTACTCCTGAGGAAAGGAAAGCCAAAACGTTTTTTTAAAAAACAAAAAAAATTGCTAAACATACATCAACATCAGGCCCAGAACCGTAAAATAGTTATCGAGCCAATGATGTAGATTCAAGAACCAGAACTAAGAAGAAACACAAATGCCTAAACTTTTCAAAATACTAATATAAAAACGAAAAACAAAGTCATCGAAAAAAGGTATTTATAAATAAATTAAGTTGTTTACAAAACTATAATTATTTTAAATCTAAATGGCAGTTCGTGCCCAGTGACAATTTCTTTTCTCTCTTAATTATCATTGCGTTTAAAAGTACAATTGTCGAATAAATTAGAAATTTGATATAGTCAATTATGAGAAATTACACTAAGTACTAATTAAATACGATGATTATTGGATATTTACGTGACCTAACAAAAAAAAACAAGTTATTTGACAAAAACATTGTTCAATAATTTGTTGTTCTCACAATTTTATTGTTATTTATTTTATCAATAAACCCAAAGTAACGTTAGGTGTAGGGTTAACTATTATATTGTTTCTCTGATTTATCTTTTTCATGCTGCGCTATCTTGTGCCAAATCTTTTATCTCGTCCCATTATCAACCACGTTTTTCCGCCTCTTGTCGAAGTTGCTTATACCATTTGCCATCTGCCTCTTAATCGTCGTCTCTGTTCCATAAATTCGTATACTTTTTGCTAGTTTTTCGTCATTTATTTTGCATATATGACCGAGCAATATTTATCCATTTTACCCTACCATATTTTTGTATTTCTTTTAACATTTCTTTGTTACATCATCATCATTTGGCGCTACAGCCCTTCGTGAGCCGTGAGCCTTGGCCTGCTTCAAAACATTCTTCCATCCTTCCCTATCGAGTGTCTGTCTTCTCCAGCCCCTCACTCCAATCTCCCTCAGATCTTCCTGTACATCGTCCAGATATCTGAGTTTAGGTCGCCCCCTTCTTCTTCTTCCGACCGGCCTGTTTAGCATAGTTATTTTAGTGGGATCACTCTCATCCATCCGCATAACGTGGCCCACCCACCTTTTGCGATTTATTTTGATGGTCTTCACAATATCTGCATCACCAAAAAGTCTATAGAGTTCAAAGTTATATCGCCTTCTCCACAGACCCTGTTCGTTTACTTCGCCATATATGGTCCTCAATACTTTTCTTTCAAAGACTCGTAGTAACTCTTCATCTCGGGTCGTCATTGCCCATGTTTCCGATCCGTATGTGAGCACTGGGCGTATTATTGTTTTATAAAGTTTGCATTTTGTTGCTATTGACATACTTCTCGCTCTTAGTTGAGGGCCCAGGCCAAAATAACAGCGGTTAGCCACGCATATTCTCTTTTTTATCTCGTTGGATGTGTTATTTTTGTAGTCTACCAGTGATCCTAAGTAGCAGAATTCTTCTACCATTTCTATCGTTTCGTGTTGTTACATCATTTACAATTAAAGAGAATAAACCTATTTTTGTCTCTAATTCTGAAGATTTTTGATTATGTGTTTTTACCTTGTAGCATTTTTTAGATCAGTAAACACAGATAGATCTCTTTTTCTTTTCTCAATATCCCTATCTGTCTCAGTATTAAAATGAGATCTTGTGCACTTCTTCCTTTCCTAAATCCCTATTAAGATTTTTCCATTTTTATTTTTAGTTTTTCCGTAATTCTTTTATCAATATTCTAGTCTTTAGCGCATATGCTTTTAATTTAATTGCTTATAGTTTGGACAGTTTTATTTTGGCATAATATGTTGCTGTTTTTATATTATTGAAAGCCCTTTTATGTTCTGCTATACGTTTGTTAAAAGTTCTGCCGGTTTGACCAAGTTTTTGGACAGTCGCCACATTTAAGTTTGTATACACCGCTACGTAATTGCTTTTTTTGGCTCTTGTTGTTTTTAATATATTTTCCTAGGTTGTTGTTTGTTCTAAAAGCTGGTGATATTCCTTTCTTTTCTAGGCGAGTCTTTGTTCGTTCTTTAATTCTCTGTATTCTAATATAGTTTGATTATAGATTTTTTTTTGCTTTTTGAGAATAAATTTTTCTCGACATCAATATATTCTTTTTCTTCTATAATCTAATGTATTATAACTGTATATTTTGTTTATTTAGATCTCTGCGATAGAAACTTTACACAGTTCAATTCTTCGGAGATTTAGTTTCTGTCAGGGCTGTAATTTTCAACCTATTCATTTATTTATATTATTAATAAATCCCTTTTCTGCTTTTGGAGTCAATTTGGCAACGTCCCAATTATCTTGAACACGATTCGTTTTCGTGTTGGTTAGTATTTTCCTGTTATTTATGATCTATTCAATCCTTTGTTTATGTTTACGTACGGTTTTTGTCCAGGTAGCATTACTATAACGTAATGTTTTTACACTAAAACCTTACATACGTTGTTGAGACTAAATTTTCAATATAGTTTAGTTTATTTTCGGTACTACACCCAAAAATTCAGGAGAAATATTCGAGTTTTCTAAATAGATATGTAAATCAGCGGTTACCTAGAAAATTGAATAGGGCAAATAGGACAGGCAATACCTTAAGGGTAGGCGTATATCTAGATGGAAAAACACATTTTTGTCTTCACTAAATAAGACCATTTTATCTTTTATTTTGAAGCAAAAGTTTCTACTTCTTTTTGAAACAATTGAAATACATAAAAACCGAAAAAAATAAACTTCAAGTCTGATTTTGATATCTACGGTTATTGGATTGTTTATTCGATCCTTTTTCTTATTTCTTCAGAGCACCCTTCGAAATACCTTGTTGATTACCCTTGGTACACAAAGTGATCGACAACGGTGATATATCGTAGAATGGTTGCAACGAATTACCATAAATCTATCAAAAATGGCGCATTAAACATTTTTCTTAATGATATTGCACTCTGCTTAAAGTAATAAAAAGTTGACCCTGAAGCTACGCACCTATTTATATACCAATAAAAGGTAATTATGTACATAGAGAGTTATTTTTTTATTTTTGTACAGCGTGCAAAATAAACAATTGAAGAGGTTGTGACAAAAGGATAATGTGTCATTGTGTCATTGGTTTTGTTATAAGTACATCATAAGACGCTATTCTGTCGCTATAAAAAAATATAAGTAATTTTTGCGGCTCCTAATTAGTCCAGTACATGAATGTGAAATACCGCGATACCCTGTAATTTTTCGTGTCGCCACCGATTTGCTTGAACATTTGGATTTATGTTCTACTTCATCCTACTTTATTCTACTTCTACATAATCCATTATTGACTACTAAAAAACTGACTGGAGGAGCTTTAAAATAAACCTTGAGCTCAAAATGAATCTTGCTGCCATTGAGAAGTTTTTATAAAAATTATCCAACAGGTAGCTTGGGAAAATACTCCCCCAGTAACTTTTAGAACAAAAGGGAATAGCTATCCAAAAGAAATCAGAGAACTCTTAGTAGAAAAAAGAAAGTTAAGAAAAAATTCCCGATCCTTTGTGATAAAGGATGGACTCAGACAAGGAGATGCCCTGGCTTGCCTCCTATTTAACATTGCCTTGAATGCATTTAACACACGAATTAGAGACGGCGGTACTATTTACAATAGATCAATACAAAAACTTAGCATACACTAATGACATGACTTGAGCAATATTTCCTAGAATTGGAAACGGCGGCGAAACAGATCGGTCTAGTCATCAACGAAAACAAAACCAAGGACTCCAAAAACAATTCCACTCAAGAAATATCCAAGGAAAAACTAAAATTATTATATACAAAACAGTGCTGAGGCCGATCCTCACATACGGGTTGGAAACATGGACTCTAAAGCAGAAGGATGAAAGACTTCTGGGAATATTCGAGCATAAGATACTCCGCAAAATACACCGACTTAGTGAAACTGGAGATCAGAAGATGGCAACACGCCAAAAACCGAGCGGAATTAGGATCCACAGGATCCACAGAGGATTATCGAGCTACAGATGATGATGACGATGTTTAAATGTATTAAGCAACTATGATTGAAAGATTAATTACTATTTAACTGGGAATAAGCCACAATTAAAGACAAAAATACGTTTATTGGCGTTTTAATTTCCACTTCGGAAATCGTTCTCAAAATACAAACAGTAAATTAAACAAATTTTGTTTTTTGTTACATAGTGAAAAATTCTTCTAATAATTTAATTTTATCTGACTCATTTATATTGACAATTCAGACATACATTATGCATTTTAAAGTAGACGATTTTAAAATGATATTGCCAATATTGTTGAGGTGCGCTCCTGGGACAACTTTACTTATAAGACAGTTCATTAGATTACATGAAATCAACTTTAACTTGAGAATATCCGTCAGAAAAAAATCATAGCATGTAATTTGTCTTTAAAAAGACAAACACATGACATGATGACAGTAAAATTCTCCTGTTAGCGATTCCATAGTAAATTATGAGGGAAAAACCAGGAAAAAGACCTCATAATACTATCCCGACATTGTAAGTATTTGTTCGTGAATTTAGTTTACCTTCAACAAACATCAAAATTCTGATTTTATATGTTACGTTATTTAAAAAACATAAATGATGTATTCTCTATATGTTACTGACTTACTAATACTGGTAACCAGATCCTACTACATTCTGCCGAGGAATTTGCGACACAATTGGCCTCATTTAGCATAATTAGAGCCGGTTCTTTGATTTTTCTTTTTTACCGTCCGTTTCTTTTAGGACTACATTTGAATTATTCCATTGAACCCTATGTTCATTATCCCATGCGAGTTTACATAGTTGAGATCTATCAAATTCTCTATTTTTAATATAAGATTGATGTTCACTTATTCTAACATTTAATGGCCTTGATGATTCACCTAAATAAAACTGATCGCATTCACAAGGTATTTTATAAATGTAATTCTTTGTCCTTTCTTGTTCATTGTTAGGTTTGGTTTTGGACAAAATAGATCTCAACGTGTTTGTTGTTTGAAATGTTGAATTTATTTCCTATCCTTTTAAGTTTTTCTGATAATCCTTTTATGTACGGTATATGAGGAAAATAACAATACCGTTATGGTAACCGTTAACAATAACAAAACCAAACTTAACAATGAACAACAAAGGACAAAGAATTGCATTTATAAAATACCTTGTGAATGCGATCAGTTTTATTTAGGTGAATCATCAAGGCCATTAAATGTTAGAATAAGTGAACATCAATCTTATATTAAAAATAGAGAATTTGATAGATCTCAAATATGTAAACACGCATGGGATAATGAACATAGGGTTCAATGGAATAATTCAAATGTAGTCTTAAAAGAAACGGATGGTAAAAAAAGAAAAATCAAAGAAGCGGCTCTAATTATGCTAAATGAGGTCAATTGTGTCGCAAATTCCTCGGCAGAATGTAGTAGGATCTGGTTACCAATATTGAAAGAGGAAGTTATTAATAAGAAAATACCAGTATTAGTAAGTCAGTAACATATAGAGGATACATCATTTATGTTTTTTAAATAACGTAACATATAAAATCAGAATTTTGATGTTTGTTGAAGGTAAACTAAATTCACGAACAAATACTTACAATGTCGGGATAGTATTATGAGGTTTTTTTCCTGGTTTTTCCCTCATAATTTGGAGAATTTTACTGTCATCATGTCATGTGTTTGTCTTTTTAAAGACAAATTACATGCTATGATTTTTTCTGACGGATATTCTTAAGTTAAAGTTGATTTCATGTAATCGAATGAACTGTCTTATAAGTAAAGTCGTCCCAGGAGCGCACCTCAACAATATTGGCAATATCATTTTAAAATCGTCTACTTTAAAATGCATAATGTATGTCTGAATTGTCAATATAAATGAGTCAGATAAAATTAAATTATTAGAAGAATTTTTTAATATGTAACAAAAAACAAAATTTGTTTAATTTACTGTTTGTATTTTGAGAACGATTTCCGAAGAGGAAATTGAAACGTCAATAAACGTATTTTTATCTTTAATTGTGGCTTATTCCCAGTTAAATAGTAATTAATTTACAATGCCACAAGAAAATAGCTTCAAAACAATATGATTGAAAGAGTTTTCTATAAAATTCATCAGTTAAGTATATTTTTTTGGTATTATCTTTTAGTCGTTTTCATTTAATTTCATTTTTTAGTTTACATTATTGATAAGAGTTCCAAAGAATTGATATAGCAATAAAAGTCAGATTAATCTTCATATAATTACCTCCATTACTTATTAACTTTTAAAACAACAATAAACATTATACTCATTTTAGCTCTAACTATTTAAGTTTATTAATTTTCAAGTATTCGTTGGTATTTTTTGATAAAAACTTTTTTAAAACACCGACGAATTCTTAAAAAATATGAACAACAGTTTATACTATTTTCTTGTATTTAACACCACAATTAATCCCTTCGGAAATATTTTCTGTAACGTTTATGTATATTCTTAAAAAGGGATGCACTCCCACCAGCAGGTGCCCCTATACATACGTCAAACATTGACGGAATAGTTGTTTACACCTTGCAAAGCCTCTTCGAGAATTCCATTGACCTATTCGCCTTGTTGGGACATCCTGTATAATTTATAATAATACAATACAGTTACCTGAGAGTTTTTAAGGCATGACTGTGTGGTCCTTGGCGTACACAATAGACGGATAGGCCAGCTGTGCGATGAATTATTCGATTCGTAATCGTTCTCAATTAAATTCTTTGTATTAGTCAAATATGTAATATGTCTGCTTGGAATTAAAGCGTACATAATTTTCTAGATTATTCAAACCTTTGCAGTCTGTAAAATGTTGTAATTTATGGAGAATGAAAGAAATATTTATCTTTAATATAAAATAATGGATGAAATAATACAAGCAGTACGTAAAGGTCATGGTAACAGAATGGGGAACAAAGAAATCCAAATATTTGTTATGCAGACGACGCCACATTAATCGCCGAGACAGAAGACGAGCTCCAAAGATTAACACACATCTTCAATACGACAGCCAAGAAATACAATATGATAATATCAGCAGAAAAAAAAACACTTTAAAGCCTACATACAAGAAGGAAGATGAAAAAGAAGAAGAAGAAGAAGAAAGAAAAATTACTTTGTTGCAAGTCACCTAATATCTATTGCAGGCTTCTTCACATTTTTGTATACTTCTCCGATGTCTTACATTTTTTTTTTCATTTTTTCGTAGTAGTCTCTCGTAAACATGGACACAAATTCCGACAAACCTTGATCAAGAAATCCTTTATTTCGCATAATATGAGTGATAATCGATCTCATTCATGCAAACTCTTATGGAATTTAGGTATCTCTTGTAAGGTCTTGCAAAATTTCTCACTGTTAATATCTGCTAAAATTTAAATTAAAATAATAATTAAAATAAAATTATTTATATCTCCAATACTATTTAAGATCTATTTAGATGAAGCACTAAAACACTGGAGAAGATCCTGTTCAGGAATGGGGATCCAACTTGACGACGATACAACACATTATACACCCACATTTTGCGGACGACCAAGTAATAGTGGCAGCAGACAAGGAAGATTTAGAATTCATGACGAGACGGTTGTTTAAAACATATGAAGAATGGGGCCTCTCTGTAAATAGAAACAAAACGAGTGCTTACTTTGTACCAAAAATGAAGATTAAAAAATCATTTATTTTAAATAATCAATCCAGCATTTTTTCTGCTGAAGCGTGTGCTATATACAAAGCCCTTGAATTGTGCTGTGAAAACCAGTGGAACAAAATTGTCATATGCAGTGATTCACTGTCAGTATTGCACTCCTTACAAAACTTTAAATTCACAATCAATAGCAATATATTCATATTAGAAATTTTTCAACAGTTACTAAAACTATCAGATGCATATGGTACTAAATTTCTATGGGTCAAGGGACACTCAGATATTGTTGGCAATACTATTGCTGATTCTATAGCTAAAAATCCATTACAGCACCCACATATGGTGATAGAAGAATTTAACACATGTGACCTACTTGCCTATATCAAACAACATATTAAATTTAAATGGGACAGACAATGGATTCAGTTTGGTGAAAGCAGGGGCACTAATTTATACAAATTACAACCCACAGTAGATGTAAAACAATTTTACAAAGATGTTACACTAAGCAGAAACACAGTGTCAACTGTCTTAAGATTAAAAGTAAATCATGGATGTTTTCCGAAACATCTACACAAAATAGGAGTTCTCCAACAGACCGATGTGAGTGTGGAACTAGTATAGCTGATTTAAATCACATATTCTTCAACTGCCCACTACATCGTAACACAAGCACGTGGCTGATAAAAGAATTGATAAAAGTTAAAGATTAAGTACACCATTAAACGTAAATCTCCTATTAAGTGAAGACAATATAAAAATCTTTAAAATAATTATGATATTTCTTGTAAAAATTAAATTAAAGGTATGAGTGTAAAATTGATTGTATGCTTGAACATTTCCTTTGTAAGTTTACCATATATGTTGCCCACCTATCTAACCGTGGTTTATGTCTTGTTTGTTACAATAAAGCCGCTCTGATGAATCCCTGAGCGTGAAAAGTGTCCTCCTTGTACAATCCTGTATGAATGAATACTAATATTTATATGTAATTACGTGGCTAAAGGTTTCAAGCCAAAGCCAATAAACAAAAAAAAAAAAGAAAAAAAAAAACAAAAAACGCAATACTTATGCATCGGGAATGAAGTAGAAGATCTAATGGTCAACGAACATGAAACAATCAAGAACTGTGAGGAATATAAAGGAAAGAATAAATAAAGAAAAAAAGGTGATAGGATGCCTAAACCCGATGCTATGGTCAAAAGAACTATCAAATCAAAGAAAACATCTCCTCTTTAACTCCATCTTTAAAAGTATAGTGCTCTATGGGTGCGAAACATGGCAACTTACTTAATTCCTTGAGCGACGCCTACTTGCATTGGAAATGGTCTTCTGGAGAAGATCAGCTAGAAAATCAAGGCTTGATAGAATACAAAATGACCATATCAGAAATATAATGGGAGTCAAGTCAACCATCATTGACGAAATCCAAAGGAGACAACTGATCTGGTATGGTCATGTGAAAAGAATGGAGGACAATATGCTGCCAAACCAAATTTTAAAATGGACGCCAAGGAAAAGAAGGAAGAGAGGAAGGCCAAAACAATCCTGGCTGGGCGGCATTCAGAAGGCAATGTGGGAAAGAAACTTTCACCCTGACGAATGGAATGACCGACGCAGGAAATAAATAAAATTATTTGTAAAAGTATGTATAGGAGGAAATAGAAGTAAATACATAAACATTGATAAGTCTTTGATATATTACAGAAAAAATCTCAATCCAAAGTAGCTTTAAGTTGTAATTTCTTGAGGTTATTTTAAGCGTTTTATCCCTCCAAGAGGAAATTAAACTGAGGATTATCGATAGTTCCAGTGAGTCTTGATATAAAATGACTAGAAGAAGAATGTACGTTTAAAAAGCGTAATCAATTATAAAATTTTCAGCTCAATGACATCAAAATTAAGTACCCGGTTATTTAATAAAAGTTCGCTAATACTATTTTTTTTACGCATAATATACATTTTGCGATTATGACATCATTATGCCCACTCAACCGCCTCAAATATGCTAAATGGTTAATAAGAGACAATTTTATAAAAACTAGCTCGTATATTTTAAATAATTACAGGATATGTACGCTGAAACTATACAGTATGGAGTAGATACAAAATACTTGACATACATATATGTTTAATAAATTTTTTAAGTTAATGGCACTGGCAACGCTAAAAGGTCAGAGCATTATTTAATTAAACAAAGACTGTAATAGATCGGTATAGATGGAAAAAATAATAGATAGATCGGTATAGATGGAAAAAATAAAAGAACTATCTAAAATCTATCAGATAACTTAAAGTGGAATCAGAAAGAGGCTATGTAAGTGAGTAAAGATTTATCGACAGAAGCATCTTGACGTCCCAAAAGGATTTTCGCAGAGTTTTATTATATCATCGACATCATTCAACATATGAGTTGAAATTATCTTTGAAATAGCGTTAGAAAATGATACTACAATAAAGGTAGTCAAATTAACGAGAAACTTATTAATCTATATTAATGGCCAAAAAATTGCATCACTTTGTATACGGTTTTTTATTTGGATCAAAAGTATTTCTTTGTAAGTCTTATCTAAAAATTTATAAATACGTGATAAAGTTTTTACTTCACTATCTTTTTTTTTAACTGAAGTTTTTTTTCGCAAAAACAAAAGGGTTAGAACGTTATTTCTGATTTGGTTTACGGGAAATTTCACGGAAAGTTAAAATCTATCAACTGTGTTAAGAGTTTGGAGGATGTTGTCCAATGATGAGACTTGGCGTCGTGGAGTATCTGGACGTCCTAGAATATTGCAAGGCTTTGATTTACGCCATCTTAGACTTCTTGCACTTAAAAATAGACGGGACAGTATACACCAAGTAAGAGATTATTCAGTTGCAGCTACAGTAAGGGTAGTCTCAAGAAGAACAGTTTATCAAATATGGTACTGAAAGCTCACTGTCTGCTTTTGGCGTTACCCCTGACATCACTAGATGGCTAATGGAATGATGAATCTAGCTTTTACTCTAAGGGACGCATAAAGGTAAGACGTTTTCGAGGTGAGAAACGAAATATAAACCTGACTTTTCAACGTCATATACCTAACAAGACAACCAATTATTATGGTATGAATGCTATATGTTTGGAAAGCAGATCACCTCTAGTTCTTATTAATGGCACTCTAACAGCTTGATGATATATTGGTGAAGTACTACAAAGGGTCTTACATCCCTGCCTACAAACCATTCCAAATGCGATCATTCAATAGGATATCGCAAGAAGTCATACTGTCCATAAAATCATGGAGTTCATACAAGAGTCTGATATAAAGACTTTAAAGTGACTATTAAGATCAGCTGATTTGGCACTCAGCGTACATGTGTGGAATATAGTAGATCGAAACCTAAATTAATTGCCACGTCCTCCAGTAAACTTAACAAATCTGTGGCATGTTATTAGAAGAATCTATATGAGCCATTATAGAATATCTACATGTGCCATTATAGAATATAATATCGTCAAATCTGTTATTGATTTATCTGACCAGACGGCACCCTACAATCGAGCTTTAACAATATCTGTAAAATGGCATCGAAAAGTTGCATTCAAGATTATTCCAAATACAGTTGTAGTAAACGCAATGTATCTGTATAATTCAGTGACAACCAACAAAAAAATGAAAATTACAGAATTTAAAGAGAAGAGTTGGTAAAAAGTCTTCTAACAAAAAAGGCAGCAGGAAGTTCTGAAAATATAAATCGCCACATTATCTACTTGCAATTGTACACTTAATAGTACGTTCTTTTTAGTCTTTCATTTTTTATTTTTTTTTTTTGTGTAAAACGTACCAATGTTTACTTATTCTAAATTGTTTATACTTTAATGTCATTCATATCTATCGTTCAAAATTGATAAAGTTTAAGTATCAACGTGACATTTTTATGTTTTAATTAAGTTTTTAATAATAAAAGATAAGGAAATGTCTGACATCATACCTACTTTGTGAATTTTATCTAATAAAGATAATTCACGAACTTTCCTGATACTAAATTCAAAGAAATTTAGAAAAACACAAATTTACCCTGGATATGACTAGCGCACGTTGTTTGTAGAAATGATATCATCTTCATCGTCTATTCTATTCCAGTGTTTAGGCATTTCTTATCTTACCTACGTCTTTATTTGTCTGTTGTAAAGCCACAACGTCAAGTCATCAACGCCAAGACACTTTAAAAAGATGCAGTCTCAGAACATAAGAAACATGCAACTAAAGAGGCAGAAATAATCAGTTTACAAGCAAAAGTAGAGAAGATTCTCAACCAACTAAGAAACAAAAAACTCCAGGGATAGATGGAATACAAGCGGATACTCTAAAAGGTGAGATTGGTATAAATAAATGGCCTGAAATATTTTCCCTTATCCCTAAAAAAGGATCACTAATCGTATACAGCAATTACATCTTACAACCATTGCTATTATTTCTGATGCAAAATATGGTGTGATTTATAAACATGGGAGTATTTGCCTGCATGTTCTGACAAGAAATTCTTGCTGAGATCTTCAATTTTCTATTCAGTGATGGCTAGCGAATATAAGACCTAGCTAATAATTACATCTTAACTATACCAAAATGAGTTGAATGCAATTCATTCAGTAATTTATTCCGTAGTTTACTAGAAACAATTACTCTTTATCACTACAATAAAACGCCATCTTCAATATTCCACTTCGTCTAAGAAAGTAGGGTTTAAATTCTAATGTAATCTTTGTTGTTGGCCATTTGGCCATAACATATTTAGTTACACGAGACAAAAAAAAAATGAGAGATACCTCTAGGAATACTCAAAACGATCGAAAATAGTTACCAAAACAACACAATAAAAGTAAAAGTAGAAGAACTAACCGACCATATTGATGCTGGCAATGGGATAAGGCAGGGAGATTCCCAAAGTTGTCTATTGTTCAACCTGTTGATGGATGAAATAATAAGAAATAAGAACTAAAAAAAGATACCAAATCGAAGAAAAACAACCTAAAATAATCTGCTATGCCGACGACGCAATACTATTCTCCCAAAGTGAAGATAATTGATGGTATGGTGCACCAATTTCATATAACCGCCAGAAAATTAACAGGTTAATTTGCACGAAAAAGACAAAATGCATGGTTATAACAGCAAATTGACTTAGACGTAAATTGGAACTGGAAGGTGAGATTATAGAAAAAGTGATAGGGTTTAAATATCTAGGCATCACATAATCTAGCTACGGAAAGCTCAAAACTGAAGTGGAAGATCAAGTGAATAGAGCAAACAGAACCGCAGATTGCCTGAATGTTTTTGTTGTTTGTTTGTGTTTAAATGACTGCGGACACTAAATCCATTCGCCAATCTTACAATTTGAGGTGTAGTGTGTGTGAGTGTGTGTAGAGTAATTGTCTTGATACTTAGCAAAGTCGACGTCATTATCTTTGCTAAGAGACGCTAATTGTATCCGAACGTCTGCGGTCCCTCCGGTGTGTACCGATCACACAAGGATAGAAATTATTTTCATTTATTAATTTTTTTAATAAACGAAAATTTCCACCCAGGTGGGATTCGAACTCACGACCTTTAGGTTTAAAGGCAGGCGCTCTTACCACTGAGCCACAGAGGGGGTTATTGCCTGAATGAAACAATATAGAGAAATAAAATATCGGGAAAAAATGAAAGACAGAATTTACAAAACAGTCATCAGACCAATAACGGCATACGCGGCAGAAACACGATCTGACACAAAGAGGACAAAGAGGATGTTAGAAAGAGCAGAGATGAAAACGCTTAGAAAAATTGATGCAAAGACACTTTGGGACAGAGCTAGAAGTACAGATACACCACGATGCAAGGTGGAGAATATCAAGCACCAGCAGTGGCGCAAGAACCCCATTCTGACACTGTTCTGTTACTCACAAATTTTAAGGACTCAAAATGGAGGTAGCATCATAAAAAAAATTCGGTGCTCAACCAACCCCCCCCCCCCAGATGAAAAATAGAGTAAAGACCGCAAGATATGCTTCTCCAATGCAATAGAAAGATGATCAGTAGGAAGATCATTTTTTGCCGACCTTGGATTGATTGCAAAAGTATTATACAAAAACTATTAAACCGATCCTAACGAAATTTAGTGCACTCTTCAATGTTCTTCTATGTTTAAGGGATCCCCAATTATTGCTAGTTTTCTAGCTAGTTAAATATTATGTAAAATTGAAAACCGATTATTTCACTAGATATTTTTAACTGATAAAACATCACAACGCAACGCCACGTTCCCTCATCGACAAAATTATGACAGATCCGTCACGAAGGTGTCTGGTAATTCTATTGTTGTCAGTTTGACAAACGTCATTGAGGCGTAATGAATTTTGGACAGATATAATGAATCCAAACAAAAAATCAAGATTTAGATGCCAGTCAGATAAAGAAATAAAAAAATTGGTTTCGGAAAATGTCCCATTGAACATGAAGAGGTCCAGAAGCTTTATTTGAACCCAATTTTCTGAGGTCCTACGGGTGAGAAATTTTACGCTTAAAAGATGTACTACCATAACGAAACTAGCAAAAATTCTCGAGGATTATGCCTTTAACCTGAAAAAAGGCAATGGCTAAGACTATAAAGCAGTCGTCTATAAAGCCAATGTGGAATACTACAGAAAAAATAGTACAAGAAATATATTTTACATAGTACGGCATAAAAATCGACCCTTTCACAGATATATCTTTCAACTGTGCAAGATTGGCCAGAGAAAACTCAGTTCAAAAGCATTATCCACCAAAAAACTATTTAAAATCATCCAAAGCTAAGACGAGGAAACTCCCGATGGAACACAAAAAGGTTTTTTCACCTTTGCTCATTTGAACTTGCTTGGAGAGGCAATGAGGCCATTAACAGCAAGATTCACTTTTCAAGAAGGAATTTGATGTTATGGGAGATTTATGGGCCGAATTGAATATAACAGCATTTTTTTCAAAAACAAATCAAGGCGGTTAGAAAAGTTTGGTAAGCTGCCAATGGCTGGTAAGAATTTAATCAAACGCAAATTTATGCCCAGTTAGATTATTTTTGAAATTGATGAAAAAAAGAGGACCAAAGATTTTATCAGAGAGACTCATTCTTATCGTTCACCCCAACTAGAGGGATGGATCTTGGTTCAAAAACTGTCCACTTGGAATCAACACCGTATCTAAGTGGACAAAAATGTCATTTGAAAAATTGGAATAAACATAAAAAAAAAAATCATAAAATAACAAACCATTTTCATCGATCTTCAACTGTGTCAGACTTAGTCAAGCAAGGCGTTTCTAAACAGGAGTTAATTAAATTAACGGGCAAACTACTATAGCTTATAATAATTGGACATTTAATATTGTTAACAAATAAATAAAGATTATGTTTCGTTGATTTGGTGCAGTAATTGTCTTGTGAAATTATCTTGTCGAATATCATTCAAGAGAAAATTATTTACCGGCAAGATTTTCTTCTGGTTTTATACAAGTTTGTTGCCTTTTGGCAATTTTCGCTTATGGAATTTTGACAAAGTCACTCGAGTAATATCTCCTGATTTAAATGTCAAAATTTAATTCACGAAAATTTCCAGGCAACAAACTTTCATACCAGTCGCAAATATTGCTGATAAAATTTTCTCTCTTATATTATATACGAAACTTTTACCTTGTATAATTTTTTTATAGGAGCAATATCTCTCGTGCTACAGGCGAAAATATGGGCGCAAAAAGAAAAAAATTTCGATTTTTTTCAGATTTTGGTCAATAAAAAATTAAAAACAAGGTTTGTGACTCTAGCGCATATCGTGATTATTAAAACAAGAAACATCCTGAAGTGGTTCTCGCAAAAAAATTGAGTCCTATGGAGAATAAATTATCTATTACATCTGCTTTTTGACATATTCCCCTTGGACTAATTATTATCTGCTTATCAAGGTGAGATCAGCAGGATTAGAGTATAAAGTCACAAACATTGCAAAATAATATCGTTCCTAAGCAATAAAAAAATAACCTTCACGTACAGTAATTTTCTAATCGGGTAAAAAAAATTTATGAAAAAACTAACTTACCTACAAAAAAAAGTACCCGCCAAAATCCTTCAAGAATATCCACCTGTAAAACACACAACAGTCGCAATCGGTCCTAAAAGGGAAACGCAGTGAAAGTCACACAAAACAGACGAATCCTGCGCTCGGCTAACAAAAACAAACCAATAACATATCACGTCGCGTGCGTGTACCTCTCACAAAGCGTTTACACTGAAACTGAAAATAAAGGAGTGAGAAACAACGTTCAACTCCTTCCAATCCATATCTGCTAAGATTGTGACCACGGCGTGAGTCACTTCCTTCACACATGTTCCTCCAGATAACTTATACGCTTGACATACTTATTATTCTTTTGTGATCGCTAATTGTAATAGCAAGCGCATTTGCCAGAATTCTTTTTGAAAAAGACCTAACTATACTTTACTTTTTGTTTTTCGTTTTATTTCTGAAGGTTGGCTCGTTTTAGAGTTCTGTTGAATGGGTTCCTTTATCAGTATTTGATTGTTTTGTTTTTTGAGACAACAAAAGTCAAATGTATTTAGGCTTGCAAGATCTCACCTCTTCTCTTCTCTGACAAAAACCAATATAAAAAACTTAAGTAACGCAAAGAAAAATGGGCAGGTATATACTCGGATTAAGATTGAGAGACAAGTAAAAAAATAGGGGAGAGTGGGCCACGTTTTTCATGAGACATATTTTATTATTATAATAACGTAAACACAAACGAAACAAACTGTTTTAAGACATTTCTAATAAAAATTTAACTTTTAAACAAAGAACAGTTTCAGTAGATAATAATTTCAAAATTAAGGAAAAAACATAAGTAAATGTTGTAACAAAATGACGCTCAATTAATAAAAACTTAAATCATGTGTCCGGACAAACTAATTTTAATAATGAATGTTTCCTCCACTGTGTGCTCAAATTATTGCCTGAATTTCCCTTGAGATGCCTAAAATCAAATGAGAACTGTCCTGTTGACGAATAAGTCCCCATTTCTATAAACAGGCTTCTTATAACTGATTTAAGGTTAAAGTGACAGGACCACGATTTCGTATCCTTCGCCCAAGCATGTCCCAAGTTTGTGTCTGGACTCAAGGTTGACCAATTCATTATAGAAATGTTTACTTCATTTAAAAACTGTTAAGTGATTCTCGCACTGTGAGGCTTGGCATTATCGTAACAAAACCAGCATAAGGCATAACAAAATCTTGGAGAATTTCATCAATGTACCTGGCAACTGTTATGGAGCCTCTCGAAACGATGTACAATTCTGTACGTGCCTTTAGAGAAATTCAAGCTCACATCATAATTGAGCCCCCTTGATAGCCTACCCTAGAACTACAGGTACATTGCAAAACGCTCATGTGGTCTTCGCCATACTCTCTCACGGTCTTAGTGCTGCAGAACTAAGCTTTTGCAGCCCTTCCATAGAAGGGCTGCATAACTTAATGAACAAAATAACAGAAACAAGTAGAACCTATGGACTGGATATAAACACCAGCAAAACCAAGCTAATGATCATCAGCAAGCAAAACATAACTGGAGCAAATCTGTATGTGAACCAAATGAGAATTGAACGTGTCTCACAATACAATTACTTGGGAACTATAATCCATGAGTCGTGGGACAATACCCAAGAGATTAAATGTCGCATCGGAAAGGCCAACAGTGCATTCTTGGCTATGAGATCTGTGTTCAAAAGCCATGACCTCACCCTGAAAACAAAAATAAGGCTCCTTAAATGTTACGTATACTCAGTGCTTCTGTATGGAGTAGAAACGTGGACACTGAAGGCGGAAACTCTAACAAAACTTCAGGCGTTTGAATTATGGTTATACAGAAGAATCCTGAAGATACCATGGACAGACAAAATCACCAATGAAGAAGTACTGCGGAGGATGAACACGACCGCGGATTTGGTCAACATTGTGAAAAGCTGTAAGCTGGAGTACTTAGGACATATAATGAGAAATCAAGGCAGATACGAGCTACTCCAATGCATTTTGCAGGGTAAAATTGAAGAAAAAAGAGCCCCAGGACGAAGAAGAATATCCTGGCTTGCTAACCTGAGAGCATAGTATAGAAAGACCTCAACACAACTATTTCGTATAGCAACCAACAAAATCATCATAGCCAAAATGATCGCCAACGTCCGGAACGGACAGGCACCCTAAGAAGAAGATAGCCTACCGTAGAATTAAAGGTACATTGCAAAACGCTCATGTGGTCTTTGCCATACTCTCTCACGGTCATCTGGAGACCGCAAGGTAAACCTAAACGCATCGGTAAATTAAACGAGCCTCCAATTATTTACAGTAAACTGAGCATGGTTTCTGGCAAACTGAAGTCGCAAAACTCGATGGCGCCTGAGAAGTTGAAGGCCTGTTACAGGTCTGCGACTGTTTAAATTTGCTTCTTCAAGCCTTCGTCTAATTGTTCGTTCACTAAAGGTCGATTCAGACACATCAGTCACGTCTCGTCACAGTCCTGGTGCCGAACCGAACAATCCGTCATACAAAATATTCTTTAATAGAAATATGACGCCGGCATTCACATTCATCAGGCGAGGAACAGTTTCCCAGCTGTCAGATAGTTGATAGTTCTGTGAACAAACAGGACCGGTTCGGCGCCGAGACTATGACGGGACTGATGTGTCTGAATCGACCTTTACGTTAGTATTTCGGAGTACTTCGGTTGCCAAAATACGTTTAAAAATACGGTGCACAGTAATGTTGCATATTTAATACTTTTGAGCAACATATCGCCCACTTCTTCCGCCATGAAGCAACGCAACAATAGCAGCCGTTCTTTCGGGATTTACACCCATAATTCTTGAGATTAAATAAATGCAATTTAACTTCAAATTGCGTTTGACACTTGATTCAACTTGAGAGTTTACTCACATCAACAAGAACAAAATAATAACACTAGAATATCAACAGCTACCTTTGCACTTTTATTGTATTCTTTATTTCTGATTTATTATGCATTTTTTCGGATA
The DNA here is from genome assembly GCA_918026665.1 of Diabrotica balteata. Taxonomy (NCBI): domain Eukaryota; kingdom Metazoa; phylum Arthropoda; class Insecta; order Coleoptera; family Chrysomelidae; genus Diabrotica; species Diabrotica balteata. The sequence continues at coordinate 2,672,826 of OU898280.1, forward strand.
AGCACTTAACTTTTATTAGAAATTACATCAATTTCGTATGTGTTTACGTTATTATAATAAAAAAAAGTATAAAGAGAATTGAAGTTTTATGTTTTTATTTTAAAAATGCAAGTACTCTGTTTTTCGTGCCGGAGAGTGTATTTTTGATGATATAAGCTGCTTACTACCGATTTTTTAGTTCAAATTCAAAATGCAATTATTGAATCTATTTTTATTCAAACAAAAATAGCAGACTTTTGTGATCACAGACTAATTTTTTTATTAATTATTTTTAAAAACACTTTTTCTCTTAATCTTACCCAAGTAGTGGGCCAGCTTGAGGCAAATTAAAAACAACTAAAATTCTTTAAAACATTCGTTAATATTTCAAAATATCAAATAACATATATATACATAAACTTCAACAAAAAGAGTTAAATTAAAATTCTCAACGAATGTCTATTTATATAGAATTTCCTCGTATGATTTGGCAAACCATTTCCGTTTTGGGCGAGTTCTCTTTTTCCTAACGGTTTCCTTGGCTGCTTGCTCTATAACTGATGCCACTTGCTGCCATGCTTGTTCTAACTCTACATTATGCGTTTCCTCTCCCAGCAATTGGAGTCTGTTGCTTATTGCCATTTAATATCCAGTTCTTTGTTTGATGTTCGTAGAGTATGGAACAAATATGTTCCATATTTCTCTTTTTTCTTTTTTTTCAGTTTCTGTATTGATAATCGCGTTCTTAACTTAGATTTCAACAGAAAGTGATCGCTATCGCTGTTAACTCTTCTCATACTTCGCCAATTTGTAATGCTACTAGAGTGTCTTGCGTCAATGAGGACATGATCTATTCGATTTCGTATTCTTCCATCATTTGAAACTCATGTGACCTTGTAAATGTCCTTTCTCTCGAATTGGGTGGATTTAACGATTATGTTATTAGATATTGCGAATTGTGTTAGCCGGTGTCCATTATCATTGGTTGTGTCGTACAAGCTATGCTTACCAATTACTTCTCTAAAATAATCTTCATTACCTAGTTTATTTTTGCAATCTCCCATCACTATTTTGACGTCGTGTTTTGGAGCAGCTTTATACTGTTGGTGCAATAATTCATCAAATTCATCCTTCCTATCTTCCTCGGCATCTTCTCTTGGGGCATATATTGAGAATATTATGACATTGAATAGTTTTTGCTAAATTAAGTGTCTCAATGGAGAAGTAGCTTTCGTGATTATCCAAGATCAGTAATGCTGGATTTGTTTTATAACTGTTGTATAAAATGCCGCATAACAGCTACAGATAATTTAGAATTCATCCATCCTGAAGAATTTTCTAGTTCCTAATGTAAGAGTCATAATGTAATAGCAGGTGCTCGGTTTAAAATTATCTCTTAGTAAGATCAAACCTCGTAAGAAAATATTTTTATAGCCTTATTAAATCGCTCACTCTCCGAAAATATCACTGCACGCCACTGTCCAATATAAAATTATTTTGATAGAAGCAGTTTACAGATTGATGGATGTTAAACTTAACAAACGTAAGTCTTATTTCCGATTCTATATATATTACAATGATTAAATTGTTTTGTAGCATTAGGAGCATCCCATTTAAAGTAACATGAATTTGTTATGACTTCAAGCTTATTATTTCTTAGGCAAAATTAAGAAAAAGTTAACAACGTGGCAACATGCAAAACGAATTTATGAATGAAATCATTTTTGACTATAGGAAAATAGGCAGCATTGTTTTAATTTTAAGTAAAATTTAGTATTTCACTTTTGGTTTTGGTATGGTAGTAATTTAAATTCACTGACGTTTGACTGAATTAAGATAAGATGCAAACAACAAACAACTAATATGTTTATTGCTTTGGTGTACATGAGTCTTATTAAAAGCAATTGAATATTTTTTTCTCATTGAGGAACACAACACAGTTTATTTGTCAATTTGTCCTTTTAATTCAAGTTTTAATATAATTGTTGATACAAATGTCGATAAGAATGTTCGCCTTCTTTGGATTGATTTAAAATATGTATGCAGCAGGTAAGATACTTGACAGATATAAAAAGGAAGTTGTAGGAGTTGACTTCCCCACACAAATTTAACTTTTTCTACGAGTTAATAACAAAATGAGGTTAATGACATAATTAAGTATTCTGTAATGTTGCTTAATTAGGAGATTTTTTTTTAATTTTCAACGAATGCATACACTTCTATAAAATATCTAATTTGGAAAAAGTAAGTTAGAAAATATTGCTTGTTTTTAAATACTATACCAAAGAATATAGACGCATATTTATCTAATTGGATGGACTATACTGTGTATACTTATTTAAATAAGATTAAAATTCTTATTTTACATTCTCAGCATTGTAGTAATAGTTCAAATACCTTGATAGCCATGTATACTACTACCACAATATTTTAAAATTTCCGCCACGTCTAACCTAAAATTCTTCTTTTTTAATTTATAATTAATTACAGAGTACAAAACGAAAAGTTAGAAGTTGAACATGTCAAATGTTGGCAAGTAGGCCACGACTGAATAACATAAAACTCTACCATATGCATATCGTGCACTCTGTGTCCATGACACAGAAAGACATGTCAAAAGAGTAGAATGTTCCTATCAAATGTCGCTGAATTGAACGGCGCGGCGCGACTTTGAACGTAGAATTCTCCACTGAAATATTTTGTCGTTTACGTTCTATGAATAATCTCTAAAATACTACTAATTTGTTTTCAAAGTAACTTCTGTCGGATGAGTTTATGTAACTACTCTCGAAATTAATCTCTTGTTAAAGGGGTAACGCTATAGTAAGTAAATAATCTGTAATAATGTTTAATTTTTCATTTCGTAAAATAGTTTGTTTCTTTCTTGAAGTTGTGTCTACAGTGTAGGCAACCATTATTTTACTTTGTTGTATTTATAATTGACATATATTATGATTCAAAAATTAATTTCATACTTGTGTAGGCAACCAGTATTTCAACGGTTTGTATTTATAATTATATAAATTTGGAGTTAAAAAGGAGAATGAGCACAAAATTATAACTCAAAAATCAATTCAGATGGCAAGGGGAAATTATTACAACTATTATTTTTTTTTATAAATACGGGATGTAGTACAAGATAGTAAATGGCGAATGGATTTAGTGTCCGCAGTCATTTAAACACAAACAAACAACAACAACAAGATAGTAAAGTAATCTATATATCTAATTAGCCTTCTTCGGTCCATCTTTGGGCATAAGCCTCCCCAATCCTTTTCCATTTTTCCCTGTCTGTCGCTACAGTCATCCACCTAGAGCCCACGTGCTTCTTGATATCATCTGCCCATCTCATTTGGGGCCTTCCTCTGCTTCGTTTATATTCCCACGGTCTCCAACTTATATGAATTTTGTCCCATCGGTCTTCTTTTTGTCTTTGTCTTTTTGTAAGGTGGGAAATTCCACCGAAAAAACTTAGGACGAGTCTTACAGGATCTAACAGAAGTTTTAGCAAATAAACACCACCGAGTGTTTTTTGGAAACTATTTCAACTGTATTGATGGCGCATGTGAAAATGTTCAATGTGTTTTAAGTGTAACCATTTTTTTTTTCAAATCCTGAGAAAACTAAAAAGCATTTTTGAAAAATTTAAAGGCAGAATGAAATATTTATTAGAATAAATAAAAAGTTTCTTTTGCATGCAATATTTTCAATTAAAAATTATATTATATTTTCTCTTTCATTTTCACCCCTATTACATAACACATTAAAATAAACATTGTAGAAGTTTTCAGGGACTTTCTGCCCTCAGTAATAATGTAATCTTTCATTCTGCGTTTAAATGTTTCAAAAATATTTATTAGTTTTTTCCGGATTAGAAAATAATGTATACATTTAAAACAAATTGAAAATTTTACTAGGCGACATTTGGCGCCTTTCCCATTAATTAAATAAATGTATCTTTTACAAATGGCAGGAAACTTTTTATTTTTGAATAAAATAAAGAAGTTTTATTAAAACAAAAATACAATTTACATAAGTACAATTTAAAAAATATACATATTTATTTAGTTCAAATAAATGTTTCAATCATATACTCCACGACACTGGTCGGTCATCTGTAACCAAAATACCTTCGTAATCGGATTATAAGGTTGATTGCTGTATTGTATTTCTTCAGATACAAGGTGGGTTAGTCGAAAACATCTTAAACTGTCAGTTTCAGGTTGGTTTTTTACTATTATATCGTATTACCTATCCTCTCTGTATTTCAGTTCTCTAATTAGGGTTAAACTTGTAGTGAACTATTGACAAATTGTGAACAGATTGTAGGTAAATGGAACACAAATATTAAGCATTATGAAATGTTTACTTAAATGGACAACTAATAGATAAATAAAAAGCATTTTTCAACTAAATTATTTATTAACATTTAAAAAATTAAATAACTTATCTACCAACTAGAAGAAAATTAAGTACAAAATTAAACGCTCCTAATGAAAAAGTCGCCCTTTAACCCTTCTTGAATTTAAGCAATAAAATACTGATCGTCAAAAATATAAAGATCCATATGGTCAACGATATGAAACCGTTGTAAACTGTGGGATTAGTGATGGTCCAACCTCTCGCTAGTATACATCTTAAACTCTCTGTGGCTTGGGTCAAAGGAAGCACCACTGACATCCACGATATGTACCTATGCATGGCTTCTATGGGCCAAATGATGCCACACAACATTACGATCGGTAAGAAACTCCCCATGGCTAGGTAAGTAGCAGATCTTTCATTTTCACAACTGCAAGCCACCACGAAACCTAAAAAAAATATATAAACAATGTGAAGAATAAGTAGAATTTTTGAACATTTAACTTTTCAGTAGACGTATCTTCAGCTTATCTAGGAGACCAGTGGGAGTTAATGACGGGAAATTCTAAAGCCAAACGGAACGGATGATTCGATACTACTAAATACTCATATGGTATCGATACCTTCATTCGATGTACCTGTGTACTTGGTATCGAATGAAACCGTATTCGATACCGAGTACTAGTATCGAATGAAAATACTAGTATCGAAACAACATAAGGTTTGTTCGTAGTAGCGATTACAAACGGTTTGTGATTTGAAATACAGTGCGCATGTTCAGTTGGAAACTGTTTGGAATTAGTTTGTGATTTTGTCCTCTACGAACACCTAAAATTTGATATTTTGCATTTGTCATTGTCGTTTGTCAAATCTCAAAAGTCGAAATCTCCTTTTCTTATTTCTTAAGGCCGTATGACACTATGCATTTTCTTGTATCATTTCTTATATCGTTTCTGATATAGAAAGTTATTTATGTTTTCTTGTATCGTTTCTTGCACGTACATTTTTGCCCTGTATGACACTATGCAAGGTCTTTAAAATTGTATATGATTTGGCACACGATTGGTCGAAATTTTGACACCTATAAAAATAGAACTGCAGTACCCGAGGACTCCAAACTATTGGGGACTGAGGACATATGCTACTGATTATTTTTTTTAAAATACTGTGGTGCAAAAATTAAAGAAATAAAATGTCCCAATATTAAAACTAAATTGGAAACCACAATTTTTGAAGATATTCAACAGGCTGTAGTGGAAGACAGAAATAATAATTTGGTTGTAATAATTTATTTGTTTTTGTTTTAATTATGTGTTTGAATGGCATGCTCTTGAAATTCTACTCTCTTATTTGGAAATATAAAATAATCTTTAAACTCATCACTAATTTTTAGAGCGGTTATGTATTGTTTTTAGTAAAACATCTCCTCCTACTTTCAGTAGTTCCGATGCTATCTGATCCAATCCCTGTGATTTATTATTTTCCAATTTGGGTACTGATGTTCTAAACTTGGTTACTGTTGGTGGACACTTTTCTCTGATGTCTGCTTGGTTTAATCGTATATTAAAGTTCTCCTCCAGCCCAATATGACCGAAGTTTTACGTTTTTGCGCACAAATTGGCGCATTTCTTGTACAAGAAAATGCAGCGGACACAAATTCTTGTATCGTTTCTGATATAAGAAACTATACGCTTGTATGACACTATCCATTTTTTTGTTATATCAGAAACGATATAAGAAATGATACAAGAAAATGCATAGTGTCATACGGCCTTTAGAATTCGATCTAATTAGTTTGTTAAATCTGATTATTCACTTTTTTGCATTTATTGTTTAATATTATTAGTCGTTTATTTGATTTTATTAGTTTGATTATAGTTTTCTTAGTATATTTTATTTTTTAGTTATACCTATATAGTTGTTATAACAACCCAACGTTTGTTTTGTGGTTATAAAATAGATTTATACAACAACACCTCTGCGCATGTCGCTGATTTTTAAGGTCGATTCAGACACATCAGTCACGTCTCGTCACCATCTCGTCACAGTGATTGCGCCGAATCGAACAATCCGTCATACAAAATATTCTTTAATACAAATATGGCGCCGGCATTCACACTCATCAGTTGACGAACAGTTTGCCAGCTGTCAGATAGTTGATAGTTCTGTGACCAAACAGGACCGGTTCGGTACCGTGACTGTGACGTGACTGATGTGTCTGAATTGACCTTTAGTCCGCACAATCGTTGGGGATTTTAACAACCGTTGGAAACCGAATTCTGATTAATCACTTTGACAACCGTCAGAAGTGCTTCTACGAACGCTAACTGTTAACTGCGCGTGCGTCTGATGGTTGGCAACGGTTGCTGATCGTTCTACGAACAAACCTATAGTTTCATTTTTCATTCATTCTATCATTGTCAACTGTCAATAGTCATTGTCAGTTTACATAGTGTATTGTAAAGTGTAAATTCATGGCCTGGAATCTTAAATGAATGACTTGGTTCATTCCCCCATCACTTTGACCCCAGAGAGTTAATAAAGAGAAATGGCAGCCTATCTCTCTCACGAAGACTTTAACCAATCATAAACCAAATAAAATAATCAAACGGTCAATTCTGTCAATCCAAATTAATGACAGATCTTCCGTTTGTTTACAAGTTTTCAATTTTATTTTATTCTCTTTAACTTTCGTTTGCATTTATTCTTAGTAATTTTAATTTAAATTTTTTTACTTAATTTTTAAAGTTTATTTTGAGTTACCTATTGTAGCAAAGAATTTTTGTGTTGTGCTAGTAACAAAACTAAACATGGTGAATTATTGTATTGTTCGTTGTGTACAAATCATGGAAAAATTACAAAAAGAATGATAGTAAGTTGTCAGAAAGCAAAAAATAATAGTATTTAACTTCTGCAAATATGTGTAATAAATATTATGTAATTATTTTATAACTGTTTTATCTTAAACAACAAATAAATATACGTATATCTAGAAAAAATTGTGCATCTTATATCCTTATTTTCCAATAAATTTTAATTAGTAACGAAATAGCCCACAAGAGACGCTAAAGGGTATGTATGTAAGGGGTCTTCATTCGAATTTGCCGTCAAAAGATGATTAGTATTGACCCCAGCCGCAAGGGGCCTAATGAACGAAATTTATACATTGAGTTGCCTATCTATTTCTACTATTATATTATTTATCTATGGTGTAAATTTAAAAAATATTTGATTGTTTTGATGTAGAAGCATGGTGTGTGAGATTAGGCAATAGACAATTTGTAAGAATAAACCTTATTTTTCCATTTATGTAGACTTGTAGTTTGTATATTGTTTTGTTAATAAAATTATGTTCCTTCATTTGATCTTTTATATACTGTTACTATCATCATTATGTATAATTAGAATAAAGTTGATTCTCATTCCACAAATTTCATTGTTTATTGATCATTATGTATAATTAAAATAAAGTTGATTCTAATTCCACAAATTTCATTGTTTATTTTTACGTCTTCTGTTACTGTCATGTCACTCTGTTCTTTTACCTATCCTATACTTGTGAGTAGGATAGGTAAAAGAACCTTATAGGTATGGGTAGTGACATCAAGTATAGGATAGGTAAAACCTATGGGTAGTGACATCAAGTATAGGATAGGTTTTACCTATGGGTAGTGACATCAAGTATAGGATAGGTTTTACCTATCCTATACTTGATGTCACTACCCTAGTGAAGAGCTTGTATATGTGGTTCAACAGGCTAATAGGTCTATAATTTTCTAGGTCCGTTCTATAAAAGGAGATAGAACGGACCTAGAAAATTATAGACCTATTAGCCTGTTGAACCACATATACAAGCTAGGGTAGTGACATCAAGATTGGAGAAAAAATTAGATTTCTACCAACCGAGAGAGCAGGCAGGATTCCGCTCAAATTATGGTACCAATGATCACCTCCACACAGTAAAAACACTCATTGAAAAATCTATAGAATATAACAAACCTCTTGTTCTCACTTTCATAGATTTTCATAAAGCGTTCGACACGTTCGAATTAGACAGCCTTATAGAAGCAATGAATGACAGCAGGATTGACCATAGGTATAGTGAGCTTATTTATAATATTTACAAAAATGCCACTATGACTGTTAAAATAGACAATAAAACCCGACCAATAAAAATAAATCGTGGAATAAGGCAAGGAGATACATTGTCGCCGAAATTATTCATAACGGCATTAGAATATGCCTTTAAGATGATCAATTGGGACCACAGAGGAGTAACGATAGACGGCGAAAAGCATCTCCGTTTCGCAGATGACATTGTCCTTAACACAGATAATTTAGGAGAAGCTACAGATATGATAAACGAATTGGATTTTGCATGTTCGAAGGTGGGCCTGAGAATGAACTTGACCAAAACTAAGTTTATGACAAATTTGGTCCCCAATAACCATTTGACTATTCAAGACAAAGTGGTAGAACTGGTGGAGACGTATTTGGGTCATGAAATAAGAATCAGCAGGGATAACCAAACATGTGAGATCCAAAGACGAATTACTTTAACATGGGCAGCCTTTGGAAAACTGCGAGACACACTTAGGGCCAACATACCAATCAGCCTCAAAAGAAAAGTGTTTGACCAATGCGTATTACCGGTCATGACCTATGGGGCGGAAACTATGACTTTAACCAAGACCACGGCTTCGAAACTGAGAGTGGCACAGAGACGAATGGAACGGTCTATGCTGGGAGTGACGTTGAGGGACCGAATAAGAAACGAAGATCTGCGAAGAAGGACGAGTATTACTGATGTTGTGGAACGCATAGCGGAACTAAAATGGAACTGGGCAGGCCATGTAGCGAGAATGCACGATTCACGATGGACGAGCAAAATTACAAATTGGAGGCCAAGAGCAGACAAACGCAGTAGAGGAAGACCACCTACACGCTGGGCCGACGACATCAGGCGTATCACTAAAAATTGGCAACAAAGAGCACAAAATCGTGAGGAATGGAGGAGTTTAAGGGAGGCCTATGTCCAGCAGTGGACGTGATAAATAGAGGCTGGATGATGATGATGATGATGATACTTGTGAGTGCTGTTACGTCATACAAGTGGTTATGTTACGTTACGTCATATATGGGTAACGAGTACTCAAAAGTATCGATACCAGAACCTGGTATCGAATGAGGTATCGATACTTTGATTCGATACCGACCTGCAGCGGGACTCCGTGCCACATAGAATTCTATCGTAGAATTCTATTGTCGTTTTCTATCTACAACGGCGATAGTAACGTGTATTGGCACTCCGTGCGTATGTCGTTTCGCTTCGGTATTTTCCGATCTCTCTATTATTGAATGTAAAAACATTAACCTGTTGGTTTTACTCAAATATCGTATTTATTGTCTATTATCTTTGTTTGTAACACATTTTAGAGAAAGAAAGTACTATTTTTGGGGTTTTTAATTGTTTGGGTTGACTTTTTCGGTTTCGGTTTATTACGCGGGTCATTTGCATGCTGCTGTTTGTTTTTGTTATTTAAAGTCATTTTTAAAGAGCTTAGTCTTCGTTATATTTTTGGATAAAAATGAGGGCCCGAATGGAACATTGGGAAATGTTGCTTTCATTTTGCGAAGAATATCCAAAATTAATAACAAATAAATTTAATGGAAGTGAGGGACGAGCTAAAGGAATAGCTGTGTGGCAAACTGTTACCACAAAATTAAACAGTTTAGGATATGACGAAAAAATCATAGGGGGTGGAGATCTAAAGAATTTCAGCAGAGGAGGAATGGCTACTGAATTATTTGTGTGTACCATATTGGGTGCAATTTGATTATAAACATATTGTGCCATCTCCTTATTCAACCTAGAGTTCTTTAAATCGAATATCTTCTATAGCGAAAGGATTGCTTTCATCTCGCATTTGGCGCCTTGTTAACGCTTCGATACGAATTTGCTCTAACCGCTCCTCATTTTCCCCTGCTAGTATGTTTATTATATTAATAGGTAACATGCCTACACTATTTCCACGATCTCAGCAAAATAAAATAAACTCTTACGTAAAAACCAAAAACAGTTAGAATGTACACATAACCTTAATCTCCAAAATAAAAATAAATACATTTACTGTCAATTTGCTTTTAGGATATAATACGCTTGCGCTATATAGAATTCGATAGGTCTCTGGAGATAGAAACGAAACGACCAAAATAATAGCATTCATGCGACAATGCGGATGTACGGAGTGCCAACGTTGTAGAATCTTCTCTATATGTAGAATACTACATGGCACAGAGTCCCACTGCTGAGTAGTTGGTATCGATTGCCGAGTGGTATCGATTCAACCCTAAACGGAAGCTTTCGAGTTTCTCCAGCTCTGTACAGCTCATCAAGAACTGTAATGTCTCTTAAGTTTTGACAATAATATAAATTTAGAGGGCAGGATCCGTCAGTAGCCTGAATATACAAGAATATAGAGAGAATTTCTCTTCTGTTGCCGACCAGAATATAGCTTTCACTATTTTTTAAATATTTTTAAACTGTTTGTCCTTGCTTAGTGTAGTGTTATGTTCAATTTTATGTTTAATTTTAAGTTTATGACATTTTGCAATTGTTGGACAGCCCAAAATTTGACGAAGTAAGTCTAAAACGTTAATCACAAAAAAACTTTTATCATCCATTAACTTCGAGTTTTTTATCGAAGTTAATCAATTTCTTCATTTAAAAAAACGTTTCTTGGCTTATTTCAGATTCCCTTGAAGATGCTCTAGGAAGCGAAAGTACTTGGGCAAGATTTAATTAATAAAACTGTGCTCGATATTTGCCTTGTATATTATCAAAGTTTATTTATTCGAGCACTCAACCTTATATCAAATTAATTGTAATTTGTTTAGTTAAAACGAGAATCTATTACAAAAATTGTGGACTATTTTTTGTGCTACGTAAATAAACATTTTAAATAAACAAAATATGTCAATAATAATAAATATTGTTAAAAAACTACAAACAATAGATTATTTTATTAAAATTTAAACACAAAGCATCCAGAGGACTAATTTTATGGCCAGTGTAGTAGACGTACAAAAAATTAAACTGCGTCTACTGAAAGGTTAATATATTTTTTAAGTATTGAGTTAATAGACGCATAAGTTTATGCAGTACATAGAAAAAACCTACTTACCAAAACACATTCCGCATATACCGGCCATTACAGTCAAGGTAGTCACTGTCGTCCAATCTCCTCGTTGCGTTAAACTGAAGAGAATAAAAGTGACGAGAAGTACCATGATGGACTGTCCCAACATGACGACGAACTGCGTGATAATTTGCGAAAACAATAGCTCCGTTCCACTGATGCCGTTGACCAAAGATCTTTCCAAGATTCCTTCGTTCCTTTCCATGATCATTGAACCGGACGTGAGGGCAACAGCCATGAAGAATATGATACTGAAATAAGATGAAGAAATTCTTAGAAAACGAGAAATATAAATTTTTGTTTCAAAGGTGATTGTTCTTCACAATTTGCTGCTTTATGATAATAAATAATGAACTGATAAACAAACTTAAAAGTTAATTCCACACATTATATATGTATCATCATTATCATCACCCAGTCCTTTGCGCCCACTGCTGGACATAGACTTTCCTCATTTTTGTCCATTGTGCTTTATTTTGAGCATTTTTCATCCAATTTCTTGACATTTTCTTGAGATCGTCAGTCCAACGAGTAGGAGGTCTTCCTCTTCTACTTTTGTCTAACCTCGACCTCCACTCAAGCAATCTCTTCGTCCCCCTTTCAAGACTGATTCTGGCGACGTGTCTGGCGCCAGAATCAGTCTTGAATCATAGTTTATTCGTCTTCCGGGTTTGGACCGTGTCATTTGTGAGTGACCCAAAAGTGGGTTCATCTCGACGTTTCGCTACAATTGTATGTAGCTTCTTCAGGAGAACAAAGAAAAAGAAAAAGAAGACAGGAAGATGGGTAGTTAGCAACGGTAACTCAGTTACTCAACGCAACCAGAGGCGAATACTAACTACCAAGATGGGCATTTGGTCACAGTAACTCAACTACTCAACGCAGCCAGAGGTGAAAACCAAATGCCAGGACAGGGATTCACGTCCAACAGCTCAGAACACTAACGCGTCGAGAGGCGGGGAGTGAATCCACTATAATTCTGACTCTGGTCGTGGAAGCCTACGATTTCATTTTGTAACGACATTATTTTGCCTACCACAGGGGCATTAATATAAAGGGCAGAAAATTGGGGGAGAAACTATTGGGGGTGAAGATAGGGCAAGCAAAATATACGTTACTTGTGCGAACGGACACTCAGGGTTTCGTAGGAGAGCTGGGGTCGTGGATAAGTAAAATTGGGGTTAGAATGGGGCAACTACAACAAAAAGAAATAAAGGGCTTTTGGGATAAACAAAATAAAATTAAACAGAAAACACCTCAAGAAATTTGATTATAGGGCGCCACTTGAGGTGCCTAATTATGCCTATTACAACCCACTCGTTGTAACTAGGGAAATAATTAGAAAAAAAAATCAACATAAAAAAACATATCTTTTTCAAATAAAAATCAATAAAGGTTTAGCTCAAAAAAATAAATAAAAAGTTAAGACAACAAAATTTAACCTTTATTTATGTCACCACAAACAGTTATAAGGAGAAATACAAAAATATTACAACAGTCACAAAATACACAAATATCAAAACTTACATGTGTCATCCATTAATAAACTCCATTGCTACAAAACTTAAAAAATTGCATGGAGGTTAACCTTTTAAAAACTAAACACAAATTGACAGCTCAACTCAAAACCAAAAATTTACTATTAAAAAAAAACGAAAGCAATTATTATTTTAAAAAAATGTTTGTCTTCACTTTAAAATTAAACAAACACCTAAAAAGTTACCTGGATTTCACTTGATCACACATTAAGTTTTTGAAACCATAACTGGGGTTCTCTGGACACGAACACACGAACAAAATCATCTCCACTGTGAATTGGATCGACCATTTGAGGCCAAAGCCGGCACTGAACAAAACTTATGGCTCTGCCTCTTAAAAAAACAGGGACAGGTAGAATTGGACTATAATTATACCTTAAATTGCCACATTTAACTGCTACTTAAATTATTTTCCATAACGAAGAACAAAAGGACATTACAAATTCTTCATGAAAAGAAAAGAAAACAGAACACTTTACAAATTCGACGAAAAATTTGGACATAACGCTGAACCGCCTTGGAACGCGGTCCAAACGAGAGTAAAGCAGAGATTTTCTCCGCAAAAATTGGACGCAAATCTTAACAAACACTTATAAGAATGCGACGTAGTTTCCTTTGCGACGCATTTACATGAAAAGAAATCGCCGCAGTAAGATAAACAACAATTAAATGGATTTATTACTCTACGACGTTAGAATGATTGAAAACACTTTTCGAAAGATACGAACTAAAAAACAGAAAACATTCTTCGTTTTATTAAGACGATTTCATATACGAGGCGACTTTAAATATACTTCAAAGAATCAATCAAATTTAAAATGCTACAATTTCAGTCTTGAATCCTTAAGTCTTCATTTCTAACTCGGTCACGAAGCGGTATATTCAGCACTGACCTTTCCATTTTCCTCTGAGCTATTTGCAGCGTTTTAGAAGCTATAGCTGTCAATTTCACAGTTTCGGCACCATAGGTCATCACAAGCAACACACATTGGTCAAATGTTTTACGTTTTCAAGAAATTGGTATATCGCTTTTAAAGATGTCTTTGAGTTTTCCACAGGCTGTATATTCGTTAGTCTTTTCTATTGCCGTTTTAATGCTCTGTAGGTGATCATTTGTTCCAAACATAAATACATACAGAATTTAACAATTTTATTGGTTAGTTTTTTGTTTAATGTGCTTGCAAAGTAAATACTTACGTCAAGACTACTCCAGGTGCTGCAAAATCTGTAAAATCTGGGTCTTGGTATCCATAAATAGGTTGATTGTACTGAAAAACAAGATTTTTAGATAAAAATACGTTTAATTCATTTGAATGTTATTCATGGAACAGCAGATGAGTCTCTAAAATATCTTTACTGTTATATTATTCCCAATATATTAAAACTCATAAATAATGTTAGTCATATTTTACATTGCATTATTCTGTAACTGGAATTGTTTTAATCAACAATCGGAGACGTACACAATAGGTCAAGTATATCGAATACACACAACTATAACAAATACCTCAGTTTGCCTAATTGCAAACAATTTCAGCGTGACCTGGCTTGCAGATGCAAAACAAAGTTGGCCGATCACGCTATAAGGCAAGAAGGGTTTGCCTTACAAGTCATTTTGAGCCACAGTTAAACAACAAGGTCATTAAATGTTTGGGCTGGAATTCCTGAAAATTATGTCATAGGACTTCTTTTTCGAGGATCACGTAATGTTTCTGGAAAAATGCTTATACATTTTTTGGACAACGAATTGCCGGAATTATATATAAGTAATACCTTAAACATACGTGATATGGACGGAAAGGAGCAAATAAGTGCCTACATGATCTCTAGTGTTAAGCAAGCTAGATTTTATTTGCTGTGGCTAAATAAAATATAAGGCGTATAAGACATTGGGTTAATTATCCAAGGAAAGATTCACCGCAAATGAAACGTGGAGAGACGACGTATATCTTGGCTGCCCAATTTAAGAGACTGATTCCATTGCACATCTAACCAATTATTAAGAGCAACAGCTTCAAAGATACGAATAACAATGATGATTGCCAAACTCCGTAGCGGAGAGGGCACTTGAAGAAGAAGATAAGACACCAACTGTAACTAAAGAAGATATAAATAAGAGAGTATGTGATTAAGCAGAAATGTATTAACTAGTGTAAGTCGCTTTTGAAGATCGCTTGGAATTATGCATTGACGTCGAAGAAGACTATTTTGAACTTGATTACAAATTCAACAATTTTTTTGTTATTTTGTTTTTATGAAACTATCGAAAAGTGCAAATTGCGCTCTAGTCAAATACGTTGCAGTTTATTGTTTCTAGGTAAAGATTAATCAGTGGGCTGCTACTTACTCGAATAGGAATTCCAACACTTTTTTCATTATATCCACAACTTTTCACAAATTCAGATATAAAGGTGAGGAATCCATACAGCATATCCCTTGTAAGAAACGTTGCTATGTTTTCATCTAAAATACAAAGTAAATATTTTAGAAAGGACTGAATTATTCAAATACTACTAACTTACTTGATTTATCTTCATAGACGCTGATAGTAGAAGCCATTATGTCTTCTGGAGGTGTATCTCTCGAATTTTCAATTCTGCTCCAAAGCGCATCAGTGAAATTGTGTGGAACGACCACCACACCCCAGGATTTTCCTCGTTCCACTCTATGTCTTGCTTCTTCCTCCGTTTTCATAAATTCCTACAAAAAAATCACATAGCATCGAGATGTTTAAGTTATAAAAACGAAGTACGAAAGAAATGGAAAATGCATTAAAATATTTGAAAAGCAATTTGGGATAACCTGTACAAGAGCTCTGAAGGTTTTGAAGAAGTTGACAGTGTTGGCTGCAAACCTCAAGTTGTTCAGAAATTCCTTATTTATGTTGACTCCCATATTTTCTCAATTATTGTTTTTCATAGTACTCGTTTTTGTGTCGCCATAGTACATTTCCACTGCAGCTGTTGCACTATTATGTATATATATTCAGAAAAAGAGTTATGTAACTATGATCAATACTGCAATTTGTAAGAGCTCTTAATATGGAGCAATGCTGGACTGAGTCAAATGCTTTCTTAAAGTCTAGAAATATTAGGCTTGTTGTATTCTGTAACTTTTTTCAACATGAACTTTATTACTTGCAGGTGATTATTCGTTCCAACGCCACTCCTAAATCCGGCTTGCTCTAGTAGTTGGTGAAAATCTAGCTTAGATCCCAGTCTGTTTAAAATTCAACAATCCCAATATACATATCACAAAGCAAAAGATCTTTTTAAATGAGATAAAGTTATATTGAAAATATCAAAATCGCGATCATTTAATAGCCCCATGTATCTATTCAATGGGTTGTGAATACCATAGGTTGTTCTGTGGAAAAGTATATTGAAAACATTGTGGTAACTTAGAGCATGATAAGGAACATTGAAGTTAATCTGGCTTAACAGGTTTGACCAATCAGAAAATCCATGTATGATCTTTATATAAATATAGCTCCTGATATGGTAAGTACAATATCTTAAAAATTTATGCTGGACTCTTTCTATGGTATCAATATTTCCTAAGAATATGGTGACCAAATAACTGAACAGAATTTCAAAATAGTTCTAACTAAGCAACAATTCACTAATCTTGTATAATCAATGGAGAAATACTTGCAAATCATAGTAACGAAACCAAGAAGTTTAGACGCCTTAATTGAAATAGAGTTTATGTAGTCACAGAAAGTAAGCTTCTCATCGAAAATAACACCCAAATTCAGAATAGAAGAAACATGGCTGATTAATAATAGTATAGCTATAGCTTGTTCTAGTTCTATTGACTTTCCGAGAAAAACCTATAATACATTTTTTTATATAAGTGAAGTCTGTTCTGATTGCACCAATTTTGTAGTCGGTCTAAGTCATCTTGTAACAAGGCTTGATCTCTTAAGCTATCTATTACTTTCCAAATGTTCATGTCATCTGCCAATATTAGACATTTGCTATTTAGAAAACAGGAAGTTGAAGATGTCGAAGATATTAAAAAGAAGCGGAGAAGTGTGGCCTCCTTGAGGAACTCCAGATGTTACTGATATACTATCAGACAGACGACAACCTATCTTGACTCTTTAACTTCTACCAGATGTAGAGTTTTTAATCCATTCAACAAACCTGGCATGAAAACCTACATTAGTTAATTTGCCGTATGTTATATTAGTTAAATGACCGTAAACATGTAGATACAATATACACAGATTTTTCCAAAGTATTTGATCATGTACATCACTAAATACTTTTAATACTAATTAAAAGTATTTAGTGATGTACATGATCAAATACTTTGAAAAAATCTGTGTATATTGTATCTACATGTTTACGGTCGTGATAATATATCAGTTTGATAGCAAACCAAGTTTGTTGCAGTGGATTTTTTGCTATTAAACCATGTTCTGATTGAGATATTAAACCTTTACATAACCGACAAAGTTGCTTTGCTATAAGACAGTCGAAGAACTTAGGGATTGCAGATTGTATACAAATGCTACGATAATTTTCAATTATGTCTTTCTGGTCATTTTTACATATAGGAACAACATAACTTTCTTTCATGAAAAAGGAAGGAAAAGAGGTTTCCAAGGATCTATTAAACAATATAACAAATGGCATTACAAGGGTACAGACACATTTTTTTAATAAAAAATTAGGCACTCCATCTGGACCAGCAGTAAGCTGGTTGTTGTATTTGGTGAATACACAGTTTTAAAGAAGTTCATAAATAAATTACATAAGTCTTGACGGTTTATTGCAGATTTAATATAGTTGCTGAAGCAAATTTCAGACAGTTGTTTACATTCAGCTCTTAGGTGGGAAAAGTTAATATAGTCATCATCAGAACAATTATTGATGATAAAATGCGTCATCATGTTTTTTTATTAATATGTACCTATTTGCTAATAAAATTTTTGAGTACTATGGTCTGTTTTTTAACTAGGAGGAGTAATTCAAATTTTCCGCGCCGTAATGCTTGTTTGCAATTGGTCCAACCGCAGGCAAGTTTACTCCACTAAATTATGACAAATTGACACTAATGACATTTGTGAAATTTATTTATTATTATCATTTTCCTCTAATACATAAATCGCTTTCTGACTCTTTGTTTTTTGTAATAACTTGGACTTGGTGATATGCGAATAGTATTTAATGTGATATTTTTCTAGATTTATACTAAATATAGTTTAAAGTGTTTATAAATTTATAAATGTATGTTATTTATATCTAATTATCATAAGAAAAACGGCAACTATCTTTTAAATTTAGTGTATACTTGTTAAGAAGCATTTACATTTTGTTTTCATCACAATAAAAGAACATTAGTAAAGTAATATTGTGTTTTAGTTTGATTGTATGATACAGTTGGTTTTGTTCTTCCTGGTTGTAGATCATCACAAGAAAATTGCAAAATTATGCAAGAATGTAACATAAGAGATTGGATTTGTTGATTATCTCACAGAAATCCAGTATTTTAGTAAATTTTATTTGTTGATTACAAATGGGACAAACTCACTATGAAAATTAAACAAGAATCCAGCATTAAAGAAATTGTAAGTACACGCTTATTTATACAAAGTATCTGGTAAGAAAAAAAAACTAGATTCAAGAAATTGATCATACCAGGATAAGAATATGGTCTACTATTAAAAGACAAATTTCTGAGAAAAACCATACTTAGATCTGTAACATTATTGACTCTCCCGATCAAAATATTCTCTAAATTATAATTAAATACCATAGACTTAAGAGATCTATAAAACTGAATCACTCGATATTTAAATATATATATATATATATATATATATATATATATATATATATATATATATTTATATATATATATATATATATATATATATATATATATATATATATATATATATATATACATGGGACCAAATGTGCAAAACGTCCTTTTTTTATTGTAATATATATTGGAAGTGAATTGAAAAAAATTATTATTCAAACATAAATAAACAAAGTTAGGTTAAAATTGCCGTGTGAGGTTGTCCAATATTGATTACTCAATTACCGCAAGGCCGAGATTATCAACAAAAAAAGAAGATGTATTTGGTGACTTTTCTAGTAACTTTCTTGAGTGTGAATCTGTCTTTTTGGTTTACTCCTCCTGGTTAAAAAACAGAGTATAATACACAATCATCCTGCTTGTGGTCTATATTGGCGTTTAAGTTTTCCATCAGTATAGTATAGTTGGAGGTTATCTCTTGTATCGTAGTATTAAAGTTATAGTAGAACCATTCAACTTCGTCGTGCATGTGCCTACTGGTAGGTACATGTACTGAATGATCTTTAATTGAACTTGGTCGTTTACTTTGTAGATAAGATATATAACTCTATAAAACTAATAAGCTAACCAAAATCTAGGAAGAAATGCATTGCCATTTAAAATTCATACTTAACGCTCAACTTATCTATAGTTTTCCAATACCTACTATATTATATACTACATTAATAACACTGAATCCATATGGTATACTGAATAATAACTTACCCACGTTATAGAATAAGCCTTAGCCACTTCGTCCAAATAATTACAACTTATTTTTGTAGTATTACAATTTAAAGGTCGCTGATGACAAGTCTCCTCCGGGAAATTGATCTCATTGTTGACTACCGATACTTTTATTCCCATAGGGTCATGTCCGATAGTCAAACAAAACAAAATGGTCTGACCTGCAACAAAAAAGTTTAGTATTTACGCAACCATGACATAAAAATAGGAAAAGTAAGTGTCATTTACCTATTGGTAAACCGATAATGAACAGCATCATGGGAATATTTCTCCACATCCACAAGAAATTTTTCCACATCAAGGCGCGCATGTGATGCAATTTGATAAATTTAAAGTAGTCTTTAAAGGATACTTCCGGTTCCTCGTCTGGTGGTAGTTCTGGAATATTGCTGTCTGATGTGGGTTCAGGTGCAATAGAAACTCTTCCTGTAAGTACATAAAAAAATATAAGTAGAAAAAAATAAACGAGTAGAGAATGAGAAGAAAATTCAGAAATCATTATCATTCTGGCTTTACAATCCTGTTTGGGTCCTAGTATCCAAGAATTTCTCTCCAGTCGTTCCTATTATTCGCCTTCCTGCGCCAAGCATGTATTATGTCTTCATCGATGTTATCAAGGTACCTTGTTCTGGGTCTTCCTGTTCTCTGACCAATAGGTCTATCAAGGAGCGTTTTCCTAGCTGGGTCATTTTGTTTCATCCGCATTACATGCCCTATCCACCTCAGACGTCCTATCTTTTATGATATTTATGAATATATTTTATGATATCAGGTTCCTGGTATATTCTATAAAGTTCGAAGCTGTATCGTATTTTCCACACTCCATCGTCATTCACTGCTCCATAGATTCGTCTTAGTATTTTTCTTTCGAAACATCCTAAATATGTTTTCAATATATTTTGTTAGAGTCATAAAAAGTGGGCATGAAAACTCGCTCTCGTCCTAATCTTACATTCATGTCACCTAATACAATCTCAATGTCATTTCTGGGACATCTTCTGTAGGCTTGCTCTAGGTCTTCAAAAAACTGTTGTTTTATTTTCTCTGGTTTGTCATCAGTTAGGGTGCATGGATAAAACTGTAATAGAAGAAATTTTCCTTTTAAGCGCAAATAGCATATTCTTTGCCTGTAGGCTCTAAAGTCAATAATAAGGCCTCTTGTTTTTAGTTTACTATAAATTTCACCCCATCTATGTGTTGGTTGTCATTGCAGCTATAATATATGGAATGGGTTCTCTTATCAAGAATACTATTTCCCGTTCACCGCATTTCCTGCAGTGATAAAACATCTAAAACGTTTTTTACTTTTACTTTGTACGTGTTCACTATGTCTAGTAAAGATGAGAATGCTCGAGTTCGGTACAGGGTTCGGGTATATAATGTTCCTAATTCCATTTTTCGTTTGCAGAGTCGTCGTCATGAATTCCGTCCAGTGAATATTGAATATATATATATATATATATATATATATATATATATATATATATATATATATAGTCCCAAGATTCCTAAGAGGAACATAGGGCTTCCACAAGGTGTCTCCAGCGAACTCTATTCCTGGCTAGTGCTTTGATTTCAAGCCAGGATTTTCCCATTTTCTCCATTCGTCCAGTACTGTCCTTCTCCAAGTTCCCTTAGGTCTGCCTACTTTCCGTCGGCCTTGGGGATTCAAATCCAGCGCTGTCCTGGCAATGTCATTTGGCGGTCTACGGAGTGTGTGGCCCAGCCATCTCCATTTTCGTCGCCTTATTTGCTTTATGACATTTTCTTGGTTGCTTTGGTTCCCCCATTACAGTCAATTATGCTGCCCAGATATACAAATTCCGCTACTCTCTCAATTTTCTGGTCGTTAATCATAATAGGTTGGTTGTTTCTGGTACCAAATCGCATTTCTTTGGTTTTGTTGATGTTTATTTCTAGACCAACCTTCTTTGATTCTTCTTGTACTTTGTTTACTTGGAGTTGCATGTCCTGTTTTGTATGTGCTAGGAGGCATATATCATCAGCGTAATCTAGGTCTTCCAGTCTGTTTGTTAATCCCCCGTCCAGTGAATAGTTCCTGAGATTTCATATGTTTTTTTACACGAAGAGATTCTCAGCCACTAGCCCAATCCCCAACCTGAAGGGCCAGGAACTCTTCTGTTAGCTTTGCCATACCTTAGTCTGTTGTGGTTCTTTGGTTGGTATTTTTAAATTAAGAAATATCACAAGAAAATAATTAATAGAAGAAGATTATTAATAAACATGAATATTATGCATAAAACTTACTTCCTGTCCTACTGGTAATCGAAACACTGTCCCCAAACTCTCCAGAAATCTCTCCCAAGTCATCGTCCAGCACAGCAGCAGGATTAACGGCTCCGCCTATTTCAGGCACCGTTATTGTTTCGACGACACTTTTTGCTATACTGGATCGTCTTCGTTTTCCCATGTTTTGCATCACGCTGAGTTTCAGGAAGACGTCTTCCAAACTGTCCACCCCGAATTGTCTTATCAGTCGTTCTGGGGATTCCTCGGCCAAGAAGTAGCCTCCACGCATAAGACCAATCTGAAAATAAGTTTTATTGATAATAGTAACTTGAAATTAGGTTAAAAGAAGAACTTGTGTTTAAAAATTTAGGGGAGATACAACATATATCCTTGTCATACTCTGCGTTGTATTGTGTAGTATAATTTAGTGTTCTTAATGTTGTGAAAGTTGTCAGCATTTTTTTTTATTTACAAAAAAAACTCACTTTAACCTAATAAGGTTATTAGCCGAACGGTAGCAATTTGCTTAGTAAACTAAAGTCGTTTAAAAACTTCTTCTTTTTCTTAAGGTGCCGTGCATTTCTGCATAGGCGTCCACCGTACATCCTCTTGTCAGGTGAGATGTTAAATATTCAGGATTAAATAATTCTGCTTTTAGTAGCATTGCGAAGCATTTCATAGCTGTAGATTCCTGTCCATTGTCGAATATTGCGCAGCCATGACATTTTTTTTACGTCCCAGACCTCTCCTACCCTCTATCTTCCCTTCGATTATCAGTTGCTGAAAAGTGTATCTTTCTCGTCGTAATATGTGCCCCAAGTATGCAGTCTTCTTTCTTTTTACATAACTAAAAAGTTTCCTATCCTGTAAGCCCGCTCTTCTGAGTACTTCTTCATTTCTGACCTTGTTCGTCCATGATATTCTAAGCATTCGACGCAGGCACCACATTTCACACACTTCAAGTTTTTTAATGGAACTGGCCTTTAACGTACATGCTTACATTTCTTACAGGAGAACAGGCCACACGTAACACTTAAGCATCTTGTATCGGAGGTTGAAGTCCAATTTGCGATCAGTCAGAAACTTACGAAGACTCAAAAAAGCATTTCTGGCTTGTTCAACTCTGCTCTTTATTTCATTCTCGGGGTCCCAACCCTCGTTCAGCAAACAACCCAAGTATTTGAATTGCCTGACCTGTTCGATTTCTTCTCCAGAGACATATATCTTTGCGTTGCGGTAATCATTTCTACTTATAATCATTGTTTTTCTCTTCTTGATATTTATTTTCAAACCCCGAACTTCACTTGCAAGAGTTAGATCATTTAAAAGGCATTGAAGATCTTCGATGTTATCTGCCACTATGGCTGTATCATCGGGATACCTGATGTTATTAATAAATATGCCGTTAACTTTAATACCCTTATTAGAGTCTGCCACTGCTTCTGCGAAGGCTTTTTCTACGTATAAATTGAACAGCATTGGAGACAGTATACAACCTTGCCTTACTCCTTTTTTAATGGAGAAATCTTCTGTTTAGTTGAAATTTTGAAGACGTACTGTTGCTGCCTGGTTCCAATACATATTGGCGATAATTCTTATATCCTTGGCATCCAATCCCAACTCTTGTAGGTATTTTATTATCAATCCGTGTTTTACATTATCGAATGCTTTCTCGTAATCGATGAAACAGACAAAAACATCCTTTCTTTGATCTAAACAATTCTGTATTAATGTTTGCATACTAAAGATCGCTTCTCTCGTGCCAAGTCCATTTTTGAAACCAAACTGACTCCATCCACTGACCTCTTCACATTTCTTAAACAATCTAGTGTGAAGTATTCTCAGGAAAGGTTTTAAAAAGTGACTCATTAGGCTTATTAGTCGGTGGTCCTTGCAGAAGTTTGCACCTGGAGTTTTGTTATTTTTTAATAGTTTGATAGCGTGTATAATTTCAGCTTTCAAAATACTTGGTCCATACAAATGGTCTCCCAGTTGTGGGAGACCATTAAATAACATGTATAGGTGTTACGAATATTTATTATTTGTATAAAATGTATTTAGTTCAATTTTAGTTTTATCATGTTACATAAAATTTCCCGTTGCTACTGTTCCCTAAATTATGTCAAATATAATATAAAAAACGTCAAAAAAAACTGTCACCCAGGGAAAAAATTAAATAATTTAAGAATTTAGCAGACAGCAAGAGAACAGTAAGTAATGGGAATTAATTAGTTTTTTTTATATTGTTAATTTTATATATTGTAGGAATTTGAGTTGTTTTTACGCAAATAAAACAGATAACTACAAATCCGTCAATTGCTGTCTGATCAATACAGATAAATTCCCAACAAGCTCTTTTTTTTTTCTCATGATTATCTACTTGACATAGCTCAGTAGATCTTTCAAAACTACTAATAAAAACAGGCCAATCATGTGGGTTGCCATTAAAAATAGGGAGATCTCCAGGATCTCTTCTTTTATATAATATACCTGAACTTTCATCGTTATAAGTTGGCAGAGGCTTACCAAGTGTTGGAGTTAAAGGGGCAACATTGTCGATAAAGGGCATATCTATATTTAAAGAAAGGAATTTATTGACCAAAGGGTTAGTTTCAATTATTTCCTCTTCATCGATGTCCTGACCATCATTCGAGCACTCATCTTCTTCTATAATTCTCCTAGACTCCTTGGTTAACTCTCTTTCTTGGCGTAATAGATCTCGTTCTTCCTGCAGAAGTTGAAGCTTCATTTTTGTTTTGCTGCTTGTTGATGAGGAACTTTTTAAGGAGGTTGCAGAACAAGATTTCTTGATTTTGGAACTTTGTGGGTGAGACTTCTTAGTGGTTGCTTCTACACAAAGAGGGCACTTCCAGCTGTCATCACCAATTACTTCGGAATCATCCTGTACATTTACGCATTCAAAACAGCACCATTTTTTACATTCTGTACATTCTACCATCCGTTCTTCACGATATGGCTTGCGGCACACAGGACATAGATCAATTTTGGTTCGTCCAGCAACTAATGGACCCATATTCGTAGACCTTGTAAGATTGTGTGATTCAGCAATCGCGTGTGATGAATAGAATTTGAGCTTGTTGGGAATTTATCTGTATTGAACAGACAGCAATTGACGGATTTGTTTTTACGCAAATAAAACAGATAACTACAAATCCGTCAATTGTTGTCTGTTCAATACAGATAAATTCCCAACAATAGGTAAAATATTTATTTATTTTTCCGCTAGAAATACATTAAAAACATCGTAAATTCAAAACATAATTTATATTTTTATCAAATACACTCAATAATTTTTCATTTTGACTATAATGACTTAGTTTCACACTTAAAATACGACGTATATCAAAACTTTATTTTACCTAACAGTCAAATCCTGTCATAGTTTTGACAATGACTCGTTTGAAGCAAAATACCAAATATGTGATACTTTAAACTGTTGAATATATAAGAATATTCAATATTAAATTTTTAGTGCAAATTACACAATGATTAAATTTTTCTGTCAAATTTTAAAGTTGCTTCCTGGAATCAATTCACGAAGATATTATAGTGCATCAGCTAATTTTGTCACAAGGAAGTTTATAGTTGGAGGAAACTGGAAAATGCACGGAAACAGAAAGGAAATAATGGAAATTTTGAAGTTCTTGGATAAATGTCCACGCGATTGTAGTACTGATGTAATTGTAGGAGTTCCGTCTGTTTATTTAGGTTCCTTTTATTTTTTTACGTTTTTATCAAAAAATAACATATCCAGATGAATACAGTGTATATTTATATCTTCATTTTCTTCTTCATCTTTAGATCAATATTTTTTTATTCAATTGAATCATGAAAAGAAGAACTTACATCTGTGTTATTTTTTGTTGTGTGTTTCTAATCAATTTTGTTTATTTTTCATAGATTTTGTACAATGTCATATCCCTGCTCACATTCACGTTGCTGCCCAGAACTGCTACAAAGGAGAAAAGGGACCATTTACTGGGGAAATTGCACCACGAATGCTCATTGACATTGGAGTTAAATGGGTGATTTTGGGTCACTCGGAAAGAAGAATTATTTTTAAGGAAAGCGATGAATTGGTGGCTGAAAAGGTAAAAAATACCAACTTCTAATGGGACGATTGCGCTGATTTTATATGAGGTACGTTCAGCAATTCAGTATGATTGCGTCGATTTAGTCGATTTTTACATATCCACCTTGGTCTATTAGATTAAAGCTGTAAGTAAGTACCTTATAATTATCGTGCTGTATAGATTAAATCTGCTGCTGACGAAATCGTGCCTCTAGCTTAAAGAACTCTTTATCGAGACAGGACTATTTTAGGTACCATCGGCGCAATCCTCCCCTGCCACTTCTAATTAGACTTAAATCAAACTACAACTAGTAGAACAATAGGATCAAATAAAAATATTGAAAACCAAGTTTAATATTTCAGTTGGGAAAAGCATAGTATGGATTTTTATGATAAAACAATATGAAGAAAAACGTAAGGTTAGAACAAACTAGATAATTTCTTATAGATATCTTTTTTGTAGGTCGACTGTGCTCATAAATGCGGTTTAAAAGTAATTGCGTGTATTGGTGAAACTTTGGATGAACGCAAACGCTGCAAAACCGAGGAGGTGGTTACGAGACAATTCGGTGTTATAGCCAGTACATTCAAAGGCGATTGGGCCGATATAGTACTGGCTTATGAACCAGTTTGGGCAATCGGCACGGGACAAACAGCTACACCGGAACAAGCCCAAGAAGTCCATAAAGCTATTAGATGCTATATTAAAAAAAGCGTCAGTAGTGATGTGGCTGAAAGTATGTAGATGATAATTTTCAATAATTTACTTTAGTTACCATTTGTTTAATTTCTGAGTTTCTAAATGCTTGTCTTATTTCTTTTTTCGCTATTGGCATGCATATTAGTGCATTTGACAACACACTTCTTTGCACTGCATTTGGTCTTGCTCATGGCAATATGCTGTACTGTTTATAAGATATATTAATGAAATATTTGTAAAAAATATATAGCATCTCAATACTCTAGTTTTAATAATTAAAGAATAGGAATAGAGAGAAATAGAAATTACTTCTATTCCCAGTTTTCGCTTCTGGCTATCTCAAGGCATCTTTTTATTTCAATTCTGCGGTCCCATTGTTCATTTAGCTCACATCCCAAGTAATTGTATCCTAATACTTTCTCTAAAGCTTTTCCTTTAATGTCTGACAATCATTATGTTTGTTTTGTTTTGTGTTTGGAGCCATTCTACACCTTTCACAGTACTGCGTAGTGCAACCAACTAAAATTTGCAGCCTTTCTTCGCTGTAGGCAAGAAGTATTGAATCATAGTATTCCGCTAATTGATATATTTTCATTGATGTCTTCTAGTGCCTCCTTAAACATCTCTTTTGAGCACATATTAAAAAGTAGAGGGGATAATACATATCCTTGTTGCAAATCTCTTTAAATTTTTGTTAGTCTACACATATTATGGCTTTCTAATATTGGTATAAATTTGTAATAATTCTCCATCGTGATCATCAATTTCTGTAATCAGTAATATGTTTGCCTTCTGTGTTGTATTTTGTCGAAGGCTTTCTCAAAGTCAACTATATATATGAAGACGTCATAGTTGACGTATATACGTCATAATTTATGTAATATACGTCTAAATATTTGCAGAAATAAGGATCCAGTATGGAGGATCTGTAACAGCTGAAAATTGTAGAGAATTAGCTTCCCAACCAGACATCGATGGATTCTTAGTAGGAGGAGCTTCCCTGAAACCAGATTTTGTTAAAATTGTTAACGCCAGAAAAAACAATTGTATTCTTTGTTAATAGACGTACTGTAAGAAATAAATATTTTTGTTTTAATCAAAAAAAAATGAATTTGTTGTCTTCCAACTTTTTTTGGTTTCTTCGTTTATGTTTAGTCTCTGTTGGGTATTTATTTTGTCGAGTTTCACAGAACCCAAAACTAACAAAAATAAACATCATGATCTCCTTCAGAATATTTCAAGAAGAACGATTCGTCACCTGCTTCAGAAAGATATAGCATTATCAAGTCGACTTGCTGCAAAGAAGCGCTTGCTTACAAAAGCAATGAAGAAAAAAGATTAGATTTGTAAAAGGACATTGGACACCTAAACAATGAAAAAAAGTCATGTTCAGTAACGAAAACACGTTCAGGTTAGTAAGTGAAAGCTCCAAATTTGTACGATCCAAAGTTCACAGTTAAAATCGTCAAACATTCTGAAAGTGTAATGATATCGGTCCGTTTAGTGGAAATAAAGGAAGGGCAGGGTTTAATTTCTTGCCAAAGAATGTTACAACAAGGAGAAGCTAGTATGTGATTGTTCTAGAACAACCTTTATTGAACTTATAGAAAATTCACGAATGTAACTTCTTTATGCTCGATGGTGCCCCCACTCACAAAGCCAAAAGAGTGTCAAAGTTCTTGAATGATCACAATATCAACGTATTGGAATGGCCAGGTAACTCTCCCGACCTTAATCCCATCAAGAACGTCAAATATGATAAAAAAATAAGATTCAATAGTGTCGACTGAGCATCATAAATCAGCTAAAAGAGGAATTGAAGAGGTTGTGGGTGACCACGGAAGAAAAATATTTCTTGAACCTTGCTCAATCCATGCCCAACAGAATCCGGCTTGTCGTCGACTACAATGGTGATATTACAAAATATTAATTTGTAAAATTAAAATAACAATTATCCTGATTTATGTGTTTTATTTACCGTGTAAAGATTTTTGCCGGAACTGTACTAAGTGTTATGTTCTCGTACGTTTTTTTGACGTTTCTGAAACCGAATTCCCGTAATTTCCGGTCAAGTCTTCTCTGGTAACGGTTCCTTACAGATTCGTCTTGTAGTAAATATAAATGTTAAACTTCATTTCTTTTCATTCAATTTATGCGACATGTCATCGAATAGAAACCATATGTGAAATTTTAAATTGTGTTGAGTATAATATGAACGCAACTTTTAAAAACCTCATAAAATAAATGATTTGACATGCCACTGTCAACTACTTTAATAATTAATGCTAAAATCTATCTACGGCAAATTAAATAATAAAGTACAGGATTTGCGAATGACCACCAAACTATCTCGTACATTGAAAACTACTTATTGAATGACATTCGTTTTTAATGAACAAAAACTACCTTTGACAATTCGATAATGATATATTATTTAATGGCGGAATAAGTATTTGATGGATATAAGTATGTTTGAAGGCAAACCCAAGGAAATTTTTACAAGATTATGTAATAATAATAGCCACTAATAGGTAAACAAACGATATTGTTTCATTAATTCGATATTTATTTTTTATTAAACTGCAGTTTGTTTTCTCTATAATCAACCCAACATCGTTTTTTAACGTAGGAAAAATGTTGTACCTATGCAATTCAGTGTGTCTTAAGAAAAAGTAGACTTACACAACACATAGGGAAAGATTTTAACAATCTTACAATAACTTTTTTTGAAAAAACTAGAAAATATGTCTACTTTCCCACCGATGGTACTAGAGCCCAAATCTAGCCTTGGAATCCTCCAAACTATGTCAAATCTATTTATTTTTCTACTGAGGGTGGAAATATTGTAAAAACCGTATCAGGTTAAGCCATATTAATCCTAGAGATGTCTGAAGAGTGTTGGATATTCAAGGTAAAGAAGTACATCAGAGTCCATTTTCTCCTATAAGGAGGTCCCTCAAATAGATGCCTTCCTGTTATCCTATCTACCAACTAAAACCACCCTCTCCTACTTGTTTGCAGTTGACTGTAGCACGTACAAGGCCATTGTAAGGCTGACGAAACTTTTGGAGCACTGCCTTCTCTAATAATTACGTACACTATTTCATCCCTCCTTACTTTTTGTCACTTTACTCAGTCACAGGGTTCATATGCTTATTTCTCTATATATTGTGTTTCTCTCTACTGCCCATTTATTACACTCCAGAATTGTGTGAGTAACACTGTCGGAGTATTCGGAATATAGGCATCTGTCTGCGTCTGTATTTTTAAACCTATGAACATACATCCTAAAACACCCGTGTCCTGTGAGCACTTACGTCAGGAAGTAATACAGTCGCCTGCGACCACAGTCCATCCAGTTCCTTAGGTTCGAGACTAGCAACTTAGTCCACTTGTCAACATATTTCGTACTGTTCCACGCTTCCTGTCATTTCTGTATTGATCTTTCCTGTTCTTCTTTTCTTATGGCTGTAGTCAAATGCTTTCTTTTCTCATAGAGATGTTTCCTTTCTACTGCTAACACATGCAGAGGAACGCAACCCGTGATAGTCCAAGCACAAGGCCGCCGAGGATACAGTCCTATAGGAGCATGCTACTCCTAACAGACTCGTTCTGTATCATAAGGCCCTTGTAGATCGGTACTACCGTCTCACTCCAGACTGGTCCGCGTAAAGGACAACTGAATGCCTATCATATAGAGCACTTCTCCTTTCGGATTTTGTTCCCTTAATGTTGGGATACACTATCCCCAGAGCAGGCGCACTCTTTCACCCGTATATGCTCTCCCCATCTGCCACATTGGTGTAGCGTCACTCCCAGATATTTGACACATTTCTATGATGTCAGCTGTGCCCCTGCACATTGGAGTTCCATCCCTTGTCGTTTTCGTTTACCCTTGCAGGGGTAAATGTTTTTGCAATTGCCTACGAGTTCAGCTACGTCATACAAGCTTATAAGACGTCTAGGATGGGTCATCATCCACTTATTAGCTATGGTGCTGTAGTATGTTTTGTATGGTCGAAAAACAGTCCTGTCAACAGAACTCAACAGAGGTTGAGTTCTGTGCGAGGTGTGTGGCGGCAATATTAATAGCAAAATATTATTTTCCTTCGCCAAATCAATCACGAAAACTGCAATATGGGACTCGTGATTCTCAAGTATTAGTTGCACTTTTTCTTGCTCTCTTGGCTAAACGTGGGCTATAAAATGCTGCAAGTAGTGTAAAAAAGCTTCTCGTTTGACCATCCTGATGGATTTGCGTCTCCAATTGAACCTGGTAGTGCACCATGTAACATGTGGTCCTTGAAAAACACGCGAGGGAATATCAACTTGGGCAGCACATGGTTACCGATGGCATTAACCGCAACAATCAAAGTTACATTGATCCCTCTTTCTCCGGATGTCATACTATCCAGTTGCTTAACACCTTTTAATTGCGTGACATTACTATTTTAAGATTGTTATTTTATGAAAAAAGCTTGGATATTTTCTTTGTTAAAACTGGTTGACCTTGACAGGCTTGTAGCCTCGGGTTTCCTTAACGACAATGATGGATGCCGATTCATGAAGTGTCTTAGCCATTTTTTGCCTGCAGTTGCATTTGAAGTCCAATTGTCTGGTGTTTTTATCTTGTTTTCACTGCCTGATTCGAATATGATTAGATAAGGTTGATCGACAAATATATTTTTTGGCAGCTTGTCGAATCGGAATCTTATTTTCGAAGATGTCTTCGACAGCTTTCTGCAAGGCACCAACATCCACTTTGTTTTTTTTTATTCCACTTTTGCTTCGTGGTGTCAGTTTACTTGCTATTTAAGTAAAAAAGCATTAAAGTTTAATTTTGTAGAGTTTGTTAGCCGAGTGCAGTAAATCATCATCATCAGTTGGCGCTACAGCCCTTCGTGAGCCTTGGCCTGCTTCAAAACATTCTTCCGTCCTTCCCTATCGAGTGTCTGTCTTCTCCAGCCCCTCACTCCAATCTCCCTCAGATCTTCCCGTACATCGTCCAGATATTTGAGTTTAGGTCACTCCTTTCTTCTTCTTTCGACCGGCCTGTTTTGCATAGTTATTTAAGTGGGATCACTCTTATTCATCCGCATAACGTGGCCCACCCACCTTAGGCGGTTTATTTTGATGTTCTTTACAATATCTGCATCACCAAAAAGTCTACTTTTCTTTCAAAGACTCTTAGTAACTTTTCATCTCGGGTCGTCATTACCTATGTTTCCGATCCGTATGTGAGCACTGGGCGTATTATTGTTTTATAAAGTTTGCACTTTGTTGCTATTGATATACTTCTCGCTCTTAGTTGAGGGCCCAGGCCAAAATAACAGCGGTTAGCCACGCATATTCTTTTTTTTTTATCTCATTGGATGTGTTATTTTCGTAGTCTACCAGTGATCCTAAGTAGTAGAATTCTTCTACCATTTCTATCGTTTCGTGTTGCACCTCTAAGTTATTTTGTTGAATTCTTGATATGGCCGGCATATATTTAGTTTTCTGGATGTTAATCAGAAGTCCGATGTTTTCTGCGGCATTTTTGATACATACGTGTGAAAGCCTCCCCTGCTTCATTTTGGGTTCTTCCAATTATGACGATATCATCGTAGTATACAAATAATGGCGGATGCCATTATTTGTATACTATGGGTATATATCGTACCTTTTAAGTTTATTCCTGAATCTCTCATAACTTTTTCTAACGCTAGGTTGAACAGCGTGCAAGATAGCGCATCTCCCTGGCGCAGTCCTCTGTTGGTTTTAAATGGTTTTGAAACATCCCCTTGTATGCGCAGTTTACATTCGACTTTCATCATTGTCATTTTAATTAACTCTTACCAAACCTTTTGGTATTCCTAATTCGATCATCGCCGAATATAATTGGGACCTGTCAATAGTATCGTACGCTGCCTTAAAGTCTACGAAGATGTAATGACAGTCTGTAAATCAGTGCAGTAAATCACATGAGCGAAAATATTGCCTTATTGCCGTGGTGCATATTAAAGGAAAGAGACCACTGATTTTCCTCTGATATGAAAATTATGTATTCCCTATGCATTAAAAATACACGTCAGTGCCGATTTCTCCTTACTTTAGTGTCTACTTCCAGTGAAATTCCAGATAAATGAGAAAAAGTAAAATGTTTTGTCTTGTTGTACCGTTGGCCATTGCCAGTTGTATAACAAACGTAATGTCCCAAGGTACAACAATGTTTACGACTACCAAAACACATGAATTTTTTAAAGTTATGTAAACTTTATGGATTGGTGAACACAACTTTTAAATAGCAAACATAGTATATTTCTTACCTGGAAAATTATAGATGAAACCAGCCACAACTTTGTAACACACCGACTCTTTATGTTCTCGCTAATTATTACGTTTAACACGGAAAATTCACAAGGCTGACTAAATTACAAAGTCTTCATATTTATGAAGCGAAACTATTGTATAGGCCTCAAGTGGTCAATAGCAGAACGTTAAAGCCAAAAATTCTTTCCAACACGGAGAAAACAACAATTTTAACGACAGTGTCTAGATGTACAAGCACCCAAAGATATAACACTCTCCCCTACTTCATTTTTTATTTCTAAAACAATGTTTTAACCGCCTTACTTCTACACAACAATTTTTTAACTGGTAGGAATGTTATTCACCCTATAGTATATCATATTACGCTCATACATGTTTTTTAAATAATCAGTATTTTTTGTTCAATTTGTCGACAAAATGTGATTTGGCTTTTACAAAGTTGTTCAAGCATAGCATTCAACTGCTAAAAATAAAACAAACCACTCACCAAATGAGCCTGTCTAGTCTCATCAATATAATGCGTGGTAATGATCACAGTTGTCCTACCAAATTTAGTTATTTCCACCAAATGGTTCCAAATATTCGTCCGCAGCAATGGATCGACGCCGACGGTAGGCTCGTCTAAAATTAACAGCTCAGGTTCGTGAAGAAGCGTAGCTGCTAAAGAAACTCGCCTCTGCTGGCCTCCGCTGAGATTTTTGACCTGCCTGTCTGCGTCCGGTAACATCAAGAAGTTGACGAAAAAATCAACTTTGGCTTCTACTTCGTCTGTGGTCATGTTGGATATCCAGCCGAAGTATTTTAGGGTTTCTCGGATGCTGAATTCGCCGTACAGTGCTATTTCCTGCAATAAAAAGATCTTCGTTTAATATTTTGTAACAATAATTGTATTAAGAAAGAAAAACAGAGAAAAATGTTCTTAGAAAAAAAATTGGAAGGTTTAGCATAAAAAAAAGTCTTTGTTCTTTACTATTTTTCTGCTTTGCAGTACCTTACGGTTGCAACTGATCTTATATTCTCCTTTACATTGTAATATAATTGAATTTTTATTACATTTTTCATATGTGCTTCTAAAACACTATTCTGTAAGTAGTGTTAAGAGTATATAGAGTTTGGAGTTTAGAAGAATGTTTTCATTTTCTTAGGTTGTACAACTATAATATACAATCAACAGCCTTTATTACTATATAACAAAAAAAACTGGGAACAATTTGAAAACACCATTAACCAGAATATATGCTTAGATAACTGAATAAATAAATCTGATGAGCTGGAATTTGCAGTACAAAAGTTAACGCTGTAATAAAAAACACTGTTTGGGAATCTACTCATTATAAGTAAAAAAGGTAATCCTGAAGACAACAATGTACAATTACATATTAAACAAATTCTAACCGAAAATAGAAGAGCGAGTGACTAAATATGAGACTAAATATAGAAGAGTGACTAAATATAGAAGAGTGAGTGACTATATGGGGAGTGACTAAAAAATTCAAGAAACTGACACTACAAATTCCTCCAATAAGAAAACTTGATAGAAGTTTGGCGCAGACTGAGAATGAAAAAGCTAATGTATTTGCAGAATATTTAGAAAATATATTTAATCCAAATTTAGGTCAAAACATAAATGATGATGTAGTTAGCGAATATATTGATGAATTCTGCCAACTATCACCTCCAATAAAACCTTTCTTCCCATATGAAGTTCGCAGAATAATAATGAGTAAAAACTCACACAAAGCCCATAGGATACGATTTAATCGATGGGAGAATCCTAAAATATCTACCCAGGAAAGCAGTTCTCATGCTTACTATTATCTACAATAGAATGCTACAGTTAAGTCATTTTCCAATCCACTGGAAATATACTCTTATTATAATTATTGAAAAGCCAGGTAAATTGCCTACAGAAACTTCTTCCTATTATCCGATAAGCTTGTTACCCTTGATGTACAAGATATTTGAAAGACTTCTGCTAATTAGAATAAGCAAAATATGTACCACTCGAGAACATAATACCTGAACATCAGTTTGGTTTTTGTCAAAAATATTCAACAATCCAACAGTGTCATAGAATGGTAAATAAAATTAAGAAAAAGAAAAGACTATGTGTGCCTCAGTATTTCTCGATATTCAGCAGGCTTTTGATAAAGTCATGGTCATGGCACAACAGTTTGCTATATAAATTAAAATCTTTACTGCCTAGTGATATGTGCCTTATCCTGTAATCCTATATTAACGAACGTTCGTTCCAAGTAAAAATCAATATTGATAATCAAATACTGAGTTTCTCAGGGAAGTGTCTTCAGTTCCTTCCTGTACCTAATCTTTACTGCTGACATACCTACTACCGATGACGTCACAGTGGCGATTTTTGCCGATGATACAGCCGTTTTAGTTTCAAACAAAGACCCAGACATAACATCTGAAAAGCTGCAAAATTACTTGCATACATTAGCATTAGAGTATTGGTTGACAAAATGGAAAAATCAACCCAAAACACATTTGCATCAAGAAGACGTACTTGTCCACAAGTTAGTCTAAACCAGTGATACTCAACCTGCGGCCCGCGGGCCGCATGCGGCCCTCGGGCGTTTCTTATGCGACCCGAAGGCTTACTAAGAATTTTTTACTTTACCTACCTATGTATTTATAAAATCTTAAAATTTAAAAAATACGATTATATTAGATACTTTTAATTCATTATAAAATATTACATATTAAAAATTCCCTAATCAACAAAGTTCAATTTATAATATAAAAAGATCCGCCCCCGTGGTGTTCAACCGGGGGTTTCCCGAAGTTGACGTTGTTATGTTATGTTTGCATTTCCAATTCATGTCGATTTGGAACCAGTTCAATTATTATACGAACATATCAATTTCATTCAGCCCTTCCGTTTACACACGTATCGTCTTTTTGAAATTTTGTCAAGTGAAGTGGGTTTCTTTTTTTTATAATAATTTTAATCATAATTGATTTTCCGAGAATTTAAAACAGTGACAATGGCTGGCGTGTCCTCAAAATCAAAACGTAAAATATCTGATGAAAACACACTATTTCAAGACAATTGGAAAGATGAATATTTTGTTGTACCTAACAAACACGGTTCAGCAACTTGTTTGATTTGTCGAGAGAGTTATATTAAAGAAGTCTAATATTATGAGACACTACAATACAAAACACAAGATGTTTAGCGATAGTTTCCCAGTCGGCTCTGCATTGGGAAGAGAAAAACTATGCGTCTTGAAATGGTCGTTACAACAGCAGTAAACTATAATGTTGACTATAAACTATTGACACGGCAGTGTCAACGTCAAAAAAGGGACACAAATCATTAGGAAGAATTCTGGAAATTAGTACCGGATAATCATAAAACTCTCAAAAGTTGCAAAATTTTGGTCAAATGCTTTTTAAATGCATTCATTTTTTTCGAATCATGAGAAAACTAATGAGTATTTTTGAAAAATTTAAACGCCAAATGAAAGATCACATTATTGTGTGTATTTGAAATGAAAAATCATACTAAATTTTCTGTTTGTTTTCAACCCTGCAGAGCCGTGCGCTACATCTTTTAATATCATGCAAGTCTTTAAAATGCCGCCACTTAAATATGATTGAAATTTAACTTTCATTTTTATTAAGAGGGTATGCGCAAAATCTTGATCCAATGCTATTTAAATGCATTTTTTTATCAAATCCTGAGAAAACTAATTAATATTTCTGAAAACTTTAAATGCAGAATGAAATGTTTCATTATTACCCAGAGCCTAAATTCCCTTAGAATAAATAAAACGTTTCTTTTGAATGAAATATTGAAAATTAAAAATTACAATAAATTTTCTGTCCTTTCACCTCTGTAACTTATTAAAATAGACATAGAAATTTCCAGAGACTTTCTGCCCTCGGTAATAATGTAATCTTTTACTCTGCGTTTAAATTTTTCAAAAATACTTATTAGTTTTTTCAGAAGTCGAAAAAACCAATGCATTTTTATCCTGGCTCGCTTTTTTATCCCGGCTTGAATTTCATTTTCAGCTGGAAATGCAATACATAATATAAACTTTTCTGCAAGTGCAATAAATTTTCATTTGCTCATTAGCCATATTATCTGTAACTTTTCGTTTTGTCTATAGTTTCTGACATTTTTACACAGCCTGACATTTTTTTTTATTGTACTGATTATACCACCCCCTTTGTGATGTCGCCTGATGCGACTGCCTCGCTGTATCATAGCATGAGACGGTCCTGCGCCCCTGTAACTTATTAAAATAAACAATATAGAAGTTTTTAGGGACTTTTGGCCATCTGTAATAATTTAATATTTTATTCTGCGTTTAAATTTTTCCAAAATTCTTATTAATTTTCCAAGGATTAAAAAAATTAACGCACTTAGCATTAGCTATTAGTTATTAGCATTAGCTATCATACGTAGTGTTTTTAATTGGAAGGTCTGCAAATATTTTGTGTTAGAAGGTTTGCTACAGCCTCAGAGTTTTACACCTTAAGCCTATATTCGTTTAAGTATGACTTACAATATACAAGTATGACTTGACAATACTGTAAAGCAGTATTTTGTTTTATAATGACAGTTGCGACTTTCTGTCAAGCAACCAATTAATTTGTTTTAATTTTATATTGAGCTGAGTTTTTTGGCGTTAATGTGTTGCTTGCAGTAAAGATTTCGGTCCAAATAAATCTCTAGCAGGCATGGGGGCATTGTTTAGACCAGCGATACTCAACCTTTTTTTTTCCCTGGGCCGCATAGTAGCTATTGCCACAGCTTGCGGGCCGCAATCTAGGTGAAGTAGTACATATATATATATATACATTTTTGAGATCAGTATTTTGAAAATAATATATATATATATATATATATATATATATATATATATATATATATATATATATATATATATTATATATATATATATTGTTGTACTTTTGAATGTCTGTTAGCAATAAAAAACCGATATACAAATTTTATTACTTAAATAAAAATTAAAATTATTGATATTTCATAATGACACGGGCATATAAATTTTCAAACATCCTGTATAAGACAAAATATGTATTTTAAGTTGTTCAAAGAATTGTTCATTAGGCCTCAGAGACAAGACTTTCAAATATTATCGATAAGAAATTTAAATAAGTCGGTTATTGTGGAATGGATTTACCCGTAATAAAAGTGTATATAGAAAGTGTTTAAACAATAGAAAGGGATGTGCGGTGGTTTTTCCCCCCGAAAGATTATATCGGTAAAAGTTTATTAACAAAAGACATTGAATTGAGAAACAGGTATCGTTTGTAGCTATTAGTAAGAAATATTTGTAAAGCAGATAGATTTAGCTAGAATAATTAAAGAATGTTGTTTTCTGGAATTACCCGAATGACGTTTTATAGAGAGAGTTGGTTGGTAACGATATACGTGACAGAGGTAGAAGATTTTTATTGGTCAATTTTTGAATGCAAGGAGGGAGTGGTTTTAGCTATGAGATAGGAGAGAGGAAAGGAGTTAGTCAGTTTTCGTCGCCCAAGAAGGAAGGAGCTTTGTGGTTTGTGTTTGTTTGAAGTCCCGAAGACGTAATTTACCGGGTGTGTTTATTTGCTGTGTAAAAGCTGATCAGTGTGAGGAACGGGGTACAGAGAGATAGAAAAACCAAAGGGTATAAGAATATTAATATCAGACGAAGCCGGAAACATTTGAAGTTATAAACAGGCGCGGAGATTGGTTCAAAAGGAGGCTGCATAGAATTACACGAGTTGTTGGGTTGCAGATACAAGGACAGATAGGAGAAAGGTGTACGTCTTCTGGACCAAAATAGGAGCAGAAGCAGAGAAAGGTTTTTTTTTTTATGGCGTGGCCATAGAATTGCAACGGCAGATATTGTATTGCAAATATTACCGGATTGATTGTTATATAAAATTTCAATAAAATAAAGAACATCTCACATATACTTCAGTTGAAATTCTGTGTATTTTATTCAGGTCATTATTACCTATCCCAATTAGGAAGCCAATTGGAAAATATTTTGAATCCACGATCAAAGGTAAATAGTACAAGTTAAATAGCCTGAGATTGTAATTAATTAATGCTGATTTATTGTGATTAATTGGAGATTAGATCATTTAATAAATATAGACAGGATCTTTTCTAAATAAGCAATAGAATACAATTTAAATAGCATAACAAAATGGCCCCCAACGTGTAAAGCTTTGAAAAATATTTCTAGTTGGCAAATTTGAAAGGATAGGAGTAGACGAGCAGATATTTGAAAGTTTATATGCCGTGGATAAAGTGAAATATTATGTAAAATTTGAGGACACTGAAGATTTATATTTTTTTTTAAGATACAATTTACCATAATTAATTTATTCTTGATATTGACAATTTAGAGGTTACCATAATTGATTTATTTGTGTGATATTTACATTTGATAATTTTACCATACTTGATTTATTTGATTGATTTTGACATTTGATATTTTACCATTTGATTTATTTGTGGGATATTGAAATTTGATACTCGTACTCAAGAGTTATTACATTTGAACAAGAAAAGTCCCGTTTGTTGCAACAGACCAGTAGAATTTTATATTTGGCGGGGACAAAAACAACATGTCGACCACAAGGAGTCAAAGCAAAATGCAAGAAAGGAAGGAGGATAACAGAGAAGAGGAAACAATGTTTGAAGAAGGATCGGATAATGAAGGAAATGTTACAATAATAGAGGAAAGAAAAGAAACAGGGATGTTAGAAAAATTATTAGCAATGATGCAATTACAGACACAACAAATACAAGAAAACCAAAAAGAAACATCACTAAAAATCGAAGAAAACCAACGGAAAACAAGACAAGCAATAGAACAGAAATTAGAAGAAAATGATAGAAAAATGGAAAAGCGTTTGGACAAATATGAAAATGAAGTAAAAGTCTGTTTAGAAAAAGTTAGTGAAACAGAGAGGAAACTAGAGATGCAGAGAGAAGAAATGGAAACTAAAATGAAGGATATTCAGAGTATGCAAGAAAGGGAATTAGAACAGATAGAAATAAAATTTGAAAATGCGCTACAAGAAGACCGGAAAGAAACGGAAAGGAGATTTAAACAAATTGCAGAGATGGAGATAAGAGGAATAGAAAGAAAGGAAGTTATCGTACATAGCACAGAAGACGTAAAAGTACGATTTGGCGGGGATATAAGGAAACTACACCCAGTGCCTTTTATAAATATCCTAAAGGAAAAAGTCAAATACATAGGACCGTTTGCAACAGCAAAGGAAACCATCAGAAACCATCTCAAAGAAGAGGCAAATCTTTGGTTTGTCAGCAAGGAAGAAGAATTTGACAATTGGCAAGATTTTGAGAGAAGATTCTTAAATTATTTCTGGGGAAAAATCCAGCAACTACAAGTAAATAAAGAGTTACAAAATGGAAAATACCATGAGAGGATGGGCGTATCAGAAAAGATGTACGCATTACAACTCTATAATAATGCAAAACATTTGCAATATAATTATTCATCAGAACAATTGGTAGAGTTGATATCGCGACACTTTGAAGATACCTTGGAAGACCACATAAATCTCCAAAATTACAAGGACATTGATAGCTTATGTCAATTTTTGCAAATGAGAGAATCACGTAGGCATGAAAGAAGAGAAAGAAGACCGCAAGAAAATTATAGACAAAGAGAAAACCAAGAATATAGAGATAGAGGTCAAAATTTTAGAAGAGATTATACAAGACGAGAATTCATACCTAGACAGGGATACGAAAATAGACCGAACGGAAGAGAGAATTATGAACCCAGAACCCAGAGATGGAATGAAAACAGGGATCGGGAAAATCAGAGTAGAAATAACCGCCCATACCAAGGAAACCGATACAATAACCCACGGAATGAACAGGAATCTCGCGGTAACCGATACGGGAATGATAGACCAAAAGAGAACAGAAGAGAAATAAATAATACGCAAAGAGAAGAAAATGAATATGAGAGAGAAGATGACGGGCGAGAAAACACAGAAGAACAACAGGCGTGTTTTCAAGAAGGCGCTCACTAAAAACGAAGAAACAAACAGGAATTTTTTGTCACCCCAAGGAATTTATTAAACTGGCAGGAAACAATGAAAAGAGAAATGGAGTTAATTTAAAATTTGTGGATGGATTTATAAATGAGAAACCAATTCAAATTATGATAGACACAGGCTCTGAAATAACACTGGTCAACAGAAAATTAATCGAAGAAGTAAATTTAACAAGTCTAATTTATAAAATACCTAGGGTGAATTTAGTGGGCGCAAATAAACGGACATTGGCAACAATAAATGAAGGTATACGAGTAATGGTACGATTGAAAAAAAATATGTATGCACTTCAATGTGTAATAATGCCGAATATGTCACATGACATGATTGTAGGCGTTGACGAATTAACGGAAAAACATGTAGTGATCGACTTCAAAACCAATACGATGAAAATAACAAAGGAAAAAGAAGAAGAACAGGATAAGGAACAAGAGAAACAAATTACGGACGAATCAGAGAAAGAACAAACGGTGGAAATGAACCTGGTGACGAACAAAGGAAAAGGAAGAAAGAGGGGAAAAGGTCAGAAAAAGATCAAAGAAAAAAAAACCTGGGATTCCTCAAAAGATGAGACGAGCTCAGGAGAAGAAGATAGGAAGATTTTGACAAGAAATGAAAGCAAAACTTGGGATTCCTCAAAAGAAGAGACGAGCCCAACAAAAGAAGAAACAAAGGAAATGAAAGAAAAGGAAAAGGATTCAGTTGAAAAGAACATATGGGATTCCTCAAAAGAAGAGACGAGCCCAACAGAAAAAAAAACAAAGGAAAATGAAGAGGACACAATGGAGACAGTGGTGTTTGAAGAAGACACGGAGTACACGGTGAATATGTGCGAAGAATTTGATGGGAGAGACAAAAAATTGATATGTGGAGAAGGCAAAGAAAATGAGTTGCGTCTAATTTTAAGAGACTACGAAACGCTGATAAATGAGGAAAACCGAGTGGCCACAAAATACGAGCACTCATTTGAGGTGAAAAACTTGGGAAATTTTCGATCGAAGACTTATCCAATTCCTTATAAGTATCGGCAAGAAGTAAAGCAAGAAATCAAAAAAATGTTGGAAGATCAAATCATTGAGAGATGTGACTCACCCTATATTAACCCAATTGTGATAGTGAAGAAGAGCAGTGGAGAGTTAAGACTCTGTTTAGATGCCCGAAATACCAACCAACACACAGTATCACAATATGAATCACCGTTAAATATCGAGGCCATTTTTGGAAGAATCACGGGATCACATATTTTCTCAAAAATTGATCTAAAGCATAGTTTTTGGTTAATACCTTTGGCTGAAAAGTGTAGAAACTACACTGCCTTTTCAATTGATGGTATAGTATACCGATTTAAGGTAGTTCCGTTTGGATTACAAAGCGCTTGTGCAGCACTTGTACGAGCTTTGCATACCATTTTGAATCACCATGAAGAGTTCATCGTCCATTACATCGACGATTTATTAATTTTTTCACAAGATATGCAGAGTCATGTGGAACATATCAAAATAATTTTGAAAGAATTGGACACAGCGGGATTAAAACTAAACATTGAAAAATGTCAATTTTTTCAAAAGGAAGTGATTTATTTGGGTTTCAAACTTGACACCAAAACTGTAAGTCTAGCCGAGGACAGAGTAAAGCTCATCGACGAATACCCAAGACCAACAAATCTAAAAACATTGCGAGGGTTTCTCGGTACGATAAATTATTTCAAGAAATTAATTCCCGATTTAAGCCAAAAAGAAATTCCTTTAATAAAATTGTTAAAGAAAGGGACAAAATGGAATTGGAAAGAAGAACAGGAGGAAGCTTTCAAAATATTGAAACAAGAATTTGCTAAAGGAACGAAAATATATCACCCTATTTACAATTTGCCGTTTATACTCCGTACGGATGCGTCGATACAGAAATTTGCAGGAGTGTTGTCGCAAATACAAAACGGCCAAGAGGTTCCGATATGTTTTATATCTCGAGTGACTAAAACACATGAGAGAAAATACAGTGTCACCGAGTTGGAATTCGCCAGTGTACTATTTTGCGTAAACAAATTAAGGTTTTACTTATTGGGAGCTAAATTCACCATCGAAACGGATCATGCAGCATTGATACACATCATGAAGAATCGATTGGTAAATAACAGAATACACAGAGGCATTCTGCTCTTACAAGAGTATGATTTCGAATTCCGATACATCAAAGGGAAAGACAACATAATAGCTGACGCTTTAACACGGGACGAAGATACAGGAAAAAAAGAGACAATTACATTACATGTGGGATTGAATATATTGACACAAGCCGAAGGAATATTTTCATT
Organism: Diabrotica balteata; assembly: GCA_918026665.1. Classification (NCBI taxonomy): domain Eukaryota; kingdom Metazoa; phylum Arthropoda; class Insecta; order Coleoptera; family Chrysomelidae; genus Diabrotica; species Diabrotica balteata. The sequence goes on from OU898280.1 coordinate 2,716,219, forward strand.
AAATGAGATAAGGACCGACCAGGAAGGCCTAGAAGAAAGAGAAAAGAGAAGAGCGGAGCTAGAAAACGAGATATTTTTTAAGAGAATAGACGGAAAGGAATTATATTTAGTGACACCGACATTGGCAGAAAAAATCATAAAGAAGCTACACGAGGAAAATGGACATATTGGCAGTAGAAAGGTATGGCTTGTGTTTAGGGAAAACTACATCAGTCGACAAGATTACCGCATTGCAAAAGAGATCACACAGAAATGCGAAGTATGCCAGAAATACAAGAGCAGGAATTTTAAAAACGAAAATATTGCAAAGAGCATTGTATCCCGGAACAACCTGGACATTATAGCCATCGACATGTTAAGCGATCTAATTGTGACCACCCAAAGGAACAAGCATATTCTGGTGATGGTGGATGTGTTCTCAAAATACGTGAAATTATATAGTTGCCGCACCACAAAAGGGGAAGAAATATTGAGAAAAAATAGACAATTTCATCGCTACGGTAGGAACCCCTAGAAAAATTTTACTAGACAATGCAACGTACTTCCGAAATGATCGTTTCAAGGGACAGCTTAGAAAACGGGGAATCGAGACGAACTTTGTAAGCATCAGGCATCCCCAAAGTAATCCTTCTGAGCGATTTATACAAGAGGTAACGAAATTTCTTCGCATTGCAACGGATGGTCAACATCGGCGATGGGACAGAAAATTGGGAGAAATAGAGATGTACCTAAATTCCATGCCAAGTACAGTAACGAAAGAAACACCAGAATACATCATGAAAGGCGTCATGCCGATAAGACCGTGGGAAGATCCAGAACAAAGAGAGTATCGACAGGTTATAGAAACGGTTCAGAGGAAAGTAAGAAGAAGCAATGAGAAATACATCCAGAGACAGGGTCATAATAGGAAACGAAGACCAGTAACTTTCCAAAAGGGTGACAAAGTAATGGTAAGAGCATTAAGAGTGTCAAATCTTCAGAGCGGTATTTGCGCAAAATTGATGCCTGTTTTCGAAGGGCCATACATAGTAAACAACGAAGATGGAGTAAACAGCTATGAGTTGAAACATATGGATTCTGAAAAGATCAGAGGTATTTATAATATCCATGATGTATATAAATATCACGAATGAAGATTTAAATTTGTATAAAGTAGATAGTAGGATAGGATAATACGTAGCATAAGTACAGCTAGCATACAGGAAGTGCGTTTTAGTTTGCCTCGAGAAAATTTAGTTGCATAGATTGATAAATTTTATCGATTACAAAGGCGGGGATTTGTTGTACTTTTGAATGTCTGTTAGCAATAAAAAACCGATATACAAATTTTATTACTTAAATAAAAATTAAAATTATTGATATTTCATAATGACACGGGCATATAAATTTTCAAACATCCTGTATAAGACAAAATATGTATTTTAAGTTGTTCAAAGAATTGTTCATTAGGCCTCAGAGACAAGACTTTCAAATATTATCGATAAGAAATTTAAATAAGTCGGTTATTGTGGAATGGATTTACCCGTAATAAAAGTGTATATAGAAAGTGTTTAAACAATAGAAAGGGATGTGCGGTGGTTTTTCCCCCCGAAAGATTATATCGGTAAAAGTTTATTAACAAAAGACATTGAATTGAGAAACAGGTATCGTTTGTAGCTATTAGTAAGAAATATTTGTAAAGCAGATAGATTTAGCTAGAATAATTAAAGAATGTTGTTTTCTGGAATTACCCGAATGACGTTTTATAGAGAGAGTTGGTTGGTAACGATATACGTGACAGAGGTAGAAGATTTTTATTGGTCAATTTTTGAATGCAAGGAGGGAGTGGTTTTAGCTATGAGATAGGAGAGAGGAAAGGAGTTAGTCAGTTTTCGTCGCCCAAGAAGGAAGGAGCTTTGTGGTTTGTGTTTGTTTGAAGTCCCGAAGACGTAATTTACCGGGTGTGTTTATTTGCTGTGTAAAAGCTGATCAGTGTGAGGAACGGGGTACAGAGAGATAGAAAAACCAAAGGGTATAAGAATATTAATATCAGACGAAGCCGGAAACATTTGAAGTTATAAACAGGCGCGGAGATTGGTTCAAAAGGAGGCTGCATAGAATTACACGAGTTGTTGGGTTGCAGATACAAGGACAGATAGGAGAAAGGTGTACGTCTTCTGGACCAAAATAGGAGCAGAAGCAGAGAAAGGTTTTTTTTTTATGGCGTGGCCATAGAATTGCAACGGCAGATAACGAAAGGTCAGTCAATTTTCATTAGAGCAGGAGTGTGGTTTTCATTTATAAATTAAATAAATTGAATAAATAATAGAGACAGTTAATTTTGCGATCATTTAAAAAAAAAAATTATAAAGAGAGCTTAGTTATAACACATATTAAAAATCAATGTAAAATAACATTTGGGTCCATGATAGAAAACAACTTCTCATATATTTAAAGTATTGTATTGCAAATATTACCGGATTGATTGTTATATAAAATTTCAATAAAATAAAGGACATCTCACATATACTTCAGTTGAAATTCTGTGTATTTTATTCAGGTCATATTACCTATCCCAATTAGGAAGCCAATTGGAAAATATTTTGAATCCACGATCAAAGGTAAATAGTAGAAGTTAAATAGCCTGAGATTGTAATTAATTAATGCTGATTTATTGTGATTAATTGGAGATTAGATCATTTAATAAATATAGACAGGATCTTTTCTAAATAAGCAATAGAATACAATTTAAATAGCATAACAATATATTATTTTCAAAATACTGATCTCAAAAATGTGTATATATATATATATATATATATATATATATATATATATATATATATATATATAAATATAAATATATATATATATATATATATATATATATATATATATATATATATATATATATATATGTACTACTTCACCTAGATTGCGGCCCGCAAGCTGTGGCAATAGCTTCTATGCGGCCCAGGGAAAAAAAAGGTTGAGTATCGCTGGTCTAAACAATGCCCCCATGCCTGCTAGAGATTTATTTGGACCGAAATCTTTACTGCAAGCAACACATTAACGCCAAAAAACTCAGCTCAATATAAAATTAAAACAAATTAATTGGTTGCTTGACAGAAAGTCGCAACTGTCATTATAAAACAAAATACTGCTTTACAGTATTGTCAAGTCATACTTGTATATTGTAAGTCATACTTAAACGAATATAGGCTTAAGGTGTAAAACTCTGAGGCTGTAGCAAACCTTCTAACACAAAATATTTGCAGACCTTCCAATTAAAAACACTACGTATGATAGCTAATGCTCTTGGTATGTGAGCAATGCAATCATCCACAATGACCTAGGAGTACAAACCGTACAAAAAGATGTCATATCACGTTAAGCCAACAAAGCCAAAATTCGTAATTCAACGCACCATAGGTAAATTATCAGTGAATTCTAAAGCCACCAATGAAGGAACGAATAGTGAAGAGGACTTGGCCAGTAGACCTGGTTACATAGGTGAAAATGGAGAACCCAAATACCCAAATCAAGTCTATATATATCACATTTACTAATTACTTAATTTACTCTACTTTATGAGTAGATTGTAAATATGCATTTCTCCCTCTTCAATCCTGACCCCCCAGGGGGAGTGTAGTGGTCGACGTGATGTCGTGTATTGTCCGTCTCCAGAGATCTCTGTCTCTGGTCATTTCTTTTAATTCATGCATAGGTCTTTGGCATATTCCTGTAATTTGATCTATCCATCTTGTTGGGGATCTTCCTCGTGATCTTCGGCCTTCTACCTTTCCTTGTATTATGAGTCTTTCCATGTTTTCTGTGTTTGCTCTCATAACATGCCCAAACTATTTTAATTGTTGGAGATGGACTTTACTAGAGAGTCGTTGGCTAACTTTTAGCTCTCTTAAAATTAAATTATTTGTTCTGCGGTCGGTCCAAGGAATTCGTAACATTCGTCTCTAACAGAACATTTTAGTGGCGTCTATCTTTCTTCTCTCCGATTGTCTCAGAGTCCAAGATTCACATCCGTAGGTCAGTATTGGGAATATTAAGCAGTTGATCAACCTCATCTTTATTGCTCTTGAAATTTGACAGTCCTTCCATATTTTGGTCATTTTTGCTGTGGCAACTTTTGCTAGATCAGATCTACGTTTAATCTCTTCTTGTAATGACCCTGTGTTTGTGATTAATTATCCCAGATATAAGTATGAGCTCACAACCTCGAACCGGTCAATTGTGGTTATGTGTGGATGATTGTTGTGTAGTCTATCCACTATCATGATTTTTGTCTTTGATATGTTTAATTGCAGACCAAATATTTGACTTTCGTTTGCGATCAGTCGTATAAGTTCTATCAGCTCTGCTTGACTATTTGCAAGAAGGGCTGTGTCATCTGCGAAACGTACGTTGTTTAGTTTATGACCATTTATTGAGATGCCCTTTTCCCATCCTTCAAGTGCTCTTCGCATAATATACTCCCCATATATGTTGAATAATTGTGGAGATAGTATATATCCTTGTCTGACACCCCGTTCTGGATGAAATTCGTTCGAAAGTGTGTCAAGTACTTTAACTGATCCAGTAGTGTGTTCATATAGTTCGGTTATAAGCGTAAATAGATGTTGTGGTACGCCTACTTCTTTTAGTATTCGCCATAAGTGTCTCCACTTGACCCTGTCAAACACTTTACGGTAATCTATAAAACAGATGTATAGTGGGATGTTGAATTCCCTAGATTTCTCGATTATCTGTCTTATATTCAGCAGGTGTTCTCGAGTTCCTCTACCTTTGGTAAATCCAGTTTGCTCTTGTGGAATTTCTCTTTGAAGGAATGTTTTCAGTCTCTCATTGATTATATGTAGCATTATCTTGCTGGCATGGGATATAAGAGAGATAGTTCTATAATTGTCGCATTTATGGAAGCTGCCTTTTTTATGTATGGTCGTTATTGTAGATTTTGTCCAGTCTCCAGGAGTAGATGAAGTAACTTTACGCCGGTTTCTTCTGTGGCTTTAAGCATTTTTGCTGTTATCATATCTGGACCTGGTGCTTTGTTATATTTGAGCTTGTTGATAGCCTATCTTACGTCATTTTCGAGTATATCAGGTTCTTCTTCCACCTCGTCAGAGATTTGGCTAACAAGCTCTTGGCGTTGATCATCTTTATATAGGTCCCTGCAATACGATCTCCATGTCTCTGCTATGTCTTCTCTGTTTGTTTTCAGGGTTCCAGTGTTATCTTCAATGGCCCAAGTTCTGGCTCTGAAGTCTCTTGTCAGGTAGCGTATTTTTCTAAATAGATCTCTCGGCTGATTATTCTGACCATGTCGCTCAATTTCTTTGCATATACTTTGATAGTACTGTTTTTTGTCGGCCTTACATCTTCGTTTTATTTCTTTATTGAGGTTTCTTAAACTAGCTTTTTGCCTTTCACTATGTACACCACTTTTACAAATATGCATTTAAAAATAAAAAAAAGTTTTTTTTTCATTTTTGTCATCATCATCATCATCACGATGTTACAGCCCTTAAAAAGGCGTAGTAGATCTTCTCAAGCTTTCTGTGCAATTCTGATCTGCTCCTTGCTTGAATTTTCCAGTTGGCACCGATGACAGCAACTTGTGTTACCCCGTCTATCCACCTCGCCTTCGATCTCCTCCGTTTTCCAACCCCACTGGCTGTGTAGTTAAAATATTTTTTAACATGTTTGATTCCGGGGCCCGGGCCTATATATTCTGCCCACTGAAGACAGTTTCGCTTGATTATAGAGCTAATATCTTTACCAACAATCTTAAAAAATTGCAAAAATCGTGCTACGTTTATTTATTAAACAGCTTTATAAAAACTGAGTTTATTCGCAGCAAAATACAAAAACTGCATACGAAAGCTGCACTCTTTGCCTTTAAAACGCATCTTAATTTTTGTTGATAGGACACTTGGATCAAAAGATATCGAATTTTTACCGTCGAGCTGATACAAATTTTATTGAACACTGATTTCGCGCACGTAACTGACATTCAACATCAACGGTCGCTTCAAGCGTTGTTTCTAAGAGAACGGTTCATTTTACACAAAAAGTAAAATACTATTACTTATTACTTTTACGAATAATTTTTTTTTTTTAATTTTTGTTACATTGATTTTTTGTGTTTTTACCTTTGTGTGGATAAAAGTGGCAAACTTTTATGCATCTTTTTTGAGGCCCCCAAATTAATATTCTTGGCAAAATTCAGCTTGCTTGTATGATTTTTAGCGGTCAACAGTTTCAGAACCATTTCAATTTTATTGTTGTTTATATTTCCATTTTCATATAATACAAAACGCTTAAATTGTTTTCAAAAAATATTGGTAAAACTTCGGAAAAATACTAAATGTTCTCAAAATTAGTTTTTGATGAGGGTGACAAAAGCAATGACGAAAATATTTAATCAATTATAATAGTGGACAAACAAATGTTACGATCTTTAAAAATTATTTCTATAACGAGTTTTAAACGACATGTTTTTTTTTTCGTTTAACTAATGTGTCTACAACCGATGATTTACATGCCGAAGTGAAAATAAATCTTCTGATTTAAAAACGAATTTTATATATTATTATGGCATATGACCGAAACAAATATGTTATTTTAATATTTCGTTCTTTAGAATGTTATATAATAGATTGTTACGTCTCACCATAAAAATTTAATGGACGTTATTTAACCACGATTTGACGAAAATCTCGTTTAAGGTAACTGTGTCAGGTTTATTAGTTTTATTTTTTAATAAGAGGTCTATATAATATAAACGTCTTATTTGTTTGCTAAGTCTAAAATTATTATTCAATAATCTACTCTATTACAAAAATATTTGTCTCGATCTATTTTATCTCTTTTATCTATTTTATCTATTTTATTAAGTAGTTTTCCGGGTTTGACTCCGCGTTAAATAGTTTTGGTTTTTAGAAAAATCATTGTTTTGACGACGTTTCAGCAAGATCACACTTGCCATTGTCAAGTCAGATTAGTTCTACTTCTTGTTGATGTTTCAGGAGAACTGATTGGTCAAAACAATGGTTTTTCTAAAAACCAAAACTATTTAACGCGGAGTCAAACCCGGAAAACAACTGAAATCACATATAGCTTCCGCGGAAATTTCAAATCCAATATATATATATATATATATATATATATATATATATATATATATATATATATATATATATATTTACGTAAACATACCTAAAACGCTGTCTATAATAACTTGTCAAAGTTGTCTGCTATACTCGATTTGGAAATACATGATAGCAGTCTTATGGTATAAAAATACAGAGAAACATAAAAACGTTTGAAATTTTACATTTCCTTGAAATTTGCATAAGCCAGGACTACTTTGAATTTAATAATCAAATATATACAAATAACAGTGCAGGACTTATAATGGGTAATCCTCTAGGACCATTTCTATCAGATATTTTTATAGACCATCTAGAAACAAAGATTTCAAAACATCCTATATTCAAACAGTTTTTGTATTGATGTAGATACGTAGACGATGTACCTACTGGTATATTTTACAGGAAGTAACAGATAACTTAACCAATTCTTATTTTATATTAATTTACTCCATTCATCAGTTGGCGCTACAGCCCTTCGTGAACCTTGGCCTGCTTCAAAACATTCTTCCATCCTTCCGTATCGAGTGTCTGCCTTCGCCAGCCCCTCATTCCAATCTCCATCAGATCTTCCTGTACATCGTCCAGATATCTGAGTTTAGGTCGCCCCCTTCTTCTTCTTCCGACCGGCCTGTTTAGCATAGTTATTTTAGTGGGATCACTCTCATCCATCCGCATAACGTGGCCCACCCACCTTAGGCGGTTTATTTTGATGGTCTTCACAATATCTACATCACCAAAAAGTCGATATTTTGGTGATTTACTCCATGGTCATATTTAATTCACAGTACACAACAAACATGAGTTCTCCGTGTTTCATAAACCTATCCATACTGACACGACTATATACAATTCATCATCCTACACAACATAAATTGTCTGTCTACCATAGCATATTACATAGATTAACAGAAATTCCCATGTCAAGATATCAACAAAAATAGCCAAACACATAAAAAGAATGGAATAAATCAGCTTTTAGAAGAAACAACAACTAAGGCAAATATATTAAGAACAACAAGAGCGAAGAGAAAAAGAAATTACACAGCGGTGTATACAAACTTATAATTGGCGACTTACATGGGTCAAACTGGTAGAACTTTTGTTAAACGTATAGCAGAACATAAAAAGCTTTCAATATTAGAAAAGCAGATTCTACGTACGCACTTTCCCTTCTAGACTAGAATCATTCTTTTTGTGATGAATTTCAAATTCTTCACATTCAAAAAAGGCCTTAAGATATTTTTATTTAGAATCTATGGAAAATCAACAAAACAAAAAATACAGACATAATTCTAAATGACCAACTTGAGACAAACAGTTCTCCCCTTCTCAACTTATTCAGCTAGTAAAGTCATACTATAAATAGATCACTTGAGAAAGGCACTCTGACCGAAACAGCTGTAGTGATAATAATTTAAAATAAATTTTGTGGAAGTTTTAAAAACAAAGGTTTTCAGTGTTTTATTGTTACAATTACAGAGAACTTTATGAAAGACTGTTCAAAGAAGAAAAATTAAAACTTTCATTCCTTTCATCCCAGTTACGATTATTATTTGAATTGTGACCATTTTTTTTATAAATATTAAGCTTTTACCTGTGGCATATATCCTACTCGCGGTCCAGGAACTCCGCTGCCTCTCGAACCAGGTGTGCCACCCAGTACCCATAATTCTCCGGAATTAAGTCTTTTTCTACCTACAATACAATTGAGCAAAGTCGTTTTACCACAGCCACTAGCACCTAGAAGTCCGTATCTGGAACAAAGAAAAAACCAGTTAATTTGATGTTATGTGTATGTAATTTCTTGCTTGTACTTATGTAAATGATCTAGTTGTGATGTTGCCAAAGCTAAGCTAAAGAAAGAGCCGCCCTGGCCCTACAAATAAAACAATTATAACTCCAAAGATAACTCCTGTAGAAGCAAATACAAAAGTGAATATTATATAAACGAATGTTATTATAATTCATGACCGAAATCATGTTATTATAATTCATGATCGAATTACATTGCATTCGATCTTTAACACCCTGAATCCAGTTGTGCTGGATTCGCTTGATGATATCCAACCACTTTGTTGGAGGACGTCTTAGATTACGATAAGCACCGTGACTAGGTCTGCATTCTAAAATTTTTGTTGGTCCATCTTCCATCTCTGACTTTGGCAACATGTCCTGACCCATATTCTATTCAAACACCAGTTTCTCTCCTAACTATTAGTAACAGGTCAATGTTTCTACTCCATACGTTAAAACTGGGAGTTCAAAGACCTTCCCTTTCAAGGACATGGGAATATCTGATCTAAAGACTTCCGTCAGTTTTCCGTCAGCTATCCATGTTAGTCCTATTCTTCTGTTTAAGTCTATAGGCCTACGTCTTATTGTACGTTTGGCTGGATAGGATAAATTTTATACATTAAAACGTGGCATGTAAAAATCAAAACGTACGTCTTGTCGGGTGGAAATGAAATCCAAGGTCAGATCACAGAAATGATGGGAGAAGCATAGTTTTGCGAGAACTTGAGGACTAGTTCCACTGCAGTTCGCTTCATTTTCCAAAAAAAAGCCTAATAAAGTCAGATTTTCGACAATGCACCCACGATTTTCTCGGGGAGTTTATTGAATTGTATAAAAGTTTTTCTTGTTTAGGCAAGTGAAAAATAAAGACTATTGTGACCGTAATAAAAAAAATGTCGCCTATAAGTTTTTTTATTCTTTAAAGGAAAAAATGCTTACGTTTTATTTTATTATTTTTGGTGTTCAAATTAAAGAAAACAATTTTCTTAACCTATACCTATTTATAACTAATAAACAAATATAGTTTAGGTTTAGTTGGTAGTAGTTATGTTTTAAAACCAAGTAGATTGCATTACAGGTTTCAAGAATTATTTGGCTTAACGATGGTTTGGATATTGTGGTAGTAAACTCCAAGTTCTTGAGGCTGCGTCCTGTTGCAAGATATCTGAGAGTCTTTCATGGGGTGTAATGCCTTTTCTCATGCAATTGTTTTGTTTTAATATTTATGGTATTACCAACTCTAGCAATTGACAATAGGCTGAGGTGTCCATTCGCAAATAATTGCGCTAGTCATCTGGTTCGCCTCTCAGTTATTTTAGTAACGAAACGTGGGAATACTGGCTTCTTTTCAGAAGCCACTCTCTTGACCATCTTGTCTTTTCCCTATTTATCCCCTTCTTCCTCAGTCAAAGCAAGCAGCCGTGTTTCCTCCATAATATGACCACCACAAAATGAGATAGAAAACGGAAGAAAAAACGTGTGTATACACTGAAAAAAACGTACATTTTTTCGTACGTTTTATATATGACCCCCAAAACGTACAAGAAAACGTAGCGTGAAAACCGGCCTTATTATTTGTCTCTTCTAGACTAAAAGAGACAATCAAATTATAATTAGTGTTGTTGTTGAAAGTAAACTAATGATTTATTAACTTGTCTGTAGGTGAATGTTTTCCGTTGTCTCGTTCTAAAACGTGTTTAAAATAGCTTAATTGTTCTTCCAGTTTAAATCATTATGTTTTGATTTTATAATTATGAATTTTCTGTCTGCAGCTTTCTTAAAATCAAAAACCACACAATCGCTTCCAAGTTCTAGGATAGGTCCATGTTCAGATATAATTTCTTTGGTCAGTAAAAAATATGTTTAGGATCAGTGAAATAAATCAAATATACATATTTTGTTATTATCTTCAAGTTCATTGACACCAATAAAATGGTGATCTAATGTGATTTTATAATTTTATTATAGTAAAAAAATGAAATGATGTCATACTATAATACAGAAGTTGATAGACTGGAAAGACATTGTTAGACCATATAATATGTTAGACCATATCTATGATATATTAGACTTATAATATCCATTTGTGAATAAAAAATTGGTCAAAAGGTTCAAACATTGTCGATTCCAATAAAAAATACCCTTCCGTTTAGTAACAACGGCGTTAATTCTAAATAAATAATAAAACATAAGCGTTTACGTTTGATCAATGAAAGAATTTGATCAATTCAATTCCACGTCAAATAAGGAGTGTACTTTAAAATATACGTGGTAATACATAATAGTAAAAATCACGACTTTATTGAAATTTTTATAAAAATGGAGAAAAAATTTACAATGTTGGTTTTTAAAATTTTCATCAGTTTTGGAGAAATTTTGGCATTTGTTATTTAAAAAATGGTTGCATACTGCTTAATCATTAAACAAAAATCTAATGACAATCAATGTCTTAGGGTTTTTAAAAATTTTAAAATGTCAAAAATTTTAGTTGGTTTCTTTTTAATGACGCGTTGTATATTTTCACATTATATTAAATTTATTACCATATCTATTTTTATTTTTTTATAAAGTTCAGTTTCAAAATAGTAAAACAATGGGGAATATATTTTATTAATTTAATGTTCAAACTCTGTCATATTCTTGTCTCTTCCTGCTGTTAATGACTTCACTAATTGAAAAATTGTTTTTTGATTTTTTTTTATCTTTTAAAACAATCGTAATTCAATAAATTATAGTTCAAATTCAAGGATCTCTTTAAATTTTATTAGACAATCCATTGTTTTTATTCAAATGGTCCCAAATGCATATTGTCAAATTCCGGCAATAGGAAAACCTGTTTTAATGTGAGATAATTAACACTAATTGGTTTTTGTGCGTCAAATAGACTAGCTTTACTAATGATTATTACTTTTTAATTTTTTACATTCACACTATTCTCAAATTTCTCTTATATTTCATTTTCCAATCCCAAAATAGAGTTGCCATAACTTTTCCTGTTGAAGAAACTGTTATTGCCTGTTTTGATGACAAAGAATCCTTAAGTATTCACTGTTTCCACCATTTTGTCCAGTTGTGTCCAGATTTCGTCAAAGATTATAAAACTATACATTAAGTCCTAAGAGTATGTTGAAAATGGATCAAAATTGCAAGAAACTCTCAAACCATTCAGTTTTAGCTTTTACTCAAAATGAAAACAATATTAGATGAAGGCAAGAAAAATGAAACAAATGAGATCAACAGCATTTGTTTGTGTTTCATATTTGGGAATTTGGAAATTTGGAAAAAACTTACTATACCCGATGTGGAAATGCTTGATAACACAGTTTCTATGGCAGAAGATTTTAACGGCTTCTATGAAGGATTGTTCAAAGCAGCACACCCATCCAAACGTTGTCGAAATTTTGGTTGATAAAATTACAAATAGATCAACCACTGATGTATTGATAAACAAACATAAATACTTATAATGGGTGACTTCAGTGCCAAAGTAAGCAAAAGGAAATAAAAATATTTAATTGGAGAATATGAGTTACTGAGCATAATGAAAGAGGAGAAAGGTTCGTCGAATTTGTCCAAAAAAAAAAAAAAGAATTGGTAGTGACAAACACGTTATACAAAATTTCACCAAAAAGATCATATAACTAGAAGTCAAATAAATTATTTTATGATAGGAAGAAGATTTCGCAAAGACGTATTCAGATGCTAACGTATCATGGGCTGTTGCTGAATTCAGGCTAAATTTAAAACAATCTAAATAGAGCCAAAATAAACAAAACATCGATCTTTCCATACTAAGAAATATTTTAAACAAAATTTGACGTTGAAAAAATGATAAATCAAGAACTATTGCCAGCTACAACTCATAACAGAAGAGGTCAGGAGGCAAACACCCAATGAAATAACTTAAACAACACTGTATTACAAATAAGTAAAGATTAACAATAAAAAGTGCCAGAAAAAGACTAATCTGTAGCTGGTAAGTCAAATAATGGGGACGCTACTTCGAGCTTTTGTTGTTGGCATCTGTAGTTTTTTATCTTTTAGTCGTGATGTTTCAGTTATTTTATATCCACCGGATTTTCATCTCTCGTAATCTCTGGACTCACATTTATTAAACATAATGTATCCAGTAGTCCCACGACACTAAGCTTTAACGGATCTTAGAGTAGGATTTGCTGGCAAAGTTGAATTTTATTTCTAGAATCTCCTTAATTTTATTGAAAATGTAATAATTTCTAATAGCAAGTACAGCTGGCACATTTCAAGGCTCGATTTACCTAATAATGAACGCCAATATCAGGCACTGATCCAAAACAAATTGCGGACACTGGAAGAAAAAGAAACATCAACGCCAGAATTGACCATAGACCAGAAATGGCAAAATATAACGAACGTTATAGAAGCGCAGCGGAAACTATATGAAAAGAAAGGAATAACAAGTAGAAATACCAGTGGTTTGACCAGGAGTGCGAACAAAGCTTGCATCAGAAAACAATCAAGAAGCTAGAGTTACTAACACGCCCTACAGATGAGAACAGGGAAGACTATAACAGAGTAAGGACTCAAACAAGAAGACTTTTGAGAAGAAAAAAGAAATAGTAAATAGAAGTGCGAATACAGCAACTGGAGGAGAAAATAGAAGCGGTCAGTCTAGACAGTTTTATAAGGACCTAAAACCAATGAAGGGCAACACGACCAACAGCCCAAGATTTATAAAAGACGATGCAGGACAATTGCTCACAGACGACGAGGAGATAAGCCGCCAATGGGGCCAAGGAAGTTGATCTGAAGGTCAACGAGGACAAGACCAAGTACATGGTGGTTACGAAGAACCCAAGGCCAAGGGTTAGCCAAAACGTAAGAATCAATGAAAACAACTTTGAAGTCGTCAAAGAATTCAAGTAGCTGGGAGCGATCATAACATCTGAAAATAAATATGATAAACGTCCTATAGATAAAAGGACAATTTCATGGTTTCTTTCACGCATATGTACCGAAGATTGCAAGCTGTTATCAATGCTGATGGAGACAAAATATAAATTTTATTTTTACATACATAAATTTAGTACAGTTTTGGTCTTTCAGACCCTCGCTTTCTTTTGAGAATTTTTTGTTCCCTCCATTTTTTATTAATAAAAAACTGTGTTCTGCTTATGATAAATGTTTTGCTGCCTCTGATAGTGCCCAGTTATCTTTTAATTTGGTTACAATTCTTGCTTTAACCCCCTCTGTGGCTCAGTGGTAAGAGCGCCTACCTTTAAACCTAAAGGTCGTGAGTTCGAATCTCATCTGGGTGGAGAAATTTTCGTTTATTAAAAATTAATGAATGAAAATAATTTCTATCCTTGTGCGATCGGTACTCACCGGAGGGACCGCAGACGTTCGGATACAATTAGCGTCTCTTAGCAAAGACAATGACGTCGACTTCGCTAAGTATCAAGACAATTACTCTACACACACACATACTACACTAGGTACCTGACTGTACCATGCCAATGATCTTAGTTGTCGATTCATTAATTCAATAATAAAAAAAAATTCTTGCTTTAAAATATTTTTGAGTTAAATCGATTGTTTTATTTCTTAATAATAATAATAATAACGCTATTTTATCTAAAACCTATCATAATAATCAAATATACTGCTCAAAATGATCAGATCTTCTCAAATGATCTCAAAACCAGCTGTGCAACTCCAGATATTTAAACAACGCCAAAATCAAGCATTATCACTTAATTCCTTTCAATGATATATGTAAACCTAATAAAACAACAATATACTTTTATAAAACAAACTGAAGTTGAAAAACAAAACAATAACATGCAATACAATATATATCATATTAGTTACTTACATACATCCTTTAGGAACTGTCATATTAAGATTGTCCAATATAACATATGGATTACTTTTAGTGCCATATTTTTTGACAGCCCTCCTGACGCAAACCGCTTGTTGTCGTCTGGAATTTAGTGTAGAAGGTTGCGTTTTGAACTGCCTTCTGCGTAGCTCAATATCGCTGGGACGTTCCATAGTGGTAAGAATCGTCCTAGAACAAAAATAATAGCAAATTTATTTACCGTACTATATAGAAAGTATTATTAAGAATTTAGATATAAATGACATATATTTATGTATTTCTTTATTCACTAAAAGGTCCCTTATTATTATTTAAATATTGATATCAACTAAACAACATTTAAATGTTAGCGCCATATGTCATATACAGAAGTTAAGATTGGTACAATGTAAACTGTCAATTGTATTCACGTTTGGAAAAAAATAAAGTCAGT
This sequence comes from Diabrotica balteata, assembly GCA_918026665.1. Lineage (NCBI taxonomy): Eukaryota > Metazoa > Arthropoda > Insecta > Coleoptera > Chrysomelidae > Diabrotica > Diabrotica balteata. The sequence continues at coordinate 2,731,457 of OU898280.1, forward strand.
CTTAATTGTATAACTGATTTCCGTTCCCTCAACAATATTGATATCATCAGCAAAGGCCAGTATTTGCACTAATTTATTATATATTGAACCAGTGGTTGTGATTTGTGACACACGTATTACTTCTTTCAGAGCCAGATTGAACAGTATGCAGGAGACAGGGTCTCCCTGGAGCAGCCTGTTATTTGTTTTAAAAGGTTCAGATAGTTCCGCCTGAATTTGTACTCTACATTCGACTTTTTCAAAAGTTCTATCTATCTATACAGCCCTAAACATCCATCCTTGGATATAGGCCTCCTCCTCCTTCTTCCATGCCTCTCTATCTTGGGCAATTTGCATCCATTTTGACCCGGCGTGTTTCTTCAGGTCATCTGACCATCGCATTTGTGGCCTTCCCCTTTTTCGTTTGTGATTTCATGGTCTCCAATGTATAATTGTCTTAGTCCATCTTTCATCTTTCTGCCTCAGGGTGTGTTCGGCGAACTTCCATTTAAGCTTTGCTCCTTGGGTTGAGACATCTGTCACTTTTGTTTTATTACGGATCCATTCGTTTCTTTTTCTGTCTGATAGTTTAATGTTCAGCATTTGTCTTTCCATGGATCTTTCTGTCTTTGCTATTTTTTCCATATTTTTCTTTGTAAACTTCCATGTCTGAGAGCCATATGTGAGGACAGGGAGTATACATTGATTGAAGACTCTCGTTTTTAGGTATTGGGGGTATTTTGAATTCTTTAGAATATAAGACAGTTTTCCGAATGATGCCCAAGCCAATCTTATTCTTCTCTTTATTTCTTCGGTCTGATTTTCTTTATTTAATTTAGTGATTTGGCCTAGATATATATACACTTTTACTTATTCTATTCTTGTTTGTGCCACTGTATTTATTAGTTCTTCTGGTTGATTAGTCATGGTTTTTGTTTTACTGTAATTCATCTTGAGTCCAATTTTTGTCTATTCTCTATCTAGTTCTTCCATCATTCTTTGTAATTCTTCACTTTTTTCTGTTAATAATACAATATCATCTGCATATCGTAAATGATTCAGATTTTGCCCGTTTATGTTAATTCCCAAGCTATCCCAGTGTAGTCGTTTGAAAACATCTTCTAGCGCTTGGTTGATAGCTTGGGCGAGATGGTATCTCCTTGTCTTACTCCTCGGTTTATTTTAATAGGCTCCGTTTTGTTTCATTAGCTTAATATTTGTTGTTGCCTTGTTGTATATATTTGTAATTAAGTCGGTATATCGGTAGTCTATTCTGCTGTTTTGTAGGGAATTCTGTACTGCCCAGTGTTCCACACTATCAAAGTCAATAAATGCCATGTATAGCGTGATATGATATTCGTTAGTTTTTTCGATTAAAATCTTCATCGTTAAAAGGTGGTCACTTGTACTGAAGTTCTTTCTAAATCCGGCTTGTTCTCTTGCCTGGTATCCATCTGATTTACCAACTGATTTGGTATACTTAAATATATACTATAATAATAATATATATGAAATACTCTTTCATTGCTTTGAATATTTGTCTTGTATTCACAGACTCGTAGGCTCCTTTTTTTTAGTCTATAAATATGTGATAAATATCAATGCCATATTCCACTATTTATTCCAAAATTTGTTTCAGGATTGAAATCTCGTTTTACCACTTCTGAAATTGGCCTGGTATTTTTCTACTATTCGTTCAGCATATGGTGCCATACGGTGACAAATTACTATACAAAATATTTTATACGCTGCATTTAGAAGCGTGATTTCTCTGTGATTAGAGCATTCAAAGATATCTCTTTTTTTTTGTGTATGATGCAAAGTATTCCAATATTCTAATCATTGAGGATAGATTTCTGCGTCCCATTTATAAGCTGCTGTAATACCATTACATTATCATGGCCACCTTCTTTATATAGTTCAGCTGGGAGATTATTTATTCCAAGTGATTTGTGTCTGGCTAGTTTTTTAACTGCATCTTTAACTTCAAGAAACGTTGGTGTTTCCTCTTCCCTCTCGTCTGTTCCCTTACCTCATCGTTTCGTCTTCCAGGTGTTCTTCTTCTTCCTCTATATTAAGTGCCTGGTTAAAGTATTCCACCCATTCTGACTTCTGCATTGTCTTATGGTTGCCTTGAAGTATTTTCTGTTGATATTAACTTTCTTATAGAATGCTCTGAATTCTTTCTCGCTGTTGAAATTTTCTATATATATATTTAAGTTCCTTATTTAAGTGGTTTTGTTTCTCTTTTCTTTTGTGTATCCTCTTTACTTCTCTTCTCTTTGTCTGTTAATTACAACAATAACAATTATCTATTACTAAAAGATAAAAGATTCAATTTAATTCTGCTTTGTTCAAGAAATATCCAATTAGACCTCTACACACTGTGAGAAAAACTGCGTATTTTTTCATTAATAGGAAACTTTACCCTAGATACCATAACAGCTTACTATGCACATTGCTTCTATATTGATGGATAGCGAAATTTTGACTAATTACGAAATTAAATTAGAAACAAAATACGAGTAAGTTGATATTTCAGCATTATTTTACCGACCATTTAGGTATTTCTGTATTTACTCATTTTTGATTATATCTATTTCCTTTTTTAACTATTTGGTGAAGTTTTTTAATACATTTAATTTTCTGTAGTTCTACTTTTTTTGCCATCTTTTCCTGTCTTTTCTTTTATTTGCACCAGTTTTCCAATACCTATGGGATAATTTTGACCTTTGGCTTTTCTTATAATTTATGTGTTATTGTTCCATGTGGTAGGTTGTATATTTATGGTTAGTTTCTTTGCTTTTTCATCAAGTTGTTCATTAGTTTTGATTGGTACATTTAGGTCAATTCTCTTACTTAACTCCTGCCTAAAGCTAGTCCAGTCTATTGTTATTGGTTAAGGTATGTAGTTATAAGGGTAGAGCTTTTAACATCGTTCTAATGTTTGATTGAAAATAATAGACAACACTAACAGAGTAAAACGGTAACACTAGATCACTACGCATAATACTAGAACAATACCTAGTAAGGGAGTGATAATAACCTCAACCTTATTCCCTAAACGAAACATCTAGAAGGCTACACTGCTCTCGTCAGATGGTCATACAAGCAAACATATATACGATGTATTAATAGACAGAAAACTGGTAATAAATGTAATGAATGTGACTTGGATATGTATGAGGTTTGGATCTCTTCCTATTACAAATAAAATTTAGATGCCGTATAGAGAAAAATACACAATAACCACCAAACAAGCCGATGATTTCAACCTGGACAACCTGAAAAATCCAAAAATAGAAAAGCGATTGCGAGAAGAATTGAAAAATATTTTTTTCCATGGTTTTAGCAAGGTTTTTACTGCCGGATGCCCATCCTGACGCAAACCGTTCTCCTTTATCCGAGCTTGGGACCGAGACTGTTACCGACTGACCGGCGTCAGCTAGATAATTATCCCAGTAATACTGAAAAAAATATTTAAAAAGTCTGACAAATATTTAAATTTAGCTCACCTATCCAAAATATTTAATAAATATTCTAACAATTTTCATGGCAATTAATTTTTTACGAATTAATTAATGTATCTGATATTCTGCAACTTGTCCGAATTTACGCAATAATTATTGTGAACATATTTCACTAAAAAAATTAAGCAAACGGTGATTTGTCACAAGCAGGTTTTGCGTCAAGGTTTTTTATTTTCCCGAATCGATCAGTAAATTATAACTTATAGGTAATATTTACAAGGTAATACGAAAAAAATATATCATCAGCCAAAAACATGACTATAATTCATATTTTTATTGCATTTTTTAGAATTAATTAAATGATTAGCAAATAGCTAGATAAAGATGTGTTCCGTATACGCATAATATGCTTTTGATTAGACAAATAAGAATACGATAATTTTGAAATAATAAGAATTAAAATGTCTGAATATTACTTTAAAATCACACTCAGTCTTCAGGGTTTACGTTCTCGTGCTTGCTTGAAAGATACGTTTAAAATAAGTCCGGAATTGATAAATTTACTAATTCTTATTGGCTAAGTAACTTTGGTTCTGTCGAGTTTTTAATGCCTATTGATGGCAAGGATCTGCGCATACTAACCAGTCTCTATTGGAACCAAAGTGCTGAGATAAAGATGTGCAACTTACACAATGGGAAGATAGATATTAAAAAGGGTGTACGACAGGAATGCGTCCTCTCGCCGCTTCTGTTCAATATATACTCTGAACAAATCTTCAGAGAAGCACTGGGAGAAGTTTCGGAGGGTATCAAAGTAAACGGAGAGGTAATCAATAATATTAGGTATGCTGACGACACAGTTATTATCGCAAATGACTGCAACGAGCTTCAAAGACTCATGCAAAGCATACACACAGCAAGTCAAGAATATGGTTTAGAACTCAATACAACCAAAACTAAATGCATGCTCATCAGCAGAACACAACAACCTCCGATGCAATTGACATTAAACAACCGAAAAGTGATGCGGGCATGTGAAGGGAAAGTATCTCGGACATGTGATGCGGGGCGATAAGTATGGCATCCTGCGACTCATAATGCAAGGAAAAATAGATGGCAGAAGAAGCATCGGAAGAAGACGAATTTCATGGCTGAAGAACCTGAGAGAATGGTTTGGATGCAGCTCAAAACAACTATTTAGAGCTACTGCCTCAAAAATTAAGATAGCTATGATGATTGCCAACCTCCGTAGCGGAGATGGCACCTGAAGAAGAAGAAGAACCGAAAAGTAGAACAAGTGGAGACATACACATACCCTGGAACCACAGTCAACACAAAATAGGACCAGTCAACAGAAATAAGATTACGAATTGAAAAAGCGCGAAACGCGTTCAACAATATTTAAAAGTGGTTCACAAGTAAAATCTCAATGGTACTAAAATTAAGACTGGTCAAGTGTTATGTCTTCCCGGTCTTGTTCTATGAAGCAGAGGCATGGACCACAACGGAAGCCACCCTGAAGAAACTAGAATCCTTTGAGCTGTGGATATATCGCCGTATTCTTCGGATATCCTGGACAGACCACATCACTAACGTGGAAGTAATGCAGAGAATAGGCAAAAGCAAAAAACAATCTTCACCGTAGAGAAACGGAAGCTTGAGTACTTCGGACATGTCATGAGGCATACTAAGTACCGGCTGCTACAGTTAATAGTCTGAGGAAGAATCGACAGTAGGAAGGGACCGGGAAGAAGACGACACTCGTGGATGCATAACCTGCGACAATGGTTCGGACTAACATCGACCGAACTGTTTAGAGGTGCCGTAAACAAAGTCAAAATAGCCTTATTAATAGCCAACGTCCGAAACGGATAGTGCAAAGGAAGAAGAAGAGTTTTTAAAATAACTCAACAAGTCAATACTTTTTGAGTTATTTGCTAGTGAAAATGTTGATTTTTCAAAAAAAAACACGTTTTCAGACGGTTTTTTACAAATTACTCAAAAAGGAAGTGCTTTATGGGATAAAATATTCTTAGTGAAAATGTAGCTTATAAAAAAACACAGAAAATGGTGAATGAATGAAGTCTACAGACTCAGTAGAAGCAGAGTTGTAGCTCATGAAAAGTAGGTTCTTATTTGTCAAATTAAAAATCAAATATTTCAACGTGAAATAACCAAAAAATTAAACAGTTTCCAGAGAAAACTCATCAAAACTATTTTAAAGTGTTTAACAGGAGCTTTATTTGGGTTTTTTAAAAAAGTTTCTAGCATCAAAACTATACGAATTAAGCTCAAACTAAAGTCGGTCCTTTATTTTTGTAAAAAAAATCGGGAAAATTTTTACCAGTTCAAATTTTTTATTTTTGAAAAAACTTGGTATTAAATTAATAAAAAATTGAAATTAAAAAAAATTGCTTTTTTCAAAATAACTTATTAACAATATTAGCGATAAGAAAATCTCAAGGAGTAAAAAAATATAGTTTTTGCTTTTCTGAACATTTTGGTTCTTTTCTTTCTGTAAAAAAAATTGGTTAAGATATGGCTGTTCAAAAATTGCATAAACTCCTGATCAGTGACTTAGTTGGAGTTGAAGTTGAAGGGTTGTAGTTAAAGTCCTTTCAACTACAACCCTTTCAAAAATAGTGTTTTAAAAATTAACTTAAATGATTTTATTGTCATTAAAAAAACCTACAAAATGGCTTTTTGAGCACTTTACAGCTTACAAATGTAACGAGTTATGAATAAAAAACCAATCACATGTTTTAGGAGATATCATAACGCGTATTGGATTAAAAAATTGTGTTTATTTCAATGAAAAAAAAATATTACAACTATTCGAATTTCTTCGCAAAGAGTGGGTTTTAAGGCTAGAAATTATATTAATTACTATTAAACTGGGAATAAGCCACAATTAAAAATAAAAATACGTTTATTGACGTTTCAATTTCCACTTCGGAAATCCGAATTCCACTCCTTTCTTGAACATTGGTATGGTTATGCTGTTTCTCCATGCGTCTGGCATCTTGCAGTGCAATATTAGTTTTTGTATAAGTTTTGTCATCTAGGGTTATACTTTCTCCTCTTTATTTTAGAAGCTCGTTGGTTATTCCGTCTGGTCCCGGTGATTTTCTATTTTTGAGTGAATCTATGGCTATCTCTTCTTCCTGAAAACTAATTTCTGTTTCGTGTCTTTATTTATATATGTTATTGTGTTAATTATTTTTTTTCCTTTAAACAGTTCCGTCAGGTATCTTTCCCATTGGTTTGCTGGTATGTTATTTCTTCGCAATTCTTTCCGTTGATTTCTTATGAATTTCCATATTTGTTTTGTGTACTGTAGAAGTCGCTTTCCATCATTTTTGTAAACTGTTCCCAGTGTTCATTTTTTGTTCTTCTTATCAACTGCTTTGTTTTATTTCGTATTCTTCTATAGTTGTCTTGGAATTCTGAAGTATTTGATGTTTTGTACTTCGTGTAGACCTCTCAGTTGTCTTTAGATTTCTCTTTTATTTATTTTCTGAACCATGGGGTATTGTTATTGTATTGTACAGTATGACTTTGCGTTTTTCTAGAACTTCTATTGCTGCTTCTTCAATGTTGTTTTTAATTTTTTCCCAGCTCGTGTTTATATCTTCGATGTCGTCTATTTGTTTCAGTTGTACCTTCTGTGCTAGCCTCTTTTGGTACATTTCTCTTGTAGAGTCGTTCCACAGTGATTCTACATTGAATTTTTCCTCGGTGATTTCCTATAGAGAATATTTTGGTATTATTTTCATTCTTATTTTTGCTAGTATTAGTTTGTGCTCACTCTCTGCCTCTACTGAGTTTAAAGTTCGTATATCTAATGTCTAAATTTAATGTTACTATATAATTAAATAATTTCAAATTGCTTTAATTAACAATTACATGATTTTTTTCTAATAGGGGTACTTTTCACCTCAAAAAAATAAAAAGCAATGAACCCTAAAGGTACAAAAATGAAGTGGAGGGTAAGTAGAACCTAGATCCAAATTTTCATGCTATTCGGTGGTTGACACGGAAAATAACACGGTATCGGCGTATTTCACGTCCACTTATTGGCCTATTAGTGCATGTTTGGTCAACAAGTTCATTATTTATTAAGTATTTTAACAAACGAAAACAACAAAAAACTACTAACAAAAAAATTGACCGATTATATCATTAGCCTTTTACGAAAAAAAAACTAGCTGACCTTACCATCGGGATATTGTGTCGCAAAATTATTATGTGTCCAATATATTTCTTGTACTAATGGTTGTCTTGTAATACCTACTTACATGCTTACAACCTAATAGGTCCACATGCAAATACATGGGACGCTAACAATTAGTATTTTTAAACTTTAACCAATTCAACCTTGTACTTTAGTAAATACATTAAAAATCTAAGGTACTAATGTTTTTCTAGTTTTAATGTTTTATGATGCGGCATATTCAGTAAAAGTAAATATTAGCAATATAATTTCTATGTAGAAATGTTCCTTTCCGTACTTATTTTTACTTGGATTTCCACAGTTGTATAATTTTATTGCAACATTAAAAAAAACAAGAAAATATTTAATACTAACTTCGATAAAATTAATAAATTATGGTGACCATGATCTAGATATGAATAGATGCGTGCTTATATTATGTGTGTTGCACAAAGAAACAACATCATTGTGCAACGACAAAGATGACCTTTCGCAGGTTTACACTCAACGAATTTTTCGTATGATGCTTCACCTGTTTTTAGAAATTTGATAGATATACATCACAGGATATTACGATAATCATTTTTAGTATAAGATTGCCTAGTTTGGTAATATTGTTTAACGATCATGCAGTAGAGAACGAAAATCGTTCTCAAAATAAAAAGTAAACAAAATAAACTTATTTTTTCTTCAAACGTCAAATAATGATGACATTACTTATCTAACTTGATCCTGTCAAAGTTTGATGTCTCCGCCGGCAGCAGTTTTTTTCCCATTTCTTTACGGCGGAGGAAAAAATGTTGTCATGACAATATGAAACATGTCACAAAGCAACAATACAAATGTCATTAACAACAATTAAACATCATTTTTATTTATAGTAATATTAAAAGTACAATTAGTTAATGAGGCATTTTCAAAATTGAAACCGTGCAAAAATGTTCCTTACTCTTGATACGCATTGGTAATTGTTGATGATACTGATGGTCGAGAACAACTTTCAGCAATCATTCCCGATGTTGGCGAATCATGAGGGTTTAAAATTTTTTGAGCATTATCGTTCTTATTTCTTATTGAATCCTCTATATATCCTTCGGCAACCGTGCTTGATTTCAAGCCCCCATGTCGTTTGAGGCATTCTAGATTTCCGCCTCCATCAATTAAAAGTGTTGCTGAAGTTCGTCGTAAAGAGTGACCCGTGTATGCGCTTGCATCGTTTAAATTTAAATAACTAGCTAGTTTTTGAGCTACTGCGCTGATCGAATCAGCGCAGTAGCTCAAAAACTAGCTAGTTATTTAAATTTAAACGAATGTATTCCCATGACGCTTCGGTAACACTTTCCATTTTGGCACTTAATAAAAAAAATCGGTTTTCTGTGAAATTTTCAGGCCGCAGTGATGCATACTTTTTATACAGTTTAATGTAGTTTTGACCAATTATCGTAAAAGATCTAATTTGTTATGTTTTACTGTCTGAGATTTTGATAATTATTATATTTTCTTTATCCTCAATGTCCACAGTCTTCATTTTTACTATTTTGTCGCATCGACAGGCGCCGGTAACCCCAATTAACAAAATCATCTGAAATATTTTTATAATTTAGTAGAGTATACTACATGCTTTGCAATATAATTTTTTTTACCTTTAATCCTAAATACTACTTATATGGCGCTTCAAATAATAATTTATCAAACTCGTCTTTAGTGAAAACTTTAGACTTCTTTGCAGTATATCCTTCGCTTGTTTTTTTTTTCAGAAAGGCACGTAACTAAAAATTTTCTTATATCCACATTTTTTCTAATAACTAACTCGGATTTTATCATAGAGTATCGTGACAACATTGTAGTAGATTATATTAAAATATGCCAGTAAAAGGTCTTCGGTAACTTGCCGTACTCCTCTTGTATCGCACCACTCTTGGAAGTGCTTGTACGCTGACCGATACTTTATTCCGGACTTGGAGGGCCCCAAACGTGCTACTGCATCATTAGCCGCGGACTCAATTTCGTTTAGGTTTTCCATTTTCGCACTAAATTTGCGCTTGCGGTTGCAACAACAATAAACTGTATTTAATAATTGCAAACAACTGTAACCAGGGAGACGCAAATCCCACCGACGACTTAATTATTTTAATTTCTTTGATAGTAATTGTAAATAGACGACTTTGATAGTTGTCACAGTTAATTTCGAGTAAAAATAGCGTATGAATTGTACTATTTATGGTTGAAAATTGTTACGTTTGAAGAAAAAATTGTATACGTTATTCGGCAAAGAAGCGACTTTTCTTGACTTGCCCTCTATTACGCGCCTCACTTCGTTCGGCGCGTAATATCGGGCGCATCAAGAAAAATCATGCTTCTTTGCCTCATAAAGTAATATACGAATTCGAAAATATTTCAAATTGTGATTAATTCCTAGTACTTAACTATCCATGGTTTATACATGATATTCTGTTTGCCTTTCACCACATTCCCATCGCCATTTCTTCTTGTCATATATATCTTCTTCAGTGATGTCTCTTATTTCGATTGTTGTTTTTATTTATCGGTTCCACTGTAATCCACGACGTTCTCTTTTCCTATTTTTATTTAGGTTCCATTTTCAGTGCTCAGCAGTATTCTTGTCTCGTCTATCTTTCGCATATGTCCATACCAGAGCCATTTTGGTTTTTCTCTTTCGTCATTTAGTGTCTCCTTCACATTTATTAGTCTCTAATTCATTCCTTTCTCACTGTCCATTAGTGTACTTTTTCTTCAAAACATCATTTCAATTGCATTTGTTTTATTTTCCATTTTTTTATTTCTCACCCACTTCTCTGAGCCATTCAGTGAGCAGCTTTCCACTATTGTCTTAAAGACTTGGTGCCCCATGGTCCCCTGGTGATATGCCCCATCATCGTAGGTCTTTAAAAAGTCCATGAATATAATGTGCAATTCAGCGTTGAATACATGTTTTTTCTATGAGCTGTTTTATATAAAACATTTTATCAGTACATGTGTATCTGAGACAAAAACCACTCTGTTCTTCTGTATTTCGCAGCTGTTTCTCCATCATTTCTTTAATAATTACCTCATACAACCTACCCAAAGAAGATGTAGATGTCCTATTCGCCTATAACTGCTGGGGTCGTTTTTGTTTCTCTTTTTATGTATGGAGCTTTAGTAGCCCATTTTCCATTCCTTCTGTATTTTTTCATCAAATAAGCATTTGTTAAAAATTTCTTTGTATTCTTGTATTACGGGCAAAGGGACGTGTTTTAGTAATTCTTCAGGTATATCTCAAGGACCAGTTGCTGTTATTTTTCATCCTTTTTAGCTCATTTCTTATTTCGTTTTCAGTCTCTTATTTCGTAAGTTGGGGGAGTACATAAATATCTTTTTTCTTGTAATAACTATGAGCAATATTTTACCCATTCATCCTTCTGTATTAATTCTATTTTTACCCTTTCATGGGTATTCCATCTTTAGTTCCTCGATATTTTCCATGCCTTCCTTGTTTTTGAAATTCATATAAATCTTTGTATATCTTTACTTTTTTTTGTTAAAATTGGTTTTTTCTGCTCTTTATTTCTTTTTTTTTTCATAAGCTTGCTTTCTGTATTCTCTTTTGTTTTCTTGATTTCCTGTGGTAAGCCACTTTTTTGTTCATTTGGATTAGTTGATACAAATGTATTTACTGATTGACTTGCAGAGTATTTATTATAGATTTTCCATAGTTCTTAAACATCTGCGCAGTCTTTTTCAAGAACTTTATTATTGTTCGAAATTGCATATTTTAAGTTAAAGTTGTGACTCCATATTTTTCACTTTATTTTCGAGTTGGTTTTGTATTTCTTATAGGAAGCTTGTTTTGTTCTGTATAGCTCGCTGTAGCAAATTATACTTACGTCTTTAGTGTTTTTTGTACATCTTTCTTATGTTTGATAGTTTACTGGCAATTTTCCAACTTATATATCTTTTATTTATTAAATGAAGCCTTTTCTGAGACAAAAACTTCATCATCATCATTGGTGCTACAGCCCTATAAAACGACCTCGACCTTCCTAAGTCTATTACGCCTGTCAGTTCTATCTATTGCTAACTGTTGCCAGCTTGCTGCGCCTAATTTTTTACTATCCTCATCTAAACAATCCCTCCATCTGAGTTTTGGCCTACCCCTACTTCTACTTCCCACAGGTTTTGACATAAGGATTTTTCTTGGAGGGTTTTTCTGCTGTGATGTTGCCAGATGCCCTGCCCATCTTAGTCTTCCTATTTTTATAAGAGATACTACGTTTTTACCACCAAATATATGTTAATATCTATGATATATCTCATAGTTGTACCTCCTTCTCCACAGATGCCACCGAATATACTCTTCAGGATCATTCATTCAAACATAAGCAGGAGGTTTTCATCTGCCTTGGAAATGGTCCATGTCTCCGATCCATACGTCAACACTGGTTGTATAAGGGTTTTGTATATGGTTATTTTTGTTTTTTAGCTATGTTTCTGTTTCTCATATGTCTACTCAATCCAAAATAGCATTTGTTTGCTAGGATTATTCTTCGCTTGATTTCTTCCGTCATGAAGTTCTCCTTGGTGATCAGCTTAAGTATGTGAATTTGTCCACCACTTCAAAGGTAGAGTTATCAACTGTGAATTGGTGGCCGATGCTTCCGGCTCTATTGTTGAGTGTTGATGCCATTATCTTAATTTTCTGCTCATTTACTTGCAGGCCCATATTTTTTGAGGCATTTGAAAAGGTGGTGGCATTTCTTCTAGTTCGCGTGTTGTGCGGGCAACTAGGTCAACCTCATCTGCATATGCCAAAATTTTATGATAGTGTATTAAAAATATTTCCTCTGTTGTCTATTTGGGCCTCCCAGGCGGTTAGTCTTTTCCAGAGCTATGTTGAAAAGGAGACATGCCAGCGCATCTCCCTGTCGCAGCCCAATATGCGTTCCAAATGCCTATGATTGTTTGCACTGTATTTCGATTTGCAAACAACTTTACGCATTGTCAATCTTATCAGTTTATCGGGGATGTGGAATTCACCCATGGCTTCATACAATTTATTTCTTTGGGCACTATCATAGGTCGATTTAAAGTCTACGAAAATATGGTATATGTCTATATTGAATTCATTGGTTTTTTCCAATATTTGCCTTAGCACAAAGATCTGGTCTGTTGTTGATCCACCAGGCCTAAAACCACTTTGATATTCGCCAAGAAGCGCCTCTAACTATGCTCTCGGGCGACAAAAACTTAGTTCCTCTATAAGTCTTTAAAGAAAAGCATATCTTGATATAAGTTGGCGTTGATGATTGGTATAAGTACCAACGTGCTCAAAAATAGCCAAATTATCCTGAAGATAAAAAAAGTGTAATTAAATGAAACCTAAATAGTTTCTTGGTATGTTTCTTGCGTTAGTGTCATAACATTATTGAAAATATGCAAAATCATGTTTACCTACTAATTAACAACTTTATGGGTAAATATTTACCTTTTGCACATGGAAGTACAACATTTTCTCTGTATAAGTATGATTCAAAATTTATTGACCTTCGTGCAAGTTATTCCTAACGCAAGGTGGATTTTCCTTACATAGTTGATTCAATATTTAAATTTGTAATTAGGAATATGTAAATCGAAAATCTTTGTTTGAAAAACGGTATATCAAAAATATATATCTATTAATAAGTTATCGTAAAACAAAATTATTAGTGATTGGAAAACAGAAATGTAAGAATAAAAATATATTTCCAATCGCATTATACCTACTTACTAAGTCTCTTTAGGTCTTTCACTTCTTCTCTTATTGTCATAACGTTTGATCAATAGAATCATTGAAAAAAGTTACATATAATATATTTTGTTATATCGTAAGTTATTTGACACCAAGGTTTTTTGCCGACTAACTCATTGGTTTCGTTAAATTAATCACGTCATAATATACATAAATTAAAGATAAAAACAACGATAGATGCAAAAAGGTTGCTTCATTATAAAAAATATATAAATGTATTCAAAAAGCTATTTACTTTGATAAAAAAACCTCTTGCGAATTTGCTTAATTAATCAATTTATTTGTTTGATAAATATAATTCCTTAAAATGTTTACAAAATGACCTTACTTATGCACGTTCACAAAGAATTCAATCCAAATGAGAAATTTGTAACAATTTAGCAATTATCTACTTATAGAACTAAGTAGATGCTTCGTCCTTTGTATAGTCAAACAAAAAAAATTATTGACAGGTTTTTAAAATGATTTCCATATTTTATATATTTATATATTTCGTTTATTGTCCATGTTAAATTCCATTCACCATTAATTTTACAGTTTCATAGTTTAGAAGCCATATAATGTCAACAGCAATGATTAAAATAGTCAGAAAATTTAAGACCCATGGAAAAAATGGAGAGGAAGGTTTAGACGGAAATATATATTATAATCGGTTTAAAACGTCCTCCGACGTCTTCCGATGCCCAATCTCCATGCATCTCTATCTTCCCAAAGATCTTCGTCTAAACCTCTCTCTCGGATCTCTCTGTCTATTCCTTCTCTCCAGCTCTTTCTGGGTCGGCCTCTTTTTCTCTTTCCATGTGGTGACCAATCTATAATCTGTTTGGGCAGACGATGTTCTGGCATTCTCTGCACATGTCCATACCACTTTAGTTGTTGTACTCTTATATCTTCGACAATCGTATGTGTGACTCCCATAACCTCTCGTATACGTTCGTTATTAATTCTTTCGAGTTTTGATTTTCCTGCGGCCCGTCTCCAGTAGTCCATTTCCGTGGCTTGTAGTGTTCTTTCAGTAGTTGCCTTTAACTGCCACATGTCACTTCCATACATTACTATGCTCTTTATAATAGTGTTGTATATTCGATGTTTTTTTTTTTTTTTGATATGTTATTCCCAGATAATACTATTTAGTTGAGATATGGCCCTTCTACCCTGAGTGTTTCGTTTTTTTATAGCCTGATCTGATTTGCCGTCGTCTGTGATTTCTACTCCTAAATAGGAATATTTATTGTTGTACTTAGTGTGTTGTCCGTCGTTTAAAACTAGATTTTGTTCTTTACCACCGATGTTCATGTACATTGTTTTATCTATGTTGACTTCTAATCCCCATTTTTTGTATTCTTCGATGGAATTTCGAGACGGAAATAAAATATGATATAAAAGAACATATAAATGATAATACAGTATTATTGGTGAACAAAATATTTTTTTTTTTATAATTATGTTTATTTACAATCTAAATCGTGAAAAGAGTATTAAGTAAATGTGATACAGGTTTTGCGCATGAAGAAGAGCCATCCAATGATGTCTCACCTTATTCTATTTTGGTTTAGTTCTAAAGAAGGTCTTGGGGCCAGGTTCTATGTAGTCTTCTTATGGCTGGTCCATTGTTGTATAATTCCCTTACTAGCTCGTTTTCGTGGTGAATAGTACGTTCATTTTGTGACTCCGAGGCTCGATGGATTTCTTCTCTGATGAAAGGAACCTTTAAGTCATAGTGGAGTGTTTGGTTACTTACGTACCATGGCGCATCCACTATCGATCTTAGTACTTTAGGCTGGAATCTTTGGATCATATCCAGCGACGTTGGCTTTGCACAGCCCCATAGGTGTAGTCCGTAGAACCAGATAGGTTTGAGCGTGGCTTTGTATAGAAGAATTTTGTTTTGGACGTTAAGTTTTGATTTATGTCCAAGAAGCCAATACATTTGCCGGAATTTTAAGTCGAGCTGCCTTCTTTTGGTCTGGATATGTTTCTTCCAAGTGAGACGTTGGTCAAGATGGAGGCCAAGGTATTTAGCGTCTGTTACTGTTGGTATTCTTACATTTTCCATCCTACAGGTGGGCATATATTGTGACGGTTGGTAAATGTTATTTGAGTTGATTTTGTTTTATTTACTTTTGTTCTCCATTTCGTATAATAATCACTGGTGAACAAAATATAGGGATAAAAAGTGTTGTTTATACTTTATGTTCGATTTATGATCATCCAAGTTCAGCTCATGGTGACACCCTAATTCTTTCTACAAATAATGATTTCTCTCCTATAACAAACTTTAACTGTCTGTTGAATGAATCCTTTTTTGAGTTTTTATTGGTTTATAACAAGAAACTTAATTGCACATTGCTACATTATTGGTTTATAACAAGAATCTTTATTGCTACATTCTTTGCACTTATAGATCACCAGATTCTTCCACGGAATTATTTTTTCAGAACCTGTTAAATTTGTTGGACGACCTGCCCAATAAAAGTAGAAAGATTTAATGCGGTGACTTGAATATTAATTACGCTTATTGGCTGTGCTACATCGTTGGTTAATTTATTCGAATCGTATGGTTTCATAATGCACGTTAATTCTTCTAACAGAAATAACTAAAACAACATCTTCCATAATTAATTGTATTGTCTCAGATTTCTCACCCCTTGATGTACGTTCTACAATTATTAATGCAGGACTATCTGATCATGAAGCAGCATATACCAAGTTTAACAGACTTAACAAACAATTCTCGAAAACCTAACATTTAGGTAGGATTTTTCCGCTCAGAACTATCGTAAATTCCAAAATTTGTGCTTGACTTCTGGCTGGCACTTTCTCTTTGTGAACGTGAACTCTAATTTCAGTGATTTTTTGGATAGGCTTATCTGTATTTACAATAAGGCATTTCTTTTAGTTACAATTAAGTGAAAACCTCACAAATCCTGGACTACCAAAGGTATCTGCATATCAGCCAAAAATATGCGTTCACTACTGTACATCAAGAAATTTACTACCGACGTCTTTGTCAATAAATATATCTCCAAGTACAGAGGAACCTATCTAAAACTTATCGAATCAGCTAAAAAAAATGTAGTATCAAAATCATCTGGGAAGCTCTAAAAAACTTGCTACATAATAAACGATCTTCGAAATAAAACTAACACTGCTTAAACATTTTCTTTTCCAAAAACTGAAAATTTAGATGAATACTTTGTTAATGTAAGTAAAAATATAACATCAACTGTTTTGCCATAACAAGATCCTATTTTCTAACTCCCCAATTCAAAATTCAAAAAAGGTCTCGAATTCATTCTTTATAAGACCAGTTGATAAATCTCAACTGATCCAAACAATCGGTAGTATGAAAAGCAAATCTTTTTGTAAACCGTCCTTAGAAGACAGAAGACTTTATGTAAGTGTAGCATACGCCGCAAAAATCAGGTCTAACCCAAAAAACCCTACTATTCACAATTGTTTTATAGAAAAATTTCCAAATCTCTTTATAAATAAGCCAAGAACTGCCAAACCTTTCTACGCAAGGATTAGAAGCTATTTAAATCAATTAAACTACACGTTCCCAGAATGCTTTTCCTCCCAATCGTCCTCAATTCCTCCATGGCAAATAAAGAACCCTCAGTGCCTAACCCGCCTCATTTCTTTCGACAAACATTCAACAAACACACAGTTAATCAAATCTGCCTTCAACGATATGCTTCACAACTACAAGGATTATACACAGACGAACAGGCATACTAAATCAAATGAAGGTACTGGTGCTGCAGTCATAACCCCAACATCGACAAATAAATATAAACTCCCTTCAGAGTACTTCATTTACTCTGCTGAACTATATGCTCTATATCAGGGCACCCTTGCTGTCAACGCATCCAATAATACCAATTATATTATACTCACAGACTCTCTAAGTTCCGTACAGTCAATCCAATATGTCTATCCAACTAATCCTTTAGTCATCAAGATAAAAGAAGAAATCTACACCGCTCAACTGAATGGAAAAATCATTATATTATTCTGGATACCATCCCATATTGGAATTCCAGGAAATGAACAGACAGACAATGCTGCAAAAGAAGCTGCAAGTAGTGATAGTGCGGAGTGTACTAAAACATTTACGAGTGCGGACGTGAAAGCGGCAGTTAAATATAAAGTGCGATATATGTGGGAAGAAAAGTGGAAAGTGTCATCGGCCAAGCTACGCGATGTTAAAAAATGGATAAAACCCTGGCCCACATTACCAACAAGTCGGAGAGACCAGGTAATATTAACGCGAGTCCGACTGGGTCATACGCGATTAACTAATAGCTACGTGTTCTCCAACAAACAAGAACCAAGATATGACAACTGTTATGAAAAATTAACAACCAAACATATATTAGAGAAATGTCCAGCACTAACGCCAAAGCGCATGTTGTACAATATACCAAACTTAGTGATATTTTAGGTCTACAGTACAATATTTCAAACATAAAAAGTTTCTTAACCTAAATTAAAAGTAAATCTAAACTAACATTATAAATGTAATACAAATTATTGTTCACTATCATTGTTTGGCTGATGCGATTTTGTTAATAGAAAAAAATCTTCTTGTAGTGCTCATACTATCATAAAAATGTTTTTAAATCTCTAAAAAAATGTGTTGGAAGTCCTGGTCTCATTAAATAACAATTTCTTTGAAAAATGTATATTTCCAGAGTACCTAAATACAGCCATTATTATTCCTCTTTATAAAGGTGGTGCAAAATATGTCTGCAATTATAGCCTTACTACCGTTCCTTTCCAAAATATTTTGAGAGACTTTAAAAGCCTGACTTATGTCCTTTCTTGTTTGAAAACAACATTTTATCACAAAGTCAGTTCCGCATTTTATCTATTCAATGTACCAGCGATGCTTTGTTTTCTGTACTAAATTAGATCTATCAATTACTAAACAATATTCGTTACACTGCCAGTGTTTTTTGTGACTAGACCAAAGCTTTTGATTGTATAAATCACGAAATTTTGATGAAAAAACTAAATTTCTACGGAATTCGAGATATTTCTTTTAATTGGTTCCAATCTAACTTGAGGATAGAGCAAATGACAACTAGATAGAGCAAATGATACTGACTCTAGTCACAAAAGCATTGTATGTGGAGTACCACAAGGTTCAATACTGGGTCCTCTACTTTTACATATTTTTATAAATGACATCACTAACTTAAAAATCGATTAATTGCTATTTAACTGGGAATAAGCCACAAATAAAAGCTAAAATACGTTTATTGACGTTTCAATTTCCACTTTGGAAATCGTTCTCAAGTGGAAATTTAAACGTATTTTAGCCTTTAATTGTGGCTTATTCACAGTTAACAAGTAATTAATTAAAATGCTACAAGAAAACAGCTTTAGAACAATATTAAAAATCGATGGAAATTTTTTTTGCTAATGATACCAGTATTCCCTGGAGGAACTCTAATATTGCAACTTTTCGTGCAATTACAACTGCTGATCTACTTAAAGTAAAAACCTGGTCCGACTCTAATTTACTCTCTTTTAATTTGGTACAACAACCAGATCAGTAGTGTTGATTCTGTAAAATTTCTTGGTATTTTTATAGGCAGCAACCTTAAATGATCCCTTCATATCGATTTGTTAAGTAAGGAACTAGCCTCGGCCTGCTAGCATCTTCCAAAATAACATAGTTTTCTTTGTTCGAGTCTCATCTTCGATATGGCCTTCCTTTTTGGGGTTCTAGTACAGCTGCAAAATCTGATGTTATTTTTAAATTACAAAAAAGAGCAATGCGGTATCTTTTTGGACTCCGTAGAATAACATATTGCAAAAGCTACTTCAAAAATCACGGGATTTTAACTATTCCCTCTTTATACATTCGAGAAACTGTTTGCATAATTCGTAAACGCCTAGATGTTTTTCCAGCAAGACCTAATCATGCTTACTCCACCAGAAATTCTAATTGTTATTGTTATTTTTTTTTTTACTTTTTGTATGCTTTCTCCATAAAATTGTAAAATATTCAGTGACAATAAAGCATATTTGTATTCTATTCTACAGTATCCAACACCAAATATTTATAGTATACGAAGCATTTGATAAAATATAAGTAGGTACAAGGAAGCAATTTTTGAACAAAATTAAAATTTTGCATAATATAAAAATACCATTCTGATTATTATTTTTGCATAAAATTCTATCATAAAAATAAACTCATTTTAAGTAGCACAATTTTATTCGATAATGCTGACTACAGTGTAATAATATATGTAATTGTTGTCAAAACAATAAGCTGTGTAATAGATGAAAGTAGCTATTATTAATTTAATATTATACAACAACAGGATGATTTCAAAGAATTTAATTTAAGCTTTTGTACAAAAGTGATTCAGATTTGACATAAATCGATATGGAATTTTGTAACAATTACTACTTTGGTAATTATAGGTTGTGATTAAAAATATTATATAGACACAAGACGATTGTATACAGGGTGATTCTTCGGGTGTTCCAATTAAACATAATAAATATCTGAACATTTAGGATGAGAGGTTTTAGATATTTCCAATTAAGATAAAATATTAGGAACCTACTACCACTTCCGGTTATGCCGAAAGTTGACTAAAATTTCCTTATTTTAAATATAATAATCTGGATATTATTATAAATTTCGATAGAACAACCCTTAAGAATTCTCTCAATGTAGGTTATGCTACTTTACACCGAGTGTTTTACGAGATATAACCAATTTTATTATAAAACAATTTTCGATTTGGCATCCTGTATCTTTCGTCGTCATTATAAACAACCTGTACGCGTCAACTACCTACTAGACATAGGTCTCCCTCGACACTTTCTATTTGTCTCTGTCTTGTGTGGCTAGCATTCAGTTCCTGCTACCAAGCTTCAGATCGTAAGTCCATCTAGTTGGTGGGCGGCCTCTGCTTGTTGGTGCTTCTTATCTTGGCCTCCACTCGACAATATGCTTTTTCCATCGGTTTTCTGATAATCTGGCGACGTTCTTGCCCAATTTCATTTAAACTACATGATTTGTTCAATAGCATTTGTAATTTTTGTTTACCGACGTATTGTTTCTCTTAGAATGATACCCAACCAATCCACCCTTCCCCAATCGCATGCATAACGTTAGGAGGCACACTTTTTACTTAATTACTTAAAACTTGAGTTTTTCTTGGATGCTCTGGTAAATGAAGATTTCGAGAGACCATCCAGCGTTATGCGCCTGTCTCCTTATATTTATTTCAGGGAAGACACTGTTACAAAAAAAAGAAACTTAAAAAGTTTTTGGTGCTGGAACTCTATGAAGAAGTTTCCTATCAAATGTAATGCTAAAATCGTTCTGCTTAATTAAATATTTGATAATGTTTTCTTTACAAAACTTAAAGAACTATCATCTCTTGATAATTAATCATCTCTTAATGATTACTGGAGATTTTAATTTTCCAGAGATGATCTGGCCAATAACTTCATTATCTGACGCGAAAAACGCTCATAATTTGTTAACAGCTTTGTAGTAAATTCAAACCTGATACAACTCATCACACAACATACTAGATTTAGAATGAATAACCAACCTTCTACTTTAGATCTAGTGCTTATTAATGAAGAAACAGCTGATTTCATCTCTCGAAGTCAGTTCTCCTATAGGAAAATCAGGTCATAGAGTTATAATAGTTCTCTTTTCAATTATAATACTTTATTCTCTTTTCTGAAGTTGGAAAATCGACTGGCATTTATTTTTTGCAGACTTAAACGACCCAAAAATGACACAAACGACATCTATTGCGGAAATTTATACGCACTGGGCTTCTCAGTGATTTCCAAAACCACCGCAGATTTTCAAATAACAAACATCTCTAAAAACTCTAAGACAATTTTTTTAAGCAAGTGTTATTGAAAGTAGTACTATTAAAAGGTCTACAAATACATACGATCCTTCTTGGCGTCTGAAGTTTCCATTCCTTTACTTCAAAAACCCAACCAGACTGTATGCTCTTCTGACAAAGAATCGTCCGAAACTCTTTCTTTAGTATTTTCACAGGTTTTTACTAAAGGATCTAATGATGGCTATCTACCTACTATTAACTGTAATCGTGTCGGCACATCCTTACAGCATGTTGAATTCACAGGGGATCATGTCAAACAACACTTAATTAAACTTCGAACAACCGCTTCACCTGGTTTAAATGATTTAACACCAAAACTGTTAAAAATATGCGTAGATATGCTTGCAGTACCATTAAAGCTAACTATGAAAACTTCTTTTATCCAGAATTTTTTACCTCCTTCAGCATTAGCTAATTTGACGGAAATTAGCATCCGTCACCTCTATTTTTAAAAAACGCAACAAACTCGACCCCAACAATTGTCGTCCGATTAGCTTGCTGCTAATAGTTGGCAAAGTCATTGAAGACATTATTTCCGAGGAGATGACCAAATTCCTTCTCTAGGATCATGTTATTCCAACTCAACAACATGGATTTGTTCGCAGCCGGTTGAGGTTGTTTATCTAGATTTCTCTAAAGCCTTTGATCGTGTACCTGCTCAAATTTCTACATAAGCTAGAACATTTCGGAGTTCGCGGTAATTTACTTCGTTGGATAGACGTTTTCTGACAGATTCATTGGATATTTTAGGTAGACGATATAGAGACATCTTACTTTGTAATGTATCTGACAGATACATTACAAAGTTATTGGCGAATCTTTTTTACAAGACAGGATAGTGAAAAGTGGAGTGCTTCAGGGTTCTGTCCTTGGATCTCTGCTTTTTACGGTTTATACCAGCGATGTTCCTTATTATGGTTCAAGTAAAATATCGTTCTATGCTGATGACACAAAATATATGCCAATTCAAACACAAACCAGCTACCCCTCCAAATGGACTTGGACTCTATTTTAACTTTGTTTAACTGTTACCAGTGGCTACTCCCCTTAAATGCGGAAAAATGTGTAGTGCTTCTAATAATTGATAAAAATAACCCACTTGTGCCGTACTTTGTCAAAGGGCAACCATTATATTATGTGATGTCCTATAACGACCTTGTTGTTATCGTAAACAACAGCCTAACTTGGTCCGACCATATTACCTCTATTTGTAAACTTGCGAACTCCCGCCTGTATCTTATTCGGAGGTATTTTTCGAGAGTTTCAGGCAGTAATCCGCTAATAGCAGATGTGAGGTTAAAACTAGCAAAAATTAAGAGAACAAATACAAATACCAGCACACCTATAAATACAAGAGAACTGATGAGAGACGAAAATCTGAAGAAGAGTTATGCGAATCAAATTAATGAAAGAATGCAAGTAATAGGACAAAATTATGATATCGAAGAGATGGTCAATGATATTAAAGGAACGATTCTGGCAGTAAACAGGGAAGTTAAAACACATATCAGAAAGATAAAGCATAACGAATGGATGACGGACGAAATTATGGATCTAATGGAAAAGCGAAGGCAACATAAACAACAACGTAATCAAGACAAATACAAACAGATACACAAAGAAATCCGTCAGAAAATTAAGAAAGCAAAAGAACGTTGGATGGTGGAAAGGTGCAACGAAATAGAACAATTGCAGGAAAAAGGAGATAGTTTTGGACTACATAAGAAGATCAAAGAAATATCGAATATACACAAAAGCCACCACAGAACAAGAATACGCAACGACAGAAACGAATACATAGAGTCAGAAGAAGAGATAGCAATGGCGTGGAAAGAATATGCAGAAAGCCTTTTTAATGATGAAAGACCAACACAACCAACGCGCAAACTTCCTTCCGAAAACTTATCAGGGCCATCAATAATGCGAAGTGAAATAGAATATGCAGTTAGAACCACAAAGATGCATAAAGCAACAGGTCCAGATGAAATTAATATAGAAGCAATAAAACTACTAGACGAGGAGAATATCGAAATCTTGGTAAGGCTGTTCAATAGAATTTATGATACTGGTTACATTCCGCGAGAATGGCTGCAGTCATCCTTTGTGATGATCCCAAAAACAGCTAATGCCACAAAATGCAATGAACACCGCTTAATCAGTTTAATGAGTCACTTGTTGAAACTCTTCCTTAGGATATTACACTCAAGAATGTATAAGATACTAGAAGAACTTAGCGGGTCAACACAATTCGGTTTTAAGGGAGGACTAGGAACAAGAGAGGCAATTTTATGTTTGAACACCTTAATACAAAACTGCTTAGATCAACGAAAAGATGTCTACCTCACCTTCATCGACTACGAGAAGGCATTTGACAATGTTAAACATGATATCATGATGGAACTACTACATAGGGCCAACATTGACCAGAAGGAGATCAGAATTATTCAGAATCTATACTGGAACCAAATGGCAAAGGTGAGGATTGATCAAGACCAATATACGGATGAATTTGAAATCCGGAAAGGTGTCCGCCAAGGCTGCATACTCTCTCCGATGCTTTTTAATTTATATGTTGAAAATATATTTGCGGAAGCATTAGAAGATACGGAATTAGGCATTAAGGTGAACGGCATACCAATTAGCAACCTACGCTATGCGGACGACACAGTGATTATAACTGATAATTTGGAAGATCAGCAGTTATTACTTGATAGGGTGAATAGCATAGGTAAAAAATATGGCCTCAAAATCAACATTTTGAAAACGAAATATATGGTCATTAGCAGAAACCCTCCAGAAAACCCGATATTATGCATAGGTGACAATCGTATAAATCGCGTGAAAACTTTTAAATACCTTGGCACCACAATCAATGACCAATCGGATCCACAACACGAGATAAAAACCCGAATACAAATGGCAAGACAAGCTTTTGTGAAATTCAGACCGCTCCTATGTAATCAACACCTAAACTTCGAAATACGCTACAGAATGGTCAAGTGCTACATATGGTCCATCTTGCTTTATGGCATGGAAACGTGGACTTTGAAAAAAACATCTATCAACAAACTTGAAGCATTTGAAATGTGGTCATTGAGAAGAATGATGCGCATACCTTGGGTGGATAGAGTTCGAAACGATGACGTCCTTAATAGAGCCGGCATGGAAAGAGAACTTTTTGAATTAATTAAAAAACGCAAGATTGGTTACCTTGGGCACATATTGAGAGGAGCAAAATATGAAATACCACAGTTAATCCTACAAGGGAAGATCGAAGGTAGGAGAGGAGCCGGCCGCAAACAATTGTCCTGGTTAAGGAATATTAAAGAATGGACAGGAATACACAATACAGGTGAGCTGTGTCACGCCGCCAAGAACAGAATTCTAGTAATGAGATAGTCGCCTACGCACTTTGGTGTATGGCATGTTAAGAAGAAGAAGAAGGCAGTAATTCTGTAAACTTGACACTCTTTACGTATGACCCATTCTTGAATACGCTGCATCAACGTGGTATCCTGATTTGGTTCGAGACAAAACTTTGTTGGAAAACGTTCAAAGAAAAAAACCACTCGAATTCCTTTGGGACCGAGAAGACCTTCTTTTGCAGCAAGACTTAGTATGGCTAACTTAACTTCTTTTGTACTTCGCCAACAACAATTACCACACAAAATATTAAATATGTTTACCATAAATCAAAATGAACGTCTCAGTGCTCACAAGTTTTAAAAAAAAAGAGAACTCTTCTACAAGATCAAGAAAGAACTTTCTACCAAGTAGAGTTTTTGAGTGCTGGAATAACCTTAACGATAACCTTGTCTCTGCGCCCTCTACCAACGGATTCAAACACAGGTTTGACCGTTTTATATTATAGTTAAAATATTGTTTTTCTTGTAAATCAAAAATTGTAATTTTGTATTTTTTTTGTAATTTTGTAATTTACTATATAATTACTATGTAATTATAGTAGGTTACTAAAGTAATTTCTTTGTTTTTGGGTATAATAGGGACTTGTCCCTCTGCCCTTGCTTATGTGTAATAATAATAATAAGAATTTATTAACAACTGCATCATTCTAATTGGAAAATTACTAGTTCCCAACCAGAAAAGTTGTTGACAGAATTCCAAAAAATACTTAAAATTTAACGACAAAAATAAAATTATTGATATTATACCAACACCATTTACTAGTCTGTTGTTTTAATCCTTTAAAAATCAAATATTAAGCGTTAAAATTTACTTTATGACTCACTACAAACATTACTATATCTATCGACAACATTACTATAAAAGAGGAGGAGCTTTTGTTTTCGTTAGACTCAAATTATTACGAATATTTCAAAACAGTACAGAACAAGGTAATTTGGATAATTACCTTGAAGTTATAAACATCTTAAGCGAAAGCTAATAATACGTTAATGATTTAACGACATACAAACAAATTAACAAAAATCAAATTTGGAATTCCACTTTGACCAAATTGATTGCGAGATGGAAAGATATGGTTATTAAATAATTCTTTAAAAATAAACAATAGCGTTGTCTCAATAGTTGGATGTACCAGTTAAAGCATTTACTGCAGTATTATATGAAACAACGATGACAAGGAAAAAAAAATTTATTTATTTATTGCAATCTACTCATAAATACATAAAATATAAAGTAAATACGATCTAATAGGAAAGAATTCACTCATGGTTCACTGTAAATCTCTCAAATCTTCTGGTCTATAATCCTCTAAGTTTTCTTTCAACTGGTTGCTTGAATAGTTTTCTTATTAGATGTTTTTCGATCCTAAGATCAATATACTAAGTGTATTTACTTCAGTTAGATATAATATGTTTAGAACCTTATGTAGAGTTTCGTTTGAGATACGCCAGGGGGCACCAGCTATTTTTTTGAGCATTTTTGATTGGAATGTTTATAGATATATATATATCCTGTGGATATATGGATCCTGTAATATATATATATATATATATATATATATATATATATATATATATATTACAGGATCCAATTTGTAAATAGAATACATCTTGGAGACGGCTATCGCCGTATTCCCGTCCTCCTCCGCCAATCCTCTCGGTCCAAGGCATGCTCCTCCTCCAAACCTCTCGATTCCATTGCTCTTCTAATACCTTCATTCCATGAGCGTCGAGGTCTACCTCTTTTTCTTCTACCAGGGGGCTTCCATCTGTGAAGTTTTTGGGGCCAACGTTCGTCAGGCATTCTTAACAGGTGTCCAAACCATTTTAAACCTCTTCTTTCTATTGTGTCTATGACCGTATCTGTAGCATTCATCTGATTTCTTATAGATTCGTTGGTTTTCCTTTCCAGCCTTGATGTTCTAGCACTTCTTCTCAAATAATCCATTTCAACTGCCAACAATCTTCTTTTCAGGTCTGCATTAATTGTCCATACTTCAGAGCCATAACAAAGAACTGATTCAACCACCATAAGGAGTTCAAACATCCTACAATTTTACGTCCCTGATTAATTCGGTGTTTAATTTCGGTTTCACCCAAGCCGTTCTTATCAATGAATGCACCTAAATATTTAAATTTTTCCACTTGTGTGATTTCCACATCCTCGTCTATCAACACTTCAAACCTTGCATCTGAATTGATAACTAGATATTCCGTTTTCTTCATGCTGACTTTTAACCCCCATTTTACATATTCTCTGTATAGACGCTTTATCATAAATTCTAGATCATAAGAATCTTGAGCTAGAACGACTTGGTCATCCGCAAAGTTCAGGGAGAACAGTACGTCATTTCCTATTGGGATTCCCATTCCCTGGCAGTGGTTTTTCCAATTTTGAAGGGCTGCCTCAATATATAAATTAAACAGTAAAGGTGACATACTGCATCCTTGTCTCAGTCCTTCAGTTACTTTTATCGGCTCTGATAGTCTATTTCCGATTTTTAGGTAAGTGGTGTTATCCCTGTATACTTCTGTGATTATTCCTAAAAGGTGTGGACTAATGCCGAGTTGTAAAGCTTGCCACAATTTAGGCCTTGGTATTGTATCATACGCTTTTTCTAGATCGATGAAGGCTAGATGTACTTCGTTACCAGCCGCTATTATTTTTTCTATTAATTGTTGGAGTATAAACATGTTATCAGTGCAAGATCTACCAGGCGTAAATCCGCTTTGGTCTTCGCTAATTAGATGTCCTACATCATCTTGTATTTTTCTATTTATTATCTTTCCAAACAATCTGCCGAAAGTAGGTAGGACACTCAATCCTCTGTAGCAGTTAGGATCTTTTCGATTACCCTTTTTAAAGATGGACACTTGGTGAGCGGTTTTCCATTCAGATGGTATTTTAATTTGTTGGCAGCATTGATTCATTAGAAAAGTTATTCGTTCGATTAGGAGTGGACCTCCTGCTTTAAGTAACTCTACATTGCCAGGTCCTGAAGATCGCCCGTTTTTCATTTTAATTAGCACAGTGTGGACCTCGTTGCTGGTAGTATTAATGTTACTATTTGTTTGTCTCTCCATACTGTATTATTCTCCCATATATTCCAATCTAGACTCTTGGAGTAAATTTTTATAGTGATTTTACCATTTTTCTATAAAAATTAAGTTGCTTAATGAGTTATGGGTGTTCTTCTTTAGATTAGTGACAGTTCTCCATGCTTCCGTTGTATGAGAGCCACCCATTAAATTTTCAACTTGGACACATTTTTGTTCCCAGAAATTGTTTTTTGCTTCTTTTATTTGCTGGCGTACTTCTCCGTTTTTCATTTGATATGATACTATATTGCTAGATGTTTTATTTGTTAGCCATTTTTTATATAATTTGTTCTTTTCTTGTATCATTTCTTTTACGTTTTCTGTCATCCATGGTGGTTCGTGGTGTTTTTTGTCGTTGTTCTCTGTTCCTAATACTTCATAAGCAATTTTTTTTATTATCATTTTGATGTTTATAGATCTTTGTATTAAATGGTTTATTGCATTCCCAGAGTTCCATACCATATGTCCTGATTTATTTCATTTTGATCTTGTATATGGTTCTTTTATTTTCCTTAATATTAATATAATAATATTAATTATTTAGTTTGAGAGATTTATCTCAATTTTCCATGAAGATGAAGTGTTAGACATTTCACGTGTATTTGTTTTTCTAGTCAACGTTATAGTACGTTAAACTGATTCTAAAGTTTTTCACTGGCTCTTGCTAAATCAGTCTGGGAATAGAATTAAAGTGTCATCTAAGGATGTTGCTGTTATGTATGTCATCCGTTAGAGGGACATCAACAGCATAATATAATCGACAAAAGAATGGTCCAAGCGCACTTCTCTAAGGGACTCCTTCCTATAATTTCTGATAATCAGATGATTAATTATCGATTTTTTCTTTCTATGGTTTCTTTGATTTAATTGACGACTCTGTAGCATCAAACAAATCATAAAGATTAGTTTGGAAGCTAAATAATTGGAGAATTAAAAAAAGACGACTAGAAAGAATGATAGAAGAGGAAAGAGGTGATGGAGAAAAGATTATTTAACAATTTATTGAATGATATAGATAGAATGGACAAAGTAATTATGAAACTAGATTACACATAGGTAATGGCAAAATGAAAAGACTGTCTTCAGAATTTATTTGAGTTTAAACAGAAAAATAAACTGCAAAATCACCACATTTAGGAAGCCAGCTTGGAAATTGTTAAGAATGAAGAATAAAAATTTACAAAAATGATTTAAAGGTACTTTTATTGGCTTTCTGAAATTCTGAAAATCACGGATTTCAAATCATTAACATTGTTTTCCCTACCAATTTCATCAATAATTGTCAACTGTGCTACCTAGAAGATCGACAGCTACTTAGCTCTATACAAAGTGGATTTAGAAAGTCCAGATCTACATTATACAACCTAGTGGATATTGAAACTCATAATATGTCTGACTATATTTTTTGATATAACTCGTGCATATGATACAATTTGGAGATTAGATATCATAAGAATTCTGCGAACTTGGTTGATTCAAGATCTAATTTATTAATAATTTCCTATATAGACGAAACTTCAAAGTTTAAATAGACAACATTGTTTCAGACTCCAAAAATCCAATTAAACGGTATTCCTCAAGGATCTACTCTTAGTGTTTCACTTTTCTTATTACCATCAATGACATTGCTTAATCATATAGCCCATTAGTCAAAGCCCGTCTATTTCCTGATAATCTTGTTAAATTATATCGATGGAAAAATATGTCAACAATGATAACCCGTATACAGTAAGCCATTACAACGAGACAATTGGTCGAGCACTACTGGCCTATAATTTTCTCCCACTAAAACGAAAGCAATCATCTTCAGTAAAACTCCAAACAAGCACATTATAACAGTGAAACTCTACCTAAAAGAATTTACCAATAAATTATTCAGAATTGATAAACTTCTTGGGAGTAAAACTGGATAATCGATTAGTTTGGTAAGACCACATTCATTGACTCCGACTGTAAGCTCAAAACGGCATCATCTTAATGAAAAGTATCTCTCATAAACAATGGGGTGCCGACTTTCAAACTGTTATGACAGTAAATAATTCAGCAATTAGAATTGCACTGGAAGCACATTACACAAGCTCAGCTCAAAGTATGTACGTTAAATCAAGCGAATCATCCCTTTAACACAGGAGATAATACCTTAGCCTCATATATACTTTAAGAGTATTAGCTAACTTACAAATAGATTTTTATCGATGTGTAATTGTGGAAAACAATTAAATCCTCCGTTTTATCATCGAGTGAAAGCGATGTTACAAAGCTTAAACACAATTGCTCTCCCTGATTGTAGTACAAACCTTTCTGAATTCAAGAAATGTGACACACCAGCCAAAATCTTCAAACATAAAGCACTGGAGATATTAATTTTCCTATCCTTTCCTATTCTCCAGTCATTAACGTTTCTCAACACATATGCCATCAAATATTCTCTAATCATTAGCGATTCCCTGAGTACATTAACAGCCCTAAAGCAATTGTACCCCAGATATCCCGTCCTGTTTTTAATTGAGGCAGCACTCTTAATATGACAACAAAATCAAAGATTAGTTCAGTTCCTCTGAGTATCTTCACATTGCGAGACATGTTTTTATACTGATTTAAAGCAATATTTTAAGAACAAAATTAAGGAAAATCAATTTTTATAATTCGAACCCTACATTAAGAACTATCAAGCAAAGTGTGTTGCCGTGGAAACTTTCTAATGAGAGAAGAGACCAAGTGATCATATCCGGATTGTGACTTGGACATACAAAGATAACCCATGATTTTATATTAAAGAAGTCCTCTTCTGATGTGTTCCGTCTGTAATAGTGAACTAACAGTACAATATTTATATTAATAGATTGTCCTCTCTATGTACTAAAACGACAACAACAGCAGTTACCTAACACCTTTAAAGAAGTGAAAATATTTCATCTAAAATTCTCAATTTTTTAAGCGCCATCGAACTGAGTAACCAAATTTGATATTAACTTTTTGTTCCTCTTCCACATTTCCTGTTAATAGAGTTCAATGCTAATAACCCTTTAAGGTTGAAGCAAATTGAGGTATTTATCTAATTCCTGAAAGTATTATTAGTTGTACAAATATTAGGTATTGATCTTTTTCTACGACTCAATGTCTGTCAAAAGGTATATTGCACATATTAAGTTCGATTGATCTCAATTTCAAGGACATTATTGATAATTCCTCTTTAAGTCTATGTTTATTTTATACCCTCATCAAATATTTATTTTCTACGTTGGGAATCGATCCCGAATAATATGAAATAAATCAATTTACTTTTGTATTATCTTTAGATCTGTTTACATATTTAGTTGATCCTATATATGTATGTATATATTTTTATTCTGTTTGTAAATTTTAAAGATCACTGATAATTTTAATTCATTTATTCTTTCACGTTGTCTCTGTTTCGCATGTTCTTTAAACGTTGATTTTCAGACTGGGTCTTCATCTTTATAATAGGGTTAAGTTTCTTGAAGAAAGGGGTGATAATCATCCTTCCAAATTAAGAATGTCATTTAAAAAAATCTCAAAACAATAATAGGAATTCTAAGCTTTTCTACATGGCGAAACTAAATTCCAATTTTTACCACTGTACTTTTTACAATTTGCAAAGCAGACAGATTGATAAATTAGTCGGCAAGGACATAAATAATTTGCATTCCACATGCCGTTCATCTCGGTAAAAATTATAAGTAATAATTATATATAATAAATTAAAGTATAATTATCCAAGTCATATGGCGTTCGTCGATTTCCATAAAGCATTCGATTCCATCGAATTATGGGCAGTGCTTGAATCCTAAATAAAAACCCACAAGGAATCTACGTTCCTGTAGTTGGCTGTATATTACTGACCATATATTAAAAATTTATTAAAAATCCTTTGAAAAAGGTATATATTAAGTAAAGAGTCATATGTTACCTTGAGTTTACAATCTATGTAATTTAGCTTTCTATAATGGTTACAAATCTCCTTCTTCAAGATTTTCAGTTGAAAGTTGTTCTTTAAGTTGATTGGAACATTTCCTGGTGTTTTTATCTTACAAAAAGTAAGGAAGACCTGTTGTTTATGCATTGAGAGACAAACCAAATATCCACCTTCAAAACTTATTTTTAATATTCTTCGGTAGGTCCACATCTGGAATGCTTCAAGTCGATCGCTTACCTCTTTCTTTAAGGTCCAGGCCTCTACCCCATACAATAGCACCCACAAAAAACATATGAACGTAATATTCTTATTTTGAGTTGCAAACTGAGGTCTCTGCAACATAATACTTTTCTCATCTTATTAAATGTTGCTCTAGCTTGTCCAATTCCCATTTTTATTTCTTCTGTATACTCGTTATTTTCATTAATAATTGTACCAAGATATCGGTATTTTTTTACATTTTCTATTGGAACCCCTCTTATGTTTTAAAATTTTGTTTTATTAGCATTAAGCGTTAGTCCGCTTTCCTCACTAAAATTTACTACATTATCTAAGAGTGTCTGTAGATCTTGTATATTCTCTGCAATTAGTATAGTATCATCGGCATATCTGATATTTTTGATGGGTCTGCCGTTGACTTTTATTCCAATTGTTACATTTTCGGGTGATTTTTTAATTATTTCTTCCGAATATAGATTGAACAATAAGGGGGAAAGTATGCAACCTTGCCTTACGCCTCTTTTTATCTCTATTTCCTCCGTAAGTTCTTTGCCGACTCTGACTTTTGCTGTTTGGTTAAAGTACAGACGAGTTATTATTCTTAAGTCTTTTTTGTCAATGTGTTTCTCTTTAAGTAACTGTATAAGACGGTTGTGTTGGATCTTATCGAACGCCTTATTGTAATCAATAAAACAAACATAGAATGGTTGGTTTACATCCATACATCTTTGCATGAGGACGTTAAATCCAAATAATGCCTCTCGTGTACCCATGGCATTCCTAAATCCAAATTGGGTTTCATTGATGTCTTGTTCCACTTTTCTGAAAATTCTTAAATGGATAATTTTTAAGAATATTTTTAGTGTGTGACTCATTAGACTAATTATACATGTAATATTTATTGCATGTATTATTTCAACCTTAGTTATATTTGGACCTATATCACGTTCCTCGCAATCGTTCATGCTATCTTGTTGTGTCTTGTCGTCCTCAAACAATTCTTGGACGTATTCTTTCCATCTGTTTAATTTACCTTTGATATCAGATATTATTTTACCATTCGTATCAACCAGAGCGTTACTATTGTTGGACCGTCTTATACCTGCTAATTCTTTCATTTTTTTGTGAAATTTAAAACTATTATGATTTCTCTGGAGTTCTCTGGATAATTTTCCTAGAACTTGATAAAATATTTAATCCGCTTAACCATGAAAGCGAACTAGTATACAGTCTTCGAAACGAACTAGTGTACTCCGACTCGCACATGCAAATGGTTCACGATTTGTTTTAAATACGTTTATTACAAATATTTTTTAATCTATAGATAAGGCATTTTAGTGGTAGGTTTAACTACGATTGAAATACGAAAAACAGCTAGGGAAGCTAGGGAACAAATAGAACGAAGAAGATATTTGAATGGTGACCAAGAAATGACATATGATGTAGAGGACAACCATTTACACACTATATAGACGATAGAAAATCATTGAAACATCTCAAAAACCGCTCAAAACAGAGAAACATGGTTACTATCTATATTCAACAGTGAATACATTCGTAGCGACTGAGTGATTTTAAGCATATACACAGATTTTAAGGCACTTAAAAGTGTGACAATATAACGAAAATAATGTTAGAGAATTGTTTTATAATTCATGGTTTTTTCCAAAAATATATTTGAACATAATTTTCCTATTATGAATCTGACTATTCTCTTCATTGGTGAGTATTAATGGTTGAATAATTTTCAGGTAATTAACACGTAGACAAAGATTTGTCGAAGAAACACGGTAATTGTGTCTGCATTCCAAACGTAACAAGTTCATGGAAAATTTCAATCTCTGAAACACGACTGCTTCGCCTTGATCCGATTAAATTTGATTCATTTCATAGAATTATCTGAAAACAGGTTACTTTTGACATCTTATTTTGGTTTTATTGCAAAACAAAATGTTGATTTGCGAGAAATACTCGTTAACAAAATTATAGTTGGTATAAATCGTTTTTAAATTTGTTTTATTCTTAATAATTTAATCAGTTGCTGAAATTTGTGGCAGTTTTTATATAAAAGTACACAAAACAGAAGGGAAGAATTATCATCATTGAGATTATAAATTTGTTCTTTGCTGAACATAAGTGTCCCTTGAAGGCTTCCATAGCTTTCTTTATTGTGTACTTTGCATTCAGTTAGTGTTTATGTGCCGTTTAATCGTATCAATCTTATGTTTATTCTTTGGTATTTATGTATACTCAACAGTCTGCTCTATTTGAGTTCCATTGACATAGGTACTTTCACTAAGAACCAAGTTAGCCATTAGCTGTGCTTTATAGTTTGCCTTGAGGCTCTCTCTTGTACTGCCAGCATTTTATTGATATTTTTAGAACGATTTGCGATTATGACTTAGGACTATGTTATTGACGAATCTAAGATTTGTTATATAGACATGTGTTTTGAAAATTCCCATCAATTCTGTGCGTATTTTAGAACCGGTAATTTAAGAAGCTCGGCTAGTAAGTTTACAGTTTAGTTCAATGTTTTACCAAGTGGTATATCTAACCCTAAAACAAAAATAAACAAATTTTAAGAAATGTATACAAATCAAATTTTTCCGCTGTGGTACGTTGCAGTGCAATAATAAAGATGAGCACTTTTCATTGTACTTTTCGTCAATGTTATGTAATAAATATAGAAAATTTAATTACGAAAAATCCTCATAAAGGTAATTTGAATATGTTTGGTAATACCGAAGCTTAGCAAAAAACGTATTTGATGTAGCTATGTAGCTCCTACCTTCAAGAATTTCGCAACAACAATGTCCTATTCATCGCTTTCTTCCATCGGATGCCAATTCCCATCTTCACATGTTTTCATCGATGTTATTAAGAAATCTGGTTCTCAATCTTATTTTTCATCCATGCATAATGGGTCTATTAACCAGTGTTTTTATTTTTGCTCCAATTTATTATCTTATTCCGTTGTCACAGTCCATAGCTTTTGTAAGTTTTCCAGCTTTCCGTCATCCTCGAAAGATAAATTATGTATTTATATTTTCTTCTTCTTCTTCCTCTTTATAAGAAATTCTGCTTATTCATTGGCGGATTATTACTTCTATGGAAGGTTGTCACTCCATTTTTTGCGCGGTTGTCCGATACTTCTTCTGCCGATTGGTGACTTCTGCTATTTTGAGGAGTCGAGTTTCCCTTCTTCTGCTTATGTGGGTATTCCATTCTTTTTTTTTCTATTTCTTCTACTAACAGTAGAAGAAGAGATGAAAAGAGCAACTGTGAATCAACGTCCCAGAGAAAATACACCAGGCCTTCACAACAACTCTACAATTTCAATAACTGCTTGATTTTTGGCCCTACTTGGCTAGTAGGGCGAAGTTAGTAAATTAAGTAGCTCAGCAAGCACTGTTGCTGAGCCCAAGCCAAGATAATGAAGGTGGGTTGGGCGTAAAGTTAACAACTGTGCCCTATGGAAACTGAGCTCAAAGAGAAGTTATCAGACTAATAAAAGGACAACGAATATGTAAGAAAAATTGAAATGATTGAAGGATTTTGAGTCTTAATATTGGACTGCGATAATATACCTGAAGAGCTGGAAAGAAGGATGGATCTGATCCATAAAAAAGGGAATAAGGCAGAGTGTAAAAACTACCGCTGCATCTCAGTTACCAATACACTCAGTAAATTATACGAAGAAAACTCTAGTGGAAAACAAATATGAACCACTTAAACTGAAACAGCAAGCAGGGTTTCAAATTGGACGATCTTGCATCGACCATATCTTCATTTTAAACCAACTAAATGCAAAAAGAATGGCTAGGGATAAACCAACTCATCTATTATTAACGAAAGCTTATGATACAATACCCCTATGTAGACTATGAGAAGTACTAAAAAAGTTTAACTATTAATATTACACTTTTGAAAGCAATACAATGATTCTATAACGATCTTCGATGAAAAATAAAGATTAACAACCAGTTGTCCGAAAATTTTGAAGACACACATGAAGAGCATTTGGCTGGTAGTTGTGCCCATATCGTGCATCAAAAGGGAAAAGAATAGTCTGGAGTCTGGAGCTTTGGAGCGCGGTGAAGTGATTCCTGTTTACACATGAAATATTACAGCTAGCTTCAATGAATTGTTACAATCGAACGTAATTTCAAGAGGTGAATAGGTCTCTCAGGCTGGGTTCAATTAAATTGGATGCTTGCGTACAAATCAAAAGAAACGAAAAAATATTATTGAACTTTATTAATAGTGTATAACTTTATGAGGCGGAGAAGCATGACTGTTCTTGACGCGCCCGATATTACGCGCCGAACGAAGTGAGGCGCGTAATAGAGGACAAGTCAAGAAAAGTCGCTTCTTTACCGAATAAAGTATACTATTTTTTCTTCAAACGTAGCAATTTTCAACCAAAAATAGTACAATTCATACGCTATTTTTACTCGAAATTAACTGTGACAACTATCAAAGTCGTCTAGATGTTAGCAGTTAAAATAATTAAGTCGTCGGTGGGATTTGCGTCTTGCTGGTTACAGTTGTTTGACAGTTGTTTGCAATTATTAAAGACAGCTTATTGTTGTTGCAACCGCAAGCGCAAATTTAGTGCGAAAATGGAAAACCTAAACGAAATTGATTCCGCGGCTAATGATGCAGTAGCACGTTTGGGGCCCTCCAAGTCCGGAATAAAGTATCGGTTAGCGTACAATCACTTCCAAGAGTGGTGCGATACAAAAGGAGTACGGCAAATTACCGAAGACGTTTTACTGGCATATTTTAATATAATGGAAAATGAAAATAAATGGAAATCTTCTACAATGTGGTCACGATACTCTATGATAAAATCCGAGTTAGTTATTAGAAAAAATGTGGATATAAGCAAATTTTTAAAGTTACGTGCCTTTCTGAAAAAAACAAGCGAAGGATATACTGCAAAGAAGTCTAAAGTTTTCACTAAAGACGAGTTTGATAAATTTTTGTTTAAAGCGCCAGATAAGTTGTATTTAGGATTAAAGGTAAAAAAAATTATATTGCAAAGCATGTAGTATACTCTACTAAATTATAAAAATATTTCAGATTGTTTTGTTAATTGGGGTTACCGGCGCCTGTCGATGCGACGAAATGGTAAAAATGAAGACTGTGGACATTGAGAATAAAGAAAATGTAATAATTATAAAAATCCCAGACAGTAAAACACGACAAATTAGATCTTTTACGATAATTGGTCAAAACTACATTAAACTGTATAAAAAGTATGCATCACTGCGGCCTGAAAATTTCACAGAAAACCGATTTTTTATCAAGTACCAAAATGGAAAGTGTTAC
Organism: Diabrotica balteata; assembly: GCA_918026665.1. Classification (NCBI taxonomy): domain Eukaryota; kingdom Metazoa; phylum Arthropoda; class Insecta; order Coleoptera; family Chrysomelidae; genus Diabrotica; species Diabrotica balteata. The sequence continues at coordinate 2,768,828 of OU898280.1, forward strand.
CGAAGCGTCATGGGAATACATTTGATCAGCGCAGTAGCCCAAAAAGTAGCTAGTTATTTAAATTTAAACGATGCAAGCGCATACACTGGTCACTCTTTACGACGAACTTCAGCGACACTTTTAATTGATGAGGGCGGAAATCTAGAATGCCTCAAACGACATGGGGGCTGGAAGTCAAGCACGGTTGCCGAAGGATATATAGAGGATTCAATAAGAAATAAGAACGATAATGCTCAAAAAATTTTAGACTCTCATGATTCGCCAACATCGGGAATGATTGCTGAAAGTTGTTCTCGACGATCAGTATCATCAACAATTACCAATGCGTATCACGAGTCGGGAACATTTTTGCACGGTTTCAATTTTGAAAATGCCTCATTAACTAATTGTACTTTTAATATTACTATAAATAAAAATGATGTTTAATTGTTGTTAATGACATTTGTATTGTTGCTTTGTGACATGTTTCATATTGTTGCCATGACAACATGTTTCCCTCCGCCGTAAAGAAATGGGAAAAAAACTGCTGCCGGCGGAGACATCAAACGTTGACAGAATCAAGTTAGATAAGTAATGTCATCATTATTTGACGTTTGAAGAAAAAAATTATTTCCGAAATAAAATTAGCGTTTGGTATATTGACTAGTTTTAAGATAAATAAACAAAACTTGGCATAATATATCAAAATTCCTTTTATGTAGAGTAAATCAAAATTTATCGAATAAAACTCATTATTTTTATTATTAGGTATATTGTTTTTTTAATTAACTGCAAATGATAAATACGCGTTCAACGTTTTATCATTCAGAAAAATCAACATTTTTTAATTGTATTAAAATTTCAAGGATATTTAAAAACAATATTAGCATTTGCATAAAAAACGAAAGGAAGGAAACAACTATTTTTATAAAAAAAATGTTTTTTAACCATATTAAACTTTGGTTGATACTTAAAAATACTAAAATCTAATACGGTTAAAAAATAATACAAAATTATTTTTAATAATTGATTGAACGTTTTTACTTTTACCCCAGATATCTTATCCAGTATATTTCTCAAGATCCTCACTATACTACATCTTATCTAATGCAATTGCTAATAAAATTAAAGAAAACTACCACACCAACTAAAAGTTTTTCTACAAAACCTTCTACAAGATGCAATCAAAGAAATAGATAATACTGAAGAAGTTGCACGTAAGAACCAAAACCGAAATGAAATAGATAGGGATGAAATTAGAGTAATAATACACTGACTTGAAAAAAGTGGCCACTCTATAAATTTCCGAAAATAAATATTTATTGGAAGTTTTATGCACTGTTTCACATTGTACTCAAGATCTTTCATTTTTAAAACAAAAAATAGCCATTACAGCTTGATTCCTTAGCATAATTTATTTAATCAGAAGGCTACAACAGATAGTGTAATATCGAAACAAATTACAAACAATAAAAATTACTAGTGAACTTAAACAAAATTGTCTATTATCGGAAATTATGTATGTACCCTAAATCATCAATGGTTTGCATACGATTTGGAAGGGATAGGAACAAATTTTTGAATAAAAACTTGAGGAATACGTATATATTTTTCTGAAGCACGTTTTGAAGTTCTGCAAGACGTTATGGCTGGCCTGGTTGACTTGTAATCCTACGATGAAGTTCATCCCAAAGATCTTTAATGATATTTTGATAAGGACTGCAGGCTGGCCATTCTAGAGTATTAATTTCTACTTCCCCCAAGTAATTTATCATGATTGTTGCAGTATGCGGCCGTACATTATCATGCATAAAAACGAAATTGTCCCCAATAAGGAGATCAAATGCCAACACATCCTCTATATACAGATGAACATTTAGGGGCCATTACTAAAAATAAGTTCAGTTCAAGCTTTAAATGAGATTCCAGCCAAACCAAACTTTTTCCTCTGGGACATAAAAGCTTGAGCATATCTTTCCATTTCTCGGCCTTTGTCAGACTTCAAAGGGAACCGCGATTTTTTTGTCGAGCAAAAATTAATGGATTCCTATAGTGTTTGGGCTGTAATTCGGGAACAACAGCTAAATTCTTGCCTTTCTTGCCATTAATCCTTTTTAATTAACGCGTCTTCTAACCATTCTCTCACTAACATTCACATTCCGAACCTCCTGCAGACAGTTTTTTGCAGCAATTGCGGTGGAATGGCGATTTCTTAAAAGTTCCATCATAATAAAACGATCATCTCTTCGCGAGGTTACTCTTCTACCACTGAAACCAGGTCGACGTGAGTATGTACCAATCTCTATAAAGCGATCGAAAGTTCTCCGTACTGTAGTTCTCGGAATATCTAAAGTTTCGGATACATAAACTTGACTTCTTTAGTCTTAATTACTATTTAACTGGGAATAAGCCACAATTAAAGATAAAAATACGTTTATTGACGTTTCAATTTCCACTTCGGAAATCGTTCTCAAAATACAAAATATATGTATAGGTTTGTATTTTGAGAACGATTTCCGAAGTGGAAATTGAAACGTCAATAAACGTATTTTTCTCTTTAATTGTGGCTTATTCCCAGTTAAATAGTAATTAATTTACAATGCCACAAGAAAATAGCTTCAGAACAATATTCTTTAGTCTTGTAGCAATACAATAATTCGATCTACATTTACTGTAGATGACACCATATTTTAACTATTCACTTAGCGAAAATCCACGTTTGAAAAGCTAAATTACTATTTAATTAAATGTTTTCAACTTAGAAGATAAACAGCGACTACAGAAAACAACAACATAAACGTCAAAACTGTCAAAAATTAGCATACGTGATCGCAATAAATATTTAAATTGAGACGCAATATGAAACAGTGCATAAAACTTTCAATGACTTTTTATTTTCTGTAAATTATAGGGTGGTCTTGGCTTCCAATGTGTAATTTTGGCCAAGAGCAGACAAACGTAGTAAAGGAAGACCACCTACACGTTGGGATGACGACATCAGGCGTATCATCAAAAATTTTTAACAAAGAACATAAAATCGCAAAGAATAGAGAAGTTTAAGGGAGGCCTATGTCCAGAAGTGGACGTGAAATGAAGGCTGGATGATGATGATGATAGTGGTCACTTTTTTGCCGTTCAAGGTATAAAATATAACCTAAAGAGAGAAAAGGCAATTGGTTACGATAACATAACAACGTAAATGCTAGAAAATATGAGGGAAAAAGGAATTAAAATGCTTAGGTAAGTATGTAACAAGATATGGAACAAGAGCAAGATACCAAAAGACTGTAACGTATAGAGGTATAACCCTCCTCATTATATTTTCCAAAGTATACGAAAGAATGCTTAAAGAAAAGGAACAAGGGCTCTTAAAAGACGTGGATAACAAACTGGTGGGAAACGAATAGAGCGGATTCAGATAAGAAAGAAGCATACACGATCATAGTTTCACTCTACAGCAGCTAATGCAGAATACACGAAATTTAAGTACGGAACTGTATCAAACCTTTATAGACCTAGAAAAGGCATTTGGTAGAACACTGCGGATAGAAATCGATGATGAAACAAAGAAACATACACCAAATCGCGAAAAACTACAACTATGTTTCTTAAAGAGGATTACAATTTTATAATTACTTACTTATTCACCAAGTTAAACACTCTTAACAAACAATTCTCGAAAACCCAACATTTAGATGGGATTTTTTCCGCTCAGAACTTTCGTAAATTCCAAAATTTGTGCTTTACTTTTGAGTGGCACTTTTCCTCTGTGGACGTGGACTATAATTTTAGTGATTTTTTAGATGGCCTTGTCTACATTTTCAATAAGGCATTCCCTTTAATTACAATTAAGTCAAAAAATCACAAACCCTGGACTACCAAAGGTATCCGCATATCAGCCAATAATATGCGTTCATTACGGTACATCAAAAAATTTACTACCAACGTCTTTGTTACAGAATACATATCCAAGAACAGAGGAATCTATCTAAAACTTATTAAAACAGATTAAAAAATGTACTTCAGAATGGTCTGGGAACCTTTTGATAAAAAAAAACTAAATTTCTACGGAATTCAAGGTATTTCTTTGAATTGGTTCCAATCTTAATCGAGGAATAGCAAACTAGTTAGAGCTAATGATACTGACTTTAGTCACAAAAGCATTGTATGTGGTATCTATGCAATTAAGTTCAGAATGGGGTCCTCTACTTTTTGATGACATCACTAACTTAAAAATCGATGGAAAATTTTTCTTTTTGCTGATGATACCAGTATTAACTGGAGGAATTCTAATATTGCAACTCTTTATACAACTATAATTTTTGATCTACTTAAAATAAAAACCTGGTCCGACTCTAATTTACTCTCTTTTAACGTGAATAAGACAGTAGTATTATCCTATAAAGGAGCTCTTCTACTCCTGCTTCGTAATAACAGCCAGATCAGTATCGTTGATTCTGTAAACTTTCTCATCTTCCAAAATCATACATTTTTCTTTGTTCGAGTCTCATATTCGATATGGCCTTCCTTTCTTGGGTTCTAGTACAGTTTCAATATGACCCTTCTTCGGGAGTTCTAGTACAGCTGCCCAATCAAATGTTTAATTGCAAAAAGGAGTAATACGATATCTGTTTGGCCTCAGTAGAATAACATATTGCATATAAGAATAATAACGAATAACAACTTTAAAAATCACGGTATTTTAACTCTTTCCTCTTTATATATTCTAGAAACTGTTTGCTTAATTCGTAAACACCTACATGTTTTTCCAGCAAAACCCTACAACTTAAATTTACAACTTCTTTCCGTAAGTTTCGTAAATTGACAAAAGCCTATCTATCTGAAAGATCATATTATTTTCTTAGAGAGTTCAAGAAGAGTTTCTTAACATATAGACAGTGGTAGTCTTATGTCAAAATAAGCATTTCCAAACACAAACATGCATTTCCAAAACGAGTATAGAAGAGGAAAATAAGACAAATGCCTATGAGCTACTGTAAAGCAATAGTGGAGCATTCAGAAGTTCATATTGTTCAAAATATACTCCATACAAGCACATAATGTGACTAGAACAAAGACATCCGAAAAGATCTTAAAGCCGAGGCTGAAAATCTTAAAGCAGTGCATTATTTGCAGCTCTATAATAGTATATAGTATACTAGTAATCAAGAAAGAATATCATTTTAAAATTAAAATAATATAATATATAGTTTAATACTGTAAAAAAACATTTTTTCAACCAGAAATAAGTTTTTCTGATAAGATTTTAAACAATGAATTTATTATCTATATTAAAATCCTTCTTATTCACTTACCCTTAATAAAATAAACTTTTTTGGACGTAATCCAACTTTTAGAGGATAGAATGGCACTTGACACTAACGCGGTTTTTTCAAATCACACCGACAACATCTGAACGAGCCAAAGAATTGATAAAAATCACCTCGGTCGATGTACACCGCACGATTTGGTGGACTGCTGTGTTTTGTTTCGCGATGCGTAGCGTTCTTCTCCACGTTGGTGAACCACGAACCACGCTATGGAGGAGGATTCGGAACCTTGAATATAATAGTTACATTATCGAATATTAGAATAACAAGATCATTTGGAATAAGTGAGTAAGGTATATAGAAAATGATGCATAACGAGTTAATTGTTTTCGGGAATTACGTCATTTATAAAAGGTAATTTTTTTCAGACGTTTCGACAGTTGGCTCCTTCAGTATCTTCGATTTTTAATAAAGAAGTTTAACAAGGACAATAAAACAAATTGATTTGTAGGTTTGTTTAAGAGAATTATGAAAGTGAGAGATTAATTTTAGTACATGTTTCTTCTTTTTCTTCTTTTTCTTCATAAGCAATTCTGCTTGTTAATACCTCTATTGAAGGTTGTCACTCCATCTTTTGCGCAGTCGTCCGATACTTCTTCTGTCGATTGGTGCCTTTTTTTTGCTATTTTCACCAGCTTTCAAGTCCATATTGCAGTACACTGGTTAGGGAGATTGAACTGGAATAGGAAGATTTATCAAGGGTTGGACTAAGGTAATGATTGTAAAATTGTGGTATAGTTTATTTTTATGAACGAGAGAGTAATTAGCATAATTTTAACTGGTACCACCGACCACTCCATGGGCGTGCTCAAGATTAATTGAAAAATTACTTTGAATAATTGTAAAAAATAAATGAATTATTTCAATGTTATAAAGTGTTATGTGTATGTAAACAAAAGTGACCTCTTTTATCACACACTATATTAGAACTGACTGGCCTACATTAAAAAGGGTTTTAAAAAATTCACATTTTTTTTAATTTTTAAAAATTACAAAAGAGGAAAAGAGTTTTTAAAACCGTCTAAGGTATGTTAAATGGATGAATAAAAATATTAATATAAAACTTACAGCTACTTGTTACAAATCCAAATCAGATTCAGAAGATGAACTTTCAGAACCAAGATTTATAATAACTGGCTCGATCATTTTATCAGTAATATTATCCAGCTTCCACATTTTTTCCTCTTCTTTAATAGTGTGATTTAATGCCTTTTCCCAGTTTTCAGGTTTTACATTATTTACGGCCTCCAAAAACAACTGTTTAACATCATGAATTTTAAAAGTGGTATTTTTTCTTGAAACATCACTCTTTATCTGTGCCCATACCAGTTCAATCGGGTTTAATTCACAATGATATGGTGGGGATCTAAGTACTGATATTCCACGATTTTTGGCAATTTCATCAATTTCGTATTTTTTAAATTTTTCTTTATGAAGGGCACACAACGAATAAAGTTCCTTTCTTATAGATCCGGGATGGTACGTAATATTTTTTGAACTCAGCCAATTCTGCAAGTCTTTTTTTAACCACTTGGTTGTGGGCAGTCCTTCTATAAGTCTGGAGTGATAACTTGCATTATCCATTACTATTACACAGTTATTAGAAAGAAGATCTATCATTTGTTCGAACCATTCTTGAAAGACATCAGCGTTCATGTCTTCATGGTAGTCACCGGTACGAGTTGATTCAAAAGTTAATAAACCCTTCAACAAAACCGTCTGAACTGCCAATGTGTACTATTATCAGCCTGCGTCCCTTTCCTGATGGTGGGTTTAAACCAGTAGATAAGTTATTTACAAAAGCGTGCCTTTGACTTGTAACAGTTTCATCCTGCCAAAATTTATTTGGTGTATGACCCTCATTGATCCATGTTTCATCAAGGGGACTCTTTTTCCAGCGGAAGCCTATTTCTTTTAAAAGTTTTCATAACGTACTTCGACTCATTTCTGGGTAATCCTTATCATCTATAACTGAGACAAGAACTTTATCCAATGTTGGAAATTCTTGTCTAAAGAAGAATTCATGCACTTTCCGTCGAAGTCCTTCTTTAAAATGATATTCTATTTGAAATTTTGGTTTCCCTAGAGCATTACGTGGCATTTGAAAACTACCACATTTCTCTTTTTTAATAACTCTGTAAATCGTAGATTTCCCAACACCAAGTGTACTGCTAACTAACTCAACGGTCTCATCAACACTTTCACATAAACGTTTGTCTGTAAATGATTTAAAACAATTAAATATTAATGTTTTTTCATTAACTGTTAAAGGACCAATTTTTCGGCATTTACACGGCACTTCCAAATTTTCCATAACACTAGTATACACAATAAACTGCACCTTGCAACTGAAGTACCTACTTTTAGTGAACTGTTAAGAATTTTGAATACGCCACTTGGACCTTCCTACAAAATGGAAAAACCCACTATCACATTTTCTGTGGAATAAGTTTAGAAGGTAATTATCTAGTCAATTACTGTCGTAGATTCCTGGAATTAAAGAATTAAATGTTTGATTGTTGAAACCCTTACTTCGTGGAATGCACTCATTTCAGAGTTTATTTTATCTAAAGAATTAAACTTTATTTTGCAAATAGGTAGGTACTTATTAAACTTTTATTGGTTATATATAACCAATAAAATAAACATCTTACATTTCTTTCAAATTCATTAGTACCTGTTAACCTCCATCACTCTGACACTGGCAACCTTATTTAGAGATTAGTAACCCTCACAACTATTGTATTCTATTCTGCTCCAACTTTTATACCTGGTGGTCATACTCAATTTAAAATTGTTTTCCTATATACTTCTGTAAACTTGTTGACAAATATCTGTTTTTCATTGAGTCACCCGTATCAACAGTTTATAGATTTGTATACATAATTTATTGTTTTATTACTCTCTCATACATAAAAATACACTATAGAAGGATAGTTAGTAACACAGCGAAAAATGACATGATTTTTCGCAGACGAAAAAATTGAACAGTCACTATAAAATATGTGCTTTCTAACTCTAAACAAAGTATTTGACTGCATTAGATTAGAGGATGTGTTACAATTACTAAAAAAAGACAGTCTAACAGAATGATAAAGACAATAACACTAACAACAAAATGAAAACTAAAGTTGAAATCTATCATTGAAAGTAGATATCAACTCAGGAATACAGGGTGAATAGCTTAAGCCTACTTTTTTCAAGGTAATAATGGAAAAAATCATAGAAGGGATTAAAAAAATTAGGAAAAGGATACAAACTGAGCAGTTACAAAAAAAATCCTTTGTAATACAGACGTTGCAATCCTTATCTTGCATAACGAAGATTACCTACAGGATTGTAATTGTATAATGATACAAACATTAGCAGCTAAGACATACCATTTGAAAATATCTATATCTTATACGAAATTTAACAAGGAAATAATCGAACAAGTCACGAGATTATCGGAAATAAAGAGTGCAAGAAAAAAAGTAAATAAAGCAGCTTATATATTAGGATGTCTAAGGGACATCATCTGGAAGACTACGTTTTAAGATCAATTGCTGGGAAAACATTAAGAAACAGAATGCCCACTCATCAAAGAAAAGATCTCTGTAAAATACTGGATATTGTACGATGGGAAATTAGACAAGACAGGAATGAATGCAGCATGTCGCATGAATGGATAATGAGAGACTGGTCCAAATACAAACAGATTTAAGACGAACATGCGGCAAACAACGAGGAAGACTACTATTTAAAAGATGGTGAGATAGCAGATAGACAACATCACAAATACCAATACAGCGTTAAGAGAGGACAAGAACAGGTCTAATGCTTAATATAAGAAGAAGAAGTCTGCTTCTCTTTGTTGTCTTATTCGATAATTATCAATCAAGTGTATTTATAAGTGGAGAATTTCTGTCTTTTAATGAGGTCGTCCATTTTTACAAACGCATTTCTTGCTATTTCTATCCTGGCGCTTATTTCGGTTGTTTGATCATTATTGTCTGAAATCCAGGTTCGTAGATATTTGTATTTATCAACTCTTTCTATCGGTATATTTACCAAAGGTATGTTTGTTGGTATATTTGTTTTCTTTGTTATTATCATGTATTTGGTCTTTTTTATATTCATTTTTAGTCCGTATTTTTCACAGAAACTGTTTGTCGTTTATCAGTGATTGCAGTTGTTCAGCAGAGCTTGTTATAATCATGGTGTCATCTGCATATATTATGTTGTTATAGATCTTCCGTTAATTATTATTGCTTCACTTTGAGATAGTAATGCTTCTTCAAAAATAGCTTCACTATATACATTAAATAGTAATGGGGACATAATACATCCCTGTCTAACTCCTCTCCTGATTTCAATTTCTGGACTGGGTTCGTTATCTATTACGATTTGTTTTCTTTGATTCCAGTAGAGGTTTGTGATTATTCGTAAGTCCCTATGGTCTATGTTTTTTGTCTTTTGAATTTTGACCAATTTTTCATGTCTTACTTTGTCAAATGCTTTTTCATAATCAACGTAATCAAGCATCCACATCAACATTCATATCCATGCATCTTTGAGCTAACACATTAAAAGCAAATAACGCTTCTCTGGTTCCTAGTCCGTTTCTGAACCCAAACTGACCATCATGATAATCTGGAACTGGAAGGTGTGGACACCTTTATCTACCTGGGCTCGCTGCTGACTAAAGACAACAATGTCAGCGAAGAAATTAAAAGAAGAATAATGCTATTATGGCTTGAGGAAACAGATGGCTCCAAAACTATCCAGAAAAATTAAAATTACCATATATAAAACAATAATAAAGCCAGTGTTAACATCCGGGTCAGAAACGTGGTCACTTACATAGAACGACCAAGAACTGCTTAGACGTTTCGAGAGAAAAATTCTAAGGAAAATATATGGAGAAGTCCAAGAACCGGGTTTGTGGCGTAAACGCTACAACTTTGAATTATACAGAAGTTTTGGGGAACCTGACGTTGTAAAATTTATTAAATTAGAACACCTTCGATGGATAGGACATGCAATTAGGCGAGATGAAGATACAACGATCAGAAAAATTTTCGACCGAATAGGACCAGTAGGAAGACGATCCAGAAGAAGACCAAAACTTAGGTATCAAGATAACATAGAGGATGATTTAAAAACCATCGGAGTTAAAGCATGGAGAAGAGTTGACAGAGACAGTGGCGAATGAAAGATTGTTCTGAAGAAGGCTTGGGCTTATGATGAGCTGTAATGCCACTGATGATGATGAATTATTAGTGATATTGTTCTGTATTCACTGCAATATTAAGCGTTTGTATTTTTAGGAATAGCACAAAAGGTGGAGAGTAACCATTGTTTCGGTATGTGTCCTGTTTTGTATACTGAGTTAAATAAGTCTACTATAATGTCTAAGGTTTCATCATTTTTGCATTTTAATATTTCTATAGGAATTTGGTCTGGACCTACTGCTTTACCATTTTTGCTGTTTTATAATGCCATTTTAATTTCCTCTTTTAATATCATTAAAACCATATCCTCTTCTACTTCTATCTCCATCTGTTCTCTTTTATTGTCTTTGAACAGTTCATTGATGTATTTTGTCCATCTCTTTAATTTGTCGTTAGTATTCAACACAAGTTTTCCATTTACATCTTTCAGTATTCCCGGTTTTCTTTTTCTATTTTTGTAAGTTAATTCTTTAATTTTTTATGTGTGTTTTCACACATATAAAGCTATCATAGCTTTTCTGGTATTCTTCTATTTCTGTGCATTGTTCTTTTAACCATGGTACTTTCGCTTTTTTAATTCTGTATATTACTTGTTTATCCACTTTTTTTCATCTGGAATATTGTTTTTATTGACGTCTTCCATTAAATCTAAAATTTCTTCCGTCATCCATTGCTTCTTTTTATATCTGGTTGGTATTAGAATTTTATTTTTGACTTTTATCTATTTCTGTCTTTATTAATAACCATTTTTTCTCCGTCTCAGTATTTTGCAGAATTTGTTCTTTAACATTCATTAATCCGGTGTTGATTTCATCTGCCTGGCGTTGCCTTATAAGTGGATTCCTTAATTTACTTGTATCAATTTTTGCACTTGTTGTTCTTCGTTTTATTATTTTCATTTTGAGCCTAATTTTGGTCACTACTGGGTTGTGATCTGATCCTATGTCGGCACTTGGATAGTTTTTTGCGGATATAATTGCGTTCCTGTATCTTTGTTTAACTAATACATAGTCTATTTGGTTTCCTACAATTCTCTTTTCTTGATCTGCTGGTGACTTCCAGTTATATAGTCTTCTCTTTCGCATTTTGAACAATATATTAGCTATAACAAAATTATTGTTTTGGTAAAATTGGATAAACCTGTCACCCCTTTCGTTTCTGTTGTCCAGACCATATCTTCCTGTACATTCTTCTACTTTTCTTCTCTAACCTTTGCTTTAAAGTTTCCCATTATAATTGTTACATCTTGCGTTTTAATGGATTTTAAAATGTTGTCTAGTTCTTCATAGAAAGTTTCAATATCGCTCTCTGATCTGTCCGCAGTTGGAGCATAAACTTGTAGGATGTTTATTTTAGGTTTGTTCTGGTTTAATTGTAAGGGTATAATTCTGTTGGAGTATGAAGTGAAATTTATTAAAGCTTTATCAATGTTTTTGTTTAATATTATCCTGACACCATATCTGTGTGAACCGTCTTGACTTCCTGAATAATATATTGTTTTATTGTTGATTTTTATCTTTCCTGAGTCGGTCCATTGGACATCGCTGACTCCTAAAATATCTATATTCAGCCTTTCCATTTCTTTAACGGCATTATTTGCTTTTCTAGCTAGATGTAGATTTCTAACATTCCAAGTCGCTTCTTTGCAAGGTTTTCGCATGTTGACGACCGGTGAGGTCTTGCAGTCTTGTGAGTTTCCTCTCTGCCGGATCTTGTTTTCCGAGTTTCATGATCAGTAGAGTATTTGGTTGTATTGTTAGTCATGATGATTAACTGGGGATGCTCTATGAGCATGTCTGGTTCGTTCGACCTTTAAAAATGATTTTCCATTTCTAGGACAAGAATGTGCCCTTCCACTTACCGACTCTTCCACCCGAAGCTGTTGGTCAGTAAGTGGGGGATTGCTTATACCGGCAATCACTCGGACGCCAGAGCCTCGTTTGTTATCTAGCAGAATGTACCGGATGATCATGTTCTAGATCATCTCACGGGCAGGTGAGGTTGACATTTGAGTAGGAGAGGCTATGTATTACCCTTAACTACCCCTTACATTCCGTTCTGTAAGTTACATTACATGTAAGTTTTTTGCAGTTTTTTGTTTCATTTGCAGCATCCATGATTATATTCCCTGGTTATTGTTCGTTCGTAATTGGTACGGAATATACGTACCCTTTCATAAAACCCCAGAAGCAAAAGTCAATTGGGTTAAGATTTGCACCTCTGTGCATTCCAACGTCCAGGATACTGATTGAAAAGATATTCTCTTATTTCGTTATAGTAATGCACTGGAGCGCCATCCTGCAAAATCACATATTTTTTCTGACTGCGAGATTGAGCTCGTCTAAGTACCCTGGCAACACGTTTTGTAGAAAGTGTAAATAATTTTCACCGTTTACATTGTTTGGAAGGAATACTGCCCAAACATTGACTTTAAAATTTCTTTGCTGATGAGAGATTTCTTGGCGTGGGGCCTTCTTCGGCCCAGATGTGCGTGTTATGATGGTTTGTAATGCCATTTCGGTTAAGGGTAGCTTCGTCAGATGCCTGATTAGATGCCTTAATTATATTTTGTATTTATTTATATTTACAATAAAAGCATTTTTATAAATCTACGTAATTTAGAGTAGTCGGTAGTCGATAGTTTGTCTTCTAAATATTTTTTGGTAGATCGCAGACACTACAGGTCTGAACACCCCTGATCTAGGACATATTTATATAAACTACAAAATCATCAAATGAATAACGAATTTAAAAGAAATACATTAAACTTTGGCAACACAGCTTGATAGTAATTATCATAACATGAACTGATAAATCTGGTTTATCTCAAAAAATGTATCTAAGTGTTATATAAAGCAAGTCATTTTAAAACACAATAATAAATATCTCCGGCTACGAATATGGTAAAAGCCAAGGTTTTTCTTTTGGAGAAACATTTTGAAGGTGTTCCTAAACCAGAAAATGTCAAACTAGTGGAAGAGGAATTAAGACAAATAAAAGATGGAGGTAAATATGACCATTAGACATATACCTAGTTATAGAGATGAGTGAAAAATGGGGTTATGTGACTTCTATTTACATTTTACGATGTTGAGAAAAATTAACACTCTTTAGAGAGAGGATTGTCCTCCAAAATCACTAATATTCGAAGTTTACAAAACCAGTGATATACGTATTTTGCTGAATCAAGATTTGAAATTTGATATTTGTGATGTTGCCAGATTTACCATTTTTCTGATATCATTAGCAACTTTGTTTTTCAAATACAACACTTTGTTTGTATTTTATGTAGCAATTAACATTTTAAAAAGGTAATACAAAATTTTAGAAACACCCCATCGTCTAAATCAATTTTTTGACTCAAACTGTACAATTAAATTCGAACATACTAATAAAAGGTTTATAAAATTGTTAAATTAATGTCAACCTAATCAAGTGTTCAAAATGTCCTCCGTTATTAATTTGACAGTATCCTAAACAATGATAGAATGCTAATATTACGTTTCTCTATGTTTCTCTAAAAAGTAATATGGATTCATTGATTCGCTCTGCAAAACTTGCTGGTTTAGTTTTGTAAATTCTACTTTCAAAGTATCCTCATTAAAAATAATCGTTAGTGATAAAAAAAGTGATAAGTTTAACAAAACCTAAACCCAGAAACGCAAATTGGATTAACTTATTTGTCAGCAAAATCCATCGCCCCTTTCGATTCAACAACCTTTTAATGTTGTACATAATTTCTCAGATATTCACATATAAGATTCAGCTACCAAAACCTCTCCAAAGTCACTCCTATTTCCATTCCAACTGAGAAAATTATTTGTCAAACTGAAGAAGCTATTTTCCATCTTCCTTCCAACCAAGCTGAAGTTACCAGACAAGATGTCGTCAGAATTCTCCTTTTTTCCAACCCTCATTGTCAAATATCAGTCGTTCAGAAAGACGTGCCCTCTAAGAACTTTATAACAACCCTGACATTGTCATCCTTCCGTCCTACAAAGGTAATGCCACCATGATTCTCAACTCTTTGAATTATTTCCACAAAATGTTCGAAGGTCTTAATTTTACAGAATATATTTTATTTTACGCATCCCAAACGATCCCAGCACCTATCAAATCCATCATAAATAAGTCCACTCTACCTTAATCTCATAAGCCCAATGTCCCCCTATAACCCATCGTCAATGCATACAACTGCCCCACTCAGAAATTGGCAAAAAATCCATTAAAAAACCATTAGCAGAAAACGCCTCGCCCTTTGTCAAAAATTCTTCCCATTTATATACTAGTTAGTTTTGACATTGTTTCTTTATTCACCAACATTCCTATTGATGAACCCACTTCCATATTTGACATTAACATCAAAGTGCCCTAATAGGATCCCCTCTCTCAGGTAATAGTTGATATCTACATGGAACATTTCGAAACAACAGCTCTGTACTCATGAAATCTCAAACCCACCTGCAAGTTACGGTACGTTGATAACACCTTTGTTATTTAGCCCCATGGTAGAAACACATTAGATCTCTTCTTGTCCCACCTGAATTAAATAAATCGCAATATTCAATTTACGATGGAAGTAGATGGGCGTCTTTGTCATTCCTTGATATTCTTATTCAGAAACACCCACCTCATAGTTTTTTTCTATTCCGTGTACCGAATATACACCCGTACAAACCGTTATCTCATAATACCCAGTCATATCATCACCCTGTTCAACTCAATTCAGTTATCAACACTCTTGTTATCCGTTCCATGAGACTTAGCGACGGCAATCACAGATCATCCGAAGTCAATTCAATAAGACAAACACTCTTAAAAACGGCTAACACAAAACCCAAATCAATAGAAGCATTCGAAAACATCTAATCTCCATTCCATCTAAAAAAGATACCTTGCCGCCTGGTCATCAACCCAAAATATTTCTACCTTTAATCAAAGGTGTCATTGAACATCAAACCCATCTTCACTATTCACTCCAAGTTGTTCAATCTCGTCAGATCCGTAAAAGGCCAAATCCCCAATGAAAACCATGGTGTCTACGAGATACCTTGTTTCAGTTGCCCATGAACTTACATTGGACAGACAAACCGACGAATCAAATTTAGACTCCGACAAATTGAGACCCTGAACTCCAACGCAACCATGTTCCTTTTGATAATGGATCCAAAATGGGTGCAGAAACGTCGAGTATTATTATTTTTATCTAGTTTATTATGTTTAGTTAAGAGTTACATTAATATGTTTTAGAATTCTTAGCAGAAGCACTTTATATCAGTGTGGATCCCTTTATAAGGGCGCGAGCTCAATTTTTACCTTTAGGCCAAACTATGATTGGATTTCAAGTAGCCAGGTGAGCGCCTAGCGATTATTTTAAGTATTCAGAATCAACAACAACTCACACGGAGTTTAAGCAGCTATAACAAACTGCTAATGTCATAATTGTATTTATTAAAAATTCATTCTTATTCTCGATTTTTACTTATTGTTTTAGAATCCTAGAAAGCAAAAATCCAAAATTTCCAGTTGGAGGAATCGTTGTAGGTTTCTTTGGATGGAGAACACATACTATATCTGACGGAAGTCACCCTCAAAAAGATAAAATACCACAATTGATTACAGAAAATTTAGGAGACATTTCTCTATCTGCTTTGCTAGGAGTTTTAGGAAGGCCAGGGTTTGTATATTTCTCTATGATAGATAGATAGATAGATAGATAGAACGTTGATTGACCACTTTACATAAAGTTTGAAGTCCGTATAAAAAATACAATAAAAGATATAATAATGTAAACTTAAAATTAACTTGACCATATTGGCTAAAGTAATATACATAATGTAAGTATTAGCAGAAGAATTAAAATTAAAAATTTAAGATAAAAAAAATCTCTAATCAAAAAAAAACAAACCTAAACTGTTACATAAAAAATCTTTGAAATATGGAAGTAACAAAAATGTACAAATAATTAAGAATATTCCCGAGTCGATTTCTAAGTTTTAAAACTATTCAAACAAACTAATAAATCTGCGCTTCAGAAAACAATCTTCTTTTCCGTTTACCCTCAGCATGCAGCACATATTCAGCTGAACTCTACGCCATATACCGTGCTGTGAAACTTCTTAACGAGCTTACACTCACAAAAGCCCTTATCATAACAGATTCCCTTAGCTCTCTAAACTCATTAAAACACATTTTTCCGAAACATTCTTTTGAAAAGTTGCTAAAATACCAGCTTTCCCCAGCTCATGAACATGGAAGAAGCGTCCAATTTTTATGGGTTCCCTCACACGTTGGAATAACAGGAAATGAAGAAGCTGACAGGATTGCACGAGAGGCTATTTTAAGTGATTTGTCGGAGCCGATAGACAAGTGTGTTTCCAGTGACTTAAAAGCTTATTTTAAAAATAAAGTGTTGTGTTTGTGGCGAAATGAGTGGTCTCAAACTAATTACAAACTAAATAAAATTAAAAATAATGTGTCTCAGTGGTTTCCATCATCGCGCAATAGACGGGAACAAATTGCGGTTGCGCGTTTACGTCTAGGACATACCAGATTAACGCACTCCTTTGTCCACTACCCTTTTCACAAAGAAAAATTTACCTATATGTGATCAGTGTAACGTCCGATTAACAGTCGAACACTTTTTAATAATTTGTAGTAAATATGACCAAGAAAGACAGCGCTACAAGATCCCAAACACTCTACCACAGGCTCTAGGTCAAAACTGTTCCTGTGAAAATATAGTGAATTATCTCAGATCCATAAACATTTTGTACAATCTGTAGGAAGAGAACTCTGTAGGTGTCTAACTTTGTTATTTATGTTTTGTTCCGTCGCTAATATGGTGGATGCGACATCTTTTTCTAATAAAAAAAAAATAAATAAATCTGCGGCTATGCCACAGCTGAGAATGTCTTTAATGCTGATCCCATAATTACCACTCATAACAAAAATTTGCGTCAGACAAGGAGACCCTCTATTACCGAAACTATTCACTAAAGACGTGTTTAAAAATTTAAACTGATAAAATAAAAGAACAATATCAACGGACTATATACAATAAAACTAATATTTTCAGACGGTATAATATTACTATCAAAAAATATGAACGATTTACAGGAAATGGGTAATGATTTAGAGAGTACAATATAGACTAAAATAGCCAGAAAACTACAGAGGTATAAACTTGTTAAATACTAAGGTAAAACTTACAACTAAAATTTTACAAATGCTAATAAATCAGAAGATAAGTTTAGCAAATGAACAACAGGGTTTTCTTAGTGGAAGATCGTGTGCAGATGCAATATTCGTTATAAAGCAAATTATTGAGAAATCATTAGAATATAATAAACCAGCATTTCTGTGTCTGATTGACCTAAAGAAAGCGTTTGATAGAGTAAGACTCAAAGATGTAATCCATCTTCTGTATAATAGAGAACTTCCCCTATATATTATAACAAAACAACAAAATGGAAGTCATAATAGATGGATAACTTACAGAACCTATAGAAATAGGCAGCGGAGTAAGACAAGGAGATTCATTGAGCCCCATTCTCTTCAATTTGATGATGGATAAAATCATCAAAAGCATTAACAAAGGAAGAGGATCCAGAATGAGAAACAAAGAAATGAAAATACTCTCTTACGCAGACGAAGCAATATTGAAAAGTTGGATTTTTCCTTTCCTTCCCTCCGGAGAGACTTTATCACCTTCCACACTTGCCCAACTCTTGTTCCACCCATATACCTACCCACCTCTACTCATTTTCGATCCCACAACTCTTTACTACTTCTCTCTTTATATCTGGATTTAATTTTTTATATATCTTGTAATCTTCCTTCTTTCTCGTTGACTACCATCTTTAATAAGCAGCTTCAGAGCTGCAGTAAATAAAATTATGATAGTCAATATGATTGCCAACGTTCAGTAATTGGCATAGTACAAAAAGGAGAAAATGAATATATTTCTACTAACATTTAACCTATGCACTGTTTTATTTTCCTTTCAGACATTCTGCATATTTTTGCCTCCTAGATATTTGCAAACCCAAAGTAGGCGATACTGTCGTAGTATCTGGAGCAGCAGGTGCTGTAGGAAGTCTGGTAGGTCAGATTGCTAAAATCAAGGGATGCAAAGTAATAGGAATTGCGGGTTCTGACGAAAAGGGAAAATGGTTGGTTGAAAAGTTAGGCTTCGATCATTTCATAAATTATAAGACTGAGTCTATTGATACAGCTATCAAGAAATATGCACCAGGTGGGATTGACTCGTATTTTGATAATGTAAGTATATATTTCATCGTATTTATTGCTTTGTTGAAATATATTTTAAGATCGTCTGTTTATGTTTAATGCTTTTTATTGTCCTTGCATTTTTTTCTACTTTTGTCGGTTGTCATCTCTGTCTGTAATAAAAATTTGTCTATGTAGCTAGTGGCTATCAATCAAACCTTTGTTAGCTATATTTAGCAATAATTAATTATTTATTGGTTGTAAATTTTGCGATGTGATTAATGACAGAAACAAAACAAGTACCCGATGGTAATTATAAGTTTTTGTAAACGCTAACCATCAACTTTGTGTTTGCCTTGAAGCTACAATTCGGACTTTATACAGGGGCAATCATCAGCACGTGTTATATAAGATGCGTTGAGTTGATGTTAATTTTTTTTTAGAATTTAAATTATAATTTGTATTTTTTATTTATAATTTTCGAGTAATTTTCTGTAATTTTAAATTAAGATGATGACAAGAAAAAGGGAAAAGGGCAAAGTATGTTAGGTAAGTATTTACTTGCTAGAACTATAATGTTCTACAGTGGTGTTGCGAAAGAAATAGCCAAAGGAGTTGCCTTGTTAGTAAAGTAAATTTCACGATTGATAATGTATTTTTCCCAAAAGAAAATTTGTTCAATAATGTATAGTTATTTTTATAGAATAGAATAAAAGTATGCCTTTTTTCCATGGGTAATGTTAAAGTGTTGCTATAACAACTGTTTTGAGTAGATAAAGTATCACTTTAACCGCAAGGGTAGATAAAGTGACACTTTAACAGCAAGAGTAGATAAAATGTTTTAACTTTTTTTATTCAATAAAATTTACAAATTTAAACACATTAAGGATTAAAAACAACTGAAATTTTACAATTAACATTATTAGAAATATCTATTTTTGGAGCATCACAACTTGTACTCGTTTGCTTAAACAATTGATTCGAGGTACTGGATTGATTTTCTGGTCCGCCATTTGTTTGACATTTGTTGACAGATTAATTCATATCCCTAGCAACGGAGCAACACAATTGCGATTTTTGTGCTAAAACTTACAATTTTCTTTGAAATTCTATTTTTCACCTGAACTTGAAGTCTTGTTATAGAAAAAATATGTTGTATTGCACACGACGATAAAATCGCATTATCTTCTCGAGCATAATTAGCGTCTCGACTGACGTCTCGACGCTAAAAAAACGCTCTTGGAGATAAAGTACAATTTTATCGTCTTGTACAATAAATAACTATTATGGTCACTGAAAATTGTACAATTCTATGGACAAAATTACAATAACAATTAACATTTACTAAAATTACATAAATCGCCAATATCACAACATAAACGATAATAAAATAAATAATCCATTACAAAATTTAACTAAATTGCAAATAGCATAATAAAAGTTTAAGTTGCTGTATGTGATACCCAATTATATATAAAAAATACTCTAGTTTCTTGTACCCATGATACTATGAACTAAAGATAAACCCATGCGCACGCGATCAGTCTATCTCTTTTGCACGTGTGACGTCACTTCGCGACAAATATCACCAGAAATGATCTGTTTTGCATGGAGTTTTGTCAGATTTAGTATTGTTTTATCGTTTATCTAGTACATTGACAAATAAATGTGTGCACTTTATATAAAATATATTTCAGAATATTAAATTAAAGATAAACTTTTACCGCCAAGTGACATCATGCGCATCGACGTACAAAATTCGATTGCGAAGTGGTTTTATCTTGGAAGTCATAGTAGCATGGCTTTTACCTATGTACTGTAATTTTTTATTTATTCGTTAAGAAACTCTTGATAAATAGAATTTGTATCAATTTACGAAACTTAAGAAAAGAAGTTGTAGATTTACGTTGCAAAGGGAGATGGTTGTATAATTTTTTTGTCCAATATAATATAGATTTCCTTACTAACTCAGCGGACAGAATCGGTAAATACACATTAAAGCTTGAATTTCTGGTGGAGTAGTCATAATTAGCTCTTGCTGAGAAAACATGAAGGTGTTTAAGAATTAAGCAAACAGTTTCTAGAATATATAAAGAGGGAAGAGTTAAAATCCCGGATTTTTGAAGTAGCTTCTTCTTCATCATCATCATCATCATCTTGGTGCTACAGCACTTAGAGGGCCTCGACCTTCTTAAGCTTTCTACGCCATTCTATTCTGTCCCTTTCTTGCATTTTCCAGTTGCGACTCCGATCTTCTCGGCATCTTGTCTTACCCCGTCCATCCACCTCAGATTTGGTCTACCCCGTCTTCTGGTTCCCACGGGTTGTGCTCTTAGAATATTTTTTCTCATGTTCGATTCAGGGGTCCGGGCTACATGTCCTGCCCACTGCAGGCGGTTTTGCTTAATTATAGTGGTAATATCTTTACCACCAAACGTATGCTTGTTGGTATTCTGCAGTTCAAAGTTATGTCTACGCCTCCATATTCAGTACTCAGAGTCTGCTCCGAATATCTTGCGTAGCACCTTTCTTTCAAAAATACGATAGAGCGGATTCATCTGTTTTAGTTAGCGTCAATGCCTCTGATCCATATGTGATAACGTGGACTGTCAGTGTTCTATATAGCCTTATACGAGTTTTTTTGAGACAGACGTTTGTTAGTTAAGTACTTTGATAGACCATGATAACACCTGTTTGAAATTATTATTAGCCTTTTTATTTCCTCAGATGTGTTATTATTGGGGTTAACCGATATCTTTAGATATATGAACTCTTTGACTGCTTTGAAGTTTTGGTGATTGCTGATTAAATCTGAGTCAACATTTCCAGCTATTGTGTGTGTGTGTGTGTGTTAGTCGCCATGAATTTGGTTTTGTTTTAATTTATATGTAACCCCATTCGTTCTGCTGCTGCTGCAGCTGCATATGCTAGAATTTGGATTGATCTATTAAATATTGTTCCCCTGCTACCTAAATTAGCGTCTCGTACAACTTTTTCTAAGGCGACTTTAAAAATCTGACACGCCAGCGCATCTCCTGCTTTAACCCGCTATGTATTTAAAATGGGGTTGACGAGTCGTTTTGAATTTTTACTGCTGATAACATCTTCGCCATTGTCAGTGTTTTTTTGGAAGTCTTAACTCATTCATAGCGTTGTAAAGACTTGGTCTTAAGGCACTGTCAAATGCCGCTTTAAAATCGACAAAAATATGATACATATCTATGTTAAACTCTTGCGCTTTTTCAAGGATCAGTCGTAGTGTAAAGATCTGGTTAATGGTTGAACGTCCACGCCTGAATCCTGCCTGATATTTCCCTAGAAACGTTTCGGTATAAGGCTTCAATCTCTCGTGCAAAATGTTTGACAATATCTTGTATGCTGTATTTGGGAGAGTTATTCCGCAGTAATTATTGCATTCCAGTTGGTTTCCCTTTTTGTGTAACGGGCAAATTAAGCCTAAGCTCCATTGTTCAGGCATTTGCTCCTCAGACCAAATTTTACAAACAATTTCTCGCATCACCTTGGTGAGCTGCTCTCCACCGTGCTTAAATAACTCTACTGGGATGCCATCGCTGCCTGGGGAATTATGGTTCCTTGGTTTTTCTATAAGTAACAATTTCAGAGGTAACTACAGCATTGGAAAACATGAAGAGAAATAAAGCTGCAGGAGAAGATAGTATTACCACCGATATGATATTAGAAGGAGGTAAGGAACTAATTGCAATTGTAACTAAGCTTGTGGACAGTTTGTTTACATCAGGGTAAAGTCCCTAAGAACTGGAAACAACTCTAAAGTAATCTTATTACACAAGAAAGGTGATAGTCGAACATTGGAAAACTACAGACCCATCAGCCTACTGTCACACACCTGTTTAAAATACTCACCAAAGTCATAACTACTCAACTAACAAGGAAACTAGACGAATACCAACCATATGAACAGGCAGGTTTTAGAAAAGGCTATTCAACTTCCGATCACCTGTTAACCACAAAAATATTAATAGAAAAATGTAACGAATACAAGTTTCCAGTTTTCTAGCATTTGTAGACTACGAAAAAGCTTTCGATACCATAGAACACACGGCCGTAATAAACGCAATGCAAAATTGTAGAATAGACAGCAGATATATTAACTTAATAAAAGCAACTATATACCAAGCTACAGCTACATACTACTTAAATGAAAATGAACACACGAACCCTGTACCATTAAACAGGGGAGTCAAACAGGGAGATACTTTATCACTCAAACTGTTCACCTTAGTTTTGGAGGACGTTTTTAAAACCTAAATTGGAAATATAAGGGAATAAACATCAATGGCCGCTACCTCAGTAATCTACGATTTGCAGATGACATAATCCTGATAGCTACTGACCTACAAGAAATGCAAACCATGCTTTTAGAACTACATACCGAATCTTCTAAAATAGGACTGAAAATGAATTTAAACAAAACAAAAGTCATGCACTCCGAAGACACCGTGACAATAATAAACGATAAAGTTATAGAAAAAGTTGAAGAATATATATACTTAGGACAACAAATAATCCTAAATAGGGAAATTCAAACTGAAGAAACAAAAAGAAGAAGAAAGTTGGCTTGGGCAGCATTCGGTAAACTGAACTATATACTCAGAAATCAACAAATTCAATTACATCTTAGATCTAAAGTTTTTGATGCATGCATTATCCCGATATTAACTTATGCGGCACAAACATGGACAATCACAAAAAAGAATATGAATATACTTAGAGTCACTCAACACGCAATGGAAAGAGCAATGCTAGGTATATATCTCTTAAGGACAAG
This sequence comes from Diabrotica balteata, assembly GCA_918026665.1. Taxonomy (NCBI): domain Eukaryota; kingdom Metazoa; phylum Arthropoda; class Insecta; order Coleoptera; family Chrysomelidae; genus Diabrotica; species Diabrotica balteata. The sequence continues at coordinate 2,792,392 of OU898280.1, forward strand.
AATACAAACACATGGATAAGACAGAAAACCAAAGTCACCGATGTGGTGCAAAAATCATTAAAGTTGAAATGGGAATACGCTGGACATGTAGCTAGGAGCGATCTAAACAAATGGCACAGATCAATTTTAACCTGGAGACCATACCAACACAAAAGACCCAGAGGCAGATCTCCTATGAGATGGACAGATGATCTGAAAAGGACTGCCGGAAAAAATTGGCTACAAGTAGCATACAATAAAAAACAATGGAAAGGAAGACTTGTAGAGGCTTATTTTCAGATGTGGACGTGAATGGCTAGACGAAGAAGAAGAAGAAGTTTTTCTATAGATATTTTCACTTCACCTACCGAGGGGGGTTCCACGTGTTTTTCATTTCAGTATTCCAACTCTATATTGTTAGTAGGTTCCCCTTACAGCAAGGGGAGTCCTTCCAGTTAGTTACCTTCCTTATCATTACAATAGTTGATTCTCGGTTTGAATTCTTTTCTAATAATATTTATTTGATGATAGAACTTTCTTGTTTCTCCGTGACTCATATGGCTTTCGAGCCTTTCTAATATGTCATTTTCCGAGTATCGTTTCTTTTTTGGTGTATGCGTTTTCCCTCTCTCCTTAAGTTTTTGTATTTATCTATTGTTGTTCTAGTTTTCCGTTCTTGCATGGTCCTAAATGCCTCGTTTTTCTCATCTGTTATTTTTTTTGCAGTCTTGGTCGAACCAGTCGTTTCTTTCTTGGGTTCGGGATATTCCCAATGTGCTTTCGGCTGCTAATTTACAAAGCCTCCTTGCAGTCCACGTTTCCGTGCTTGACTGGTCAGCTGCCCAAGTGTGTTCTAGGTTTCTTTTATATGTGACTGGAACTGTTTCTCTTTGTTTTCATTTTTTAGCATATGTAAATTATATTTTACTTTCTAGTGCCCCTTTCTTTCTTGGTATTGTAAATTCTTTGTCGTAACTTGGCCCCTACCATGAAATGGTTCTGAGTCAATATTTCCGCCTCTGTAACTTCTGACGTCCATTAGGTTTGTAAAGTGCCTTCTGTCAATTATAATATGGTCAATTTAATTAGTGGTGTGTTCATTTGGTGATATCCAAGTTGCTTTATGGATATTCTTCTCTAGAAGTAGCTTCTGCAACGTGTTATTCCACTGAGGCCAAAACGATACCGTATTGCTCTTTTTTGTAATTTAAAAATAACATCAGATTGGGCAGCTGTACTAGAACCCCAAGAAGAAAGGCTATATCGAAGATGAGACTCGAACAAAGAAAAATATGTTATTTTGGAAGATTGCTGAATTGATTTCCTTCGAAACAGATCTTATTGCATAGCAGGCTGAGGTTAGGTTTCTTACTTAACAAATCGATACTAGACAGACTATTATAGATAACAAAATCCAGACAAATTATTAAAATTAAATAAATTTGTAGTAAAAATGATTCTATGAGTAACCCTCTATAACATTTCTCTGTTATTTTATTGTAAAATTACTAGAAAAGAGTTATTTTTGTTTATAACTTTTTTATAAATTTAATTTGTTACAAGTAATGTTTACAAAATTTTCTGTAGGGTGGCTAATTTACGAGCTTATACTAACAACCCCAAACATCAAAAAAATGAAATAATGTCCTCTCAAAAATCTAATCTCAATTAAACTTTTCAATAAATTAAAAGTCATGATAAAGACACACTATTTTTTAGGTTGGTGGCGAAATTAGTAGTACAGTTATATGGAATCTAAAAAAGTTCGGACGTGTAGGGCTGTGTGGGTCAATATCACAATATAACGAAACTAGTAAAGGTGAGTTAATAATATTAAATGTGATACATATATTATAAATATTTAACGAAATAAGAAAAGAATGGCAGAATGGAATATTGTCGAATTCTACCAAAACTGTACTGACGGCCCAGAAATTATGAAATGCGAAGTAGAACATACTATAAATAATGCTAAAATTAGAAAAGCTTGTGCTCGAGATGATACACCAACTAAGTTGATTGAAATTAATAGAGGATGATAACATAAAAGTAGTAGTAAGACTTTTTGATTCAATATATAACACAGGAGTGATTCCCGCAAATTGGCTTAAATCCATCTTTGTCGCAATACCTAAAAAAATGCTCAGAATATTGATTAATTAGCCTAACGAGCCACACTCTTAAATCTTTCTTCAGAATACTTCACAACAGAATTAGACGCAAATGCGAAGAAGATCTTGAAGATACCCAATTTGGTTTTAAAAATGCTATGGGAACCAGAGAGACACTTTTTGCGCTTAACACCCTATTAAAAAAATGCCGTGACCAAAGAAAAGATGTATTTGCATGTTTCGTGGACTTCGAAAACGCATTCGATAAAGTACAGCATGTAAAATTAATGCAAATACTGAAAAATATCGGAATAGATGACAAAGATATTCGTGTCATTAAAAATTTGTACTGGAATCTAACTGCTATCGTAAAAATTGGAGATAACTACACCGATGAAATCCCTATACAACGAGCAGTCAGACAAGGTTGCATTTTGTCGTCAACATTGTTCAATGTTTACTCGGACCAGTTATTTAAAAAGGCAGTTGGGAGACAACCATATGGAATCAAAATTAACGGGGAACTACTTAATGTGATTAGATATGTAGACGATACAGTAATTATATCAGATAATATTAAAGGTCTTCAAATTCTGCTTGATCGTATTCACGAGGTAGGAGAGGAAATGGGCATTAAAATAAACTCAAAAAAAAAACAAATTTTTAGTGTTTCCCAAAGTCTCCAAAGTAGTTCAAGTTGAGAAAGTTCACAAAATGACATATTTGGGAACTGTGTTAACGGACCAACTAGATCCAGACATAGAAATAAAACGTAGAATAGCAATGACTAAAACTACTTTTATAAAATGAAGTCATTTTTTGCCAATAAACATCTCAGTTTAGAACTAAGGCAAAGAATGGTTAAGTGCTATGTTTGGTCCGTACTTTTGTATAGTGTAGAAGTGTGGACCCTAAAAGTATCGATCATTAACAAAATTGAAGCATTGGAAATGTGGGTTCATAGACGAATGCTGAAGATACCTTGGACAGCAAGGAAAACTAATGAAGAAGTACTAAGGAGCGTCAACAAAGATAGAGAACTGCTAAAGACTGTTAAATATCAAAAAATGTCTTATCTAGGACCTATCGTAAGGGGATGTCGATATAAAATATTACAACTGATCTTTAAAGGCAAAATACAGGGCCGTAGAGGAGTAGGAAGAAAACAAGTTTCTTGGTTAAAAAACATTCGTGAATGGACTCAGATACCAAATGCAGTACAATTATTCCATATTGCAGAAGATCGAGAAGCCCTTTTTTGTTAAAAATGACACAAAAACCTTAAAAAATAATTTTCTGGAGAAATAAAACTGTTTAAGCAATTTCTATTCAAAAGTTTTGCCCAACACCCTCCAGATTTTTTTATAGGGGACATTTTTGAACAAGAATCCGCAAAAAAAAACTGAATCAGAAACATTTTTCATGCGGAAGCGGTCTCACAACATGGACTATTATGTAAATGTAGCATGAAAACTTTAATAAAAACAACAGTTATTATTTTTTTATCAATTACATAAACATCATAAACAACTTTTAGTATTTTTTAATGATCTTATTTACTATTGACATATTTCGTAGTCGAAAACGTTTGTATATTCCTCAAAGAATGTCAAAGTTAATGATTATAAACAATAAAAAGGAAACAGTGGCCATAAGAAATATGATAAAATCTATTTTCGGGGGATTAGGATCATAAAGAATACCATTAGCTTAGACTTTATTGATTGCCTTTTTATTTTAATGTAAATGAGTGCTTCTTAGAATGCGATTAGGTACTTATTCTAAACAAAAAAATTACCTGACGTAACAAAATTTGGACAAAATATTCATTGGCGTCCATAATATCAAAGTTTACTTTGCGATATTTCTCAATGATTACACATACATATAATAACGAGATTCCTTCTTACTTTATTATTTATTATTATTATTTTTTGTTCCGATAAATCAAAAATTCAATTTAGTTTGTTACCCTAAAGGTCAATAGTTAATTGGTCAAATTGCCATATTTTTATTTTGTATTTTTTCTTTCCAACAAATGTCCAACTAATTTGAGTTCTCTTTTCTTTCACTTTTCTATTGGTAGATCACCAAAAGTTATGCTTTAAATCAATTTAACAAATTAAGAGACAGAATACAGTTAAAATAAAAGGCAAAAGAAAACATAGAAAAAGTGATAAAGAAGAATAGTGAAAAACATTAAAACACAACGGCAGTTATAAATGAACCGATGACTTACACACAACCTTCATGTAAAAGTCACAAAGTGTTTGATATTTTGATGATAAACACCTCTATTATAGACTAATATGTCTAAAAAGTATTTTTGCTTTTTTTACTCTTTTTTATTATTGCAAATTTTTTACTAGTTAAATAAATATATTATATATATATTTTCGACAGCTTTATACCTTTGTGCAAAGATCCTGTATAACAAAAATATATTCTAAACTATTTTTTTATTTCTAAACTCACACTGTAGTTTTTTTTAAGTAATTACTATTTTAACATGCAAAATTTTTTAGTAACATCATTCCACCGTCCAATTATCAGCAACGAATTGTTTTTACAAGGATTCCAGTGCGCTACTTGGGTGGATAGATTGTCCGAAGCTATCAAACAAAATCTGGAATGGATCAAACAAGGCAAACTAAAGTACAGAGAAACTGTTACGGAAGGTTTTGAAAATAGGTACCTATCAAGCGTTCATAGATATGTTGAGCGGAAAGAACTTTGGCAAAGCCGTTGTAAAAGTTTAAAATTATATAAAATTTCAATAAAAATTGCTCAAAAACAGATTTATTATTTATTCTCTTTCAAAATTGGTAGAGGGTAGAGGACCAACAGTACAAGATCGAGAAGAATTCGGCAAATTGTCATGAAGGCTACTAAATGTACCATGGGTATGGTATTATCAAATACATCTTGCTCAAATGCTTGAAAAACATTAGTCTCCCGGCGCATCCATGAAATTATTAAGGTCCGCCTATAAAAATACATCTCCAAACTCCAAGGCTTCGAGCTATGTACTCAGGTTGTACATAGTAAAAATTTTCCACCAAATAATAAAAATATCTTTAAAACAATCCAGAAAAATAATAATACCTATATAATCTTTATTTTAAATAAATGTACCCTCTAATAGTACATCTACTAATTCATTTGATACACCGCTGAGTTTTTTTCAAAACAATGAACTTCATTTTACATATTTACCTGCCTCTACGTTCTAAGAAATTTTAACAATAGTATAAATATTTACTAAATACCGATATCAGTACAATATCAGTATCAACATGTTTAGAAAGTTTGTCCTTGAATGTAGTTTATATTCAACTACAATACACGGAATAAGAATTCTGAAATTTCTGTTTTTGTTTAATTTTTTATTGAAAAAATGCAATAAACAACCAACGCATATGCGTCTAAATTAGTTGATTTTCCTAAAATATAGCCATAGATAAATAATAGTAGAAAAATATAGCCAACGAGAGACATCTATGAGGCTAATTCAAAATTATTTTAAAGATATATGGATATACAGTAAGGATCAAATTTGACAGAGCACATTATATAATTAATTTTACTTTTAAAATTGTACAATACAATATTTTAAACAATATAATTTTGAAATCAATCATTATAAAAAGGAGTGTATTTTTAGATTATACATGGAATATTTTGAAATTGTTGACTGTTGATTGATGCGCATCTTTTGCCATCTATTAGAACTTTGCCAAACTAATAAATATTTGAACATTTTAGAATAAATATTTTAACATAATTAGTATCCATAATTTCTTTTGTTTATAATACACAAATATATGGAAATAATTTTTATAAATAAAATATATTGCATTAGTATTTGTATACTAAATTATAAAATAATATTATTTATTACAGGTTCCTGTAGGGTATCAGGTATCTACGACTCACTGTAATTTATGACGGCTATGTTTAATAATATTTGGTTTATAGACAAACTTGGATATAGGACTATAGGAAAATATTTCGTTGTTTATGACTCCGTGGAGAAAGTTACGGCTTCCAGTCAATATTTTAATTTTGTTTAGTTATTTAGAAAGTTCCCGCCTAACCTAACTGGATTAAAATGCCGGGTGAGCTCCGATTGGCCGTGTGAAATTTACCGTACGTCACATGGGCCGCGCATGCGCGCTTGCTTTAGGTGTAAAGAGGTAGTTGACTCACGTGTGACAATTTTTAGTTTATTGACAAATACTAAACTATAAAGATATTATAGATCGTCTCTAGTATAAGAATATCAATTTTTGTACATCAAAGTTAAGTGTAGATATAGAAACAGTAACGAGTAAATAAGTGTTAGTGAATTATTCGGAAAAATATGCACACTTTCGAACCATAACCTATAATCTCTGTTTGATTCTGAATAACGTGAATATTACGTAAATTTGGTGTTTTCGGGTATTAAATTAAGTGTTTTTAATAAGTTAAGATGATATTGACTATATTGCCGGTGTCCTAAAACGTGCATGACAAAAATTCTGCTTATTACGTAGGAGCATATTGATTTGTAGGTTATGGATGTAGACCTGCTTCGAGATGGAGAGCAATTCTCTACATTTGACTCTTCTAACTTTCTGGTAAGTCTTTAAATATTCATTTTGTCGTTTCTTATTCCCGTTACCGTGGCAGTTAACTAACATCATCCGAATTTTAGGATCCGTATCCAGATGAGGGGACAACTCTGGATTCGATCCACAGTTTGACTCCAAACGGTTACGAATGGACCTTGGAAGGAGAACAAGAGTGAGTTAATGTTTGTACCGCAACACAAACAGAATTTAATGTTTTTCTTTGTAGGATAAATGGGGACATTGCTCTTATTCCAGTATGTGATATGAACCTAACTAATATTAATGATACAGCCCCTAGTATAGATGATTTCCATAAGATTATGAATGATTGGCAACAGTTTATTAACGTTGATGTGAGTACAATATTTGTTTATATTTGTATCTCCTACTAACAACATTTGATAAGTGTCAGTTTATCTCTTTTATGGTAAAGACTACAAAAAAATTAGTTAAATGAATTAATTTAGCTTGTTAAAATTTGTTTATGTTAGAATATTCATTAATGATACTAGGTAACATAAAAACACACACATACTTCAAAAATTATAGTAAACAGTAAGTTTTGTTGACCGTTTTGAGTCAATTTATGACAGTTATAAAATAGGCACAGCTATCTGCTTATTTGGGTGGTTTTTGATATAGTGTCATATACCATATTTCTTATTTGTGTAGTAATGACACTTTTTTAAGATATATCACATCCTTGCATTTTTTTATAGTGCTGGATGTTTGCTTGAATGTAAATTGTTATGGTAATTCCAATTGATATCAATGTCAGTAGCATGAGTTTATTTAATGCAGGTAGTTTTCTTTTTATACAATTGCATGATTTGAATATCTTCATAATTTAAGTATTTCATATTTTAAACTTGTTTGAAGCAAACTAGCTTTGGTGTTGGAAATTTGCTTAGAATATCATAAAAATCCATGGAAATTTGTTATCCATAACTTTAAGATATCTTCAAAACAATGGAGCAAAGAAAAATGTGATCCCTTTTTTCTATTTTTGTTATAATTGTGTTACAATCCATTGTTGCCCAGGAACATCCTAAAATTGTTAGTAATGAAATCTCCCATATAGGGTATCCAGCACATTTATGAATGTCGTCAACATTAAATAATACATTTACACAAGACGAGACAAAGGACAGTTTAAAAAAATTTAAATTTTGTAAAGCTACATAGAGGGTGACAGCAGGAGAGAGAATCGCTCCTGCTGTCACCCACTATGTAGCTTCTTGTGTTTTGTGTAGTGTTATGTAAATGTATTATTTAATGTTTTTGACATTCATAAAAGTGCTGGATAACCTATAATTTTGACTAAATGGCTTTGAAGATGCTCTCAGAGCAAAAGTATTTGGGTAAGATTAAATAAAAAGTTGTGCTCTATATCTGCCTTTTATTTGATTAAAGTTAATTAGTAAATAATTTTCCATGCAGCTAAATTATGAAAATTTTTAAATTTTCCAGACGGAACTTTGCAAGGATATTCATCAGCAAAATACTTCTTTTAACAAATTACTATTTTGCTATTCAAATATTTTTTGTCTGTCTGGGTATTTGTACTGATTAGACTCATGTTGTACTTGTTTAGTTGACTTAGAAATTAATTTATAAGCATATTTGTATAAAAATCACCCATAATTGGCACATTTAGCAGTTTTGGTTATATTTTAATCAGCATATTTATATTTATAAGCTTATCTTACTATTTTTCTTAAATGTAAACCTTCATTTAATATTTATTATATTTCTGGGAGTAATTATTTTTCAAATTAAAAATACCAAAATAATAATTTCTGTTTAAAAATATTTCATTAATTCATTTAGAAAGTTTCAATGTATAATTAATAATTAGTAATGTATGAAGTAGGATTTTGTGTTTAGATAGACATGATAAAAAAGCCATTAGCTAATGCTGTCTTGGAATTTTTTTAACCTTTTCAAGGCAATTTTCCTTTTGGTGAATGGAGTGTTTTAAATTTTCCTTGCTTTCCCATCAAAAATTATTTGTTATACTGTGTTTGAAAATTAGTGATAGCAATTTTTATGACACAGCACAAAGCTTGGGCAGAAGTATAGAGAAAGTGCTGATGAAGTTGGCTGCAAATGACAGATTTGTATTTGGGAGTACTGCCATATCACAAATAAATCACTAAAGAGCATGCGATATAATATTAATTAATGTTACTAAACAGTCTTTTTAAGTTTTTAAAAGAAGTTTAATTAATTTAAATTTAATTTATTATAATTCAAATTAACTTTAATTTTTTAAGCTTTTATTCAGATACCATTTGATCCCAAAATTATAAGAAAATATTCATAAAATTGAAATCTGCTAAACATCTGTTGCAATCTGGCAACTACTTTTGACAGTATTGCCAAGTTTATTTACTAATCTACCAAAGGCCAATTATAATTTTTATTTCTTTCTAATAACTAACTGCGACTAATATCAAAAGAAACAAATATTCATTTGTTCATGTTTCATATAAATTTAATTTTTTTTTTTAAATATCCGATTTCATAAAATAATATAATAAAAATGTACTGTTTCAAAGCATATTTGAGGCATAAAACATACACATAATGAGAACATGGCAATACCGCAAACACAAATTTGACATGACGTTTATGCCAAATTCATTGGTACTTTCTCTATACTTTTGCCCAAAGCTTATATTGTATCTTATTTGAAGTTTATTGGGGTGGTCATAATATTTTTATACAAAAATCTGGCAAAAAAGTATCAATATTTAGAATTTTTCTGTTTTAATCAATTCTTTATCAGGCTGCTATTATCCTGTGTCATAAAAACTGTTATCATATATTTCTAAACCACATATATGTAGTAGAAGATTGAATGTGCAGATTTCAGTCTTTTGTATTAATTTTTCTTTTCATTGGTGCCGTAGTTTTGTGATTTTATATATACAGGGCAAATTTTTAGTGCAACATTGGTCGATAATTCCATTGTGGTGCAGAACATTCAAAAAAGATATTTAAAAAGATAATATACAGAGTGGTTAATAATGATGTGTTCCCTGTTCTTACATTATGAAGTTTCACACTACTCTTGAAGGGGTTTAATAAATTATGACCATTTTTTTATATCGCTACAGATAATGAAGGAATACATAAAAAAAATTTAGTTTTACATGATATAATAAACAATATGTTACAGTTTCCAATTTAAGTTTTAACGGAAATCATTGACAGTTGTTACACTATCACAATGTATTGTATGTACTAAAATCTCACCATGTATTTATTTCATGTTCCTGAGGTTTTGTCTACAATTCCTACAGGCATTATCAATGACAGTGTGTTTACAGTTTCAACTGTCTTCTGCTAAGTGTTTCTAACTTCAGCTTCTGATAAACATGGCAGACTGTTAATGACATTATCATTGATAATGTGTGTTGTAGGTATAGATGAAATGTCAGTAATAATTAATTCAATATCATTTCCATACCCCTGAAAACCAAGGTAAATTTAACATTTAATGTCAGTTAGAAAATTGTTTATATGGTAAAATTGTCGAGAGATACTTATCATCTCTAATTCAATAATTTCTTCTTATTCTTCTTTTTATGTAGACATGACTTAGTCTGTTTTTCAATGCACCTCCAGTAAGTTGGTGTTCCATCGTTTTTGTAGTCTTCCTATTGGGGGACCACCTCTTACTGTCTTTACTACTCTGTTGTTATTCGGCTTATATGATTGTTCTCTACTCTTCTATTTCTTACCTAGTTCTTGATGTTTTTCACCTTGCATCTATGTCATATCTGTACTTCTAGCTCTGTCCCATAGTGTCTTGTCATCTCTATGTCTCTGCTGCTTACGTCATTATTGGTCTGATGACTGTTTTGTAAATTCTGCCTTTTGTCTCTTTCCCGATATTTTTATTTCTCCATATTGTTTTATTCAGGCCACCTGTGGCTCTATTCACTTGATCTTCCACTTTAATTTCCAGTTTTCGGTAGCTAGATAATGTGATGTCTAGATATTTAAACTCTATCAATTGTTTTATTATCTGACTTTCCAGCTCCAATTTACATCTTAGTAAATTTGCTGTTGTAACCATGCATTTTGTATTTTTTTGGGAAATTAACATGTTAGTTTTTCTCCCATTTGGTATCCTTTTTAGTTCTTAGCTTTTTTATTATTTCATCCATAATCAGGTTTAACAATAGAGGACTCAGGGAATCTTCCTGTCTTATCCCATTGCCAGCTTCAATAGGGTCAGCTAGTTCTTCTACTTTTACTGCTATAGTGTTGTTTTGGTAGATATTTTTTAATTGTTTTAGTTTGTTGTATTCTAATGATTTCGCTTGCACATGCCTCATTAAGGTTAAGTTCATTCAGTGTTCTGTCTTCTCCTGGTGATTTTCTATTTTTTAATTTCCTTAATGCTTCCTTTACCTCTTCCTGCTCAATATTTATTTCTTAGTTTGTCGTCACCTGGTGTTGGGGGTTCATTATTGTCACCTTTAGCAAATAGGGCTCGAAAATAGTCTACCCATTTTTCCTTCTGAATGTGTTTCGTTTTTAATGTGTTCATTCTTCTCTTTGTCCTCTGATCATTCTCCATATTTCTTTTTGTGTTCTGTAGAAGTCATGTTCCAACTATTTTGAAAAGCTCTGCCAGTGTTCCCTTTTTATTTGTTTAACTAAAGTATTCATTTCATTTCTGTTGATTCGTTAGAGTGGTTATATGCCTGTTGTGTTTGTTGTGTTCTGTATTATAATTCAACAATTTGTCCATGCTAATCTGATTTTCTATTCGACTGTTACTATTTCTTTACTCAGTCCAACAATATTTGCGAAATTTCAGGCCACTACAGATTTCACGATAGAAGAACCGATATTAAATACAAAAGATGAACCACCATCATGTACAGAACCAGAAGATATATTAAATACAAGCGATTTCGACATCACTGAATATTTAAACGATGTGGAGCCCATTCCCGAAGTCCCAGCACCTACCAACAGCGCAAATGTCTCGCCTACGTCTTCCTCCGAAAGTTGTACAAGCAATACAAACACGTCATCCCGAAAATTCAAAGCGGGAATGAAAAAGATGGATCTACAGGCTCAAAGATACATAATAGAGGAAGACGATGATGATGTAGATGTAGAAACTATATCAGAATGCGAGGAAAATACGCCTGTGTTAGAAGCAAAGGATCTTACGACTCTCTTAGAACAATTCGAAGCCACACAAATACCTCATTTCCCCGATAATTTCGTATCTGAAAGTATTCCTAGTCATATTTTCGAAGAAGAAGCTACGCCTGTAAATATTAAACAAGTAGTTAAAAAAGAAGAACCAGTAGTGGTTAAGCAAGAGGTAATTGACGATGACTACACATATGGTTATGGCAGGAGGAAAGGAAGTGATAAGAAAAACAGAAAGATCGATAAAAGGAAAAAAGATGATTCTGCTAGCAACCTTAAAGAACAAGGTGAGTTTATAATATTTATTTTTAAAACTAGACAAGTTTACATGAATTGTAGTGATTGAAAAAAACTTTATGACCACTTAAAAGGAGGATTTATGTCAGGTACAATGTGGGGATGTTCTTTGATCCCCATAATTTTCTACCTGCTCTAATCTTTGTTGAAGAAACCTTTCTAGATAAATTCATAATTTATGTAAATTTACAACAGCTGACTTCAGTTGATTCATTTTCTAGGAATTTGTTGTTTTTAACTATATTTAAATTGATATTTTAAACAGTTATTTTGTTTTTTTCTTATTATTTTGTGGGAAATTGCACAATTCAAAGTTATTCACGTCTAAAACTCTTCGTTATTCGTTCATTAAGTCGCAAAATCTACTTTTCTGTTTTATTAGCTCGTTTAGTGTATATTTGCCATAGTCAGATCAAGGTCATGCCAAGGACGTGGATAGAATTTATTTCTATTTAATTACGTAGCAAAACTTTTATATCATATGTAGATGTATCATTTTTTTTATGTTATTTATTTCCGTCAGGGTTAATGTTCTCTTAAAAAATATCCCAGGTTATCTTAACTTCTGGCATATTTAAATATTTTTATTCCGCAAAACGCTCCAAAGCATGATGTTTTTCTATATGTATCTATTTAAATTTTTAGTTTTGAATATATTTTATTTTGATGTGATATTTACATTGTAATATCTTGTAGACATTAATTATCCTTGAAACGCGGATTTGTTATATACGACACATTTTAATCTTACGATTTGGAATTTAAGCATTATTAACAATTTAATTTTTCCTATTTACGTGATTGTTATTCCCCTAACGGGATACAACATTGATATAGGTATCACTATATCAACATATTTTTACAGATGATTCATACATTTTCTTCGTGGTGACGGTGACGTAACTTTCCTATAATTTGTAGAAAGAAAAAAAGTAGTTACAGTGAAATCTCGATTATCCGTCAGGACACCGGACCAAGGGTAAGATGGATAATCGAAAAGATGGTTAACAGAACATTAAAAATTCATAGTATAACTCTCAAACTCTATTTGTTTGTTTTATTTGACAATATAACAGGGATTTATGTTAGTACAGTCGAATCAATTTGATTTAAAATATTCCGAAACCTTTGTTTGTTTTATTGTTACTTCACATTTTGCAAACGCTGAATTTCTTAATCGACGTAAAATCATCAAATCTACTTTATTTGCTTCTTCTTGCCGACAATATCACTCGATGAATTGTATGTGCGATGCAGCTTCTCTAGCTTCTTTACGCAAATCTTTGTGAGTTGCAATAGCATCATCAACGTCGCCACCGCCAAAGTCTGTGTTAGATTCTGAATCAGTTTCGTCCGCCTCTATTGTCATTTCAACGATGTGTATGCAATAGATAGCCGTTTGCGTCCTCATCACAAATTAACCATTCGTTTACGTCATCTTTGGGCAACAAAAACAAAACAGTTGATTCAGCCATAACTTATTTGTTATCGCATCACGCTCAGCTGTCACGAGGACGTTGATTCAGGCCATAATTTATTCCACGCTCTTTTCAGCGTTACTTCCGAAACATCAGCCCAAGCATACACAGCATTGTCGACTGCTGTTTTAAATTGTATGCTTTCCAGTATTCTGGTAAAGAATGTTCCTCTGCCATAACTAGGTTTTGAGTAAATTTTTTTCTGTATCTTCTTTTGAATGTTTCAATGACCGATTGATCCATCGGCTGTATTAATGATGTTGTATTCGCAGACAGAAAAGAGCAAGTTATATTTTCATCGTCACTTCGCAGCCTACCGGCTTCAGGATGGCAGGTGCATTGTCTAAAATGAGAATCGCCTTTGGTGGCAAATTGCTTGCAAGTATTGTCGAACGTCCGGTATAAAAACCTATAAAACAGTATACACCTTTTTGAATCAGTCTGCGAATATTTCCTGGAACATCCATGCATTATGTTGTGCGTAGTAGTTAACGGAAATCACGTTCATATTTATGCCCTTGAAACAACGTGTTTTTTTGCTGTACCAATCAATAATAAAGGAAGGCGGGGGTCACCACTTGCATTTGAGCACATCATTGCTGTGTTGCGTTGCTTTTGCGTTTTACATCTGGGTGCATATTTTTCAGACAGTGCAGCGAGTTTTTTCGTTGGTAATGCTTTGTAGTTTAAAACTTTAAACCAGTTTCATTCGCATTGAACACCTGATCGCTTGTCAAGCCATATTCGTTGATCATATCTTAAAACTTTTTTTATATTCGTCAACGACTTCAATATTGCGACGCTCAATTTTTCACCTTAGATTTTCAGCTCTCGTATACGGTGGCGATTTTTGAACTTTTCCAAACAACCGCTGTTTCCTTTGAATGAAGGATCGCCATTCCATTTCATGTTGAAAAACAACGCTTTTTCGGCAACAATTGGTACAGACATCTTGGCTTCTTTTTTGAACGAACCACAAATAAGCCGGAGATACAAATGTCTGTTACTAGCACAATGGCATACCAGTACCTAGCAAGCACCAGCTACTGTCTCCAAACTGGCAAGTGTGTGCGTTATTAACTGGTTTGCTAGTTTCTGGCAAGCTAGCTAATCGCAAAGAATTTGATTTTTCTTGCTAGTAACATGCTGTGAGATGCAAGGCGCATACGTGGGCAGTGTCACTGACATGTGTGAACACGTGCTACCGCTACTGGCATGCCAGTAGCTAGCAGATAATTGTCAGATTTGTTGTATTGGTGATAAAAATTAATCGTTTTATTTTTAAACTTGTTAATTTAAAAAAATGTTTCGTTGGGGTGATGAAAAAACGATCAAATTTATTGCTCACCCAAATTCTTCTCTTTTTTTGAGTTCCGCTTCGGATTCATTATTAAATTTCTAACAATATCTGTGGTTATCAGCAATATTTGCTTGTTGAGTTCATTCCGAATACCTTCCATGGATCTTTTTTTTTTGTTGGAAACTCAAAAATTTTTAATTACAAAACTAATACTAAAAGTATTTTAGTTTCAGATGAAATCCACTCGATTGTTTACTAGCACTGGCATGTGTAAAAATCTACCCTGCTTTTTCGCCCTGCCAGTATAGGCTAGCGAGCTACTGGCATGCCAATTACTAGCAAATGTGTTTTGTGCTTACTGGCCTATGACAGCAACTGGCATGTCATGCTCCTTGGCCATTTCTGTTCATTGTGTTACCCTGTTTTCACCCGGCCATCCAACGATTCATTTGCGAAGCATACTTTTCAATTCCTTCAGCATTTTTCTTTAAATCATTGATTGTTGTTCTCGGAACATCATACTTTTTGCTCAATGCGACAGCAGAAACACCTTTCTTTAGTTCTGCAATAATTTCTATTTTTTTTTTCAATTGACAAACAACACGTTTTCTTTTTGATGCTCCAGATGTGGAAGGCTCCATTTTTCAAAACCTAATTGATCAAACGACTAAGTGACACAATCAATGTAGGAATTTGAATAAAACTGAATTATGGTAATACACAGATATTGACTGTAATAATTATGGTGCTGGGCGTTTTTATTTTCGGCTTGCGATTCTTAAAATAGAACTCTAAAAGCAGGGTATCATTTACCATTATCTTAAATTGAAATTTAATCCAGTCCCCTGAATAAGAACAAAAATTATTTACATAAAAAAATGCGGTGGTGGCCTAACTGCACGTGTACATTTCAACGAATTTCGTCTGGCTTATCGCAATGCTGAAACAAAATGAATTGATGACTAAATTTTTACTTATGTAGTCAATATAACTTATGTATGGACCCTAACGGTTAACAGAGGTGACGGTTAATAGAGAGGCGGATAATCGAGAAATATTACCCTACCTGACTCAAACAACTTAGGATATCGTCGTTTTTATCCTCCTTGGTACTTTAATTCTCTTATTGATAATAAAAGTAAGGGTCGTATCATCGTCCAGCCTTCTTTTATCTTGTTCTCTGCTGGACATAGGTCTCCCTTAAACTCCTCCATTTCTTATCGTCTCCATATCCAATACTCGTCCTTCTTCGCAGATCTTCGTTTCTTATTTGGTCCCGCAACGTCACTCCCAGCATAGATCGTTCCATTCGTCTCTGTGCCACTCTCAATTTCGAAGCTTTATGAAAATCTATGAAAGTGACGACAAGAGGTTTGTTGTATTCTATAGATTTTTCAATTCTATAGGGTGTCTTTACTGTATGGAGGTGATCATTGGTACCATAATTTGAACGGAATCCTGCCTTCTCTCTCAGTTGGTAGAAGTCTCTAATTTTTTCTTCAATCTTGATGTCACTAACCTAGTGAAGAGCTTGTATATGTGGTTCAACAGGCTAATAGGCCTATATTTTCGAGGTCCATTCTATCTGCGTTTTTGTGCAAATCCCTATCTATCTCCTTTGGAGGCTATAACCGTCCAAGGGTTGTATACTTAAAGAATATTTTTCGGTTGCATAGAAAATGTTTTAATATTATTTTTATCTCAGAACTTTCATTTTAATAGCGTTCCCATTGTCTACTCTCCTTAATGTGAGTAAACCATAATTTTTATTGAAAGTACGTTCTGAAAATACAAATTTTATATTTTGAAAACGATTTCGGTACATAATATCGTGTCTTTTCGGTACTCATCTATGTTGTGTAATATATTCAATTGTAAATGTTTATGTAATCGATATAACAACAATTTGGGACTGGAAAAACTTTCGGTAGCTATAACATTTTTGATTAGATAACAAGTAATCAATCAAGTTAAAAATATTTCTTGATTTTACGATCTGATAATAAGAATTGTAGTTGAACCTGACAATTTTATTAAATAAGTAGATATTATTCTTAATTTAAAGTGATTGTTTATAAGAAGGTATCAAATGCCAGTTTTTTTTCTCGATAAAATAATATTTCCTATTTCACGCATTTAAAAGATTTTTTGGAAAGGAAGTATTCACGTGGCTACGAGCATAACATAATCAAGGTTGTTTTTGACTTTTAAAGTCGTAATTCCGCCGCTAGTTGGCGTCATTAAATAACGACAAATAAAAGAGCCATTTTTTATCGTGTTTACCGAATTAAAGGGCACAGCTAATACGAACATCGTGTATGTATGTACAGCGTTAACAGGCCTTTTAGGCTCATTGCTGGATGGATAATTTCCATCGTTTTCTATTCTTAGCTAACCGCTTCCAATCTCTGATGCCCATCTCTCTGACATCTTCCTTCACTATATCTCTCCATTTCCTTCTTGGTCTTCCTTTCTTTTTTTCCCTCAGGTACTAAGGCCTCTCCTCCATATTTTATGTTCTCTGCCACAATGCCGCTCTCCCCGAGGCTTTTTTGATTTTTCATATCTTTTATTATTTCTTCTATTACTATTTCAGGTTTAGGAACATAACAATTTTCTTCATTAGTCACTTCTTCGTCATATTTGGTCTTCGTCCACTATCAGGTTTCCTTGCTTATCTTTTACATTTATCGTTCTTCCCTGGTACCCAGTTTTGATGTATTTTACTTCTTTATAAAAAAATTTTATTTTTCTTGTAATTTTCTTCAATGCGCTTAATTTTATCTTTCGTTTCCGCTCCCTTAGGATTCTCTTTACTTTTTTTCGTTGTTCGGCATACCTTCTAGGTCGTTTTGTTTTTGCGATCGTAAACTTTTTAATCTCAAATCTGATCTCTTTTTTAACTCTGTTCTGCATTCTTCATTGAACCAGTGGTTTTTCCTAAATCTTTTTGTTCTTGGTATGTTTTTCGACGTAGCTTCCTTTATAGTGTTTGTCATTTTCAAGAACTTTTGTTGTATGTTACTCGCAGTAGTCGGTACTATCTTGTTTGGCGTAGGTTTCTTGTATATCCTTTTGATAATCCTGCGCTACCTTAAATTTTCGCAATTTTTCAAAGTTAAATTTACGTTGCACTTTCTTTTTCCGTTTATGCTTTTTAATTATTGCTCCTCTCATATTAATTTTAACCAAAAAATGATCTGAGTCTACGTCAGTTCCTCTGCACGTTTTCACATTTGTTATTAAATTGGCAAACTTCTCTTGTATTAAGATGTGGTCTATTTTATTAGTTCCGAACATCGTATTTGTTCGCAAAATTCTTCCTGTATAATGTGATTTTAAAAATTTTGATCTATCTTTTCAAATAGGAGGTGGGGGAGAGTGAGAACTTTATTATACCAAAATACCCATAACTTCTGTTCACTTAACCGATTTTGTAAATTTTGTCTTATTTAAAATACTTCTCTCCCAACAATGAAAAAATTATAAGTTTAAAGGAATATAATAAGTAGAATCCACTTTATAAAGCGCTATTTTGATTTTTTGGAAATCTAGTTTTTCGATCTGCGAAATAACAACTAAATTTGATTGTGATAGGTGGCATTCTGATTTTTGCAGAAACATTTAGGTAATAACAAAAAATCGACTTCGCGCATAACTGACATTTAAAAATTGACTGTCGCTTCAAGCGTTTTTTCTGAGAGAAAGGTTCATTCTATACAAAAAGTGCTAGTTAACAGTACTATTCAAAATTATCTCAGCTACATTTCTTGTTTGAAAAATTTTTTCTATGGCGTATAGAATCTTGGTTCCTCCACTCTACGAGGGAGGTAGGTAAGCCCAGGGGTAGGAGTGACAAACTTTGTGCATCCTTTTTCATCATCATAAGTGGCTCAACAATCCGTTGTGGATCTTGGTCTGCCAACAAAGAAGTCGCCACTCCTGTCGATTCCTGGCAACTTTCCTCCATCTTCTGACCCTTAGAATCTGTTGGTCTTCTTCCACATTATCAATCCATCTCCTTCGTGGTCGTTCTCTACTTCTTGTGCACTCGGGTTTTGACAATATTGTCAGTAAGCAATGTGTCCAGTCCATCTAAGTCTCTGCACTTTAACGAATTTCACAATATCTGGATCGATTTATAACTGATATAATTCAAAGTTGTATCTTCGACGCCGTAGATTGCCCCCAACAACCTTTCCAGAATTTTTCTCTCAACAGTACCAAGAAGTCTTTCATCATTTTGAGAGAAGGTCCACGTTTCAGCCCCATATATAAAAACCGGTCTTATTAAAGTCTTGTATATATTAAGCTTTACTACACGTTTTATATTTCAAGATATGTGAATTCTTTGACTTGCTCAAAGTTATGATTTCTGATTTGAATTCTCTGTTTACTCTCGTTTACCACAAGTCCTAATTTACTTGCCGCGTCCGCAAGCCTTGTAAAACACTGCACCATGTCTCTCACACTTCTGCCCACTATAACTATATCGTCAGCGAATGTGAAAATTTGCGTCAATCTATTAAAAATAGTCCCATTCATTCTAATATTTAATTGTCTGGTTACCAAGGCAATATTAAAGACAAGACACGCCAGAGTCACCCCCTGTCTTAGTCCATTATTAATATCAAAGAACGTAGAGTTTTCTTTTTCAATTCTAACGCAGCTTACGTTTTGCATTGTTAGTTGGGTCAACTTAACGAACTTTTTGGGATCCCAAAGAGTCTATCATTGCATTATATAATGCAGTTCTTTTCACACTGTCATAGGCTTCTTTGAAGTCGACGAAGAGATGTGTGTATCTATGTTATTCTAGTGACTTTCTAGAATCTGCCTATGTGCTTGAATTTAATGTGTAGTTGACTTCCAGCAGTAAATCCGCATTGATATTGACCTTGACCAACAATATCCTTTGTAACATGTTGTAAGTTTTTCAAACAATACATTGCCGAAGATTTTATACGCAGATGCAAATAGAGTAATGCCTCTATAGTTCTTACACTCCAGTTGATCTCCCTTTTTATGCAACGGACATATTATTCCCTTTAGCCACTCTTCTGGTACCAATTTATTCTGACATATAAGTACTATTAGTTTATGGATTGCTGCAAAAAGTTGATCACTACCTTTTTATACATTTTCGAACAGATTTGATCGATTTCTGGGGCTTTATTTTCTTTGAGTTTTAGGATGACATTTGATACTTCTTCTCTTGTTGAGTCTTCACTGTGTATTTTTTTTTTTGTTTTTTTTTTGAACCTATTCTCTATCCTTCCATTGTTGGATATAGGTCTCCCCCAGTTCTCTCCAATCTTTCCCTATCTTGAGCTGTTCTCTGCCATGTGGGACCTCCTTGTTTCCTGATGTCATCTTTCCACCTCATCTGTGGTCTGCCTCTTGATCTCTTTGCATTGTATGGACGCCACTTTCCGATGGCATTGTTCCATCGTCCGTCTTGGAGACGTTCATTGTGTCCAGCCCATTTCCATTTTAGTTTTGCTGCTTGTTCTATCGCGTCTACTGTCTTTGTTCTGGTTCTGATCCACTGGTTACGTTTTCTATCTCTAAGTGATACACCCAACATTTGTCTCTCCATCGCTCTTTGTGCCTTCCTTATCCTATCCAAATTGGCCTGTGTAAATGTCCATGTCTGTGCTCCGTAGGTGAGCACCGGTATGATACAGGAGTTATATACCTTACTTCGTAAGTATAGAGGGATTGTTTGATTTTTTAGAACGTAAGAAAGTTTGCCGAACGCTGCCCATCCCATTCTTACTCGTCTCGATATTTCGGCTGTTTGATTTTCTCTATTAGCTCTGATTGCTTGTCCTAGATAGATATACACATTTACCTGTTCTATTTTTTCTGTTTTTATTTTTATTGCCTCTTGGTCTTCCGTGTTTGTCATTACTTTTGTTTTGTTGAAGTTAATTTTTAGGCCTTTTTGCAGTGATTTTTCATGAAGTTCATTCAGCATTAATTCCAGTTCTTGTCGTTCCGAGGAGATCAGGAGTATATCATCCGCATATCTAAGGTGATTTAGGTATTTTCCGTTAATACATATTCCTCTGTTTTCCCAATCTGTTGATTTTATTATGTCTTCGAGGGTCAAGGTAAACAGTTTAGGTGAAATTATATCGCCTTGTCGGACTCCTCGTTTAACTTTTATATTATCCGTTATTAATTTGTCGTCCAGAATTACGGTCATGGTTGCGTTTTGGTAAATATCATGTATCAATTGTCGGTATCTTGAATCTATTCTACTATTGACCAGAGCTTCTTCAACCGCCCAGTGTTCAATGCTGTCGAAAGCCTTTTCATAATCTACGAATGCTAAGTACAGCGGAAGGTTGTATTCATTGGTTTTCTCAATTAAGATTTTAAGCGTATGTAGATGGTCGATTGTGCTGTATCCTTTTCTGAATCCGGCCTGTTCCACTGGTTGGTAGTTATCAAGTTTATAGGTTAGTCGGTTGTTTATTATTCTTGTGAAGGTTTTATATAGTTGTGACGAAAGGGAAATAGGACGGTAGTTGTTTAGGTCTGTTCGGTCTCCCTTCTTATGTATTAAGATTGTGTTGGCATTTCTCCATTGTTTGGGTATTTTACCTTCAAACAGACATTTGTTGAACAGTATTTTTAGCATTTTTTTTATCGTGTCTCCTCCTTCTTTTAGCAGTTCCGCCAGTATTTTGTCCTCACCGGCCGCTTTATTTCTTTTCATGTCGTTTATGGATTTTTCGATTTCATCTTCAGTTATTTCTGGTAATACCTCTGAGCCAACATTTTGTATTTTCCTCGTGAGATTCTGTTTAGATGATAGTGGTGGGTCATTTTTAGAACTGTATAGGTCTGTGTAATATCTTTCTGTGATTTTTACTATTTCTCCTAGATCTCTTTCTTCATTGTTCTCAGCTTTAAGCATGATTAGTTTTCTTTTTCCTATATTTGTCTTCATTGTTTTTAAACTTTTGTTCTTCTCTATGATTTTCTTAATGCGGTCTTCTTGGTATTTCTTTAAATCTTCCTTTATCTGTTTTCTTATGGTTTTATTCAGTTCGGTATACTCCACCGTATTTCTTTTGTTATCATTCAGTAGTTGTCGTCGTTTTTTTAGCATATCTTGTGATTTAGCGCTAATTTTTTGTTGTTTTCGCTTTTGTTTATTAGCAATCTTCAAGCCTGCTTCTAGTAGTTCTGTTGTTATTCTATCGTTTAATTCTTCTAGTTGCAGACCCTTTAGCTGTGATATGTCACTTCTTTTTAGCTGGTTTATGTATTGTTCTTTGCGTTCTTTAAGAAGTTCTGTATCTATCTCTTTTTTAGATGGTTTAAATTTTTGTCTGTCTGTTGTGGAGTTAATTTTGATTTTGGCTCTAACAATTCTGTGATCACTTCCTATGGAAATCATGTTTATGACCGTAACGTCTTGTACTATGCTCTTTTCTTTGGATAGGATGTAATCAATCTCATTTTTTGTTAAACCATTGGGCGCGACCCACGTCCATTTTCTCTGTGGTTTTTTATTGAAAAATGTATGAAAAATGTATATTGATGTTGTATATTTTTTGAGGTCCCAAAATTGACATTCTCAGCTAAATTTAAATTGTTCATATGATTTTTAGAGGTCAAATCTCTAAAGATTTGACTAATAGACGTTTTTCTGTATCAAGTTGTCCACTTTCCTCCTTTGGTGACTCATGTTGTTTTGCTTATCTCGTTAATTACGTATTTTTCAGAACAGTAAAAATAAGACTGTTATAATACAAGTCAATTTTTGTATTGTGGGAACACTTTTTGGTTCTAGAGTTAGAAATTACAAAATAATAACTAGAGTCAGCTTGTTGCGGGGCTACATGTATGAGTTCCATCATTTTTTACACTAAAAATGTACTAGTGGCCAAAATTCTGGAAACTTTACAAAAATTTTAGTTTTTCTTATCAGCATTCCTCTTTTTCATAAGACTTTATATTATTTCTAAGTTTATCTATAATTTTATTTCATCGTTTTATGCTTCTACTTAATATTTAACATCTATTTTAAGAGGAAATACTCTCTAAAAATTTAAAAATAAATAAAACAACAGCCATTAGAGATATATTTTAAAAACTGGTACAATGGTTATTATCAAGAAAATTAGTATTTGGTGGGATAACCTTTGTTTTTTAGGACAGACTCGATTCTGCGAGACCTGGAGTTCACGAGACGAGCTAAATCTTCTGGTGTAATAACTCTAAAGCAGTTTTGAATAATGGCTTCTATCAGTTCTCTCTTGTTCCTTGGGTTTCGGCGTGATACCAACACTTTCAGCGTTGACCATAAATTTTCTATTGGATTTAGATCGGGACTATTTCCAGGTCAAGGCAGGACAGTAACGTCATGGTTTCTCAACCATTCCATGGAAGTCTTAGCCGTATGACAAGGCGCTCCATTGTTAGGCATCCCCTTGAAATAAATCTCTGATAGTCGGCAGCAGTTTGGCTTGCAGTATCTCTTCCTGATATTTTTTTGCACTAATATTGCCCTCTATTACTGCTAAACGTTCAACTTCATTAGTGGTCATACAAGCCCATACTATGACACTCACAGGGTGCTTCATAGTGACCGTGGTACACTGGGGCAAAAGGTCTTCCCTCGGTCGGTGGCGATCAAACTCTAGTCACTCCCAAAGATTGAGATTTTGGTTTCATCGCTCCAAATTACCTTACTCCACTGTTCTTCTGTCCACTCTCTGTGTGTGCTAAATGCCCAATCCATTTTCACACAACTTTCTTCTGATAGTGCGATTCGATATTTGTAAGCCAGTTGACACGAATGTATTCCTCTCCAACAAAGAAACAATATCACCTTAGTAACAACTACCTGAAGTCACTAATAAATACTGGAAGTTGCACGAAACTACTAAACCCTTCCACTAGTGTAAGATCTTCGATTAGGAGTATCTCATCGCCGAATCTTATATTTATCAAAGTTATTTTCAACTTATGTTATCCAAAGCACTTATAAAATAAAGGTTTTGGATGATGACAAATGTGAGCATTGTGGAGAGGAAAGTGATTTAGATCATATATTTTTTAGATATTTTTAGTATTTTAGATATTTACAATTCTTTAAGAAAATTTTTAAAAGACAGCAAATTATCATTATAATTGTCTAAAAATTATTTAGTTAATCTTGTTACCTTTGTTTAAAACCATTTGTATAGCTTCCTCCTCTCCGTGACCTAGTGTTGTTATGTCTTATATAAAAATCAATGCCTTGGCGAGAAGGGTGTGTCCCTGTTCTTCTAATATCGATGTAATCTTCTATATTGATAGGGCATTTAGGTAAATAATTATAATGATGACTGTCTTAGTATGCGTTTGCTTTTATAGCTTGGATATTTGTAAGCCAGTTGACACGAATGTATTCCTCTCCAACAAAGAAACAATATCACCTTAGTAACAACTACCTGAAGTCACTAATAAATACTAGAAGTTGTACGAAACTACTAACCCTTCCACTAGTGTAAGATCTTCGATTAGGAGTATCTCATCGCCGAATCTTATATTCATCAAAGTTATTTTATCCGAGTATTGTGAGAAAGTAACGTCGCCTTGTCACATATATTTTTCAATTTAAAATCTTAACACTAACTTGTTCATATGTATGCGTTGGTTTTATAGCTTGGAATTTATAGATTCCTTTTGAAAAGTTTGTACGAGTATGATAAGAAACTTATTCGGTTGGTAACTTTTAAGGCTTGTTATAGCTCCTTTTTTATATTTAAGTACCATAATGGCTTTTACATTGCTTAAACTGATTTTCAATGCATTTGCAAGTCGCTGTTATCGCAGTCCATTTTTTCCTCCTTTTGTTTTTAATTTGTAAACAAAATTAACATATTTTTCTTCTTGTAACAGCACCAGCAGTGTCGAAGAAGGAACCACAATTGCCTCTGATTATAAAGAAAGAACCTGTCTCGCCTGTAGCGATAAAGAAAGAACCACAATCGCCTCTAGTAATAAAAAAGGAACCTGTCACACCTGTAGTTGTAAAGAAGGAAACTGTCACACCTGTAGTTGTAAAGAAGGAAACTGTCTCGCCC
This sequence comes from Diabrotica balteata, assembly GCA_918026665.1. NCBI lineage: Eukaryota > Metazoa > Arthropoda > Insecta > Coleoptera > Chrysomelidae > Diabrotica > Diabrotica balteata. The sequence goes on from OU898280.1 coordinate 2,817,448, forward strand.
GTGGTCGTAAAGAAAGAACTCCAGTCACCGAAGCCTATAAATACTAAAAATGTCACAACGAGCACCTCAAAACCCCAGTCCATGGATCCCCCTTCTCTCAAACCCGACGAATACATACAAAAACTACCTAAAGCAGCCGAAAAGCCAATACAACCTTCCAAGAAACCTACCGAAACACCTCAGAAGGTCTCCGACAGCCGACAAAAACCTTCCGTTTGCTCTGAATCTACTACCTCAATTACACCGAACAAGCAAATCCTCGACTATCTACCTCAAGAACTGATAGAGCGTATTAAAGAATCAGGAAAGAGGAAACCCATATCTGTGATACCCCCCATACCGACTAAGAAGCGCGGCTGCCCTCGGATGCAAGAAGCCGGCGCTCAATTGTCGAGAAACAAGATGATTAAGCTGGTCGGAGATGTGCACTTGGACCACAATTATTGTAGTTTGAATACGGTGGAAAGTTACCCGAAAAATCCAAAGAAGGATTCCGGATTCGAGTCGGCGGAGGAAGAGGAACGGACCGTTATCGGGAATCAGCCTACTGTCAAAACTGCCGATGGGAAATTGATGGTTTCATTGCTTAAGGTAAGTGTTTCATAACAATTATCTTTATATGCAGGATGTTATCATCATCATCTTCACTCTGATGCATTTGATGATCTGTGAGTATGTTAATGGATTGGAACCGATCTTTTAATTTTTTTTTGTAATACGTGTACTAGATAGCGACAGAAAATTGTATTTCAATTTTAATTACACAGGAAATGTCGACAACAACGTTACACCTTAGAATATGTAAAAGTTCAGGAAGGAGAATTTGCTTTTATACCAGGGAAGTAACGATTTACCCAAGACACTCTTTGGCACAGGTAGTGTTGCCCAAAATCGGTCTTGGTCGTGTTCTTGCGTTTTCGCAAGACCAAGATCGCCTAATTTTCGCAAGACCACGACTGACCGTGCAAGATTTGAGCAAGACTAAGGGCGAGCGCCCACCGAAGTGGCGTGGCAAGTGGCAAGTAGCACGCGTCTAGCATGTTTCTTAAAATGTAACGAATGAAAACGAATGATTCAGCGCACACCAAAATGACAGTGACGTCATTCATTCTAATCATTTGTTTTCATTGGTTACATTTGATGTAACATGCTAGACTCGTGCTACTTGCCATGTGCCACGCCACTTTGGTGGGCGCTCTGCCTAAGGCTGTGAGATTCTTGCGTCTTTCTGTTAGGACTGAGTGTCGTTTTAATGAGTCTAGTGGTTTGGGTATATGCTTAAAGACTCTATGGGACGCAAAAAATATGTAACGAAAATTTGAAAAATTGGACTACGCGCATTACGAACAATACCACAAACATACATAGCGAATCAAAATATACATTAAAAGAACACTTAACACATTTGATACGTAACCTTCTCTTAAAAGGAACAATTTCGTATCTGATTGCCGCGTTCAAAAAGCAAGTTATTGCTTTCTGCTGTGTTTTTGAGAGGGCGCTTTCAACAGTTTTTGTCACCTGGTCTCCAATCCTGTCGCTGACAAATATATTGTCTGGGTTGTAACCTCTGCGCTATCTCCGCTGTTGAAAGACGCGGGCTGTTTTGGATCATGAATAAGTTTGAGGTTCATGTTTTCAGCCCAATTTTCTAGTTCTTTGCTATTGGAGTCTGTTTCGTTATACCCCCTCCCCCACGCGATACTGTGACAGTTGAAGTCACCCAGTACGAATTTTATTGTGATTGAACGTTATCCGGTTCCTCAAAAACAAAGTCAGCGTTTGGCGGTTTGTAGATGGACGTTACCGTACAAGACTTTAGTTCCACTGTCAGGATCTCGATGTCATCTCCATATGTTAAATATGTGGAAACTATGTCGGTATCTGGTCTGTCGAAGACTGCGCTACCATACTGGTCGTGTGGTCTCTCCAGTACAAGTCTCATACATCGAATCGTTAGTCTACGACTTGCAGTACCTTGGATGGGTTTCTTGAACCAGAGGACATCGACACCGTGTTCTCTGCACATACTAGACAGTAGTCTTTCTTTATTTGCTGATAGTTCTTCAATATTAATTGAAGTAGTCGTCAAAAATGGCCTTGACAAAGACCGTTTTGGTTGCGTTTGCATATGTGTTTGTGCACCGGTGGTGAAAGGATTAGCTGACATTACCGTTTCCAGGGGACGCCCGATTGCTTTCACATGTGATCGCAATCTACGTGGAGGCTCCTTTCATGTCCACCGGCCTAAGACAAAACATCGTTTCTACTGAGTGTGCGATGAGATCATTCGGTTAAAACAAAGTTTGCTGAAACAGCGCGGCTAATATTCAAAAGTAAATTCCATATCAGTTGGCCCAACGTTAGATTGATAAGAAAATTAAATTTTAGAGAACAAAAGTAAAAGCGCAGCGTAAGTTTTAGAAGTTTTAATGCATCGAACAACATTTTTGAATTTCCTAATTAATATAGAAAATATTTTATAACGCAATGAAAACTATTGATTAAACATAATAATAGTAAATTAAAAAAAAAACGCATAGAATATGTAATATTAACAAAAAAAAATGTGAAAGTTTACCACTGAGTTACATCCCCTTTATTTTTAATGACGTCCACAATTCTTCGATGCATAGTTTTTTACCAAGTTCTGACAAAATTTTAATGTAAACGAATCCCATGTTGTAATTTTTCCTTTAATTCGTTGAGGGACCTGGCAGGATGTTTTCTCAAACCTTTTTTCATTTCGCGCCACAAATTCTCTACCGGGGACAAGTCGGGACTATTAGAAACCCATTCCAGAAGTGGTCTTCAATTCCATCGATAAAATGTAACTTTCCCACACCTTTAGATGACATGCTGCCCAGATCATGACAGATGCAGGAAATTTGACGTTTCTCTTCAGACGGTTGGGATGGAAAGTTTCATTTTTCCTGCGAATGACGTGACTCCTTCTGCCTCCAACACAGACTTGAAATCTGGACTCATCACTCGATTGTATTGAATACCATTGCAACTGAGTCCAATCTTTATGCTCTTTTGACCATCTTAGTCTATTTTTCTTTTGTTGTAATGTTAAAAGTGGCTTTTCCTTAGCCTAAAATATAATGAAATGTATTAAAAACAATTCGTACTAATTTTTTCAACTATAAAACTTACTTTGTAAGTACCAAATCCTAGTTTGTGTGCCTCTCGGTGACATGTCCTCCAATTCCATACTGCATACAATTTGCTCGTCGATTTTTTACTATAATGCGTCTTAATGTCATTCGATCTGCTTTGGTTATTTTACTTTATCGTACATTTCTAGGTTTTGTGACGACCGAACCTGTAGTTTTGTCTCTTCTGACTTTATTTCTTACACTATAGCGTGACAATAACAACATATTCGCGATTTCCGAATTGGATTTTCCCGAATTAAAAAAATTTAATAATAATTGAACAAATTTTCTCGAGAACTTTACCTCGACCCATAGTACAATCCACAAACGGCAAAAACTTTACAATACTCCAAAATACATTTGACATGAACTGACAATAGTAGTTTTGATGCCATTTTTCCATAGCTACCTCAGGATTTAACGTAATTATGAAAAAATCAACGTATGTTGACATATAAGTGAATGCATAGCCAAGTTTTAGTAATGTTTTTTTTATTGTTGCAACTAAATAAAAATCCATAAGCGTAATGTTTTTAATAAATATTAATAAACATTTCAGATTATAATTTGTTTATGGTAATCGACTTAAAACTGCAAATTCCATAGCTGCCCAACTGACATGGGAAAGGTCTCGTAAAGATGAACACCGGTAAATTATATGGAAAAGTGACACAATTTTACTAAAAATGCATAGAAAATCCTTTAAAATGAGAGTTTGTAAAGTTGTTTTTCTTCATTATTGTAAAAATTACTTCAAAGTCGATTTTGATAATTATTAAGGGAATTTTTCGTTCTCTCGCAAACAACGCTTGAAGCGACTGTCGATTTTGACTATCGAGAAAGATCAAAATACGTTTTTATGTCATTTTTGTATTTTGTCACAAATATACTCAGTTTTTATGCGATTTTTGTCATTTTTTATGATTCTCATGAGATCAATACAATGTATCGCTTTCACTGATCATCCACTATTTAGTTTCCATAACTAGAACCTAATCTTCAAAACCCATATCATAAAATTTTAGTTTTGAGTTTTGTCAACAAATGTGAGGCATTTGTAAAAAACGCTGAATTTAAACTTTCACATTGCAAACAATCTAAAACGTTTAAAACTGTTATTTTTTAATTACACTAGTACGTTTTCAAAAGTACTTTACTTCTGCTATAAATTACACCCAAAACCGTCTTCTTGGAGGCATTTTTCGTGACGTGCGATCATTTGTAATTTAAAAGTTGAAATCCTGCGTTTTTAGTCTTATTTCAAATGCATCATATTTGTTGCCAAAATCAAAATCGAATTTTAATGCCATATGTTCTGAAGACTGGTCTCTAACAATGGAAATTTCACTACGACCGGTCAATGAAAGTATAAATTTTATTGACCTCAAGAGAATCGTAAAAAATGCCAAAAATCGCGAAAAGTTTATTTGTTTAACAGCTTTATAGAGACTGACTTCATTTGCGGCAAACACAACAATTGCATACGAAAACTGCACTCATCACCTTTAAAACGCATTTTGATTTTTGTCGATAGGATATTCTGATCAAAAGATATCGAATTTTTTACCGTCGAGCTAATACAAATTTTATTCAACATTGATTTCGTGCACGTAACTGACATTCAACATTAACGGTCGCTTCAAGCGTTGCTTCTGAGAGAACGGTTCATTTTACGCAAAAAGTACTAAAGTACATTTTTGTTCAAAATTATCTCAGCTACATTTTTTATTTGAAACATTTTTTTCTATGGCGTACAGATTCTTGGTCGGGGAGAGTGGAGCTCCTTCAGACATAAAAATTTTAACTGTCATATCACTCTAAATACCTCACCAAATAAAGAAAAAAAAATATTCATAAAATACATTATTCACCCAACTTTCACGCTGTATTATATGCTTTTAATATTAAAGCCTATACTTAAAAAAAAATCAAATCCACTTTTTCAAAAACGTCTGAAGATGCTTCACTTGGGGAATAGGGCAGCTTCAGACACAGTTGGAAAAATAACAAAGAGTATAAATGTTTTAGAAATTAGTTATTAGAATATTTAAAATATTTTATTATGATCATTAATCAAACCCCTAATACAAATTTAAATTTTTCCAATGAAACTGAAAAAGACAATAATGATTTCTGTCGTTTTGTACCCTGCTCAGAAGGAGTTGGCAAAAAGGCTACAATTTCTGATAAAGAAGACCTAGAGATCTCTGATACGATGGGGTAGAAAAATTTATAATTTATTTTAGATAACATTCTCAAAAATGAAATTCCAATATCCCCATCATCACATTTACCAATGATTTTCCCAACATACTACACATCTTTTTGTTTTGCAGTCCCAAATTTAACCATCACAAAATCTTCAATTCAATCTTCAATTTTCAATTTATCATCAGAGTTTTTGCCATTTTCATAATCAGTTGTCTTCTCATTTTCAAAAAGTAGTTTTCTTTTCATAGATTTAGTACGTTCAGCATTAGAGTTGGTGGTTTTCTTTGTTTTTTTATTGATCTGTTTTTCTGCCAGTAGAATCTTTTCTGGGGTGTCAGTTATTATTCTGCTTTTCCCCTTTTCTCTTGGTTTCTTGGAGCTAGTATTGGGTTTCGATTTTGGATATCCTCATATCTCCTTAGGACTGAAATAACAGCCAGGCTATTGAGAGGGCATAGGCGTAGAGTTTTGGCAGCTTGATGTTGATGGAGTGTCTATTGATTGCTACAAGTTTTCGCTTGAAATTTGGGGAGATGAGGATGGTTTTTCAGATTCTAAAGCTGTAGACTTGCAGCTAATTGCTATGTTACAGGTTCATCAGGAAAAGTTTCGTCTGGAGAATTAGGTCTTTCACTGACCAAACTGGGAGCAAACATATCGTCGGTGAAAATGTGCCTGTCAACTGTAAATATTCCTGTTTGTTTTTTTAAGAATTTATAATGCTTTGTGGTAACATGGCACGGCCACGTGATAGATTCCAAAACGTTGGCCTAGGTTAGACTTCAACCATGAATCAATTAGAGCATTATAATATGTTTTAAAAGGTTTCATCAATTTGACTTTCAACCACCAAAAACTTTTTACTTTATGACATGAACCCTTTACTGCCCTATTCTACAGGCTGAACTACAATAGTCTGAGTAGTAATGGAATGTTTTGATGTCAGTGTTGCCAATCGAGTCCTTATTTACTCACATATCAATGTCTGAAGGAACCCTCTTCTCCCCTAAATCGGTTTTTTGTCCCTAGAGGAGGGGAGTTTAATGGGAAGCCCTGGGCTAAAACTGGCAAACTTTTTGCATCTTTTTTTGATTCCCAAAATTTATATTCTTAACAAACTTCAGCTTATTCTTATGATGTTTATTAGTCAAGTCTATGATGACTAGACTATAAGGTTTTTTTTTTCGAGAAATAATCAGACATAGCTTTTTTGTCGCTATCTAGTACACGTATTAAAAGCTAACGGGGCTCTAATCAACGTCTAAAGAAGAACTTCAAATTAGTTCATGTTTATATTGCCCCTCCATCACTTTTATAGCAGTAAAATACACGAATCTACCAAAGAACGTTGATGGTAATTATAGATAAATGTAAATTGCCATCTCCATCACTTTGGAACAAAAACAGATAGTAAATAACCTCTCAATAGGTACGTAAGCTATCTAACAGCCAAACAGTTCATTTTTTATGTTATACAGAAGAATTAAAAACGAATGTTGGGTTTCTTAGGTGAACACGATCCACGCCAACAAAACCGCCCAAAAGAAGAAACTGAATTTTGAGGAATACAAGCGTCGACGTGAAGGCTTCGGAAAGTCACAAAACAACTCACAGAGCTGCTCTCCAGTTACTAGCGCGTGCAGCTCACCGTTGCCCGAAGACGAAAACACGAGGCTGTTAAAACACCAAGAGAAACTGAAGAAAATGGCGAAAGAGGTTCTGAATACGCCTCCCAAAGGCGAGAAGAAGCCGGAACATGCGTTGGTGGTGGCACCGCCGGTACCTCTGGTGGTACCGCCAGACATGGTGATGAAGACATTGGTGAGCATAGGAGTAAATACCGATTTTAAGGTGAGTTTTTTATTAGGGAGTGTATTTCGGATCGCCTGCTGAACTGTTGAATGTTTTTTTCGAAGGTTCGTCGGAAAAACTTGGATCCGCTGGCACCGGTCGAGAGATTAGACGAAATCAAGCCGTTGCTGCAAAAAGCCAGTGATATGATCAACGGCAACTCACTTATTACTTCCGTTATAGAGAATATTCCCAAAGTGATCGATAGTTGCGATCCAAACACGTCGCACCTCAGAACAAAGACAAATTAGAACACGGCGAAGACAAGACAATTGTATATTTACCCAAAAATAGAGTGTGCCAACAAACTCAATCCGTCGAATGTCAGACCAATATTTCCCTTATACAACAAACGAAAGCCAGCAGATACAGGAGAAGGAGAGACAGCTCGAATTCTTCTGAATCGTCAGATTCTTCGCAGTGCAGCAGACGAAGTAGATCTCCAGCACGTCGTCAAAAGAGGTTAGACTTTTTTAAGAATAGAATCTTACTCGATTTTACGCGCTTTGAAATTTAAACGTTCCGACTCAATGCCAATTTTTATTGCAGAAACAGAAGTTCCGGAACATCACGATGCAGCTCCAGCTCAAAAAGTTCAAGAAGCTCAAAATCTAACAGTTCGTGTTCGACGTATTCTTCAAGGTTTGTTATAAAACATAATAATTGTATAATATCGTATAACCTGCTCGATATATTATTAGGTCCTCGTCCAGGTCTAGATCCAGGTCCAGGTCCTCTTCACCGAGATATTCTCGCAGAGAAAAAGAAAGATTAAAAGAGATAGAGGAACGCAGGGTCATATACGTAGGAAGAGTCGCCAAGGGCTCTACGAAAGAAGATCTCAAATCGAGGTTTCAGCGGTTCGGGTCTATCACTAACATCAGCTTGCATTCGAGAGACCACAGCTATTTGTGAGTATCACACTTTGTTACTTTTATTAACCCATTCATGGCCAGAACTGTATGCTTTTTGTGTCGTCATGGTCTTCATTGTTTTCTGTAAAGACAATGTTCTGATTAGCCAAATTATTCGAATAAAAACGTGAAATTGTTTTGCTACTTCCAATAATGTTTTAATCTTTTAATTCAGTCAATATTTTGTTCTCATTCGTGCTATGCTCTGAATCATTATTTTCGGTATTGAAACCATGTTGGTAATGAGTTTTCCTCTTCATGGCGCGGTATTTTCATCCAACATAACTTTTAAATTGATTAATTTCTTATAAACCCTACAACAGAGATTTTTGTCAAAATAATTCAAACAGACTAAATATTTGATAATAAACTGACGTAATTCGTAGAAGTTCTACCATATTTAAGGATTTTGGTCAATAAAATGATACAACTACGAATATCACTGTTTATGATTAAAATAAAAAAATACGTTCGTTAAGTTTAAGTAATAAACTGACACAATCGTGAATATTTCAACGATTGACGATGTTCTTCCTTTCGCTGCTGACTCGTTCAGTTTACGACTGAACCGCCAAAATGGAACAGTGTGGTACTAAACTGGTCCAAGCAGAAATGTACCCACAGGGGTGTCCGATTTCAACATGTGTTAGATTAAATCAATAACGGTCGTTTTATAACTAAAACTCGAAATTTAAGAATTTTGAGTTATGCCACTTTATTCTTACAGGTGCGATATGACGTATAATATATTTTATTAAAATTTTTAGTTTTTGTGGATGGGTGGCGCTGGGATTTTCATTACGAAAATACAGACAGAATAAGCAAATATTGAGAGGATGATCCTTGCCATGTGAATCTTTGCACATACGACATTATTTACGAATTATTGTGTATCTTACGTCTCATTTCTACCCAAAGAATCCAAAAATCATGAAATTAAGCCACTTGTGCGTGAATACATTAAACTAAGGCAACAGTATGACAAAGATAGAGAGTGAAACCGACAAAAGCATCATTTTACTGATCGTTAACACTTCTGTTACTCGTCATTTCGTCTCACAATGCAAACTGTCCATATGAGCGTTGTATACCTGTAATAATATTTATCAATTTAACATATACGACTCAATAGTTCACTTTTATTGTTCACTTCTTATAGTTATCCTTTTTTCCATGTCATAAATTAGTTCTATTCTTTCCTATTGTAAATTTTATTGTCTTGTGAATTTTTATTTTTATATTTTTAATCATTTGATGTAAATATGTTTGTAGAAATTTTACAATTGTTTTTTTTAGCGATAACTACGGCTTTGTGACATTCGCCAAACAAATTAGACGCCTACGAAGCTATAGAACCACGGAAATGATGATCCGTGGCAACCAAAATATGATTTAAGTTTCGGAGGACGAAGGATATTTTGCCAGACCAGCTATTCTGATCTAGGTAAGTATTGTACATGATTTTTCTTTTTTCCTTACACTACTTACTATCGAAACAATACGGCAACTCTGTGCGAAAATGTCAACGTAAGAATTGGATGACCTACAAACGCTTTTATTTAAAAGGAAATACCAAATACAATGAATTTTTTCAATGGCAACACGTTTGTTTAGAGTGTCATTGAGTTTATTCGCCTTAATAACGGGATTCTTTCGAATTTTTAATTGTTCAATTACTATACCGTGAATACTTAATGTACAGAATGATCACCAAAGTCTCTTCACACACACAAACACACATGTGCAACAAAATAGAGGTGTTACTCTGTCAGTTCAGTAATTTTAACACATTTAAAAAATAATTGCATTATGATGATTGTGCCTGAGCTATACATCAGAAATTGCGATTGAAAAAGAAGAGAAGATTTTGGAGGTTAAACATGTGCAATATAACACTAGCGAGTGATTAGAGAGTTATCAAGTAAAATTTTATCCTTCCGTTATTTTGACACGTAAAACGCTTATTTTTTACGGTATAAAGTTTTACGGATATTTAATTTTAGAGTTATCAAATAGTCCGAATTGGTGCTTCACGTTAATAGTTGGTAGCTGTCAGTCAAATGTCGTATGTGACATTAAAATAAATATTTTTTTTGTTTTAATCTTGTCTGGTTTTGTACATTTTGGATTTCAAATTTTTTCTACAGAAATATGAAAGACATTTTTAGAACAAGCAATATTAGTTAAAGCAAATGACGAAGTTATAGAAAGATTTAATACTAAATCATTATTTTAAAATGATAACATACAAAATGTACATTTCGTATTCAATTTGGATAGCTTAGAGCCTGAGCAAGCCAAATAGTATTTTCGGTTTGAAAAACAGAACATTCCAGATAGTTGACTCCTCGCACTTCTTTTACTAGTAAAAGGTCATCAGTGCTTGGAGAATGCAGCCTTTTTGTCGTTTTCACTATTAACGTGTTCATAATTGATAAATATACAAGAAATATAATAAAATGTTTTATTTGTCTCGCAAAACACGTGTTAACCAATGCATAGAGATAAAAATTACAGAACACGAACACCAATCTCCGAGTCCCGAGTCTTGACGAATTGGTGCGATTCGCTGCTAACGTTACCGTATATCAAAACCCGCTATTCGACGTACGGTAACGGAGCCCGTAAAACGTTAAAATCATTTACGTTATTCACATGTCATACTGCGCATGCTCCGCTGTCAAAATAACGTTACCGTATTCCCACTCTTTCACTTGATAACTCTCTATTATTGAAATAAATCTGGGTTAACTTTAACGAAAGATTAAGCTGAATATAGCCGCAAATGTCAACCATGGAGCAAAATTTTTCGGTTTTAGCAGTGTTGGGATTTTTTATAATGCATATTTATAAAAAACAATAACGAGTAAATATTTGTCTCCTTCGAGATTAATTGCAAACATCTGTTGCCATCTGACAACTGGTGGTTTGACGATTGCCAAATCTATCAAAGGCAATTGCCAAAAAATACTAATAATTAACTGCAATTAATCTCCAAAGTAAAACAACTCTTTCATAATTAAAGGAGGAAATTGAAAATACAATAAATACATTGAAGGGTGAAACTGTGTGTCGACTCAACTTATAAGTTGATACTATTAAAGAGTTCAAGAGTGAGATATCAACTATTTAAAGTACTCTAGTAAATTTCAACATTCATTGCAGGAGTGTGTTCCCAGTGCCCTAAAGATGGCAAATAGTTGTACCAGTATATAAAAGAGGTGGACTGCTCAATGTCTAGTAATTATCGATCCGTTTCACTTTTACCTGTCTTATCTAAGATTCTGGAAACATATGTAAATAGTAGAATCATGCATTATTTATACAATGAAATATCTTATATAAAAGCCAATATGGATTTAGACTGGATAGCAGCATAACAACAGCAACAGCTGATCTTATAACAAATATTGATAAAGTTGATAAAGGCCAATATTGTATATTTGTATCGATTTACTTGAAGAAAGCCTTTGATACAAGTAATCACATGCTGTTATTATCTGTATTGGAAACTGGAAAAGAACACAACTTACCTTTGTTAACAGGGTGAATAGTCAATTGTTCAGTATTGAGTATTGAGTGTGGAGTTCCTCAAGGGTCGATACTTGGTCCGACGCTGTACTACTACTTACTGCTACTGCTACTTTAATTTAAACATTGGTCTTAAGATATACACTACAAATGTGTGCCGATGATACTTGCATTGTGTATACAAATCTTAATGAGGATTAAAAAGAAAAAATGATGTTCAATTTGATTTGCAGATGGTGAAGGGATGGTTAGCTCAGTATAAACTTATCCTTAATGCAGATAAACCCAGTTATATGGTGAAAACAAGAAGAAAAGAGTGGCTACAATTAACGCTAAATTAATTTGCATAAATAATTAATTATTTATGCAAAAAAAATCTCAACTTTAATTTGAGGAAAACCCACACATCACCATCCTCATGCTCTATATGTCCTTCAAAATACAGCTATAAAAAAATCTTTAGGCTACCAAGACTCTTACCACTAAAAGAACTCGGATTCAGAATTTAAAACTCGACGTTTCGGCACCAATTTTGGAGCCATTATCAAGATTAATGTAATGTATTAAGTATGTACGGGTTTCTACACCAGTGTCGAATAGAGAAATTTCACTATAATATGGAAACAATTGCCACTCATCTACTATAACCTAAGAAATAGATTCTACCTTAGAGCTACAGCAATGTACACAATTGCAGGACAATAAACGTCAATGTCTTCAAACGCAAATTAAAAATTTAATTTATGAGAACCATTTTATAACCCCTCACACTGACATTTTGTTTGGGTGCTAGGAAAAAAACATGACCAGTTTAGGTCGTAAAAAATGATAACTTTTTATATGAGCAAGAGGAGAATTGGCGGTAACATACTGTCAAAGCGTGTGTAGATACCAAAAGAAAACAACCTGTTTTAGCGGGTGTCCCAACGGAAAGAGGATGAGACAAAAAAACTCGATTTATTTGAGCTGAATAATAAATAGAATATAATTTTGTGTTTTCTTAATAATTGTAACAAAAATTATGAGGGATTTATTGGTAATATGCTAAGACTTTAACAGTGGCATTTATACTTTTATGGAATAAATGTCTAAAAGATATTTATTTTCCAATTTATGGAATAAAAAATAGCTAAAACTTGAAAATATATTCATATGTGTTTGTTACAGATAATTATGAGAGACGAAAGCGGATACTTCGTTCAACGTGGTGGTCTCCACAGAATGATTCTTTCGACAAATTACTAAGGGATCTTCAAGATAGAATGCGCAAACGTAAAGCTTGACAATTATTTGTCGTTGCTAACTCGATCTTAGGCCAAATTTTGCATTTTAGTTTTCAGTTATCTTCCGAAAGGAGAATTTTTTTCATACGTAATGTATTTACTACTGTAAAATTAACTTATTGCGTTAAAATTTTGTTCATACAACCAGTCTTGACAATTTATATGAACGAATTTGGAATATATTTAATTTCTTTGTTGTTGAAGACGGTAATACGGTTTACTTTCTTTTTATTACCCTTTATTATGTTTTCCCTACATTGGGCTGTGTATTTTGTATTCGAGATATTTTTGTTATAGCTGAATAAAAAAAGTTTTAACTGGAACGTTTCGTTTATTTCTTTAAATCCTCATATAAGAATACAAAAGGTAGATTTTTTATATATAGTCAAATAAAACTGCATAAAACATTGGAAAGATTTTAATATGCCAAGTACGATATAGGCAACACATATTACACAACAAAATACCAAGTAGTATTTTCACTTAATGCTGTTAATGATCAGTTTTCGTAATAATTTCCGGATGCAGAAGACGAAGGAAAGCAACTGTATTGTATAAAAGCAAAAAGTTTGGACATATATTATGTAAACATCATTTTTCTTCTTTTGGTGCCTATCCTCTGTGGATGTTGGCAATTACGTTCGTCCATACAACTTTGCTGACAGCTGCTGCTGAATAGATTTATGGTAGTCATTCCTGCCCACTGTCTGATGTTCTTCGACCACGATTACCTTCTGCTCCCTTGAGATATTTTGCCTTCTATCTTGATTTGTAAAACTAGTTGAATTAGTTGATACTTCTCATTGCGCATCACATACCCTAAGTATGTCATCTTTGTGATTTTCACGATACGCATAATTTCCAGATCTTTATTCATACGTTGGATCACGGTGTTGTTTATAACATGATGGATATATTAAATTCTGAGCATGCGGCGGTAGCACCACATTTCGAAGGCTTCTAATCGTTTGGATGTTGCCTCCGTCAAGATCCAGGTTTCGACTCCATGTAAAAGGTAAAAAATAGATAGCAATCTCAAGACTCGTGTTCTTATATCAATGTTCAGGTGCATATTACATAAAATATTCCTGAGGCGATTGAAGTTGCACGATGTTGCACCTTGTCAAATGCTTTTTTCAAAGTCTATAAAGCATGCGCAGCCTTCGCAATTTACGTCTCGAGCTCTTTGTATCAATACTTGTATAGAAAATGGGGCCTCCTCGCGTTCCCAGTCCGCTTCTAAACCCAAAACTGAACACTGTTAATGTTTTCTAGATATGCGAGGGTGAATAACAGAAAGAAGGATTTTGAGTGCATGGCTCATTAAGCTTACAGTTCTGTAATCAGAGTATCTGATGGCATTTGCGGTTTTCGTAGAGGGATGAAGGAGGAAACTAGCCATCTGTAGGAAGTTCTGCAGTTTCATAGATTTTGTTCAGTAGAATCGTTAGAAGTTTGATTAGTTGGTTGCTTTCAAATATTTTCAATATTTCAGCTTGTACGTTATCAGGTCTAAGTGTTTTGTTGGTTTTTACTCTTTTTATTGCATATTTTACTTCACTGAGCGTTATTTCTGGTCCTGAACATCCAGAAACACTGACTTCTGTCTCTTGCTCTTCGTTGAATAATTCTTCCATGTATTGCCTCCATCTCTCAAGTGGTCTCTCATTTTCGTAGAGCAGATGGTTTTGCTCATCTAGTATTAAGTTATGACTTCGTGATCCATTTCCTTCCGTTAAGTTTTTGATCTTTTTATGTGGGCTAACTGTGTCATGCTTCTGTTCTAGGGATTCTATTTATATGCATTAATCTTGTAGGCATATGAGTATTTTGCTTCTTTAATCTTTTTCTTAATGATTTTGCGTATTTCTTTGTACGTTTCCTCATTCTTATTTCTGTGTGTTTCTTCGTTCTTCCATTAGCTCTAATATTTCTTGTCTCATCCACGGCTGTTTTTTTATATCGTTTTCTGGTTTAAGTTTATTATCTACCACTGAATTACTGATCTTTTATGTTTTCTTGATTAATATCTGATATTACCATGCTGTTTAGTTTGTTGTTGATCTCCTCTTTGACTTCTCTTGTGGTTTTAACTTTCAACTTCTGGATGTCCGTACGTTTTGTGCTTTTTTTTATGGACTTTTTTCATGTGGAGTTTGAAACGTCCTGGTAAAAGATTATGGTCTGATGCAACATCTGCTCCCGGATATGTTTTTGCGGATTTTACGATATTCTAAAATCGTTTGTTGATTATGTAGTCAATCTGGTTTCTAATCTTTTTTTTTACAGTCATCTGAATATTTCGAGGTGGTAATTGGAAAAATGTGTTCATTATTGCACTATCCGTTTTCTGGCAGAACTGAACAAGGCGGTCTCCTCCATCTTTCTATAGGCTTCATTTTTTCTTTTGTTGCATTTTTGCATTAATTGACAAACCGATAATTTTTATATTATGTAAACATATACAATAAAACATTCATATCTAGGCCACATATTGAGACACGATAAGTACCGTCTGCTACAATTGATTGTCCAGGGAAAAATAGACAGTAAGCGAGGGCCAGACAGGAGAAGACACTCGTGGCTCCAAAAATCTGCGGAAGTGGTTCGGGCTCACATCGGTCGAACTATTCAGAAGCGCCGCAAACAAGATCAAAATTGCCATGTTAATAGCCAACGTTCGCAACGGACAGGGCACTTGAAGAAGAAGATTCATAAAACAAGAATACAATGCAATCAAGTTTATATTACTCCTCACCGGTTATTTGGTCAAAAATTCATAATGGTACCAACTCTTTTAGGCATATCAATGTACTAACGTATAATAAGATCATTCCTTGTAAAAAAGCTATTGGTGAGACTTTAGCTGAAGTTTATTAAGAAAATTCTGACCAAAATATAACTCCGGAATTTTGATTACTGCGTGGTTGATGTGGATTATGTTTCTAAATAAAAAAAAGGTTTATATTATACTCGAGTTGAAAATAAATTATATTACAGTTTTTATGGCACACGATTACAGCCGTCTTTATACAGGACTATTCAAAAATATATAAAAAATATTGATGCTTTTTTCGCCAGTTTTATTGGACAGGGCAACACACATTACATGACAAATAACAAAATATTTTAGCTTTTATTTATTTACGATTAACATTCGTAATTTTCCAGAATGTGAAGACGCCTGCAACTAGGTCCTTATGGCCTATTACGTATAATAGGGTGATACAATGGACCCTGCCTTAGGAGATCTAAGTGTCTGACTGGCTCATAAATGGGCCCTGCCCAGATCTACCATAACCATAACTTCTTGTTGGCTTCATTCTGATTTTTCTCTGTATAATACTTTCAGTTTAATTCCATGTCATCGTTAATATATATATTTGTTTTCCCTTAAAGTCTCTCAGTTTAACTTCAGTTGTGGGATTTACTTTACGGTAGAGAAATAGACAAATGTCACTAGGCACATACATTTATTACACAGCTAATAAGTATTGTCCGGATTTAAAACTTAAAAGAGCATTATGCGTGCGAAACCTATTTCATACTGGAATACTTTTTAACAATATTACCAGTGTCTTCTATCCAGATGTTTAATTTACTGTATTCTGTATATACATATATTTCTCCGATATACAATCAAAGAATATAGACGCATACAATTTTATACAAACAGTGGCGCACCTAGAAATTCCCTCGGGGAGGGGGGTTGCCTAGGCAGCGAAATTTTTTTTATGATGCTACCTTCATTTTGAGTCCTTAAAATGTGTCGGAATAGGGTCCTGGGGAGGTTTTAACCCCCCAAACCACCCCTGGGTGTGCCACTGTATACAAAACTTTAGCTTATCTAATACTTAATTTAATTCGTGCTAATGAAAACCCATATGTTTTGTCCTACATTGGCGAAGTGTTTTTATATTCTACATATTTTTGTCATGGCTGATTAAATCAGTTTTAAACATAAACGTATATATTGGTATATCCATCTTCTCAGATTAGAAGAAAATTTAAAAGATCCTACAAATGTCTTAAATAGCCCGGAATGCTACCTACGATAATAGGCAACACCCATATACGACGACGCAGATATTCCCCTTGTAAATCAAGTCGCAAAGAGCAGTAACTCGAGTTTTATTCGATTAAACAAACCGCATTAATAACAAACAAACCAATACCCTGGCAATTATAAGCCAACAATGAACTTGTAGAAAATATCTAAACCACTAAATATCTCTGATGACTTGGAATGCCCACATTATTCAAAAATGGTTGCCGCCGGAGATATATGAACTATGAAGAACTGTTTACCTCTTGCAGAAATTTGGAAAGTACTTGTGGTTCGTTAACGTCTAGACTGGAAGTCCTTGTTAAATAATTTGAAAAGTAAACATTCTTCGAAATTTAAACCCGCTTCTTCACGACAACGATCTTCATTAACAGTAAGTAATTCAAATAGAAACGTAGTTGTCCAAAATAATTATGTGTTTAATAGGCTCTACAATTTATAAGTTGGACTCATACTGTTATGCCTTCTTTTGTAAAAAATTGTATTGCGTTACGTTTTTATATAGTATTCCCATTCTTGACAGTTTTTATTCATACATTTTTTTAATGATATATTTTGATCTTTTTCATTTATTTGGTTCTAAAAGAATGGTACTCTTTCATGGTATAGTAATTAGTACTAAGTGTAAATTCAATAAACACCACAAGAAATTTATCTAATAAATTATGCAATTATTATTCCATTGCTTATTATACTTCCATTTTAGTAATTATTATATAGTTTATTTCCTTCGACTTTTCAAAAGTTTATTTTGCCAATATTTTAGTCATAAGGTAGATCATATTTTAATTTCTCTTCGCAATCTAGAAACTGCATAAATTGAGTTTAATCTACAACTTTTTTTTACTTTACCGAATTACTGAAGATTTTTAAAAAATATCCTAGATATGCATGCTACAATATATGCAATCCACATTACATGTTAAGCAAAAAATATTCATCTTTATCGTAAGCATTAGCTGCTCAAAAATTTAATTACTTACGGTTTCTTTTCGGGATTTAGTGCTACATCTATCGTTTTAAATATATTAAATATTCTGTATAAATCACCTACACTATAGACAATCTACATTAAAAACAAATAGTATATATATACGTCCGGACAGAATTTTTATCTTTTTACCATTTAAGATCAATTTTAATAATTTTAGGATGTAGAAGACCTAACATTAACGCTTGAATCTATTGAAATGCTTACAAGAACATTCTTCCCTAAATTAGCAACAAATCATGGTGCATTGTTAATAGCAAAGAAGTTCCAAATGTGGAAAGACATGCTATGAAAGCGGAACTACAATTAATCTATTTTGTGTGTCAAAGAGATGATGTAACTGAAATGTACCTCACCTTTTTTAGGTATTATGGAGAGAGTCCTATTAGTGCAAACTTTACGGTAATATGTTTAATTGATAGGTTAATATTTCGTGAATCACAATTTTTTGTTTTCTATGATTATCTGTATCGTACAACAGTCCCCTATTTGATTATGTGACAAGAAATTATCACATCTCCAACGATAACAATTGTTTAAGGTTAAACGTGGTCCCTTTATTAGCACACTTGTCCCTATCTTAATATTCGCGATGAGAAGTATTTCAGTGACCTGATTGCTTCAAATTATCTCCCAACGCATATAAATGAGCTGATATTGTGCTGTCCACAAACTCATCGCACTGCTTTTGGAAACATACAGAGTTAATATAAATTTCCGACGAAGATGACCGAAGGATCAAGAGATTAATTCTAGCTTAGAAATATACATGGATGATGATATATTTCAGTTTTAAAGATTGCAAAATAATAAACGCAAAGATAGTATCGGGTGCCTGCTTTTGAGGTTTATATATGCCTGTCCAAAAATTATTGGTTGTTAAAAATACAGTTATCTATTTTTTCAAAACCCAAAATGGGAGCAAAAATTATTCTTTTATATTGTAACAATTGTACCACAATTTCCTACATTAACCTTTTCCATCGAACAAAAATATTTACATATTTTCAGGTACTCTTAGATCGAAACATATGTGCTCCTCCGGATGTAGCTGAACATAGACAATCACCACAGAAGCAGCAGAAAAATCATCAATGATTCCCGTATTTTTCCCGCCAGTTTGGAAGGAATTGATCTATTACGAGGAAAAAAACGTTAGTAAGATCTTGTTTAACATCCACGCTGGCAGATGGCAGCTCCTGAAAAAATGGCTGGGACCATGACGGGGTTAGAAAATCGAAAAAATTCAGAGTAAAATAAAAAAGTGCCTTTGGAGGAATCTTACCTTGAAATCCCAAAAGTTTTCTTGTTTTAATTGGATTTTTATAAATAACATATAGGTATATAAACATAATTAATATGCTGCTGTTATTATTAACATACTTTTTCCGAGGAGTGAAAAAAATAGTCCCAACGGCCAAGTGGAAAAAGTACTTGGAAGACTACGAACTAATCTTTTATAATGGGAGCGGTTGGTAATTTTCTGGAACACGTCCGTACTCTGGTGGTCAGCATCACCTTTAATCTCCGCAAGACCGCCTCACTCGAGTCAGCATTTAAGGGAGTGGATCCGTACAATTTATTCCGACAGGTACTGTTTTTCCTTTCCATTATTTCGACTTTGTTTTTATTTAATAACATTTCAGCCTGACGTATCCTCCCCTGTAGTGCTCTCGCCGGCTTTGGCAAGCCTCGCAGACGCGCTAAGGGTTCATGTAGCTTCAACGTCCTTGGGATCAGAATTTCCGGTTGGCTCTGGTTTCTTCTTCCAAGGCGATTTTACAATCCCAGAAACTGGCAAACTTTACGCCAACGTCTTTACAGGGATCTAGTGTGTTGTGCCAACCCATGCGAAACCACATCCCGACTGGTTTGTATGGCGCTCCTTTAGACGAACATACCGTTGGTTGAAAACAAATTCCGGTATTTGCATCGCGTAGGTGAGTCCAGCAGGACATAATAGTCTTTTTCAAGCAGATAGCATTCATCTCAATTCTGTTGCAGATCATTTCTATCCATACCCCAGGTTGTGGCCTATCAACGAATGTAAAAAGGCTGGTGAAGCTCGGCTTGGAAATGTCAGTGCATTTTTCATCACACCGTCATTCATGGATTAATATTGTTGACTGCCTCAGTCAACTCAACAATTTTTGGGCGACTTGCTGATCACAGCCGGCGAGATTTAGAAGAAAAAATTTGGGTGGTGCAGTTGAGGTGTGTGCTCTCTTCGAGCGCCAAATTAAGTGTCAGAAGTCAAGGTTAAGTTGTGACAATGTGTAGGTATGTTAAATAAATTATCATGTTGTACCATCAATTTGGCATTTGCACCACTTTTGGATTTATTGTAAAGGACAAGGGATCGGAACAACAGAAATTAATGGTAGTACCCTGAAAACTCGTG